>JAEIFT010000002.1:2285000-3565000 GCA_018904225.1 Lordiphosa mommai | reverse complement strand
ATCAACCAGAATAATGTTTTTTTGTGTTTCCAATATGTAATTTATGACAACTCAATATATTTTTGAATAAATAAAAAATATGTTATAGATTTATACTAAATAAATAACGAACCCGGCCATTTTTCTATAGCATTCATGTTCGTATTTTTGTGGCCAAATATCTATAATAAAAATATTATTTTTTATTTGAAGTTTTTTCGAATCTATGTGTTTGCGCCAAGTTAGCCTTCTGTCGAGGTGAATACCAAGGTATACAACATCACTTGGTTGTGGGATCAAGGTCCCGTTTAGGTATAGTGGGGGACAGGTGCTTCTGTTGAATGTGAAAGTGACATGTTTACACTTTTTCTCGTTAATCCTTATGCGCCAATTGGCCAGCCACTCTTCTACTTCAGCTAGGTGGCTTGCCAAAAGTCTTGTTGCGTTAATTGGACATCGTGATCTGCTTAGAATTGCCGTATCATCCGCAAATGTAGATATTGTAAGTCGGGGGTCTGTTGGGATGTCAGCAGTGTATACATAAAGAAAAGGGCCAAGAACGCTACCCTGTAGCACTCCGGCTCCAATGGTGAACTCTTGCGTAGTGTACTCGTTATGACGTATACAAAATACTCTGTTACTGACGTAGCATTCGAGGAGTTTATGTGTGTTCGGCGGAAGCAGTGTCTTAATTTTGAAGATAAGACCTTCCAGCCAAACACGGTCAACATCTAGGAAAATTGCGGAGCAGTATTCGTGGTGCTCAAACGCCGTCCGAATATCTGAAGTTAGGCGGTTGACTCAAATTGGTGAGATGGAATGATATTTTGTGCATGAGAATCAATTTTGCGGAGTAAGATCTTTTCAAATAGTTTTGATAAACAAGGTAGCAGGCTAATGGGTCTATAAGACGACGCTTGTGTTTCATCCTTTCCTAGTTTGTGAATCATTATGATTGTGGACTTTTTCCAGTGATTTGGAAAGTATCCACATCGCAAAACAGCATTGAAAAGTTTCGAAATATAGTTAATGGCTTTAATTGGAAGTTCCATAATCATTTTTGGCGTAATGAGATCATGTCATGGTGCTTTTCTCGGATTAAGTTCTCTTATTAGGTTTCTTATTTCAACCGAGTGAACTTTGATTGGGTCAGCTTGTGCGGCAGTTGAAATTGATGGGAGTGCAAATCCATTTGTTGGTGGATTAGGCATGAAAACATTTTTAAGGTGAAGTGCAAATACATTTGCCTTTTCTTCGCCACTGCGGGCCCATCTTCCTCTCTCATCCCTCAAAGGCGTGTCTATCTTTGCAGGTGGCTTTATGCTCTCGTGTGCTCTCCATAGAAGAAAATTTTGTGCTTGTAGGCGACAACTTATCTATGTAACGGCTTTGGGCTTTTTGTTCTTCAGTTTCTCTATGTAGCTGTTGGTTAATCTACTACCTTCCTTCGATATTGTTGTTTTTGCTGTTTGAGGGTTCGAGTGATAAGCTGCAGCTGTAATGATGGAGTTAAGTGTTTGGACTGAATTTTTGATGTCTTCTTCGCTGTTGATGGTTGGGCTCAGTTCGATGTGACTGCTTATATATTTTTTGTATTTAAGCCAGTTCGTCTTGTGGGATGTCAGGCGCCGAGGATATTCGATGATCAGAGGGCTCTCCAGAAGGGTTAAAATAATTGGGGAATGGTCTGACGACATGGTTTTGTACAATTTGCGGAGTCGGCTGTGTTTGTGCTTCGTGTGTAATATTAGTTGTGGGTGCGGATCTATCTGTTCCGAGTTTGAGGGCGCTTGCAAAGGAAACGCCTTGGGTGGTGCATGTTGGGGCAATTGACGATCTAGCAGCTTTGGTAAAGAAAACACCCGGTGTCGAGTTTGAGGGTGTAAACAGATTTACGTTTCCATACGAACGGGCTGTTTCTATGCGTGTATTAATCCTGCTCTTCAGATCTTTGTAGACTTGGCAGCCTCTGTAGTTTGCAGTGTGGTTACCTCCACAGTTACTACACTTTTTTGCGGTCGGATCCTCCTTGTTTGCAGGGCACGAAGCAGTTTCGTGAAGCTCTCCGCATGCAACAAAAATTGATCGCAAAGCACAATAGGCTTTAGTGTGCCCAAATTCTTGAATATCCACATATCTCAGACAATTATTGACCTAGATTGATCAAGTTGGCGATTTTGGATTCGTTTTAATATGTATTACACAGCTAGAAGTCGTCTTTTTTTAATATCAGTCCGCGAGGAACCTTTTCTTGCATTTAGGTGGGAGTCTTATCCAAAAACTCACTATTTTGACCAATTCTGGAATATTACCTAAATATCCTCATATCTCGGACAATTATCGTTCTAGATTGATCATGTTGGCCATTTTGGATTCGTTTTAAAATGTATTACCCAACCAGAAGTCGACATTTTTCAATATCAGTCCGCGAGGAACCTTTTCCTGCCTTTAAATGGTAGTCTTATCCAAAAACACACTTGTTTGGACTCTGCCCTGCTTTCGATCTCCAATATGCATTGAATTTTTATTATTTCAAGAAAGTAGACAGACACGCACTGTATAACAAAAGCTGTTCTTGAGCGGGTTAGGGTTAACAGTGATTGTTTTGAACAATGTGGGATAAATGCTTAGAACTAGATAGGTAAATGATCGGTCACTCTGACTCGTCCGTCAGCGCCGGAGTGAGTGCTGGTGATTAGAGGTGGAGAACTATCGATGGCACTATCGGCACTATCGATGGTTGGGCGCTATCGAGTCGCCATCGATAGTAGCCCTCCACTATCGATAGTTTTAGATAGTTTTCTCTAACCATCCAGCCAGCTTTAACCATCAATAAATAGGTAGCTCTTAAAAAAAATACAAATAATTGCGCTTAAAAACGCTATTTACCAAATATAATCTCATCAGAGTTGATTAGTCAAATTAATCTAAATGTTTCTTTTAAACCGACTCATACGGGATAACCCTTGTACTACTAACTTGCATGCAGGAGCCGTTTCGTGTCCATTGTGCTGATTATAATAAACTCAACCGAGTAATTAGCTTAGAAAAATCTCTTCCTGGAATCAAAAGCTCTTTTTTATTGTATTTAGCCCGTAGTTTGCCTTAATTTGGTGTGTTCCTACGCGTTTTCGTGTAGCTGAGCATCACGGTCGGTTAGGCGGTAGTTGGGCTGCTATTTTGCCTGGGGTTCGCGACTAACAGGCTTCGGCTTGGTGACGCTTAGGCAGGGTTTGGAATCGCACATTGCCCACGACTCTTAAGAGCCAACTCACACCCACAGCCCAAGAAATGTTGCCCACCGCTCATGTGCACGGGCAACAATTCGTGGGCAGTGAGCAAAAGTTCATGGGCACGGGCAAAAGTTCGTGGGCAGTGTGCACATGCACATGTGCAATGTGCAACAGTTCATGTACACGGTCAACCGCACATGTGCCATTTCTGGAACGGGGGACGTTGTGGTAGCGCGCTACCCTCAAGTGGCCCCCCGAGATCTTCCTTGGCGCTCCCAGCGGTACTACTGCCAAGTATTGCTTCGGGCAATCATACGCCGCTGCTACGTCTGGTCCTTTCCAGGGCTCGCAGACCTTTTATTTTACATGCTGCCATGTGTGCGACAGCGTCCCACTTTTCTTGGCTTTCTAACATGTGTCCCACGATGTTGTCGGGTGTTGGTATTTCACCAAGGCCAATGGCAAGAGATTCTCTCTGAGCTGCAAACCGCAGGCAGTGCAACACTGCATGTTCTGCATCATCCTGGGTGTTGTTGCCGCAGAAATCGCAATAAGGATCCGTCTCGTGCTTGAACCTGAATAGGTATGCCTTGAAACATCCATGCCCGCTAAGAACCTGGGTGAGGTAAAAATCTACCTCCCCGTGTTTCCGCTGCAACCACGGATGTAGGTCCGGAATGCACCTGTATGTCCAACGGCCTGATTCAGTGATGTCCCACCTACTTTGCCATGCTGATATATCTTGTCCTTGTGCGAGTACTTCTACGGGGTAAAGTCCAGAGATGACTAGTGCTGCTTCCTCAAAGACTGTCCTGAACGCACAGCATACGCGTAATGCGGCTCTCCTATATACGCTTCGCATGCACTTCATATATGATGGGAACTCCAGTGCTGGCGAACATATTTTAACTCCGCATAGGAGCTGACTTCTTACTACCCCAGCCAGTAGCTGTCGGAGTTTTTGCTTAGGACCCCTTGCGTTAAGCATCATTCTGGACAGCGCGGAGACTGTAGCAGCAGCCTTGTTGCTGGCGTATTTAACATGCTCGTTTAAGGTTATCCTCTTGTCAAGCATTATCCCAAGATATTTTATGAACGGGCTGGTTGATATCGTGTGTCCTCCTATTGTAAAACTTACATCTTCCACACATTTCCTGCTTGATACCAGTTGTGCCTCCGTTTTTTGCTCAGCTAGAGCAAGACCCTGTTTTTGCAGCCACTCGTTAATCTTACAGACAGACTGTTCGGCTTTGACGCGGATTTCGTTCAGATGTTTGGCCACTATGACGACTGCTATGTCATCCGCGTAGCCAATAATCTCTGTGCGGCTCGGAACAGCTACTTTCAGTACTCCGTTGTACATGGTGTTCCAGAGGAGAGGGCCTAAGACCGATCCCTGTGGCACTCCTGCAGATATGCTCCGTTTTTTCGGCCCTTCTTATGTGTCGTAGAGCAGCACCCGATCCCCAAAGTAACTACGAACCATTCTACAAAGGTACCTTGGAATTGCGAGGTTATCCAGTGTATCCAGCGTTTTGGCCCAATTTGCGGTGTTAAAGGCTTTTTAAATTCCCAGGGTAATGACGAGGCAATACTCCTTGGTGCCTTTCAGCCAGCAGTTTCCGCTTATTGCATCTCGTGCAATATTAAGAACCTCTGCTACGGCGTCTGTTGTGGACTTTCCTCTTCTGAATCCAAACTGACTGCTAGATATGCCGTCTCTCGCTTCAATTGCCATCTCCAGTCTTTTTACCAAAATACTTTCAAGCATCTTTCCCGTTGAATCCAACAAGCAAAGAGGTCTATACGATGATGGTTCTAGTGGTGGTTTACCAGGTTTCGGGATGAGGACCAATCTTTGTCGCTTCCATACTTTTGGGAAAACTCCCTCCGACAGGCACGCATTGAATATGTATTCAAAACGGTCTATCGAACTCTCTACAGCCATCCTGAGGGCTTTATTTGGGATGCCATCAGGGCCGGGCGCGTTGTTGTCTTTCATTTCAGCGGCCGCCGCACGAACTTCCGAGGTGGTTACTGGCTCAAAGGGAGCATGTTTTCCGCTATCTTGATCTAAAGATACCAGTGCTGTCTGATGGGGGATAAGAACGCTGACGTCCTGACTGAGTGCAGTCGGACAAGTTGGAGCCAAACTTTGGGAGTTTCGTAGCTTTTTTGACACTATTTTGTATACCTTTCCCCACGGTTCATGCTCTGCGTCATCGCAAAGTTCCAAAAAGCTTTGTTGCTTACTTTGCCGTATAGCATGCTTAAGGGTTTTCCGGGCGGATTGGAAATTTTGCTGTCTTTCAGAAAAGGTATCTCCTCCTCTTGAGCGCTGTGCTCGTCTCCTTGCTTCTATGCATCTTTTTCTGACGTCGCTTATCTCCTGGTTCCACCAGTACACCGGAGGATGGTGTCCCGTTGCTTTCTTTCGAGGCATTGAGGCGTCGCAGGCTGTCTGTATGTCCTCACACAGCTTCACAGCTAATTGGTCAGCCGATCCACCGCAGTTCCATTCTGGGAGCATTTCGACGAATGCTGCTGGATCAAATGCATTTATTCTCCATCCAATCAGGGACTTCTTTGGTGCTATGTATCTGTTTTGCGTTCGGCGTATGTGGCTCACTATGGTTTTGGGTGTAGCAGTTGCTTACTTGTCAGTCAATTAGGTTGGCTAGCCCTTGACTTGCAAAAGTCAAGTCTATTATGGACGAACAACCGTTTCTACTAAACGTTGGCTCTGCACCATTGTTCAATGATGATGGGAATTTTCCCTCTGGCATCCAGCACCAGCCTTGTTAGGGTATCTTCAAACTCCGTCAAAGTCAAGCTGGGTGGCAGATAGCAGCTATAAATGTACAGTCCACATGTTTTTACGCACACAAAGCCCTGGTCAGAGCTTATAGGTTCCATCGGTAGAGGCAGGGGCTTGCAGCTCCAAATTGCTGCCTTTCCTCTCGTATCCTGAACCCAGACTTGTGATTGCTTCTTTCGGTATGGTTCGCTAAGTACGCATAAACTCTTTCACCGTTTGCGATAGAAGCTCATGAGCTGCCTCGCAGTGGTTCACGTTTAATTGAAGGATCTTTATACCCGTTGCAGCTTTTTAACGGCTATTTGGTATTCCGGGCATTTTATGATTCCGGTAGAGTGATCAGTGCTCTTGGCTTTTTTCAGGCAGCACAGCATGCACGATGCAACATTCTTGCAGTCTTTTGCTTTGTGACCTGGCTTACAGCACTTGTAGCATTTTCCGCTGAAGTTCTCGGCACTCTTGCAGTTTACGGCGATGTGTCCGAACCCTAAACATTGAAAGCACCGACGTGGCTCCAATTTTTGCCCAATACGGCAGTTTACCCATCCAATTCGTACCTTACCCAGCTCAAGCATCTTGCATGCTTTATCAGTTGGCAAAGCGAGCGTTGCCGTCTGTGTTCCGCTGTAAGCATTCCGCAAGGATAATATCTCATCCTTGAGAACTCCGATATCAAGATATTGCTTGCCCAGCTCTTCTCGTAGCTCTTCCAGCGTAGTAACCTCGTCTATATCGGAAATTTCCAATTTTAAGCGTTCAGTTAACTCAATTACTTCGGCTTTTTCATCTAGCACCTTAGCCATCGCCTCTTTGAGACAAGCTCTGTTCGGGTCCGATGCTTTACTCAAGCGGAAAACCAGGTCCCCCTTTTCTGACTTTCGTATGGCTTTTACTAAATCGCTTAGTTCCTTTAACGTTGGCTCACTCTTGACGAGTTTTAGCACTTCTGCGTTTGAGCTGTTCTCCTTATTGCTTTTAATTAGTAAAGCATCGGTTCTGGGCGGCAGAGACTTCTTCCTCCTTTTTTGGTCCTTTACCTTGGTCCATCCTGTTTTCCTCGGTGCCTCCGGCTCACTCCTTTGGAGAACGACTGCTTCCGTCTGTAGACTTTTCTCGTTTATCCACATTCTCTTCTTTTTAGTCGCTGAATCCGGAGGTGGGTGTGAATTGCCTACAATTTGAGCCCAACTACGCTTAGTTTTGGGCTCAGGACGCTGCAGTGACGGTGTTGTCTGCGATTCTTGCGGTCTAAGTTGCTGCGGTTCGGCATTCATGGAGTCAATCCACTCAGCTGACATGCAATATGCAACTTCAATGGCTTTTACCAGGTCTCGCATTGGCTTGTGGATGGTACGCCGTCCTCCACCCATCATAGCCTTTAGCTGGCTTATAAGCGTTCCCAGTCCCTGGAATGGCGAATCGTTTGGGTCCATTGGCTCTATTTGATCCTCCGCTTTGTCATCTTCTTCAGTCTCATCTTGCGCTCTTAGATCTGTAGCTCCACCTTTATCAGGAGAATGCATCAACTTTGAGCGTCTCTCAAAAGGATTAGCTCCTGGCGTATTAAGATCCTCCATCTCCACCAGATATGGGATCGGTGCCAATAAAACTGTCAATTTTGCCGGTTTGACAAAATTAACAAATAAAAATCAAATAAAAATAAAAAATGTTGACTGACCTCCACGTGTTTCGAACCTGCGACCTTCTACCTTAGAGACAAGCGCCACTACCTCTGCGCCACCAGGGCAACTGAGGCAGGAGAGACTTAGGTACCACTTATGCTTGGACGCTGCTTTGCTAATTTTGGCTGGTATACTGCTTTACCGATCTCAAGCTTGCACTATGTTACCGACACTGCACACACACGCACGACACCCACGGAATGAGGTGAGTAAGCAGAATCAACAGTTTGTTCGCTCAATAAATAAATTGTGAAAATTTATTTTGGATTGATCCAGATTTAAATTAATTGATATGCGGCAATGAACACTGATGTGCCCTTGATTGTTTGCCCATCGGGCCAGGGGAGCACTATTTAGTTCACTTATCACTATGGTTCAGCACTGTGGCACGATTTCCAGCTTATAATGCTGATTTAATACGGAGAGCTGCGCGAGTGCGTCCGTCCGCCACCGATTCTTATTATCTATCCGCACATGTGCATGGGCATCAGCTCGTGGGCAACCGCTTATGTGCATGGACATCAGCTCGTGGTCGACAGATCATGTATACGGGCAACAGTTCGTAAGCAGTGTGCCGTTCATAGCACGTAGGCTGGCTCGCGTCCTGCCGCTACCTGTTTTGTGTCGCGATTGCTATAGTGTTTATTTGAAATGGACCGCAAAGAGGATGCGATGATTTTTTATTGCAGGGACAGTTTGCAGCTTGGTTATTCCAAATTCAAATTTGCAAAAATCAGCTTGATAGTTTGTAACAATAAATGTTATGTGACTAAGAAAACCATTAATGATTTATTAACTACAAAGTTAAACATGTGCTTATTAAACAATCCAAATGTTAATTTAGAATAAATCATATGAAAAACAAAATTATTCGTTGGATTCATATACCCATAACAAAAATAGTTTCTGCTGCGATAAATGTCTGTTTATCCGTACAATAACTGGTACCTGTTATAAAAACACAACTCCTTTTAACCCACTTCCCACCCATCCCGTTTCTACCTGCGCTAAGAGTCAGTTTTCGGCCATCAGCCTTAGATAAAACATTTATTCTTACAAACTATCAAGCTGTTTTTTGCAAATTTGCATTTGGAATGACCAAGCTTCAAACTGTCCCTGCAATAAAAAATCATCGCATCCTCTTTGCGGTCCATTTCAAATAAACACTATAGCAATAGCGACACAAAACAGGTAGCGGCAGGACGCGAGCGAGCCTATGAGCTATGAACGGCCCACTGCTTATGGCCTTATGACACGACATTAATTGAACGTATTAATAATGCATTAATTTTAGTTGATATTGGTTTTGCATGAGTGAGAGAGAGACAAATATATGTGGAAATTAATGTGATTTTAATGTTGCATTATCGCGTTATAATCGATTTCGATACATATACCAAAAAAAAATACCAACTCCAAAAATAAATAGACCGAGTTCGATTGGCATCAGCCAATGCATTAAATTGTACTTCAAAACTAATTAATTTGTCATTAATTTGTAGAAAAGCCCTCAAAATAGATAAGACAGGGACCAATTTGCTTCTATATTGAGCGGTATTGAAGTTGTATGCGGTTGTATGTTTATATTATTAAATAAAAATAATAAAAAAAAATATAACAAAATTTTCTGCTACTTGGCTGTTTCGACGCGAAGAAGAAGGTATTTTGCTTTATTTTTAATGATAAATAATATGTGGAATAACAATAAGAAAACTTACTGCAGACTTCACTCATAAATTGTTGCCAGAGGTCATGGACGAGTACAAGAAAATTAAGAAAACTATTCTTCGTATGACCCCACATTAATTTTAATTGATTTAAAATATGATAAAGACGCAGAACACAGTGATGCGTAGTTGCATTGGACATGCGGAAAGGCCACAAATCACACTGGTTTATTTGGCTACAGTAAATGGCAACATTCTTTCATAAAAATATTGTCATAATTCGAAATCATTAATTGAAGGGAAAGTTGGAACTCGTTGCAATCGCCCATTCGAATTCACCAGTCAACCATTTCCAAAGTTTTAAAGGTGACAATCCCTGTTGTTAAACAAGGATTCTGACATTTCCATCTACGAGCTTGGAATGGGAAAAGAATGCCAAAAATATTATGAATTTCCAAACTTTATTGTACAATATATGGTGCTAAAATATATATTTTGTTAAAAAAAAAACCCAATTATATTGAAAATTTGTACAGGCAAGCATTGCAAGATAAGACCGTTGCCAAAAATCGGTTGGTACTATTTCAATTGCATAGATGACAACTCTTTAATTTTCATGGCTATTGCTGATGCTAATTATAAATTTAAATTTATTAAAATGCCGGCAAATGTGGTAAGTGTGACCGTTCGTACTTGCAATAGAAATCCAGAACCAAAAACGTATATAGTTGTGCCGTTCACTCGCATTTAATTAATGAACAGATTAATGTCGTGTCATATAGGCTTTACGAACTGTTGCCCGGGCACATGAACTTTTGCACACTGCCCACGAACTGTCGTGGACTGTGGGCGTTCATAGCACACGGCTCATGAACTACAGCTCACAGCTCAGAGCGAGAGCGAGAGAGAAATGGGCCTGGGCGGGCGATTCCGAACCCTGCGCTTAGGCCACTTGAAGATTCCAAAAATACGATTTCCAGAATTATTTGAATGCAAGCATCAGAGTTTCCTTATAATGATATGATACATATATATAATCGGAACCCACAACCCAATATTAATGCCAAAGTTTAAACCAAAAGTGACGCAAGCCAATGTATATGTTAGTTTTTTTTAATACATTATTTAAAATGCATTTTTTACCATAAGCGTTTAAGTTACCAAACTATCGAAAACTATCGTAGACTATCGATGGTTTTCAAAAAACTATCGTTGACTATCGATGGTGCCGACTATCGATAGTTCTCCACCTCTACTGGTGATACGTCCCAGCAGCCATTCTTGGGGAGGTTGATTGTCCTCATGGACTAGAACAATCTGATCACGCTCGATGTTGGCCTCTGTGCTAAGCCATTTGGTACGCAGCTGCAGTGTATGTAGATAATCCCGTCTCCACAGCTCCCAAAAACGTTGTTTTAGATATGTCACATGCTGCCAACGCGTTAAATAGGATGGCCTACTGTCGTCAATTGTTGGTTCTGGTAGGGCCATTAACGAGGATCCAATAAGAAAGTGCGCCGGGGTAAGCGCTTCACCATCATTTGGGTCTTCACTTAATGGTGCGATTGGACTCGAATTAAGAACGGCTTCTGCATCAATTGCAACGGTTTGCAATTCTTCATATGTGCTTGTCAACTGTTTGACTAAAAGGCTTTTCATCGACTTGACCGCAGCCTCCCATAAGTCTCCAAAATGAGGAGCGCTGGGAGGGATGAACTTAAACTCAAAGCCCATACTGCTGCTAAATAAATCCAAGTTCGATGAGTTTTGCTGTCCAAAAAACTGCCTTCCAATTGGGATTGAGCACCCACAAAATTGGTGGCGTGATCGCAATAAATGCGGCTAGGGATACCCCTGCGTCCAATGAAGCGCTTTAAACAGAGAATACAATTATTAGACGACAAATCAGAAATGAGTTCAACATGGACTGCCTTTGACGTAAAGCAGACGAATATAGCCATGTACGTCTTGTATGGCACCTTGCTTCGGATACAATAGGACGTGAGAAATGGTCCGCAGAGGTCCACACCAGATATAAGAAATGGTCGATTGGCACGAAATCGATCCGCTGGAAGTGCGCTCATGATTTGGTTCAGAAGTTGAGGCTTGTAGTGGTAACAATGGATGCAGCGTCTGATCACCTTACGTATCACTTCTCGCGCATTGATTATCCGTACTTGTAGTCGAAGTATGCCGATTAATACTTTGGATCCAGCATGGAGATGTTGTCGGTGCAGATGATCAACAAATCTGAAAGTGAAACTGTGTTTTTTTGGAAGTAGTAGAGGGAATTTAGCATCGAATGATATTGGCGCCTTTGCTAGGCGACCAGCTACTCGCAGTACAGGAACTGATTTGTTGCCTATTTCAACTTCTGTTAGAAAGAGATTCAATCTTTGACATTCTGCTGAAAGAACCTTGTTGGCCTTCAGTTGATTTATTATTTCTTGCCATACGCTTGTTGTTGAATATGGAATACAATGAAATTGAATGTGTGCTGCAATTCATTTGCTGATGTGTAGAGCGCCTTTTCTACAGTATTCTCTATACTAGCTCTAACTTTATGAATGATTCGCAATACGTAATCAACGACTCGCTAAGAACGACGATATGATGAAAACTTGGACAAAATATGCTCTATTAAAGTTCCCCCTTTGCCACTGTCACTACACTTTAAGACAATTGCCTTCCGCTGCTCCAGGTCCGTTTCGTTAATTTTGGATTCCAACGAAGTTTGAGTCCATTGAGCTGCGTTAAGATGTAAAAATGCTGGTCCAGTAAACCAAATAGTTCGATTCAGCTCACTAGCTTGGCATCCTCGGGATACTATATCCGCTGGGTTGTCTTTACCAGAAACGTGCCGCCAGTTGACATTAGGTGCAATGGTTTGCATTTCAGAAATTCGATTGGCTACGAAACATTGGAGTTTTGAAGAATGCATTTTAAGCTAATGTAAAACAATTTTGGAGTCTGTCCAAAAGAAAATGCCATTCACAAATTGTTCAAGCTTGTGTTTAATTTTAAGCCAAGTTTTGCATAATAAAAATGCAGCGCATAATTCCAATCGTGGAAGTGAGATGGCTTTTAGTGGCGCACCACGTGATTTTGCGATGATCAATAAGGTCGTAAACACCCCTTCTACGTTTGCTCTCAAATAGATGCAGCATCCATATGCACGTTCCGATGCATCTGGAAAGCCGTGGATTTCGCATGTGTTATTTAACGAAGAATTAATGAATCTTGGGATTTCAATAGTGTTAAGATTGTGTAGATCTGATTCAATTCGTTTCCACTGAGTTTCCAGCTCCACGGGAAGCACATCATCCCAACCAAGACCATTTAGACATAGCTCCTGAACAAAGATTTTGCAGCGAACAACTACGGGAGATACCAGGCCAAGTAAATCATATAAGCGAGCAGTAATAGACAGAACAGTTCTCTTGGTGGCAACAGGACAAATTGGTAGATTGTAGAGAAAACAAAAGAGATCCTTCTTCGGCTGCCACGACATACCAAGTGCTTTGGTAATGTCCTTGCTATCGACTTTGAAGTGAAATTCTGAGTCAGCTTCTGAAAGACTTGTATTCCATTTGGAAAGCTTAAGTCCCGCCTTAGCGAGTATACTGGTAACCTCTGTTATTATCTCCTACAGTCTCTGCTCCTGTGAGGAGGTCGTCAACATACATGCTTCCTTTAAGAACGGTTGCTCCAACCGGAAATTCGGTATTAAAGTGTTCTGCTATAAACGTTAGACTGTGAATTGCGAGGTATGGGGCACAAGACATGCCATAGGTTTAACTGGAATAGTTGCAATCAGGGAATCAAACCGAATCGAATTTCGGTTCCGGTTCTGGTACGTACCGAAACTAATGTTTCGGTAAAAGGTTCTGTTTAGGTTCTTGTTTATTTCGATATTCGGTTCCGTACCGGTACCTTGGTTTTTATTTCGGTATACCGGTACGTACCGGTATGTATAATTTAAAAATCCTTTAATCCGAAGATATAATAGAAATAGTAGCAACCTGCATAACAAAAAGTAGTTATTAAGAAGGAAAATTAAACATAATAAACTTGACCTCTGAAAAAAATGTCCTAATAATAGAAGAAGAATAGCAAGAAGATCTTTTGATATCTGATGAAATGTTAAATACACTGTTTTCAGATAACGTTACCGATCACAATTTAACCCTGCTATTAGGTTAAGTCTATTTGGGCCAATTATTAATTCATTTCCTTTGTAAATGCAAAAATTAAGGATAATTTAATAATATTTGAAATTTATTGAACCAAATTATATGCAACGAAATAAGATTAAATTGTTGTTTTTATTGAAAATTTCAGTATATACCAGATGGTCCCTTAACTTTACATTTGTAAGTTTTTGCTTACGTTTACCCTGCGATTTACCCTGAAGAAATCCCTGATTGAAGCAATAAAAATGAAATAACAAAAAAAACTCAAAACCGAAACTGTACCGGTACAATGTTTCGGTCATTTCGGTTCCAAAAATAAAGGTTATGAAATACCGGTACGCAAAAAATAAATAATAACGGTTCCGGTTCTGGTTCTGGTTCTGAGTTTCAATCGGTTCTTTTCGGTATACGGTTCCGGTTCGGGTTCCGGATTGATACCCTGGTTGCAATAAATCATTGGGTGATCGTCTCCATAGAATAAGCTGATAGTCTCGATCTTGAGGGTTGACAGTAAACTTTGTTTTTGAAATATCGGCCGTAAGTGCATGGCGATATAAGCGAAACGAAAGCAATGACAATATTAGATTTTTATGGATAGACGGACCAACATATAATATTTCATTCATTCATTTGATGAAGTTTTACTAGACGCGTCGAAGACTGCTCGAAGCTTAGTAGTTTCGCTTTCTGGTCGAAGGACGCCATGATGAGGAATTACATAATGTGGCTTCTTGCCATCAAAATCTGATATAGGTTGCAAATATTTATCCATAAAGTTGATATAAATTTTCTTTAGTAAGGGTTGACGCTGTAAACGACGCTCAAGCTGCAGAAATCGATGTTTCGCAATTTCAAAGGATTCTCTAAGTTTCTTAGTCGACTCTTTAAAAGGTAGGCGAACCTGAACGCGCCCAGACTGAAGGAATATGGTGTGTTCTTGAAAGTGTTTTACACACTCCTGCTCTTCTTTACTAAGAATATGACCATTGGGGTCAGGAACAACAAACTCTTTGATCTGCCAGAATCAACAGATGATTTTCATTTAAGGTAAGTGCCAAATTGCACGAATAAGTCGCTGAGTGGAAACCTCGTTGATTTTCCCACCTTCAATCCAACCGAGGGCAGTGTTTATTAAACATGTTAATCCAGCATCAAAGTTAATTTTTCGTTCAGTGATGAAATCAAAAATCTCTTGCGTGCTTATGAGCAGATCTATTCGTTGAGCTTTGAAAAATAAAGGATCTGCCAATTCAATTCCTTCTGGGATACTCCAGGAAGATGTGTCAATACAACGCTCAGGCTGACTAATAGATATTGTTTTAGTTACAGCAAACTGCAGTGACCATTTGCTAGTTGATAGTCTAGATCTGATTGTAGTTATCACTGCAAATTTCATTTGTGAGCGGACATCTGCTATGACAGGAACTTCATAAGTTTGTCTAAGAAACTTAAGCTGAAGTCTTTTAGCAAGTTCTTCAGATATAAAATTGAATTGATAGTTGAGACATAAAGAAGTCTGTTTTACAAATGCATATCTTTCAGCAACAGTAAATGATGTAAACGATGGACAACCTGTTAGTGCATGGTCAGTTACTGCACACTTTAGGCATCGATTTTGAGAAACAATAAATGCCTTTTTGTTTTGACTTGACCGATCTCTTATAACTGGCTTATGCTCGACTGGATGTTTAGCATAGCTTTCTAAGAACTGACAACGACGGCTAAGCGTTTTGTTGCAATCATTCCAGGCTGGCAACTTCTCATATTCTTGTACTCGATCATAAGCTTGTTTTGAATCGTCATCCAACTTTAATAAAACAAGATGTATTAGGATAGAATACATCACATCTGCCTCTGATCCTTATGAGAGCAGAGATCCACGAAGTGTCGCTACGGTATCTAAGATCAAACGAAGGCTGAGTGGGTCCGATTTGTTCATGGCTGGAACATCGAACAGACTAGCTATATGTTCTACGAAAATAAGAACTTTCTTGTCATATCGTTCTATTAATTGAGCTATTGCCTTGGGGTAGTTCTCTTCGGACACTTGAAATGATGAAATGACGCTAAGGGCTGGACCTGATAGTCAGCTTAGTAAGTAGTTAACCTTGTCAACAGCAGAAATGAATTGGTCATCATGCACCATTGTATTGAAGGCAGTGATGAATTTATTATATTCTCCGTACTTTCTATTAAATTTTGGTAATTTAAGTGAGGGTAATCGATTGTGATGCCCACTAACGCATGCTGATGAGTTGAGAAAACTATGATGTTCTAATTTATCCTTCCTGTTTGCACCAAGCCGCCTGAGAATAATTGCCTTTGTATCAACAAAAATATTTTCAATTTCTTCAGGTGAATTATCATCTGAATCTAGTTTTTCGATTTGCGATTGCACTTGAATAATTTACTTGAAATATGACTTGTAACATCCAGTCTAACAGCTTTGGCACCATGTTTGGTGCCAACTTCCATTGCTAAAATACCCTAAACACTAGATTTTCGCTGTCCCTGGCGCATCGGGTGTAATTGATGCGCACCTGTACAAGATCTTAACTGAAAGGATAAGCCTGAATAATGTAGGACCCTGTTGAGTTGGGGAGTGAGTCGGTTGGGACTTCTGGCATACGACTAGCAATCAGCCTGTGGGGGGGTTCGTTTGACTTTCCACCAACAACACCCACACTACATAATTAAAGATAAGTCCCATGCGCACTTTTTATTGTTCAACTACCAAAATAAATAAGAATGATAAATAGAAAGATCGATAAAGTTAAATAGAGAAGTAAATACACCTAATCTTCACCAAAATATACACTACTCAGATGGTATTGTAGTGTTGCTTCATTACCCTCCCAACCAATTGATTTTCTTTTAGCGAGTAATTTTAAGAAAATCCCATAAACGGTTACACCATCCTGTTACCCCTTTCTACCTTACAAGGAAATTTGCAAAATTTAGAATTTCATTTTAAAATTAGTTTATTTAACAAAACTCAAAAAAATTTGATTCATATTGTGTGTTCTGATAATAATTTTACTCAAAAGAAAGTTTTCGAAATTTCAATAACTTTTAAATATGTATATATATAAATCATAATACAAGATAATAGGCATAATATAAAAATAGTAAAAATAGTATATAAGATTACGTAAAGTATTTTTCATTATAATAAAGTTGTAAGTATTTAATTTCATTTTTATTCATCAAATAATTGTTTTTTTTTTTCTTTTGTGTGCGTTTCTATCGTAATGTTTAGCATTGTATATTTGTTTTATAAAACGAATTGCATGAGAAGCATGATTTCAAACAAAAAATTTATAAAAATTCATTTATTAGAAGTGAACATATTTATATGCATCGCATAGTATTTGGAGATCATGTGTTTGCGATAAGCAAAAAATGTGTAATTGTTCTTCTTCTTCAGCAAAATTTTGGTTTCTTAACAAAACCACTCAAAAAGTTATTTAGGTCAAGCCGAATGATATGACTCAAAACAAATGTCTAACTTGCAGACCTGTTATATGCAAGCCAAATGAGTGGAGAAGAAAAATGTGTGCAAAATAAGTCAAACATTCTTATTATTGAGTAGGAATAGAAAAGGCAAAAGAGTCGTTTGTTGGTTTACTCTAATTGTTTGAGATCATGTTCAATTGCACTCATTTTCCTCTTCCAGCTGATTATGGTTTATGGTGTGGAATCAAATAAATAATTTTAAGTTTTTATACACACTCACCCATTTGCATCCTGTTTCGTTTTTTGCTCTTATTGAACCAATTTAATTGGTTTTATTTATTTGGTTGCAACATTCAACCCACTTTTCACCAGAAAAAAAATTAGAAAAAAATATATATGCCACAAAAAAATTAATGAAAATTAAACAAAACAAAAATCATTGAAATTTATGCCAAAAAATTGATTAAAATAATATTATATTTTTGCACACTTTAGGTTGGACTTGAGTTATTTTGTCTTATTTTCGTTTTCTTTTCACTTCGCACTTCTTCGTGTGGGTGAACACGCGACACTTTTGATTTTAGGTTTTTATGTACAATCGGGTACTGATGTACCCTCTCACTTTTATACTTTCTGAGCCTTTACTTTGGCCTTTGAGTAGGGTATACCGGGGGGGATTTAAACATTTTTCACGAGCACAGGATGATGAATCTGGATGCACACTGATTTTTAATCAATTAATGAAGTATTTTGCGGGAATTGAGGATTAGATTTTTTCTGATTGAGGTGAACGCCGTTTTTTCTGCAATTTTTGAGGCTGGCTTAGGCTCAACGTTTCGTGACCTGGAAGGTTGAAGCACAACTGAAGTTGGCACTGGTGACACAAGCTCTCGTCTCCCTCGCGAAGCATGCGAGGAAGAATAGAGATTTTGGAGCTTATCTATATGATTTTTTCTCAATGTCAGTCCAAAGTCAGTGAGAGAAAAATCTGAGCTGCTGCTGCAGTTTATTATTTTTGAATTATTGATGATTTTCGGATGTCTCCACTAGAAAATCGTGTGATATTTTTTATTGGATTTATTAATATAACACAGTGCGACACTCAAAAAAACCCATGAACGGGACCAATAAAATGTGAAACTAGAGCCCTCAGGGAGCAACGCCTCATACCCAGTTTTTCCACTCCACGTCAGGATCGCGTTTAATGGGCATCTTTATACTAGCAACACACAATAACAACATTTGATGCTTGTTAAAACAAAGTGAGAGCTAAAATTCTGAAAAATTCACGAAAGATCAAGAGGGTCACTACAAATGTCATAGAAAATTCCCACCTAAAATGGACAAGTGGTTAGTACCCCTCCCGAAGCGGTCAAACTTTGTAACATGATTATTTGAAAAACCACTCGATAGAATTGTCTAAGATTTATTTTTAATTAAGATACTGACCAATAAAAAGTGTCCCCAAGAGATGGTAACATTCGATGAAAAACCGCGTTATTGGGTACCACATTTGACCGTACCCATGAACAAGTCCACATAGGCAAAAAACTAGAGATAAAAATAGACCGAACTGCATTTTCAGTTTTTCTAAATCTAAGTATTTGCGGATTTTATGCTTACTTTTATACAAGCAGCATGCAAGGAACAACATCAGCCATTAACAGTATTTCCCCTGACTTTAAAATTATTAGTTTATTTATACATGTCAAAAACATCCATACCAATATGAAAATGTATCAGTGGGATTGGAAAATAACACAGCGGATCGCTAATAAAGCTAACAGAGTCAGCAGAATATTGCTTATAGGTAGACTACACTACATGCTTTCAGAGCAATTTCTTTCCACTTAGTCTATTTAGTAGCTACCAAAGCTATACCATATAAACTAATCCACAACCGAATCATTGGTAAGGGTGTATACGATTGCGATTGCTAACGGCAAATGTATGAAATTTTTGTTTCAAATTGGAGTGAATAGTAGGCTGTACATTTTTAAAAAGAGGGGAATGTTAACGTACATAAATTTACTGACATTTAAAACTTACAAAAGAAAAGTGAGAAAATGAGCAACAACCAGAAGAAAATTTTGCCAGGAACCAGCACTCAAAAAAAAAGGCGCTGAGAGGCGATCAGCTGACAACGTTCTGCAACGCAATCATGAAGATCCGCTTGCGGTAAAAACTGAGAGCCAGTTGCATACATTGGCATAGGCGAAATCTATTATTCCCGATTTTATTCCTCGGGAGCAATTTTTTTTTTTTTTTTTATAGTAGTAGTATATTTATTAATTATTAAGAACATTTTGCATATTTTAGGCATGGCACGATTGCCGTCAGCCTTACACGGAAAAAAATGTACAATATATTAGAAAATGATTAATCCTAGTGAGCTTCAGGAAGACCCACCCTTCGGAGTTACACCACCTGCTTTCCCCGCTCGTCGCGAGATAGAGGAGGACCGACCCACGCTCTTAAAACTAATAGTTATATTATATCTGTTATTATTAATTGTCATCCTAGAAAGCTTTGATTTTTACTGTTTGAAACAGTCCTTGTTTCTTTTCCAATTAGTACTTTTAGCCCTTCTAGAAACTTGTAGTTCTTTGTTATTTGTTTCTTTGTTACTTTTCTTTTGTAAGTTTTAAATGTCAGTAAATTTATGTACGTTAACATTCCCCCCTATTTAAAAATGTACAGCCTACTATTCACTCCAATTTGAAACAAAAATTTCATACATTTGCCGTTAGCAATCGCAATCGTATACACCCTTACCAATGATTCGGTTGTGGATTAGTTTATATGGTATAGCTTTGGTAGCTACTAAATAGACTAAGTGGAAAGAAATTGCTCTGAAAGCATGTAGTGTAGTCTACCTATAAGCAATATTCTGCTGACTCTGTTAGCTTTATTAGCGATCCGCTGTGTTATTTTCCAATCCCACTGATACATTTTCATATTGGTATGGATGTTTTTGACATGTATAAATAAACTAATAATTTTAAAGTCAGGGGAAATACTGTTAATGGCTGATGTTGTTCCTTGCATGCTGCTTGTATAAAAGTAAGCATAAAATCCGCAAATACTTAGATTTAGAAAAACTGAAAATGCAGTTCGGTCTATTTTTATCTCTAGTTTTTTGCCTATGTGGACTTGTTCATGGGTACGGTCAAATGTGGTACCCAATAACGCGGTTTTTCATCGAATGTTACCATCTCTTGGGGACACTTTTTATTGGTCAGTATCTTAATTAAAAATAAATCTTAGACAATTCTATCGAGTGGTTTTTCAAATAATCATGTTACAAAGTTTGACCGCTTCGGGAGGGGTACTAACCACTTGTCCATTTTAGGTGGGAATTTTCTATGACATTTGTAGTGACCCTCTTGATCTTTCGTGAATTTTTCAGAATTTTAGCTCTCACTTTGTTTTAACAAGCATCAAATGTTGTTATTGTGTGTTGCTAGTATAAAGATGCCCATTAAACGCGATCCTGACGTGGAGTGGAAAAACTGGGTATGTGGCGTTGCTCCCTGAGGGCTCTAGTTTCACATTTTTTTGGTCCCGTTCATGGGTTTTACCAAAAGTTGGATTTTGTCGCACTGTGTAATAAATGTGAATTTAATTCAATTAAAGCCAGATGGCTGATAAAATTGAGCTTTTCCGTAGACTTTAGGTTAGTTAACCATGTTTTTCTTACTTAGAGGTTGATCACGTCTTATGGGGTGGCTGGTTCAAACGGAAAAGAACCTTTAAGGAAATAGGAAGTTGATCGAAACGTTGGTGAGCTAAAGTATGAGTTTGAGAACTGTCAAATTTGACAGCTGTCACTTGCTCAAATAAGGGGATTTGTACTTATGTTACGTTATAACGTAAGTTATTTTCGCTTGTAGGAGATAGCCGTTAAAATAACGAGTTATATTTAAATTGGAAACAAAACCTCAGTACACGAAACGTCTTAGCCTTTTGAATATACGCCTATCTCAACGCAAAAATTATGCCCAGCAGAACTGTTCATTACACCACAGGCGAGTTCTAAGGGGATCTACCTGTAGAAATAGCCTGAACAAAACAGTTACTGCCTAATATCCTTAGCGTGATAGGTTCCTTGTAGTTTTCCTTGAAGATCTTCAAGTATGTAATAGCTATTCCCTAACTTCTCTCTTACTCTCGATTCTATCCATTGCGGATTGAGCTTTGCATTAGTGTTCTTTTTAAAGTTACTTTGCGAAAAGTTTCGCCTGAAAACTTCCTGTCCTATTTGGAACTGTACGTTACGTGTACGCAGATTATATTGTTGAGCATTTTGATCATGTGCTTGCGCTATATTTTGTCGAATCTCCTTACGCAACAACTTCAGTTGGTCATCTCGCAAAAGAACGTTTTCAGGCTCATCCAAAAGATTTAATTTTTTGAGAAGAGCAAAGTGAGATCCGTAAGTGGCCATATCGAAGCCATACAACGCGTGATATGGAGATACCCCTATACTTTGATGCAAACTATTTCGCAAAGCACAACTTATAGCGTATATATGCAAGTCCCATTCTGTATGGTCTTCCTTAAGATAGCAGATATTATTGACCGGTTAACTCGCTCTGATGCATTTGACTGAGGAGAATAAAGAGCTGTATAGACATGTTTAATTCCCAGGGCAGTCAACCATGCATTGAAGTCTACGGCTTTAAATTGCGATCCGTTGTCGCTAACTATTGATTCGGGGACTCCATAGGCAAAAAAAATGTGATTTTGAAGATAATCTTTTATTACCGAAGCCGTAAATTTTTTAAGGGGACACAACCAATGAAATTTTGACATATGGTCGACTACAATGAGTAACCCAATATGTCCTGCCTTGCTTCTAGGATAAGGTCCTAAAATGTCTTTAAACAACCTCTGGAAAGGACGAACTGATACTACTGCTTTACCCATTGGTGGCTTAAGTGTATAGTTAGGAGCCTTTGTTGTCTTGCACACCTCACAGCTTCGGATATAATCCCGTACTTGCGATACTAAACCTGGCCAATAAAATTTTCGTCTGATTAACTCCAATGTTTACACCATACCCCAGTGAGAACAAACGACTATATCATGGGCTCGCTTTATGACTTCACCTGTCAAACCTACTGGGATCCAGAGCTTCCACATGGATAGTTTTCGTTGAGCTGTCCCATCATCATGCTCTGTGCGAATGTAAATAAATTCATCTGTTATTTTAACATCAGGATATTGACTCGCGTTTCGCAAAATCTTGATTTTTAGTTCATTATAATCCTGATCATTAAAATGGGACGAATTAAGATCTATTTCCGGACCAATTACCTCTAAAACTAAGACTTCGTCCTAGTGTATTCGCGAAAGCGCATCTGGTACAACATTTTCACGCCCTCTCCTATGACTGACAATGATTTTAAAACCCTGGAGCTTCATGGCCCACCTAGCAAGTCTACCTTTAAGGTTAGGCTGCTTCATAAGCCAAACCAAGCTAGCATGGTCAGTGATGACCTCGAATTCTTGCAATTCAATGTAACACCTGAACCTTTCGGTGGCCTCTAACGCTGCAAGGCTATCTCTCTCAGTAACACTATAATTGCGTTGAGCGGTATTCAGTTTTTTTGACATGAAAGCCACGGCTTTTTCTGTATCATCATCTGATTTTTGGACTAGAACTGCGCCTATGCCGAAATCGCTTGCATCGCAGTGAACATAAAATTTTCTGCTAAAATCCGGATTACTCAAGATAGGAGCAGAAGTCAACAAATCTTTAAGTTGTTCGAATGCTTTTTAAGCTGTATCGTTCCAAATGAACTTCTTTTTCGTGGACAAGACCTCTGTTATTGGAAAAGTAACGTCTGCAAAGTTTTCAATAAAGCGACGATACCATCCAACTAAGCCTAAAAATCCTCTGGTTTGTCTGAGAGAATTTTTGGAGTTGGCCATACTCTGATTGATTCTACTTTCGAAGGATCTGTAGCTATACCACCGTTTCCTATTACATAACCTAGGTACGCTACCTCTGTCACGCAAAATTTACTTTTTGTGATGTTTAAAGTTAGGTTAGCCTTAAGAAATTGCTCCGCTAATCTTGCCAGAATTGACAAATGAGTGTCAAAGTCTTCGGAAACTACGCAAAGATCATCCAAATACCCAAACACGCAATTCTTAAGCTCAGGCGGGATTAATTCGTCCATCAGACGACACATGGTCTGTGGAGCATTACACAGTCCGAACGGCATTACTGTGAATTGGTACAGTGGGCGGTCGGGAACTGTGAATGCTGTAATGCCCCTGGACTCTGGTGTTAAAGCGATTTGCCAGAACGCATCTTTTAAATCTATTTTGGTAATCATAATAGCTTTTGGCAATCTAGAAAATATTCCTTCGATACTTGGAAGAGGATACGCGTCCTTTTTTGTCAGCTCGTTTATTTTGCGAGCGTCCAAACATAAGCGAACTTTTCCTGGCTTGAGTACCAGGCGCATCGGAGAGCTCCAAGGACTGTTTGACCTCTCGATTACGCCTAACTCAAGCATTCTATCCAATTCTTTATACATCACAGGTTAGACAGCAGGAGAGACAGGATAGGACCTTTGCTTAACTGGTTTTGACAACCCTACGTCTATCTCATGTTGTAGTAGTGAAGTCTTGCCAAGTCCTTGCTTATCAAAATTTGGATACAAGCTTATAACAGCTTCTAAACGATGTCTTTGATTTTGCGTCAAAGGATAATGTTTGTCAGACAAGCAATCCTCTTGCACGGAATTTGCTTCGATACCCGATATTAACCCTGGAGCCAGGTTGAATTTCCTCCAAAAATCAATTCCAAGTATTACTCTCTTTGTAATTGATGGGATCACGAAGAAAGTTATTGGATGCTTTATATTCTTGTATTCTAAGTCTACGGGAACTTGCCCTAAAACCGGATGACTTCTGCCTTCTGCTGTTTTTATGCTAGAAGACATTTTGTGGAATTGCTGGTATGAGGGCCAGTTAACATTAGCTAAACTCGATCCTATGCAGCTAATGTTTGCACCAGTGTCGAGCAAGCCAAGCTCCGAAAAATCAAGGAACTTCACAGGCGCATATAGACGACCATCTGCGGCATCATTCACCACCGCAGAAATCAATAATTTTCTGGTCGATTTTATCTTGTGCCAGTAATTTCGCAACCGTAAAGTAGACCGTTTAGTTTTATGACTAATCAAATGAACTTGGTCATTAAAAATCTTTGCACGAACCTCCGAATAGTTTCTAAGGCGTTCGTCATATGGAATAAAGTGAAATAATCGATGAGTATTAGAAATCTCCTGTTTAGTAGTGTCCGGGTTGAATGATACTTCTTTGCTGTTGATTAAAGTTTGATCTACTTGTGAAGACTGTTGCTTCGATGGACATAACAACAAAGAAGTTGGGGACTTATCATTTATTTGGGAGCCATCCGACTGTTGCCGACAGATGGTCCCTTTGGAAAGTTTTCCGAAGGTTTAGAACAAACAGAGCAATGAGGCTTAAAAACCCCCTTTGCGCCGCAGCCATAGCAAAAATCTGCCTTTGAAGAAGACACATGTCCCATACATGTCCTTCCTCATTACAATTCCAGCAGGTAATATTTCTGATAATACGTTGCACTGCATTTACTTCTGGTTCGGATTGTTCTGTTTCAATCTTTTCCGAAAGATTTTCTAGTTCAGCGACGTGTCGCTTATAAGCTGAATGGCCCGCATGGCCTTTACCTACACGCTTATTATCCTCTTCTCCCATAAACTGTTCGCGTCTGTGAACCAGCTGTCGTAAATGTGCGACAGATCGAACCTGAACGTAAAGTAAAGCCTCTCGTACTTCCGGAATCATATTCCGTTGAAGTTGTTGAATAAGACGATAGTCTTCCATTGGTATGGTTAGGCGAGAAGCTAGAGTCATGATGCCATCGAAAAAAGCATCTACAGACTCTCCCACTTTTTGCTTTCTCGCTCTAATTTCTTCGTATATAAGGTCGTCATCCTTATTGTCATCGTACTGTTCTTTTATGTCCCTACAAAATTGATCCCAATTAACCTCTGAATGATCCTTCCGGTACCGCCAATACCACTCACTTGCCCTACCTACTAGGATAATGTGCAAGTTCTTGCAAAGGGCCGAAAAATCATTTTGAAGGCCATCCGCTGTGAGCACTTTAACTCTGTATAAAAATTCTTGAACAGTGGGTCCTTTTGTTGAGCCATCAAACCTAATGCCCCAACCCTGAACTAATTACGTGACTTTTTCGGACCGCAGGCCCGCTCTAGTTGTGGACATGCCCATTGAGGAGTTATGAATTTCATTCTCTGAGGGTAACGGTGATGCTTGATAGCCTCGTGATGAGGTATTAGAGTCCCTACTATGCAAGTTAAGACTGGCGAATTTTCGTTCAATATTCTGTTCGATTCTATCTGATATAAGATCATAGTTTATTTCATATGCGGGACTGTTGTGTTCGTTTACCGCATTTGGACCAATTGCTCGATTTTGATGTGATTGATAATTAAGCTGAGGCGGCGCTCTTTGCCTCTGCTGCGGTGGTGCCTTTTGCCTCTTCTGTTTATTTTGTTTAGGAATATTTCTTTGGGAACCAGGTCTCACAAAATCTTCATCTAAATTAATAGTCTCATTTAAGATAGGTGGTGCCACGCTTTCCTTAGATTGCTTCTTTGCCGAAGCACCAGTTGAAGATGCACTTCTAGTGTAGTGTTTATGGTGACTATCAGTTTGGGGTTGTGCCTGATCATTTCCTACCAAAACAAAATTACGTAAATCTTTCTCGTTACATACAGATGTACAGACTTTGCATTCTTTGTTTGAGTTTATATACTCGATTATGCAAGTCCGATGGAAAACATGATTACATTTCGTGCTGACTAAGTCCTGGGATTCTAGTAAAGCCTTTTGGCAAACTCTGCATGTTGCCTCCGCCATAATCTGGGGAAAAGATGCACTGTGCAAGTCCTCGAGACTCCTTACTAAGGGCATCTTGGCTCAACTATTACATTTATTGTTATATTTTATTATATTTAAATAAGTTTAATTATTTAAATTTTTGTTTGTTTATTTTTATTTTTTCTCTTGTTTTTAACTTACAAAATTATTTTAAAAAAAATGTTTCTCAGTGTATTTTCATAAATCAAATTTTCCTTGTAAGGATTTAAGGGTGAACAGGTTGGATGGTGTTAAACTGGTGTATTATAGAAGAAATTATGCATCTGTATTGCTATCGCAAGCAGCATGTACAATAGCGGAAAGTACACAAAACTCAGCGGACGAATAATCGGACAAAAGCCAAATAAAATCGTAGTTCCGTTCATAGTAATATTACCTCCCCTTTACATCTGATTCGACCTCTAATCATTGAGCATCTTAAGAGATTTGTTTTCGGTTGGTCTGCAGTCAATGTTCAGAAACCGTTGCAGGTTTATTCTAGAGTAGAGAAATCGAATAGTCAATGCACTCTATTTCTACTAGATATCTGCAATTCAACCGAGCGCGGCTGCAGATCAATCGTAAACAAAACATAAATGTTTATAATTGAAAAAAATTGAATTATTAATTTGTATTATTAAGGCACTCAGTTACTAAATAAGATCCACAATAACCCGTGGTCGTAAACTCGGACTACCAAGAATCGAAATTCCGACGAGTGTACTGCTTCCATGGCTTAGATGGCTTTTTTTTTTTTTTTTTTTTTGTATATCAATCATGATTTAGCAATAGCTCGGTCATAGCCAAAACCTGCGATCCTAGCCAAACGCTTTATATTCGCTCGGATAGAGAATCATTTTTGATGAAAGGAAATATATTTCATAGAAAAGATTATAGATAACAGAGCTTGGGAACTTTAAAGAAAAATAAGAAAAAGAAAGACTAGCTCCTCCTGAAATTAAGATTGTCCAAGCATACTTAAAAGCTCTTGCTGGTTCGATCAAATCTAGAAATCAAGATCACTAGCCCCACGACGTTGGGCACCAAATTATGTAACATCCAGTCTAACAGCTTTGGCCAGCACCATGTTTGGTGCCAACTTCCATTGCTAAAATACCCTAAACACTAGATCTTCGCTGTCCCTGGCGCATCGGGTGTAATTGATGAGCACTTGTACAAGATCTCAACTGAAAGGATAAGCCTGAATAATGTAGGACCCTGTTGAATTGGGGAGTGTTGGTTGGGACTTCTGGCATTCGACTAGCAATCAGCCTGTGGGGGGGGGGTTCGTTTGACTTTCCACCAACAACACCCACACTACATAATTAAAGATAAGTCCCATGCGCACTTTTTATTGTTCAACGATTTGATTTTCTTTTAGCGAGTAATTTTAAGAAAATCCCATAAACGGTTACACCATCCTGTTACCCCTTTCTACCTTACAAGGAAATTTGCAAAATTTAGAATTTCATTTTAAAATTAGTTTATTTAACAAAACTCAAAAAAATTTGATTCATATTGTGTGTTCTTTTACACGTTGATAATAAATCTTCACCAAAATATACACTACTCAGATGGTATTGTTTATTAGTTTATTTGTTTATTTGTTGAAAAAAAAAAGTCGACAAATGGTGGCTGTCAACCAAAAAAAAGAAAAACTGAATACGTTATAAAAAGGCTTAATGAACTAAGAAAGCCTAACAAGGAAAACCTAACAAAATTACAAATCGACTAGTAACGACTCTGACACGGTGGGGGAATTTTATTTGCCCGTCCGGCCAGCTATGCCCCAGTTCACAGCCAATTGAAGCCAGAGACGTTACTAGACCTAACACAAATTTAAATAGTATAGAAGTCGAAAAAGAGAATAGTGAGGAAAAAGAAAAAGAGGAGGCTTAAAAATATGTTTACAAAATCATAAACACAAACAATAAATATACAATATTATAGAATGAACAAAAATGATATAAAATAAAACAATAATGAAAATAAAATTTAAAATTAAAAAATTAAAAAAAAAAGGAAAAAATTAAATTAAATTAAATATAATAAAAATAAAATAAATATAAGCTAAAATAAAGATGAATTAAATCATCCGGAAAATCTCTGACCCGGTGGGGGAATATTTATTAGCCGGTCCGGCAAGCTAGGCCCCTGCTCCTGCTGGATGTGGTCAGAGACTTTGCCGGAGATGTGCAAAAAGAGATAACTTTATGGAAAAGAGAGAGAGTTCTAGTAATAAACATCATTATAATTTTGACATAAAACCCGAAAACGGTTGTGCTGTGCGTAGTCGGTTGTGCATCTAGGCAAGATTAAAGGCAAATAATTTCTAGTTGGTCTAGAGGGAACAGAGAAGTTAAGGCGACCTAAGAGTTCAGAAGAGTCTACATCACCGATAATTAACTTATGAAGAAAAGAAACGCCTAGGACAGTTCTACGGTTAGCCAACGATGGAAGGTCAATAAGCAAAAGCCTACTAGAATACGATGGCAACCGAAGGTTGGGATCCCAATTTAAGCCGCGGAGGGCAAAAAGCAAGAATTGCTTTTGGACAGACTCAATACGATCCATATGCTTTTTATACTGCGGACACCAGACGGATGAGCAGTATTCAAGCACCGGGCGAACTAAAGATGTGAAAAGAACTTTTGTTGTATAGGGATCATTAAATTCCTTCGACCAACGCTTAATGAATCCAAGTACACCATTCGCCTTATTAACTATACAGGATATATGATCATTAAAGCTTAATTTGCAATCAAAAATAACTCCAAGATCAACGACAGTTGATATTCGTTGCAAGGGTTCATTGCCAATCGAATAGGAAACTAGCGAAGGTTTGCAACGATGAAAAGACATAAACATACATTTTGCGCAATTAAGAAATAAATGATTAACCAAGCACCAAAAATGAAGCGAGTTTAAATCATCTTGCAGCCTAATAGAATGCATCGGGTCGTTGTAAGATAAAATGAGTTTAACGTCATCGGCATACATAAGTATCCGAGAATGAGATATAGTCGAGGGGAGATCATTAATAAAAAGAGTGAAAAACAAAGGGCCGAGGTGGCTTCCTTGAGGTACACCGGATGTTACGTAGACAGGTTTTGAAATATTAGATCTGAGCAGAACTTTTTGAGTTCTATCTTTTAAATATGAAGAGATCCAAAAAATAAAAGGGGAGGGAAATCCAATACGATCAAGCTTAAGGAGGAGGAGATCATGGTTCACGGAGTCAAAAGCCTTACTGAAGTCAGTGTAGATGACATCAGTTTGGCATTTCATAAGGAATCCATCGTTAACTAATGATGTGAATTCAAGCAAATTGGTCGTAGTTGACCGACTCTTTACAAATCCATGCTGGAAAGGTGACAAAACCGATTTGCAGTAATGCTGCAATGTAGAGGTTATAATTTCTTCAAACAACTTAGGAATAGCAGATAATTTGGCGATACCTCTATAATTGGAGATATCTGATTTTCCACCCTTTTTGTGAAGAGGAATAATGAAGGATTCTTTCCAAAGATTTGGAAAAATAGTAGAGTCAAGCGATAGATTAAAAAGTTTTAGTAAAGGTTTGCATATGGAATTACAACACTCTCTGAGGACACAACTAGGGATGTTGTCAGGTCCAGGAGAGTATGAAGACTTTAGAGATTTCAAATATGAAAGTAGAGAAGATTCAGTAATTATGGGAGCATTAAAAGAGTTTGAAGAAGAAATGTCATAAGGATAAGATTTGTTATTAAAAGGGACAGAGGAGTAAGTTGATTGAAAAAAGTCAGCGAATAAGTCCACGGCAGCGGAATCGTTGATAGCCTTTTGGTTATGTAAAAAGAATGAAGACGGTAAAGTCGAAGTTTTACGCTTAGAGTTAACAAATTTGTAAAATTGTTTAGGGTCTTGTGCGAATTGAATTTTACAGCGAGCAAGATAATTATTATAGCATTGAGAATTAAAAAGGGTAAAGTTTGACTTGGCTATCGAGTATTTAGAAAAGTCAAGATTAGAACCAGTTTTTTTATACTTTTTAAAACATCTAGACTTAATATTTTTTAAATTAGAAAGCTTAGGACAGTACCAAGGGGGTTGAAGAGACTCAGAAGAAGCAACACTATTTGGAACAGAAATATCAAAGAGAGAGTTAATAGAGTCATAAAAAAAGGTAACAGCGACGTCAATGTCAACTGCATTGTATAAAGGAGACCAATCTTTTGAACAAATAAGTTGATTAAGCAGGGTAAAATTAGCTTTACGGAAGGAACGACGAGGTTTTACTGAAGTCATTGAAGATGAAGGGGTAAATCCAGGATTTGTTAGTGATATTTCTAATGTAGGATGGTAAGAATCCTCGGGTAGTGATAGGGGGGAAGACCTAGAGACAACAGCATTAGAACTGTCAGTGACAAAAACAAGATCTAACAATTTGTTTAAATGATTTGGAACTGAGTTTATTTGAAACAAAGACAGATCAAGCAAACAATCTAAAAAATCATGCTGTGCAGATGGTACAAGATAAGTTGACCCATTAAGATTTGACCATGCGATGTTTGGCAAGTTAAAATCACCAACAACAACCATATAATCAATGTCTCGTAATTGAGTAAAAACATATTTTATGCAGTTTATATGGTGCATATATACTTGAATATCGGAAGAAGGAGGGACATAAGAACAAGAAATGAATACAGAGAAGGAATTAAAAGTTACCTTAACGGCAACAAATTCAACATCGTCAGGCACAATCACAGAAATGCATTCCGACTGAAGGTTAGATTTTACTGCTATCATAACACCTCCACCTCGGCGAGCCTGTCGATCACGACGGTAAACAATATAATCATTTGACAATATTTCACAATCAGAAACGGAGGGATTTAACCAGGTCTCTGAAAATGAAATAATGTCAAAATCAAATGATGCGCTATTCAAAAATAAAGAGGTAAGTTTGGACAAAAGACCCCTAACATTTTGATAGACGATACTAAGAACGGAGGACTGGACTAGTTTTTTGGAGCACTATTAGAGGAAACTTGTGCCCCAAAACTGTTAGAGGGCAAGCTGACAGGCATTATCCTGCGATTTCTTTGCCTGTACTCGTTAACAATAAGTAGTGGCGGCCAAAATTTTGGGTCACATATAATAGGAAATTCTTCGGAAGAGACACTAATTTTAAACGAAGCTATATCCCGAGGCTCAGCAAAACTGAACTTCGAAATATAAACTCTTGCTGAGGATTTGTGAGCAATGTATGCTGGAATTCACTCGCAAGTAGTTTCAGGAGACAACCTAGACACAAAAACTTGTCTACGAGGAGCTACAACTGTAAGAATGGGAGGCTGAGGAGAAATAGAAGCAGAACCTAAAACATTGTCTTGAGGTTCGGAAGGCACTATTAGCGAACTAACAGACCTATCTAATGGTGCATTGGACAAGTCGTTAGTAGGTTGAATCAGGGAGGGTAAGGGTGAAACATCCAGCAAGTTTCCTGGAGAGGCAGACAGAGAAATTGTTGGCGACAAGTCAAAATTCAAGGGAGTGCTTGGCAACGATGGAGGAGGTTGGGGCGATTCACCAGAATCAGGCGGTGGCACAACTAAAAATTGCGGCTCCAACCGACGCATCGATGCCGACTCGAATTTGAATTGACTAAGCAACTCAGAACTGGAGCTAAACTCGCTTGAAAGTTGCTTGGACACTTTGTGCAGTTTATCAAAACTATTTTTCACGCTGTTATACATACGCGAAAAATTGAATTGAATGTCAGTGCATGTAGGGCAAGACCATTTCAAGGCACCACAGCCCTTTTTAGGGGAATAAACCTTGTCAAGGTCACGTCCACTTAATCCTGCACATTTAATATGCATAGAGTGATCGCACAACCAACAGGTTACAAACCGAAATTGTGCACAAAATTACCACAGGGTCTAAAATTGAAAGAGAAATCAAAATCAAAATATAAGAGCGAAGATGTAGCGGTAGCTAAGCTCTGAGTAGAACAAACAACAAAGATGAGCGGGAGCGATGCACAAAGCACACAGCGAACTCACACACAAGCTTGTCTTAAGGGGGGGGTGGGGGACCGCCAAAAACAGATAAGCAAAACAATTACACAAACAAAATATACACAAAGCTGACGCTGAAATTGATTGTTTATAAGCACACAACCGAAGCGCGAAGCACAACACGGTAAAGGGGTGAAATATCGAAATGATTTAAATAAAACTTTGCAACAAAATAGGCAAGTTAAACAACACAAAATAATTTTTAATTGCTGAGCACAAATAACACACGTCAATCACTTACAAGACTCTCTCTCTCAACGTGTAATATATGAATTTTGTATTGTAGTGTTTTGTATTGTAGTGTCGCTTCATTACCCTCCCAACCAATTGATTTTCTTTTAGCGAGTAATTTTAAGAAAATCCCATAAACGGTTACACCATCCTGTTACCCCTTTCTACCTTACAAGGAAATTTGCAAAATTTAGAATTTCATTTTAAAATTAGTTTATTTAACAAAACTAAAAAAAATTTGATTCATATTGTGTGTTTTGTTACACGTTGATAATAATTATACTCAAAAGAAAGTTTCCAATATTTCAATAACTTTTAAATATGTATATATATAAATCATAATACAAGATAATAGGCATAATATAAAAATAGTAAAAATAGTATATAAGATTACGTAAAGTATTTTTCATTATAATAAAGTTGTAAGTATTTAATTTCATTTTTATTCATCAAATAATTGTTTTTTTTTTTTGTCTTTTGTGGCGTTTCTATCGTAATGTTTAGCATTGTATATTTGTTTTATAAAACGAATTGCATGAGAAGCATGATTTCAAAAAAAAAATTTATAAAAATTCATTTATTAGAAGTGAACATATTTATATGCATCGCATAGTATTAGGAGATCATGTGTTTGCGATAAGCAAAAAAATGTGTAATTGTTCTTCTTCTTCAGCAAAATTTTGGTTTCTTAACAAAACCACTCAAAAAGTTATTTAGGTCAAGCCGAATGATATGACTCAAAACAAATGTCTAACTTGCAGACCTGTTATATGCAAGCCAAATGAGTGGAGAAGAAAAATGTGTGCAAAATAAGTCAAACATTCTTATTATTGAGTAGGAATAGAAAAGGCAAAAGAGTCGTTTGTTGGTTTACTCTAATTGTTTGAGATCATGTTCAATTGCACTCATTTTCCTCTTCCAGCTGATTATGGTTTATGGTGTGGAATCAAATAAATAATTTTAAGTTTTTATACACACTCACCCATTTGCATCCTCCAAAGGCCTTCGTGGTTAGAGATGATTATTTACTTTTGGTTTGGGGGTTTGATTTCTTTTTGGAGAAAGTAATAGAAGTTATTTAGTTGACACACACCATGAGACAATTGTTTCGTTTTTTGCTCTTAATGAACCAATTTAATTGGTTTTATTTATTTGGTTGCAACATTCAACCCACTTTTCACCAGAAAAAAATTAGAAAAAAATATATATGCCACAAAAAAAATTAATGAAAATTAAGCAAAACAAAAATCATTGAAATTTATGCCAAAAAATTGATTAAAATAATTTTATATTTTTGCAAACTTTAGGTTGGACTTGAGTTATTTTTTCTTATTTTCGTTTTCTTTTCACTCCGCACTTCTTCGTGTGGGTGAACACGCGACACTTTTGATTTTAGGTTTTTATGTACAATCGATGTATACTTGATGTACTCTCTCACTTTAATACTTTCTGAGCCTTTACTTTGGCCTTTGAGTAGGGTATACCGTGGGGGATTTAAACATTTTTCACGAGCACAGGATGATGAATCTGGATGCACACTGATTTTTAATCACTTAATGATGTATTTTGAGGGAATTGAGGATTAGATTTTTTCTGATTGAGGTGAACGCCGTTTTTTCTGCAATTTTTGAGGCTGGCTTAGGCTCAACGTTTCGTGACCTGGAAGGTTGAAGCACAACTGAAGTTGGCACTGGTGACACAAGCTCTCGTCGCCCTCGCGAAGCATGCGAGGAAGAATAGAGATTTTGGAGCTTATCTATATGATTTTTGCTCAATGTCAGTCCAAAGTCAGTGAGAGAAAAATCTGAGCTGCTGCTGCAGTTTATTATTTTTGAATTATTGATGATTTTCGGATGTCTCCACTAGAAAATCGTGTGATATTTTTGATTGGATTTATTAATATAATAAATGTGAATTTAATTCAATTAAAGCCAGATGGCTGATAAAATTGAGCTTTTCCGTAGACTTTAGGTTAGTTAACCATGTTTCTCTTACTTAGAGGTTGATCACGTCTTATGGGGTGGCTGGTTCAAACGGAAAAGAACCTTTAAGGAAATAGGAAGTTGATCGAAACCTTGGTGAGCTAAAGTATGAGTTTGAGAACTGTCAAATTTGACAGCTGTCACTTGCTCAAATAAGGGGATTTGTACTTATGTTACGTTATAACGTAAGTTATTTTCGCTTGTAGGAGTTAGCCGTTAAAATAACGAGTTATATTTAAATTGGAAACAAAACCTCAGTACAAGAAACGTCTTAGCCTTTTGAATATACGCCTATCTCAACGCAAAAATTATGCCCAGCAGAACTGTTCATTACAGACTCTAGAATCTGCGACTGACATTCAAGGGTAGCAGGGTCAATTTGATTTTGTATGCGAGCTTTCAAACTTGTAATATTTTTCTGCATGGTATTTCTTTGCTGTCTTAAAGAAATAAGCTGAGCTTCTATCGGAGGTGTCGACATTTTAAGAGAGTGAAATAGAAGTCAAAGTGTATTGTGGAAGATTAAACGATGAAGAGAAATAAATGAGATATTATTGAAATTCACTTTGTTATTATGCGTTTGGTTTAGCTTACGGTTTCAGCAATTGCTGTAATACGGTTATGTGTAAATAACTGCGATGCGTCGGCGTAGGCAGCGCTGTAATAGTTGATTCTCTTTGCGGTTATACGCGGGTAACTGCTTTGATGAACACGATGCTGAGCCAGGTTATGTTCTCCAACGATGATGAACACAATGATGAAAGAGATGAACACGATGCTACTGCAGGTTAAGTGTTCCAACGATGATGATCACAATGATGAAAGAGATGAACACGATGCTGCTGCAGGTTAGGTGTTCCAATGATGATGATGATTCTGGATGTTCCCAGCTGCAAGCGTAGTTACTAATCCAACGAAGTGCTCCAATGAGGCAATAATGCTGTAGCAACGGCTTCAATTGATGGTGAGGAAGGTCTCCTCCAATGCAAGATACTCCGATTGAGTATTCCTTGAAGAAAGCAGTTGGCTTTTCAAATTACGATTCTAAACAATTTGAAAGGTTTTATGGTGGGACTTTCCACTTGTTTGGACTCTGCCCTTGTGCAGAGTGTATTGTAAGAAAGAAGTCGTCTGCTTGCTTTCGATCTCCAATAAGCATTGATTTATTATTTCAAGAAAGTAGACAGACACGCACTGTATAACAAAAGCTCTTCTTGAGCGGGTTAAGGTTAACAGTGTTTATTTTGAACAATGTGGGATAAATGCTTAAAACTAGATAGGTAAATGATCTCCTTCAACAACAATATTACCTGAATATCCTCATATTTCAGACAATTATAGTTCTAGATTGATCATGTTGGCCATTTTGGATTCTTTTTAACATGTATTACACAACTAGAAGTCGAAATTGTTCAATATTAGTCCGCGAGGAACCTCTTCCTGCCTTTAAATGGGAGTATTATCCAAAAACACTCTATTATGACCAATTCTGGAATATTACCTAAATATCCTCATATCTCGGACAATTATCGACCTAGATTGATCATGTTGGATTCGTTTTAACATGTATTACACAACTAGAAATCGAAATTTTTCAATATCGGTCCGCGAGGAACCTTTTCCTGCCTTTAAGTGGGAGTCTTATCCAAAATCACACTATTATGACCAATTCATATCTCTTCTACATATAAAAGAGTTTGTCCTGACTGACTGACTGATTCACTGATTGGCAATCAACGTAGAGCCTGAACGGTAAGAGATAGAAAGCTGAAATTTTCACAGAAGTTTCCTTATGAGTTGAAAGTGAGCACTAAGGCGGGGTTTTGGAAAATTTCACCCCAAAGGGGTGGAAAACTCCCGGAAAAGCTACTATGGGGAAAATTTTGTTATTCATCCGATTGACTTGAAATTTAGTTTGTAACTAAAGTAAGCGAAATAATTGGACACCTGTTTCCCCGATTCCGAAAAATCCGCCCACAAGGAAAATGGTCGGAAAATTCTTCATGGAAAAAACTATTTTTCGTCCGAGTGACTTCAAACTCGGTTTGTGAGGATGGTAAGCAGAATAATTAGACTTGAGATTTTCCGATAATGAAAAATCTGCCCGAAAAGTCGGGAAATTCCCGGAAAATTCCATATGGAAAATACTATTTTTCTTTCGATTGGATTCAAACTCGGTTTGTAAGGATAGTATGCTAAGTAATTGGACATGATATATTCAAATGTTGGAAAATCCTCCCACAAAGAAAATACCCGGAAAATTCTATATGAAAAACTATTTTTGATCCGATTGACTTCAAACTCAGTTTGTAAGGATAGTATGCAAAATAATTAGACATAAGATTTTCCGATGTTGGAAAATGCGCCCGAAAAGTCGGGAAATTCCCGGAAAATTCCATATGGAAAAAGCTGTTTTTTATCCGATTGGCTTCAAACTCGGTTTGTAAGGATAGTATGCTAAATAATAAGACATGTGATTTTTCGATTGTAGAAAATCCACCCACAAGGAAAATGGCCGGAAAATTCTATATGGAAAACACTATTTCTCATCCGATTGACTTCAAACTCGGTTTGTAGCGATAGTATGCAAAATAATTAGACATGGGATTCTCCGATGTTGGAAAATCCGCACGAAAAGTCGGAAAATTCCCGGATAATTCCGTATGGTAAAACCTATTTTTAATCTGGTTGGCTTCAAAAAAGGTTTGTGAACACATTATAGAAAATAATTAGACATTTGATTTCTCGGTGGTAGAATTTCTGCCTACAGGCAAGAATAATGGTGGGCGTATTTCGGTTCAGTGACAATGGCTATTTGTGAGCCGATCTGAATAAAATTCGTTTTGTAAGCGTCAGAATAAATGGAAACACGTGTTTTTTTATTTCGTAAAGTTCACTGCAAAGGTCGTAATATGGGTGCGGGGTGGGTTTTTAGTCGATATGTATTAAATTTGGTTTGAAGGTCTATGGGCCAATTAAATAGGATAAAGTTTTTAGCCTTGCGCATACTCACCCTTAAGGTCGGATAATAGGTGCCGGGGGTGGTTTCAGGGTTTGTACGCTCAATGGGCCAAATAGGTGGAAAATAATTTTCTCATTTCTGATAGTCGGAAAATGGGGGAGGGGGTGGGATCATTGCCAAAAGTTTTTTTCATTATTTTGGCGGCTATACTGATGGTGGCGAAGCGCGCCGGGTTATATGCTAGTATTATATACGCATGTAGAAGAAATTTAAAAAAATTTTGAATTTTTATAAGAAATTTTTGCTCTAGAGATATCAGACCTACTCATATATTGCATACGCTTTAGAAGAAAAAAAAAAAAAATTTCATTTTTCATAAGAAATTTTTGCCCTAGGGATATCAGACCTACTCATTATTGCATACGCATGTAGAAGAAATTTTAAAAATAATGTATTATTCATTAGACCTAGGGATACAATTTATTTTTCATTTGCCCTAGGGATATCAGACTCACTCATATATCGCATACGTATGTAGAAGAAATTTAAAAAAAAAATTCATTTTTCATAAGAAATTTTTGCTCTAGACATATCCGACCTACTCATATATTGCATACGCTTTAGAAGAAATAAAAAAAAAAATTCATTTTAAATCAAACTTAATTTTTTATAAGAAATTTTTGCTCTAGGGATATCAGACTTACCCATATATTGCATACGCAAGTAGAAGAAATTTAAAAAAAAAAATGCATTTTTCATAAGAAATTTTTGCTTTAGAGATATCAGAGCTACTCATATATTGCATACGCTTTAAAAGAAATTTAAAAAAATTTCATTTTTCATAAGAAATTTTTGCCCTAGGGATATCAGACCCATTTTTTGAATACGCATGTAGAAGAAATTTAAAAAAATTTCAATTTTCATAAGAAATTTTTGCTCTAGGGATATCAGACTTACCCATATATTGCATACCCTTTAGGAGAAATTAAAAAAAAAATTTCATTTTAAATCAAACTTCATTTTTTATAAGAAATTTTTGCTCTAGGGATATCAGACTTACCCATATATTGCATACGCATGTAGAAGAAATTTAAAAAAAAAATTCATTTTTCATAAGAAATTTTTGCTTTAGAGATATCAGAGCTACTCATATATTGCATACGCTTTAAAAGAAATTTAAAAAAATTTAATTTTTCATAAGAAATTTTTGCCCTAGGGATATCAGACTTACCCATATATTGCATACGCACGTAGAAGAAATTAAAACAATTTTATTTCTCATTAGAAATTTTTGCTCTAGGGATATCAGACCTACTCATATATTACATTCGCATGTACAAGAAATTTTAAAAAATATATAATTTTTCATAAGAAATTTTTGCCGTAGGGATATCAGACTTACCCCATATATTGGATACGCAAGTAGAAGAAATTTAAAAAAGTTTTTGCTCTAGATATCAGACAGGATATCAGACCTGCTCATAAATTACACAAGGCAACAGTGTTTTTGGTGCAGCCCTATCTATTACTGATTATATAAGAATGGAGTGCACTGAACACATCTGCATCATTGGTTTTGTTCCATCAGCTCTTGTTCCACGATATGACGGAAAAACGGATTTCTAGTCAATTTTGCCCTCTCGAATTTTTTGAATCATAATTTTTCATCATTGTCATTTTGTTGCCCTGTGTTATATTCGCATCTAGAAGAAATTAAAAAAAAAATTTAATTTTTCATAAGAAATTTGAGCCCTAGGGATATCCGACCAACATAAATATTGCATACGCATGTAGAAGAAATTTTAAAACAAATTTCATTTTTTACAAGAAAAATTATATTTATAAGAAATATGAGACTTACCCATATATTGCATACGCATTTGGAAGAAATTAAAAAAAAAAATTTGCCCTAGGGATATCAGACTTACTCATATATTGCATACGCACGTAGAAGAAATTAAAAAAAAATTTAATTTCTCATAAGAAATTTTTGCTCTAAGGATATCAGACCTACTCATATATTACATACGCAAGTAGAAGAAACTTAAAAAAAAAATTGCATTTTTCATAAGAAATATGTGCCCTTGGGATTTATTTATTTGTTAAAAAAAAAATCGACAAATGGTGGCTGTTAACCAAAAAAAGAAAAACTGAATACGTTATAAAAGGGCTTAATGAAATAAGAAAGCCTAACAAGGAAAATCTAACAAAATTACAAATCGTCTAGTAACGACTCCGACACGGTGGGGGAATTTTATTTGCCCGTCCGGCCAGCTATGGCCCGATTCACAGCCAATTGGAGCCAGAGACGTTACTAGACCTAACAAAAATTTAAATAGTATAGAAGTCGAAAAAGAGAAAAAGATTAGGGAGAAGAAAAAGAAAAAGAGAAGGCTAAAAATATGTTTACAAAATCATAAACGCAAACAATAAATAAACAATATTTTAAAATGAACAAAAATAATATAAAATAAAACAATAATTAAAATTTAAAAATAAAAGAAATAAAAAAGGAAAAAATTAAAATTAAATTAAATATAATAAAAATAAAATAAATATAAGCTAAAATAAAGATAAATTAAATCATCCGGAAAATCTCTGAATCGGTGGGGGGAATATTTATTAGCCGGTCCGGCAAGCTAGGCCCCTGCTCCTGCTGGATGTGGTCAGAGATTTTGCCGGAGATGAGCAAAAAGAGATAGCTTTATGGAAAAGAGAGAGAGTTGAGTCAAGCGATAGATTAAAAAGCTTTAGTAAAGGTTTGCATAAAGAATTACAACACTCTCTGAGAACACAACTAGGGATGTTGTCAGGTCCAGGAGAGTATGAAGACTTTAGAGATTTCAAATATGAAAGTAGAGAAGATTCAGTAATTATGGGAGCATTAAAAGAGTTTGAAGAAGAAATGTCATAAGGCTAAGATTTGTTATTAAAAGAGACAGAGGAGTAAGTTGATTGAAAAAAGTAAGCGAATAAGTCCACGGCAGCGGAATCGTTGCTAGCCTTTTGGTTATGTAAAAAGAATGAAGAAGGTAAAGTCGAAGTTTTCCGCTTAGAGTTAACCAATTTGTAAAATTGTTTAGGGTCTTGTGCGAATTGAATTTTACAGCGAGCAAGATAATTATTATAGCATTGAGAATTAAAAAGGGTAAAGTTTGACTTGGCTATCGAGTATTTAGAAAAGTCAAGATTAGAACCAGTTTTTTTTATACTTTGTAAAACATCTAGAGTTAATATTTTTTAAATTAGAAAGCTAAGGACTGTACCAAGGGGGTTGAAGAGACTCAGAAGAAGCGACGCTATTTGGAACAGAAATATCAAAGACAGAGTTAATAGAGTCATAAAAAAAGGTAACAGCGGCTTCAATGTCAACTGCATTGTATAAAGGAGAGCAAATAAGTTGATCAAGCAGGGTAAAATTAGCTTTACGGAAGCAACGACAAGGTTTTACTGAAGTCATTGAAGATGGAGGGGTAAATCCAGGATTTGTTAGAGATATTTCTAATGTAGGATGGTAAGAATCCTCGGGTAGTGTTAGGGGGGAAGACCTAGAGACAACAGCATTAGAACTGTCAGTGACAAAAACAAGATCTAACAATTTGTTTAAATGATTTGGAACAGAATTTATTTGAAACAAAGACAGATCAAGCAGAAAATCTACAAAATCATGCTGTGCAGATGGTACAAGATAAGTTGACTCATTAAGATTTGACCACGCGATGTTTGGCAAGTTAAAATCACCAACAACCATAGAATCATAGTCTCGTAATTGATTGAAGACATATTTTATGCAGTTTATATGGTGCATAAATACTTGAATATCGGAAGAAGAAGGGATGTAGGAACATGAAATGAATACAGAAAAGGAATTAAAAGTTACCTTAACGGCAACAAATTCAACATCGTCAGGCTCATTTACAGAAATGCATTCCGACCGAAGATTAAATTTTACTGCTATCATAACACCTCCACCTCGGCGAGCCTGTCGATCACGACGGTAAACAATATAATCATTTGACAATATTTCACAATCAGAAACGGAGGGACTTAAACAGGTCTCTGAGAATGCAATAATGTCAAAATCAAATAGTGCGCTATTCAAAAATAAAGAAGTAAGTTTGGACAAAAGACCCCTAACATTTTGATAGACGATACTAAGAACGGAGGACGAAACTAGTTTTTTGGAGCACTATTAAAGGCTTCTTGTGCTGAAAAACTGTTAGAGGTCAAGCTGACAGGCATTATCCTGCGATTTCTTTGCCTGAACTCGTTAACAATGAGTAGTGGCGGCCAAAGGCAGTGAAGGCACTATTGGCGAATTAACAGACCTATCTAATGGTGCATTGGACAAGTCGTTAGTAGGTTAAATCAGGGAGGGTAAGGGTGAAACATCCAGCAAGCTTCCTGGAGAGGCAGACAGAGAAATTGTTGGCGACAAGTCAAAATTCAAGGGAGTGCTTGGCAAAGATGGAGGAGGTTGGGGCGATTCACCGGAATCAGGCGGTGACACAACTAAAAATTCCGGCTCTAACCGACGCATCGATGTCGACTCGAATTTGAATTGACTAAGAAACTCAGAACTGGAGCTAAACTCGGTTGAAAGTTACTTGGACGCTTTGTGCAATTTATCAAAACTATTTTTCACGCTGTTATACATACGTGAAAAATTTAATTGAATGTCAGTGCATGCCGGGCAAGACCATTTCAAGGCACCACAACCCTTTTTAGGGGAATAAACCTTGTCAAGGTCACGTCCACTTAATCCTGCACATTTAATATGCATAGAGTGATCGCACGACCAACAGGTTACAAACCGAAATTGCTCCGAATCACTTGCCTCTTTACTTGTGCAGGACTTTTTGCAGCACGCCATAATGCACAAAATTACCACAGGGTCTAAAATCGAAAGATAAGATCAAAATATAAGAGCGAAGATGTAGCGGTAGATAAGCTCTGAGTAGATAAAACAAAAACAACAAAGATGAGTGGGAGCGATACACAAAGAGAATATGCACAACTGCGAACTCGCACACAAGCTTGTCTTAAGGGGGGTGGGGGACCGCCAAAAACAGATAAGCAAAACAATTACAGAAACAAATATACACAAATCTGACGCCGCGATTATTTTATTTGTTAAATTGTTTGTTAATAGGTACACAACAAGCGCGAAGCACAACACGGTAAAGGGATGAATTATACAAATTATTTAAAGAAACTTTGCATCAAAATTAGCAAGTTAAACAACGCAAAAAAATTTTTTAGTTGCGGAGCAAAAATAAAACACGTCAATCACTTACAAGACTCTCTCTCTTTTTGATTTCAGGCTTACCCATATTTTGAATACGCATGTAGAAGAAATTCAAAAAAAATTTAATTTTTCATAAGAATTTTTTGCTCTAGGGATATCAGACCTACTCAAATATTGCATACGCATGTAGAAGAAATTTTAAAACAAATTTTATTTTTCTTAAGAAATTTTTGCCCTAGGGATATCAGACTAACCCATATATTGCATACGCACGTAGAGGAAATTAAAAATAAAAATTCATTTTTCATTAGAAATTTGTGCTCTAGGGATATCAGACTTACCCATGTATTAAATACGTATGTAGAAGAAATTCTAAAAAAAATTGAATTTTTCATAAGAAATTTGTGCTCTAGGGATATGAGACGAACCCATATATTGCATACGCATGTGGAAGAAATTAAAAAAAAATTTCATTTTTCATTAGAAATTTGTGCCCTAGGGATATCCGACTAACTCAAGTATTGCATACGCATGTAGAAGAAATTTTAAAACAAATTTCATTTTTTATAAGAAAAATTATATTTATAAGAAATATGAGAATTACCCATATATTGCATACGCATGTAGAAGAAATTTTAAACCAAATTTAATTTCTCATAAGAAATTTTTTCTTTAGGGATATCAGACTTACCCATATATTGCATACCCACGTAGAAGAAATTTAAAATAAAAATTGATTTTTCATAAGAAATTTTTGCCCTACGGATATCAGACTTCCCCATATATTGCATACGCATGTAGAAGAAATTTTAAGAAATATTTCAGTTTTCACAGGAAATTTTTGCCTTCAGACTTACCCATATATTGAATACGCATTTGGAAGAAATTAAAAAAAAATTTGCCCTAGGGATATCAGACTTACCCATATTGTGAATATGCATGTAGATGAAATTTAAAAAAAAAAATCCATCTTTCATAAGAAATTTTTGCTCTAGGGATACCAGACTTACTCATATATTGCATACGCTTTAGATGAAATTTAAAAAAAAGAATTCAATTTTCATACGAAATTTTTTCCCTATCAGACTTACCCATATATTGCATATGCACGTAGAAGAAATTTTAAAAAAATTTCATTTCTCATAAGAAATTCATGTAGAAGAAAGTTTTAAAAAAATTTCATTTCTCATAAGAAATTTTTGCTGTAGGGATTTCAGACCTACTCATATATTGCATACGCACGTAGAAGAAATTTAAAAAAAATTGATTTTTCATAAGAAATTTTTGCCCTAGGGATATCAGACTTACCCATATATTGCATACGCATGTAGAAGAAATTTTAAGAAATACTTCAGTTTTCATAAGAAATTTTTGACCTAGGGATATCATTTCATAATTTTGCGTAAGAAATTTTTGCCCTAGGGATATCAGACTTATAGCCTCATTCCACTACGTTCACATATATCGATATATACATATATTTTTTTAGAACGATTCCACTAGGATATGTTCATATTTTTCAGGTTTGTTGACAATTTGACAGTTGATTTTTGTTTGATTTGATTTGTGTTTGCCTAACAAACAATAAAATGTTTGATAAAAAAGAGTTTCCGTGTGGACAAACACAACTTTAAAGCAGTGATCGCCAAGAAGAGAGAAGAGAAAACGTGTGGAAGTGATACTTTTCCCATAAAGAGTAGAGTTTGTCTCTCAGCGAATCAGTCACGCATAACTTTGGCAAGCAATCGGCTCATATGCATGTGAATTGACGAATGTGTCGGCCCATAGGGGTTGGCGAACTATGCTTTAAACCAGGGTTCGCCAAAAAGAAAGAGAAAAAATATAAAAGTGCTTTCACGTGTTGCCTGGTAGCAAAACCACGTTGACGTGCTATCCAAGAAGCGTAGGTTGAGTTGAACTATCGTGCCAATCAGTCACGCATAACTTTGGCAAGCAATCGGCTAATAGGCATGTGATTTGCCGAATGCGTTCGGCCCCAAGGGCTATGGCTGGCGAACTCTGACTTAAACTGCTCGTGGAGCATCTGGAATTCCTGTCAAAGCAGGACCCAAGTTTCTGAAAGACGATTGCTTTGGACAAGCGCATCGCCATTACACTGTATACCAGTGTGGGGCGCGTCCGTATAGCGTGCGCATATCAAAGGCCGCAGTCGCAGCGACGTCGCCGCTGTCGCAGCGATGTCGCTCACCGACAGCATACGCACGTTTCGCTGCTGTCGATTTCGTATCGGTTGGCACGCACACATGCATAGCTAAAATATGATTGTAGTGTATGCCCTACACTGCTGCATACGCTTGGGTCTTCGGCAGAGTTCCGCATAGTAGGTAGGCTGTTTGGAGTTTCAGCATCCATGGTGGCCAATCTTTTGAATTTGTGCAGGGAAGTGCTGCCGGTTCTTGGACACAAATATTTGCCCCAGGAAAAATGAGAATATTTTATTGTATTTTGTTTTTCAGCACTGACAGCAGTCGATATGTGTACACTAGAGTGTCCCTCCATAAGGTAAAATCGGAAACCTAACTCTCACCATCTGAATTGGTAGATTTTGGTTTGCAAAGAATTTACTTAAAAACCAAAAAAATTTATTTCAAGTCTTAGACGTTGCGAGTTGGACTTAAACTTTCCCTTAATCGGGCTATTGTTTTGCTTAAAATAATCTTTACTCCATTTCAAGTGTTGTCAACATTTGAATTTCAAGCTAACTTGTCATAAAAATTTAAAAACGAAATTAATATTTTTTTGGTTGGGAAACTAAATTCAGAATTTGCGTCGTGACTAAGATGCGAACGAAGAGGTCGGTATTGTCCTCGCTTTCTTCGGTACGAGTATACAAAATATCACTCTTAATGAGAGTGCTACCCTAGAAACACACAAAATGGAAGCAGCGTATATCAAAGCGAAGGCAGTCTCTGCCGTGGTTTTCTGGAGAAGAAGAATAACTTGGGCAATTTGCGCGTGTTAAAGGATTTCGCAAAAAACTCGGTACAGATGGTGGAAGGCTTTTTCGACAGTTTACCTTGGGATAAACATCAAACAGTGCAATGCGTAGAAACCCGTGGAAACACATCCAAATTGTTAAAAAAAAAAACACTTTGATCATATTATAAACATTAAAAGAACAATACGATTTTCCAATGAGTTGCCAAGTTGTTTTTTATTATTATAGTCTTAAGATGTTGTTTATGTAAAAACTTAGACTTAGCTAAAACTTTTCCACTATTAGAACCACTTTGAGGAGTCAATAAAAAGAGCCAGGTCCGCTACGGGCAAGTTTGCCAGACAACCCAGATCTTCGTAGAATGGTTTACCCAGGTACTGGGTTCGTTTTCTATGAAGTGCAGGGCAGTCGCATAGAAGGTGTTGGATGCTTTCTATCTCTTCCTCATTCCTGCAGCTGCGACAGAAGTCGTTGTGGGGCACGTGCGTCCTGGCGGCCATATGGCCTATGGGGCAGTGTCCCGTAATGACTCCTATCACTATCCTAATCCTGTTCTTGCTAAAGTGTAGGAGTTGGGAGGTTCGTTTTGGGGCGTATCTTGGCCAGAGTAATCGGGAGATGTGACAACCCGGTGCGATGTCCCATTGTCGTTCTGCCTTGGTTCTGGTTGTCCTATATAGTTCTGTCAGAATATCCTGAATTGGTCTTTGTACGTCTGTTACCGCTTGTGACGCTGGCTGCGCTGAACCGTTCCTTGCACACTCGTCAGCTCCCTCGTTGCCTGGTATGCCTGAGTGGCCAGGTACCCAGACGAGGGTGATGGAGTGCTGCCGAATTTGATTCAGTGCAGTCACCGTACTGCGGACTAAGTTGCTATTGGTGGTGCGTGACGACAGAGCTTTAATAGCAGCCTGACTGTCGACCAAGATTAATATGTTCCTTGGTGTTTCAACCAGGGTGTATATCAACTTCGCCGCCTGCCAGACCGCGTAGATCTCTGCCTGAAAGACGCTACACCAGTTCGGTAGACGGAATGAGAGCAGTGTTGCTAGTTCTTCTGAGAAGATTCCCGCCCCTGTGCCCTCCTCCGTCTTGGAGCCGTCCGTATATATGGCAAGCTCGTTCTCCCTAATGGGAGGTTCTCGCTTCCAATCCTCTCTCTCCGGGAAAACCGTTCTAAAATTGTCCTTCCATTTATGAGTCTTGATACAATAGTCACTTCCCTTTGTCTCAGCATTTATTCCCACTTCCAGAAGGATGTTGCTGTGACCAGATGCAGTTGTTTTGAGGAGTTTCAGTTCCCGGAGTCTTACTGCGCTTCTCGCTGCTGCATACTTCAGGAAGGTGTCTATTGGCTATTGGCGTCTAGAGCTGCCTGGGGGGTGGATCGCAGGGATCCGGTTATTCCCAGGCAAGCTGCTCTTTGTACCTTATGAAGGTTGTTTAAGTGGGATTTGGTGTTGGCCGCTTTCCACCAGACCAACGCTCCATAGGTAAGGATAGGCCTGACGACCGCTGTGTACAACCAATGAATGATGTACGGTTGCAGTCCCCATCTCCTACCGAAGGTCTTTTTACAGGCATAGTACGCGCCTAGTGCTTTCTTCATTCTTTCCTCAGAGTTTCTCTTCCAGGAGAGTTTCGAGTCCAGAATGACTCCTAAATATTTTGCCTCAGTGGCCCTTATGAGCTGCGTTCCGCCCAGTGAGGGTAGTGTGAACTCAGGGATCTTGTATCTTCTACTGAACAGCACCAGTTGGGTCTTATGGGGGTTGACCCCTAGACCGTTCTGTTGTGCCCACCTCAGGGTGCTACCAAGAGCAGACTGTAGTAGCTCACAGATTGTGGGTAGAAACTTACCCGTTACCATTAGAGCTAGGTCATCTGCGTATGCCGTCACCTTACATCCACTAAACTTCAAATTTAAAAGGAGCTCATTGAGAACCAGGTTCCACAGCAGTGGGGATATGACTACCCCTTGTGGAATGCCTCTCGTGACCCTCTTCCTAATTTTGCCTGCACAGAGTTCAGAGTTTATAACTCGGCTGCTAAGCATGTTACCTAGCTAGTGAGTTATAATCGGGTGTGAGCCGATTTTGGCAAGGGCTGCCGTTATCGACTCGGTCCTGACATTGTTGAAGGCCCCCTCGATGTCGAGGAACGCCGCCATGTAGTGCGGTGTCAACAGATCTACCCTTGAGGTAGGCGTGTTGTGCCCCGCTGAACGTTCGTGGAGTGAGCTTACTTCTTATGTGTAGATCCAAAAGTCTTTCCATCGTTTTCAACAGAAACGATGATAGACTGATGGGTCTGTAATCCTTTGGTGAGTTGTGGTTTATCTTCCCGGCCTTGGGAATGAAGACCACCCTCACCTCTCTCCAGTTGTCTGGGATGTACCCTGTGAGGAGACACCCCTTGAACAACTTAGTCAGCCAGGGCAGTAGATTCAGGATCGATACTTGCAGCATGGCTGGTCGGATGTCATCCGGTCCAGGTGATTTGTAGGGTTGGAATGACTTGATAGCCCAGATTATCTTCTCCTCAGTGATGATATCCCCAATCATCATAGTCGTCTCCGTTTCTGTATTACCAGGTGCTGTACTGGATGTAATGTTGGTGATCCCAACCTCTGGTTCCGTATCAAGGCAACCTGGAAAATGTGTCGTTGTAAGCATTTCCAGAGATTCTTGGCTGTTTTTTGCGTATGTTCCGTCCGGGCTACATAGTAGTTCCGGGTTGGACGGATCTTTAGCCAACACTCTTCGAAGTCTGGACGCTTCGCTAGTGCAGGCTATATCCTTACAGAATTTAGCCCAGGAATCCCTTCTCGCTTTCCTGCACGCCCCCTTGAATTTGAACTGGGCAGGATGTGAGAAAAGCTTTGTTTAACACGTCAGTGATCGTCCGGTTACATTCTTCAAGTGTGTCAGTATTTAACACCGATCCGTCCGGAGGGGCGGGGAGTGTTTGGCTGACTGTTCTTGAGAACTTTTCCCAGTTTGTCCGTTTAGGATTTCTGTAGGGAGTCGGTTTCTCTCTGCTCCAATTGACATTGAACAGTATCCTGTAGTGGTCCGAAAAGGAGCGCTCAGTGGATAAATGCCAATTATCAACGGTCAGCGAGCCTCTGCTTAACGCCACGGTTATGTCAATAACCTGTGCACGGTCCTTATTTCTGAAGGTAGGGTGGTCGCCCTTTTTACACAAAATAAGGTTTGTGCTCAACATGTAGTCCAGCAGAGCCTCTCCCCTCTCGTTTATGTCCGTGCTACCCCATATGGAGTGGTGGGCATTCGCATCGCACCCCAAGATACCGTCAGTGCCCTCTTTCTGCGCGTGCCGAATTAGAGCTCTGACGCTTTCCGATGGGGGTTCCTTCTCCTCATAGGAAAGATAGGCCGAGGCAAGGTATAGATTTCTCCCGTTCCTTCCCTCGATCGTCACCACAGTGAGGTCCCTGTCGCTGTAACGAGAAGAGAAAAGTACATTAAGGAAGAGGAGATGGTATCTGCGAGCACTCAATCCACAAACCCTTTCACCTTGGATCCAGGGTTCCTGAACGAGAGCCACATCCACCCTCTCCTCCTCCATGAATCGTAGTAGGTCAACAGAGGGTACCATGGAGTGATGCAGATTAATCTGCACCACTCTAAGATTATTCTGTTGACCTAGGATCCTAACTTAGAAGGTACGCCCGAAGGCAGCCCATTCCAAGCTTCAGCTGGCCTTGCTTCGTCCGGATGAGGCTCTTGGATTCTCGACCAATGCTGATCCAGAGATCTTTGCCGTTTCCTTTGTCGCGTGCCAGCCCTCTCACGATTGTCCAGTCGTCCGTACCGTACTCCTTGTTCTGCCCCTTGATCATGTTGAGTATGGTTCGATCCTCCAAGATTGGCGGTGGGATCCATACCTTCATGATCGTGCGTGCAGGAATCTGGTCCGGTGGTACGACCTCTATCTTCGCACCAGGCCATGGGTCACCAATGCCGTGAATTGTGTCGGTGAGAAATCTCATGGATTCCTCGTTGGCACAGGCCACGACTTTGGCTCCCTTGTACCACCTAATACCATCAAACACAGCTAGGAACGGGTCCTCGCTGCGAGTCATGGCATCGTGGATGGCCTGCATTATGACCCCCTCCAGAATAAGCCATTTTTCGGGTGAAATTTTCCCTTCCGGGTCAATTCGGTCGATGATGGCTACCTGGAGTTCCGGCTTCGAGCTTAAGCTAGCCAGAAGATCTTCTGGCTTTGGTCGCTTGTTCTCTGGAGCCTTTGAGGAGTCGTCTGAGCGTTGTCGTTTGGGATTACCACCCTTCCCGCCATCCGGTCCCTCCTTTTGGGAGGGTGTGGTCGACGGTGGGGGTGGTCTCCTACGATACTGTTTTTGTTTATCCACTGCGGCTGCTTTCACGACCTTCGAGGGTGTCGGTGCTTCCGTCTGGGCCGTTGTACTCGTTGCGGTCGACTGGTCCATTCCATCCGTGGATAGCCGGTTGTAGCGCCGCACGTTGTACTCGTGCTTCTTCTTCAGCGCCCTCTCCCTCGCGTTCAGCGACTCCGGAGTGTGGCCTTCAAGTGTCCTAAGATACTTGAGGGAGGCCTTGTATCCCGAGCGCTGTTTGCGCTGGAGAGAGTTGTCCTTTGGTGGAGCGAGGGCCGATGTAGGCTCCTTCACGTTCGGTGGCCCGCCTCCGACAGGCATGCGAGCAAGCGTAAGTGCGAGCTCTTCGTCTGTCATTGACGCGCCGGTGAACCTGAATTCGCCATCCTCGACCTCTGGCTCCAAGTCCATTCCATCCTGTCGGTGAAATGAACCTTCACTTGATGTGTTACGCACTATAGGGGCCAAGTGGGCCACCCCCACACTGGAGCTGCAGTTGCTGGATATCGACGCCGTGGGGCCTGCTTTCTCACCCCGATCCGCCGCCGGTACTGGGTATCCGACTCCCTGCACCGTAATTTTTATACTCTGTACCGAAGGTACACAGAGTATATTGGGTTTGTGCAAATGTATGTAACAGCCAGAAGGAAGCATCTCCGACCCTATAAAGTATATATATTCTTGATCAGCATCAACAGCCGAGTCGATATAGCCATGTCCGTCTGTCCGTCTGTCTGTCCGTCTGTCTGTCCGTCTGTCCGTATGAACGAAGAGATCTCAGAGATGGTAAGAAATAGAGGTTTGAGGTGTATGGAACATATATTTCTTATACTTGCAGGCAGATCAAGTTTAGTTTTGATTTTTGCCACGCCCCCTGCCTCCCCCGCAAATTGAAAAAAACTTAATATCTTCCACAATTTTGGAGTTAGGTTGTTCAAACCTTCTAGACATATATTCTACTCATCATTTCTTATCAAGCCCCCATACATCGTTTTTCGATCAGATGAACAATAGTGGCGCTATATGTAAAAGAAAATTTAATGCAACGACAACAACAACACGCAGCCACTTACGAGAAAGAGAGAGCGAGAGGGCAATAGCTTACTGGTAATTTCCCAATTGGAATTGGCTTGACCGCATTAGCGCCGCATTCAGTTTCCCCCCTCCCTTCTTTCCAATAGATATTTGTGTAAGGAGGCAAAGACCAAGTATGATAGGAGCGATGCAATTGAGATGGCCTGCGGTCAGAAATGATAATATAAATATGTTTATGTTAATAAGAAATTATATACAAATTTTATAATTTTACGAGTTATCTACTAGGGTAATTCTACTCATCATTACTTATCGAGACCGTACATCGTTTTTCAACCAGATGAACGATAGTCGAAAGAGTTGCCACCCCCAGATTTTGAAAAACCCTCACACTTTAAAGTTATCAGTTACATACAAACAGGTACAGAGTATATTACAGTCGGGCTTGACCGACTTTCTTACTTGTTTCACTAGAAGACGACATTCTAAATGAAGTTTTTTGCGTTTTTCCTCTAGCCGCCAGGTTGAACTACTCTTAGCTTCAGTGCTCCCCCTCGACCTTACCGGCATGGGTGGCCCTACCGGTAGCTTGAGCTACCGCCGGCATTGCTCTTAGGTTCCTTACACCTACTAAGCCCTCCTACCACGTCAAGGTAGTAGTCCGTAGGAGGGTAGTGAAGAGAGGCTATTACCCATATATTGCATACGCACGTAGAAGAAATTAAAAAAAAAAATAAATAAATACCCTTGCAGTTTTTGAAAGGCGCTACCATTAATAACAAAAAAGTTTTTCTCACTAGAATTAGTTTTTAAACCGATGGTTCCTATGGCAGCTATATGCTATTGTCATCCGATTTCGATAAATTTTTCCGGAATTGTGTGGAAGCATATAAAACTAATATATACCACGATTGGTGACGCTACAATAGAAAACAAAAAAGTTTTTCCCACTAGAACTAGTTTTTGGACCGACCGTTTATATGGCAGCTATATGCTATAGTCATCCGATTTTTATAAATTTTTTCAGAATTGTGTGAAAGCATTCAAAACTAATATATACCACTATTGGTGACGCTACGATGGAAAATAAAAAAGTTTTTCTCATTAGAACTAGTTTTTGGACCGATCGTTCCTACGGCAGCTATATGCTATAGTCATCCGATTTTTAATAAATTTTTCCAGAATTGTGTGGAAGTATATGAAACTAATATATACCCTGATTGGTGATGCTACGATGGAAAACAAAAAAGTTTTTCTTTCTAGAACTAGTTTTTGTACCGACCGTTTATATGGCAGCTATATGATATAGTCATCCGATCCGGCCAGTTTCGAGAAATGTGCAGCGTATTTGTATTTAAAGACTTTTTGCAAAGGTTGGTCAAGATAGCATAGAAACAGACGGACGGACGGACGGACGGACAGACGGACAAACGGAAATGAACTCAGCTCGTCATGCCGATCAAGAATATATATACTTTAAGTGGTCGGAAATGCTTCCTTCACTGCGTTACAAACATCGTGACAATTTTAATATACCCTCTGCAAGGGTATAAAAATTGATTTTTCATAAGAAATTTTTGCCCTAGGGATATCATTTCATAATATTTCATAAGAAATTTTTGCCCTAGGGATATCAGACTTACCCAGTTTTTGAATACGCATGTAGATGAAATTTAAAAAAAATTTCAATTTTAATAAGAAATGATTTCAGACTTACCCATAAATTGCATACCCTTTAGGAGAAATTAAAAAAAAAATATTTCATTTTAAATCAAACTTCATTTTTTATAAGAAATTTTTGCTCTAGGGATATCAGACTAACCCATATATTGCATACGCATGTAGCAGAAATTTTAAACCAAATTTCAGTTTTCATAATAAATTTTTGCTCTAGGGATATAAGACTATGCCGGTAGTGCTGTGGGGCTTAGCATAATATTTATTTGAAAGACTTTTATATCAAAAGTAAGACTTAATTAAAACTTAGATGTTGTAGACAAATGCAAGCGACGCCGACTGAACTGTGTTTTTGTTCTGCCATTCAGATGGAATGAAGTGGCCGATCACACCGCGCAACTTAGTAAACGAAGGCCCGTATACACCACAGGGCTCCGCCGCTAGATAGAAGCCTATTGAAATCGTGAGGGAAATCGGACGGTTCGTCCCGATTTGGTGGTGGTCGTACAAGATGGCTTCGGTGACGTTGTAGGATCCGGTAGAGGTGTATCCACAGTTTTCGGATGAGCGACTGTGGTTGGCTTTGTGTGGGCGATGTCCAAGAAAGCTGTTTTCAATCGGTCGATTGAGACGTTGACGTCGCGATTAGGTAGCCGAATTTTGAAATATTTACCTGTTCTTTCCAGAACCTCAAATGGACCCTCATAAGGAGGTTCCAAAGGCGCGCGTACGCGGTCCACGCGAACATAAACGTGCGTAGCATGATTGAGTTCTGGCTGTAGAAATGTTTGCTTTTGACCATGGCACGATGTATTGCTTTGACTGAGAGACTGCATTCTATTTCGCAGCAGCTTTATGAACTCGGTTTCGTTGGGACGATGTTGTCTGGGATTGTCAAATTCACCAGGAATGCGGAGTTGTGAGCCAAAAAGCATCTCAGCCGGGCTAGCTCCTAGGTCCTCTTTGATAGTGACACGTAAGCCAAGCAGAACTAAGGGCAGGACGTCGCACCAATCGTTAGTCATGTGACATTTAATGGCGGCCTTAAGAGTCCTGTGCCAGCGCTCTACTAACCCATTTGCCTGTGGGTGATAGGCAGTCGTGCGTAGGTGTTTGATGCCTAGAATGCGCATTAAGCCAGAAAAGATAGCTGATTCGAACTGCCTTCCAAGATCGCTGGTGATGTGCAATGGGACACCAAATGACGAGATCCATCCATTTATAAGCGCTGTAGCAACTGTTTCTGCTGAAATATCAGGAATCGGAATTGCAGTGGGCCATCTGGAAAATCTGTCGATGCACGTAAGGCAGTAGCGATTGCCTCTTGAGACTGGCAATGGACCAATAATGTCGATGTTGATGTGATCGAAGCGCTGATTAATTGGTCCGTAGCTCCCCATCGTAGATTTGTTGTGGCGTTGAACTTTGCAGCGTTGGCATTGCGTGCAAGTGCGAACAAAGTTGCCAATGTCCTTTGCCATTGAAGGCCAAACAAATCGATCCGAGACCAGCCTTTGTGTAGCTCTACGGCCTGGATGTGCAAGGTTATGAAGTTTTTCAATGATCTGTTTGCGTAATTGCCTGGGAATGAATGGTCGAACTGTACTATCGTTGATATCGCAATAGAGAGATGATGACGCGTTCAGTAAAGAAACTTTTTTCAAGTGTAGCGAACTTTCCTCATTTTTGAGCAGATTCTGCAGTTCTGGATCGGATTCCTGGGCAGAAGCGATAGCTTCGAAATCAATTTCCGTAACGGTGTTGATTCGGGAAAGTAGATCCGCTACTTCGTTGTCTTTGCCAGACACATGTCGTAGATCAGTGGTGAACTGGCTGATGAAATCCAGATGTCTTCCTCTGCGGGGTGGTGTTTTTTCCAATTTTTGTGAGAAAGCGTAGATCAGTGGTTTATGATCCGTAAAAACAGTAAATTGTCTGCCTTCCAGTAGGAATTGGAAATGTTGTATTGCTAGATAAATCGCTAGCAGCTCGCGGTCATAGGTTCCATACCTTGTTTGCGCTGGATTCAGTTTCTTGGAGAAAAATCCTAAAGGTTGAAGTTTGCCATCGACAAGTTGGTGTGCAACAGCACCAACAGCGTTGTCTGAGGCGTCTGTGCTTAGCGAAAGTGTTGCATTCGGCGATAAAAAAGTAAGCAAAGTTGCGTTGGCAAGTTGATCTTTGCAGGCTTGGAATGCAAGCAACGTGTCATCCGTCCAATTCACAGGAGTCCGATCGTTTTTCTTGTTGCCCTTGATGAGTGATTGAAGTTTGATTTGACTTTCCGCAGCGTTTGCGATGAATGGACGGTAGTAGTTGATCATGCCGAGAAATTTCTTCAATTGACTTGCTATTTCGGGTTGCGGGAAATTTCGGATGGCAGAAACGCGTGCTTCTAAAGGTAAAAGTCCTTTTGCGTCGATTTTGTGACCAAAGAATTGTACTTCCGTTTTAGCGAGTTGGCATTTGCTTGCATTGATGGTCAAGTTGTTGTCACGAAGTCGCTCAAAAACTGTTCGTAAATGTTGCTTCTGCTCCTCCATATTTGTCGAGGCGACAAATATGTCATCGATGTAAACGGAAACATTATGCATGAATCTTTAAAAAGTTTGCGAGGCGTTGCGCAAACCGAAGGTCATGTAACAGAATTCAAACAATCCGAACGGAGTAGTAATTGCCGTTTTGGGAATGTCTTCTGGCTCTATTGATATATGGTGATATGCTCGTTGACCGAAAATATGTTTTTGTTATACAATATGTTTGTGACGTCATGTATAAATGGTAGCGGATAACGATCAGGCACGGTTTTTGCATTAAGTGCTTTGCCTTACGAACCATGTGTAACGGACTGGCCCAATTGCTGCTGGAGGGACGACAAATCCCGCGCTCTACCATGTAAGTGAATTCTTTCTTAGCGGCAGTGAGCTTGTCTCCAGTGAGTCTGCGTGGGCGGGCAAAAACTGCGGATCCGGTGGTCTCGATAACGTGCGTTACGTTAGAAGGAGATGGTTGTGTGTTGTGGTTGTGCATGGACAGGTTCTTGAATTCTTCGAGTAGATTGGCAACTTCATTATTTAGGATATGCGAAACTATTGTAGCGTCAAAAGTCCTTGGTGCGGCTCCGAGTACATGAAGTGATGTTTTTGTGTCGATCAAAGTGCGGCGTTTAGCGTCCACCAACAGGTCGTAGTGGCTTAAAAAATCTGAGCCAATGATCGGAGTAGAAACGTCTGCCAGGATAAATGTCCAGATAAAGTCGCGTCGAAGTCCAAGTGAAAGCTTGAGGCGCCTTTCACCAAACGTTCTGATGGGCGTGCCGTTAGCTGCGAATAGACTGGAAGAGTTTGTTTTACTGGATTTATCTTTTGGTAGGGCTGGTAGAACTGATACGTCAGCACCTGTGTCAATGAGGAATTTGTGTTGAGTGCCCTTGTCAAAAATTGTTATGCGTGCCACGTGGCTTTTATCTTCTGGTTCGGCGGGCGGCGAAGCAGAAGAGCTTTTTAGTTTTTTGAGTCGGTTTTGAATGAGCAGGGCGGCTTGCACTTTTTAGCCTTGTTGCCAAACTTGGCATGGTACCAGCAAGTAGACGGAGAAGAGTTGCGACTATTATTTCCTGATGAACGGTTTTGCGAACGGGAACGAGTGCGAATTGATTTCTCCAAATTGTCCAGTCTAGAAGCTAATTCTAGGATGGAATTTGCTGGCGGTGCAGTGGCAGTGGTCATATTGATGCGACCAATCTCTCCAACTTCGAGAACTTTGTCAGCTAGTTTCGCTAAGCCTTGTAAGTCATCGTTTGACGCTTGGAGTATGGCGCGTGCGTGTGGAGGAAGGCGCTGCATCCACAGAGATTTCAAAAAATCTTCACTGATGCTATCATTAGCTAGACCACGGAGCTCATTGAGTAGTTGAGATGGGCGTCGGTCACCCAAGTCGATTTCAGAAAGAAGCTTTTGAATTTTTCGTTGCTCGCTTTCGCAGAAACGCTCGATTATGCAGCGTTTAAGATTTCCATACATATCGTTTGCAGGTGGATTGAGCACAGCGTCGGTGATTTGAGCAATAACGTTCGATTCCATTGAGGCCACAACTGTGTGGAATTTTGTCTGGTCGGCAGAAATCCCAGCGATGCAGAATTGCGATTCAATTTGGGCAAACCAGATTTCGGGACGCTCGGCCCAAAAAGGTGGAACTTTGACTGCCACACGGTTAACTACTGGTCCTTGATCCATGGTGAGTGATTGGGGAGGAGTTGAGTAACCTGTAGCAGCGGTTTCAACCACGGTGTTGTCCAATGGATTTTCCAAGTCGTTCGGCATGTTGAAAAAATTTCGTACAGTTGTGAAATTCTTTGTGCGCGAGTATGCGTGTAGTGCGTGTGTGTCTGAGTGTGACTGCAGCTGGCAATTTATTGCATCAGAATATGATTTACACTAAGTTAAAGTTTAAATCCGTCGTGTTCTTTGTGTAAGGGTCACCAGTTATGCCGGTAGTGCTGTGGGGCTTAGCATAATATTTATTTGAAAGACTTTTATATCAAAAGTAAGACTTAATTAAAACTTAGATGTTGTAGACAAATGCAAGCGACGCCGACTGAACTGAACTGTGTTTTCGTTCTGCCATTCAGATGGAATGAAGTGGCCGATCACACCGCGTTATTAAAGAAGGCCCCTCCAAAACAAAAAAACTTCCCTTATTTTTCATACCCTTTTAAAAAATTTAAAAAACCAATTTCATTTTTCATAAGAAATTTTTTCTTTAGGGATATCAGACTTACCCATATATTGCATACGCACCTAGAAGAAATTTAAAAAAAAATTTATTTTTCATAAGAAATTTTTGCCCTAGGGATATCAGACTTACCCATATATTGCATACGCATGTAGAAGAAATTTTAAAAAATTTCAGTTTTTATAAGAAATTTTTGACCTAGGGATATCATTTCATAATTTTTCATAAGAAAAGAGAAAGGAGAAAGACGCATTTGTCATAAGCTCCACAAAAATATTAATTAAAACGCTACAAACAGTCTCAAAAATTCTAAATCACAATTTTTTAAATTACTAAACACGCACTCGTACTCCGCCTAAGCGATTCGTTGTTTACACCTTAATTCACAAACGTTAACGCTGAAACGGATCAAGGTCAAAGTCCACACATTAAAACACACTCAATTGAAACAAAACGGACTTGAAGTGAACTGCCAAACTGAAGTACACCAACAACACACAACACTCCACTCAACTGCATTCTACTCAACTCAACGCTCACAACAACTTGGAACACACCGAACGCCATGGCACCAGCCCACCAGACCAAGCGTGCTCGTGAAAACACTGGCTCGGACTTAAAGGCATCCCGATCCTCGGATGTTCTGTACCCGCCAATACTGCAGGCCCTTAACCAGTGATTCTTGGAGCAGGCTAAGCTGATCTCCGGGAATATGCGAGAGGCGGATCAACGCATTCTTAACGCCCTTTTAGAGCGGTTCGATGGGATGACACTGGAGGTAAAGCTGCTAGCCGAGAGTATGAACGGTCTGGAGAAGTTGGTGAGCTAAAGACTATGCGCGAACAGCTTGGGGAGAGAGTTGTCCACCTCGAGCACGAGGTGGGAGAACTGCAAAGCCTGAGAGAGCGGATGGGAGGGTTAGAGTCGAAGCTTGCAGCACAACACATGGCAAGCTACGCAAACGACTTGAGGCTGCATGGAGTGTCCTTTGTTGAAGAGGAAAACATTCGAGCCTACTTCAACTCGCTTTGTTTTGGGCTTAATGTCTCTCCAACACCCAAAATAAGAGATATTTTCCGCACACGTCGATTGCAGCAAAGCAATGTTGATCCGACAATAATAATTAAGTTGGAAAATGCTCGAGAAAAGAACACGCTACTAAGAGCAATAAGAATGTAACGGCGCGAACAAAAACAACCACTGAACTTCTCAATGTTAGTCTTTGATTCGGGAGCTCCGATTTACATCAACGAGCAGCTTTCGAAAGAGCATTACAACATTTTTAAAGAGGCAATGCGGCTGAAAAAGCACAAGCAGCTATCGGCAGTATTCACCCGTCGTGGATTTGTGCACGTGCGATGCACCAACAGCGAGAATGTGCATTGTATTGAGAGCAATGATGAGCTTTTAAAGCTCATCCCATCTACATCTTCTGCCGCCGCTTCAGCCGGTCTTGAAGCTCAAAACAATAACAGTGGGTTTCGCAATTAAAATTAGAAACAACAATAATTTCATTAGATTTAAAATTAGAATTAATGTTGCATGTTTTCCGTTTTATATTAGGGTTTTTATTGTAGAGATTACGCTTTCAATGTCAATAACTAACTCTGCAGGATGAAATGAGTAGATCCATAGCCAATAGTATGGTCAGAGTTTTGAAGCAACAGGCAAACGGTCTAACAATAGCTCACATAAACGCACAAAGTCTCGTAAACAAAATAGACTTGTTTAGATATATTTTTGTAGGGTCCAACGTAGATGTTATATGTGTGTCCGAAACTTGGTTCATGTCTGATATATGTGATTTGTCCGTTATGTGTGATGGTTAGTGTGTAAACATCCAAGTACAAGTGCAATTGAATATCTATTTTTAGTAATAAACAATAAAAACTTAGAAACGAAGACACTTGTCGGATGTATTTACAGACCTAATCGCAACACTGACTACACACAATTGATAGAGGTAATTACAGATCTTTCCACGGACTATTCAGAAACTATTTTGACAGGCGACTTTAACAGTAACCTTCTAAGCGAGACGCATCTCTCGGACAGTTTTGAGTCAATCGGTTTGAACGTTATCAACAAAACAATGCCAACACACTTTTCCAGTACCTGTGACACCCTCTTGGATGCATTTTTCGTGAACGATGCTAATAAAATTTTAATATATGACCAGGTCTCAGTACCGACATTCTCCAGACACGATTTAATTTTTCTGACAAATGATATAGTAGTTAGTTATAATGACATTTCGATACAGTTTAGGGATTATAAGAGCATTGACTTTAGGGAACTAGAGATAGAATTTAATGCTTGTGACTGGACGACTATATACAACTCGCCTGACGTTGACTGCCAATTGCACGTTCTCAACACCAATATAAACACTATGTTTAACAAATGCGTTCGATTAAGAACTAAAGTTATTCAACCGATGCAGCAGCCGTGGTTTAACCACAACATAAAGCGGAATATTAAATTGCGTGACATTGCGTATCTTAGGTGGAAGAGGTACAAAACTAATAACCTACTGACCGATTTTAAAAAGAAGAGGGACAATGTGACGAAAATGATCAAACATGCAAAGAGAAATTATTTAATTTTCAAATTTAGTAATATTACCATGAATAGGCAAACCTGGAGTGAAGTTAAGGGATTAGGGATCGGAAAAACTAAATCACACCAAACCGAAATTTTGAATGTAAATGAGCTAAATGAAATGTTCGTGCGAATAGATGTACCTGAAGCTACGTGCAATAATTATCTAAATGTTTTACCGTTCTGTGATAATAGTTTTAGTTTTGCTTGTGTAACTTCTTGTGATGTTGTTGAATGTATTTTAAAAGTGAAGTCAAACGCAGAAGGTCTAGATCATGTCAGTCCCAAATTTGTGAAAATCTTACTCCCATCGCTACTTGACCATATTAATTATATAATGAACACACATTTATGGAAATATGCGAAAATCTTACCGATCGAATAACCAGTTTAGACCAGTGTCCATTTTACAATATATGTCCAAAGTGTTTGAGAACCTAATGGCTACACAGATGCAGCGCTTTCTCAACAAATACAAGCTACTTAACCAAAAACAGTCGGGGTACTGAAAGAATCTAGGATGCATAACAGCACTTACTAATATAGTTGAGGATATTCGCAAACAACTGGATGATAGCTGTGTAACCTTCTTGACGCTACTATATCACAGTAAGGCATTCGATACTGTCAATCACAGAATTCTCTGTACAAAACTAAAAAACTTATACAACTTCTCAGATACCGCAGTTTGTCTCCTGAAGTCATACCTAAATAATAGAATGCAAGCAGTGGTCTCTGGCTCCAGTATTTCAAACTTCACCTCACTCTCTCGCGGCGTCCCGCAGGGGTCGGTTCTGGGGCCTTTATTGTTTTCGGTATATGTCAATGATCTTCCTAATGTCCTGTCCGATTGTGAAGTCCATATGTATGCTGACGATGTTCAAATTTATGTTAGTATACCGATTATAAATATTAATGAATGTGTGTGTGTGACCAGTAATGTGTTAACTAAAATTGAAAAATGGGCCAACGAAAACGGATTAGGCCTGAACCCAGCTAAAACCAAATGTATAGTTATATACAAGAAGTCACTTGACACAAGCCAGTTGCCAAAAATTTTTATCAATAACACTCTAATTAAGTATGTGGAACATGCAGTCAATTTAGGAATAACTTTTAATAATAATTTAACATGGTCTAATCACATCTTCAAAGCAACCGGTAAAACATACGGAATGCTGCGACAGCTTGCAATGTCTAAGTCCATATTACCAGTTAATCTTAAAATGACAATAGCAAAGCAAATACTGGTACCCACACTTTTTTACGGAGTAGAAATTTTTGGCCACACCGACTCTAGAGATTTCCAAAAGCTCAAAGTGACTGTTAACTCTATAGCTAGATATGTATTTAATGTTAGACGACTCGACCAAATTTCACATCTAACTCGTAAAATTTTTGACCATTGCCTTAAGTCGTGGATTAACCTTAGAACTCTCATATTCATGCATATTCCATAGTTTTCTAAGACCTGCGGCATCGCAGCGTACAAATAATTACATATGACCGAGATGGAAGTTGTTAAGCTCTGAGAGACAGTTCTGGATAAATGATATTCGGCTATGGAACAATCTACCCCATGAACTTAAAATTATAGGAAGCGTAACTCAGTTTGAGGTTAAAGTTAGGGAAATTATGCAAAACAGGGAAAATTAATAATAGGTTAAAAAAAAAAAAAAAAATGCTGTAATTAAAATTAATCCTACTGTGTTGTTACATAATTAAGTTCATTGTCTGTCATTGTTTATATTTAATTATTATTTTAAGTTAGGAAACCAAAAATGTATTAAGGATGACATCGTAGTGACTGGCGCATTAATTTATAAGTTTTAATGTACTTGTCGCGCTGGGCTAGAATACCAATAAAATAATTAATAATAAAAAAAATAATTGCTCTAGGGATATCAGACTTACTCATATATTGCATAAGCATGTATAAGAAATTTAAAAAAAATTTTTATATTTCATTAGAAATTTTTGCCCTAGGGATATCAGACTGACCCAAATATTGCATAAGTATGTAAAAGAAATTTAAAAGAAAATTTCATTTTTTACAAGAAATTTTTGCCCTTGAATACGCTTTAGAAGAAATAAAAAAAAAATTTTATTTTCCATAAGAAATTTTTGCTCTAGGGATATTATAGCCTATTTCCACTGGCACATATATGTACATTTAAAAATATTAAAAATCCAAAGGAAATATACATTCTAAGCCGATAAGTGAAAGTTGACCAATCCTTGGGTAAGTTTAGTAGCAACTATGTTTGCACTGACGTCGCACTTGTTAAAAAAACCCGAATTTAATGGTTAAAAATCGAAAATGTACCCATATATTGCATACACATGTAAAAGAAATTTAAAAAGAAAAATTATTTTTCATAAGAAATTTTTGCCCTAGGTATATATTGCAAAAAATTTCCAAAAAAAATTCAATTTTCACAAGACATTTTTGCCCTATGGATATCAGACTTACCCATATATTGAATATGCATGTAGAAGAAATTTCACAAAAAATTGAATTTTTCATAAAAATTTTTGCTCTATGGATATCACACTTACCCATATATTGCATACGCATGTAGAAGAAATTTAAAAAAAATTTTATTTTTCATAAGAAATTTTTGCCCTAGGGATATCAGACCTACGCATATATTGAATACGCATGTAGAAGAAATTTCCAAAAAAATTTCAATTTCCACAAGAAATTTTTGCCCTAGGGATATCAGACTTACCCATATATTGAATACGCATGTAGAAGAAATTTCACAAAAAATTGAATTTTTCATAAGAAATTTTCGCTCTAGGGATATCAGACTTACCCATATATTGAATACTCATGTAGAAGAAATTTCACAAAAAATTAAATTTTTTTCTTAAGAAATTTTTGCTCTAGGGATATCAGACTTACCCATATATTGAATACGCATGTAGAAGAAATTTCACAAAAAATTGAATTTTTCATAAGAAATTTTTCCTCTAGGGATATCAGACTTACCTATATATTGCATTCGCATGAAGAAGAAATTTAAAATAATTTCATTTTCCATATAAAATTTTGCCCTAGGGATATCAGACTGACCCATATATTGCATGTAGAAGAAATTTTAAAGAAAATTTTATTTTTTATGAAAAATTTTTGCCCTTGGGATATCAGACTTACCCAAATATTGAATACGCTTTAGAAGAAATTTCAAAAAAATTTCAATTTTCCTAAGAAATTTTTGCCCTAGGGATATCAGACTTACCCATATATTGAATACGCATGTAGAAGAAATTTTTCCAAAAATTTTATTTTTCATAAGAAATTTTTGCCCCAGTGATATCAGACTTACCTATTTAATGCATGTAGAAAAAATTTTAAAGAAAATGTAATTTTTCATTATAAAATTTGCCCTACACCAAAAAAATCGTATCAATATTAATTTGATAAGCGTTGTCTCAAATTGAAACTACAGCCAGCATCTTTTTTTTTGTATCAATAAAATTTAAGAAAGTATCAAATTAATATTAGAAGTGTTAACTTGAACCTATGCCTATTAAATTTTTACGTAAAAGTATCAATTCGAAACTCACACATTTTCGATGTTATCGAGAACTAGTTTGAAAATTCTAACTGTCATACTCGATTCTCTCTAGCAAAGCAAATTGCATAAATGCTGTCACTAGTAATTCTCAAGTTGTTATTCTGGTCATTGATGATATAGGGCACTTGATAGTGAGCGACAAATGCGCCGCAGCAAGAAGGAGTCTAATGAGAGATATGGCAAACTTGAAACAATCTGCGGTCTTGCGATTAAGCCGATTAAACACACCCTTATGTGTATGCCGGCTAAATTATCGCAACAAAATTAAAAAAAAAAAAAAATTACGATATTTGTATTTATTATTGCCAAATTGTTAAAGGCTAGTATCAAAATGCTACAAAAAAAAATTAAAATTGATGCTTTAAAATTAATACAAAGAAATGTCATTCTGATACACATTAGTATCATTTTGATAACATTGAAAATATTATTTTGATACTATCGAATTATCAACTTGATACTTTGAGTATTGAGAATAATTCGATACTCAATAGTTTCAAATTGATGACTAAATTGTGTCATTTTGATGATTAGTTTTTTTTGGGTGTAGGGATATCAGACCTACGCATATATTGCATATGCATGTAGAAGAAATTTAAAAAAAAAATTATTTTTCATAAGGAATTTTTGCCCTAGGGATACCAGACCTACGCATATATTGCATACGCATGTAGAAGAAATTTAAGAAAAAAATTTCAATTTTCATAAGAAATGTTTGCCTTATATTGAATATATTGAATACGCATGTAGAAGAAATTTCACAAAAAATTTAATTTTTTATAAGAAATTGTTGCTCCAGGGATATCAGATTTACCCAAATATTTGTTGGTATAACCAAATATTTGTTGGCAGTGGAATAAAGTTCACGAGTGGATAAAATTAAAATGCGTGTTTATTCAATGAGCATTACTTACGAACTGATCATACAAAAAGGAATGAGCGCCTACAAGCAATACATACAGAAATTTGCGCGCGCCTTCTTTACTTGTATTAGTATAGATAACATAAAAAGGGTTGCCAGATTAATAGGATGCTAACATTTGTTTTGCTTAACCGATTATTTTCAACACCTCTTCTCAACAAAAATGTCATATTAATCCTGTCATATTTAATAAATTTATATGCTTTTGCTTATTCCAATTTTTAGTACAAATATCTGCTATCATATTTGACGTGTCGACATATTTCAAAACAATTTCATTTTTATCAACCACTCACGAATAAAATGATATTTTATGTCGATATGTTTGCTTCTCGCGTGATACATGTGGTTTTTGGCCAAGTGTTGTGCACTAAGTTTGTCGCCGTAAACGCATAACGGCCGATTGTTTGAGAAACATCCAATTTCCTCAACAAATCGTCTTAGGTACACCGCTTCTTTTGCCGCAGTTGCCATGTACTCCGCCTCAGTACTATTTAAGGCCACAGTAGTTTGCTTATGCGACTCCCAAGAAAATGCCGCTCCAGCCATGAAGAACATGTTTATTTGTTTATTTGTTGAAAAAAAGTCGACAAATGGTGGCGTCAACCAAAAAAAAAAGAAAAACTGAATACGTTATAAAAAGGCTTAATGAACTAAGAAAGCCTAACAAGGAAAATCTAACAAAATTACAAATCGACTAGTAACGACTCCGACACGGTGGGGGAATTTTATTTGCCCGTCCGGCCAGCTATGCCCCAGTTCACAGCCAATTGAAGCCAGAGACGTTACTAGACCTAACACAAATTTAAATAGTATAGAAGTCGAAAAAGATAATAGTGAGGAAAAAGAAAAAGAGAAGGCTTAAAAATATGTTTACAAAATCATAAACACAATAAATAAACAATATTATAGAATGAACAAAAATAATATAAAATAAAACAATAATGAAAATAAAATTTAAAATTAAAAAAATAAAAAAAAAAGGAAAAAATTAAATTAAATTAAATATAATAAAAATAAAATAAATATAAGCTTAAATAAAGATGAATTAAATCATCCGGAAAATCTCTGACCCGGTGGGGGGAATATTTATTAGCCGGTCCGGCAAGCTAGGCCCCTGCTCCTGCTGGATGTGGTCAGAGATTTTGCCGGAGATGTGCAAAAAGAGATAACTTTATGGAAAAGAGAGAGTTCTGTTGAGAGCAGGTGATAAACATCATTATAATTTTGACATAAAACCCGAAAACAGTTGTGCTGTGCGTAGTCGGTTGTGCATCTAGGCAAGATTAAAGGCAAATAATTTCTAGTTGGTCTAGAGGGAACAGAGAAGTTAAGGCGACCTAAGAGTTCAGAAGAGCCTACATCACCGATAATTAACTTATGAAGAAAAGAAACGCCTAGGACTGTTCTACGGTTAGCCAACGATGGAAGGTCAATAAGCAAAAGCCTACTAGAATACGATGGCAACCGAAGGTTGGGATCCCAATTTAAGCCGCGGAGAGCAAAAAGCAAGAATTGCTTTTAGACAGACTCAATACGATCCATATGCTTTTTTATACTGCGGACACCAGACGGATGAGCAGTATTCAAGCACCGGGCGAACTAAAGATGTAAAAAGAACTTTTGTTGTATAGGGATCATTAAATTCCTTCGACCAACGCTTAATGAATCCAAGTACACCATTCGCCTTATTAACTATACAGGATATATGATCATTAAAGCTTAATTTGCAATCAAAAATAACTCCAAGATCAACGACAGTTGATATTCGTTGCAAGGGTTCATTGCCAATCGAAAAGGAAACTAGCGAAGGTTTGAAACGATGAAAAGACATAAACATACATTTTGCGCAATTAAGAAATAAATGATTAACCAGGCACCAAAAATGAAGCGAGTTTAAATCATCTTGCAACCTAATAGAATACACCGGGTCGTTGTAAGATAAAATGAGTTTAACGTCATCGGCATACATAAGTATCCGAGAATGAGATATAGTCGAGGGGAGATCATTAATAAAAAGAGTGAAAAGCAAAGGACTGAGGTGGCTTCCTTGAGGTACACCGGAAGTTACGTAGACAGGTTTTGAAATATTAGATGTGAGCAGAATTTTTTGAGTTCTATCTTTTAAATATGAAGAGATCCAAAAAATAAAAGGGGAGGGAAATCCAATACGATCAAGCTTAAGGAGGAGGAGATCATGGTTCACGGAGTCAAAAGCCTTACTGAAGTCAGTGTAGATGACATCAGTTTGGCATTTCATAAGGAATCCATCGTTAACTAATGATGTGAATTCAAGCAAATTGGTCATAGTTGACCGACTCTTTACAAATCCATGCTGAAAAGGTGACAAAACCGATTTGCAGTAATGCTGCAATGTGGAGGTTATAATTTCTTCAAACAACTTAGGAATAGCAGATAATTTGGATATACCTCTATAATTGGAGATATCTGATTTTCCACCCTTTTTGTGAAGAGGAATAATGAAGGATTCTTTCCAAAGATTTGGAAAAATAGTAGAGTCAAGCGATAGATTAAAAAACTTTAGTAAAGGTTTGCATATGGAATTACAACACTGTCTGAGGACACAACTAGGGATGTTGTCAGGTCCAGGAGAGTATGAAGACTTTAGAGATTTCAAATATGAAAGTAGAGAAGATGCAGTAATTATGGGAGCATTAAAAGAGTTTGAAGAAGAAATGTCATACGGATAAGATTTGTTATTAAAAGGGACAGAGGAGTAAGTTGATTGAAAAAAGTCAGCGAATAAGTCCATGGCAGCGGAATCGTTGCTAGCCTTTTGGTTATGTAAAAAGAATGAAGATGGTAAAGTGGAGTTTTACGCTTAGAGTTAACCAATTTGTAAAATTGTTTAGGATCTTGTTTTTTATACTTTTTAAAACATCTAGACTTAATATTTTTTAAATTAGAAAGCTTAGGACAGTACCAAGGGGGTTGAAGAGACTCAGAAGAAGCAACACTATTTGGAACAGAAATATCATAGAGAGAGTTAATAGAGTCATAAAAAAAAAGGTAACAGCGACGTCAATGTCAACTGCATTGTATAAAGGAGACCAATCTTTTGAACAAATAAGTTGATTAAGCAGGGTAAAATTAGCTTTACGGAAGCAACGACGAGGTTTTACTGAAGTCATTGAAGATGAATCCAGGATTTGTTAGAGATATTTCTAATGTAGGATGGTAAGAATCCTCGGGTAGTGTTAGGGGGGAAGACCTAGAGACAACAGCATTAGAACTGTCAGTGACAAAAACAAGATCTAACAATTTGTTTAAATGATTTGGAACTGAATTTATTTGAAACAAAGACAGATCAAGCAAACAATCTAAAAAATCATGCTGTGCAGATGGTACAAGATAAGTTGACTCATTAAGATTTGACCACGAGATGTTTGGCAAGTTAAAATCACCAACAACAACCATATAATCAATGTCTCGTAATTGAGTAAAAACATATTTTATGCAGTTTATATGGTGCATATATACTTGAATATCGGAAGAAGGAGGGATATAGGAACAAGAAATGAATACAGAAAAGGAATTTAAAGTTACCTTAACAGCAACAAATTCAACATCGTCAGGCACATTTACAGAAATGCATTCCGACCGAAGGTTAGATTTTACTACTATCATAACACCTCCACCACGGCGAGCCTGTCGATCACGACGGTAAACAATATAATCATTTGACAATATTTCACAATCAGAAAGTTAGGAATTTAACCAGGTCTCTGAAAATGCAATAATGTCAAGATCAAATGATGCGCTATTCAAAAATAAAGAGGTAAGTTTGGACAAAAGACCCCTAACATTTTGATAGACGATACTAAGAACGGAGGACTGGGCTAGTTTTTTGGAGCACTATTAGATCCAACTTGTGCCCCAAAACTGTTAGAGGGCAAGCTGACAGGCATTATCCTGCGATTTCTTTGCCTGTACTCGTTAACAATAAGTAGTGGCGGCCAAAATTTTGGGTCACATATAATTGGGAATTCTTCGGAAGAGACACTAATTTTAAACGAAGCTATATCCCGAGGCTCAGCAAAACTGAACTTTGAAATATAAACTCTTGCTGAGGATTTGTGAGCAATGTATGCTGCAATTGACTCGCAAGTAGTTTCGGGAGACAACCTAGACACAAAAACTTGTCTACGAGGAGCTACAACTGTAAGAATGGGAGGCTGAGGAGAAATAGGAGCAGAAACCAAAACATTGTCTTGAGGTTCGGAAGGCACTATTAGCGAATTAACAGACCTATCTAATGGTGCATTGGACAAGTCGTTAGTAGGTTGAATCAGGGAGGGTAATGGTGAAACATCCAGCAAGTTTCCTGGAGAGGCAGACAGAGAAATTGTAGGTGGGGGACCGCCAAAAACAGATAAGCAAAACAATTACACAAACAAATATACACAAAGCTGACGCCGCGATTATTTAATTTGTGAAATTGATTGTTTATAAGCACACAACCGAAGCGCGAAGCACAACACGGTAAAGGGGTGAATTATCGAAATGATTTAAATAAAACTTTGCATCAAAATAGGCAAGTTAAACGACACAAAATAATTTTTAATTGCGGAGCACAAATAACACACGTCAATCACTTACAAGACTCTCTCTCTCTTCTTTAATAGCATTACTAATGAAAACGAACATAAAAAACAATTCATTTTTCATAAGAAATTTGTTTTCTATGGATATGCGTTTCATGCATAAACAGCATACGTATGAAGAATAAATGAAAAAATTTTTTCATTTTATTGAAGAAATTTTATTTCAAGAAGAGTCGGATTTACTCTTTAAAAGCATTACTAATGGAAAAGAACATAAAAAACAATTAATTTTTCATAAGAAATTTGTTTTCTATGGATATGCGTTTCATGCATAAACAGCATACGTATGAAGAATAAATGGAAACAATTTTTTATTTCATTGAAGAAATTTTATTTCAAGAAGAGTCGGATTTACTCTTTAATATCATTACTAATGAAAACAAACATAAAAAAAAATTAATTTTTCATAAGAAATTTGTTTTCTATGGGTATGCGTTTCATGCATAAACAGCATACGTATGAAGAATAAATGAAAAAAAAAATTTCATTTTTTTGAAGAAATTTTATTTCAAGAAGTGTCAGATTTACTCTTTAATAGCATTACTTATAAAAACGAACATAAAAAACAATTAATTTTTCGTAAGAAAGTTTTGTTCTATGGATATGCGTATCATGCATAAACAGCATACGTATGAAGAATAAATGAAAAAAATTTTCATTTTATTGAGGAAATTTTATTTCAAGAAGAGTCGGATTTACTCTTTAATAGCATTACTAATGAAAACAAACATAAAAAAAATTAATTTTTCATAAGAAATTTTTGTTCTATGGATATGCGTTTCATGCATAAACAGCATACGTATGAAGAATAAATGAAAACAAAATTTTCATTTTTTTAAAGAAATTTTATTTCAAGAAGAGTCAGATTTACTCTTTAATAGCATTACTAATGAAAACGAACATAAAAAACAATTAATTTTTCATAAGAAATTTGTTTTCTATGGATATACGTTTCATGCATAAACAGCATACGTATGAAGAATAAATGAAAAAAAAAATGCATTTTTTTGAAGAAATTTTATTTCAAGAAGTGTCAGATTTACTCTTTAATAGCATTACTTATAAAAACGAACATAAAAAACAATTAATTTTTCGTAAGAAAGTTTTGATCTATGGATATGCGTTTCATGCATAAACATCATACGTATGAAGAATAAATGAAAAAAAATTTTCATTTTATTGAAGAAATTTTATTTCAAGAAGTGTCGGATTTACTCTTTAATAGCATTACTAATAAAAACGAACATAAAAAACAATAAAATTTCTCATAAGAAATTTTTGTTCTATGGATATGCGTTTCATGCATAAACAGCATACTTATGAAGAATAAATAAAAAATAAATTTTCATTTTTTTTGAAGAAATTTTATACTAATAAAAACGAACATAAAAAACAATTCATTTTTCGTAATAAAGTTTTGTTCTATGGATATGCGTTTCATGCATAAACAGCATACGTATGAAGAATACATGAAAAAAAATTTTCATTTTTTTGAAGAAATTTTATTTCAAGAAGTGTCAGATTTACTCTTTAATAGCATAACTAATAAAAACGAACATAAAAAACAATTAATTTTTCATAAGTAATTTTTGTTCTATGGATATGCGTTCCATGCATAAACAGCATACGTATGAAGAATAAATGAAAAAACGAGAAGGCAAAGCTAACTTCGACTGTGCCGAAGTTTAAATACACTTGAAAAAGTTTACTCCAACTGATTTAACCGGTAAAAAATATATAGAATATAGATATCAAATATTTTAGACTTTTTTAATATTTAATAATAAAAATTTTATACCATAAAAAAACTTTTCTTAGTATAACACATTTTCCGACCGATCGGTTCAATGGCAGCTATATGCTATAGTCATCCAATTTTGATAAATTTTTTTGAACTTCTGTAAAAAAATATAAAACTGATATATACCAAGATTGGAGACGCTACGATAGAAAACATAAAAGTTTTTCTCACTAGAAGTAGTTTTTTGACCGATCGTTTATATGGCAGCTATATGCTATAGTCACCCGATTTTGATAAATTTTTTCGAAATTATGTGAAAGCATATAAAACTAATATATACCAAGATTGGAGACGCTACGATGGAAAACGAAAAAGTTTTTCTTACTAGAAGTAGTTTTTTGACAGACCGTTTATATGGCAGCTATATGCTATAGTCATCCGATTTTGATAAATTTTTTCCGAATTGTGTAGAAACATATAAAACTAATATATACTACGATTGGTGACGCTACGATGGAAAATAAAAAAGTTTTTCTCACTAAGACTTATTTTTCGACCGATCGTTCCTATGGCAGCTATAAGATATAGTCATCCGATCCGGCCGGTTCCGACATATTAGTTGCGTGCAGTAAAAAGAAGACTCTGTGCAAAATTTCAGCTCGATAGCTTTAAAACTGAGGGACTAGTTTGCGTAGAAACAGACAGACAGACGGACAGACGGACAGACAGACAGACAGACAGACGGACAGACGGACGGACGGACAAGCGGAAATGAACTCAGCTCGTCGTCCTGATCAAGAATATATATAGTTTATGGGGTCGGAAATGAATATTTCTATGCGTTACAAACTTCTGGGCAAAATTAATATACACTTTTCAAGTGTATAAAAATTTCATTTTTTTGAAGAAATTTTATTTCAAGAAGTGTCAGATTTACTCTTTAATAGCATTAGCAATGAAAACGAACATAAAAAAAATAGAAGGCTAACATCGGCTATGCCGATGTTTTAAATACCCTTGCAGTTTTTGAAAGGCGCTACCATTGATAACAAAAAAGTTGTTCTCACTAGAATTAGTTTTTATACCGATGGTTCCTATGGCAGCTATATGCTATAGTCATCCGATTTCGATAAATTTTTCCAGAATTGTGTGGAAGCATATAAAACTAATATATACCACGATTGGTGACGCTACAATAGAAAACAAAAAAGTTTTTCTCACAAAAACTAGTTTTTGGACCGATCGTTCCTACGGCAGCTATATGATATAGTCATCCGATCCGGCCGGTTCCGACAAATGTACAGCGTATTTGTATTTAAAGACTTTTTGCAAAGTTTGGTCAAGATAGCTTCAAAACTGAGGGAGGAGATAGCATAGAAACAGACGGACGGACGGACAGACGGACAAACGGAAATGAACTTAGCTCGTCATGCTGATCAAGAATATATATACTTTATGTGGTCGGAAATGCTTCCTTCACTGCGTTACAAACATCGTGACAATTTTAATATACCCTCTGCAAGGGTATAAAAAAATTAATTTTTCATAAGAAATTTTTGTTCTATGGATATGTGTTTCATGTATAAACAGCATACGTATGAAGAATAAATGAAAAAAAAATTTTAATTTTTTTGAAGAAATTTTATTTCAAAAAGTGTCAGATTTACTCTTTAATAGCATTACTAATGAAAACAAACATAAAAAAATGCATTTTTTATAAGAAATTTTTGTTCTATGGATATGCGTTTCATGCATAAACAGCATACGTATGAAGAATAAATGAAAAACAAATTTTAATTTTTTTGAAGAAATTTTATTTCAAAAAGTGTCAGATTTACTCTTTAATAGCATTACTAATGAAAACAAACATAAAAAAAATTCATTTATCATAAGAAATTTTTTGTTCTATGGATATGCGTTTCATGCATAAACAGCATACGTATGAAGAATAAATGAAAAAAATTTTAATTTGTTTGAAGAAATTTTATTTCAAGAAGTGTCAGATTTACTCTTTATTTGTTTATTTGTTTGTTTATTTGTTGAAAAAAAGTCGACAAATGGTGGCTGTCAACCAAAAAAAGGAAAAACTGAATACGTTATAAAAAGGCTTAATGAACTAAGAAAGCCTATCAAGGAAAATCTAACAAAATTACAAATCGACTAGTAACAACTCCGACACTGTGGGGGAATTTTATTTGCCCGTCCGGCCAGCTATGCCCCAGTTCACAGCCAAGTGAAGCCCGAGACGTTACTAGACCTAACACAAATTTAAATAGTATAGAAGTCGAAAAAGAGAAAAAGAGAATAGTGAGGAAAAAGAAAAAGAGAAGGCTTAAAAATATGTTTACAAAATCATAAACACAAACAATAAATAAACAATATTACACAGTACGACAAAATCCAACTTTTTTGATTAGCCCGGTATTAGACCCATAAATTCTGAATCTTGAGACTTCTGTAAGCATCACCTCATACCCAGTTTTTCAAATAAAGCCTAGGTTCGCGTTCTACGGGCACTTTTGTAGTAGCAACATACAGTAACAACAGTTTTTACTGGAATGTAAATAATTCAAGATAAAATTCTACAAAATTCAGAATATACGGACAGGGTCATTGGGAACACTATAAAAAAATTGCACTTAAATCGAACAATTGGTTAAGGTACCGCCAGAGGAGGTCAAACCTAAATTCATGAATATCTTCAAAAGCGCACGGTAGATTTTGATAAGAATCAAATATTTTGATGGTGTAATTGGCTATAACATGTCCCAAAGAGATGGTACTCGGCAGCCAAAAAACCGCGAAGTGAAGTACCATTTTTAGAAAAAACCCCGAACCACTCCATATAGGCCATAAACCAGACCTTGAAATAGACCGAACTGCGTTTTCAGTTTTACCAAAGAAGCCTTGGTTCGCGAACTATGGCCATTTTAGTACTAGCAATTGCCTTAGAACAACATAGACCATTTAGGGTATTAAGAGCTGCACCAAAATTATGCAATTAATCGTATGAATAGAATGCTTTATTGCAAGCAAGAAAATTAAAAGATTCAGTTTTAAATGTCCTTAGTGGACCTCCAAAAACAATAACAGTGTTTTTCTTAATTGCATGAGACAGAAGTATGTATCGACTTTATCAATTATATAAATCTCTGATTATGATATTAATCCCTTTTTCATTATGAACTAGTTGAATGAAGATAAGTAAATGCAGTCGTTGATTAATAAAAGTTCACGATTGCTGGTAAACATTTATAATTTTTTAACATTTTTTACTCAATAACATTTTGTTTTCATGACAAACATAGTAGACTTTCTTATAAATTTCAAAAGATTTCCCATTTGTTTTACAATCAAAACATATTACATCCAAGTCACACAACACATAATGTAATGCCCTCTACACATTTAGGCCATTGAATCCTACCCAGCCAACCATATCCAAAAGCAGATCACAAACACTCCGACCGAGTCTTTTTCAAAAAATCTTAGGCGAATAGAGGAGTCTGCAAGGACTCCGAGCGGACTCCTCTATCCGAGTGAACACTTTGGGACTCCGATTTGACTCTTTTAAGGAGTCCCTGACGAACACTTTTCACTTTGAATAGTCCCAAAGGTGCTTATCCTAAAATATTAGGAGCCTCCCTAGGAGGGGTATAGGGGGTCCTAAAGGTGTACCCAGCGGACTCAACAAGAAGAGAGGAGATAAAAAGTGTTTAAGTGTTGCCTGGTTGCACACCGTCGTCGTTGTGACATGGGCAGCACACTCATAAAGCTTAGGTTGAGTTCGATTCTCTGTCTTTCAGTCAGGCATAACTTCGGCAAGCAACCTAATATGAAGACTGCCTTGCTGGCCCTTCCTTAAAGATCATGCCGCCATTCGCATAGCTCCACACAATATCGATTGAAGCGTTAGGATGGTTTTAATGATTAGGAAAATCTGAGGGGAGATCAGAGAGTGGGACAGTTTCGTACAACGTTCTGATTCAGCGTGTCGAGGGCATCACAAAATGTTGTCAGATGGTCTTAGGTGGAATATATTTTATTTCTAAAACAAAATCTGATGTTTATTTGAAATTTGTAAAACAGTCTACTTGGTTTGTCTTAACAACAAAATGTTATTGAGTTAAAAATGTTAAAAAAAGGAAAACTGTTCACCAGCAATCGTGTCCTTTTATTAATTAACAACTGCTTTTAATCATCTACATTCGGGTTATTTGTATTAATAAAGTGCTTAATATCGAAATCAGAGATCTACATAAATTATTAAGTTGTTGAATACTTCAGTTGAAGGAAATTTAGAAAAACACTGTTAAGTTTGTTGGAGGTCCACAAGGGACATTTTTAGCTGAAACTTTTAATTTTTTTGCTTGCAATAAAGCATTTCATTCATACGATTAATTGCATAATTTTGGTGCAGCTCTTAATACCCTAAATGGTCAATGTTGTTCTAAGGCAATTGCTAGTACTAAAATGGCCATAGTTCGCGAACCAAGGCTTCTTTGGTAAAACTGAAAACGCAGTTCGGTCTATTTCAAGGTCTGGTTTATGGCCTATATGGAGTGGTTCGTGGTTTTTTCTAAAAATGGTACTTCACTTCGCGGTTTTTTGGCTGCCGAGTACCATCTCTTTGGGACATGTTATAGCCAATTACACCATCAAAATATTTGATTCTTATCAAAATCTACCGTGCGCTTTTGAAGATATTCATGAATTTAGGTTTGACCTCCTCTGGCGGTACCTTAACCAATTGTTCGATTTAAGTGCAATTTTTTTATAGTGTTCCCAATGACCCTGTCCGTATATTCTGAATTTTGTAGAATTTTATCTTGAATTTTTTACATTACAGTTAAAATTGTTGTTACTGTGTGTTGCTAAAAAAAAAACAGAACGAAAGCGGGCAAACAGGATTTTATTGAAAATGGGGTGGGGGGGGTGGTAAAAGAAGTCTCAAGATTCAGAATTTATGGGTCTAATACCTAATTTGTTTTTAAAAAAATATCCCCGCTCAGAATTTTAATGATTATGTAATATTAGCGCCATAGCCGTTTGGAAAGCAAAGAAATTTAAACATTTTTGTTAGTTAACAAACATTACCTTGTCTGGGGATCGAACCCGCCCGCGAACTCGCACTTTACAAGAATGGAATGACGTCTCAACGCAGTGAGCCACCGCACGCGCGTGCGGGCAAACGTCTAAGGGACTATTTATATTTTTCTACGGTGCCTAAGTTTTCGATAATAAGCATTTTTTGTCCCTTTCCTTTTTCTCATTTTATTTATTATCTTATCAATTTGATATTAGTACGATTAATTAAATATTATTTATCATCAAAATGATATGAAAAAATTGATATTTGATAAAATATCATATTGATCAGCCAAGATTAAATTGATATTTGATCTTTTTTTTTTTCTGTGTAGTGACTTTCCTTATATTTCTGGTAATGTCTTGTAGTTCTTTGATGGTTATTCGTGATAACGCATCAGCTACATAATTGTCTTTTCCCTTTAGATATTCAACTGTGAAGTCATATTCTTCTAATTCTAATTTTGAACTGGGATTGATCATTGAAAACAAATATGTTAGTGGTCTGTGGTCTGTTCTGACTGTAAAATGTTTGCCATAAATATATGGTCGAAAATGGGTAATTGCCCAGTGTATTGCTGCTAGTTCTTGTTCTGTTGTACTTTTATTACTTTCGCCTTTAGTAAATGAAAGTGATGCATAAGCTATTGGAAGCTGGAGTCCATTATGGTTTTGAGTTAAAACCGCTCCACACGCTTGTTTACTTGCATCAGTTATTATGCAAAATTCCTTGCTGAAATCTGGATATTGTAATAATGTTGAGCTCATTAAATTTTTCGTAAATAGTCGAAAGCCTGTTGACATTGAGATGTCCATACGAATTCTACGTTCTTTTTACATAAATTTGTAATGTGGCGGGAATGATCCGCGAAATTTTTATAAATCTTCTATAGTAATTGCAAAATGCAACGAATCTTCTTGCGCTGTCCGCATCATGTGGGACTGGATAATTTTGTATGACTTCGAATTTTTGTCGTCTGGCAAGATTCCTTTATCTGTACATTTATGACCTAGAAAGGTCACTTCATGCATAAAAAATGAGCATTTTTGAGGATGCAATTTAAGATTGTATTTCCTAAATTTTTCAAAAACATCTGTTAAATTTTTGAGCATGTGTTTTTCGGAACAACCTATAACTATTAAATCATCCATGTATTGGAATGCTTGAGAAGGTTCAAGTCCAGAGAATGCAATAGTCATCATTCGTTGAAATGAATTTGGAGCTATTTTTAAACCAAAAGGTAATCGCTTAAAGCGATATGAGCGATTGCTCGTTGAAAAAGATGTCATATTTCTTGAACTTTCTTCAAGTTCACTCTGATGAAAACCTGACATTAAGTCAAGGCATGAAAAATACTTTGCTCGACCTAGTTGATCTAGAATATCATCAATTCTAGGAAGTGGAAATTTATCTGACAAGAGTTTTTTATTAATTTGACGATAGTCAATTACCAATCGCCATTTCTTTTCTTCTGAGCCTGGAAGTGCTTTCTTCGGAACTAGTAAAAGGGGGCTATTGTATTCAGACACTGATGGTTCGACAATTTTGTCGGTTATCAATTTTCCAACTTGTTTTTGGATTTCTTCTACCTGGCTATGCGGGCTTCGATAATTTTTTATATAAATTGGTTCAGTATCCTTCAATCTCAACTTTTGTTTATAAAAATTATTTGTTGTATTGATTCGGTTTCAAGTCCGAATACATCACTATACTTGGTGCACAATTCATCTAATTGTGGTTTGAATTGTTTTGGAAAGTTTTTTCTTAATTAAGCTATTACTGTTTTTTCCCTGTTTTCTGGAGTAGTTTGAACTACATGATAGTTCGAAAGTGGTTCAAATTTTAGATTATTTATATTGATTAATTGGTATGTATTGGTCGTGTTTAGTAATCGGACAAATGTATTTTTAGATGTTGCAACTGTGTTTGCAACGTAAATATCTGGTTGAATTTCCTGATTTGGGATTAATATACTATCTTCACTTGAAGTTAGTTCAACTTTTCGGACAACTTCTGATCTGGCTGGTAGAAATATTGAGTTGTTACCAGAACTGAATGTTATTGGAACATAAATTTTGACATTTATATTGTTTGGTCTAATTATAAACCAATCTTCGGACTGTTCTAGATTTATTTGGCAATTAAGACCTTTAATGAAATCTATGCCTATTATTCCGTCACACGGTATAGCGAAATTTTTATCATCTATATGAAAATTGCGAGGAATTATATAGTTCTCTGTTTGTAGCTCTATTGGAGCGAGACCTTTGGATTTTATTACTCCCTGACCTTTACCTTGAATGTCTATAGTGTTATTTAGTTGGATGTCATTAAAGACATCGGAATCTTCTTTTAGAATTGAGATATCAGCACCTGTATCTAGTAAAAATGTCAGTTTCTTTCCTGATTCTACATTATAAAATCTATATCTTAATAATATCTCCGATCTTAGTTTCATATTGGACTTTGTAGAGGGTGGAGCCAATTATCTTTGATTTTATTACTTCAATTGCAATGCTTTCATAGGGTCCCTTTGTGAGGTTGACCAATTTGATTGCTGTAATAAATCTTTGCAGATGTATTTTTTTTCCATCAAATTCTGGAACTGCATGTGAAATATCTTTTATGTATGCCCTTTGGGCGTCTGATTCGTCTGTCATTGTAAACAATTTTTATTCTATTATACTGGAATTAAAATCAGACTCTGAATCTTGATCTGAAAATTCAGCTACTGTTAATATAGCTGGAATTGTTAGATCGTTTAAATCTTTTTCTTCTATATCGGTATCTGAACTGTTTACTGATTCAATCTCTTCCTGCTCTTTTGATTTCAATAAAAGTGGTACGGATTTCTTTCCATTCCATAATAGAAATCTAATTGCTGAATAATTTTATTCATTATTTTGTTCAATATATTTTTTTTGGGTTTGTAAGTTTTAATTTCTGAATACAATAATATCTAACATTCTGCCAAGTATTGAATGTTCTCTTTTTACTGATCTAACCTGAACCCCAGGGATGGTGGTCAATACGATTGCCTTTTGAGTTCTTGTGCAATGTATTAGGTGAAAAATCTAAACCATTGTATTCATATATCTGTTTTCTAACTCTGATATATTTATTGGGGTCGTTGAGACTAATTGTTGAATTCTAGATATGAAATTAGGATCTCTAACAAGGACTTCATTTATTACATCATTGGTGTTCCTCATTTTACAGACAAAGTTATTATTATTTCTTTTTATATCTTATCAAGGTCGTCTGCTCTACTTGTATATTTTTTCTTTAGACATCTATTGTGCAACTTATACAACTTAGTGAAAGCGTTAGCACACAATAGTACAACAATAATTATTAGCAATATGGTTATTAGCTTTAATTCGGGTTGTGAAACCTCAACTGTATTTATCAGGGACCGTAACTGTTATAACTTTTTGGATAAAAATTTTGAAATAACAATTATTTTCTAATTTTTAAATAAAAATTTGAAAATAATCGTTATTCTATAATTTTTAAATAAAAATGTTGTTTAAACAGTTAAATGATAATTTTTATATAAAAATTTTTGAAGTTAAAACTAATTTTTATTATAAAAATTTAAATTAATTTTTATTTTGTAATTTTTATAATAAAAATTACTTTTTAATTGTTATGAAAAAATTTTTATTATAAAAATTTTTATAAAAATTACTAATCTAGTAGGTTTAAGTAAATCTTGTTTCCTTCTATCAAAGATGATTTACAAACGCCTACTAGATAAGTAATTTTTATAAAAATTTTTATAATAAAAATTTTTTCATAACAATTAAAAAGTAATTTTTATTATAAAAATTACAAAATAAAATTAATTTAAATTTTTATAATAAAAATTAGTTTTAACTGTTATTCAAAAATTTGTATATAAAAATTACCATTTAATTGTTAAAACAAAATTTTTATTTAAAAATTATAATATAACAATTTCAAAATTTTTTTGTGATAAAAATTGCAAATAAAAATTTATCCCATTTAATGACTCGCCATTCAAAATTATGAAGATTCATGTATTCCATTTTATCAGGGGATCCATATTTCGTATTAATTTTTTTCACTTCCATAACTGTTATTTTCGGTCCCTGGTATTTATAACGTTTGCGTTTGAATCCGCAACTTTTGCATTATGGTCCAACATAATGTATAGTTCGTTATAAACTATTAATGTGGAATCAGTTTTCGAAATCGCATTACCATTAATTATTTCGAGATCCAGCTTTCTAATTTGAATTTAACTTTTTTTTTATAACAAATTTATATCATTTATCTGACCATTTTCATGACTGAAACTAATAAAAAAAATTTCATCTTTTCTTTTTTTTTTCAATTTTTCAAATATATATTCGCATTGATTTAGTTTTTTTTTTTATGATTGAAATAGGAATATTGGTTGTTAGTTAGAAGACATATGACTGGTTTACATTAATGGGCTCTATATAAAACAATACCAGCCATATGTTGTTAGTATAAAAGCCTAACAAAGTTAGTATTTTACAAGCAGAGATTATACTCATTCGCTTGTTGTTTATGGTTTGTTTTTTTTTTATAATAATAATGGCAAAATAGAGCATTCGCATTACTGCAGCATTTTTGCGTTACTTCGCTCTTCTGCAAAGGGGCTTTGATTTTCTCCAGTTTTTCAAGGTGGATTTGATTTCCTCCAGTTTTTCCTGGTAGATGCTCTGATTTGATGCCTTTATCACGTTTTTCGTCAGCCTGCGTTCTTCTAGTAGTCTGTGTTGTCGTCCGCCTCTCTTCTTCTTGGGTTTTGGTTTTGGTTGTTGTCGTGCCCTGTACTCAGCTATTGTGAGTGGGCGTGGTCCATCGTTTGGACACACTTCCAGAGCCTCTTGTAGAGTAGGAGCGTCCCTTTGCTCGACAGGAGCAGAATCTTGCAGAGCGATATGCTCTGATTGTTGTTTTCTAACCATAGACAAGTCGTTAATATTTGTCTTTACTGTAGTACGTACTCGTTTTGTGTGCTGCTGTGTTGTAGCCGTTTTTGTTACTGCTGCTGTTGTTGTTGTTGCCGCTGCTGCTGCTTCTGTTGTTGTTGTTGTTTTTGCGCCATAGTTTATATTTGTTACTTATGCTGTTGCTGTTGTTGCCGCTGCTGCTGTTGTTGTTGTTGCTTTTGCGCCACAGTTCATATTCTTCTAATTGTTTCAATAGTTTTTGCGCTGGTTCAGGTCCAGGTCTATTTAGACCTACTTCACGGTCGCCATGTAATATTTATCTCGTTGTTTTCAGCTACGGTTCAATATATTTAAATAAAAAGAAACACATCCATGTTTTCTTATGTGTCTTTATTCCTTGATGTCGCTTTTATAATTGATTTTACAGAATACATATAATGTCTGCTAAGCCTATGCTGCCAGAAAACGTCGGCAGTGACGTTAATGCATTATGTATTACTTATATGCTCAGAACTGATAGCAGCGAGAGCGCGAGAGAGAATGTTATATACGTACATAGAGAATGGACGGTCGCGCATGCTAAACATGTTGACTAGGCACTTCTACTGTCCATTGCATACTTCTGCGATCATATTACTTTTGCACTTGAGTTATGCTTGGGACTTTGGTTTACGTAATCATTGCAGCCAAGTGCTACAACGTGATTGATATTAAGACACTGGGTACAGTGTGTACTCGTTATGTATGATTACTACAGTATATTACACATGCACAAAATATCATTCCATCTCACCAATAAGGGTTCCGGGCAAATCACGGGACCATTGAACAAGTCAACCGCATAACTTCAGCGCTACGAATACAGCTCCGGAATTTTCCTAGATGACCGTATCTGGCTGGAAGGTCTTATCTTCAAAATTAAACTCCATAAATGCTACTTCAGTAACAGAGTATTTTCTATTCGTCACAACGAGTACACTAAGCAAGAGTGCACAATTGGAGCCGGAGTGCAACAGGGTAGCGCTCTTGGCCCTTTTCTCTATGTATTATTTACTGCTGCCATCCCAACAGACCCCCGACTTACAATATCCACATTTGCGGATGATACGGCAATTCTTAGCAGATCACTATGTTCAATTAACGCAACAAGACTTTTGACAAGCCATCTAGCTGAAATAGAAGAGTGGTTGGCCAATTAGCGCATAGGATCAACAAGCAGAAGTGTAAACATGTCACGCTCACACTCAACAGAAGCACTATACCTAAACGGGATGATCCCACAATCAAGTGATGTTGTATACCTTGGTATTCACCTCGCCAGAAGGCTTACTTTATGAGGGTGCAGATACTTATAGCTTTCACAGCATAAACTATTTTTATGGCCACCAGTGTAAATAGAACTTGCAGTCAACGTCACCGCTGATTAAGTTCTATGCCAAGGCCGTTTAAAGGTAAAGAGAAGACAGCGTACAAAAGCTTTCCTTTCTAGTGGTCGTCTGCTCGAAATTCTAAGCAGTACTTACTAGCAAAGAAAACTTCACAGCGCGCAGACGTACCAGTCTTGAGAATAAATTTTTTTCTTTTCCAATCCACGTGCTGAAAGTTACATAATTTTAACTTGGCTGCTTATATAGCGACTAAGAAGATCGCAGATTTTTGACAGTCCCTGCTAACACTATTTGGAATTGTTTAATTAAGGCAGCTGCCTAACGAAAGGTGCTGCTACGACTTTTGGTACGTTTAGTAAATAATATTCTGACTTAGTGTTAACCATGTATTTCTTTAGAGTCGGCTACTGAATTCTACTTGTATCCAAGGCCAACTAAGTTAATCTCCGAGTTACTGGAGGCAGTAGCAGTTTGGGATAAAGTTGTAGTTGGCCTCTGCGAAAGCATTGGTCGCCGGATTTTGGTCAGCTAACCCCGCTTACTGACATACTCCACGGTAGCAATCAGCCCAAGGCAATATATATTTGCTAACGTCTGTCTGTCGCCATCCCAACATCTCCTAGTGCTGTAGTGTAGAGTTGGAGAATCTAGTTCATTTCAATAACCTAGTTCATTAGTTCATTTTTTGATGAACTATCCACTTTCGAGCTATAGTTCATTGTTGAATTATAGTTCTTTTTTTTAACTATAGTTCATTTTTTGAACTATAGTTCATTCTTTGAACTATAGTTCATTCTTTGAACTATAGTTCATTCTTTGAACTGTAGTTCATTCTTTAAACTATAGTTCATTCTTTGAACTATAGTTCATTTTATGAAGATCATTTTATGAACTTTAGTTAATTTTTTTAACTATAGTTCATTTTATGTAACCAATTCACTTTATTTAACACTTTTCATTCGGACAAAAAATGAACTATAGTTCAAAAAAAGAACTATAGTTCATAAAATGAACTATAGTTCAATAAGTGAATAGTTAAAAAAATGAACTATAGTTCAAACCCTGAGACCTAGTTCATTAGTTCATTTTAATGAATAGTTAATTCGAACTAGTTCATGAAAATCGGCACAACTCTACTGTAGTGGTGGCCTCAGGGGGCACGACTCACTGCAGCAACAACCCCAACGGTCTTGCCGCTGATTCTACTCGTTAATTAAATAAAGCAAACGCCGAGAGAAACGGACGCGAATTTAATAGCTCTGCTACTATATGCCAACAAACACTGAATATCAGGCTTTAAAAATCGTATCTCGGTCTCTAAAAGTGGCTTAGTGCAAATCCATCCCCTACGCCAAATTGAATTTTCAACAAACAATAACAAACTACTAAAATTAAACAAAAACTCAGTATCAAAGTTGGCTGTGTCTGTGTTAGTGTGCGCGCTCAACCCAAAACCGCAACAGATCAATTTAGAGAGGCTTGTGGATCCTGATCTCTCAACGACAACAACGAACACAAAGCATAATCACAAACACTCAATACAACTCTTCCGCTCAATTCAACAAACACAACGGGAACTCAATATCTCACAACAATTACTCACTCCATACACTCTGCTTATATAACCATGGCCAACAAAAACCCAAAACGCCTACGCAGCGAATACTCTTCCACGGACATGAAGGGTGGAAAGGTATCCGATCTCGCTTCACCATCGCCCCAGCTTATACAGCTGATTAATCAGCGTTTCGAGGAGCAGGCAGCGCACATAAGTTCTAGCATGCGCGATGCTGAGGCTAGAATTCTGCGCGAGCTCAGCGATAAGCTGAGCGGTATGGCTGGTGAACTTGTCAAGATGGCTCAGCGTCTTCAGCGGCTGGAAAAGGATGCACTAGATGTCCAGGGATTGAAGGAGCAGGTGGGAAATTTGGAGGCAAAGCTTGCTGCCAAAATGAATGATGAAGCCAATGCAAAGGTATCAAGTGACCTGCGCATGCATGGAGTTCCTCAACAGGAGGGTGAAAACTTGAGAACTCTCTTGAACTCATTGTGCTTATCTCTGAATATAACTGCGCCACCGAGAGTGCAGGAGATTTTTCGCTTAAATCAACGCGTCCGAACACACTCTGTACTGGACCCAATAATAATAATTAAATTTGATAACCCGAGGGAAAAATCAATACTACAGAGAGCAATTGGATTATTCCGGCGCGAGACCAAGCAACAACTAAACCTCGCGATGCTTGGCTTTGACTCTCAAGCGCCTCTCTACATTAATGAGCAGCTCACCAAATCGAATTATCAAATTTTCAAAGAGGCCATGCGATTGAAAAGACTTCACCTACTATCTGCCGTATTCACCCGTCGCGCTTTTGTCCATGTTAAAAAGAGAGTGGACGGTGATGTTATTTGTGTCGATAGCTTTGAAAAGCTTTCGGCTCTTTCGAGTGAGAACAGTGCTGGCGCATTCTCCTCAGCCCCTCTACCCACCACCTCACCAGCTGTCTCTTTTAGGTTAATCTGTTCTAATTTTAATGTCGAGTGTTCTCTTTCCTTACAACCAACTCTTTCGTTTAGGGTGTGCTTTTCCAACATACTAAAATTTGGTTAATATATTGCTGCGTGTATTTGTATGGTTTATAAATTTATTTATTTATATATTTATTATTATTTATTGGTTTTTAGATAATAATGATGATTTGTGACAAACATTCCAGCAACGCGAGCAGTCATACAATGTTGAGGGTACTTAGCAGACAAAAAGCGGGTCTTCTTATATGCCATTTAAATGCGCAAAGTTTAACAAATAAGATAGAGGAGTTCAGGTACCTATTTGTCAATTCATGTATTGATGTTATTTGTGTGTCCAAGACTTGGTTCGAAACTACTGCATGTGATTCGTTAATTTCTTGTGATAGTTTTAATTTGTTTCGTTCTGATCGTGAAGGCCATGCCGGAGGAGTTGCAATATATGTTAACAAAAAACTTGACGCAAGATTAGTTTGTAAGCAACCCAACGGTAGTGCACTAGAATGGATATTTATCCAAATTATCAATAAAATGAAAGCCAATAAAGTGCTGATCGGCTGTGTTTACAGACCTCACCGAAACACGGACTATACAGATCTAATGGACGTAGTACCCACAGTTTCCTTAAGCTATACTGAAGTTATTTTGACTGGAGACCTTAACAGCGACCTTCTGCGAGAAAAACACTTTCAGGATAATATGGAATCCCTTGGGCTAAGACCAGTAAATACATCAATAGCGACACATTGCACAAGTACCTGCAACACTTTATTGGACGTATTTTTCGTTAATAAAACAGACAGCATTTTATTATATGACCAAATTTCAGTTCCTGTATTTTCTAAGCATGACCTTATATTTTTGACATACAACATAACAATTGACTATACTGATCACCATATTGAATATAGGGATTTTAAAAGTATTGACTTTGCGGCTTTGAATGACAGTTTTAACTCTGGCATCTGGGACCTTGTGTACAACTTCCCAACGATTGAGTCTCAGCTTTCGTTTTTACAAAATAATATTAAGAAACTTTATGACCAAACTGTTCCACTCCGACGAAAATTTTGTAAACATTCAGAAAAACCATGGTTTACCAGCAACATTAAAAAACACGTTCGTCTTCGAGATGAAGCATTTCGCAAATGGAAACGATTTAAGACTACCCACCTGCAAGTGCAATACCAAATCTTACGAAAAGATGTAGTCAAACTTATAACAACCTCCAAACGAACATACTATTTTACAAAATTTAACAATGCGACGACTAATAGGCAGACTTGGAAATACTTTAAGGAATTAGGTGTAGGAAGGCCTATGTCTTTCCCTCAAATGGACGCCAACCCTGACGAATTAAACCTTCAAATTTGTGCAATCATCTGTACCTGAAATTACATGTAATACGTACCTGAATAAACCACCCAATAAAGAATGCAATAGTAGCTTTAGTTTTTCGTGTGTTAGTCAATGTGAAGTCCTAAAATCCATTCTCCATATTAAATCAAATGCTACTGGAATAGATGACATCAGCCCTAGGTTTATTAAAATAATTCTACCAAAGATCCTGACGCATATAACCTATGTCTTTAATACTGTCTTGACAACCTCAGTCTTCCCCGACCCGTGGAAAGATGCCAAAGTAATCCCAATCCCTAAAGCTTCTAAAGACTACAGACCAATATCTGTCATTCCGTTTCTTTCTAAAGTTCTGGAGCACCTGATGGCGGCGCAAATGAACGAATTTATGACTAAAAACGAACTATTAAATAATAAGCAATCAGGATTTCGGACAAAAAGAAGCTGCACCACGGCAATTCTGAAGGTGACAGAAGACATTAGAAAACAGACTGACATCGGCAACATTACATTATTAACTCTTCTAGATTACAGTAAAGCGTTTGACACGGTCAACCATGAATTACTTTGCACCAAATTACACCGCATGTATAGTTTTTCGAGTTCTGCTGTAAGGCTCATACAATCATACCTTTCAAATCGACGTCAAAAAGTTACTACACAGACTGCCTCTTCCTCGTACTTAGTCCTTAAACGTGGGGTGCCACAGGGATCTATTTTAGGACCACTTCTATTTTCCGTATGTGTTAACGATTTGCCATCTGTCCTGTCTAACTGTGAAGTACATATGTATGCCGATGATGTCCAACTACATGTCAGTCGTCCTATGTGTAAGTTTGATGAATGTGTCCAGGTATGTAATAGCGACCTTGTCAACGTCAATGATTGGGCAAAACGAAATGGCCTCTGTCTAAATCCCGCCAAATCAAAATGTTTAGTAATAGGTAATAAAATTATTAGCACTGCTGGCTTGGAAACACTTCAAATTGACAATTCGCCAATAAATTATGTAGAGCGTGCAAGTAACTTAGGCTTCTTTTTTAACCAAACATTGACCTGGAACGATCATATTACTGCAACAGTGCGAAAAATGTACGGACTTCTCAGAGAACTCTATGTAACGAAAAACTTCATTTCAATTAAGTTACGACTCTTAATTGCCAGGTCCTACTTAACATCCAGACTTTTTTATGGCATTGAGGTCATTAGTAACTGTGATGCAAGAAGCCAACACAAACTTAAAGTAGCATTTAATAATATCGCAAGATACATATATGACCGTACCCGCTTTGATAGAATATCTGACGTTGCAATAAATATATTTGACCTGCCATTACAATCCTGGACAACCCTTCGTGCTTTGATCCTTCTCCATAAACTAATTCATTCAAACGAACCCTCATATCTTTATGAAATGTTAAACTTTTGCGCGTCGAGGAGGACGAATAATATAATCTGCCCCAGATGCAAGCTAGCTAGTTCTGAAAGACACTTTTTCATATACGCTGTTCGCAGTTGGAATAGTCTCCCCCATTACTTAAAAACCATACTAAATACCCCGCAGTTTAAGTTAAAATTAACAGCACACCTGCAAAATGCAATAGAATTATAAGTAAGAAAAGGGAAAATGCCTATAGTGTTAAATGTTAATGTTAAGACAATCAAATTTTTACATCTTCTAATCTTTAAATTTTATTTTTGTTATTCATGTTTATGTTTTATTTTTCTATTTTTTTTTTAACCATTTTTGAATCTTTTTGTTAGACTGTAAGCCCGTTAAGTTCATTTATATAGATTTTAAGCTCATATTTATTAATTTTTAAAATTTAAATGTTAATTATTAACTGATCATGTTGTGACTAACGCAATAATTTATAAGTCTCTCCTGAATTGTAATAATAATAATAATTCAGCCTTGGATCGAAGCTCTAATCGACCCCATTGGGCCTGGCCAGGGCTCTACCGGCTTTTGCGGGCCTTGTGCCATATCTCTAATATGGCTAGGATAATGTATTGAAACGGATTGAAATTATATTTATATATTTATATCAACGTTTACTAATAATTGCCTTTGCCATCGATAGATTTTGATGATTGGGGAGATCTCTGAGACGATATTATACCTCTTCATATAAATTTCATCCCATCTAGCATTAGCAAGCTGCGATTGCCTTCGTCATCAGGCCTGCTGACATCGGTGGACTCATGCGTAAGTACGGCATAGCCGTAAAGAAATTGTAAGGGTTCTAAATTTAGAACGTATAATTCTATGTAATGGATAATATCGTTCCTCACGCCTACCCCCTTTTTCCTTGCCTTCATGTTCGTAAATATTGGTCTCAAGATCAGTAATAAGTTTAATAACGTTGATAGCAGGCAAACCAGGACAGAAGTTTGTTAAAATTTGGCCATTCGCCTCAGCTGAATGCCCTTTCGCATTGTTGTTTACTCTTAGTTTATAAAATCCAGATTTAATTAAGAGTAATTGTTTCTTTTCATTCTTGCAATGAATTGCCTTCCTAGTTTAACTTATTCTGAAAATTATATGAAGTAATACGAAAATGAACTACTAATCTTCTCTTTGGGGCTCCAATGATCTAAAAACAGATTCAACAATTTTATGAGGGTAAAAGCCACTTCTACAGGATTTTACTGGTAGGGTGGGTAAAGAGAGAAGGACACAACATCTAGTCCTTCGCAGTAACACACAAGCTTCTATCACGGTTGATCTCCCCCTTTGTTATTACCTATAGCTCTGTCAATTCTTTAGATTTGTGATGCTTGCGTAGCTTAAGAAGCAAAAACCCACGCCCAGGCCCTGAGCACCGCCGGCAATCATAGACAGAGCTGTTTCTTAGCCGCAAACCATCTTGCTCGCGTTCGTCACACCGCAGAGACAATTAAATTGCAATTGTCTACCCGTGCTTCCCAAAAGACCCGTCCATCCTTATTTCCCATAACCTTTTATATCCAAATTGTGAAAGTAGACAGTTCAATAAAATATTGCTGGTATATGCAGCGAAGCTGCAACCAGACCAGATCACAAATTATACTGCAAATTCAAGGCTATATAGGCAAATTAGTAGTCTTGATAATATACCTCAAGTAATTCTCATTATTCATTTTACTGCGGAAATGATAGTTTTGAATTCCATTTCGAATCTATACCTTTTAAAATTATAAGTGAATGCTTGTGGCAAAATTTGGCTTTATGGAATGGAGAATTGTTCTGCTTGGATAACTTCGACCAGATCCTCTTTCATAAATGTCAGAAAATTCAAAATAAAACTTATTTTGTAGTTGCAGTCAACTGAAGCAATGTGTATTACTCTTTATAAAAATAAAATTATTAAAAACATTTAAAACGGTGAATTGATCAAAGGATAAGACCCCAGAATTAAGTATTTTGAGATATAAATAGATATATTTTTGTCTTATATATATTATCTACTATTTCTTTTTTATCTCTAAATATTTTATAAATATTGAAAAATTATTATGGCTTCATGCAGTTTCATGCAGAATGTCTCACAGTTTGGTTACAATCCAATTCCACTTGCCCAATATGACGACAGGCATGTCCATTAACGACTAATTCTGAACAGCGCGAAAGCTTTACGTTAACACATAGTACCCAGCCTCCAAGATCAAATCGAGGCGCAGCAAATAACTCTACATCAAGAGGTCGCCCTAACACGAGATCCGCACAACGTAATGTTCCAGCTTCAAGTTCCCAACGACAAAGTACAGGGGAACCCAATGCTCGCGATCGGAACAGTAGAACCGATAATGCGGCAGCTGAAAACAATAACATTAATGAGCAACGTGTGTGCACACTTATTAACGCATCATAGAGAATTTCCGCTCTACTATGGCCACAACTATGGCTGAGCAGATTGCTACCGCAATGAGAAATCTGCAACTAGCTCCACTACCCCAAGAGGCTCGAGAGGAGGCACAATTAGAATGGGAAAATGAAATTCCCGAAGTTCTAGGGTCGGAGCGTAGTGAGGCATTAGGAAATAGGCAGCACCTTCCAAATGTATTCCCTTATAGAAGAGAAGAAATTCAGTGGAACGCCCTGATAAGGTTTACAATGTAATTTCCAATTGGCATCTTAAATTCAGTGGCACCCCAAATGATATCCAAATTGATAAATTTATTTATTGAGTTAATTGCTTAACAGCCAGATTCCTAGGTGGCGATTTTGATACTTTGTATCATTTTGCAAATTTGCTATTTTCTGGATCCGCCCTAACCTTTCATTGGCGCTTGCATCGAAATGAATCACACAAAACCTGGTTTAATCTTTGCACTCGGTTATGCGAAAGGTATCAAAGTGATCGATTGGATGAAGACATTAAGGATACCATGCGCAGGCGAAAGCAGAGAGTGAATGAATCCTTTGACGATTTCCTTGATGCGATATTGTCAGGCCTTCTAGTGGCGAGCTTTTTGGCTACGTCAAACGAAATTTTAAGCCTGAACTGAGACACGAGCTGTTACATGTGGACATACCAAATGTAGCTACTTTGCGTCGCGAATGTCATAAACACGAAGATTTTTATAATAATATGTATAGCAAGACAAATTCTAGGCCAATGCGGGCAAGGCGCGTGGTACAAGAAATTTATGCTGAGGATGCTGAAGAGCAATCGTCCTTGCAAGAGGACGATGAGATTGAGATTAATGCGATCCGTTCGGCTGAAAGGACAAAATGCTGGAATTGCGATTAAATTGGTCATCGCTATCAGGAATGTCTGCAGCAGCGGCGCGTTTTCTGTTACGGTTGCGGTAAGCTTGACATGTACAAGCCCAATTGCCCAAATTGCAAGCCTGCACCGGAAAACTCTCAGCAGGGTATCCGCCCCAAACCGAAAGCGGATATCCGCAAAACGACCTAAAACTAATCTTGTCCGCTCCCTCTGATTCTGATGAGGATTCGGATAGCCTTATCCACCCACCTAAGCGTAATATCAACTTGGAATTTCTGCCTTATCATATTCGTTTAGAAAATTATTTGAAACGTAGATCAGAAACATTTAATATTGCTGTTGACGCTGTGAAAACTACACGTCCAACAATGCGTATGAAAAATTTTTGGAAGCAAAGACATGACTTACAGAAAGTAACCATTTTAAGTATAGTTCAAAAGAGTCCTGATATTCGTCCGTTTACAAAAGTTGAGATTCTTGGTCAACAATATCTAGCACTTTTAGACAGTGGGGCCAATAAAAGTGTCATTGGAGGAGAGTTGGCAACTCGCATAGTGACTTCTAATGTTCGTATAAAAAAATCTCACGGAGCTGTTCGAACAGCCGATGGATGTAAGCAGCAAGTTGCTGGAACACTTGTCGTTCCAATCCTTTATAATTCGATTCATAAAGATTTTGAATTTTTAGTTGTGAAATCAATAGCTCAAGATGTGATTTGTGGCATAGATTTTTGGCAGTGCTTTGGTATTTCTCTCAATTTAGTTTGCTCAATTAACGAAATAAATGTTAACGATGACCAATCTGATAAGCTTCAACTAGATTCTGCACAGCAAGCTAAGCTACAAGCTATCATTGACATTTTTCCTTCGTGCGAGAGAGATGGACTAGGCAAGACAAATTTAATTGAACATTCGATCGATACCGGGGATGCTAAGCCTATTAAGCAGAGGCCTTACCCTATCTCTCCCGCAAAAGAAAAGAAATTATGTTCCGAGATTGACAGAATGTTGAGCTGAGGAGTTATTGAGGAAGCTCCCAACTCTGCATGGTCTTCACCAGCCGTGCTCATAGTAAAGCCTGGAAAGGATCGTTTTTGCCTTGATTCACGTAGGGTGAACGAGGTTACAAAAAAGGACGCCTATCCAATGCCTAGTTTAGAAGGATTGCTTAGTAGATTACCACCAGTTCACTGCATTTCTAAAATAGATCTAAAGGACGCCTTTTGGCAAATCAGTTTAGATTCCCAATCCCGCCAAAAAACGGCCTTCACCATACCGAACAGACCACTCTATCAATTCACACGGATGCCATTCGGTTTGTGTAGTTCTCCACACACCATGTGTCGCCTTATAGATCTCGTCATCCCATATAAACTAAAAACACACGTTTTTGTTTATTTATTTATTTAGATGACCTATTGGTCATGTCCACGAATTTTGAAGATCATCTTGTCCATCTGTCCGAAGTTGCTACTCGCTTGCGGAAAGCAGGACTCACTATAAATGTGCGTAAGAGCCAGTTCGGTCTCACTAGAGTCGAATACTTGGGTCACGTTGTAGGTGAAGGCACTCTGCAAGTAAATCCTGACAAGGTTCGAGCAGTTGCAGAATTCCCTGTACCAATGACACGTCGCCAGCTGAGAAGGTTTCTCAGCATGACGGGATGGTACCAGCGATTCATTCCACAGTACTCAAGCAAAACGTTTGCGCTAACCGAGTTATTGCGTTTCAAGGATTATGAATGGAATGAATCAGCTCGACAAACGTTTGACGACATCAAAAATAGACTTTGCTTAGCTCCCTTTTTGCAACATCCCAATTATGACAAACCATTTATTGTTCAGTGCGATGCATCGATAAACGGCATAGGTGCCTTATTAGCCCAAGTAGATGAGCGCCCAATAGCGTACATGTCTAAGAAGCTTAACAAAGCACAGCGAAACTATTCCACCACGGAACTCGAATGCCTTGCTGTAGTCCTTGCGTTGAAAAAGTTTAGAATGTATTTAAAGTAGTGACCGATCACGCCAGCCTGAAGTGGCTAATGAGCCAAAAAGATTTAAGTGGCACATTAGCTCGATGGGCAATAAAAATTCAAGGGTTCAACTTTGAAATCGAGCATCGTAAGGGCAGCCAAAATGTAGTGGCAGACGAGACGTAGTGGCATACTCGAGCGTTTGAAGAAGTGATTGCCTCTGTAGCAGTAGATGTATATCCAGAAATTGACATTAATTCGGAAGCCTTTTTTTCGGAGCAATATGTTCAGCTAAAAGAGCAACTGCTTAAGTCCAATTTGCCAGATTTTCGGATTGTTGACAAATATAATTATTATTGAGCATACACCGCATCTGATAGCCTTGAAGACTCCAACAGTAGTTGGAAACTTATGGTTCCCGCGCAGTTGCGCTATCAAGTGATGTGGTGCAGCTAAGTGTTTGGAGCGAATCCGCCGAAACTTTTATTGGCCGAATATGGTTGTTGAGGTTCGCGAATATATCCGCAAATGTGAAGTTTGTCAGACAACCAAACATCCTACTCGCATTCTTAAGCCACCAATGGGAAATCAATCATTTACCGAGAGGCCTTTTCAAAAATTGTATGTGGATTTCATTGGTCCATTTCCTAGAACCAAACAAGGCAACATAGGAATATTTATTATACTAGATCATCACTCAAAATTCACTTTTCTTTTCCCTATTAAGCGTTTCACGTCCAAACTTATCATTGATCTATTGAGAGACAATATCTTTAATTGTTTTGGAGTGCCTGAGACTCTAATAAGTGACAATGGAACACAATTTAAGAGTCACGATTTTTCTAATTTTCTTTCCACTTATGGTGTGGCCCATATGTTCACTGGAGCCTATTCTCCCCAGTCTAAAGCAGCCGAACGCGTCAATAGATCGATTAACGCTGCGCTGAGAGCTTACGTGCGCTCAGATCAGAGTAACTGGGATTGTTATATAAGTTGTATAAATTGTTCTTTGAGAAACACAGTGCATCAATCCATTGGCAATGCCCCATACCATGCAGTTTTTGGACAACATATGATAACGCATGGCCGTGATTATCAGGTTTTGAGAAATTTAAATATGCTTAATGATGGCTCAGCCCGTCTTCCACGAGCAGACGAGTTTCCAAAGATTAGATCTGATATAGCTAAACATATAGAGAAGGCTTATAAAACAAACCAGAAGACCTATGACTTGCGTACGCTTCCTAGATCTTTTGAAATTGATCAAGACGTTATAAAACGAAACTTCGCATTGAGTAATCAAGTTGCCAATTTCAATGCTAAATTAGCACCTGAGGTGTAAGGGCGAGAGTAAAGAAAAAATTAGTCAATTCGCTATACTTGCTAGAAAATCAGAGCGGAAAAGAAATTGGAGTGTTCCACGCTAAGGATATTTGGGAATTTAACTCATAGCACCCTTTTTTCAGCTTTTACCATTAGTCTGGTAGACTATGTTTAAATCTGATGGTATGAGGGTGCAGATACTTATAGCTTTTACAGCATAAACTATTTTTATGGCCACCAGTGTAAATAGAACTTGCAGTCAACGTCACCGCTGATTAAGTTCTATGCCAAGGCCGTTTAAAGGTAAAGAGAAGACAGCGTACAAAAGCTTTCCTTTCTAGTGGTCGGGTGCTCGAAATTCTAAGCAGTACTTACTAGCAAAGAAAACTTCACAGCGCGCAGACGTACCAGTCTTGAGAATAAATTTTTTTCTTTTCCAATCCACGTGCTGAAAGTTACATAATTTTAACTTGGCTGCTTATATAGCGACTAAGAAGATCGCAGATTTTTGACAGTCCCTGCTAACACTATTTGGAATTGTTTAATTAAGGCAGCTGCCTAACGAAAGGTGCTGCTACGACTTTTGGTACGTTTAGTAAATAATATTCTGACTTAGTGTTAACCATGTATTTCTTTAGAGTCGGCTACTGAATTCTACTTGTATCCAAGGCCAACTAAGTTAATCTCCGAGTTACTGGAGGCAGTAGCAGTTTGGGATAAAGTTGTAGTTGGCCTCTGCGAAAGCATTGGTCGCCGGATTTTGGTCAGCTAACACCGCTTACTGACATACTCCACGGTAGCAATCAGCCCACGGCTATATATATATTCGCTAACGTCTGTCTGTCGCCATCCCAACATCTCCTAGTGCTGTAGTGGTGGCCTCAGGGGGCACGACTCACTGCAGCAACAACCCCAACGGTCTTGCCGCTGATTCCACTCGTTAATTCAGCCTTGGATCGAAGCTCTAATCGACCCCATTGGGCCTGGCCAGGGCTCTACCGTCTTTTGCGGGTCTTGTGCCATATCTCTAATATGGCTAGGATAATGTATTGAAACGGATTGAAATTATATTTATATTGTAATGCCCTTTATCAACGTTTACTAATAATTGCCTTTGCCGTCGATAGATTTTGATGATTGGGGAGATCTCTGAGACGATATTATACCTCTTCATATGAATTTCATCCCATCTAGCATTAGCAAGCTGCGATCGCCTTCGTCATCAGGCCTGCTGACATCGGTGGACTCATGCGTAAGTACGGCATAGCCGTAAAGAAATTGTAAGGGTTCTAAATTTAGAACGTATAATTCTATGTAATGGATAATATCGTTCCTCACGCATACCCCCATTTTCCTTGCCATCATGTTCGTAAATATTGGTCTCAAGATCAGTAATAAGTTTAATAACGTTGATAGCGGACAAACCAGGACAGAAGTTTGTTAAAATTTGGCCATTCGCCTCAGCTGAATGCCCTTTCGCATTGTTGTTTACTCTTAGTTTATAAAATCCAGATTTAATTAAGAGTAATTGTTTCTTTTCATTCTTGCAATGAATTGCCTTCCTAGTTTAACTTATTCTGAAAATTATATGAAGTAATACGAAAATGAACTACTAATCTTCTCTTTGGGGCTCCAATGATCTAAAAACCGATTCAACAATTTTATGAGGGTAAAAGCCACTTATACAGGCTTTTACTGGTAGGGTGGGTAAAGAGAGAAGGACACAACATCTAGTCCTTCGCAGTAACACACAAGCTTCTATCACGGTTATTCTCCCCCTATGTTATTACCTATAGCTCTGTCAATTCTTTAGTTTTGTGATGCTTGCGTAGCTTAAGAAGCAAAAACCCAAGCCCAGGCCCTGAGCACCGCCGGCAATCATAGACAGAGCTGTTTCTTAGCCGCAAACCATCTTGCTCGCGTTCGTCACAACTTGGCGCAAAAACATAGATTCGAAAAAACTTCAAATAAAGCTGAAGGCCAATAGCCATCACTGGCTTATCAAATCTCGTTTCCCATTAAAATTGGAATATAAAGTCTTATTGTATGAAACCAACATAAAGCCTGTTTGGACGTATGGCTCCCAGCTATGGGGAAATGCCTGTGCGAGCAGCGTGGACATCCTCCAAAGAGCACAATCACGAATTCTTAGAATCCTTACTGGAGCGCCATTGTACATTTGAAACAAGTGAATCCATAACGATTTCAACATCCCATTGGTCGATACTGAAATAGCTCAAATAAAACGCAAATATTTCGAGACTTGCCCAATCTCTCACCCTTGTTATGTGCACCCGACAATCAAGAAGACAGCGTATCAACTGGTCGACTCTGTTACAGAGGTATGAATTAGTTGGTAACCGAGTAATCTGATTCCGATGAAGATCTGGGAAACGGTCAAACAAAATTTTTCCAGGGTCACTAGAAAATTCCACTATCGGCTTTATTTTTCTGCATAGGTCAGCAAAATTACGATAGAAGCACCCAATGCTTCGCGGTTCGCGACGCAGCTTGCAGCGGGAGAAAGAGCGAAATTCGGTAGGGAGCTCCAGATTTTTATTTCGAGGAGTTAGTTCGGAAAGTACTCTTAAGAGGGGCCCTCGGTTTTGTTTTTTTTTTTGCGCGCTACGCAGAGACCTGCAAAGGCCAACCAGCCTAGGTTCAGAGAACAGTGCTAACAACAAAAGAAATAAATAAATAAAGAAAAATGTCCGGTCGTGGTAAAAGTGTCAAAGTGGAGGAAAAGAAAAAGTCTTGTCGTTTGCAGCTGGCCAACGATAAGGAGTTGAACAACCTGCCCTCTGACGTGATCATTGCCCAGGGTGGTGTGTTGCCCAACATCCAGGCTGTGCTTCTGCCCAAGAAGACCGAAAAGAAAGCCTAAGAAATCCCACAGCGACACAAATAATATAAGCGACACAAATATATAAGCAAAGATGTGAAGGTTAAATATATACAAACATATATTGAACAAACACACCCACACACACCACAAACCCCTGAAAGCGCTTTCATTAAATTGGGTAAGTGACCGGCCAGTCCGGAAGTTAAAGTCAATTTTGTATATATATACATATTGACCTGTCTTTTACTTATTTTTTTTTTTTTCCTTTTCGTGCTAATTTTTTTTTGTTTATCTTTAAAGTAATGTCTTTCTAAATTTTTTTTATTTTTCCGGTTTTCCAGGCTTATAATGTCAAAATCAAATTTTTTCCTTTCATTTGAGTTTTTCTAGTATTAATAAGTTTAATTTTTTTCTCTTCTTTTATTTTTGAATTTGTGTCTGAATTAAGTTTTCATTAAATTTCTCCTTATTCAATATCTAAATCAGTTTCAGGAATCCCACTATTATTTGTTTTCGTAAAAATTGTATTTCTTTTCTCCTTATGTTTAAGTTCGTCTGAAAATTGTAAGCCCATGTGGCCAACAGAGCGTGTCCTCATTTCGAGGGACGTAAGCCGTAGCTCGGGCTATGGCGTGAAATCGTTTTCCCTTCTGGAATTCGATTGAAACTCTGTTTAATCCGTTCAAATTATTCTATATCAATAAAATTCAAAGTATGAATGTGAGAACAACTAAAATTATGTGTTGCTAATTTGGAAATTTGGCGGGTGCTGGGTTAGAATAGAATGTGGGACCAGGAAGCCAGGGGGTGACAACAATTTGACGTACGCGACATATTTATTTAGGGGATCAACAGAAATATGGCCACTAGTTGATTCATAGGTCACACAGCTTGGTGTGTAGGGGTGGGTAGGGCCAGGCTAATCCCCATGGTCACTCTTTGACGGTGGGCTGGAAAGCCAAAGACAGATCTTACTTTGCTTTATTACTCATCAGTGACGGACTAGAGAATTTTTTTCTTTTTTTTTACTATATTTTTTCCACTGCACGAAAATGTTTATTGTCATGTTTCCCGCAGCGTCCCCACTCCAAAAATAACATAAATAACAGGGAATCAAACCGAATCGAATTTCGGTTCCGGTTCTGGTACGTACCGAAACTAATGTTTCGGTAAAAGGTTCTGTTTAGGTTCTAGTTTATTTCGGTATTCGGTTCCGTACCGGCACCTTGGTTTTTATTTCGGTATACCGGTACGTACCGGTATGTACCGGTATAATTTAAAAATCCTTTAATCCGAAGATATAATAGAAATTGTAGCAACCTACACAAAAAAAAGTAGTTATAAAGAAGGAAAATTAAACATAATAAACTTAACCTCAGAAAAAAATGTCCTAATAATAGAAGAGCAAGAAGATCTTTTGATATCTGATGAAATGTTAAATACACTGTTTACAGATAACGTTACCGATCACAATTTAACCCTGCTATTAGGTTAAGTCTATTTGGGCCAATTATTAATTCATTTCCTTTATAAATGCAACAAGTAAGAAAGTCGGTCAAGCCCGACTGTAATATACTCTGTACCTGTTTGGCAGGCCATCTCAATTACATCGCTCCTCTCATAGCAAGGTCCAATTGGGAAATTACCAGTTAGCTATTGCCTTCTCGCTCTGTCTTTCTCGTAAGTTCTACCAATGGCTACGGTGTTGTTGTTGTTGTTGGTTTTTATTTTCTTTTACGTATAGCTCTAATATCGTTCATCTGATCGAAAAACGATGTATGGCGGTTCGATTCAAAATAAGTAGTAGAATATATGTCTAGAATGTTTGAACTATCTGTCTTGAAAATTGTGGGAGTTATTTCGTTTTTTTTAATTTGCGGGGGAGGCAGGGGGCGTGGCAAAAATTAAAACTAAACTTGATCTGCCTGCAAGTATAAGAAATATATGTTCCATACACCTCAAACCTCTATCTCTTACCATCTCTGAGATCTCTTCGTTCATACGGACAGACGGACAGACAGACGGACAGACGGACATGGCTATATCGACTCGGCTGTTGATGCTGATCAAGAATATATATACTTTATAGGGTCGGAGATGCCTCCTTCTGGCTGTTACATACATTTGCACAAACCCAATATACTCTGTGTACCTTCGGTACAGAGTATAAAAATTAAGGATAAATTAATAATATTTTGAATATTTTGAACCAAAATAGATGCAACGAAATAAGATGAAATTGTTATTTTTATAGAAAATTTCAGTATATACCAGATTGTCCCTTAACTTTACATTTGTAAGTTTTTGCTTACGTTTACCCTGCGTTTTACCCTGAAGAAATCCCTGATTGAAGCAATAAAAATGAAATAACAAAAAACTCAGAACCGAAACTGTACCGGTACAATGTTTCGGTCATTTCGGTTCCATAAATAAAGGTTATGAAATACCGGTACGCAAAAAATAAATAATAACGGTTCCGGTTCTGGTTCTGAGTTTCAATCGGTTCTTTTCGGTATACGGTTCCGGTTCGGGTCCGGTTTGACATCCTGATAAATAATTAACTAATACATTATTTGTATGCTTCAAATCACACAAGAAAATCCAAGTTTTTTTTCCGATCCTCTTAAAGTTACAAAAATGACCCGAAAACAGTGTCCAACCAAATCGTGAATTGAAATAATAAATTTGTGTAAATGCATTTACATTAAGAATTGATGCATCTTTTCAAAAAAAATCAACCAAATTCAAATCGGAACATTCATTTGGTTTTTATACGCTCCCAAAGTTGACATTTGAATCAAAAAAATCACACATTCAAATGTTTAAAAAATTGTTCAACTTTAAACTTTAAAATAATTGACCAAATTGAATATACCAAAGTTTGTCTGAATATCTGGAGTTTATTGAATTATAATATTGTCAAAAAAAAATGGAACATCAATATTTGATTTTTGCAGCGTTTAATCGGCCAAACAAGCCACTGTGCGTCGGTCCATCTGTCCGTCCGTCTGTTTCTATGCCAACTTCTCCCTTAGTCTTAAAGCTATCTTAGCCAAACTTTGCAAAAAGTCTTTAAGTGCACATAGGCTGCACATTTGTCGTAGTCGACCGGATCGGATGAATATATCATATTGCTGCCATAGGAATGATTGCTCCAAAAACTAGTTCTAGTGAGAAAAACTTTTTGTTATCAATGGTAGCGTCTTTAAAAAACTGACATCGGCTCAGACTATCTGCATCCCAAATTGAGGCTGAATTCAGAGCTCGTCCAGAGCAGAATTTTGTGGACACGGCTTAAGGCGCCAAACCTAGAAATTAATCCAAGTTGACTCAAGCCTTTCCTACGAGACAGAAACCACTCAAACTGGTCACAAAAGAATTCACCCTTTGGTAAGGCGCCAATTAAATTACTTTTTAATTAATCTTCTCTTGGATCAGCCCTCGGCTGTTAAAAATCTCTCGCGAAACTTGTACTTGATTAGAATATAAAAATGACTTTGAACTTTGACTTAAAAAAACTGTCGGAGTTTTAAGGCGCGAACAAAACTTGTCTTGGGCACTATCGAAAAGGAAAAGATCGATAACGACACTTCAAAAGGAAACCTTTTAGCAGAGCGTGCTGAAAGTGGCCTTCTTGAGAAGGAGCGAGAATCTACGAAGTTAGCAGTTCATTTTTCCTCTTAGCCTTTGCCTTACATTCTCTATCATACGACAGCTAGATGGCGCTTTACCTTTAAGATATTCAAAACTCCAAAAATATGTTTAGCGGTAAAAAAATTTAAATTTAATATAAGCATTACAAGCTGTGGAAAGGATACCATTTTCCATAGCCTGGGGTGAGTTATTATTTTTTTTTCCAATTTTTATACCCGTTACTCGTAGAGTAAAAAGGGTATACTAAGTTCGTGCAAATGTATGTAACAGGCAGAAGGAAGCATCTCCGACCCCATAAAGTATATATATTCTTGATCAGCATCAATAGCAGAGTCGATATAGACATGTCCGTCTGTCTATCTGTCCGTCTGTCCGTATGAACACCTAGATCTCAGAGACTATAAGAGCTAGAGCTACCATTTTTTCAGTGTAGACTTGTTTTGTTTGCACGCAGATCAAATTTGTTTCAAATTTTTGCCACGCCCCCTCCCGCCCCCGCAATATGAAAAAAACCTCGTATCTTCCACAATTTTGAAAATAGATTGTTAAAACCTTCTAGACATATATTTTAAGTATCATTACCTATCGATCCGCCATACATCATTTTCCGATCAGATAAACGATAGAAGAGTTGCCACCCCCGCAATTTGGAAAAAACCACATATCTTCCACAATTTCGAAGATAGAGTATTCGAAGCTTCTAGACATATATTTTAATCATCATTACCTATCGATCCGTCATAAATCATTTCCTGATCAGATGAACGATAGAAAAGTTCCCGCCCCCGCAATTTGAAAAATACCTCATATCTCCCATAATTTTGAAAATAGATTGTTCGAACCTTCTAGGCATATATTTTAATCATCATTACCTATCGATCCGCCATACATTATTTCCTGATCAGATGAGCTATAGTAAAGTTTCCACCCCCGCAGTTTGGAAAAAAACCTCATATCTCCCACAATTTGGGCATGTTGTGATCTAATAAAATATTCTTAAATAAACCTATCCCAGAGTAACGGGTATATCGAAGTCGAGCAGGGCCGACTTCAACTTACGCTCTCGTTTAAAACAGTTTTTAATTGTTTTTTAAATAAATAAATTTTTTTTTATTTTCCATCAAAGTTAAAAAATAGTGAAATTATTGACAGTTGGTAAATAGCCATTTACCAGGAGAAACACAATGCAAACAGTAATTTTTTTTGGAATTATACACTAAATAAATAAACCAATCAATAGAAAATAAAACGTGAGCGTAAGTTGAAGTTGGCCCTGCTCGACTTCGATATACCCGTTACTCAGGGAAAGGTTTATTTAAAAATATTTTATTAAATCACAAAATGCCCAGCTTAATTATTTGATTTGCTTAGAACTAGACAATAGTTCATCTGATCGTGAAACGGTGTATGGGTGTATCGATAAGTAATGATGATTAAAAATATATGTCCAGAAGGTTCAAATAAACTATCTTTAAAATTGTGGGAGATATGAGGTGATTTTTTAAAATGCGGGGGTGGCAACTCTACTATCGTTCATCTGATCGGGAAATGATGTATGGCGGATCGATAAGTAATGGTGATTAAAATATATTTCTAAAAGGTTTAAATAAACTATCTTTAAAATTGTGCGAGATATGAGGCCTTTTTATACACTTGAAAAGTGTATATTAATTTTGCCCAGAAGTTTGTAACGCATAGAAATATTCATTTCCGACCCCATAAACTATATATATTCTTGATCAGGACGACGAGCTGAGTTCATTTCCGCTTGTCCGTCCGTCCGTCTGTCTGTCTGTCCGTCTGTCCGTCTGTCCGTCTGTCTGTCTGTTTCTACGCGAACTAGTCTCTCAGTTTTAAAGCTATCGAGCTGAAATTTTGCACAGAGTCTTCTTTTTACTGCACGCAACTAATATGTCGGAACCGGCCGGATCGGATAACTATATCATATAGCTGCCATAGGAACGATTGGTCAAAGAACAAGTTCTAGTTAGAAAAACTTTTTTGTTTTCCATCGTAGCGTCACTAATCTTGGTATATGTTAGTTTTATATGCTTTCACATAATTCTGGAAAAATGTATCAAAATCGGATCACTATAGCATATAGCTGCCATAGGAACGATCGGTCGAAAAATAAGTCTTTGTGAGAAAAATTTTTTTGATTTCCATCGTAGCGTCTTGAATCGTAGTATATATTTGTTTTATATGTTTCCACATAATTCTGAAAAAATTTATCAAAATCGGATGACTATAGCATATAGCTGCCATATAAACGGACGGTCAAAAAACTACTTCTAGTGAGAAAAACTTTTTTGTTTTTTATCGTATCGTCCCCAATCTTGGTATATATTAGTTTTATATGCTTTCACATAATTTCGAAAAAAATTATCAAATGGTATCAAATTTTTATTATCAATGATTTTAAAATTTTAAATATCTGATATCTATATCCTTATATATTTTTCCAGTTAAATCAGTTGGAGTAAAGTTTTTCAAGTGTATTAAAACTTCGGCACAGTCGAAGTTAGCTTTGCCTTCTCGTTTAAAATGCGGGGGTGGCTCTACTATCGTTTATCTGATCAGGTAATGATGTACGGCGCGCCGTTCCGATGTCTCGAACTCCTGAAAGTCCGTTTGCTTCCTCTTGCTGATAGCACTTGCAAATTTTGATTTGGCATTGTGACATCGCTCAAGACTTTTCCATTAATCATTGTCAAGAAGCATTTAAGTCCAATTAGAACATTTGTTTCTTCTATATTTTCCATTGGAATTGGCCTGCTTTATCTGCACGTTAATTGACATATATCACTGCAGCGGATAGGTATGCGGGGATATGCAGCTGCAACTTTTACAATACAGCGGCGGATCGATAAGTAATGAGGACTAAAATATTTGTCTAAAAGGTTCGATTAAACTATCTTCAAAACTGTGGGAGATATGAGGTTTTTTCATAATGCGAGGGCGGGAGGTGGCGTGGCAAAAATTTGAAACAAACTTGATCTGCGTGCAGACGATACAAGTCTACACTGAAAAAATTGAAGCTCTATAGTCTCTGAGATCTAGGTGTTCATACAGACAGACAGACGGACATGTCTATATCGATTCGGCTATTGATGCTGATCAAGAATACTTTATGGTCGTTCATGCTTCCTTCTGCCTGATACATACATTTGCGCGAACTTAGTATACCCTTTATACTCTACGAGTAACGGGTATAATTATAACGATTCGTTACCATGATCTTAGACCTATCCGTATTGATTTGAAGGCACCAGAATCTGCAATATCCCTGTAGCTTATCGATCATTTCCTGAAGCATTTGTGGGGAATCCGCAAACAGGCACATGTCGTCGGCATTAATTGTTGCCCAGCAAAGGAAATGCCGCCTGATAGGGAATGTGTTAGTGTCGTCAACGATTAAGAAAGATATCCCCCTGTTGTTGCTGGCATTCGATGAGTCTCCTTTATTAAAAATTTGAAAAACAATGATCCGTTTTAACGAGTCTGGAAAGGACCCGTTATTAAACAAATGATTGTAGACGAGTGCTTGCAGTTCTATGAAGTTTTGCGTTGAGTTCTGTAAAGTAGAAACTTAGGGCTGGGGTAGGAATCCGTCCAGGACATTTTACAAAAATATTTCTACAGTGATGAGATCTCTAAGAATTGAGACGTGAATCAAGGGAAGATGAAGGCACTAAGCAACTATAACATAGAGGCGTCAAACCCCTTTATTAGCAGTCCAGGCTGCCTTGAATACCATGGGACCCCACAAGCCGACTGCTACTGCCGACCGTAGGTTCGAACTTCGAGCGAGCGCAAAATTCGAATTTCGAGTCGGAGAACGAGAATCGGATTCAGTCTGAGAATGACGCCAGAACGATAAGCTGCCGTTTTGTTTTTGTATGTATGTGGTACATGTATGTATGGCAGCTATGACAGTGTTGCCAATTTTCATCAAGGCCGTGCGACGGACAACAATAATGCACTTGTTATAGAGTTCGCATGCAATGAATTTTTTTAGCTTAAGTAGTTATTTTTATTTAAGCTTGTTTTTTTTAGTTGTTTTTATTAATAATTATTTTATTTTTATATACATTTAAAAAATTATTGAAATTTTTAAAAATATAATTGACAATCTAACGGTAATTGATAGAAATTTGCAACTTGGACAGCAGTTTCCATATATGGTGAAAGTGGGAATTGGGGGTGGATTTTGGAAAATTGCATCCCAAAGGGAGGGGGGAATGCTCGGATATCTATGAATGTTTTATCTGACCGTCTTCAAACTCGGTTTGTAACGTGTCGGGCCGATTTAAGAAAATCCAACCACTTGGAAAATTTACGTAAAATTCTCTCTTGGAATACTTATTTTTCATCCGATTCTCTGCAAATTCATATTGTGGGCAAGTATTCAAAATATTTAGGCAAGTGTTATTACAATTTTAAATTGTAGAAATGTTTGAAAATGGGGCGGTAGTAGGGGGAGGGCTAAAGGCCAAACATCATTTTCGAACCGATCTACATGAAAAGTTTACGACGAATAAGGGGAGGGGGGCGGCCTACCGACGCGACGGGGATTTTAAAATTTCCTTTTTAATTCAATAGAGTTGTTAAAAAAACTGTTTTGGCCTCAGTTTGGGTTTCTTTTATGCAATGTCCAAGAAATATCGCTAAAAATCCTTTTTTGATAAGCATTTTTTTTAATTGCTATAGCTCGGGCACCAGAGCAGCTAGAGACATGAAATAAAAAGCCATTGACAGATCATTAAACAAGGAAAATGGAACAAAGTGGTGACCTACACTGACAAAATTTTTGGGTATCAACAAAAGAAAAACAAGTAAGAAAGTCGGTCAAGCCCGACTGTAATATACTCTGTACCTGTTTGTACGAAACTAATAACTTTAAAGTGTGAGGTTTTTTCAAAATCTGTGGGTGGCAACTCTTTCGACTATCGTTCATCTGGTTGAAAAACGATGTAAGGGGGCTCGATAAGTACTGATGAGTAGAATTACCATAGTATATAACTCGTAAAATTTGTATATAATTTCCTATCACGCGTGATTTCTGACCGCAGGCCATCTCAATTACATCGCTCCTCTCATAGCAAGGTCCAATTGGGAAATTACCAGTTTGCTATTGCCTTCTCGCTCTCTCTTTCTCGTAAGTTCTACCAATGGCAACGGTGTTGTTGTTGGCGTTGGTTTTTATTTTCTTTTACGTACAGCTCTAATATCGTTCATCTGATCGAAAAACGATGTATGGCGGGTCGATTCAAAATAAGTAGTAGAATATATGTCTAGAATGTTCGAACTATCTATCTTGAAAATTGTAGGAGTTATTTCGTTTTTTTTTAATTTGCGGGGAGGCAGGGGGCGTGGCAAAAATTAAAACTAAACTTGATCTGCCTGCAAGTATAAGAAATATATGTTCCATACACCTCAAACCTCTATCTCTTACCATCTCTGAGATCTCTTCGTTCATACGGACAGACGGACAGACGGACAGACAGACGGACAGACGGACAGACGGACATTGCTATATCGACTCGGCTGTTGATGCTGATCAAGAATATATATACTTTATAGGGTCGGAGATGCCTCCTTCTGGCTGTTACATACATTTGCACAAACCCAATATACTCTGTGTACCTTCGGTACAGAGTATAATAAAATTGGTCGGTTTTGGTAGTTCCCGTTATAGCGCCACCTTTAAACTTTTACACCAATTATCTCCGAGCCTAAAGCCGATTACCTGAAAGTTTCAAAAAATTAAAAAATATATATTCATATGTATAAATAAGTGTATCACAGTGCAACTTAAAAGAGTTGATCATGTCGAGACAAAATAAATTTAAAGAATATGTTGGTAGTATAAAAACCTTATCAGGGTTTGGTATGTTTTTCTGCGTTTTTTTTATTACACTTTTAAATTGATTCTTTTGATAGAATCTTAGAACTTTATATTTCGGTTACTACTTTGAATTTATCTTGCATGAGTTGTAGTTTAGACTGAAAAATACAAACTCTAATAACAATCACACTTTATTACATTTTTAAGTAGATAATTGGCCTATGAAAATGTCAAAAAGTTAAAAGTTTTATTTTTTGTTTTAATTTTATGTTTTTATGTATTTAAATTGAAGAAATTGACGGAAACGCCAATAACTGCCTAACGAAAAAATTTAGTTTCATGAGGTTAAAGGACAATTTTAAAGTTTTGGGCCTAAAACTATATGAAGAAGTTATCCAATTAAGTTGGTTCGTTCTTCCGGGTTGTTAATTTTAGTCTAAGCTACAATTTCGCTGAAGAAACGAAAGAGAAATTCGAAATTTCAAAAGATTAAACTTATAAGTGCAATACAAAAAAAAACGGCAGCGAATCAGAGCAAAACCAGATAATATTTTTATACTACAATCATATCCTTTAAGATTTTTTGGTCTCGACACGATCAACCCTTTTTTGTTGCACTTATTTGTATATAGGTGTACATTATTTAATTTTTCTTAAAGAAGCGTATCTTCGATTTTTTTGAAACTTTCAGGTAATTGGCTTTAGGCTCGGATGTAATTGGTGTAAAAGTTTAAAGGTGGCGCAATAACGGGAACTACCTAAACCGACCAATTTTATTTTTCTTTTATTGATACCCAAAAATTTTGTCAGTGTAGGTCACCACTTTGTTCCATTTTCAAAAACCTTGTTTAATGATCTGTCAATGGCTTTTTATTTCATGTCTCTAGCTGCTCTGGTGCCCGAGCTATACCAATTAAAACGAGAGCGTAAGTTGAAGTCGGCCCTGCTCGACTTCGATATACCCGTTACTCTGGGATAGGTTTATTTAAGAATATTTTATTAGATCACAACATGCCCAAATTGTGGGAGATATGAGGTTTTTTTCCAAACTGCGGGGGTGGAAACTTTACTATAGCTCATCTGATCAGGAAATAATGTATGGCGGATCGATAGGTAATGATGATTAAAATATATGCCTAGAAGGTTCGAACAATCTATTTTCAAAATTATGGGAGATATGAGGTATTTTTCAAATTGCGGGGGCGGGAACTTTTCTATCGTTCATCTGATCAGGAAATGATTTATGACGGATCGATAGGTAATGATGATTAAAATATATGTCTAGAAGCTTCGAATACTCTATCTTCGAAATTGTGGAAGATATGTGGTTTTTTCCAAATTGCGGGGGTGGCAACTCTTCTATCGTTTATCTGATCGGAAAATGATGTATGGCGGATCGATAGGTAATGATACTTAAAATATATGTCTAGAAGGTTTTAACAATCTATTTTCAAAATTGTGGAAGATACGAGGTTTTTTTCATATTGCGGGGGCGGGAGGGGGCGTGGCAAAAATTTGAAACAAATTTGATCTGCGTGCAAACAAAACAAGTCTACACTGAAAAAATGGTAGCTCTAGCTCTTATAGTCTCTGAGATCTAGGTGTTCATACGGACAGACGGACAGATAGACAGACGGACATGTCTATATCGACTCTGCTATTGATGCTGATCAAGAATATATATACTTTATGGGGTCGGAGATGCTTCCTTCTGCCTGTTACATACATTTGCACGAACTTAGTATACCCTTTTTACTCTACGAGTAACGGGTATAATAACTACTTAAGCTAAAAAATTCATTGCATTCGAACTCTATAACAAGTGCATTATTGTTGTCCGTCGCACGGCCTTGATGAAAATTGGCAACACTGTCATAGCTGCCATACATACATGTGATACACACATACAAAAACAAAACGGCAGCGCGAGCGGCACTGACCGTGCTTATCGTTCTGGCGTCATTCTCAGACCGAATCCGTTTCTCGTTCTCCGACTCGAAATTCGAATTTTGCGCTCGCTCGAAGTTCGAACCTACGGTCGGCAGTAGCAGTCGGCTTGTGGGGTCCCATGGTATTCAAGGCAGCCTGGACTGCTAATAAAGGGGTTTGAGGCCTCTATGTTATAGTTGCTTAGTGATGGAGGGTTTAATCACTATATGGGAGAAGTTTGGAAAAACGGCTGTGTAAGGTATAACACGGCTTGAGGTTCAACTTTTGGATGGGTATCACCCAGTCATAGGTCTTACCGATTTCCGCTACCCAACAGGTTGGTTCCGAATAGGAATCAGGTAATCAAGATTTGGGAAATTCCCCTGACTTGGTGTATAGGGTAGCACCCTGTTCACGCCCGAAAACGATTCGAGTGAATTAATGGCAACAAGGAAAGTCTCACCAGCTTGGAAATGTACACAGTGGGTTGTGCACAGGGTATCACCCTATACAAGCGAACAGGCCAGTGACAAGGGTCTGTGACCGGTGTAGTGGCGAAGATGCAAACCAACTATGAAAAGAATGGCTTGGGGTATCACCCGTAGGCACACACACAGCTCATGAGGATTTGGGAAGGCGGATGAACCTATATGGAAACCTATATGCTACTCAGCAAATGTAGGCCCTTGGTCAGCTTACGCCTGGATGGTTTTACTTGCTCAACTCTTGGGATCTTCAGGGGTCGTTGTAGTCCTTGGTTTTGCCGCGGCCGGTCTGGAATCACTGCTCTTGATAGAGGATACTTGTGGTCGTCGAGTCGCGTTTCTCTACCTGTGTTTTTTTAGCGCTTCAAAAATATAACTACCCAGTGTGGTCCAACTCCGTCCTTTCAAAATATGAATTGGATCAGGTTTGTTCAGCGAGGTTTGTTGCCAATAAACAAATCGTATTTCTGCCAGGATTGGACATTTGGCCATGAAATGAAGGGCGTCCTCTTTTTCGTGCACACTGCAAAGAGTGCATTTAAGATATCTTCTCTGTAGATATACCTCAAGATATTTTCTCTGCTTGTGATCAGCGGCCAGTAGTCTCATTAAAACATTGAGCCTCGCCCGGTTATAGCAGATTTGCAGTTTTATTCACCAGTCTGGTTACCGGTTTTTCCATCACCTGCCTCATATATGCAAAATGCGTTCCCAAAGTGTAGCTGTATAGCTCGGTTAGTCCAGTCTCAATGTGAATTGCATAATTAGGGGTGTTTCGTGGTAACTGGAATATTTTTTGATGAAAAATCGCAGTAATTTCTCCACATTTTCCCCATACCTGTGAGCGTGCAGTTGCTTCAAACATCTTATACTTAACGCTCGGCACCACGTTTTTGTTGCTCATTAGTCGGTTCCAGGAGCTATTTAGTGCCATAATGGAGTCCGTTATTTTCAGGCGAAGGTGTGTTGCAAAATTTCCATTTGAGATCATGGTTACTCCAAGATACTTGTAAGATGTTACTCTCTCTATCTCCACTTCGTTTAAGCTCCAAGTCGCCCCTTGAGCTAAACGGCCTCTGCCATCCCTAAACTCCAGCACTTTTGACTTTTCGGTGTTTATTTTTAAATTCCAAGTTTTGCAGTTAGGATATTCATGACAACTTGCTTATTTGATAACCTTTTGAAAATAATATTTAATCTTCATCTGTCGTGAACAAACTTGTGTGTAAATCATAGCTGTTAAATAATGATTATCAATTACTAATTAGATTATTTATTTTTTGAAAGTAAAATAATCTATATAAATACGATTATTTTTAGTTTCCCACGATTAATTACACAGGGCAACAAAATGACCACTTTTGTGAGGTCTGGCCTTCTCGATTCAAAATTCTGTTCCTGCGCCCTGATTCCAAAAAGTGGTCTCGGTTTTTTCCATCAGCTCTTGTTTGCGAGAAATCGCGGAAAAACCATTTTGCTGTTTTTTTAGCTTATGGAAAATTATGGGGGTCACACCAAGCACAAAGTTGTAGGTTTATAAGTTGTATGCAATACTACATACATCAATGCAGCCATAGAAAATCAAGCGAGCCGCATCAGCAAACCCGAAAGTGACTAAATTGGAACTTGAAGATAATTTTATCTCAATTTATAGCAAATTTTTCAAAATAAACCGTCATCTACAACCTAGTGCATAAATCGTAAAATTAAAACAACTATTTTAGCATATAGCCCACTTTTATCAGCTTGTTGGACTAAGCTACAGCCATTTTTTCACGAAAAAGTGAATTAAATTTTATGGCAGGACTACTTGATTAATTCCCAAAATGTGTATAGGAAAAATGAAAAGGCGACTCGATTTAGCATAGTTCTTACATTAATAGTCAAACAAATGTACAATAACATTCCGGCAGTACTAGATTAAAAAAAATTTTCCCCAAAGTTGGAATTTTTTTGGTTTAATTTGATTCTATAATCGTTTTTTGTGGTCCACCTAACACCACTTAAATCAAATTAAAACTAAAAAATTTGAATTTTGGGGAAATTTTTTTTAAATCTAGTACTGCCGGAATGTTATTGTACATTTGTTTGGCTATTAATGTAAGAGCTATGCTAAGTCGAGTAGCCTTTTCATATTTCCTATACACATTTTGTGAATTAATCAAGTAGTCCTGCCATAAAATTTTTCACTTTTCGTAAAAAACAGCTGTTGCTTAGTCCAACAAGTTGATAAAAGTGCAACAAAATTCGTAAAAATAGCGGATATGTTAGGCTATATGCTAAAATAGTTGTTTTAATTTTACGATTTATGCACTAGGTTGTAGATGACGGTTTATTTTGAAAAATTTTCTATAAATTGAGAAAAAATTATCTTCAAGGTCCCATTTAGTCACTTTCGGGTTTGCTGATGCGGCTCGCTTGATTTTTTATGGCTGCATTGATGTATGTAGTATTGCATTCAACTTATAAACCTACAAATTTGTGCTTGGTGTGACCCCCATAATTTTCCATAAGCTAAAAAAAACAGCAAAATGGTTTTTCCGCGATTTCTCGCAAACCAGAGCTGATGGAAAAAAACCGAGACCAGTTTTGGAATCAGGGCACAGAACAGGAACAGAATTTTGCATCCAGAAGGCCAGACCGAAATGGCTGTTGCCCTGTGTTATTGATTACGATTATAAATAATCAGAAAAAAATCGGGATTATTTGATAATATTATATAATTACGATAAAATAATCAAAATTATTAAAAAAAAATCAAAAAATAACTTGACTACTTTCAAAGAATATTTTTGATTATTTAAAAAAAAAAATAAATGAAATTGACATTTACACAAAAAAAAACAAAAAAACTGGGATTCGAACCATCGCCTCCCGCATGCGAACGTCAGGGTCTGACATGCCGCTCTTCCCGTTGGCCTATAGATTCAGTAATTGAGAAGCAGCTTAAATTTATATTTTAACAAATTCTCTAAATACAATAAAAATATTTATTCATTTTTGCAATAAAAAGAACGCTAGAAACACGCTATTATTTTAAACGAGAAGGCAAAGCTAACTTCGACTGTGCCGAAGTTTTAATACACTTGAAAAACTTTTCTCCAGCTGATTTAACCGGTAAAATATATATAGGATATAGATATCAGATATTTAAAATTTTTAATCATTGATAATAACAATTTGATACCATAAAAAAAAACTTTTCTTAGTAAAACACATTTTCTGACCGATCGGTCCTCTGGCAGCTATATGCTATAGTCATCCGATTTTGATCAATTTTTTCAAAATTATGTGAAAGCATATAAAACTAATATATACCAAGAAAACGAAAAAGTTTTTCTCATAAGAAGTAGTTTTTTGACCGACCGTTTCTATGGGAGCTATATAATATAGTCATCCGATTTTGATACATTTTCCCTGTATTATGTGAAAGCATATAAAAATAAAATACACCATGATTAGTGACGCAACGATTTTTTTTTTTTTAAATTAGTTTGATTTTTAAATAGTGTAACCCTAATCCAAATTTTTTTTCATTTTACTGTTACTTTTAAGCAACTTATAATGTAGTGAAGTGTATAATTGAATTAATTTAGTGTTATGGTTATGGTAAGAAAATAAAGTGTGTTGCTACTTGTAGGGTTTTTAACAAATAGCTTATTTAACTAAGTTTAAGTGTGTTTTATGTTATTTTGTTGTTGTTTACTATGTGGGTGGTGATCAAATCCTGCGACTGGCTAAGTCAGTGGGGTGTAAGCGAAGCAGTCTTCTCCTGGCTCGAATCCCGTTGATCCTCCTCCTTCTTAGCAACGCCCTTGCCAGATTGTTTGGGTGACACGTGACCTTATCCAAGTACTGAGCTGCTTGTGTGTTTATAATATCCCCTACCATAGAGACATTGAAATCCCGCTAAAGGTCACGTGTGCGGATGTACCACTCGGCTCCTGAAATACTCCTCAGCATCTTGGCCTGAAATGTGCGTATTCGGTTTAAATGAGACTTTGCAGCGATTCCGTACACCTGCACACCATAACGCCAGATTGGTGCAAAGATTACTTTGTATATTAGAACCTTATTTTTAAGCGAGAGCTTGTTATTGGCGTTAAGGAGCCATCTCATCCCTCGCGCCTTGGCTTTCATGCTGCCTACCACCTCCTTGGCATGTTGGCCAAATGTAAGCCTTTTGTCAAGTGTAACCCCGAGGTATTTATGGCTCGTTTTGTGAGGTAGCACCTCTCCATGTAAGAAGACTCCAGGGCAATTGTCCCTCCTTAGCGTATATGTTACATTTGCACACTTCTCCGTGTTCACTGCGATGTTCCACCTGCACGACCAGTTCTCGAACCTTTTCAGGTATTCCTGGAGCGTGTTGGTGGCTATATAGACACACCAATTTCTGACCTTAATCGCAGTGTCAAACGTGGCTACTAATAGGTACTGACCGAGCGGTTGGCATGTCACTTGTAAACAGGCTATACAGAGTTGGGCCTAGCACGCTGCCCTGAGGAACTCCTGCTCGAATTCTCTTCTTTCGGGATGCAAGGACCACCCTGAAGGATCTATCATCAAGGAATGATTTGATCATCAGAAAGTTGAGGATTGAGCGCTCCCTTGATTTTCGATAGCAGGCCAGCGTGCCAGACATGGTCAAACGCCTGTTGAATATCCAAGTACGCTGCAACAACGTACTCCTTGGCGTGGAAACCTTCCAGCACGAAGTTGACCGCTCTGTGGAGTTGTTCAGGAGTGCCATGTCTGAGTCGAAACCCAAACTGAAACTTGGGTATGCTCCTTCTTGCAGCTGGAGTTGCACGGATCAAAAATTGTATGTGGACTATCTTGGTCCATATCCAAGATCAAAGTCTGGCCATGTAGGAATTTTTATTGTACTTGACCATTTTACAAAATTCCCATTCCTAAAAGCTGTAAAAAAATTTAGTGCGGATGCCATACTGCAGTATTTGGAAGAGGATTTGTTCCATTGCTTTGGCGTCCCCGAAACGGTGGTATGGTAACGGTGGTAACGGGGTACAGTTTAAATCTCACGCTTCTTAGAACTTAATGCTCAGATATGGAATAAACCATGCCTATACAGCTGTCTATGCTCCTCAGGCCAACGCTTCCGAGCGTGTAAATAGGTCGGTAATTTCTGCAATCAAGGCTTACATACATCCCAATCAATACAACTGGGATGAGAATCTCAGTAAGATTTGTAGCTCATTGCGCTCAATTCTACACACAGCAGTAAATAACACTCCCTATCGATTAGTTTTTGGACAGCATATGATAACTAACGGCTACACTTATCGACTCTTACTTGACCTAAATCTGCTCGAAGATCGTGCAATTTGTTTTAACCAAGATGATTCTTTAGATTTGATGAGGAATAAGGCGATTCACGGGATGCGAAAGCAGCATATACGCAATGAAAATGTATATAATCTTCGAAGTCAAGGCGTCTCATTTGTTGTTGGACAAGAAGTTTTTCGTAGGAATTTCCAGCAGAGCAACTTCGCAAAAGGATTTAACGCAAAGCTTGCACCAACCTTTGTGAAGGCCAGAGTCCGAAGTAAGCTAGGAAACAGTTATTATGATCTCGAGGATATGCAAGGTAACCTAACCGGAAAATATCACGCTAAGGACATAAAGCAATAGTAAAAGATCGTTAGCCCTTGTTACAAGCGAGTATCACCCTTGAGATAACCCCAAGTGCGATTTTGGTCGGGGGGATTTGAAGTGGCGCTTGTTACAAGGCCAGCAACAGATTTTTCATAATGCCTAAAAGTATGCCAATTGTTTTGCCTAGCTCGTTTAATTTTAGTAGTAGGTTTTGCTTTTGGTACTATTTGATTGTAGTCTTAGTAGTAGCTAATTTTATTCCTAGTATAAATAATTAAATTTTTCCCTAAGAAAATAATAATAGAGTCTAATTTTATAAATAATTGTTGGATCTATTCATTATCATTTGCATGGTTTTTCGCAAATCAATGTATCGGCAAAGTACCCAAGTACCCGATAAACTGACAAAATATCACTCAATACAGCCGTGGGTATCCGATGTACTGACAATTGCATTTCTGCTGTAAGCACATCCGCCTACTGGATAGCTGCCTTTTCCGGTTGCCAGCCTCTGTCTTTTCTTCTTTTGATCACTGACCAGAGTGGTTGTGCCTGCAAAGCCTAAGCACCGAAAACACTCAGAAGAAAAAATTAAAATCGTGCTTAACCCCTCTCACATATTTTTTTGGGAACTATACTCCTAGTGCTACGTTCGTTTTGCCACGATCAGAACAACAAGCAAGGCATTTTATTTGGCTAAGTAAGTGCTCCCAAAAATAAAGCTAAAGCTCAGTTTCTAACCGGATATCAGATATTTAAAATTTTTAAATCCTTGATTTGATTGATACCATAAAAAAAAGCTTTTCTTAGTAAAACACATTTTCCGACTGATCGGTCCTATAGCAGCTATATGTTATAGTCATCCGATTTTGATAAATTTTTTCAAAATTATGTGAAAGCATATAAAACTAATATATACCAAGAAAACGAAAAAGTTTTTCTCATAAGAAGTAGTTTTTTGACCGACCGTTTCTTCTATAGTCATCCGATTTTGATAAACTTTTCCTGTATTATGTGAAAGCATATAAAAATAAAATACACCATGATTAGTGACGCTACGATGTAAAACAAAAAATTATCTATTAAGCAAGTTGTCGTGAATACCCTAATTATATACCAAGATTGGTGACGCTACGATGGAAAACCAAAAAGTTTTTCTCATTAGAACAAGTTTTTGCCTGACCGTTTCTATGGCAGCTATATGCTACAGTCATCCGATTTTGATAAATTTGTTCAAAATTATGTGAAAGCTTATGAAACTTATATATACCAAGATTGGAGATATATTGATGAAAAACAAAAAAGTTTTTTCACTAAGACATATTTTCTGACCAATCGTTCCTATGGCAGCTATAAGATATACTCATCCGTTCCGGCCGGTTCCGACAAATTAAAAGATGACTTTTTGCAAAATTTCAGCTCGATAGCTTTAAAACTGAGGGACTAGTTTTCGTAGAAACAGCCAGACAGACGGACGGACGGACAGACGGAATTGAACTCAGCTCGTCGTCCTGATCAAGAATATATATGGTTTATGGGGTCGGAAATTAATATTTCTATGCGTTACAAACTTCTGGGCAAAATTAATATACACTGTGCAAGTGTATAAAAATAGTTTTTTCTTTCTTAAATGATGAATGATCTTTCTGATTATTTATATTAGTAATCTGACCACCTTTGCAGTGAGCTGGCCTTGTCCAATAAATTCGGTCCCACCGGGTTAGAGATCGTTTTGTATGTATATGTTTAAATGAACATTGCTAAACTTCCTGAAATAAATCATCAATAACACTAATTTGCTAAATTAAAAAAAAAAAAACAAGTAAGTGTGGGTCACACACTGTGTAAGTGCACATCGTGCTTGATGTTGTAACGGCTTTTGTGGAATAGTCGGTTGTACGCATGAAAGAGAAAAAAAAAAAAGTCTAGACACGTATTAAAAAAGATAGTGGGGATGATAGACTAGTTGGATATGGTGAAGTCTCCCTGGTCCAGATGTTGGTTGATGTGAGTTGTATAGGATCGGATGTGCAGTTGAAGAGTTTTTTTTTATTATTATTAGAATATTACTCTAAGATTACTTAAGCCTATATATGCCTAGAGTGATTGGGTACGACCGCCAGGTATTTCATCGCTGGGGCAGATCCTCGTCGCATTCTGCATTCGTCTGTCGTTCAAGCTTTCTCAACTCCTTTGTTGTTGTGTTGGCAGCGAAAGCGCATACTGCTTTCCACGTATCTGGGTCTCGAACCATCTCGCTAACCATGTTGCTTACAGTAATGTGCGTACCAGCCGCGCTCTCCATCCGTCGTCGGTCTTTATCAAATCTTGGGCACTCAAAAAGTACATCATTAACGTCCGCGATCGTGACTTCACCGCAATCGGTGTGAAGTTTATAGCCATGAAAAAACTTCTCAAAAACTTTGACGTTCGGATTCGGCGTTAAACTGTAGGCCCCTTTCTCTTGAGCAAAAACTAAAAGACACACGAGCCAGAGATTGAGAGCAGCTCTGCTTGGCCATTTGGGGCTGTAACAGCCAAATTTAACTTACTCATCCGTTTTGTACCTTACTCTTACGTAAGAAACATGGACTCTTAATCATATGTTCACCAACCACAGACCTGAATGCCCACAAAGAGAATCAGAATCCTGATTGTGGCCATTCAGTTAGCGCTGCAGTTCCTTTGTTTTGTCCATCTCGGACCCATCTGGTGTTGTTTTAAACGATTCGTCTTCCTCTGCATCTTTTATAAAGCCAATAGGTTTTGGAACGTTGGTTTCCGTTTATTTTCTTGTTCCCTTGTGGCTTAAAGTAAAAGTATTATCTACCATGCAGTTCCTTTGTTTTGTCCATCTCGGCCTCATCTGGTGTTGTTTTAAACGATTCGTCTTCCTCTGCATCTTTTATAAAGCCAATAGGTCTTGGAAAGTTGGTTTCCTCTTATTTTCTTGTTCCCTTGTGGCTTATAGTAAAAGTATTATCTACCATGCCCTCCTGTATGATATTAGTCGCTTCTTTGTTGCCGTCTTCCAATTGGGAATTCGATTGTGAATAATGTTTATTTTTAGACCGCGGGCTCAATCCTAGTGGATGTCATGGTGGTCTTATGCTAAAGGCTCTTTTTATACACTTGAAAAGTGTATATTAATTTTGCCCAGAAGTTTGTAACGCATAGAAATCTTTATTTCCGACCCCATAAACTATATTTATTCTTGATCAGGACGACGAGCTGAGTTCATTTCCGCCCGTCCGTCCGTCTGTCTGTCTGTTTCTACGCGAACTAGTCCAACAGTTTTAAAAACATCGAGCTGAAATTTTGCACAGAGTCCTCTTTTTACTGCACGCAACTAATATGTCGGAACCGGCCGGATTGGATGACTATATCATATATCTGCCATGTATATTGTCGCGAAAACTGGTTACGTTCGGTTCTACTTCTCTCGTAAGACTGCCAGTGTTAGTCTTTTGCTTTTACTGTTGACTTGACATGCAGTTCCAATGCCTAGTGGGATGTTTGTTTCCTCTGTTGCGCATCCTACACTGACTTGAACAATATAATAATATATAGAATATATAATAATAATATATATAATAAATAGACATGGTAACAAAATCAGAATTAAATGGTTAATTATTTTTCGAAACACCTTTAAAATATTATCATCAATACAGCATTTGACTGTATCCAACGTATGATGAATATCAGAGATAAGAAATGCCACGATGACATAATCACAGAAATAAAACAAATATTAATAAACAACAATTTTCCAATGAGGGTTATAAAATCACTCTTAGATAAGTATGGTACAACAAAACAAAAGAGGGGCTACAACCAAAAACATACAAATAACTGACATACGTTCCAAATTTTTTTTTTTTAATTAAGAATTTATACACACATGAACGCTGTTATGATATAAGAACCAACGTGTAAAGAGAATGAATAAAGCAGTTGTACGATGACAACCATTGCGTACAGACATATATAACAGTTTGGCGACGAGGATAAAAAGTAAACTTCTACAGTACAGTTACTGTAATGGTCGACTTTGTATACAGAGAAAAAAAGTAATTTTTTGTTCAAATTGTTTATTATTCGCTCCTATCGGTATTTTTTTAGTTAGTTGAAATTCGAGTCAGAGTTCCAGTTATGAACCAGTTCGAAAGGCGCGAATTAAAATATCAATAAACTCAAAGCAACCCTGCGTGTCTGTCATTCAACTTTGCAGTGGCGGCTTCCGTTTTCTTAGTCTTTCTTTCCCTTTGCAAACGTTGAATGGATCAGACGTATATATTGATCATTGAGATCCGCTGACCACGTTTTTTTGCATCAAGTTGTTTAGAGCAATAGCCAAGCTTACAAATAAGAAGCTTAACCTTGGGAATCCTGACTTTTTGATTAAAAACCCACTGGGTGTGCTTACTACAGGTAAAGTTCAGTTATCCGAAACCCATTTGTTGGTTTGTATTCTTATAGCGTTCAATTCTTTTTATATACCGTGTAGCCTCCCTTGGCCCCTGTCTCGTGGTGCGCTTTGCGCTTTCCTATTATTTGGGGTTTGTTCCCTATTTGCGAACCACAGGGGCCCCAGCTTTGCAAGTCCAGTGAAAACACCCGGAGCAGGAACAACCAGCCCGACACTGAAAAGAAATCAAGTGGAATCTCCAGACCCTTCAGCTTTCATCTTTTGAACCGCCCAGCCAAAGTGCTCTAGCCGCGGACTCTAGTTTGTGAATTGACCCAAATGCTTTTGGTTTGGCTTGCCTGAGCCTATGACATCCTAAAGACGCCATGGAACTGAACGCCTAAGATACAGCAGCTTTAGTAGCAGTCGTCCAACGCTAGTGATGGTGTTCCGACCCCCAGAGATGTTAGCAAGTCGTCAAACGAACCGGAATCCTTAGTTGGATCAAAGGAATGGCAGTTTCGATCCCAGCCAAAAGTGTTGATCTGGCCAGTTAAATTATTCGTGTTTGTTTTAAACTCAAAATGGCAAAGTATATGGAAGACTGTAAAACGAAAGATTAGTGTGAAGCGAGGCAAACCAAACACAAAACATACAGTGAAACCACGTTTTAAATCACCATGAAACACCAGACTTGTTAATTTGCAACAACAACAACAAACAAATTTAAATTTTTATATATCCTCGAAATGGGAGTTCATTCCACAGCATCGACGAAGGCCTTCATCAATATCTGTGGGTAAGTGATAATGTACCAGAAAATTTATTTGTTGGCTAATTTACTCGGATCTTTGGTCACCTTCTAAGGCGGTACAGCCTGTGAATGTGTGCGTATTTGGTTCAAGACCCGAAAATATTTTTTTTGATAAAAGCTTCTTGTAATGTAGATTCTCAAAGAAATCTTGTTTCAAGATTTGATTTCGATGTCCGCTTTCAGGCGTTTGACAATTGGTTTTTATATAATATTTGGATTAATTTGAAGAAATAACATACTTATTGTTAGTATATTTTTTGGTTAAACACCACCTCACACTAATGTTTCTGATTAACAGAATATTGATCTAGAATGAATAAGCATAGAAATAAGTTCACATTTAAGCCATATTAATCACATATATTAATCGAAGATATTAATCGCAATGAAGTTCCTTAAACATTTTTGTTTAATTTTGAATACCTTGAATAATGTCTATTAAATCATAAAAATTATAATGGATATTTAGAGTTTTAATGTGTGGCAGCGACTGGAGTTAAGTGTGTAAACGTAGTCTGGTTAAGGGATTCATGATTAATTATCGCTCACATGAATCACGGTAGGGAGGGTATAGACGCCAGTATCTCCATTTCATATGGGAGTACGATATACATTGAGTAATGGGAAGAGCCGTGTTAATTTGTTGTTTGATAATTCTTTTTGTAGATACCATAGCATATCCCGACAGTATAATGGCTGGTCAATAGTCTGTTTTAGGGACTCATAATTTAAAATGTGTGTGAATAGCCTGGATCAGCGGGTAGCCAAGAACCTCCCCAAGCCGACTGTTAGCTAGCCCAACAAGTTGTCCCGCCCGGCTTACTTCGCTCCAGAGTGCAGTGTATTTTTCTAAGTGCCACGGGTACCTGAATATTTTTGTTTAGCGTATGGCACATGCCAGCCGAACGTTACATATAATTTTTGGCGCCCAAACGTGGGGCAACGAAAGACAAGTTAATAATTTTTTTCTTGTTGTTGCTCTATTTTCTCAGAGTACCCATCATGTTCGTTATGTTTGGAGATAATTCACCTTACTCCTCTATTCACAGTATATGAAATCACTTCGTGTTCTAGTGAATTTACAAACAAAGTAAAAAGACAAACTATATAATTCCCTAGTCTAAAATTAGTCAGCAGATATCAGAACTTCTGGCTAAGCGACATGCGGTTTATTTTGGCTACAGTCCGAAATACCGACGCGAGTCAGAGTTTTTGTAAATGATGGTTATTTTAAACGGATTTGTAACTCCATCAACATATCTATTCCTTGGAATAAGGGAAGACCAGTATTATTATTGTCAATTCAGTTCTATTTATATTTAAATTGCTTCTCAAATTTTCGATTTTGTCGTTGTGATAAAGGAAGACCCTTTAAAGTAATACTTCTTGCATCCCGTATGGAAATTCATGCCTGATGTGAGTAGCATTCATATCACATGACCTATGGCCTAGCGGAATGCCTTTGCCTTATTAGAGGAATCTTATATCGACCGCGTGTATAATTTAATAGCCCATTATAATGCGCTCATTCCATGTACTCATGTAAATTAACTAAGCTTTTTCACTTTCGTCTGCCACATATAATATGATAACAAGTTTTGAATACATAAATCAACAAACATTTAAATAATTTTCTTTAGTTTGAAGAATTCTAGTATTAGAAGAGAAACGTCAGTATGGCGGTTGTCCACAGTCCAAGTGAGGCAAGTGCCTTAAATAACCAAGAAGACCTTAATGCATGTCAGATTTGCCTAAATCGAATGGAAAGAAATCAAGCTTGTGTAAGAACAATTTGCCAGCATATGTTTCACCAAACATGTCTTATTAATTGGTTAACAGAAAAGCCAGAGTGTCCAATATGTCAAGACTTATGCCAGCCGAATCATTTGCAATACGAAACCATAGGCACTAATTTGACGCAAGAACTAGAGTCCGCTGCACTTACCGGGGCGGTTCCTAAAAACAGGCCAAACACTCGCGGATTTACTCGAAAAAAAAATATTAACCCTGCTGTCCGTCCGGTACGAACTCCAGCTCAACCAATTGTGGATTATGAGCGGATTTCTAAAATGATTTCGGAAACCCTGTCCAAAACTTTGAGCACTCTCAATAATCCTAATAACGCACCGGAATCTAATTCGATTGAAAATGTAGCCATTCATTCTGAAAGTTCTACAGAGGAGATATGCTCTTCATATAGTAATTCTTTGCCTTGGCAAAGACCAATAAGTTCGGACAAGATAACACATATAATTCAGAATTGGCATATTAAATTTGATGCATCATCAACAGGATTGACAGTTGAGGAATTTGTGTATCGTGTCAATGTGCTCAGAAAGGATACTTTAAACGGAGATTTTGATATGCTATGTATTAATTTGCCAGTTCTTCTGTCTGGAAAAGTTTTAGGTTGGTATTGGAGATATCGAAAACAGAAAAGTCACATCAACTGGAATCAGTTTTGTGTAGAATTACGTCGAGAGTATCAAGAGCCCCGCTCCGAATATGATCTTCGTGCAGAAATTCGTAGTCGTAGACAAAAACCTAGAGAATCGTTCGAGGATTTCTATAATGCCATTATGCAGCTAGTTGATCGTCTAAACGACCCCATGAAAGATGGCGAGATTTTGGAAATAATAAAAGGGAACCTTTTAAAAGAGATCCAACATGAACTTCTCTATATCCATGTTCAATCAGTCGCTCATCTGCGTACTCTTTGTACTCGGCGTGAACGATTTCTCGGTGAAGGGGTACACTCAAATTATTTTAGACCCCATCCCAAAAACAAATCAGCAATTGCTTCAGTGGATCCAGAGTTATCCAGCGATGAATCAGAAGGCCATTGCGTTGCTGCCGTCCATTTAAGTAAATGTTGGAATTGCAAGGAAAAGGGACATTATTGGCAGGATTGTCTTGCTGATAAAACTATTTTTTGTTATGGTTGCGGTGAGCCAGACACGTATAAACCGAAGTGTAAACGGTGTGTCGCAAGAAAGTCGGAAAACTTAAATCAGGTTGCATACAACAAGACCCGCGTGCAACCTCAGTAGTAAGTTCAGCTGCATTCCCTTCTTCACCAATACAGCTAAAGTCCCCTCCTGAAAATACTGGTAGCTCGGATACAAATGAAAGAAAAAACCCAAAGAATTACTTACCTTTAACACCATATCATGTTAGGTTAATGAGATATCATTTAGTTAGAAATAAAATATTTAGTAGTATTAACTCCCTGACCGTACGAACTAAAACCAAGCGCAGTACATTGCGTTTAAAAAGGTTTTGGAAAAACTTAAGGACTGATAGGAAACTTTTAGTTTCTTCAATAGTAGCTAGTCGTCAAGACATTCGAGCGTATGCTCAAGTAAACTTTCTCGGATTTACTGAACAAGGCTTGCTCGATACCGGTGCCACGATCAGTTGTGTTGGGTCATTATTGGCCACGAAAGATTTTTCGATTTTGCCGCAATTCCACAAAATGACAAGTTTCGTTAAGACCGCTGATGGAAAATCACATGCCGTTATTGGATGGATTTCTGTAGCAATGACCTATCAAGACAGGACTAGACCCATCAAATTGTACATAATCCCAGCTATTTCTCAGAGACTAATCCTTGGGATTGATTTCTGGAGAGAGTTTGAATTAGCCCCAGCTATTATTTCTTCAATTCAGGACTTTGATCCAATTCCAAATGACCCGGTGGAAACAGAGTATCCGTTAACAAGGGCTCAAAAACAACAATTGGAAGTAATCAAGTCGATGTTTCCGAATTTTGACAAACAAGGTCTAGGAGGAACCAAATTGATAGAACACGACATCGATGTAGGCGAAGCCAAACCGATAAAACAAAGGTTTTATCCAGTTTCTCCGGCTGTGGAAGCCTTGATGATCACAGAGATAGACCGGATGATAGCTTTAGGAGTCATCGAGCCATCTTCCAGTGCATGGAGTTCTCCTATGAGAATAGTATTGAAACCCGAAAAAGTTAGAATGTGTCTGGATGCCCGACGAATAATCGCTGTTACTCGTAAAGACGCTTATCCGTTGGCCAGTATTGAAGGAATATTTTCACTATTACCAAAAGCGCAGTTGATTTCCAAGATCGATCTTAAAGACGCTTATTGGCAAATCGGATTATCGGAAAAGTCGAACGAATTAACTGCGCTCACAATACCAGGAAGGCCACTGTACCAGTTTACCGTGATGCCTTTCGGGCTTTGCAATGCTCCAGCAACAATGAGTCGATTAATGGACGAAATCATTCCGCCAGATCTACGTAATTGTGTATAGTGTATAGTTTCTGATAGTTTCGAGAGTCATGCCGAAGTGTTGATTAGAATTGCCAATCAGTTCAAAAAGGCAAACCTGACTCTTAATATAGCCAAAAGTAAGTTCTGTATAACAGAAGTTAATTACCTGGGCTATATTATTGGTAATGGGGGCATATCTGTCGATCCACAAAAGATATCCTCAATCATAAATTGGCCGGTACCGAAAAATATACGACAAGTTCGAGCCTTTTTAGGTTTAGCAGGTTGGTACCGACGATTTATCATGCATTTTGCTGAGCTAATTTTTTCAATCACTGAAACACTTAAAGGAAAGAAACATTTTGTTTGGACAGATGACGCTCAGGAAGCATTTGAGTTATTAAAACGCATCCTTACGTCGTCTCCGGTACTTGTTAACCCGGATTTTTCGAAAAAATTCTACGTTCACTGTGACGCCAGCGATTATGGTGTGGGGGCTGTTCTAGTTCAGTTATCTGTCGATGGACATGAACCACCCATTGCATTTATATCCAAAAAGCTGACAGCGGCCCAGAGAAACTATAGTGTAACGGAACGAGAATGTTTATCGGTTATGATTGCACTTGAAAAGTTCCGTTGCTATGTTGAAATGCAAGAATTCGAAATTGTTACCGACCACTCGAGTCTTGTATGGCTAATGCGTCAACCCAATTTGACTGGTAGACTTTCCAGATGGGTTATGAAGCATCAGGCTTTTACGTTTACCATAAGTCACAGAAAAGGTCGCGATCACGTTGTACCTGATGCCTTGTCGCGTATTCCGCAGGAAGAATTGTCTACTATTGACGACATAGGGCCCGAGGTTGATTTGTCTTCGCAGCACTTTTCGGATCTAGATTATGAAACCTTGAGAACCAAAGTTCAACAGGAAGAAAGTCGGTTACCTGATCTACGAGTTATTGATGGTTATGTGTATGTTCGTCGCGAGCATGCATCGGGCCAACAAGATCAAGAAACGCGTTCTTGGAAGCTGTGGATTCCCACTAAATTGCGTCCTGATGTAATCAGCAGAGCGCATGATTGCTTCATTGCAGCCCATGGTGGTGTAGGCAAAACAGTGGAATTGATTCGTCGAAACTTCTTTTGGCCAGGTTTAGTCAAAGATGTACGAAACTATATTCGAAGTTGTGATACGTGTAAGTCCACAAAGGCCCCAAATATGACTTTGCGTGCTCCTATGGGCAAACAAATGACAACTTCACGTCCATTTCAACGACTCTATATTGACCTTTTAGGGCCATACCCCCGAAGCAAGCTTGGTAATATTGGCTTACTAATTGTTCTTGCGTTAATTCAATTCTGTAACTATTCAAGACTCGATCTACGAGTTATTGATGGTTATGTGTATGTTCGTCGCGAGCATGCATCGGGCCAACAAGATCAAGAAACGCGTTCTTGGAAGCTGTGGATTCCCACTAAATTGCGTCCTGATGTAATCAGCAGAGCGCATGATTGCTTCATTGCAGCCCATGGTGGTGTAGGCAAAACAGTGGAATTGATTCGTCGAAACTTCTTTTGGCCAGGTTTAGTCAAAGATGTACGAAACTATATTCGAAGTTGTGATACGTGTAAGTCCAAAAAATGACTTTGCGTGCTCCTATGGGCAAACAAATGACAACTTCACGTCCATTTCAACGACTCTATATTGACCTTTTAGGGCCATACCCCCGAAGCAAGCTTGGTAATATTGGCTTACTAATTGTTCTTGCGTAAATTCAATTCTGTAACTATTCAAGACTTTTTATTAAAAGAAATTTTAAATTGCTATGGCGTTCCTGAAGTCATTGTTAGCGATAACGGGTCGCAATTCAAAAGCAACGAATTCAATGCGTTTTTAACCAAATTTGGGATAAAGCACTTTTATACCGCATTGTATTCGCCGCAGTCCAACGCGAGTGAACGTGTTAATCGGTCAATTTTGGCTGCAATTCGTGCTTTTCTCAAGGACGATCAGACTCGTTGGGATGAAAACGTCAGCAATATTACCTGTGCATTGCGTAACAGTGTGCACCAGTCCTTGGGATACTCTCCCTATCACGCCTTGTACGGGTTTGACATGATAACCCATGGGTCAACGTACCAATTGTTAAGAAATCTTCATTCGTTGGATGAACCAGCAATACATGTAAGTCAAGAAGACCAATTAGCTTTGTTGAGAGAAGAACTGAAAGCCAATGTTAAAAAAGCTTATGAGAATAATCAACGGCAATACAACCTCCGTTCAAAACCTGTTAACTACAAAAGTGGTCAAGAAGTTTTTCGTCTTAACTTCGCTCAAAGCAGTTTCAACAAAAATTTCAATTCGAAACTTAGCCCATTGTTTCTAAAAGCTCGAGTTCGGGAAAAGGTCGGTTCTAGTTTTTATATATTAGAAGATCTGCAAGGTAAGCTCATAGGAACGTTCGCTTCGAAGGATATTCGTCCTTGACTCGCCCTGTTTCCGTCTAACTTGCTCATTTGGTAAAAGAAATGGCAAGTTATAAGGTGTTGTAATGGTCGACTTTGTATACAGAGAAAAAAAGTAATTTTTTGTTCAAATTGTTTATTATTCGCTCCTATCGGTATTTTTTTAGTTAGTTGAAATTCGAGTCAGAGTTCCAGTTATGAACCAGTTCGAAAGGCGCGAATTAAAATATCAATAAACTCAAAGCAACCCTGCGTGTCTGTCATTCAACTTTGCAGTGGCGGCTTCCGTTTTCTTAGTCTTTCTTTCTCTTTAAACGAAAGTTTGAATGGATCAGACGTATATATTGATCATTGAGATCCGCTGACCACGTTTTTTTGCATCAAGCTGTTTAGAGCAATAGCCAAGCTTACAAATAAGAAGCTTAACCTTGGGAATCCTGACTTTTTGATTAAAAAACCCACTGGGTGTGCTTACTACAGGTAAAGTTCAGTTATCCGAAACCCATTTGTTGGTTTGTATTCTTATAGCGTTCAATTCTTTTTATATACCGTGTAGCCTCCTTTGGCCCCTGTCTCGTGGTGCGCTTTGCGCTTTCGTATTATTTGAGCTTTGTTCCCTATTTGCGAACCACAGGGGCCCCAGCTTTGCAAGTCCAGTGAAAACACCCGGAGCAGGAACAACCAGCCCGACACTGAAAAGAAATCAAGTGGAATCTCCAGACCCTGCAGCTTTCATCTTTTGAACCGCCCAGCCAAAGTGCTCTAGCCGCGGACTCTAGTTTGTGAGTTGACCCAAATGCTTTTGGTTTGGCTTGCCTGAGCCTATGACATCCTAAAGACGCCATGGAACTGTACGTCCAAAGCTAGTGATGGTGTTCCGACCCCCAGAGATGTTAGCAAGTCGTCAAACGAACCGGAATCCTTAGTTGGATCAAAGGTATGGCAGTTTCGATCCCAGCCAAAAGTGTTGTTCTGGCCAGTTAACTTATTCGTGTTTGTTTTAAACTCAAAATGGCAAAGTATATGGAAGACTGTAAAACGAAAGATTAGTGTGAAGCGAGGCAAACCAAACACTAAACAAAACATACAGTGAAACCACGTTTTAAATCACCATGAAACACCAGACTTGTTAATTTGCAACAACAACAACAAACAAATTTACATTTTTATATATCCTCGAAATGGGAGTTCATTCCACAACATCGACGAAGGCCTTCATCAATATCTGTGGGTAAGTGATAATGTACCAGAAAATTTATTTGTTGGCTAATTTACTCGGATCTTTGGTCACCTTCTAAGGCGGTACAGCCTGTGAATGTGTGCGTATTTGGTTCAAGACCCGAAAATATTTTTTTTGATAAAAGCTTCTTGTAATGCAGATTCTCAAAGAAATCTTGTTTCTATATTTGATTTCGATGTCCGCTTTCAGGCGTTTGACAATTGGTTTTTATATAATATTTGGATTAATTTGAAGAAATAACATACTTATTGTTAGTATATTTTTTTTGGTTAAACACCACCTCACACTAATGTTTCTGATTAACAGAATATTGATCTAGAATGAATAAGCATAGAAATAAGTTCACATTTAAGCCATATTAATCGCATATATTAATCGAAGATATTAATCGCAATGAAGTTCCTTAAAAATTGTTGTTTAATTTTGAATACCTTGAATAATGTCGATTAAATCATAAAAATTATAATGAATATTTAGAGTTTTAATGTGTGGCAGCGACTGGAGTTAAGTGTGTAAACGTAGTCTGGTTAAGGGATTCATGATTAATTATCGCTCACATGAATCACGGTAGGGAGGGTATAGACGCCAGTATCTCCATTTCATCTGGGAGTACGATATACATTGAGTAATGGGAAGAGCCGTGTTAATTTGTTGTTTGATAATTCTTTTTGTAGATACCATAGCATATCCCGACAGTATAATGGCTGGTCAATAGTCTGTTTTAGGGACTCATAATTTAAAATGTGTGTGAATGGCCTGGATCAGCGGGTAGCCAAGAACCTCCCCAAGCCGACTGTTAGCTAGCCCAACAAGGAGTCCCGCCCGGCTTACTTCGCTCCAGAGTGCAGTGTATTTTTCTAAGTGCCACGGGTACCTGAACATTTTTGTTCAGCGTATGGCACATGCCAGCCGAACGTTACATTACAACGCAGTTTCAATTCAGTTTAAAATGTCTACGGAAAATACAAATACTACAGAAGCAAGCAACCATAATCAGAATGTTGCGTTCTTCACATTTGAGCCATTTGACCCAAGCAAAATGAAATGGTCAAGATGGGTAACACGTTTCTCCACAGCACTTAATCTATACGAGTGTCAGCAGACAAAACACCAACAATTTCTACTACATTTTATGGGCTCACAAACATACAACATTCTGGCGGACAAAGTTCTACCTAAAGTTCCAGAGAGTGGCTCTTTTAGAGAAATCATACGAATTCTTGAAGATCACTATGACCCAAAGTCAAATGAGATGCTGGAAAATTTTATATTCAACATGCGTGTCCAAAAGCAAGATGAGACATGTGGAGCGTTTGCGATCGAACTACGTAAATTGGCCGCTGGGTGTAACTTCGAGGGACATTTGACAAAGGCTTTACGGAACCAATTTGTGTTTGGTTTATACAACAAAAAAATTCAGCAGCGTCTTCTGGAGAAAAAGACTTTCCTTTGATGACGCAATTTCAGTAGCGAATACATACGAATTGGCGGATAAAGGCAAAGACGAACTACAGCAAGGAGTGAGCGAAAAAAATACAGACAACAAGATGTGCGACAGAGACAAAGGAAGAGAAAAGCAGCAGCAGCAGCAGAATCCAAAAAGTATTGGGGTAAATAGAGCAACGGGGAAAAATGAAATGAGAAATTGTTTCAGATGTGGAAACAGGCTATATGCCATTTTTGTAAAAAGGTTGGTCATTTGCGAAAAATGTGTTTCAAAGAAAAAAGAAATCAATTGCATCAAGTAAGTGAAGATGAAAGTTTAGTGGAAAATATTTACAAGTTAAATAAGATTGATCAAAGTAACGAGGTACTACACATTAAGGGGTTATATACCTTTTTCATTTTCAAAAAATCGAAAAAATTTTTATTGCTTTATCTTGAAGAACAACTCCTTGAGAACATTTTCCCAAATTTTCATAAAGATTTGAGCAGTAGAAAAAAAGTTACAGCGCTTCTTGCCGCGCGCTCCGTCCCGGCCCCAAGCCGAGTGTGAAACTTTAAACGCGAATATCTCGAAATGGTGTTTCTTGAAAAATGACTTTGCGGTGATATGGATTGGCGGAAAACTACTAAACCTATTTTCTTCAAATTTTTTTTTAAATGTTCGTAATAAAATTTTTCTGTGCTTGAACGATCGACTTTTCACGCACAAACTTTTTGTTCGCCGAAATGAATTTTTTAGTGGAATTTCTAGCGACCAAAATTTTTAGCATAAAACGTTCCCGTATGCACAAAAAAACGATCGTTCAAGCACAAGGAATTACACTAAACTAATGAAATTTGTTTACTTTTATGGTTTCAGTTGACCTGTTCGACCTGGGGAAGTATCACCGCAAGGCTCTTCAAAAAAGGCCTCTAAGGGAAACAGCCACCCCTTAAAAACTATTTAATATTTTTCCACGAAATTTTGCACAAACATTGTTAATAAAGTGTACTATCAAAAAATTAAAACATTCGTGTAATGAAATAATTGCTACATACCTAAAAAAAATCCAAACTTTCCTCTTTTTCTTCGACAAAGAAGGTATATATCCCCTTAAATCCAAAATGAATTACGATTTAGACGTGAATGGAAAACCCATTAATTTTGAAAAAGTTACAGGATCGCCAGCTTCAATTATTAATTTAAAGGATGCAAAGAAATACGTACCAAAATTTAAAGTAAAAAAAGCGAACATCGAACTTATAAGCTATTGTTATACGCCACTTAAATGTTTGGGTTATGTGAATGTAGATGTGGCAGCACATAATAACAGCAAGGCAAATCTTAAACTATATATTGTACGCTCGGATAAGAAGCCGTTGTGTGGTAGAGAATGGTTGCGTAGTATCCAGATTAATTGGAATTCGATTTTTAATGATGACGCGACCAGATTTGCAGTAAATTCAGTTACAGAATTAAAAGTGAAAAGGCTAATACAAAAATTTCTAAAAGTTTTCTCAGCTTCAGAGGGAAAAATTACAGGAATGCAAGCTCGTTTACGCGTCGAGCCTGAGGCTTCACCCAAATTTTTGAAAGCTAGAAAAGTTCCTTTTCCATTTATTACTACAGTTGAAAATGAATTAAATAAGCAAGTTGAGGAGGGGGTATTAGTGAAGGTGGATACTAGCGAATGGGCTACGCCGATTGCGGTAGTTACAAAACGCAATGGGAACGTTCGCATATGTGGGGATTATAAGGTTACATTGAATCCTGCACTAGTAGTAGACCCACTACCTACAATTAAGGAATTGTTTTGCAAAATGTCAGGAGGAATAAAATTTACGAAGATTGATTTATCAAAAGCATACCTACAGCTTGAGATACACCCTGATGATAGACATTTACTGACTTTAAGTACACATAAAGGATTATATCAGCCTACAAGACTTATGCTTGGAGTGGCTTGTGCATCAGCTAAGTGGCAGAGACTTATGGAACAAGTTCTAAGTGATATTACAGGAGTTTCAGTTTTTTTCGATGACATAAAAATAACAGCACATGATGATCTGAATCACATTAAGAGAGTTGAAGAAGTTTTATCTCGCTTGGAAAATCTCAATATGCGCGTAAATATTGAAAAGTCAGGGTTCATGAAGGATAGCATAGAATGAAAACTCATGGGCTTAGTAAATTATTACGGCCGATGTATAGAATATACACTTTTAAGTGAGCACGGTTGTAGGTTTTGATTTGTACTGAATAGCTCTGGCGAGCGATCCTTCTTTTATTCATAATATTTCTTCATCCCTTAAATCTAACTTAACTAACGCTGTCTGTGTAATGGACAGGCGGTTGTGTATATTTGATGTACGCATTGGTCTAGTGGTAAAACATTCCCACACAATGCATATCAAGTCGGTGCCACCGGATGCACCTTTTCAAGTGTGGTGTCATGTACATTCTGATCCTCGTCACACGCGCTGTTTATCTTGAGTTTAATTACTTCACTAGACATATTTATGATCAACCTAGGATTTAGGATGTGTACTTATTTATATTCTCTAACGCTACATCAGTGGTTGGGGCGTCTCATGTTCAAGTTTGAACATTCTCCGGGGGGGCCGCAAATGTCACCGCCAGCAGACGCTTGTTGTTTAGGCATCTTATTCTTGCGTACACAAGAGCAACAATTATTAAAATTGACACCAAGCCAAGTGATGAGTGCCCGCTTGCTGCAACGAAATGTAGATCGTCGAGATGGACTTTTTCTTTGTCGAGGCGTTTAATTTTCTTGTGTAGCTTCTCCAGCTCCTTTGTGTTGTTCACGTGCAAGAGTCCTATTCGATTTATTTTACCAAGTCTGGATTCATCCGCCTCCTTGATAAAATGTGTAGGTTAATTTTCTTTAATTGATGAATGCATATGTTGAGGAGCCTGTAAAGTGACTCCTGTTAGCCTTAGGGAGCATCCTTCGTCAAGATCCAGTATGCCTTGTTCGGGAATCTGAGCAATCCGGTGATGTGAATCGCTGCATTGGACTTGTCCAGATGTTTTGGTAAAAATTTTAAACAACCAACGGTAAGGATATTCAAGTTCCATCCAAAATGATTGCTCCTTATATTCGACCATTGAACACTGCATTTTAGTGTGAGGTTTCAATGGTGTAATCTCGCATGAATTCTCAGACGCATCCTTCCATGCCCAATTTCCCTCGCATACTCGAACCGTCCTGGTTTCCCACAAACATTTGTTGAGCTCTGCTTCTGTCATCAGGTGGTAGGAGTTCAGTGTTGAGCTGAAGATCATATGGCTTGCCGATATTTGCGCAACGATCTTCTGCTTATTTCTTTCCAGTGGCAGTGGAATAATTTTAAATATGTCTGATTTTTGATTGAGGTAAAGCGGAATTTTCGCCTCTATCATTATGACGCCATCCTTGAAAATTCCTTGTGCTGTTATTAGTTTGTAGACCGATTTTAAAGGATGTCCCGAATCTCTTCCTGGTAATACATGATTACGTGGCAGCGACTGTTGAATGCTGTTTATTTCTTTAAGCATTTGAGTTGGTTTGATAATTATGGGGTTGATTCTCCCATTATTAATATCTATTAGCAGATCCATGATTTTTGCCTGCATCTTTTCCGTCTCATCCACGCATCCTTGCATTTGATTCATCAGCAAAAAGAATTTTATAGATTCCCGATAAATCATAAATTGTTCATTTATCGTGTCAGTGATGTTGTCAATTTTCTCGGACATTTCTTTGAAACTACGGTTTACTTCTTCTGACGTTATTTTCACCAAATTTTCTGTTGCGCTGATAACGGAAGTTTGGTTGTCGACATACTCTTTTAATCGATGCTGATCTTTTTATTATTTTGATCTTTTTTATTAGTTTGATTTTTAAATAGTGTAACTCTAATACAAAATTTTTACATTTTACTGTTACTTTTAAGTAACTTATAATGTAGTAAAGTGTAAAATTGAATTAATTTAGTGTTATGGTTATGGTAAGAAAATAATGTGTGTTGCTACTTGTAGGGTTTTTAACAAATAGCTTATTTAACTAAGTTTAAGTGTGTTTTATGTTATTTTGTTGTTGTTTACTATGTGGGTGGTGATCAAATCCTGCGACTGGCTAAGTCAGTGGGGTGTAAGCGAAGCAAAATCATTAGCAAGCTCAGTACAATTGCTGTACTCTGGTTGCCTTTGATGGCGCTTCGCTTTAACTTCTCCTCTCTAGCTTCATCGTTTCCCATTGGAATTGGGCATACCTTGTTTAAGGCTCTTTTTATTTCACCACTGCTGGTTTTGATGGTGACAACTCTAACTTTATTGTCTGCCCCTTGAGAAGTTTTCACTACTCTACCCAAAGGCCATCTTCCTGGTGGAGTGTTTTCCTGCTTCAGTAAAACTATCTGGCCTTCCTGAAGGTTGGGCTTCTCTGTTTTCCATTTGACCCTTTTTTGTAGAGATCTAAGTAGTCTTCCTTCCATTTTCTCCAGAATTCCGCTCGAATTCGCTGCAGATATCTCCATCGATCCAGGGATCCGGTTTTTTCATTATTTCTATAGTCTTCTGGTGCTCCAATTAGTGGTCTTCCAACTAAAAAATGCCCGGGAGTGAGCACGTCGTCAATTTCGTCACAGCCATCCGCCGCAACTAACGGCCTGGAGTTTAAAACTGCTTCGATTCTACGTAACAGCGTAGAAAACTCTTCAAACGTGCAGCTGTTCTCACCGATAACTCGTTTAAGGTGATGCTTGAATGATTTTACCCCCGCTTCCCACAAACCTCCCATGTGGGGACTTCCCGGGGGGATAAAGTGCCAGGTGATGCCTTCTTTGCTTAATTCCGGTCCGATTTCGGAATTATTTTTAATAGCTGCAGCTAACTCCTTATCCAGCTTCCTTGCTGCCCCAACAAAGTTAGTGCCGTTGTCTGAATATAGTTCACAACTTTTGCCTCTCCTTGCAAAGAACCTGTGAAGGGCTTCCAGGAACTTATCCGTTGACATGTCACTGACGAGTTCCAAATGTATTGCTTTTGTGGCCATACACACAAAAACACACACATATCCTTTGTGGCATTTCTGACCTCTTCCTTTTGAGCAGCTTACTTGAAAGGGTCCCGCATAGTCAACTCCAGTGGCGTGAAATGGATGATTTGCAGTCACCCTGTGAGCAGGTAAATTCCCCATTAGCTGACTCGCTGACTCCTTTTTGTACCGTGTACAGGGTACGCAATTTCGAAGATGCTTTTTTAGCATATTCCGTAAGCCAAATATCCAGTATTCCCGCTCCAATAGATTTCTCATGAGCTTCACACCTCCATGAAGTGTAGTTTTGTGCGCGTTTCTTACTAACAGCGAAGTGATATGCGATTTTCCCAAAATTATTGGATGTTTCATTCCATATGAAAGTGCTGAATTTTGCAGTCGACCTCCTACTCGAAGTACACCTTGCTCGTCGAGGAACGGGTTCAGCGGAAGAAGTTTGCTTTTTGTCTCCAAGGGTTTCTTATTCATCAGCTGGTTTATCTCCTTTCCAAAGTCCAACTGCTGTTGTAACTTTATAATAATTGTTCTTGCCTTTTTCCATTCATTTTCATGGCAAGAAGTATTTTGTGACGCTCTTGATCCTAGCTTTTCAATAAAGCGTAGAACCAAAACGATCACGTTTTCCAATTTCTGGATGCTGGAAAACTTTGACAGCAATGGAATAAGCGAGTTGTTTTCTTGCAGCACTGTTAACACTATAATTGTCTCGGCTTCTTTTGGCACCGTCCATTGATTGGCAGGCCATGATAACCACTTTGGCCCTTGCCACCAAATGGTTTGCTCTTCCAGTTTTTTGGGTGAAATTCCTCTTGAGGCTACGTCTGCGGGATTTTCCTCCGACCTCACGTAATTCCAAACTACCCCTGGCAGTTTTTTGTGAATGTCATCAACTCTGGTTTTGACAAATTTATCTTTGCTTCGCTTGTTGTTGATCCAAGCAAGCGTAATTTGCGAGTCACTCCATGCGACTATTTTGCTTACGCTGTTTGGTTATCAGATCCAACTGTGGTATTTTAACGCTGACGGTAAAGATATCCTTTGATGGGTCCCATAGCAGGCCCAATGTTTTTACTGTTTCGTCCTCTTTTATTGTGACTTTGTCCACTTTGTTGCTATTTTCAATCATAGCAGTAATGTTCTCATCATTCGCGATCCATTTCCTTAAGTTCATGCCCGACTTTTCCATTACGTTCCGAAGTTTTTGTTGAATGTCGATACATCCATCAACAGTGTTGTCTCCGGTCATCAGGTCATCCATGTAAAAGTCTTCCCTTATTACTTTAGCTAATGCCTCATCATTCTGGCAGTGAATATCAGCCAGTTGCTGCAATGAGCGCACTGCTAAAAATGGTGCCGCTGACGTTCCATATGTTACGGTAGCCAGTTTATACTCCCGTATTGGCTCCTTGGGATCTTCTCTCCATAGAATGTATTGATATTCTTGATCCTCCAACTTAATTTTGATCTGTCGGTACATCTTCTCAATGTCGGCAGTCATTACGTATTTCCACAAACGCCATTTTATCAAAATGTCGAAAATATCCCTTTGAATCTTGGGGCCGATCGCCATTACATCGTTTAAGCTGAGTCCGTTACTGGATTTTGCAGAAGCATCATAAACCACCCTCAGTTGCGTGGTTAGGCTGCCAGGTCGTATGACTGCTTGGTGTGTCATATAGTACTTTCCTTGTCCTTTTGCCTTCACCTCCACCATATGTCCAAGTCGTAGGTACTCTTCCATAAAAGCTTTATATTGCTGAAACATGTCTTCATTTCTTTTAAACTTTTTTTCCATCTGCATCAGCCTAGCTACTGCTTGCCTGCGCGAGTCCCCTAGCTCAAACTCGCTGCGAAAGGGGATCGAAACTACTATGCGCCCATCAGTATCAACAGTCGTAGTTTTTTTGAAATGGTCTTCGCAGCTTAAATCCTCGTTTGTTTTTATGCTTTCTTCTTTCTCCAGTTCCCAAAATCGTTCCAGATCGTCAAGATTAACTGTTGTTACCGCCGTGATGATTTTATTTGGTTTGGTCTTTGAGATGTTTCCTGACACTATCCAACCAAATTTCGTTTTTTGGCCCAGTGTTCCTTGAATGGTTTTCACTTGGCCCATCATAATTGCCGGAAACAAATCTGCGCCAACAATTAAGTCGACCCTGCTGGCCTTATTAAAGTTGGGATCCGTAAGATGACAATTCTTCCAGTCCTTATTGACGTTTATGTCAATATTCTTGCTTGGTAAGACTCTCTGTAATTTTGGCAGCACTAATGCTTCAGTGCTTGTCTCAAACTTGTTTAAGAATCTCGATTTCATTTTCAATTGAACACTATTCTTTGACACCTCTATGCCGTTAGAAAAAATGCCTTGAATCTCCACCATCTCTTTTGTTCTTGGCAGCCTAAGAAGTTGAGCTGCTTCCTCCGATATGATCGTTCTTTGCGATCCTCCGTCCATAAGTGCTCTTAAAATTTGATAGTTGCCAAACGCATCTTTGACATTTATCAGAGCTGTTGCTAAAAGAGTTTCCTGTCCGTCATTTTGTTTGAGGCAGTTTACACTCTCCTTTTTGGATTCCACATGAAGCAATGTATTGTGGTTTTTATAACATATGCCGCATTTCCACGATTTTTTGCAGTCCATCAAGTTATGTTGACCAAAACAGCGAAAGCACAGGCGTTGAGTTTTAACGAAGTCACTTCGCTTATTAACTGCTGCTCCTTTAAATTTTTGGCACCGCTGCAAGGCGTGTCCATTCATAGAGCAGAAGCAGCAACTCCTTTGTAGTGCTTGCGATCCAACAACTACTTCCTTTTTTGCTGTGTTTACTGAGTTGAATAGATGCTCAATAAATTCAAACACATCTTCCAATAATTGGATTTCCCTGTTTTTTGTTCTGATGTGCTGCTCGTAAAGTTGAAGGGCCTCCGTTGAGAACCGCCGCAGAAGAAGGTGAGCAAAAATGGAATCTGCGGTGTCGCCAAGATTCGCTTTCTCCCTTGCGGCAAAAATTGAGTCTTTTGCCGTATCCAGAAATGTGCGTATGTCGTCTTGAGATTTTAGACGTAGGAAATCCAGCTCCAAAATATTTTCCAATTGTTCATTGAAAATTTTTCTTTTATTCTCGTACCGTTTAAAAATAAAGTCCCATGCTATTGGGTAATTTGCGGCTTCACCCTGAAGTAGGTGGCTGACTACCTTTGTTGCATCACCGTTCAGGTACGATTTCAGATAATTCAGTTTTTGACCATCGCTGATATCTGTTCTATCGTGTATGTTCTGCTTATACAAGCTGCAGAATGTGTTCCACTTCTTAGAGTCCCCTCCAAATTGAGGTATTTGTACCACTGGTATAGCTGGTACTATTTGATGAGCTGATGGAGCTGATACGCTTGGCATTGCTACCTCTGCTGCTTCTAACTTTCGCATTCTGTAGTCAAGAAGTTTTATCATCGCATTGGCATCCATCTTAATTTCCGTGATTTTATCATTCTCGAATGCAAAAAGATGATACGTATCCCTTAGCATTTTATGATCATTTTCAAACAATGCAATCAAGTATTCAATCCTTCCTTTTAATAGGATTATTTTTGTCAGCGTCTTTGCATTTACCGGCTTCCTCTATTAATTGCCTTAGCCGGTCTCCGTTGATATCCAATAGATTGAGCAGTTCGTCTACTGGGCTTGTTGCTCGAATGCTGTCCGTCTCAATATTATGCGTGGGTGTCATTTTCTCTTTCCGCTGCACATCAATTTTCCCTGATGGCCCGGCAACTTCAACTATGGCTTGGTTACTTACTTAAACTTCAACTTTTGTCTCCTTGTAAGACCTAACTAGCCCCATAGTTTTGTCGAACACTTTATTGTTAAAATATTCGTGATCGACCACTCCGCATTTCATTAAAAATGAATTATTAGCAGTAAATTCTGCTACTTTTTCATCAATAGCTCGCACACTCGCTTTTTCCTTGATGAGTTGATGAATTTCGCTTTGGATCTTCACCTGCACCTTCATCATTTCAATAACTTTCTCGGCCAGCATGTTGATTTTGTTTTGTTCCGCTTTTTTTTTTTTATATGTTTTTAATAAGGTCACCAAGTTGACCCTGTCGTTATAATACACAGTTTTATTAAAAACCACAAAGTCCGTTGTCCTAAGCCACGGAAAACGCTTCACACTAATTTGAATTTAAAAGCCTCTCTTGTCGATTCGAAGGACCAAAAAATGTATAGAATATACACTTTTAAGTGAGCACGGTTGTAGGTTTTGATTTGTACTGAATAGCTCTGGCGAGCGATCCTTCTTTTATTCATAATATTTCTTCATCCCTTAAATCTAACTTAACTAACGCTGTCTGTGTAATGGACAGGCGGTTGTGTATATTTGACGTACGCGTTGGTCTAGTGGTAAAACATTCCCACACAATGCATATCAAGTGGGTGCCACCGGATGCACCTTTTCAAGTGTGGTGTCATGTACATTCTGATCCTCGTCACACGCGCTGTTTATCTTGAGTTTAATTACTTCACTAGACATATTTATTATCAACCTAGGATTTAGGATGTGTACTTATTTATATTCTCTAACGCTACATCAGTGGTTGGGGCGTCTCATGTTCAAGTTTGATCAGTCGATTTATGAAAAATTTGAGTGTATTGGCCTACCCATTTAACAGACTATTACAAAAAACACTAAATTCGATTTTAACAAAGAGTGTGAAAGATCATTTGTGGAAATAAAAAGGCAGATGCAGTCCAATTTGATTTTGAAGCACTATGACCAAACCTTGCCGGTAATCCAAGCAGTTGATGCAAGTCCGGTTGGTGTGGGTGCGGTATTAAGTCATAAGTATACTGACTGAACTGAAAGACCCATACATTTTGCTTCACCAACGCTCAATAAGGTTCAACAAAAGTATTCACAAATGGATGAAGAAGCATATGCAGTGATTTTTGGAGTTAAAAAGTTTTATTAATATCTGTACGGAAGGAAATTTACCTTAGTAACAGACAATAGAGCTATATCACAGATATTGGCTCCGCACAAAACTCTAAGTACACTTTCAACAACTCGCATGCAACATTATGCATTGTATATAGAGCAATTTGACTATGACATCAAGTGTAAAAAGTTAAAAGAAAATTTAAATGCCGATGCGATGTCACGACTTCCAACATCTGATACAGATAATTTTATTGAAGAGATACACGTAATTGAAGAAGATATGTTGGAAAATCCCCCAGTAACGAGCTTCGACCTGAAAAATAAAATTAAACATGAGTCGGAGATTAAAATGCTTGTAGAATGCTTAAAATTTGGACGACAGTGTGAAAATCAGGACAGATTCGGTATTACACAATCCGATTTTACGTTACATGATGGATGTTTGTTAAGAGGAATGCGCGTTTACATAACAAAATCGTTGCGAAATAAAATATTGGACGAGTTACATACAGGACATTTTGGCATGGTGAGAATGAAAACATTAGCTAGAGCATATGCATGGTGGAATAATATTGATAAAGATATTGAAGAATTAGTCTCCAGTTGCATAGAATGCCAATCTACAAGACCAGACCAAAAACGAGTGATGCCAGGTTGAAGCACACCAAGGAAACCTTTTGAAAGAGTTCATGCAGATAATGCGGGTCCATTTCTAGGGAAATATCTTTTTATCTTGGTGGATGCATTCTCAAAATGGCCAGAAGTAGTGATCATAGCAGACAGTTCGATTCTTTGGAATCGGACAAGCCGAGAGATATGTACAGACGATCAAGAACAAGTTAATAACTTCCAAGTGCACTCCAAACACAATTGAATCCGAACTTTATAAGACATTAATTGCCTACAGTAGAGCCGTACATCCGGTAACGGGTAAATCACCATCTATGCTTATGATGAGGCACCAGATTCAGTCTCAAATAGATTTGGTTTTGCCTCAGAATGATTTAAGGAAGCATGAGTTTATTTCCACAAACAACATTTTTGGAAAGGGGGAAAGGGTTGAGTTCGCGATTATTTAGTTAGCAAATGGAAGTTTGGAACGGTTACTGAAAGAGTAGGGGAATTACATTATAATGTAAGTCTGAATGATGGTAGAGTTTGGAAAAGGCATGTTGATCAAATGAAGAAGGTTTCGGTTCCTAATATAAATCAGGATATTATTGACTTGCCAGTTATAAATGCGTCAGAAACACTGTTGCCGCCAAAATGAATTTAGTTCGTTAAGTTTAAATGTTTCTGTTTTTTGGTTTAAAATATCGCATACTTCAATGTACGATCACTAGATTTATCATATATCGAATAATTGTGTCCTATGTTATCAACTATGTACCATCACTATGAAATTGGTGGCTATCGGGATTTAGAAGAGAGGCGAGAAGCACACGAAATATTTTTAAGCGTTCCGTTCGCGCTTGTGTTAATCAATCGTTTAATAATAATAATACTCACGAAATTAAAAATCTATTGTAACAATTTGTTTGGTGAATAAACATAAAAATACAAAGAACACTTATTTTGCAGAGCCAGCCTAAGAACCGCTTTAAGAAATTCGCTAAACATCTCTAACCTCAACTTTGCCGGTCACATTTCTTAAAAATATTTCTTTCTATTTCTTAAACATTTAATAACCACACAAGTGTTGTGAGTGAGTCCGCATGTGTGTAGATAATTTGCATACAAAAGTGAACTAGACAATAATTGGAATATGCTCAAACATACTTCCTAAAACTATTTCGTCATTGCAACACATGTGTGTGTGAGTTTGCATGTATGCGTAAAACCGCCATACAGAAGTGAATTTCACAATTTTTGGAAATAGTGTGTGTACCTAGAATCACGTCGCGACAAACCAACAATAACTCTACAGTTAATTATAAAGTATGACTTTGTGCGGAGCGTGTAAAAGACCTTACAAGAAAAACAATTCCGAAAGCTGGGTTCAGTGTGACCAATGCAAGACTTGGTACCATTTTGTGTGTGCCGGAGTCAACGATAGCGTTGCATCACAAGAGTGGAGCTGTAAAGATTGTGCCGAAAAATACGCGTTTCCTAATTCATCTAACATGATAATGCATTCACCCCAGGAAAGGAACGCTATTCTCGAGGACGAGGAGCAACACACGTCTGCAGCTGCACCATATGCGCCACCAAACGTACAAACCATTGGCGAATCCCAACAGGAAACACCTTTACTCAAGTTGAGTGAAGTTGTACAGCCACAAGTCGCGCTCAATACAACTAGTCAACAACAACTAATGTTGGCTATGTTGGAGGAAAAAAGGGCTACAGAGGAGAGGTACATAGAGTAAAAATATCAATTACTGGCTCAAATGAACAATGTACAAAACTTCACTTTTTCTGACAACGCGCCAGCTTCAATGGCAGCAACACGTAGTCCATCAAGTTGTCAACTTGCAGCTAGGCAGGTAATTCCAAAGGAGTTACCAAAGTTCAACGGCGACCCTGAAGAATGGCCGATGTTTATCAGCACATTTGACAATAGTACTTCAGTCGCAGGATTCTTGAAAATATGCTGCGCCTGCAGAAATGCCTAGGAGGTAAAGCCAGAGAACTGGTCAAAGACAAGCTACTTCTTCCAACCATGGTAAATGATGTTATAACCACACTTAAAATGTTTTTTGGTCGGCCGGAGCACATTCTGGAGAAGATGCTCGATAGGGTAAGAAAATTGCCGCCACCTAAAGACAGGTTGGAATCATTTATAGATTTCGCGTTGGCCGTGCGCAACATATGCGCAACCATGGAAACTTGTAAACTGGAAGCCCACCTTAACAACCCCATGCTGGTTAAGGAGCTCATTGACAAGTTGTCCAACAAGCATAAGCTCGACTGGGCTATGCATCCGAAAGGCACCAACCCGCCAGTCAAAGAGTTCAGCGACTGGCTCTATAATATCGCTGAGGCAGCGTCAACCGTAGTATGTCCATCCACATACAAATCAAATCCAGTAAATTCTCATCACGAGGGTCAAGTCGTCCAATCTGCTGGCCAAGAAGATTCATCCCAGTCAAATTCCAAAGATCTTCAAAAGCAATCTTCATCAAAATGCATGGCATGCGGCTCATCTGCTCACGCTGTATCACAGTGCCATAAATTTAATCAGATGACCACAGATGAGAGATGGCAAAAGGCAAAATCAGAAAGAGTTTGTTTCCGTTGTCTTAAAAATCACCGTAAAGCCTGCTTCATTAAAAAGGCATGTGCGGTGAATGGTTGCAACAAGAGGCATCATCCATTGCTTCATAAAGATGACCCCATCAAAGACAAAACAAACCAGGAAAAGGATCAAGCGGAAAAGAATCAAGCCATTGTGACCACACATAACGATGTGGCCAAAAATAATTATTTTCGTATCGTTCCAGTATATCTTCATGCAGGGAACAATATAAGCCAGGTATATGCATTTCTGGACGAGGGGTCTTCCGTTACCCTAATAGATGAGGAAACCTTCAGCACCCTTGGTATAAAAGGCGTGCCAGGTCCGATATGCTTACAGTGGACCGGCGAAGCCACACGCCAGGAGAATTCATCTCTACGGGCTTCAATCCAAATTTCTGGTGCAAACAGTGACAAGCATTATTGGTTGAACAATGTCCACACTATACGAAATCTTGCTCTCCCGAGGCAATCAGTGGACGCAAGCGAGCTGCGCAAAAAATATCCGTATTTAAAAGACGTACAACTACAATCGTATTCAAGTGTCCAACCTATGTTGCTCATTGGCTCAGATAACTGGAAAATTGCTGTGCCGCGCAAACTGCTCGAAGGAAGATATGATCAACCTATTGCGTCTAAATGTTTGCTCGGCTGGAGCATTCAAGGAACGTCAGAAGCAGCAAGAAACTGGACTATGCATCATTGTGATTGTCGGTGGCAAGAACTGCATGATATCGTAAAGGACAGCTTTAGCCTAGAGGCAATCAAGCCTCGCAATCTCCAGTCGAAGGATGACAAAATGGCCATCGAAATTTTAGAACAAACGTGCGTCAAGGTAAATGGGCAATTCGAAGTAGGACTTCTGTGGCGTAACAACGACTGCGTGCTGCCAGAAAGCTACCATACTGCACTGAATCGTCTAAATTGCTTGAAAAATAAGATTAAGCGGGAGCCGAACTTATACAACAAGATTGATGACCAGATAAGAAACTTAATTCAAAAGGGATATGCTGTTTAACTCACTGAAGAAGCGGAGCTGGCCAATAATAGCCAGCGCGTTTGGTATCTACCGATTTTTATCGCACTTAATCCCAATAAACCTAACAAAATCAGGCTCGTCTGGGATGCAGCAGCCAAATCTCATGGAGTTGCCCTGAATGATTTCATTCTCACAGGACCAGATCTATTGACTCCACTTTTAGAAGTTCTTTTGGCATTCAGAATGGGTCAAATCGCAGTCTGTGGCGACATTGCTGAGATGTTTCACAGAATTAACATTCGGGCAGAAGACAGACAGGCGCAGCGTTTCTTGTGGTACGATAAATCCAGCGGCAAAATAAACTCATACGTTATGCACGCAATGACTTTCGGCATCAGCTGTGCTACATATATCGCACACTACGTACGCAACAAAAACGTCGAACCATATCGTCAACAGTATCCACGGGTACATGAGGCTGTCCAAATGGCTCACTATGTCGACGATTATATCGACAGCATGGACAACGAACAAGAGGCACTGGAAATATCAAATCTGGTTCGCAAAGTTCACCAAGATGGAGGTTTCGAAATCCGAAATTGGTCATCAAATTCTGCCAAAGTCCTCAGCCAACTCGTAAATGGCAATTCAGCGACACAATCGCCAGTCCAATTTGGCAATACGGAGAAAATCCTTGGTATGTATTGGGAACCACAAACTGATTCCTTTCGATATATTCTCAGATTCGCACGCCTAAGACGAGACGTTTTATCCGAGGGCATCATTCCCACCAAAAGAGAAGTACTTCAGGTGCTCATGTCGGTTTTCGACCCTATGGGACTCATCTCTTGCTACACCATTGGGCTAAAAATACTCCTGCAGCGCGTGTGGCGATCCAATATAGGCTGGGATGAAGAGCTGCCCCAATCGCTTTATAACGACTGGGTATATTGGAAACGTTTACTGCCGGAAATTCAGGAGCTTGAGATTCCCAGGTGTTATTCTCAAAATCTTACAACAGCGTCTCAAGTGGATCTGCACATTTTCGTTGACGCTAGCGAATACGCCTATGCAACCGCTTGTTATGTTCGAGTACAGTTGGGTGAGGCTGTACATGTTGCTTTGGTGGCAGCAAAAAGCAAAGTGGCGCCACTTAGGCCAATGTCCGTTCCACGTATGGAACTGCAAGCTGCAGTAGCAGGAGTGCGCATGGCGCAAAAGATAGTTCAAGTACGCGGCCTGAAAATCAACAGGATCACGTATTGGTCGGACTCCAAAACGGTATTACAATGGCTGAAGATGGATCCAAGAAATTTCCAACAATTCGTAATGCACCGTGTCGGAGAAATACTTGAAAACTCTGACATCAGTCAATGGCGATGGATCCCGACCAAGAAAAATGTTGCTGACATGGCAACCAAAGTCACTAGCTCAGTGAACACAAAAGAGTGGCTCCAAGGACCTGACTATTTGCTCAAGCCGGATATTGAATGGCCAAAATCTGACTCATATTGCGAAAACATCGACAAATCAGAGTTAAGAAAGCATGTATATGTCACGTCAAAGAAGTCTGACCAACTCATCAATGTCGAGTATTTTTCCCAGTGGCGGCATTTGTATAGAGCATTAGCTACATTTCTGCTATACATCGACCGTTTAAAAGCTCAATTGGAAAGCCGTTCCAAACCGGAAAAAGTTACTCCGGAACTGATCAACCGAGCGGAGGATTTACTCTATAAGCAGGCGCAAGCAAGCGTGTATTATAATGAAGTCAGAACGGTTTTGGCAGGACTACCGCTTGCCAAGCAAAGCAGTCTGAGAGGACTCAACGTTTATATCGACATCAATGGTATACTGCGCTCGCAAGGAAGATCAAACGAGATGAACTGCCGACAAGATGCCATTATATTGCCGAGGCAAAATTACATCACCTTTCTCATAGTAAAGGCATACCACGAGGAGCATCATCATCTGGCACATGAAACCGTCATCAATAATCTAAAGTCCTCTTACTATATCCCAAAACTTCGCGTATTGTACAAGTCCGTACGAAGAGCATGCCAAAAATGCAAAAACGACGCAGCAGTTCCAGATCCGCCTCAAATGGCACCCATACCAGCAGCTAGACTGGCCAGCTACACAAGACCCTTTACCTACACGGGTGTAGACTACTTCGGGCCAATACTGGTGAATGTCGGCAGACATAAGGAAAAACGAGAAGGCAAAGCTAACTTCGACTGTGCCGAAGTTTTAATACACTTGAAAAAGTTAACTCCAACTGATTTAACCGGTAAAATATATATAGGATATAGATATCAAATATTTAAAACTTTTAAATCATTGATAATAAAAATTTGATACCATAAAAAAAACTTTTCTTAGTAAAACACATTTTCCGACCGATCGGTTCTATGGCAGCTATATGCTATAGTCATCCGATTTTGATAAATTTTTTCGAAATTATGTGAAAAAATATAAAACTGATATATACCAAGATTGGAGACGCTCCGATAGAAAACAAAAAAGGTTTTCTCAATAGAAGTTGTTTTTTGACCGACCGTTTATATGGCAGCTATACGCTATAGTGTTCCGATTTTGATCAATTTTTTCTGAATTGTGTGGAAACATATAAAACTAATATATACCACGATTGGTGACGCTACAATGGAAATCAAAAAAGTTTTTCTCACAAAGACTTATTTTTGGACCGATCGTTCCTATGACAGCTATATGATATAGTCATCCGATCCGGCCGGTTCCGACATATTAGTTGCGTGCAGTAAAAAGAAGACTCTGTGCAATATTTCAGCTCGATAGCTTTAAAACTGAGTGACTAGTTTGCGTAGAAACAGACAGACAGACAGACAGACAGACAGACAGACGGACAGACGGACGGACGGACAAGCGGAAATGAACTCAGCTCGTCGTACTGATCAAGAATATATATAGTTTATGGGGTCGGAAATGAATATTTCTATGCGTTACAAACTTCTGGGCAAAATTAATATACACTTTTCAAGTGTATAAAGATGGGGAGTAATTTTTACGTGCTTGACACTTCGAGCAGTACATTTCGAGATAGCATATAGCTTGGACACCAGTTCCTGTATTATGTGCATGCGCAATTTTATGGCGAGACGAGGTACTCCAGCGGAAATTTTCTCCGACAACGGAACAAATTTTAAGTCTACGGAAAAGGCTGTAAGAGAGGAGCTGCTCAAGATTAACTTTGATGATATCGCCGTGAAGTATGACCGGATCAAATGGCGCTTCAATCCGCCAGGCGCACCACATATGGGAGGTGCTTGGGAGCGTCTCATCAAAACTACAAAGAGTGTCCTAAAAGCCATATGCCCAACTTACTCATTTAATGACGAAACCCTAAGATGTGCACTAATGGAAGCTGAGCTAACCATCAATTCACGTCCTTTGACATTTGTGAGCCTTGAGTCGGCAGATGACATCGCTTTGACTCCAAATCACCTGTTATTAGGCAGCGCAGACGGCTACAAACCAATATGCAGCGACGAAGTAGACCTACGACATCGCTGGAATCAAGCTCAACTTTTCGGAGACCGCTTTTGGAAGCGTTGGGTTAAGGAGTATACGCCAGTACTAACCAGGCGTGTCAAATGGTTCGAGAAAACTCCTCCAATACAAGTCGGTAGTGTTGTCGTCATTGTAGATGAAAACCTACCTAGGAACCTGTGGCCAATGGGCCGCGTAATCAACGCAATCACTGCCAAAGATGGACAGGTCAGGCGGGTAACCATTCAAACTAAACGGGGAATCATGGAGAGGCCTGCCACGAAAGTAGCTGTTTTAGAAGTCGGCGTATAAGTTGGTAAATATCACTGAAACAGGATCATTTACGAAGTGGGGAATGTTGCCGGCAAAATGAATTTAGTTCGTTAAGTTTAAATGTTTCTGTTTTTTGGTTTAAAATATCGCATACTTCAATGTACGATCACTAGATTTATCATATATCGAATAATTGTGTCCTATGTTATCAACTATGTACCATCACTATGAAGCACACGAAATATTTTTAAGCGTTCCGTTCGCGCTTGTGTTAATCAATCGTTTAATAATAATAATACTCACGAAATTAAAAATCTATTGTAACAATTTGTTTGGTGAATAAACATAAAAATACAAAGAACACTTATTTTGCAGAGCCAGCCTAAGAACCGCTTTAAGAAATTCGCTAAACATCTCTAACCTCAACTTTGCCGGTCACAAACACCAATGACTAAATCGATCAGTATACTAATTCGTACGGTTTCTACAAACGCGACTTAGCTAGTAGGATCTACTGCTAATGTTTTACCTTCTCTACCAAACAATGAGCAATGAGTTTCCGAAGCAAGTTTACGCAGATCTGTTAGAGAACGTAAAGTTCCACAAAAATTGTTAGATTTTGCGTAATTCAAATTAGTATGTAAGCATTAACCTAGACTACTAGGGAAAGAAATGTTATGTTTCCAATACTTGGTCACACTAATCTTAAGAATTTATACACACATGAACGCTGTCATGATATAAGAACCAACGTGTAAAGAGAATAAATAAAGCAGTTGTACGATGACAACCATTGCATACATTACATACATTACACTTTTAATAAAAAAAAACGATACATATACACCACAAACCCACAAACACGATGAAGAACTTTTTAACAATACAAAGGCCAAAATTGCAACGGTGGATAAAAGCAATGTAATCTATAAAACATCATGTAACGGAGATATGGGCAACACGTGCATGGAATTGTACATTGGAACAACGAAGTCAACATTAAAAACAAGAATATCCCCACATAAATCGGACTTCAAACTCTGACATCAAATAACTATTCAAAAACACAGCTCTTGCGACCCACTGTATAGAGAGTGGCCACGCACCGAACTTTGAAGCATCATCAATATTACAACATGAAAGGCACTAAAGAAAACGCTTTACTCTCGAGATGCTACTTGTAATAAGCACGCTTATAAACAAGAGACTAAATTTTAAGTCAGATGGTCAGAATGTTGCTCATATTTATCGTCATCTCTTCACGAACATCATTCAGTAACGAACTCTACGTCAGGCGGTACAGGCGTATAAAACCAGGTATATAAAAATGTGTGCTGTGTTTGTACAAAATTTAATGTTCAAATTGGTTAATTCCTTTTGTAGTGTCCCTGAAGACGCTTGTCGAAGTGCAGCCGAAATATATTGGAAAAATATACACAACAAAAATTCAAGTTTATTTTTCTTGGCCTCGAGCTCGAACATCAACTTCAAAAATTTAGTTTTAGACTTTTTGACCAAAAATTTTTATTTATTGAGTTTTTATGAAAATTGATCAAGGTTTATCTGAATTAAAGAGTAATAAAGTTGGTTTCCTCTAATGGTTTATTTAATTTAGTCTAAGCTTAGCTTTTCTCGGCGTTGCTTGTGTATTTTCAAAATAAAGTTTAAAAGCTGTAAAAAAATTACTAAAACCGACCAATTTTTTTTTATTTGTTTATATCCAACTATTTTTCAGTGTATATCGCCTGTCAGTGGCACTTTATTTCATGTCTCTAGCTGCTCTGATGTCCGACATATTCCAATTTTAAGAAATGACTGTCAATAAAGGTTTTTTTTAGCAATATCACAAAAACATTGCATAAAAGTATTGAAGCCCTAACAGATTATTTTGAAGAACTTTTTTACTTACTTAAATAAAAGGGGAAATTCCCAAATCCCCGTCGGTAGGCCGCACCCATTCCCTTATCCGTCTTTACCCTATTTTGATTTTTCTGTTATCTTAATATCATAACTAAAATCAATTTTAAAAATACAATACAAAAGTTTAAATGGTGTAAATATTAACGTTACATCTAAATAGGGAAGTATTAAAATTTTTACAGTGTATGAGTAGTTTTAATGTGTCTGAAACAAATTATACTAATTGTAGCTATGGAACAAAGTATAAAATGTAACTCAATTGTCTGGAAAAATGTTGGAAAATCTATTGGTATAATTCGTTTTCTAGAAATAGTTTAATTTAATGCAAAATCTTGGAGATGCGTTGTAAGGTCTATCGCCTAGTCTTCCAGAAGTTAAAAAAACATTTTGCAATGACTTTCATGGTTCACTTGTGTATTATTTTTATTAAAAGAAAAAAATGTAAACAGAATTTGTTCTCGTGTTCCACATTCTATCGTTCCAAATCGACAATGTTTGTTGTTCGATTTGGTATGAAACTCGTTGCAGGAGTCCCTCTAATGACTTGATAGAAATAGTATTTTTTATATTTGACTTTTATGTGTTTTACTGCTTGTCGGCTATGGTCATACTGTTCGATTGTTTGGAAAGAGAGTCTAGTTTATGTGTTTTTATGTTTTAATGCTAAGAGTGTTACTGTATTAAGAAAGCAAATTAACAAGGCTTAAAGCATTAAATGCTTTACATATGTACACACATATTTATGTATGTGGCACCGCCGAATGTAATTCAGCACTCCTAGAACCGCGCAAAGCTTGAAATCTGACGGGTTCGGAGTATTATAAAACAGCAAATTTATTCTTTTGTCCGCTATAAAGAAGAACAATTTGTCAAAAACTCGGCATACTGACCTAGCAATTAGTTATGGTACGTATATATATGTATGCTGTTAATTATCATATCTTAATTATCAACTTCCACACATACATATTTTGTAGGTTATGGTATTAAAATACATACAGACAAACAATACAATATGCACATGCAAACGTACGCACATTATTATAAATTTGGTGTTGTTCCCTTACAGGAGATCCAACAACTGGAAATACTGTGCAAACAGCTCTACGAAGCCACAGACCCCAGCATTCGTGCTGATGCAGAAAAGGCACTGGTCACGTTTGTTAATAGCCAGGACGCGTTGCCAAAGTGCCAACTACTGCTAGACCGCGCAGACTCCAGTTACGCACAGCTTCTCGCTGCATCCACGCTGACGAAACTGATACAGGGACTAACACTAGAGCAGCGAATTGATATACGTAGCTATGCATTGAACTACTTGGCAACCAGACCGAATTTGCAGCATTTTGTGGTTCAGGCTTTAGTCACCCTACTGGCCAAAACTACAAAGTACGGTTGGTTCGATTCATATAAGGGTGAATTGATTTTTCAGAATCTTTTGGAAGACGTTAAGAAATTTCTACAGGTATGCTGATTTCAACTACAGAGAAATCCAAATTTCATAATATACATGTGTATTTTTATTTTCAGGGTTCCGTCGAGCATTGCACTATTGGTGTTCAAATCCTTTCGCTATTGGTAACCGAAATGAATTCCATCGTGGAGCTAGATGTGCACTTATCCTTCTCCAAGAACCGCAAAATAGCTACATCCTATCGCGACCAGCAGTTGTTCGATACATTTCTACTCTCTTGCTCTTTACTGATAACAGCGCGCGACAACAAAAACCTAAATTTTATGGATGAGTCGCAACAAGCGTGAGTTTATATCATGTTTAAGTTGACAAATTATGTGATCCAGGGTCCGTGTGGATTCCAAAACCTTTTTAAAATTTGAAAAAAAGCAGAAAGATAACTTTAGTCTACCAAAGTTTATATGTTGTACGGTTTTTGAACATATTTCTATGATTTTTTGACGACTATATGCCTTGTTCTCAATTCCACTTCCACAAAATGTTTTCGAAAATGTAATTAATTCGTGTTTTGATAAACTTAAATCGTCAGACTGTTGCGGTTCCAAACGTTCTGCAATTTGGCTAGTGAAATAAAAATCGTTGACCAATTTTGAACGTTTTGGCAACTTTAAATAATAATGACGGCATTTTAGTAAGTTTAAAAAATTTAATTTTTTTAACACTTGAACTTGTGATAGTTTTTCGGCTAGCAAAAGTAAAAAGTATAAAGCCGGGTTCGTTAAAGGCACAAAAATTATTTTATTTTTTTTTATAAAAAATAGTTTTTATGTTACTAACGATTGTTATAGCCTATCTCCACTAAGGCAGATATGTACATTAGGACGTACTTTTTTCCATACGATTTTTGACATTTGAAATTCTTTACAGTTCTTGGCTCAAAAAAATCAGTATTTTTTATAAAGAATTTCATAGAAAACCAAAATTTGATATTTTAAGTTTTCGCGAGGCACAATAGCTATAAAGTTTTCAATTTCCCCTTCATTTAACTTTTAACTATCAATGAAGGCAAACCCCTTTTCCAAAAGTGTCAAAAAAATAATTTGAGTATTTCACAAATTGGAAAACAAGCAACCTGATCGGAGTGCGAGCTTTGAAGAAAAACAGGCAACTGACTTGTTTATCTGGTAGGACTTGTGCAATCAATCCAATGCAACAGAAAACGGCGAACTATAAGGTTGTTGAGCGGGTGCCAATAGTTGTCATAGGCCAGAATCCCTTAAAGTTGCTAGCTGCCCCAGTTATAAAATCGTCGTCAGAGAAGCACCAAGCTGATGCCGTCTTCCAAACTTTACAAAATTGAAACCTCATCAGAAATATTAAAGTTATTTTGGTAATTGTCTAGTATAGCGGCCTACTCTCAGAAAATTCCAAAAAAATTCCCTTCGATAGATCGCGAATTATGAAGAATTTTCATGCAGAAAAAACGCGGGGGTCATCCATGGTTTCTTTTTAAACGAATTTTGAAAATTTGATTTTTTACCTAATAAAACATATTGTGTTTTGAGCAATGTGTCAAATTTAATTCAAATTTAATTGGATTTTTATTGTTCATTCAATAATTCTAATCAAAATGGAGTGCACGAATTGCAATTTTACGGTGTCGAAATTTTTATCTTTGACGAATATAGAGGTTACATAAACTAACGCTTTTGCAGAGTTGTTTCCGAATTTTCAGCGCAAAGTAAACCAATAACACTAAATCACTTTAGACCCAAGAAAATTGGTCTCGTCAAGACCAAATAATCTGACAGGGAATGATGGTAATATAAAAACATTGGCTGGGCTTGGTCTGGTTAGCTGCCGTTTTTTTAAGTGTATCCTAAATTTGCATATCTGGTAAACTATTTGAAATAATGCTTAGTAGTATTCAGTTAAGTTATAGCTCTTTATTTGACCTCAAAGTGTGTCAATGATATTGGTCTAGTTTATTCTTTAAATTATGAAAGAGCCATGACACGGTCTGTTGTACGATCTTCTTCCATGTTGCTTATAAAGATTACAAATTGTACCAACAGCTCGCCCTCCGATCAGGTTGCTTGTTTCCCATTGTGTCAAATACTCAAATTAGTTTTTGACACTTTGCAAAAGGGGTTTGCCTTCATTGATAGTTAAAAGTTAAATTAAGGGGAAATTGGAAACTTTAAAGCCATTGTGCCTCGCAAAAACTTAAAATATCCAATTTTAGTTTTTTTTTAAAATTCTTTATAAAATATACTGGATTTTTTGAGCCAAGAGCTGCCCCTAGGGGCCGGACACATTCGGTAATTTACATATATATGAGTCGATTGATTGCCAAAGTTATGCGTGACTGATTGACAGAGAGTCAAACTCAACCTACTTTTCAAGGGAAGCACACCGACATCACTTTGGTACCAGGCAACACTTTCACACGTTTTCCATTCTCTCTTCTTGGCGAACCCTGCTTTAAAGTTGTGATTGTCAACACGGAAACTCTTTTTTATAGAACATTTTAATGTTTGTTAGGCAAACACAAAACAAACAAAAATCAGCTGTCAAATTGTCAACTTGCCATTAACATATTCACAAAGCTGTAAAATATGTACAATGTACATATCCTAATGGAATCGATCTAAAAAAAATATGTACATATATGTGATATATGTGAACGTAGTGGAATTAGGCTATTATTTACAGGGCAGTTCAAAAATGCTCGTATTAAGCTAAGGTCCACCATGCAAATAATTTGCTCAAATATTTTTACAAATTTGACTTGTTTGCCTTAAACGGGAACGCCAAATAGTTTGCGCGCAAGCATTAACCAAGTAACCTTTAAAGCAATTGCTTCTGTGTGTGCCTAAATCGTTTGAATAAAATATTTGCTTAGTGGGACCAAGTAGGAACACCCGAGTGCAAATATGTTCACGAGTACAAACAAATTGTAAGAGCAAACATTCACAAATATTTTTTTTATACCCTTGCAGAGGGTTAATTAAAATTGTCACTATGTTCGTAACGCATAAAAGGAAGCATCTCCGACCCCATAAAGTATTTATATTCTTGATCAGCATGACGAGCTGAGTCGATAAAGCCATGACTATCTGTCCGTCGGTTCGTCCGTCTGTTTCTATGCTATTTCCTCCCTCAGTTTTAAAGCTATCTTAACCAAACTTTGCAAAAAGTTTTTAAATACACATAGTCTGCACATTTGTCGGAATCGGTCGGATCGGATGACTATATCATAACGCTGCCATAGGAACGATCCGTTCAAAAACTAGTTCTAGTGAGTAAAACTTTTTTGTTTTCTATCGTAGCGTCATCAATCGTGGTATATATTAGTTTTATATGCTTTTACATAATTCTGAAAGAATTGATCAAAATCGGATCATTAAAGCATATAGCTGCCATACTTTTCCTAATTTGGGGAATACTAAGCAATAATAACGGAAGGCAAAGTTAACTTCGACTGTGCCGAAGTTGTAATACACTTGCTAAAGTTCACTCCAACTGATTTAAACTGTAGAATATATATAGGATATAGATAACAGATATGTATAAATTAAAAATTTGATCACGCTACCAAAAAAAAAACATTTCTTATTAAAACAGATTTTCCGACCGATCGGACCTATGGCTGCTATATGCTATAAACATCCGATTTTGATAAATTTTTACCGAATTATGTGAAAGCATATAAAACTAATGTATACCAAGACTACACTACAATCAGTTTTTTGACTGACCGTTTCTATGGCAGCTATATGCTATAGTCCTCCGATTTTGATAAATTTTTCCACAATTTTTTGAAAGCATCTGAAACCAGTGTTTAAATTTCTTTTTATATAGTAGCAAAAGTTGTAAAATTCTGCTTAACTTAGCTGATTTTTTTTGATTAATTTCTAAACGCTACTGCTGCTTAAACTTCTGATTTGAAAATCTCAACAGTCTCAGGCAAATCAAAATCAAAAAACGAAATTTGAAAAACAGCACATCATATAAGTAGGCAAGGTTTGACTGTTTTTCATATGCCTGGACTGCGACTTTTCTAAAATTTGTATGTCGAAACAAACAGTCGACGACTGCTTCGACAGTTTGTTAATTGATTGCAAACAGTCGGAGACTACTTCGGCAGTTTTTCATTTGATTCGACTGATAATTTTCTAGATATTCCAAGTCAAACTTCTGTTTGACGGAAGGCTCTAAGCAAATAATTTACAATACCTAGAGCGACATCTCATACAAACATATTTGTATGGCGGGACCTGCTAGTGGGACCCGCATTTTTCATCAAGATCACGAGGCAATACAGAAAGATTGCGGATGCGAGGAGTTACGAAGCAGAACATATTCTAAAAATAGAATCTAGAAGCTAATCCTCTTCTTAGCTGTCTCCCGGCATTATGAAAAAAATGTTTCCGCATAACTGAATAACCATGACTGTTAATTGCAATTTATTAATTATAATTTGACGTTGAAGATGATGGTGTAATTTTTAAGAGGAAAAATTGACAAAGCCTGGAGTGATCGGACCGCCTATATCCTATTATATTTTTTACTGTCAAAATAAGAAAGCAAAATCAAATCAAATGAGAAACTGTACAGGGGAACGCCTACTTTTTGATTTGACTTAGAATATTTAGAAAAGTATCAGTCGAATCAAATGAAAAACTGCCAAAGCAGTCTCCGACTGTTTGCAAACAAATGACAAACTGTCGAAACAGTCGTCGACTGTTTGATTCGACATACACATTTTAGAAAAGTCGCAGTCCAGGCATATGAAAAACAGTCAAACCTTGCCTACTTATATGATGTGCTGTTTTTCAAATTTCGTTTTTTGATTTTGATTTGCCTGAGACTGTTGAGATTTTCAAATCAGAAGTTTGAGCAGCAGTCAAGGCAATGAAAAACAGTCGAAGTTTTTAAACACTGTCTGAAACTAATATAAACCAAGATTGGTAACGCTACGATGGAAAACAATAAAGTTTTTCTTACTAAGACTTATTTTCCGACCGATCGTTCCCATGGCAGGTATAAGATTATAGTCATCCGATCCGGCCGGTTCCGACATATTAAAATTGAGGAACTAATTCGCGTAGAAACAGACAGACGGAATTGAACTCAGCTCGTCGTCAGGTCTAGCGGTTTCGGAAGCTTGAACCAGTAAAATATTAGTGTTCATACCCTGTAGTTCGGCTGCACTGGTACAAACCTAGTGATTCCGCTAACTCTTCGTAATTAGGACCGGATACCGACCTAACCACCCGCCATGTAATTTGCTAACGAATTTTGTATGGGCATGTCCGCCAAATTCACCGAGCGGAATAAGTCTTACCACCAATCGTTAACGATATGACTGGTGCAAAGGTGTTACTGCAGTAGTCACTGCAAAACTGAATGAGAAAAAATTGACTTTGCAATTTTTTTTTTTTTTTTTATATTTTGACTTGTCTGGTATTTGAACTCACAACTTTGGGTAGTTTGAATGCGAGCGACAGCATCTTAGCGCATTCGGCTACCGACACTCACGCGTGAGGCGCAGAGAAATGTTACATAAATGCGTGCAGCACTGAAAGTAGTCGGGCGATGATGGCTTAGGGGTTAAGACCGTTGCCCAGAAATACCGAGGTTCGAATCCTGTAGCAAACTAATAAATGTTTTTTTTTTTTTTTATTTGTGGTGTTTTTAACCATTTATTTTATTTTTAAAATCACTTTTAGACCTAAATCGATTTTGTGGCCCATTTTTATGCAAAATAAATGGCAAAACAAATAATGTGCACACGCCACAACAGCAACGCCGATTTTGTCCGTGCTGCCGCACACTCGCTGCATCACCCGCTGCATTACCTGCCGTTAACGACGTGACTAACGATCAGTGATGCATGGATTTCGTTAGGCAGAATAGTGGACTTGACCCCAGCAGAACTACAGGGTAATTACATTTCACACAAAATTTCAGGGTCATAGCTTCAATAACTTTTAAGATAGTGCTCTGCTCCTTTTTTGAACCGGTTTAGCAGGTTCGGAACCATTGAACCAGTAAAATATTAGTCCATTTATCACTAACCCACACACCAAATTTCAAGTTCAGAGCTTCAATAACTTCTGAGATATGACTCTGAACCACTATTAAACCGGTTCAGCAAGTTTGGAACCGGTTCACAGTCTTGAGACATAGCCTAGCCTATGACACCTTTCTGATCGACATGAACATACAGTGAAAAATTTACGAAGATCGGCGTAGTGGTTTTATAGATATGGCTCTGCAGCACTTTTGAACCGGCTAAACCGCTTTCGAACCGGTTTTCAGACTTGCGACATAGCCTATGACTCTTTCCTGATCGACGTTCAGTTGTTTAGAAGTGACATACTTATACTTTCACTTTTTTATATATATGCATATAGATCAAAGCAGTTTTTCGACGTCTTCGTATTTCGGTATCCCCAATCTTTTGCTCCATAACTCATAATTGCGCCTTTAAAGTTAAAGTTGCCTCGAGTTAACATTCCTCTTACAGTAAAGAGATATCCAGTTACTGTTAAATGCTATTTTTTTTTTTTTTGAGTCTCAGCTTTTGTTCTAGACGTTTTGCAAAAGACATATTAGATGCAGAGCTGCAAACCGGTTTTGAACCGAACCGGTTCGAACCCGGAATTCCGACTTTTCTTTTACTGTGAACCGAACCTTGAACCGAACCTCCTTTGTAAAAAATAGCTGAACCTGAACCTGTTCCGAACCAAAACTTTCGGTTCAGCAAAAGTATAATTTAAGCGTGCGTTAAGTTTTGTCTGATCAAATAAGAAGAATAGACCAAAAATTACTCGAAGAATTTTTTTTGAAAAATTTCATTTGAAAATAAATTTACTCATATGCTTAAATAAACAAAAATCCAGAATTTTGGAATATTTTTTTAATATTTTTTTTTAAATTAAGGGGGTCCTCTACCTTTGATAATTTTTTATTTCAATTTTTTTGTTTTGCCTTATTATTAAAACTTGGACATTCCCCTTTAAACCATTTTCAAATATTCGAAATAGTTTAGCAGATATATCCATTTTAGTGGAGCAATGTTCTTGCTAACGTGAGTATTTTTAACGTTGCTCAAAACTTTAACCGCGATTTTCTCAAAACCACTTTTTTTGACCTGGTAGCTATGATTGGGCCAGTTCGACTAAACCGATTTGGATAAGCCATGTTACAATCGACGCAGAATTAATGTAATTCTGGCCCGTACCTCAATCAAGAGGAAAAACTTTTTTTTACTATTTTTTTTTCACTAAACTCCAAAGAAACTACTTGAAAAATCGAATCGCCAATTCTTCAAAAAAATATTAAAAATTATGATTGAGGTACGGGCCAGAATTACATCAATTCTGATCATAACCTCATTTACCGTTTTCAATTCCCATAACCTGGAGTCCCAGAATCATGGCTACCACCTCTATACCCTTTTTTTTTAGACCTTAATTGGTAAGCCGATAACTTTTTGAACAGCCCTCGAATTCCAAACTTTTTTTTTGTATTTTTTAATTTATTTAATATATAACACAAAACAAAAAACCAAATTGGAAAAGCTCTTATAGTTATCTTTCGAGAAATTTTTTAAAAAACACTCATAAAACACTCATCAAAGGTAGAAAACCCCCTTAAAAGCTTTCTATCAAAATTTTGTAAAACTTGTGACGAACCAAGGTTCGAACCAAAACCTTTGCACCGAAACCTTGAACCTCAAATTTCAGAACCCTAACCATTGGCAAATTTTGGTTTGAACCCGCAAACCGGATCTCCGCAAAATTTTTTTGGGTTTGCAGCCCTGATTAGATGTGACTGTTATTCCTAGATACTTGTAATTGTTGACCACCTCTAAGGGCGTGCTATTTAAGCTCCACTGTTCCGTTTTCGCTAAGCGATCTCTGCCTGCTCGAACTACCATTACTTTTGATTTTGTGGTGTTGAAACGGAGACTCCACTTTTAACAGTATGCATGTGCGACATCAATCATGTTCTGCATTGCTTGTGGGCTATGAGCAAAAAGAACCATGTCATCCGCATAAATGAGTATCTTTAGGTTCATCTGCCCGAATTATAATCCTCCAGGTAGCTCTGTCGATATACACTCCCCACTTCCAGAACAAGACACTAGAGGTGGAGAACTATAGATAGTCGGTAGTTTTTTGAAAACCATCGATAGTCCACGATAGTTTTCGATAGTATGTTTAATTAAACGCTCATGATTAAAAACGCAAAAATTGTAAATAATTAAAAAACGAGAGCGTAAGTTGAAGTCGCGTGAAGAGCGTGAAATTGAAGACTTCGATATACCCGCTACTCAGGGTAAGGCTTATTTAAAAATATTTTATTAGACCACAACATGCCCAAATTGCGGGGGTGGCAACTCTACTATAGCTCATCTGATCGGGAAATGATGTATGGCGGATCGATAAGTTATGATGAATAAAATATTTGTCTAGAAGGTTCAAACAATGTATTTCCAAAATTGTGGGAGATATGAGGTATTATTCAAATTGCGGGGGTGGGAACTTTTCGAATAATCTGTCTTTAAAATTGTGGGAGATATGAGATATTTTCGAAATTGCGTAGGTGGCAACTCTTCTATCGTTCATCTGATCGGAAAATGATGTATGGCGGATCGATAGGTAATGATGATTAAAATTTATGTCTGGAAGGTTCGAACAATCCATTTTCAAAATTGTGGGAGATATGAGTTTTTTTTTCATATTGCAGGGGCGGGAAGGGGCGTGGCAAAAAATTGAAACAAACTTGATCTGCGTGCAGACAATACAAGTCTACACTGAAAAAATAGTAGCCCTAGCTCTTATAGTCTCTGAGATCTAGTTGTTCATACAGACAGACGGACGGACAGACGGACATGTCGATATCGACTCGGCTATTGATGCTGATCAAGAATATATATACTTTATGGGGTCGGAAATTCTTCCTTCTGCCTGTTACATACATTTGCACGAACTTAGTATACCCTTTTTACTCTACGAGTAACGGGTATAACGAACTTAAAAAATTGTTTCCGTCACTTTTGGTTTCAACTTTATGATTACTATTGGGTTGTGGGTTCCGATTAGATATATATACCATATCATTTTTAAGAAAATCTGATGCTTTCATTTAAATTATTCTGAAATCCGTATTTTTTAACCTACGGTCCAAAATAGAGGTTTTTTTTTTATTGTTTGGACTTACTATACCCATTACGGTCAAGTGGCCCTAGCTTCGCCAAAGCAGCCCACCGACCTTGGTATTCAGCCAAAAACGTGTGACACGAAAACTAGAAAAATACTTAATTAAGGCAAACTAAGAGCTAAATACGTTAAAAAAGAGGTTTTGATAAAAGGAAAGAGATTATTCTAAGCTAATTACTCGATTACACAAACGGATTATTTATGCAAAGCATAATTAGTAGTACAACCTTTATAGAGATTAGCGGATAAAGCTACAAGTTGGCTTAAAAGCAACACTTAGATTAATTTGACTTATCAACCTCCATGAGTTTAGATTTGGTAAAAAACGTTTTTAAGCGCAATTTATTTTTATTTTATTTTAAGAGTAGTGATATGTAAAGCTTGCAAAAATACTATCGATAGTGCATGGATACTATCGACGGTGACTCGATAGCGCCCAACCATCGATAGTCCCGATAGTGCCATCGATAGTTCTCCACCTCTACAAGACACCCCCTAATGTTTGTTTTATATTGACCACGGCTTTCAAACCGAGCATGCTAGAGACTTAATTTTTTTTTTAATTAAAGCTAATTTTATTGTTCCAATATTTTTCGCCAAAGGAACTCTTGCATAGGAATATAAAATTACTAGCATATAACCCGGCGCGCTTCGCTTCGCCACCATCAGTATAGCCGCCAAAATGGTGAAAAAAAAACGTTTGGCAGTGATCCCATACCCGCCCCATATTCCGACCTTCAGAAATGAGAAAATTATTTTACACCTATTTGGCCCATTGAGCGAACAAACCCTGAAACCACACCCGGCACCTATTATCTGACCTTAAGCGTGAGTATGCGCAAAGCTAAAAACTTTATCCTATTTAATTGGCCCATAGACCTTCAAACCAAATTTAATACATATCGACTAAAAACCAACCCCGCACCCATATTACGACCTTTGCAGTGAACTTTCCGAAATAAAAAAACACGTGTTTCCATTTATTCTGACTTACAAAACGAATTTTATTCAGATCGGCTCACAAATAGCCATTGTCACTGAACCGAAATACGCCCACCATTATTCTTGCCTGTGGGCGGAAATCCACCACCCAGAAATCAAATGTCTAATTATTTTCTATAATGTGTTTACAAAACCGAGTTTGAAGCCAATCGGATTAAAAATAGGTTTTACCATATGGAATTTTCCCGACTTTTCGGGCGGATTTTCCATCATTGAAAAATCTCATGTCTAATTATTTTGCATACTATCCCTACAAAACGAGTTTGAAGTCAATCGGATGAAAAATAGTTTTTTCCATGAAGAATTTTCCGGGCATTATCCTTGTGGGTGGAGTTTCCACCAACAAAAAATCGCATGCCTAATTATTTAGCATACTATCCTCACAAACCGAGTTTGAAGCCAATCGGATGAAAAATAGTTTTTTCCTTGTGGAATTTTCCGGGCGGATTTTCCTACATCGGAAAATCTCAAGTCTAATTATTCTTATTTTATTATAATTATATTATTATAATTATTTTATATAAAACCGTGTTGGAAAATAGTACCAGTCCCAGATATCCGATCCCATTTCCCAGTCTAATTATTCTTATTTTATTATAATTATATTATTATAATTATTTTATATAAAACCGTGTTGGAAAATAGTACCAGTCCCTGATATCCGATCCCATTTCCCTTATCACTGATCCCAGATCCATGATGGCAGATCCCTGATCCCACATCCTTGATCCCAGATGCCTTATCTCACATCCCAGATTTCTGATTACAGATTCCTGATCCCAAATCTCAAATCCCTTATCCCAGATCCCTGATTCCAGAGCCCCAATCCAGATCCCTGTTCCCAAATGCAAGAAGCTAATTCCCGGATCCCTGCTCCAAGATCCCTGATTCCAGATCCAAGATCCCACATTCCTGATCCCAGATCGCTGACCCACATCCCTCCCCCTATCAATTATTTGTCAATTCGCTATTCTCTATTAGGCTGAGCGATCAAATTGAGCGCATACTCCCGTTCAGTTTTTTTAAAATTCATTCAAAAAGCAAATCGAAGAAGCCACTTCCCCTCCAGTCGCCCACACACGTTCAAGCGCGAGCGCATATATAAAAGCAAAAAGAGTGTACGAGAATTTGTGAGTGCCCACAGAGCCTTAGCTAAACGAACAGCATAGCACCACCCACCTTGCTAGCATGAGAGATCACTATATGTGTATGCATGTGCATGGTTGCGTTTGCTTGTCCTTATTCAATGCAAACTAATATCAGCACAAATAAAAACAAAACACCGAAACAAAGAAAATCTCACGCAAAGAAGATGTCGCAAATAAATCAAAGTAAAATTTTTTCTCGTTTTAGTCCCCCAGCCGAACGTCCGTTAAAGAGCTTCGCTCTAAAAATTATTTACAAAAATCCGAACAAATTCGGGGTGCAAATTTTACTCATCTTTCAATAAACCATTGTAAGACAACGCATTCATTGTAATTGACAAACATTTAAATTTTCCGGTGTTATAATACGAATTGTTCCCCCACACCATTACAACTCCAACTTTGATATGTAGTCGGTCCAAATAATGAGTTTCTGTTCGAAGATCATAGAATTAATAGCTATGGTCATCAGGTCCTTCGAAATTACATTTTTATTCGTTAGAATTTATTCGTCGAAGTGTAGGTCATATGTGCAAGACAAAAACTGAGGCGTTGTGGCTTTCAAGCCAGTTTAAGGTACGCAGAGTATATTGGATTTGTGCAAATGTATGTAACAGCCTGAAGGAAGCATCTCCGACCCTATAAACTATATATATTATTGATCAGCATCAACAGCCGAGTCGATATAGCCATGTCCGTCTGTCTGCCCCTATGAACGAAGATATCTCAGAGATGGTAAGAGCTAGAGGTTTGAAGTGTATGGAACATATAATTCTTATACCTGCAAGCAGATCAAATTTATTTTGAATTATTGCCACGCCCCCTGCCTCCTCCGCAAACTAAAAACAAAGTAATAACTCCCACAATTTTGAAGATAGATAGTTCGAACATTCTATACATATATTCTACTACTCATCATTTATCGACCCCGCCATACATCGTTTTTCGATCAGATGAACGATATTAAAGCTATTAGTAAAATAAAATTCAAAGCAACGACAACAACAACACCGCAGCGATTGGTAGAACTTACGAGAAAAAGAGAGAGATTTTGAAAAAACCACATACTTTAAAGTTATCAGTTACATACAAACACGTACAGAGTATATTACAGTCGGGCTTGACCGACTTTCTTACTTGTTTTTTTTTTTTGCCAAAGATGGGCCAGCGTCCTAGTAAAAACTAGATGCATGTTCTATTCAAGTTGCGCAAAATTAGGACCCCGAAATTGTTCGGTTTTTTGGTAAATAATTTTTCGATAATACTTAAAACTTTCTCGCCAAGTCTTTCTTTTGGATAATTTGCAACAATTAAATGAACTTTAATTTAAAAAAAATAAGTCTTTATCATGGTTGGTTTGGAAGCAGTGCTCAATATAAAACAGACATAAGGGGTGTCCTATTCTGGGGTGATGGGGAGTGTATATCTGAAGTCGACCAACGCAAACGTTTTAAGGACAAAGATTTGATGATATGCACCTGCAATGTCCGCACTCAATAGGGACGGTGCTGAAAATATTCAGATGACATCACCGCTTTTCAGGAGATGTGATGGATTGGACAGGGCTGCACGTTGAGAAAATCATAAACAAATGTACCCTAGGAGATCTACCACAGCGGCAAGCACGACCAAGCACGAGCTTAGGTGCGGTTTCGTAGTCAGCGAAAGACTACGGCGCTCTGTCATCTTCACACCTGTTGAGACGTCCTGACGGAAGACAAGGATGACTCAGTTAAAGACGAATTTTATGAGCGCCTAGAAAACCTTTATGAGCGCTGCCCCGATCTGGACATTAAGATCGTGCTAGGCGATTTCAACGCAAAAGTCGAAAGAGAAAGAGTCTTTGGCTCAACGGCCGGACGTTTTAGCCTTCATGTCACAACCTCCAGCAATGGAGAGAGGCTAATTAATTTCTCTGCGGCCAGGAACATGGTCATTTGTGAACCAGATTTGAGCATCGAGACATTCATAAGTCAACATGGAAGTCCCCCGATCAATCAACGCGAAACCTGATTGTTCACGTTGCGATCGACGGATCCAAGGAGCCAAGGTCCGCACGCGGATCAGTGTGGCATATGCCACACGCACTAGCTCATGCCGAAAGCTGAATGTCGAAAAGCAATCACAACGGACCTCCGAAGCTACAACGCAATACTTTCCCAACTGCTCTGGGAAATCTCGCCATACTCCATGAGAACGGATACCAAGGAAATACTTGGATTTTCCGAGATCCCTTGAAAGCAGACTTGGTACGATGAAGAGTGTCGCCAAGGGAGCAACGCGAGCTTTAAAAAATCGATACCGGGAGAAGAGGAGCTGGATTGGCGCATGCAAGAGGAAGTCGAGATGCTATTTGGCATGATGCGGTCGAAGCTCTAGCTACTCGAACCCTATTCACTATTAGCCTTAATATTATTTAGTACCTTAATGTATTATAGCGAATATTTAAATAAATAAATAAATATTTGGCATGAGTGAGACTCGAAAATTCTACCAAGCGGTTATTCAACTATCCGAAGTAAAGGTTTTCGCTGGGAACAGCAATAACCAGCGACAACAACATCAGCCTCAAAACTTTAGACGAATTACTCTTGCAAACGATGCAACTACTCAGTAATAAATTCAAGTAGAGCCCTCTCTCGAAGAATGAAAATAGCGCTATACAAGTCGCTTATCATCCCAGTCCTGCAATACGGCGCAGAAGCATTGACATTTACAGTAGCGGATGAGGCGGCGGTTTCGAGATTCTTCGTAGGATTCATGGCTCTTAAAAGTTGGCGAAGAGTTTCTCTCCCGAATGAATCATGAACTGTATGAGCTCTATGGGGACACAAACCTAGCCAAGCGTATAAAATTGCAGCGGCTACGATGGCAGGGACATGTCACCCGTATGGATGATAAAGCTCCAGTAAAGCAGGTGTACAATCGAAAGGTGGGAAACTCGGGAAGATCCCTCCAGAGAGGACCTTCAAAACTAAGATGTCATGACCAGGTGCGGCAAGACGTTGCCAAGCTTGGTCTAAACAACGGGAGCCAGCCATAAATATTTAAAAATACATTTAAATTGGATGTACATCAATTCTTGATGTTGATACTCGACCCAAGCAAACTGAGTACATCCGAGAAATTTAACATAAAGTACTCCATGTTAACATTAAGTATCGATTCTCTATATATAGATATTAAGCTACCTGTTTTACGGAAAAGGCATTGGCTAAGTGGAAAGGCTTAATGCCTTGATTTTTTTAATATGCTAGTTTGAATCCCGGTAATGGATGGTCTCTTTTTATTCCTTTATGGTTTTTTTTTTTTGTATGCTTTATTTTTATGTATGCTTTATTTTTATGTATATGCGTTTGCTTTTAATTCCCGTTACTCGTGATGTAGAACAGGTACACAAAGCTTGTGCAAATGTTTGGTTGTCATCCAAATTTTATCATAACATTAAAATTAACATGTAAAGTTAACATTGATGGAACTTTTTGCAGTGAAACTAGGCTATTAGTTAATAAACCCAGCTTTGAAATCTATAAACAGTTTCATCTTTTCTTACTGAAATGAGTTCCCAACTGAAGTCAGACCAAAAATGCTGTCGACGGAGATCATTGTACAAATTTTTACCATTGAATTGAGGAACGAAATATCTCGACTTTATTTTTTTTTTGGGTTATGCTTTTTCAATATAGGAAAGATAATATTTTTTTGAAAACATTTTGGTACTTCTTTTTTTTGGTACTGAATTACCTAAAATGTTATTTCCGCATCGAGCTGGAAGACTTCCACACATTGTGATGAGATTTCTTTCAACAGATCCGTTCACTCTGCACAATGCTTTAAAGTAGAGTGCTTACTGGTCACAAAATACTTTTATTGGTGATTGTAGTGAGGCTCCAAATATTTTTCGTACTGCTGACTAGAATTTTTTGCTCTCTTTTATATTGCATATTGAAATTTCCAGTTGCTCATAATATTGCCGCTGCGCAGCGTCGTTTGTATGTTTTATTTAGTTCTTGTTCGCGAGATGTTTCGTTCGTTTGACTTTGCTTAGCATATTCATTGATGCTTTTCTTGCTCGTTCACATTCGCCGTCATACCAAACCTTATCATAGCACCTGCCTTGGGAATTCTGCAACTTTCTTTATGCAGTTCGAGAGTTGGGTTATATTGTAATTTTCTTGGTCTTGTTCTAGATGTTCCACGCAGCGTTCTAAGACTTTTGTTTACTTAGTCAAATTACTCCATTTTAATTTCGGTAGCTGTTTTGAGTCCTGAACTATTTGTTCTAATTATAACTGATATCCACTGCAAGCGGCATCTGTTCCTGCAGCTCAATATCTTCCCCCGCAATTATACCAAAGCTCTAGGGGCCGAGCCCCATATGGTATAAAGCTGAACTTTTGGGTTTTTTTCTCTCAGCTCATGTTTTATTCCGTGTAAAGTTCCACCACTTGCACGTTCCTGATGGCGTGATTCCAGATCTTCCGATTGATACACTTTCGAAGAAGTTTTAAATCTGGTTTTTGCAGGCCAATTTAAAAACACGATTTTCGAGCGAGTCCCATGATTGCAAAAAACTGACTCCAAATACTTTTTATGCAGTAATATAGCATAAATGACACTTGTCAAATAGCAGTCAAGTTGAAGTGAATGAATCAATGGTTCTTGAAACCAAAACAATTGCGAGTACTACTTTGATAGATTTAGATTTATTTATTTCTATTCCTAAGTGCTACAAGGATTTCCTTAATTTAATGCACCAGCCACAATATCAATTCAACTAATTAGGGGATTCACGACAACTTGCTTAATAGATAACCTGTTAAAAAATGAAATCTCCAACAACAAAATGTACTACCGAAAAATAAGCTGACATCACCAGCCTAGAGCTGGGTCATGTGGTTGCCTGGTTAAAATTCAATTTCAGTATTGGTAAACACTTCAAACAGTGTGTACCTATTAGGAGCCAGAATTGTAGTATTTTGATGATAAAGCGCCACTATTTTATAAAGCACACTAAGCTGTCACTTCGACCTTGGTGACAATGGTGTAGAGGTTAAGGTGTGAGACTGGAAGTCAACAAAACCTGAGTTCAAATTACGGTAAGGTCGGTCTATAATTATTTTTTTTTTTTTGTTCTTTAAGAACATTTTAACGATTGCAATAACATAAAATGCAATCACATATTATTTTAAGCCATTATCTTTTCGAATATTTTAAATTTACGTAACATACATTTTTCAATATAGTTGGCTCTGATTTATTGAGTTTTAATAATCAAGAAATTTACTCAAAAGTGTGTTCACGACAGATGAAGATTAAATATTATTTTTCAATAGGTTATCAAATAAGCAAGTTGTCGTGAATCCCCTAAATATGTATTAAGATTGACACATTTTAGGGGTAATAACTTAACTAAAAATTGTTAAAAATGTTTAATGAAACATTATTTTAATATTAGTTCTATTTCTATTTGAACTTGTATTTTTGTTATATTCCATTCTAGATCTTTCTGTTATTAATTTTGAATTTTTAAAGTTTTTTTTTATGTTGTACTTCTAAGAGTTTATAAGATTAATTGATATTCATATAATAGTTTAAACTGGGTTATTATTATTATTTTTAAATTGTTCCATTAGATTATAAATGAATTTGTGTGTGCTATTAATTGTTTTTAAATAATGAGGTAGGTTATTCCAGAGTTGAATAACATAAGAGTAAAATTGTTTTTATACCCTTGCAGAGGGTATATTAAAATTGTCACGATGTTTGTAACGCAGTGAGGGAAGCATTTCCGACCACATAAAGTATATATATTCTTGCTCAGCATGACGAGCCGAGTTCATTTCCGTCTGTCCGTCCGTCCGTATGTTTCTATGCTATCTCCTCCCTCAGTTTTGAAGCTATCTTGACCAAACTTTGCAAAAAGTCCTTAAATACACATAGGCTGCACATTTGTCGGAATCGGCCAGATCGGATGACAATATCATATAGCTGCCATATAAACGGTCGGGTTCAAAAACTAGTTCTAGTGAGAAAAACTTTTTTGTTTTTCATCGCAGCGTCACTAATCGTGGTATATATTAATTTTATATGATTCCACACAATTCTGGAAAAATTTATCATCTGTTTTCTTTTTTTCTTATCTATTTTTTTTTAACGTTTTATTTTGCATCTTAAGCATACCAAGTTGTTTGTACGTCCAGACGACACAAAGTTGAGCAAATTACATAAGTATAAGGGTGTTGGTAGTTATTATTTTCTGCAATGATTTCAATATCTTACATTGAATCCAATTGTTAAAATTAATATTGAGTAGATTGTTTGTTTGGATAGTAACATGATCAGTTTGTCCAAGATTATATACATATCAAGAAATGTTATTAAACGCTACTCTTATTCTATTCTGACAAGTTTTATCACAGCTGGCAAAAATCTCTATTCCATATGTCAATTTTTGAATTAAAAATGCTTTAGCGACCAGGGGGCAAAAGAGCTTGTGTTAATTTTTATTGTCTAAACTGACCATACATTCTACCAGCGACTTTATTAAAATGATAATTTCATGTTAACGTTTTATTGAAAGTAAGTCCCAGATTTTCTGCTTTTCCTACATATTCAATTGTCCGATTATCTTTTTTAAGTTTTTGCTAATTTTCAGTCTCTATCTTTCTTTTATAAATAAGAATTACATTTTGATTTTTTTGGGTTTATGGCTAGTCGATTCTTACTTGCCCACTCACAGACACGTAACAAATCAGAATTACATATGTTAATTCAATCACAAATTTTACGTAACGGTCGACTGACATACATTTAGACATCATCCGCATACATATAGACATCACTCATTAACAAAGATTTGGGAAGGTCATCTGATAAGGGTCATCGAAAAATTATACATTAGATTAAAAAAACAAATAACAAATTTTTGGTTTGTTTCACTCCATCCTAATGTTCATCTAAGGAAGTTGAACGGCTGCTGTAGTCCGCTCTATTGTGTCACTTCATGTAAAGGCAGTACAAATGTCTGCCACGGCCGAATCACCAGAATGCTATTGCCATGTTAATATGCTTTATAAGGCGGGATCCTGGCAAGATCGCCACGTAAAGTCAAAAAAAGAAGACCAAGCTTTAATTTGGTGTTTGCTAGTGAGGCCAGGCTAATATAAATGATTCTTTATTCTTTAAATCAAAAGTCTTGGACCTAAAAACATAGAGTTTGGCTGCACTTATTCATATACATATGGGCATTTCCGCCAAAATGTCCAGAGGCTAAAAATCTAAAAGTTCTTGAAATCTCTCTGTTCATTCATATTATGGTAAAGAATCATTCAAATTTAACTAATTTAATTAAAGTGAACATATGGTCATTAACCTCAATGAGTAAATCGACAGCAAAGTTGCAAAAGTGCATTTTCTTTTTTTTTTTGCCATTTTAAATTGCATGCTTTATTTGTTATTATCTTCTTTAAGAAAGATCATACATGATAAAGACTGTTCTACAAAATACCTCTTACATTATAATTTATCTAAAAAAAAGCAAAGAGTACAATGCAATCGCGATTAACTGCAAATTTTTGGTTTCCTTTAGTCCATTTTTCAATGTCCCGTTCGATACCGAAAAAGAACATTAGTTATCAGTGTGTCACAAATTGAAGAAGTGAATGCATGGAAAGTTTAGCACAAACAGATTTTTTTATAAGCAATTTAATAAAAAAAATCCCAATTGGTAAAATTTTTTTTTGTTATTTTTTAATGTCGTTCAAAGTTGGTCCCGTTCGCGTCCGTAAGTGTAAAGTTTAGTGGTTAATAATTAACTCATACTAATTTTTTTTGTGTTTTGTGGAAAAACCATTTCAATACAATTGTAGAGACCCGAGCAACGTCGGGATTAGTGCTAGTTATTGATTATAGTTAAAATGCATAAATATATACATAATCATACCCACTTGAATCATATTGGAAAAAATTTCCCGTTCGCAATGTCCCGTTACGAATCAGATTATTATTTATTTAAAAAAAGTACTGAAGATTTTGAACCAACTAAAAACCATTTCAAAGTACCATTCATGCATAAGATTCTAAAACATTTTGGGTTTTAGAAATGCGTCAGGTTTCGCTAAGTTCTGGCTTTATGTAGGTGGCCCCGAAAGCAACTTGTGTTTTTGTCCCGTTCAAATCGCTTCATATTTTGCCATTATTATGGAATCAGTATTTCACCTGTCATTCGCTTTAGCACTATTTATAGTGCTACTCAATACCTTCATAATAAAGTAAAAAACGAATTGAAAATGCCTTTTATTTTGCCATTTTTTTTACTTTATGTCGTAAGAACGTCCGCGTTCGACATCATGGAAATGCCCATATGTATCAGTAAATAAGTTTGAGCGGCAGCTCTCATACAGTTTATGTGCATACAAATAAATAAAAGGCTTAAATTATAATTTGAGCCACATTATCATATAGTTTAACATATGCACTAATTATAACAATTTTGCTGAGTTTATGAAAGGTATATTGGCATCCTTAGAGCCTTTTTTAACCGAATATCAACGCTTAATTATATGGGAGGAAAACTAGATTCCACCCCCAAAGTTTTATAGGAATTTTGAAAAGGCTATTTGATTAGCCTAATTTAATATTTATCCAAAATTTTAACTAATAACATTCATGGAATGCTTGGTTTAGATTTGCTGATAGTGAAGTATGAACATAAATGGTGCTGCTTTTGGACTTTTGCGTCAGATATACTCTTGCATGGGACGATTTCCGCCTTGGGAAATAAGAGGAGGGAAATCTTTTCTCAGCTCATTGAAAATATGTTATCATCATTTTAAAGTCTGGGTTGCAATATGTCCTTGAAATTTTTGCATTTCTATTTGGATTGATTTCCAAACAATTGTGTGGATTTTAGTGATGAGCAATCATCTATCAGCAACTCGCAATCATCGGACTTCTGCTGGAATGTTTTTCGGGAAGTAACAGAAGCAAAACACAAAAGGGCAGAGAAAAAAACGACGAGATTATGAATAACACTAGTTTACAAAATTGCAAAATAAATGTTTTTTTTTTTTAAATTAAGAATTTCTTTAAGTAGACTTATAAATTGCTGAATTTCCAAATGCTTATTGGCAACGAAGAGTTTTGTCTCCACGGCGATGGTATTGGGGATAAAGTGTTTCATTTACTTAAATTATATATATATATATATGCAGAACCCCAAGAGTCAGAAGAGGATTTTAGAGCAAAACAGCAGTTTGCAGTACCACTTTAAGCTTATTTAAATTTGAACCATTTTTTTTGGCATCATAAAACAAATTTTCTTACTTTCACTATCTTAAAGTAGCATTCCATGAATATTATTAGCCTACATTTGGATAAATATTTACTTAAGCCAATGTTATATCAAGTAGCCTTTTGATAATTCCTATAAAAATTTGGGATTGGAATCTAGTTGTCCTCCCATCAAATTTAATGTTGATTTTCGGTTAAAAAAGGCTCTAACCTTGCCAATATACCTGTCATAAATTCAGTAAATTTCCCATAATTAGTGCATAAAAGATTTCTTGTCTGCTTGGCATATTTTCCATATTTGCATGCATCAATATTTTCGAGAAAGCTTAAGACATTAAGAATGATTTTTAACCTTTCCACATGAATTTTTGTTATCTGAGCAGTTGCCTCATCGTTATTGAAGAATCTGCGGGATGGTTTGCATCATTTCTGTATCATATACTACGTTTATGCAGAAATAAAAAATTATGATTTTTGCCCTTCCGAGTATGTTAGGTTTATGAATATGAATAACTAAGAAAAATATTTATTTTTTAGTAGCCATAAATTTAATTATTTTTGTATACCTTTAACTGGTCCGACAATCTGAGTGAATGCACAATGTGGATTTTCTATGATGCTGCCATAATTGACTATAAATTATCTCGGACAAATAAATAATTCGTTAACAAAAAAATAATGTTAGCATACTTTGAGGGTCAAAAAAGCATGAATTTTTAATAGCATAAATGTAGTAAATAGCTCTGATTGGGCAGTCAACTTTTAGCACGAGCTCCGTCAAGATTCTCTCATGCAATGGAGAAATGCCGTATTCATAAATATGCTCGTCCGATAACGATGTCTCGAACTCCTGAAAGTTTTTTTTCGAGCCTCTCAATGTTATAAAATTGACCCAAAAATCGTGTCCCCCCATAACGTGAGTTCCAATATCCATATTTAAAATAATAAAAATGTATAAATATATTTACGTTAAGAACGGACGCATCTTTAAAAAAAAAAATTAACCAAATTGAAATCGGAACATTTCTTATTCTCTTCTTTGGTCTGATATATCAATATCACAACTGATTGTCGGTCACGGCCGCTGCTAGTAATGCACGCCAGCCGCTTCTGTCTCGTGCGCGCTGGCTCCCCTTGTGTACACCAAGATTCTTAAGGTCTTTCTGCAGCTGGGCTCCCCATCTCAATTTCGGTCGTCCTTTCTGGCGGTGTCTTCCTAATTCTTTCGCCTTCCGACTGTACACCTTTTTTACTGGAGCGTTATCATCCATACGGGTGACATGTCCCAGCCAGCGTCGCCGCTGCAATTTTATACGCTTGGCTAGGTTCGTGATTCATTCGGGAGCGAAATTCATCGCCAACTTTTAAAGGGCTATAAATACTCCGAACAAATTTTTTATCGAAAACGCCAATTACCGCCTCATCCGCTGCTGTCCATGATTCTGCGCCGTATTGTAGGACTGGGATGATAAGCGACTTGTATAGCGCTATTTTACTTCTTAGAGAGAGGGCTCTACTCTTGAATTCCTTACTGAGCCCGTAGTAGCATCGGTTTGCAAGAGTAATTCTTCTTCTAATTTCGCGGTTGATGTGAAATCGAAACATTCAATTGGTTTTAATTCGCTCCCAAAGTTAACATTTGAAACCAAAAAACGAGAGCGTAAGTTGAAGTCGGCCCTGCTCGACTTCGATATACCCGTTACTCAGGGTGCCCAAATTCTGGGAGATATGAGTTTTTTTTTCCAAATTGCGGGGGTGTCAACCCTACTATAGCTCATCTGATTGGGAAATAATGTATGGCGGATCGTTAGGTAATGATGATTAAAATATATGTCTTGAAGGTTTTAACAATGAATTTTCAAACTTGTGGGAGATATGAGGTATTTTTCAAATTGCGGAGGCCACTCTACTGTCGTTCATCTGATCGGAAAATGGTGTATGGCGGATCGATAGGTAATGACGATTAAAATATATGTCAAAAGGTTCTAAACAAACTCAATCTGCGTGCAGACATTACAAGTCTACACTGAAACAAGTAAGAAAGTCGGCCAAGCCCGACTGTAATATACTCAGTACCTGTTCGTATGTAACTAATAACTTTAAAGTGTGGAGTCACACAATCTGTGCAAGTGCTGCCCATCACGATTACGGGCAGTGCTTCCCAGCGTAATTATTTAATTTGCTTAAAATTCGAATATCGTTTATCTGATCTGGAAACGGTGTATGATGGATCGATAAGTAATGACGATTAAAATATATCCCTAAAAGGTTCAAACAATCAGTCTTTTAAATTGTGGAAGATATTCGATTTTGTTCAAATTGTGGGGGGTGGCAACTCTACTATCGCTCATCTGATCGGAAAACAATGTATGGGGCTCGATAAGTAATGATGAATAGAATAAATGTCTAGAAGGTTCGATCAACCTAACTCCAAAATTGCGGGATATTTGAGGTGTTTTTCAAATTGCGGGGGTGGCAACTCTGCCATCGTTCATCTGATCGGAAAACAATATATGGAAGCTCGATAAGTAATGACGAGTAAAATATATGTCTAGAAGGTTCGATCAACCTAACTCCAAAATTGCGGGATATTTGAGGAGTTTTTCAAATTGCGGGGTTGGCAACTCTACTATCGTTCATCTGATCGGAAAACGATGTATGGGGGCTCGATAGGTAATAATGAGTAGAATATATGTTCAAACAACCTAACTCCAAAATTGTGGAAGATATTAGGTTTTTTTCAATTTGCTGGGGAGGCAGGGGGCGTGGCAAAAAAAAAACTAAACTTGATCTACCTGCAAGTATAAGAAATATATGTTCCATACACCTCAAATCTCTATCTCTTACCATCTCTGAGATCTCAGCGTTCATACGGAAAGACGGAAATGTCTATATCGACTCGGCTGTTGATGCTGATTAAGAATATATATACTTTATAGGGTCGGAGATGATTCCTTCTGGCTGTTACATACATTTGCACAAACCCAATATACTCTTTGTATAAAAATGGTAGCTCTAGCTCTTATAATCTCTGAGATCTAGGTGTTCATACAGACGGACAGACAACAGAAGGACATGTCTATATCGACTCGGCTATTGATGCTGAACAAGAATATATTTACTTTATTAGGTCGGAGATACTTCCTTCTGCCTGTTACGTACATTTGCACGAACTTAGTATACCCTTTTTACTCTACGAGTAACGGGTATAAAAACAAATTCAGAAGTTTAAAAAATTGTAGAATCCAAAGTAATTGACCAAATTCAATAAACCAAATCTTTTCTGGTTATCTGGAGTTCCCTTTATTTAATTAAATTATTTTTGATTCGACCATCAAAATTTGATTTTTGCATCGCAAAATCGGCCACTGTGTACCGCATAATCCCAAAACTGTGCACGTGGAAGGAACAGGACGCATGGTCAGGTTAATTTCTACTTGACCCAAATCCTTACTGTTTTGTAGCCTCATTCCACTACGTTCACATATATCGATATGTACATATTTTTTATACACTTGAAAAGTTTATATTAATTTTGCCCAGAAGTTTGTAACGCATAGAAATATTCATTTCCGACCCCATAAACTATATATATTCTTGATCAGGACAACAAGCTGAGTTCATTTCCGCTTGTCCGTCCGTCCGTCTGTCTGTTTCTACGCGAACTAGTCTCTCAGTTTTAAAGCTATCGAGCTGAAATTTTGCACAGAGTCTTCTTTTTACTGCACGCAACTAATATGTCGGAACCGGCCGGATCGGATGACTATATCATATAGCTGCCATATCGATCGGTCTAAGAACAAGTTCTAGTTAGAAAAACTTTTTTGTTTTAAATCGTAGCGTCCCCAATCTTAATATATGTTAGTTTTATATGCTCCCACATAATTCTGGAAAAATGTATCAAAATCGGATCACTATAGCATATAGCTGCCATAGGAACGATCGGTCGAAAAATAAGTCGTTGTGAGAAAAACTTTTTTGATTTTCATCGTAGCGTCTCCAATCGTAGTATATATTTGTTTTATATGTTTCCACACAATTCTGAAAAAATTTATCAAAATCGGATGACTATAGCATATAGGTGCCATATAAACGGTCGGTCAAAAAACCACTTTTAGTGAGAAAAACTTTTTTGTTTTTTATCGTAGCGTCCCCAATCTTGGTATATATTAGCTTTATATGCTTTCACATAATTTCGAAAAAAATTATCAAAATCGGATGACTATAGCATATAGCTGCCATAGGAACGATCGGTCGGAAAATGTGTTTTACTAAGAAAAGTTTTTTTTTATGGTATCAAATTTTTATTATCAATGATTTAAAAATTTTAAATATCTGATATCAATATCCCATATATATTTTTCCAGTTAAATCAGTTGGAGTAAAGTTTTTCAAGTGTATTAAAACTTCGGCACAGTCGAAGTTAGCTTTGCCTTCTCGTTTTTTAATACGATTCCACTGAAATATGTACATATTTTTCAGGTTTGTTGACAATTTGACAGCTGATTTTTGTTTGATTTGATTTGTGTTTACCTAACAAACAGTAAAATGTTCGATAAAAAAGTTTCCGTGTGGACAACCACAACTTTAAAGCAGGAATCGCCAAGAAGAGAAAAGAGAAAACCTGTCGATGGTCTTCCCATAAAGAGTAGGTAGAGTTTGTTTCTCTGCCAATCAGTCACGCATAATGTGAATTGCCGAATGTGTTCGGCCCCTAGGGGTTGGCGAACTATGCTATAAACCAGGGTTCGCCAAAAAGAGAGTAAGACAAAGGGTAAAAGTGCTTTCGCGTGTTTCATGGTAGCAAAACGACGTTGACGTTCTATTCAAGAAGCGTAGGTTAAGTTAACTATCGTGCCAATCAGTCAAGCACAACTTCGGTAAGCAATCAGCTCATATGCATGTGATTTGGCCCCCAAGGGCTATGGCAGGCGAACTCTGCTTCAAACTGCTCGTGGAGCGTCTGGAATGCCTGTCAAAGCAAGACCCAAGTTTCTGAAGGAGCTTGCTTTGGACAAGCTCATCGCCATTACAGTGCTGCTGGTTCTTAGACACAAATATTTGCCCCAGGAAAGTTGCTTATTTTTTATGGTATTTTGTTTTTTCAGCACTGACAGCGGTCGGGTTAAAAATATGTGTACACAATTGGGCGGGTCGATTTGTATGGGACAAAAAAATTTAAATAGGCTTATAGCAAAATCGCAATTTATGGACAATTCTAAGAACATTTGGCCAAGAAACCATAGGTCTAAAATTAAAACTTAAATAACACAGGTCAAAAAATGACCAGCATTGTGTTGTCCAGCCTTCAATATATAAATATTATGAAATTATCTGCCCAGATTCCAAAACTGACTTCGGTTTAGCTCCATCGGTTCTTGCTCGCAAGATTTGGCGAAAAAACAAATTAAATGCTCTTTTTACTTATTAGTGGCCCTACTTGGCATTAATTTCTGAACTTGTGGTGTCTATACGACAGATTACATATCAATGGAAAATAATAAGAGCCAAAGGGTCAAAATTGGACTTTAAAGTCGGACTATTCACGATTTATAATAATATTTTAAAACAAATAATTTACTTTAGATCAGAGTGGTTGGTTGATTTGTATTTGAACATTCTTAGCATATGGCCGAACTTTTTCTATAATTATGTAAATTTTATTGCATTTAAATCAGCTTATTTGGCCAAGATTTGGCCTGTTTAAGCCGAACGCAAATATTTCAATTTATGGGAGGATAACTAGATTTATACTCTAAATTTGTATAGGAACTATAAAAAGGCTACTTGATTTCCCATTAGTTATTTACGTCTGGTTTAGTTTTTTATAAATTCTATTTTAACAGTTCCTATACAAATTTTTTATATTAATCTAGTTGTCCTCCCATAAATTTAAATATGTTTGTTCGGCTTAAACAGGCCAAAACTTGGCCAAATGAGCTTATATAAATGCAACAAAATTTACATAATTGGAGAACAAGTTTGACCATACGCTTGGGATGTGCAAATACAAATCAAAAAACCGCACGTGCTCAAAAATTGCAAAAATCATAACTTTTGAACGGAAAGAGATATTTGAAAAATTTCAAAGGGACGATTAAAGAGAATTGATGTATCTTTAAAATGAGCTAAAGCATGTCTTTGTAGGTCAACAGGGAAACTCAGGATCGGCTGCTAAAGTGCATATTTGAATACACTGAAAAGATTTTATGAAATAGGGAAATCATTTTAATTTTTTTTTACGATTTATTTAAAATAGTGTTTTAAAACTAACTAAATTTTTATTAAATTTTATTATTTGAAATTACAAAAAAAAAAATTATTTTCATAAAAAATTATTTCTAACATTGAAATTGTTAATTTTTTTTTAAATGTTGTCAATATAGATATTCATATTATTATACTTAACAGTTCTAATATTTCTGGTAAATGTTCTTCGGTTAATTCGTAGAGTGTTCTGATGTGTCTGAGAGATGAGATACGGGGATCAGAGGAGGCCGACAACATGTTGAAAGTTTCATGTTTTCTTGATTTCGTGATATTTTGCACGTGTTCGCATATCTATACCTCTTGTAATCCTTATATTTAGATTCTTGGGTCTCTTCTGACAACTCTCCCATCAATAAAAGTTGTCGTTGTATTATCTGCTATAGTTTTTTTTCTATTTATTTTTTATATTTTCTACATAACAGATTTCTTGTCTTCTTAGCATATTTTCCATATCTGCATGCATCAACATTTTCACCACAGCTTAAGACATTGATAATGATCTTTAACCTTTTGATGACATCCGGATGAATTTCTGTTATCTGAGCAGTTGCCTCATCGTTTTTAAAGAATCTCCGGGATAATTTCATCATGTTTATATAACAGCAAGGCGGGACAACACAATGTCGGTAATTTTTGTGACCTGTGTTATTTATGAACCTAAACGTTGATATGCGGCGGCTAAGTTTTTATTTTAGACCAATGGTTTGTTGGGCAAATGTTCTTAGAATTGTCTATAGATTGTGATTTTGCTATACGCCTTTTAAAAAAAAAATCGACCCGCCCTAGTACACATATCTTAAATATGTACATTTTTTTCCTATTGGAAATATGTTACATTTTTTTCAATATGTGATAATATGTGAAAATATGTACATATCTGCCTGAGTGGAGAGAGGCTATTAGTCACGAAATGTACGCTGAGCACTTGCGGAGCTCGTACTTTTTGTATATAGAAGATTTGCACGTAAAATAGCAACTGGAGAACTTGATAGGCAAGCCCCTAGTTACAACTTTGTTAAAAAAAATCCAGAACTGGAAACTGATAAGCATCTACTCAACTTTAATCATGTCGGAACTGCGCAGACTGGAACGTTTAATAAGGGTAATTTTTGACTAGCGGAGCTGAGGTTTCTGCTAAAAATTACTTCGCGGCTGTACCGCAAGAACGAAGCCCCACTCTGAATCAACTAATATATAAGCTAATTTAAATTGTGGTTAAATAAAGGAGCTAAGAAAAATCATCGATACACATCTTTTTAGCTTTAAATGTCTTTGTTATACGATTTTGGAACGATAAGTTTTAAAAGAATTCTGAGAAAATAGATTAAAAATTCTATAACGGGTGTATACTTAAATGTTTATTTCAATTTCAGGCTTATATCACACTTATTGCGTCTAACAAAGAACTGTTTAAGCTTTGATTTTATTGGTAGTTCAACCGATGAGTCTGCAGATGATATGAACAACGTTCAGGTATGTTTAAATAAATGTATGCATTAAATAAATATTTTTTAAAATAAAGGTTCATATGCATTATACACAGATTCCCACAGCCTGGCGCCCTGCATTTCTGGATTCAAATACTCTAAATTTATTTTTTGATCTATATCAAATTCTACCTAATGGCCTAGCGAGCTATTCCCTTTCATGTTTGGTACAAATGACTTCTGTACGTCGGTCACTATTTAGCAACTCCGAGAGAACAAAATTTCTTACCCACCTGGTGGAGGGTGTAAAAAATATATTGACTAACTTGCACGTAAGCTCTTATTTGAATGTATCCGTACACACAACTTGATAATTGTAACTATTACAGGGCCTTAGTGATCCGGACAATTACCATGAATTCTGTCGTCTGCTAGCGCGCCTAAAATCAAATTACCAACTTGGTGAACTTATTGCTGTTCCTTGTTATCCAGAAGCCATAGAATTGATTGCGAAGTTTACAGTGCAATCATTGCATGTAAGTATTATAACCAACTCAAAAAGTTTTTATCAAGGCTACAAGCCTGTTCGAAAGCGCTCTGCTCAGAACCGGTTCGGAGTTTTTGGGTTTCTTATTGGTAAAAAGCTGGGTTCAAATATTATTGTATTGTGCTCCTTGATTTAGGAGCAATACAAAAATATAATATGGAGCCCCAACCTCAAAGAAAACAAAAGCGCACAAAACCAAATTAACAAGATAAATGTTTTTATTTTATGTTAGTGAGGACTGTTAATTATTGAAATTCGAATATTTATTTAACTCGAAGGGTAAAAGTTAAAAATTTTTACTAGGCGACGACCACCTAGATTTAAAAGACAATAAAAACTAAAGTAACCAAATTTGACACGTAAACTTTACAGGTGTCCACGCTAATTAAGTATGTTTTAAAATTTTGCCACGCACCTCCCGCGCACGCGCGCATGAAACGTTGTAAAATCAAACACACAAAGGGTACAGGGAACGCGCAAACAAACAACTTAGCAGAGATGAGCGTTTTATACCCGTTAGTCGTAGAGTAAATAGGGTATACTAAATTCGTGCAAGTGTATGTAACAGGCAAAAGGAAGCATCTGATAATAATAATACTTTATGTCAATACTAACATTTATTATAATATTACCAGTTTGTGTGTTAAATTGACAAAGCTGCAAGATCTTACAGGCTAGAAAAACTTGAGTAACCAATTTGATGGATTCTTTCGATTTAAACAGATTACCTCATTCCATTTTACATATGTACCACTTTCAGAATCAACAAATTTGGTCGGAAGTGAAAGCCGAAACTGGTATGATAGACTTCTTCAGTGTGCACGCTTATCAAGTTTGATTGACCGCTGCAATAACAAAAAACGAGAAGGCAAAGCTAACTTCGACTGTGCCGAATTTTTAATACACTTGCAAAAGTTCACTTCAACTGATTTAACCTGTAGAATGTGTATGGGATATACAGTAATGAGTACATGTAATGAGGGTACAAGCAAATTTTCCAAAGACGTCATAACTACATTTGTAAGTTTTAGAAACCTTTGAATACGTTTTTAGAAAGATAAAGCTCTAAAAATAAGGAAAGAACAAAAAATCATAGTTTTATTTACAGTTTTCAACGATTTTATGGATTTTTATGAAAAAAGAAAGAAATTAGGCGAAAAAAATAATAGGACCACTTATCAAATATACACTTAAAATGACAAAATTCGCTTTAATTATGACTTATAGCTAATTGTCTATTACATTCAAGATTATTCAATAAATTTAAGATTTAGTTGCGATGCCTTTTTTGCACCAACGGCTACGAAACGGCTTGGCATAGATTCAACCAAATCTCGGCACTATTTTTTAGGAATCTTGCTTCAGGACTCCTAAATGACTTCATATTTTGATCCGGTGCTGATTGACTTATCAGTAGTAACTGCCTTTTGACATAAGCTCAAAGCCAGAACCATTCCTTTGCATTTCTGCTGGTTTGCTTGGAGTCATTGTCTTGTTGGAAGATCCATACTAACGGCATTTCATATTCTGCGAAGGAAACAATCATATAGCCAAATTATGGACCTATAAATGTTGATCCATTATGGTTTTGAAACAATATAGCGAACCACCTTCATAGTTAGAACGAGAGCGTAAGTTGAAGTCGGCCCTGCTCGACTTCGATATACCCGTTACTCATGGTAAGGTTTATTTAAGAATATTTTATTAGATCACATTATGCCCAAATTGTGGAGATATGAGTTTTTTTTCTCCAAATTGCGGGGTGTCAACTCTACTATAGCTCATCTGATCCCGAAATGTTTTATGGCGGATCGATAAGTAATGATGATTAAAATATATGTCTAGAAGGTTCGAACAATCTATTTTCAAAATTGTGGGAGATATGAGGTATTTTTCAAATTGCGGGGACGGGAACTTTTCTATCGTTCACCTGATCGGGAAATGATGTACGGCGGATCGATAGGTAATGATGATAAAAATATATGTCTAAAAGGTAAGAACATTCTATTTTCAAAATTGTGAAAGATATGAAGTATTTTGCAAATTGCGGGGGCGGCAACTCTTTTATCGTTCATCTGATCGGAAAATGATGTATGGCTGGTCGATAGGTAATGATGATTAAAATATATGTCTAGAAGGTTCGAACAATCTATTTTCAAAATTGTGGGAGATATGAGGTTTTTTTCATATTGCTGGGGCGGAAGGGGGCGTGGCAAAAATTTGAAACAAACTTGATCTGCGTGCAGACAAAGCAAGTCTACACTGAAAAATTTTTAGCTCTAGTTCTTATAGTCTCTGAGATCTAGGTGTTCATACGGACGGACGGACAGATCTATATCGACTCGGCTATTGATGCTGATCAAGAATATATATACTTTATGGGGTCGGAAATGCTTCCTTCTGCCTGTTACATAGACTTCTGACGTAGAAAAGAGAGCCTTTTCACCAAACATAACAACTTTACTCTCATATTTCTATAAAATATCCAACATTTTTGGGATAGCCAATATAGATGTTGATCTGCGAACTTAATGCGATTAGTGATACGTCTGCCCTTTAACAGAGGGACTTCTCTTGGGCCTACGGGTTCTTAAATTCTGTTCTCTGGGTCATGTGTGAACTTTTTGCATTGACCATTTATATCTAGGTCCTTTTTGAGCTCAGTTGCAGCCTTAAAATGATACTTCATGTCCTCGCGGATCCATCTTTTGCCGTGAAACTTGGCCAGGAATCGTTTCGGAGCAATTCTATCAGTCTTTTCTTTTTAGTTTATTGCGTTCCGAATCATTTTATTTGAATATCCAAACAATCGACCAACATCTCTAAAGGATTTTTCAATCAATATTAATTTTTTTGATGATATCGAGATTTTCCGAACTCCAGTGTTTTCCACGAGCCTTGGTATTGATTTACCTTACTCTTGATGATCAAAATAATAAAATTGAAGTCAAATCTCTCAACCACGTGTTTTCGTCAAAGAAACTCTGCCGAACAGAACGGTTTTTTTATGAAAAACGCGTTAGTGGTCCTATTATTATTTTTTCGCATTTTTTGGCCCTTTTCCCATAAAAAACAAAAATCAAAATATCGATAACCATTTCAAGGGAAATATTACTTGTTTCTTAAAGGGGGTATACTAAGCAATAAAAAAAATATAATAAGCAATATTAAAAATATTAAAACTTGGAAATATCGCAACACTAATTGTTTGTTTTTTGATCAAACAGACGGAATGTCATAATGGTCCTATTATTTTTTTCGCAACTTTAGATATTAGATATTTATAAATTCAAAATCATTGAGAATCACGCTACCATAAAAAAAAAACTTTCCTTATAAAAAATCACACTTTTCCGATCGAGCGGTCCTATGTCATCCAATTTTGATCAATTTTTCCAGAATTTTGTTTAAGCATATGAAACTAATATATATATTAAGATTGGTGACGCTACGATGGAAAACAAAAAAGGTTTGCTCACTAGTTTTTGGACCGACCGTTTATATGACAGCTATCTAATGTAGTCATCCGATTTTGATCAATTTTTCCTAAATTATGTGGAAGCATATGAAACTAGTATATGCCAAGATTGGTGACGCTACGGTTAAAAACAGAATGTTTTTCTAACAAGAACTATTTTTTTGACCGATCGTTTCTAAGGCAGCTATATGATATAGTCATCCGATCCGGCTGGTTCCGACATATTAGTTGCGTGCAGCAAAAAGAAGACTGTGCCAAATTTTAGCTCGATAGCTTTAAAACTGAGGGACTAGTTCGCGTAGAAACAGATAGACGGACGGACAGACGGAATTGAACTCGTCGTCCTGATCAAGAATATATATAGTTTATGGGGTCGGAAATTAATATTTCTTTGCGTATCAAACTTCTGGGCAAAATTAATATACACTTTGGATGTGTATAAAAAGGGGTATTAATAAAGATCTATCTATGGATGAATAAAGGAGTTGTGAGTAATTGAGTACAAGAACTAATAGTAAAATTTCAGTGTTTTAATGTGTTTATTAAAAAATAATGTTGACTTTTTCCCCGGCTTTGGCTTTGCTCTTGATATTTTTTTTTTTGATCTGGCTTCTATTTAAACTTTTACAATCAGCAAAAACTAAAAAATATTTTTGATTGTAGCATTCAAACTACTAAACCAATTGGAAAATAATCTTTAACTAGATTATTAGAAATTGCATACTTATTCCTCTCTTGACTCTATGTAAAGTTTCTACTAAAAAAATAGAAGGCTAACATCGGCTACGCCGATGTTTTAAATACCCTTGCAGTTTTTGAAAGGCGCTACCATTGATAACCAAAAAGTTTTTCTCACTAGAATTAGTTTTTAGACCGATCGTTCCTATGGCAGCTATATGCTATAGTCATCCGACTTCGATCAATTTTTCCAGAATTGTGTGGAAGTATATAAAGCTGATATATACCACGATTGGTGATGCTACGATGGAAAACAAAAAAGTTTTTCTCACTAGAACTAGTTGTTGGACCGATTGTTTATATGGCAGCTATATGCTATAGTCATCCGATTTCGATAAATTTTTCCATAATTGTGTGGAATCATATAAAACTAATATATACCACGATTGGTGACGCTACGATGGAAAACAAAAAAGTTTTTCTCACTAGAACTAGTTTTTTGAGCGACCGTTTATATGGCAGCTATATGCTATAGTCATCCGATTTTGATAAATTTTTCCAGAATTGTGTGGAAGCATATTAAACTTTTACATACCACGATTGGTGACGCTACGATGGAAAACAAAAAAGTTTTTTTCATTAGAACTAGTTTTTGAACCGATCGTTCCTATGGCAGCTATATGATATAGTCATCCGATCCGGCCGATTCCGACAAATGTGCAGCGTATTTGTATTTAAAGACTTTTTGCAAAGTTTGGTCAAGATAGCTTTAAAACTGAGGGAGGAGATAGCATAGAAACAGACGGACGGACAAACGGAAATGAACTCAGCTCGTCATGCTGATCAAGAATATATATACTTTATGTGGTCGGAAATGATTCCTTCTATGCGTTACAAACATCGTGACAATTTTAATATACCCTCTGCAAGGGTATAAAAACTTACCTACTAAAAAAACTTAAAAACAATATTAACTCAAAAACGTTTTGAGTCCAGCATTCCAACATACATACAAATTTAATGGCTGTAAACTAGTGTTATCGATCCTATTTCAGCTCTTTCAAAGGTCTGCTTCAGGCCGTTATTGAGTAGTACTTTTGTTGTTGGGCATCCCTACTCGGGCGACCAGGCATTGAGATCGCCAGCGACGACTACTGTGATTTTTCATATATGTGGTCAGCATGTTCGCTCATGATTCTTTTGGCCTCGTGCAGTGTCAGGCTTGGCATAAAATTTAGATAAGTAGATAGGTGCTGTAAATGTAGATTCCCTTTATTTGCGCCATATCGAATCCTACTGACCTTTTTGGGCTCCTTATAATGGATGTTGACTTTCCGCAGCTCCAGCTTGCAAATTTCTTCGCGGTTTTAACTAACCATTCTCCTGAGTTACTTACTCGTCATACGTCAAATCTAAATATACATTAAATAAAATAACTTAAAGCGAGGAATTTTCCGAATTTATTCTTGGGTGAAAAATTTGAGATTTGGTTTCGAATACTCAACCGAGCTGTTGAGCTCCATCAAAGCCTTAATTTTAAAGATCCATCCATTTTTGAGCTTTTATAAGAATAACAATGATCTTTCCTTAAATTTTTTGTTTCTGTTTAAAAAAAAAAACATTTTTGGTATAATGTAACAAACAAAATCGCTCGTGCGCCACCTCAAGATAAAATCGTAAAAATCTGATTTTTTGACCAGATGGTGCTTATGATGCGAAAAATCATACATGAGATAAAAAAAACTAACAATTTTTGTTGGCCCGTTTCACTCCACCCTAGTGTGCACAGGATACTTGCCGGTTCCGCTTTGCTAGAGGTGGCCGTGTGTTTATCTCCTTCGCAGTTATAGCAAGCCTTTAAGTTATGTTTGCATTAACAGTTGGCCGAGATGTGCCCAAATTCCTAGCATTGGTAGCACCTTCTTGGTATCAGCTGAGGTCTTACTCTACACCAGGCCCATCCAATACGTATTTTCTCCTCTTGGAGTAGTTCGGAATCTTCTTCCGGTATAAGCCCGAGTGTTGCTGTTGCCGATTTGCTCAGATCCGTCTGAGCGTTGATTGTATCGACAACCTCCTTTATGTCTGCGACTTCTTGAATGTCCCCAATTTCTTTGTTCTCCGTAAGTGTTTCGACTTCGGCTGTAGTTCCCAGTACTTTCTGTACTGAGCTTTGCAGTTCTGCAGTCTTGGGATCCGACATCTTGTCTAGCACCAGCAGCAAGGCACCTGTCGGTGTACTTCTCACTCCCTGTGCACTTTGCCCAAGCTCTTTCGGATTTGGCTTGGCCCTTGCTAGTCGAAGAATGTTTGCGTATGTCGCATGTTCTCCCAGGGTCTAGATGACAATGTCGGTCTAGATGACAACACGGTAGTTCACTCCTGACTAATTATTTCGGCATGGTGTTTCCGCTTGGTGATTGCTTGCACCGGCTGCTTCCTGGCAATTCATGCTGACTCCTTTGCTCTGGTCTGTCGATTTATGCATTGCTTCTGTGGCGGCTCACCATTTCATTTCTAATATTATATTCAATTCATTATATTTAAAACTTTAACGATCAAATAATATTTAGTATTGTAAGCCAACACTGTATTATCGATATTTATCGATTACACTAGTTTACAAAAATAAACACCCATTGAAGCTGTTATTTTTTAATGATGTACTTTGGAATGCTGAGCTCAAAAAATAAATTCAAAAATTTTTGTATGGATACGTTTTTGAGTTTGAATTTTTTTCAGTTTTTTCGTTAGGTACCCTTGCATTTTATGACATATCTCGAGATAGAAACTTAAGATGTCGTCAAGCAAGGTATTAATCTAAAGGGTATGCAATTTTCAATAATCTTGTTAAAGATCATTTTTCAATCGGTTTAGTAGTTTGAATGCTACAAGCAAAAATATTTCGAAAAAATCGTTTTTTTTTTCTCAAAAACGTGCAAATTTTGTTTTCCTAAAATCTGTAAAAGGTTAAAACTGATAAAAATAAATTGTTTTTTTCTTTTGTTCTTACGAATATCACTTCTACGAAGAAAATAAGGCATTGGTTAGGAATATCTATGGATAAATAAAGGAGCAATTAAGTACAAGTACTAACAGTCAAATTTCATTGTTTTATGTATATATTAGAAAATATTTATATTTTTTTTTTCGTTTTTGTCCTTGCTCTTAATTTTTTTCAGTGATTTGGTTTCTATTGGAACTCGTACATTGAGCAAAAAGCAAAGTAAAAAAAAAAAATTTTTTTTAATGAACCCGTAAAATAGTCAAATTTGACCCCTAGTTGTTTCACACAATTGCTTACAACTTCGCTATTTATCCACAGATTTTCGTCATCAACGCCTTATTTTCTTCGTTATAGGGCAGTTTGTAAGAATAAAAGAAAAAACAATTTTTTGATTGTTATTTTCAACCATTTACAGATTTTAGAAAATCAAATTTTTTACGTTTTGAGAAAAAAATCATTTTTTTTCTAAATATTTTTGCTTCTTACTTTTAAACTACTGAACCGATTAGAAAATGTTCTTAGACTAGATTATTGGGAATTGCATAACCTCTTGATTAATCCCTTGCTTGACTTCATCTAAAGTTTGTAACTCGAGATATGGCTTAAAAGGTATGGGTACCTACCGAAAAACTAAAAAAAAATTGTAACTCTAAATATTTTTGCTTCTTACTTTTAAACTACTGAACCGATTAGAAAATGTTCTTAGACTAGATTATTGGGAATTGCATAACCTTTTGATTAATCCCTTGCTTGACTTCATCTAAAGTTTGTAACTCGAGATATGGCTTAAAAGGTATGGGTACCTACCGAAAAACTAAAAAAAAATTTTAACTCAAAAACGTATCCATACAAAATTTTTTTAAATTCATTTTTGAGTTCAGCATTACAAAATACATCATTAAAAAATAATGGCTTTAATGGGTCTTTTTCGCAGTAAACTAGTGTTATTAACAAACACATACGAAGTAAGAAACTCATCACTAGGAAGTGATGAAGCAGCCGATAAACGGCCAGAAACGGGCAAGTACGAACATCTAAAAGCTTGCATCTTGGAACGCTATTGTGAAAGTGAGCAAAAGAAAACACAGAAACTTCTTTCCGAAATTGATTTGGGCGACAAGAGACCTACGCAGCTACTCAACGAGTTAAGTTGCAAAAAACAAGGTTACGGACGATTTTCTAAAAACCTTGTGGCTACAACGACTCCCATCACAAGTAAGAGCAATCTTACAAGCGTCAGACGTGGTTTTGCCGGAGCTAGCAAAACTAGCTGATAAAATAATGGAAGTCGGCGAATACCACAGAGTGTCTGCAATTGACATAAACAAACCAAAATCTGCCCAGCCAACCGACCTGGAGCAGCGTCTCGATCGCATCGAACAGCAGATCAACAGTCTCTACACAAACAAAAGACGCTCTCGTTCAAATTCAGCTGGACGCAGCAAGAACTCAACATCTTCAACTGAACAAGGCGGACCGTTGTGCTGGTACCATAGTAAGTATGGAAAAGATCGACTTATAGAGTGCATATCATCAAATTCCCGTTGCGCAGAACGATATTCCGAAAACAGCTATAATAACTCCATTTGGTCTGTTCGAATTTATGTACATGACATTTGGTCTTAGGAACGCAGCGCAAACGTTCCAGCGCTACATCAACGATGTCATCAACGGACTCGACTTCGAATTCGCATACATAGATGATATCCTGATCGCTTCTGAGTCAGAAGCTCAACATACTCAGCACTTGCATATTATTTTCGAGCGCCTACGTCAAGCTCAGCTAGCGGTAAACTTCGAAAAATGTCAGTTTGGTACGAACGAACTTGTTTTTCTTGGCCACAATATTAGCTCAGACGGACTCAAGCCATCTGAAGAAAAAGTTGTCGCCATTCGAAAATCCAACAAGCCAAAACAAGCTAAAGATTTAAAAAAGTTCCTGGGTATGATCAACTTTTATTGCCCTTTTATACCAAATGCTACTGGCAATCAACAGATATTACAACTTTTGGTACACGGCAACAAGAAAAACGACAAATCTATCATCGAATGGTCGTCCGAGGCAGAGCGTGCGTTTCAAGCTTGTAAGAACGAACTTGCAAGTGCCACTTTGTTAAATTACATGGCACCTAACGCTCAATTGATGCTCACAACTGACGCATCGGATACGGCTATGGGGGCAGTACTTCATCAAATTGATAACGATCAAGTCCAACCACTGGGCTTTTTCTCGAAAAAGTTTACGTCAACTTAGCAGAAGTATTGTACATACGACAGAGAGCTCACAGCTGTATATCAAGCCATTATACACTTTAAGTACGCACTTGAAGGCAGGAATTTCAGGATTTTTACCGACCACAAACCGCTTATCTTCGCTTTTAAGCAGAATATCGATAAAGCATCACCACGCCGAGCCAGACAATTGGATTTTATCAGTCAATTCAGCACTGATATACATCACCTACCTGGTTCAGACAACAACACTGCGGATTTGCTATCTCGGATTAACGCAGTCCAAACAAGTACTATCAACTTCGAAGAGATGGCAGTCCAACAAGTGGAAGATGATGAACTTCCGTTACTTTTAAGGTTAGACCCTCAACAATCGATAGTGCTAACACAATTTGCTATTCCAGGTACAACTAAGCAACTGTACTGCCATTCACTGAACAACAAAATTCGACCATACGTCCCGAATAGTTTACGCGCACTCGTCGTTCAAAAGCTGCATTCACTCTGCCACCCTGGAGTAAGGGCAACCAGAAAGCTAGTGGCGAACCACTACGTCTGGCCATCTATGGCAAAATATGTTGCCACCATTGTTCGGTCCTGCGTTCCATGCCAGAAAGCCAAGGTTCAGCGCCATACGAAAACACCATTAGGCCAATACGCCACTGTGGACACAGGATTCGAACACATAAACATCGACCTCGTTGGCCCATTGTCAACTTCAAACGGATTTAAATACTGTTTGACCTGCATCGATCGTTTCACCAGATGGCCTGTCGCGATTCCCTTGACCGACATAACCGCGCAATCAGTAGCCAACACACTAGTTTCCGGTTGGTTTTCCACCTATGGAATACCACTACGACAATTTGAATCTACGTTATTTGCTGAGCTATCTAATATGTTTGGAATCAAACATTTGAGAACTACCGCTTACCACCCGCAGTCCAACGGCATTATTGAGCGTTGGCACCGATCGCTTAAAACCGCCATTAAATGCTGCGACCAAATACACTGGAGCACGTCCTTGCCACTCATCCTGCTTGGCCTACGCACAACGGTTAAAAGCGACATCGGTCTCAGCCCTGCAGAATTGGTTTACGGCGCGTGCCAAGGGAGTTTTTGACACCACGTGCCAGGCGCCCTACTGAATCTGAATTGGTCGAATCACTTCGTAACGCTATATCCAAATTACCAACTTCAAAACCTTTGCATCATCACGTTCCACAAGAGTTTATACATCCAGCTCTTGCAGATTGCAAATTTGTTTTCGTGAGAATCGATTGAGTAGAAGCACCGATAGAGGCTAGCTACGAAGGTTCTTTCGAAGTGATACAAAAACATGACAAATATTTCATTCTGCAAAATGCAACACAAACACGCAAAAGATTCCATCGATCGTCTTAAAGCCGCATTCCTATATGATACAACGTCTTCCCCCTCTGCGTGCACAAATACAAATGCAACCCCAGAGACGACCTCAAAGGATACACCGACTCCAGCAGCAGAGCAACGTACCAGATGTGGAAGGCATATCAGATTCCCGTCCAAGTATCTATCCGTACTTGAACATTAGACGGGGGGTACTGTGGCGGCTCACCATTTCATTTCTAATATTATATTCAATTCATTATATTTAAAACTTTAACGATCAAATAATATTTAGTATTGTAAGCCAACACAGTATTATCGATATTTATCGATTATTAACCAACACATACGAAGTAAGAAACTCATCACTAGGAAGTGACGAAGCAGCCGATACGAATGGATCAAAGAACTCGCTTAAAATAATAAAGCAATTTTAGTTTAATAAAATACAAATATTGGAGCTTAAAATCTTTACGGGCTCCAGGGTCATTTACACAACGACGACACCCAACTCGATGATCTAAACTTCCTAGGCATCGGCTAAGCTGAGGATGTTATAGGTAATGGGCCTGGTTTCTATGCCGTTTTGCTTTGCCATCCATTTTTTTGGATTGAGGTTGGGGGATCGTCTTCACCACTGTGTGCTTCCCCTTAACTTCCTGTACGTGTGCGTACACATCTCTCTGTAGAAGTCGATCTCATTTACTAGGTCCTTTACAACATTAGTTATGGGTCGTTTTGAGAGAGTCATGAGCTTTTTTAGCTCCCTTTTTTAGCTTCCCTCGTCCTTATCCTTGTCTTTCCGGGTTGCTTTGGTGATCGTTGGATCACCGTGCTCTTCTTGAATGTGTCACTAATGTCCAAGAGTGTGTCTGTGTGTATGTGAAAATATGCGAATCAATACACACAAAATCAAGTGTAGTCGAAGCGGACACTCAGGTCACAATTATCTTTAAGTAGAAAGTGTCTTTGAAATATCGGTAGGTCTTTTTATAGGCATTCATTTTGTATATTACATTTTTAATTCGGTGTAGGATATCGAAAGCTTGTACGAAATATGTTATACCACTGACAAAAAAATGGCCTAAATGAAAAGGTGGAAAATTAGCCTGTTTCGCGCGAACCCCAGGCAAAATAGCACCCCGCCCAACCGACCGAGGGGTGCAGCCGCTAACGTGCGACACGAAATCACAGTGGAAAATTACAAAGAATAGATCAAAATAAAAACAAGTAAGAAAGCCGGTCAAGCCCTACTGTAATATACTCTGTACCTGTTTGTATATAACTTTATAGTGTGAAGTCACACAAACTGTGCAAGTGCTGCTTATAACCAGAATAACGTTCATCTGATCTGGAAACGGTGTATGGTGGATCGATAAGTAAAGAAGATTAAAGTAATGCCTATAAGGTTCAAACAATCTGCTTTAAAATTGTTGGAGATATGAGATTTTTTCAAATTGTGGGGGTGGTAACTCTTCTATCGATCATCTGATCGGAAAACAATATGTAGGGGTTCAATAAGTATGGATGAGTAGAATATATATCTAGAAGGTTCAAACAACCTAACTCCAAAATATCGGGATATTTGATGTGTTTTTCAACTTGTGGGGGTGGCAATTCTACTATCGTTCATCTGATTGAAAAACGATGTATGGAGGCTCGATAAGTAATGATGAGTAGAATATATGTTAAGAAGGTTAAAACAACGTTACTCCAAAATTGCGGGATATTTGAGCAGTTTTTCAAATTGTGGGGGTGGCAACTCTACTATCGTTGATCTGATCGGAAAACGATGTATGGGGGCCCGATAAGTATTGATAAGTATAATATATGTCTAGAAGGTTCGATCAACCTAACTGTAAAATTGTGGTAAATATGAGGGTTTTTTTTAAATTGCGGGGTAGGCAGGGGCGTGGCAAAAATCAAAACTAAACTTGATCTGCCTGCAAGTATAAGAATTATATGTTCCATACACTTCAAACCTCTATCTCTTACCATCTCTGAGATCTCAGCGTTCATACGGACGGACGGACATGTCTATATCGACTCTGCTGTTGATACTGATCAAGAATATATATCCTTTATAGGGTCGGAGGTGCTTTCTTTTGACTGTTACATACATTTGCACAAACCCTGGAGGCTAGAATCGTTAAAGTGAATTCAAAATAAATTGCGGGCTAAATGTGTGAAGGTAGAGGTCTTTAAAGCAGGAAAGGACAATTCCGAACTGATCACAGAGGACACGAAAAGGCTTATGCATAGCATAGTTCTACACCGTTTCAGGGATAGGGAAATAAAGTTACGGGTAGGTCTCATCGGGACACTAAAATTAATTTGGCTAGTCAACTCAGAGGAGTCAATTTCACCACTAACAAGTTTATGTAAAAAAATTACTCCAAGCATAATTATACGGTTAATTATGGAAGGAAGGTTAATTAAAAGAAGTCTATCTCAGTTTAAGCCTTGAAGTGCAAACAACAAGAACTGCTTTTGCACCGATTCAATTCTATCCTGATGGGTTGAAAGAGATGAGAAGTATAAAGAATCTTGGTCGTATTGAGATCGTCAAATTCCTTTGACCATCGTTTGATGAACCCAAATACGCTTCTGGTCTTATTGACAGTAAAGATAACATAAGAGTCGAATTTAAGTTGATGATACAGAATAACCCCTACATCGTTAACCTCATTGGCAGTATTGTGCAAGCGTTCCAATAGTACACTATCAAGAGTATAAGTGACTAGCTGATGTGAGCTTCTATAAAAAGTCATAACCTTACATTTTGAGCCATTAAGGTTTAGAAAATTAACTTGACACTATGTCTGAAACGCATACAAATCTTCTTGCAAAAGATAGCGAGAGATCAGATCTTTATAAGTTTGACAAAGCTTCACATCACATAGTATAGATCAAACATTTCTCGAAGAAATAATACTTATACATTTAAATTGAAATTAATTAAATGTTCGAGTAAACAAAAATTCAGAACATCTGTAATTTTTTTAATACTTTGTACAATTTAATTACTCTTCTTTACAAATTTGGAAAATCTTCGGTCGAAAGAAGTTTCGAACCAAAACCTTATCACAAAAACCTTGAACTTGAAATATCTGAACCTTAACCATTGGTAAATGATTTAGTTTTGCAGCCCTGTTTAGAATAAGAATTCTGAAAAGAACCATTTATGTTCTATCACTTAGGAACTAAGAAACCCAATTGAAAAGATTAATTGGGAAACCGATTAAACTTAATTTGAGAAGCAGCAAAGAGTGATCTACGGAATCGAACGCCCTGCTAAAATCAGTATAATTGACGTCTGTTTGCATTTTGGTTAAGAACCCTTTGATCACAAGAGAAGTAAACTCTAGAAGGTTAGTGGTAGTAAATCTACGTTTCACAAAGCCATGCTGGAAAGGTGAAATGATAGAACTACAAAAGGGTTGCAGTTGGGATGTTATAATTTTTTCTAAAGTATATATATTCGGTACCTGCCAAAGTTTGTATACTACTGATCCATTTTAAGTGTGGGACCACACAAACTGTGTAAATGTGTGTAATTTGTGTAAAAATTATTTGGATTACTTATAACTCAACTATCGTTCATCTGTTTTGAAGACGGTGTATGGTGGACAAATAAATAATGATTTTTTATATAAGTGGCTAGAACGTCCGAACAATTAATTTTTAAATTGTGGTAGATATGCGATTTTTTATATCCGTTACTCGTATACTAAAAAGGGTACACTTCGTCCAAATGTATGTAACAGGCAGAAGGAAGCACCTCCGACCCCATAAAGTATACCTATTCTTGATCAGCATCAATAGCCCAGTGAATTGTGTGGGAGGCAAGGGGCGTGGCATAAATTTAAAAAATAGAGTCTCTGACTAATGCTGATTACTATATAAGTCCAGAAGGTCCGAACAATCTTTCTATAATATGATAAACTTGATCTGCCTGCAATTAAAAGGAGTTTATCTTTCATTCACCTAAAACCTCTTAGTCGTACCATATCTAAGATCTGTATGTTCATACAAACAGACAGACGGCCATGGCGACTCGGCTATTCTGTCAAACTTTAAATTGGTTTAACACATAAGTTTGTTTTTCCATTTAAAATGTCGAGCTTCATTTCAAAATAACAACATAAGCGGAAAGCTTTATTGGTTGAATTTTAAGAAAAGTGCTTTTGAAGGTCATCGTCATTGCTCTCTGATGCTTATCCTATATTAGAACTTGACAGGAGTGGTATGCTTGATTTAAAAGTGGTGTTTTTGCGTGGAAGACAACAGAGCGTCCCAGCCAGATAAAAAAAGTTTAAAGATGCAAAATTGCACGATGAAAGCATTACAGGAGCATTGTATCGAACTCAATTGATGCGCTTGAGCCGAGAAAGAAATTCTTCAACATGACATTGCTCGGCCACATGTTGCAAACGTTTTAAAAACATACCTAGAAACGCTGAAATGGAAAGTGCTTCCTCACCCGCCGTGTAGTCCAGACATGGCTCCTTCGGAATAGGTAGTAGTCCGATCGATGGCTCATGCCTTGGATAATGTGCGCTTCCATTTTTATGACGAATGCAAAAAATGGATCGATTCGTGGATCCGAAAATTTCCAGATAGATGGTAAAAAGTAGTGGTAAAAAATGTCTAATCGTTTTTTCACAATAAAGCATGAAATTAAAGCTTGGTATTGATTAACTGCGAAAATTGTGCGAAAATTGTGCGAAATCTCTGCACATTGTTTCGTCGATAGCAAGTGCGAAAAGTTGCCCCAATCTCTAGTTTCAAATCTACCCACCTCTAGGTGTTTTGTTCACAAATTAAATTTCAAATGGATAACAGCGGAGAGTATAATTGGCTTGCAATACCGCAGTTGTTACTACAATAGCGATGTGTGAGTTGCAACAAACGGCAGAGAATGCAACCAGGAAACCACTACTTGCAGCGACAAAGAAGTCCCAAGTCCGACCATCCTGGAGTCATGTGGCTCATACATTACAAACCCGGAATCACTTTATTAACCTTCCTTGTCAAGGGAAGCACCTTTATTTGCCCAGATGCTTTTGACCAATCCTGTATCAGAATGCTACATGTGGATAAGCCCCTTCAGCACAGGTTTCTCTTTGATTAAATTGATCAGGGCCACTTTATGCACTTGTATATTTCGACACAGCCGACTGCAAAAAATATGGTTTTGATATATTTCGCACTATCGAAATAATGACCTATCGATTAACTATTGCGTGACACGGTATGCATCGGGTGGCACCGCTGCAACATCGATATGGCTTTTCGCAACCTTTCTGTGGACCAACTCTTAAAACAGCTACCAGCGAAAATCGAGCGAAATCGTTTTTTTTTTATATGAAGTTTCTTATTTCGCGACTATTTCGCAGTTACTCGCCTCCGCCGATGTTTAAATACCCTTGCAGTTTTTTTTATTTCATGAAAGAATTTGTTTTAAAGATTCTTTTAGAACAATTTAATTTCGCTGAGAACCTGTCCCCAGCTGACCAACTGATTGCGCCACTTTCCGTAACCGTTTGGCTGACCAAGCCAGAAGCCGATCGTGGTATGGGAGCTATACTATATATTTATCCGATTTTGATCAAACCTGGCACAACTAAGTTGAAACAAATAATATTTAAGATTAACAAGTATAAACATGCTACCTTTGATAACAAAAAAATTTTTAACACTAAAACTCGATTTTCATCCGACCGTTCTTATGGCAGCCTTATGCTATTGTCATCCGATTTTGATAAAATCTAATGAATACCAAGTTTGGTAACGCTTCAACAGAAAGCAAACAAGTTTTTCTTACAAAAACTAGTTTTTTTTACCGATCTTTTCTATGGCAGCTATATGATATAGTGAACCGATCCGGCCGGTTCCGACAAATGTGCAGCCTATGTGTATTTAAAGACTTTTTGCAAAGTTTGGTCGAGATAGCTTTAAAACTGAGGGAGGAGATATCATAGAAACAGACGGACGGACAGACGGAAATGAACTCAGCTCGTCATGCTGATCAAGAATATATATACTTTAAGAAGTCGAAGATGCTTCATTCTATGCGTTACAAACATCGTGACAATTTTAATATACCCTCTGCAAGGGTATAAAAATGATCGGGTTTCAATGCATACTCCCAATGTATTATATATACAGCTGCGAAAAAATAATATCACTACATTTGTAAGTTTTAGAAACCTTTAAAAAAGTTTTAAGAATGAGAAAACTCCTAAAAATAAGGAAAAGAAAAAAAATCGGAGTTTCATTTACCGTTTTCAAAGTAATTAAGGAATTTTATAAAAAATTATGGAAATTAAACGAAAGAAATAATAGCAACATTTTTCAAGTATACAATTAAAACTACAAAATTTACTTAAATCATAACTCACTGCTATCTCTTATATATATAAAAGAGTTTGTCCTGACTGACTGATTGGCAATCAACGTAGAGACTGAACGGTAAGAGATAGAAAGCTGAAATTTTCACAGAAGTTTCCTTATGAGTTGAAAGTGAGCACTAAGGCGGGGTATTGGAAAATTCCACCCCTAAGGGGTGGAAAACTCCCGGAAAAGCTACTATGGGGAAAATTTTTTTTTTCATCCGATTGACTTGAAATAAGCGAATTAATTGGACACCTGTTCCCAGATTTTGGAAAATCCGCTCACAAAGAAAATGGCCGGAAAATTCTTCATGAAAGAAACTATTTTTCATCCGACTGACTTCAAACTCGGTTTGTGAGGATGTTAAGCAGAATAATTAGACTTGAGATTTTCCGATGATGGAAAATCCGCCCGAAAAGTCGGGAAATTCCCGGAAAATTCCAAAGGGAAAAAACTCTTTTTCATCCGATTGGCTTCAAACTCGGTTTGTAAGGATAGTATGCTAAGTAATTGGACATGAGATTTTCAAATGTTGGAAAATCCGCCCACAAAGAAAATACCCGGTAAATTCTATATGAAAAACTATTTTTGATCCGATTGACTTCAAAATCGGTTTGCAGCGATAGTATACAAAATAAGTTGACATGAGATTTTCCGATGTTGGAAAATTCGCCCCAAAAGTGGGGAAATGCCTGGAAAATTCTATTTGGAAAACACAATTTTTCATCCGATTGACTTCAAACTCGGTTTGTAAGGATAGTATGCAAAATAAGTGGACATGAGATTTTCAAATGTTGAAAAATCCGCCCACAAAGAAAATGCCCGGAAAATTCTATATGAAAAACTATTTTTGATCCGATTGACTTCAAACTCGGTTTGCAGCGATAGTATACAAAATAAGTTGACATGAAATTTTTTGATTGTGGAAACTCCACCCACAAGGAAAATGCCCGGAAAATTCTATATGGAAAAATCTATTTTTCATCGGATTGACTTCAAACTCTGTTTGCAAGAATAGTATGCAAAATAATTAGACATGTGATTTTCCAATGTTGGAAAATCCACCCGAAAAGTCGGGAAATTCCCGGAAAATTTCATATGGTAAAACCTATTTTTAGTCCGATTGGCTCCAAAATCGGGTTGTAAACACATTATAGAAAATAATTAGACATTTGTTTTCTAGGTAGAGGAATTTTCGCCCACAGGCAGGAATAATGGTGGGCGTATTTCGGTTCAGTGACAATGGCTATTTGTGAGCCGATCTGAATAAAATTCGTTTTGTAAGCTCTAGGGTCAGAATAATTATTGCGTTCCGTATCATTTTATTTGAATAATCAACCAATCAACCGACATCTCTAAAAGATTTTCCTATTAATATTTTTATACCCTTGCAGAGGATATATTAAAATTGTCACGATGTTTGTAACGCAGTGAAGGAAGCATTTCCGACCACATAAAGTATATATATTCTTGATCAGCATGACGAGCTGAGTTCATTTCCGTTTGTCCGTCTGTTTCTATGCTATCTCCTCCCTCAGTTTTGAAGCTATCTTGACCAAACTTTGCAAAAAGTCTTTAAATACAAATACGCTGCACATTTGTCGGAATCGGCCGGATCGGATGACTATATCATATAGCTGCCATAGGAACGATCAGTCCAAAAACTAGTTCTAATGAGAAAAACTTTTTTGTTTTCCATCTTAGCGTCACCAATCGTGGTATATATTAATTTTATATGATTCCACACAATTCCGGAAAAATTGATAAAAATCGGATGACTATAGCATATAGCTGCCATATGAACGGTCGGTGCAAAAACTAGTTCTAGTGAGAAAAACTTTTTTGTTTTCCATCGTAGCGTCACCAATCGTGGTATATATTAATTTTATATACTTCCACATAATTCTGGAAAAATTTATCAGAATCGGATGATTATAGCATATAGCTGCCATAGGAAATCGGTCTAAAAACTAATTCTAGTGAAAAAAACTTTTTTGTTATCAATGGTAGCGCCTTTCAAAAACTGCAAGGGTAGTTAAAACATCGGCGTAGCCGATGTTAGCCTTCTATTTTTTTATGATTTCGAGATTTTTCGAATTACTGTGTTTTCTACGAGCCTTGGTATTGATAATTGGCCACAGTAATATAATTAAAGTCAAGTATCTTAGCCACGTGCTTTTTATCAAAGAAATTCACCGAAATCTATGAAGAATGCTTAACCCTCTAAGACTACTTTCAAAAATAATGGGTGAAAATAATTTAAATTCAATTTCTTAAGTGAGTTGTGGCTCCTGATCTCAAATATGTATTCAGAATGAGCGTAGAAGCTTTCGTTTACCTGTAAGGTGAGAAAAGTGATTAAGTGCCACAAGTCACTCTTGGGGCTTAGAGTGTAAAAAAAGTCATTTCAAAATTTCGACAAATTTTAATAGTAAATAAACATACCTTTCACGATAAAATTTATGAGCTGGATTGGTTTTATGTATTTTCTTTGATTAACAAAACAAATCACAATATGCAGCAGGTAAAACTTCACGCGCGAAAAAACACATGTTCTGTACATATGAAAGTAAAAAGTACCGATAAAAGCTTCTGATAGCTTTCAAAGCTTCTGCACGTAATTTGGTGTTTGTTTTTAACAGCCCAAAAATATTTAAATGATGTAAAAGCTTTTTGTTTTTTTTTTACGTTGATAATATAATAAGTGTCTTGAGACACTCTTACGTGTTAGAGGGTTAAGAGATGCTATAATTTTTTTCGCTATTTTTTTAGCCCTTTACTTATAAAAAATAAAAAAAAAATTATACTCATTTCAAGGGCAGTATTACTTTTTTCTTTTAGGAGGAATACTAAGCAATAACAAGTAAGAAAGTCGATCAAGCCTGACTGTAATATACTCTGTACCTGTTTTTATATAAATAATAACTTTAAAGTGTGGGGTATACAAACTGTTCAAGTGCTGCCCATCACGATTACGGGCTGCTGCCCAGCGTAATTATTTGATTTGCTTATAACTCGAATATCGTTCATCTGATCTGGAAACGGTGTATGGTAGATCGATAAGTAATGACGATTAAAATATATGCCTAAAAGGTTCAAACAATCTGTCTTTAAGATTGTGGAAGATATTCGATTTTTTTCAAATTGTGGGGGTGGCAACTCTACCATCGTTCATCTGATCGGAAAACAATGTATGGGGGTTCGATAAGTAATGATGAGTAGAATATATGTCTAGAAGGTTCGAACAACCTTACCCCAAAATTTCGGGATAGTTGAGGTTTTTTTCAAATTGCGGGGGTGGCAACTCTACTATCGTTCATCTGATCGGAAAACGATGTAAAGGAGCTTGATATAAAATGATGAGTAAAATATATATCCAGACGGTTCGAACATCCTAACTCCAAAATTGTGGAAGATATGAGGTTTTTTTAATTTGCGGGGTAGGCAGGGGGCGTGGCAAAAATCAAAACTAAACTTGATCTGCCTGCAAGTACAAGAAATATATGTTCCATACACCTCAAACCTCTATCTCTTACCATCTCTGAGATCTCTTCGTTCATACGGACAGACAGACGGACATGGCTGTATCGACTCGGCTGTTGGTGCTGATCAATAATATACATAGTTTATAGGGTCGGAGATGCTTCCTTCTGGCTGTTACATACATTTGCACAAACCCAATATACTCTGTGTACCTTCGGTACAGAGTATAAAAAGAATAACAAGACCAAGCAAAATAGCAACACTTATTGTTTGTTTTTTGATCACTTAGAAGAAGTATCATAGTGGTGCTATTATTTTTTTCCCAACTGAATGTTATATAAGTATATATTTTTTTAAAATTATTTATAATACATCAAATAAAATATTATAATTAATTATGGGAGAAACAGCGCTAGCGTCGAAGCTTTTGGCTCTAAGAATATAAATACTCTGTACACTTGCACAAACTCATTATTTTGTATCTTTGATACAGAGTAGAACAACAACAACAAAGGTACAGAGTATAATAATCGGTTTTGACCAGAAGCCAGATAAAAAGTTTAAAATTTTGCCTTATGTTATTAATTACTACTTTCCCCATAGAGCAGCGGGTATATCGAAGTCGGCCAGACCGACTTTAACATACGCTCTTGTTGTATTTAATTATTGTTTGTCTACAGATGTGGCTTTTTGCGCCTAACAGTGTGCACTACTTACTTACCTTGTGGCAACGCATGGTGGCGTCCGTACCATATGTTAAGTCGCCAGACCCGCACTTACTCGGCACATATACACCAGAGGTAATTAAGGCTTATATCGAGTCGCGACTAGACGCTGTGCCAGTAATAGTACGGGATAACCTGGATGATCCACTGGATGATTTATGCATGGTACAGCAACAGCTTGAACAGCTGTCCGTAATTGAGCGCTGCGAGTACAATAAGACTTGTAATCTACTAGTGCAGCATTTTGATCAAACGGCACGTGAGTACGAGAATCTAGTACAGACGCCCAATGCTAATCCAATTGATATCACCATACACGAGTTGCAATTGACCTGGTTAGTGTACATAATTGGGTCAGCTATTGTTGGCAGGCTTTCCGTAACGACCAGCGACGAACACGACACTATGGATGCAGAGCTGGTCATTCGTGTGCTTCAATTAATGAGCTTGACCGATGCACGATTGCCTCAGGCTGGATGCGAGAAACTTGAGCTGGCAGTACTTAGCTTTTTAGATCAGGTTCGCAAGATGCATAGCAGTGAACAAACGCAAAAAGCAAATGTGTACAAAAGACTTAGTGAAGTCTTTGGACTAAGCGATGAGCAAATGCTTTTGAGCTTCATAAACCGGAAAATGTAGGTTTCTTTGATTGCCATGTTATTTAACATTAGTTACGTATTTTTGCAATTGCAGCATTACGAATTTAAAATTTTGGGGGCGCTCAGAGCAGATTATCACCAAAACGTTGATGTTATTATCCGATCTCTCCGTGCACTTTAATTCAGTGCGTAAGCTAGCCCGCTTAGAGGAAGTTCAGTTTATGCTTACTCACCACACAAGTGATCACTTTCCGTTCTTGGGCACAAATTCCTCGTTGAGTGAAATGCGCTGTCGCACAATGTTTTACACATCTCTGGGTCGATTGTTAATGTTCGACTTGGGGGAAGATGAAGAACGATTCTACAATTTTTTGACGCCTCTAACAAGTAAGCATTGTCATTACACACTTTCATATTAATTTTTCTAATAATATGTTTATTAGATCAGTTTGAATCCCTCGGCACCGTACTAATGGACACAAATAGTTTTCCAAATGATGAGGCTAAGAAGGCAATTATTGGACTAGCACGAGACCTCAGAGGCTTAGCTCTGCCCCTTAATGCTCGCATTCAATACACAATGCTCTTCGAATGGCTGTTCGTATGAATACCATAGTGCTGATTTTTTTTATTCCTCATAATTTGCAACTATTATTTACAGTTACTACACAGACTATTTGCCCATATTGGTACGTGCGGTGGAGTTATGGGCGCACGACCCTGCCGTTACTACGCCTGTGTTAAAGCTTTTCGCCGAGCTAGTACATTGCCGAACACAACGACTGGCAGGCAATGTTTCCAGCCCGATGGGGATTTTGCTGTTTCGCGAGGCATCAAAACTTATTTGCATTTATGGCAATCGGATTTTGCATATAGAAGTGCCGCGTGATCAACTCTACCCAATGAGACTAAAAGGAATAGCGATATGCTTTCTTATCTTAAAAAACTCCCTTGGTGGTAACTATGTTAACTGCGGCGTATTTAAATTATATGGTGACGATACATTAGACAATGTGCTCAACATCACGGCTAAATTAATACTCTCTATACAACAAACAGATTTACTGGTAAGTTTGGTAAATTATTCATAATATAATTGCTTAGTAAATGTTTTAATTTTATTTACAGGAATATCCTAAGTTGTCATCGGCATATTACAATTTATTAAATTGCCTTTCTCAGGATCACGTTACATACCTTGCAGCTTTAGATCCATGTGCGTTTGTTTACATATTGGAGAGCCTGACAAAGGGTCTTGCTGCTTTAGGTGTGTGTACACTCTCATTTCAAATACTTTTATTTCTTATTTGTGAATTCAATCAAACAACAAACAAGTAAGAAAGTCGGTCAAGCCCGACTGTAATATACTCTGTACCTGTTTGTATATAACTAATAACTTTAAAGTGTGGGGTCACACAAACTGCGCAAGTGCTGCCCAGCGTACTTATTTGATTTGCTTATAACTCGAATATCGTTCATCTGATCTGGAAACGGTGTATGGTGGATCGATAAGTAATGACGATTAAAATATATGCCTAAAAGGTTCAAACAATCTGTCTTTAAGATTGTGGAAGATATTCGATTTTTTTCAAATTGTGGGGGTAGCAACTCTACCATCGTTCATCTGATCGGAAAACAATGTATTGCGGTTCGATAAGTAATGATGAGTAGAATATATGCCTAGAAGGTTCGAAACACCTAACTCTAAAATTGCAGGATATTTGCGGTGTTTTTCAAATTGCGGGGGTGGCAACTCTACTATCGTTGATCTGATCGGAAACGATAAGTAATGATGAGTAGAATATATGTCTAAAAGGTTCGAACAACCTAACTCCAAAAATGCGGGATATTTGAGGTGTTTTTCAAATTGCGGGGGTGGCAACTCTACTATCGTTCATCTGATCGGAAAACGATGTATGGGGGCTCGATTAGAAATTATGAGTAGAATATTGTCTAGAAGGTTCGAACAACCTAACTCCAAAATTGTAGAAGATATATGGTTTTTTTTCGATTTGCTGGGGAGGCAGGGGGCGTGGCAAAAAAAAAAACTAAACTTGATCTACCTGCAAGTAAAAGAAATATATGTTCCATACACCTCAAACCTCTATCTCTTACCATCTCTGAGATCTCAGCGTTCATACGGACAGACGGACGGACAGACGGACATGTCTATATCGACTCGGCTGTTGATGCTGATCTAGAATATATATACTTTATAGGGTCGGAGATGCTTCCTTCTGGCTGTTACATACATTTGCACAAACCCAATATACTATTTGTACCTTCGGTACAGAGTATAAATTACTTAGATGCGACATCACATATAAAATGCTTTAAAGGGCATGTCCCAAAACGATGGACAAAGTTTTCAAAATTCCAGATTTTGATATTGTCAGAGCTAGAAAATTTTCATTTTGAATTCTGAAAACTTTGTCCATCGTTTTGGGACCATTCAAATAACGTTAAAATTCTTTAATAAAACTTAAACGGGATTAAAGGTTGAATCTAATTAAATTGCAATCGACTGGAATATTTTAGCGAGGTATTAGACCAGATATGATATATCTATTTTTTTTTGAGTCTAATTAAGATTACAACCAATAGATTTTTTGACGTGCAAGTATACATACCCTCCTAAATAATAGCTACAATCCTTGATCCAAAATATTCAAAAACCTCCTGGGGCACTTTTCCCAGGCTTATTCGGCTATGCCCTTTGTTTTGATATTTCATGATGGGGCGAAAAAGCGCAAAATGATTCTTTTGTGACGAGGACAGTTTCATAAGTAAGTGACTTTTCTTATTTCCCGCGTGGTAATCTTAAAAGTAACACTGCTCCTGTTAACTTGTTAAAGCGAAGCGCTTTAACCGACGCTCGGCTGGGGGACTAACACGAGAATAATTTTGACTTTGATTTCTTTGCGACAGCTTCTTTTCGTCAGATTTCTTTGTTTCGGTGTTTTGTTTTTTTTTATTTGTGCTGATAAATAAGCAGAAACAAGCGCAACCATGCACACAGGTTGCAATGTCAGGGAACAGGAATCTGGGAACAGGGATCTGGGATTAGGGATCAGTGATCTGGGATCACGGACCAGGAATCTCAGATCATGGATCTCAGATCAGGGATCTCAGATCAGGGGTCTAAGATCAGGGATCTGGGATTAGGAATCAGGGAACTGGGACTTGGGATCAGGAATCAGGGGTAAGGGATCTAGGATCTGGGACTGGTACAGGCGAAGTTTTAATACACTTGAAAAAATTTACTCCAACTGATTTAACCGGTAAAATATATATAGGATATAGATATCAAATATTTAAAATTTTTAAATCATAGATAATAAAATTTGATACCATAAAAAAACTTTTCTTAGTAAATCACATTTTCCGACCGTTAAATTACTACTACCGTCTCTGTTAAAATACTACTACAAATTTCAAGCAATCTGTGTCATTTAGTTTGTGCAAGGCAATGAATCTGAAAACCCCGAAAATTTCAAAGAAATCGTATAAATGTAAATTTTGTTTCCGTGATTGCTGACACTTGACCATAAGCGCAACCTTGTGACCACATAAAAAAAGTGCCCCGAAAACGGCGGAACGGCAAAAGGGATCGAATAAACAGGTTATTACAGAATCAAACGGCTGTTTTAATTAAAAAAGTTACTGACTAATCAAACTGGCTAAAATAAAATTGTTCTGATTTTTGAACCGCTGAGAAGCATTACCGACCCCATTAAAACTCATCTTTTCTTGATCGACATGACGAGCTGGGATCAAATGCCATGCCCGATTGTCTGTTTCAATGCTGCGTTCTCCCTTAGTTATTAGGCTAGTTTAGAGAACCACGGCTGTAAAAACTTTTTTCTGGTCTTATTTGATAATTGATATTTATTAAATTCTTACTTGCTAGTGCGAAAAGGGTAACCTTATATATTAAAACACTAGTCACAAAATTAGACACAATTAAAACAAAAATTATTTACTTAACCTAAAATTACATGGACATGATTGGTCTGTGTATTTTTAATACTAAATTGCGCTGCACTACAACTTCTTTTAATTGGACAGGTAATTGGTTCCACAATCGAACACTGTGTGCGAAGTATTGGCGTTCTGAACTTGACAACTTATGGCGTATGTTATTAATGTTTCTAGTCGTAGTCGAGGTGCTGAAACATATTTTTTCAAATAAGTAGCTTGGCTCTTTCGTTAAAATGATTTTGTGCAAGAGTAGTAGATTTCTAAAATCAGCCCAGGACTTGAAATTAAAAATGACAACTAGTTCTACATATTCAATTGGTGTGTCATCTAGTTTTAAATTTGGCAACAGATCAGTGCTTAACGGTTTTTTATAAATAACTATACATTTACATTTAGACGGATTGATTGAGAGTCCATTACAAATAGCCCATTTACATACTTTAGACAGTTCACTGTTACACAGATTTACACAATCGTTTACACTTTCTAGTGGACAACTAACATACAACTGGACATCATCAGCATATATATTCACAGTACTGTTTGACAATGAGACAGGAAGGTCGTTAATATACATTGAGAACAGAATAGGACCAAGAATAGAGCCTTGAGGTACACCACATTTCAGAGGCACTGCCTGTCTTCTTCCACTCAGATACGACGAAATCAGTTTAATGGCAGTGTCAGTAAAATTAAAGAACTTGCTTAATTTTGTACATAATATGTCATAGCGTACTGTGTCGAAAGCCTTGTTAAAATCAAGTAATGTGAGGAATGTCACATAGCTGTTATCCATTTGCATTCGAATGTCCTCAGTTACTTTAAAAATTGCTGTGATGCAGCTTCTGTGCTTTTGAAAACCGGATTGCATATTACTTAACACTTGGATAAGACTTAAAAATTTGTTTATTTGTTGCGACATTAGATTTTCAAAAACTTCAGACAGAATTGATAGCGGCCTGTATTCATTGTTTTTGTAACAGGAATTATTTTAGCTGTTTTCAGGGAAAGTTGAAGTAGTTAATGCGGTGTTGCAGATATGGGACAAAATGAAATTGAAGAACTTTGGATGCATATCATCTAAGCCAGCGATGGGCAAGCCCTTGCTCCCAACTGTTCCCATTGCTCCGACTTATTTTTTGGCATTTGCCGCCAACTTGGCGGGGTTGCAATTGCGACGTTCGCAAAAGAATAAAAAAAAAACAAAATGCATGTAATTCATGGCGCCAAGTTTCGAAAACAGACGAAAACAAGAACAAAATATATGCAGTGTGTGTGCGATCAAGACTTGGGCAGAAGACGGCTTCTGGAGTAGAGGCTCGTTTTTTATTTATTTTGTTGTTGGAATGCTCCCAAAATGAAATATCGCGCCCACCGCTGATCTAAGCCAACAGTATTCGACTTAATTTTAATAACACATCACATGAGTTTACACACATTAAACTAAAGCTACTATCACAGTTATTAACTACTATAATATCACGTTATGGATTAGTCAAGAATTCAAGTACGTTTGATTGCAAAAACTTCCTATTAAGTTCATTTACGTCAGAAGTGATATTATTAACAGATTTTGTCTTTCCGATTCCCAATTTCTTAAGTTCATTCCATGTCTGCTTCGTAGACATTGCACTTGTAAATTTTTAGGAATAATGATAACGTTTAGCCGCATATATCATATTATAGCAATCAGAAGTTTTGTACCTCTTCCACTTTTTAAAAGCAGTGTCACAATCAGCAATTTTTCTCGCAATATCTTGTGAAAACCATGGATTGTGTCTCTCATTGATTACTTTTGATTTTAAAGGTACAACTTTGTCATATATGATATTTATTTAATGGTTCATCTAACTGTGAGTTGACGTCTGTAAAAGAATGAATTGTGTTCCAATGTGTTCAAATAAGGATCGAAACAAGTCACAACTCTCTACCAGTATGCCACAGTCGTCACATCATCTTTACAAACAAAATAAATTAAATATTTAAGTCCGAAAACTGTATTCTATCCATTTTGTTAAATTTCAGATTCTGCCATTTACATCAGTTGTTGTACAATTTTGGATAGCATTGTTTCATACATTTTTAAACAGCTTCAATTAAAAGGTATGCAAAGCCAAATTAATTAGATATTGCAAAAACCACTTAAAGTTTTTCTCACATTTGATTTCAGTTTCTACATTCCCAAACAAGAAGCTTCGAAGCCTGACTAGAGAAAACGCTCAATTCCTTAAGGTAATTTTCTACACTTAAAATCTTACTTATAGTACATACATATATACATATGGTATAATAATATGAAGTAGAATAATCACAAATTAACCATGTAAGCGATGTAACAATATTCTCTACCACATTATCAGCCGTGTGTGGTGCAATTGATAGTGTCTGCTCCCATTGTGCATCTAATAAAAAGTTTTTTCTTTAAAATTTTTACACATCCGGCCAGCTTTGCCAGCTATTGGCCTCAGCTGCGAAACAACTAGCCATGAAAAAGCTTCTCAAACTTTGCCATTCAGATTCGGCGATAAAATGTACGTCACTTTCTTTTGTGCAAAAATTAAAAAATCACATAAGCAAATTGATTGAGAAAAGCTCGCCTTGGCCCTTTGTGGCCAGATATTTTTTTATTTTATCACATTGACAGCCGTTGCTTTTTATCATTTAGGTGGCCTGCTTTCCATCACTCTTTTCGTGCCCCAAAAAGAGGCTGAATGCTTTACTGACCCCACTTTTATAATAACACCATGCATAGTCATAACTTTAATTTAAATCAATCTATAATATTTAATACCATCAGGGTATTAACACAAACTCGCATACTGGCTACTACATTACAAAAAACTATTCTCATATAACACTATTCAACAATTTTAAACTTTTTTTCTTTATACTCAAAGTTAATTTCTTTCTGGATATTTATACTCAAAACATTAAAAAAAAGTATTTTCATAAAATTGTAACCCACAAAACTCTCAAAAATTTTAAAAATGGTTAATTATTTTTCTTTGATCGTAGCAATACTTCAATTAGGCGTCAAACAAATTTTTAATTAAATGTTATTTTCATTTAATTTTTCTTTTAAAAATCCCTTGTTTTTCAACCGATCTGATTGTGCGTTTCAGAATAGATAAATATTAGGCCTAAGTTAATGTGTTTTAAGCAGAGGTCGCATTTAACAGTAAACAATTATTTTCGTTCTGCTCTTCTCATAACAGAGACAACAAAATGTTAGGCCGAACCTGTTTTGCTCAGAGCAAAAACAGTTCTGTTACTGCGCTCGCGCTCATTGCTCAGTGGCTCTGGGTTGAGCAAAAGCACTGATCTGTCTAACAGAGTGCACTTTACAGGAGCGCTTTCGTCAACTGCACAACGAAAAGTGTTTTTGAGAGACCCAATTGATTCAAGTGTCTCGTGTATGTGTCTTTGTTGTTGATGTTGGGTTGCAAGCAGAGAGACAAGTTAGAGAGAGAACGTGTAATTTGCTTTACATATGTATATGCGGTTTAGTTTTATTCAGAATTAATCAAAAGCAAAAAAATAATATTTTGTACAACACATTTGTAGTTTTTGTTTCTTATTAATATTTTCAAATAGACATATAAATATTTTTATGAGTTTAGCTTAACAACTAACAAAGAATTGATATTTTGTGGACTAAGCGTGCTACGTTTCTCACTTAAAATGAAATGAAGCGCTGAGAATGCTCTTTCAACCGATACCTGAGTTGCCGGTATGGCCAGCACCACCTGTGCGAGCTCACATAAGGGGGGTGATTATACCCGTTACTCGTAGAGTAAAAAGGGTATACTAAGTTCGTGCAAATGTATGTAACAGGCAGAAGGAAGCATTTCCGACCCCATAAAGTATATATATTCTTGATCAGCATCAATAGCCGAGTCGATATAGACATGTCCGTCTGTCCGTCCGTCCGTCTGTCTGTATGAACACCTAGATCTCAGAGACTATAAGAGCTAGAACTACCATATTTTCAGTGTAGACTTGTATCTTCTGCACGCAGATAAAGTTTGTTTCAAATTTTTGCCACGCCCCCTCCCGCCCCCGCAATATGAAAAAAACCTCATATCTCCCACAATTTTGAAAATAGATTGTTCGAACCTTCTACACATATATTATAATCATCATTACCTATCGATCCGCCATACATCATTTTTCGATCAGATGAACGATAGTAGAGTTGCCGCCCCCGCAATTTGAAAAATTCCTCATATCTCCCACAATTTTGAAAATAGATTGTTTGAACCTTCTAGACATATATTTTAATAATTATTACCTATCGATCAGCCATACATCATTTCTCAATCAGATGAACGATAGAAAAGTTGCCGCCCCCGCAATTTGAAAAAACCTCATATCTCCCACAATTTTGAAAATAGATTGTTTAAACCCTCTAAACATATATTTTAATCATCATTACCTATCGATCCGCCATACATCATTTCTTGATCAGATGAACGATAGAAGAGTTGCCACCCACGCAATTTGGAAAATACCTCATATCTCCCACAATTTTGAAAATAGACTGTTCAAACCTTCTAGACATATATCTTAATCATCATTACCTATCGATCCGCCATACATCATTTTTCGATCAGATGAACGATAGTAGAGTTGCCGCCCCCGCAATTTGAAAAATTCCTCATATCTTCCACAATTTTGAAAATAGATTGTTTGACCCTTCTAGACATATATTTTAATCATCATTACCTATCGATCCGCCATACATCATTTTCAGATCAGATGAGCTATAGTAGAGTTGCCACCCCCGCAATTTGGAAAAAATCTCATATCTCCAAGCAGGTTGTGATCTAATAAAATATTCTTAAATAAACCTTACCCTGAGTAACGGGTATATCGAAGTCGAGCAGGGCCGACTTCAACTTACGCTCTCGTTAAATATATGTAAATCATTTCCTGTTACGATTCCAGTATGCGATTTGAAACGTCTTTTTACGGGTAACGTTTTCAGACTCAGTTTTATTTTAATTTCATATTTTGATAAAATTCCAAAATGCTCGTATTAAACGGTAAACGACCTTGAGCCATATCGAAATTCTCAATGTCTGTATAAATCTTAGCCAATTTTTCTGATATAGGCTCATCTTGAATGTGGGGCACTGTCTGCATATCATCCAAATATGCACATAGGAGGGATTTTTCTTCAGTATCATTGGAATAACTGGACGTTGATGGTGCTCCGTTATAAGAGGTGGCTTCTGCTCCCAAACTTGATGTCGCACTCTGATTCGTGCCATGGACCTTTGGATATAGATAAGAATTCGTTATTGTGGTTTTAAATTGTACATATACATACATATATATGTATAGCTGTTTGTTTAGGTTAAAACAAGGACATCTATTCTTATTAAAAACATGAACTCTAAAATACGAATCAAGCACAGACAATTAGGTACAATAAACGGGACTTCAGCGACATTTATATTTAAATGTTGGTCTTACTTGCTTCAGTTCAAAAATTCGGTATGCTATTTTTTTTAAATTTTGTTTTGCCAACATTTTTTGGTGGTCAGTTAATATTAAAATAAATCATTGGATCCATGTAAATTGCTGATAACAATGCTTCGTTTTCTAGTAACTTACTTTCCCGAATTGTGAGTTGTGCTAACATTTTCTTTGTTAAATAGTTTTGGCTTTTTTCGCATTTTAGCCTGAGCTCCATCCATACTATAAAAAAATCACTGTAAGCAAGTTGCTCCTGTTGCAGTTTTAGGGTTGCTTCATGTGTATCTTTAAAAGCATCAATGTACAACTCCACCCAGTCCCAGTCTATGTTACTATTAATAGTAGATTGCGTGGCAATGAACTCCTTTAAATCGAACAATTTTACCAGCATAATGTAAGTAGAGTTCCATCGTGTGACAACATCAAGTGGGGGTATATTTTTTTTGTGCTCCATTAAAATTCATCTGCATAAATTCAATTATATTGTCATATACTTATACTTATATGGTAATTCCATAAAAAATTTACCATTCGGATTTTTTGTTTGTTAGGATTCTGTTTTTATTTTTTAAAAAAATATTAAATACGTTTTTACATTTTTTTTTAATTTTGAAGGTTAGGATCGGATGCAATCTTTCAGATTATGTAGCAAGCAATTTTTAATAACTAAATATTTTAATAGAATATTAAGTTTAAAAAAATTTTAAAGAAAATAAACTCCGAGTGGTTAATTTTTCATCGAATCAACCGTATACAAATATATAAAATTAAGTAATAAAGATGTTCACTACTTACCTATATTTACCAGTACGCAGAACTTTGCACAATTTGCGGAGGCTATTTACTTTTTCGCTTATATCGCTGTGTTTGTTAACGTCATATACGCACAACTGCAGCGTGTGTGCAGCGCACCGTACAAGATGTATGTTAGCAAAGGCAATGCAGTCCACCTTTTCAATAAACTCGATTCCGCTCCCATCATCATCGGTTGAAAATTCATCCGCCGCATCATCATTTAGCATCTCAATAGCCTTTATCATGTTTTTGCCATTGTCAGATGTAATGCTAAAAACAATATATTTATACCCTTGCAGAGGGTATATTAAAATTGTCACGATGTTTGTAACGCAGTGAAGGAAGCATTTCCGACCACATAAAGTATATATATTCTTGATCAGCATGACGAGCTGAGTTCATTTCCGTCTGTCCGTCTGTCCGTCTGTTTCTATGCTATCTCCTCCCTCAGTTTTAAAGCTATCTTCACCAAACTTTGCAAAAACCTTTTAAATACAAATACGCTGCACATTTGTCGGAATCGGGCGGATCGGATGACTATATCATATAGCTGCCATAGGAACGATCGGTCCAAAACTAGTTTTAATGAGAAAACTTTTTTGTTTTCCATCGTAGCATCACCAATCGTGGTATATATTAGTTTTATATGCTTCCACACAATTCTGGAAAATTTTATCAAAATCGGATGACTTTTGCATATAGCTGCCATATAAACGGTTGGTCCAAAAAAAAGTTATAGTGGGAAAAACTTTTTTGTTTTCCATTGTAACGTCACCAAACGTGGTATATATAAATTTTATATGATTCCACACAACTCTGGAAAAATTTATCAAAATCGGATGACTAAAGCATATAGCTGCCATAGAAACGGTCGGTTCAAAAACTAGTTTTAGTGAGAAAAACTTTTTTGTTTTCCATCGTAGCATCACCAATCGTGGTATATATTAGTTTCATATACTTCCACACAATTCTGGAAAATTTTATCAAAATCGGATGACTTTTGCATATAGCTGCCATATAAACGGTTGGTCCAAAAAAAAGTTATAGTGGGAAAAACTTTTTTGTTTTCCATTGTAACGTCACCAAACGTGGTATATATAAATTTTATATGATTCCACACAACTCTGGAAAAATTTATCAAAATCGGATGACTATAGCATATAGCTGCCATAGGAACGATCGGTCAAAAAACTTATTCTATTGAGAAAAACTTTTTTGTTATCAATGGTAGCGCCGTTCAAAAACTGCAAGGGTATTTAAAACATCGGCGCAGCCGATGTTAGCCCTCTATTTTTTTATTTAAGTTATTCAAAAAATTTTCTATTTAGCTATTTAACCCTTACCTGAAAATCTGATCCAACTCTATGCCAAATTCTTGAATGATCTCAATTATTCTTTCTTTAATGTAGAGCCCAGTATGGGACTGAAAAAGCTGCATCATTCCAAGTGTTTTAATTACAATCTCAGGTGTACGTAACGACGTTTCAATAATTTGCAAATTTACTCCCAAAATTGATTTGTCCATTCTGGTGGCCACATCTATTTTTAACGACACAAGCTTTCCTTTTACCATTCGCTTTATGTCGGCTTTGATGGACTGCTCTCTTATATTTACATAATGCATTATGTTACGCGAAGAAATTGGCAACATTGACAGCGCACTGTATATTGGGTTTACAATTTCGCGGAATCCTTCGCTGTCCAAAAGCAGAAATGGTCTGCCGTCCGTGGTGACAATTTTAACAAGTGACGAAATCAATTCATCTTCATTTGTGTTATATGAAATTTTTATTTTTTTCTTATTTTGTTGCACTTCTGTTTCATCAGTGTCCAAATCTTCGTACAAATCCTTATGCCTTCCAAGCATATGACGTCTCAAATTTGTTATGTGATTGCCGGTTAACGGAAAATCACATATGCTGCAAAGTGATTTGTTTGCAGTTTTATCAAACTTAAAATAAAATCGCACTTTTTTGTTTAATTCCCGACCCATTTTTCCAATATATAAAGAAACTTAATTGATATCAAAATATAAACATCTAACTGAAGCCAGATCTAAAACACGAATAGACGAAATTCTGTTTTGCTAGAAGGGTCAGCAGAAAAAAGCACGCACACATACGCAAAAAACACTTCGGGCGTCTGCTCTCGGCAAACTGTGCTTTGCAAAAACACTTCCACGCACAGAACGATAAAACCGGTTTTCGCTCTCAGCGGTGATCGCTTGAAACAGAAACAGAACAAGAAGTGTTTTTGGCTTCCAGCTTTTAAAAGTGTTCAGCAAAAACTGTTTTCTTGCAGACACCCTGAAAGTGTTGAGCGATTTTTGCGAGCTATGGTTTTAAGTCAGAAAGTTCTAACTTCAAAATTGTGGGTGTGCAAGTTTTTCTATGATTGACAAGTTCATACAGACGGCCATGGTTATATCGACTCGGCTATTGATGCTGATCAAAAATATATATGCATACTTTATTGGGTCGCAAATGTTTCCTTTTTAGATGTTAAATACTTAAAATTATAAGAAAATAACATAATGAAGATTTATCTAATTCGTTAGCGGTTTCCTCAGGTTTTTGTTAAGAGACAAGAAATGAATTTATATCTAATAATTATCGTTCAGATATGTTAATCCTTTTAGACAAGCCCAACCTTAATGGTTTTCTTTAAATAAATGTGAGCAAATAAAATAAACAAAAATTTTTTTACTAATTATAAACTTAATGTTGAAGTAATTAAGCTTGTCAAAGTCAGGGTTAATTATAATCAAATTATAATTCAAAATTTGTACGAAAAGTCACACTCCAAATAATTTAGCATGTTCCTTTTATACAAATTTATGTGAGAATAAGCACTTGCGGTCTAAGTTTGATTTATTTAACATCGATACTGCGCTTCTTCTTCATAAGCCGAAAAATATGCATATTTTTTGGAAGTGTATCGTGCGTGTAGATCAAATGTCAAATATCGCTTGTTGGTTTTATTGGAAATTGTCTCGGATTTCTTAAAAATGACCCAAGAGTTTTGTTAGGTGCCAAATTGGTCTGTTTTTCACATACGAGATTGTCATTCATTTTTGAATACAAAGGTATTTTTGTGTTTTAATACATTTCTCTAATGATTTTCATGTGTGTAATGTTCAAAATCCTTTGTTTATTAAAAAACATACAGACGCTTCCATTGATAACAAAAAAGTTTTTCTTACTAGAACTAGTTGATATAATCATCCGAATTTGATAAATTTTACCAGAATTGTGTGGAAGCATATAAAACTAATATATACCACGATTGGTGACGCTGCGATGAAAAACAAAAAAGTTTTTCTCACTAGAACTAGTTTTTGAACCCGACCGTTTATATGGCAGCTATATGATATTGTCATCCGATCTGGCCGATTCCGACAAATGTGCAGCCTATGTGTATTTAAAGACTTTTTGCAAAGTTTGGTCGAGATAGCTTTAAAACTGAGGGAGGAGATAGCATTGAAACAGACGGACGGACGGACAGACGGAAATGAACTCAGCTCGTCATGCTGATCAAGAATATATATATGCTTTATGTGGTCGGAGATGCTTTCTTTTATGCGTTATAAACAACGTGACAATTTAAATATACCCTCTGAACATCCACAAGAGTTTTTGTGGCAGGAAAATTATTGAGACTCGTGTGGATTTTATTGATTTATTAATTTGGCAAATAATTTGGGCGAAAACGATAATAAAGCTGCGCTCGGGATCAATGATATACGACAACTAATTTAATGCTTCAACAAATTTCTCTAAGCCTATCTTAAGCTAGGGTGGCGAAACGGGGCGAATTCGCTCAGAGCCACGAAAAAGAGAGTTTTATTGCGCTCCCGCTCCGCCCTAAACTAACTTAAAATAGACTCAAACATGTGACTTCAACTAACTTAAACTAATAAAATAAAAAATTACATCTGCATCAACACCGCCCCCCTTGAACGGCTGTAAAGGCTTCAACACCCTGGAAAAGGGGCCAGCTTATGAATGGACCTCTTATAAACACTGCCATTGGTCGTCCTAACGTCGACGACCCTGACTATGCCGTCCTGCCCGGCTTGTATTGCTACGACTCTGGGGAGGCATGTTGTCCTCTGCGACGACGACGAGATCTCCCTCGGCGAGATTCGGCTACTGCTCGTTCCACTTGGCCCGGGTCTGCAATACCAGCACGTATTCCCGGGACCAACGATGCCAAAACGTGCGCCTGAGAGACGAGACAAGTCACCATCGCTTCAAGCATCTGAGAGGCTGCTGGTCCGGGATCCCGACTGCTGGTGGAGCGATCAACGACCCGCCAATCAGATGATGCGCTGGGGTGAGAGCGTCTCCATCGCTTGGGTCTTGGCTCAGCGGTCCCAGAGGTCGAGAGTTCATCACGGCCTCGACTCCCACCAGGACAAAAATCAACGCCACATGTCGAAAATGGGCGGAGAGCACGAAGCCGATATGCTGGCAAATTTCCCATAATTTGCGTCATCAGTTGTGGTTTGCACTTAAAGCAACGGATACATGATCGCACTGTCTGACGACAGACCTATTGAGCGGTAACTAGCCACAGTCGCTCTCTGAGATGGCTTACGAGTGCTCGAGGGCCTGAGTGGAAGTTGGTCTGGTGAAGTTGGCGAACATAGCTTTGCACAAACTGTGAGCGTTTTGTCAACAACAGTGGAAACTTGGCAACGTACGAAATAGGAGCATTTACTAGTCGCCGCCCAACTCGCAACAACAAAAAGGCACACCAAGTTCCCCGGAACTCATTGATAAAAGGATTTAACCGCTGGAGACTTGGGCCTACTTGCGCGCTCTTACTAACCCTTTCGATCTCATCTTCGAACTCGTGTTTTTTGACAATTTCGACTATTTTTTCAAATGCCTCTTTGAGCTCAAGTGCAGACGGAATATTTGCAATCGGCCTGATGGCAGAACTTGCATAATAGTGGCAAAATGTTTCTCACACAATTGTTGTTCTGGGGACATAACCTTATTTGAAGATGGGAGGCTTTCCAGTGACCCAAATTTTTGTAACGTGTTATCTTTAGAAGCTATCGAGTCCTCTTGGCAACTTAGGTTTACCACTTTTTCTTGGCTGCTCAACGAGTTCAACGTATGTATATCGTCCAGATACAATCCAGCCAAGCAGGGTTTTTTGTAAGATCGGACAATTTGGACCTTGTTTTATCTGACCGATAGCTAACAGTTCAAAAAATGTTTCAGCTCCTTTCAACATGTCTATTTTTTGTGGCTTATAAAAATAGGGATCCGCTAATCAGGGTTCTCAAAGTACCGAACTAAGTTCCGTACTTACGTTCGGCACACCAAAAGTACTGAACACAGGCAAGTACCGTACACATGCAAGTACGGTAAATGCTTTGTAACGTACTGTACTCAAAACTGAAGTACGGTACCTTCATCGTAACGGACCGTCCAAAAAAAAAATGTACCGAACTATTTTGTATTTAAGGAGGCGAAGTACAAAACGATTTTAGTTTCGGACTCAAACAAAATTCCGTACAAAATTCCGTACTTAGCATGCCGATAGCTGATTAATCAAATTAGTAAATCAAAATACTGCAAAGATATTTATTCAAGTTGAAAAAAAATATGGGACGACCGTCAAAATACGATTTTAATGGGCTGGTGATTGAGGCAGAAGATAAAAAAAGTGTATCTTGCGTTATTTGCAAGAAAACTCTGGTAAATCACACTTCAAACATTAAGCGACATTATAAACGCTTACATAATAAAGACGTGGAAGGTGGAACTGAGGCCAATAAATTTCAAAAACGCAAAAATACAACCAATATAGATATTAAGATGACAAAAGAGGAATACGACAGGATTATTGCACATCTCATTACTGTCGAACGAGCATTTAGTGCCTTGCCACATATTTTTACGAAACTGCGAAACAGGCTTAGTGCAGATGTATTAGAGAACATTTTAATTGTTAAACTTAACTCTAAATTGATAAAAGATATAATTATTGAATAAACACTTATTACAAACCTCAAATGCAATTATTACTGAAGTTGGTTATGCATTGCATCTGTCAGGCTCCTGCAAGGGCGTGCACAGTATCGTTAAAGGAAGTTTCAAAATAGTGGATTTGGTTTCAGTTTCTATGCATTTTTAATAGGTTTGTTTTATGGCATTTATCACGATTTATTGATTCGTCAGTCACATTAAAGTGGTTAAAATCATTCTTTATCCGCTTTTCAATACTTATCACCATTGGTCATCCATGGTATTTATCGCGGTTCAGTACATTATAAAGCAACTATGTTCGAACATTTGTGGACTTGAAAAGTTCTTAAGTATTTAAAGTTTTTATAACCATGGAGAACCCTCAGCTGAGATTTGCTCTTGTGCATTGGATCTAGAATGAAATTCAAATTGGCAATAAAACTTGTTTGCATTATTGCAATAATACATCCACAGTTTCTTTTTTTTTTTTTTTGAGCGATATAATGATTCGTCCGTCACAGTAGAGTGATTTAAAATATCTACAAGCAAACGGACTGTAACTGACAAATCCGAGCGGTCCGAAACTAAAATCATTTTGTACTTCGCCTCCTTAACTAAAAAATATTTTGCTCGCACGCGTACTAAACACAAAATAGTTTAGTACTTATTTTTTTTCGGACGGTCCGTTACGACGAAGGTACCGAACTTGTGTTTTACGTACAGTACGTAACAAAAAATGTACAGTACTTGCCAATGTACGGTACTTGCTGTGTTCGGTACTTTTGTTCTGTATGCGAACCCTGCCGCTAATTGCAGGTTTTCAGGAATTTTCTAGTCGCTCACGTTCACTGTACTCGAAATCAATTTCAATATCCAAAAATCTGCTGAAAATTCACTGCAATTAACTCGCGACTTCACCACAGAATGTATAATTTTCTTGACTTGAGAATTGGCTTCTCCAAATCCTAGCAAGCTGATACATGAATCTTCCCTACGTATCTGCAATCGTTGTGCGAGCTCTTCAGTTACGAAGTTGGTTTGCGAGCCAGAATCGAGCAGCGCTCGAGCTAATATATGTTCGCCGCTTTTAGTTCGAACACTTACGATGGACGTAGCCAAAATCACCTTCTCTAATGCAGTCGCATGCATTGCCTGTGATATGGAAGGATGATCTGAAGTGGAAGTTTGGTCATTGGGTGGTGGTGGTAACGCTAAACTGTTACTAACAGCTGTATACCTGTGGAGGATCGTATGATGAGAACGGCTACAAACTCGACACTTAGCTGTTCTGCATCTTGCAACAGTATGACCCCTTTGGAGACAGTTTATTCATATGGGAGCTGACTTTGCGAACTCAAACCTCTGTGCGACTGATAATGACGAGAATGAAGAGCAATTGCCAATTGAATGCCCTTCTGAATTACAGTACACACATTTTTTTACCCTTGATGGGGCTTGAGCCGCAGAACACGAAAATGAGGTAAGATTATGTTTACCTTGACTAGGCTTCGCTTCTGACTTTGGTTTGGTAGACTCTTCAGCTGACATATGCTGGTATCTTCGATTTAAGACCTTCTCACAGTCTGCCCATATTGGAAGCTTATCATAATCTAGTTGCTCTTCCCATTTTCGCTTGGTCACTGGATCAACTTTGTTCATAACGAGATGAATAAGCATAGCATTTGATAGCATCGCCAATTGATATCAACGACCCATACACAGCTGAAACTGTGTCGATAAGTCTTCGTAAAGCCGATGCTGAGGGTGAAGCAATTTCGGGAAGACCGAACAACGCTGAGATTTGATCCTTGAAAATAGGGCAGTCGTTGTCATAAACATTTTTCAAACTTGCTAATGCTTTTTCGTAATTGCTCTCGGTGACTTGAAAGGCTGTGACAGTTCCTAGAGCTTCACCTGAGAGACAAGATATCAAGTGATTAAATTTTTCTATCGATGGAATTGAATTATCGTCATGAACCAAAGTCTCGAAATGGCTATTAAAATTTGTATACTCCGAATATTTTTCACTAAACTTCGGTAAGGATAAATTCGGGAGACGAGAACGCATGTGTCCAGTAGAAGTAGAGGCAACTACTGTTGTGCTATAGCATTTGCCGTTTTGAGAGCAGTAATTAGGGATATAAGACCGGCCTTTGTCACAATTCATGTTTCTTCTAATTCTGCACCATCCTCATCTCCAACAGCAAACTCGTCGATTCTTGCTTGTAATTGCGTTGCCTTATCGATATATTAATTTATGGCTTCAAGTCTGCACTCCAATTCTACTAACTGAAGCGCCAAGCTTCCTGAATCCAATTGTTTTTTCATCCTTAAAATATTTTTGATCGGACCTTTAATTTTAATTCTTAGCTCCTCTAGAGCAGCTTTTGATCTCTTCTGATCCTCATCCATTTTAAATTATTTCTTTGGAAACTTATATGCTCGAATAAGTGTAGGGTAGCAGAATATATTTGGCTAATAGTTCCCACTAAACTAATCGAGAATAAATTTATAAAAAATTAATTGGCAGCAAACGACTTACAAAAATGCATATGCGTGACCAATTGTAGGGGAGCGCGCGTTACTTGTTCTACAGCTGCACAGGTGCGCGCCAATTTCTAAGCGTCAGCAACAACAACGATACCGGTGGGCGACAACGAAAACGAAAAGAAAGGTACCGTTGCAGTTGCTAACACGTATGTATGTATGTGTGTGACGCGCTGCGCTTGAGCTAGCTAAACAGAAAGAACGGTTCAAGTGTTTGTTTGTTGGTATGCGAGAGGGGGCGACAGAACAGTTATTTTAAAAAAGTGAATTTGCATCCTAGTTGTTTTAAGTTAATAATAAATGCATGCAACTTATTATAAATAATGCCAAGCTCAACTATTTGCACTCATGTGCCAAGAATTGAAAGGGACGTGCTTAATTCCAGCACCGAAATTAAAAAAAATTAAATAATTCTTTTAACCTTTCAATTTTTAGCACAATACCGCTGGGATGAAGTTTGGGCTCTTAAGTCCAGCAGCCACTTTCCTTTTGCAGTCCAGGCAATCACAGGGCTTTTGATTTTGCTTAGGCATTACACGACCGACGCGAGTAATTGTGCTGTTTTGTTGTTGTTTATTGTTCTATCTGTCGCAGGCGAATTTGGTGAATTTGTATTTATTTTTGTTGCACTCTTGTAGCTCTTGGTTGAATTTTATCTTGTTTCAACTTTTTCACTTTAAACTTTTCTTTGTGTCACTGTCACTTCTTTGGTTGTACCACTGTTCACTTGAGTTTGTTTGCCAAAACAAAAAAAAATTATATCAAACTTGTCCCTGCTCGGGCGCCATGAAAATCCACTAGAGTTTTTGTGGCAGGAAAATTATTGAGACTCGTTTGGATTTTATTGATTTATTAATTTGGCAAATAATTTGGGCGAAAACGATAATAAAGCTGCGCTCGGGATCAATGATATACGACAACTAATTTAATGCTTCAACAAATTTCTCTAAGCCTATCTTAAGCTAGGGTGGCGAAACGGGGCGAATTCGCTCAGAGCCACGAAAAAGAGAGTTTTATTGCGCTCCCGCTCCGCCCTAAACTAACTTACAATAGACTTCAAAAATGTGATTTCAACTAACTTAAACTAATAAAATAAAAAATTACATCTGCATCAACACCCTCTGAAAGGGTATAAAAATGGAAGGTTAACATCGATGTTTTAAATATCCTTGAAGTTTTTTAAAGACGCTACCATTGATAACAAAAAGTTTTTCTTGCTAAAACTAGTTTTTAGGCCGATCGTTATAATGGCAGCTAAATGCTTAAGTGATCCGATTTTGATCAATTTTTTCAGAATTATGAGGAAACATATTAAACTAATATTTACTACGATTGATGACGCTACGATAGAAAACAAAAAAGTTTTTCTCACTGAAACTAGTTTTTTGACCGACCGTTTCTATGGCAGCTATTTGATATAGTAATCCGATCCGGCCGGTTCCGACATATTAGTTGCGTGCAGTAAAAAGAAGACTCTGTGCAAAATTTCATTTCATTTCGATAGCTTTAAAACTGAGAGACTAATTCGCGTAGAAACAGACAGACGGACAGACGGAATTGAACTCAGCTCGTCGTTCTTATCAAGAATATATATAGTTTATGGGGTCGGAAAGGAATATTTCTATGCGATACAAACTTCAGGGCAAAATTAATATACACTTTTCAAGTGTATAAAAACTTCGGATACCACTTTAAGATACACCCTGTAGTATTGTTATTCATAAAATTATTGATAAATACAATAAATTATAAATTAAATACCTTATGACATTTGACGCGCTATTAAACCACCCGCTTTTTGTATGCAGTGATGGCAACATGAAAAACGAGAAGGCAAATCTAACTTCGACTGTGCCGAAGATTTAATACACTTGAAAAACTTTACTCCAACTGATTTAACCAGTAAAATATATATAGGATATAGATATCAGATATTTAAAATTATTAAATCATTGATAATAAAAATTTGATACCATAAAAAAAAACTTTTCTTAGTAAAACACATTTTCCGACCGATCGTTCCTATGGCAGCTATATGCTATAGTCATCCGATTTTGATAATTTTTTTCGAAATTATGTGAAAGCATATAAAACTAATATATACCAAGATTGGTGACGCTACAATGGAAAACAAAAAAGTTTTTCTCACTAAGACTTATTTTTCGACCGATCGTTCCTATGGCAGCTATAAGATATAGTCATCCGATCCGGCCGGTTCCGACATATTAGTTGCGTGCAGTAAAAAGAAGACTCTGTGCAAAATTTCAGCTAGATAGCTTCAAAACTGAGAGACTAGTTCGCGTAGAAACAGACAGACAGACGGACAGACAGACGGACAGACGGACAGACAGACGGACGGACGGACAAGCGGAAATGAACTCGGCTCGTCGTCCTGATCAAGAATATATATAGTTTATGGGGTCGGAAATGAATATTTCTATGCGTTACAAACTTCTGGGCAAAATTAATATACACTTTTCAAGTGTATAAAAATATCGATTGTTGAATGAAAATGCAGCTAAATTTTTTCAAAATGCCTTTTTTCCACCTCTGGCGCCCATAGAAATTTGTATGTACATTTTGCCCAAAATAAAAAAGAGATGCATTTTGCAGCTGTAGTGAGGATGACACATTAACCATTAAATATTTTCAGTTCGATGTTTTATATTAGTGATTTAACACTAAATTTAAATTTAGCTTAGATATTAAATTCTAATAAATTAATCAAAACTTGACGACTACAATTTATTTTATTTATAGATCGTTGAAATAAATTCCGAGTTACTGCAGAGAATGATGTCATCATTATTAAATAATGTTCTTGCTGAGGACTGTCGAAATCAATGGTCCATGTCGCGTCCACTGCTGGTACTCATATTATTATATGAGGATTACTATCGGTAAGGTTATATATATAATTTACAATGCAAATTGGATGAAATGCCTTATTGGCATAAACTCGAAAATAGATATATCAACATTTGTTAGTTATTAATAACGCAGGTCAGCAAAATGACAATTTTTATGACGTCCCGCTTTTCAAATGGTCCTGTTTTGTGCGCTGGTTTCAAATCAGGTCTGGGGTTTTGCGGTAATAGCAGTATTTTTAGCTTATGGAAAATTGTGAAGGTCACACCAAGCACACATTTCTGGTTTTATGAGTTTTACGTAGGATAATATATATATATTTTTAGTGTGCTTACATTTTAGTGTGTGCTTGCAATAACGCCCAGTGCGATTACGCCCACGGGCGTTATCGCACACCCAAAAGTGCTATAACGCCCGTGGGCTTTATAGCACAATTGAAAGTGCGATAACGCCCGGCGGACATTATTGCACTTTAGCGTTTTAAAAGAACATAAAAGAAAATGGTATACAAATATTTGTCGAATTCGAATCAGGTACATGCGTTGTTATACAAAATTTATTGGCTAAATCGGTTTAAAGCGATTGAAATCGACTACGTCGAGTTAAATGTAAGAACTGATTGATATATTCAAAATAAAGAAGAAAAAAATTACGTCATGAGAACAATGAAATGAATGTTAACAGATTGATTTTATGAAATATTTATTATTAATCGAGTGTTTGAAAATTTAACATGTACAATATTCGAAAAAAATCGGCCGCCGATTTTTTTTTAAACTCCTTCTCCAATATATTTATCGCATTACATTTTTTTTCTCACTTTACTTATTATCACCCACGCTCATTCCAATTCAATATCATAGCAATCTTAATTTTTTTCTGCCTCAACAAGGGAGTACATATGATCGCAGTAATAATATTTTTGAAAGAAATTTTGAAATAAAAACTCTTTATTGCTTTGCCCATATGGCAGACAAATAACAAAAGACCATATTTAAATATTTCATTAAAATCAATCTGTTAACATTCATTTCATTGTTCTCATAGACTTGTAATATTTTTTCTTCTTTATTTTTGAATATATTGTTTTTCTATCTTTTTCCATTTTCCAAGAGAAATACATATATAAGCATGTATATATATATATATATATATCTGGACTGTTCCGATTTCGAATGTTGTACATGTTAAATTTTCAAACAATCGATTAAGGTAATCGGTATCAAACCAACAATCAGTTCTTACATTTAACTCGACGTAGTCGATTTCAATCGCTTTAAACCGATTTAGCCAATAAATTTTGTATAACAACGCATGTACCTGATTCGAATTCGACAAATATTTGTATACCATTTTCTTTTTATGTTCTTTTAAAACGCTAAAGTGCAATAATGTCCGCCGGGCGTTATCGCACTTTCAATTGTGCTATAAAGCCCACGGGCGTTATAGCACTTTTGGGTGTGCGATAACGCCCGTGGGCGTAATCGCACTGGGCGTTATTGCATGCACCCGTGTGCTTTAATATAAGTACAAGTAAAAGTATACTATGTTTATGACTGGCAAAAAATTTAAATTATATTTCTCAAATACAAAAAAAATATTTATATATATTCACGTTTATGCTTCACGATTTCTGGAAAAAAATAAAGCAAAGTTTACTTATACTGACACTCAACTATGTTAAAAAATTTAAAACAGACGAGGTGTGCTCTGAAATCTGCGAATAGCGTCGTCAAATGGTAACTAAATTTATTGGGACCACCTGTGTTTAACGTAGAATTGAATGGACTTTTACCATAAAGTTTAAGAAAAAATCGCTTAGAACAAAATAGTTAAACCAATGGTGGGTAAAGTTGAAATTTCATAAAAAAGGGTGAAATTTCCATATCTGTAACCCGCATTTCTCAGCCATCGCGTTGAATCTATATAACCACTGATTACAATATATTAGATTCATTCCGTTGCTATCAGAATTTTCAAGGTTTGAAACAATGGGACGGTCAATGCGCGAATTATTTCAACTTAATGGAGTAAAAAAGGCAAAAAGCGATTTTTGGGCCATAACTTCAGATTCTGGGGGTGTATTGAACAAACCAAGTATGCTGAAATGCTATACTCGACCAGCCCCACAATCTGCACTGGGTTTCGTGAAAAGATTATTCAATATTTTTTGATTTGTAGCACTGTGTTATTAATATATTTGTTAACTTATACTAGCGAAAAAACTTATTTAAAGGATTGATGAATCTAGGTAAATTTCACATATACAGATTTTTCAAATAACACAATTGAGGAAAGAGAATTATAGTTAAAGCACAGGTCCCGAAAAGGATAATGTTGGGCATAGTTGGACCTGCGTAGTGGCAATTGGAGTGGCCAGAATGTTCGAGTGAACCTGGAAGGAACTGCACGATCAATGCAGGTGAGGAGCGTTTCAGAATCAACCATTCCGAGAAGAAGCTTGTGAACAAATAATACCCTATTGCATATTCTGCGATGATGTAAAGATTGTAAATCGATTAATTTTAACCTCGATCGGTAAGGCGGTAAATGCCTACCAGTTCAAATTCCGAAGGGCAAAAATTAAAAACTGTTTTTGAACAGATTCGGTTACAGCTTGCTGCTCCTTGTACTGTGTTCCCCAAACACTAGCGCAGTATTCCAAAATAGGACGTACTAAGGATATGTACAATGTTTTAGTTGTATAAGGGTCATCGAACTCTTTTGACCAACGCTTAATAAATGCCAAAACTCCTTTGGTTTTGTTTACTGTGGCGGCGTCATGGCTGTTAAAACATAATTTGTGGTCAAGAAGAACACCACGATCTTTTACATAAGAAATGCGATCAAGGACATGATTTCCTATAGAATAGGATACAATGTGATGTGAGGAACGATAAAAAGTCATAATTTGGCATTTTGAATGATTTAAGAATAGAAAGTTATCCGAGCACCACTTCTGCAGTTTATTTAGGTCTAGTTGTAAACGCGTGTGTAAGAAACAATCAGAATACGGCAGACAGATTTTAACGTCATCTGCGTACATAAAAACGGTACAATGGGATAGAACTTAAGGTAGGTCATTCACAAAGTACAAAAGTACAAAAAGCAACGGACCTAAATGACTGCCCTGTGGGACTCCAGACGTCACGTTCACAACAGTTGACAGTTCATTATTAAATATTACTCTTTGTGTACCACTAGATAGACAAGATGAGATCCAGCTCAAAAGGTTTAGTGAAAGGCCCAGAAGTGACAGTTTGCGAAAGAGAAGAGCATGGATCACTGAATCGAAGGCCTTACTAAAATCAGTAAAAACGACATCAGCTTGCGATCGGCACTGAAAGCCGCGGTTTATGAGTGATGAAAACTCAAGAAGAGTGGTCGTTGTTGATCGATGTTGGACGATTCCAATCCAGTTGCGATGTTATCATCTGTTCAAGCAATTTTGGGATGGCGGAAAGCTTTGCAATGCCCCGATAGTTCTCAACGTTTAACCGTGACCCTTTTTTATAAAGTGGAATGATGTATGATTCAATCCAAATCACTGGGAGGCAAGAGTCTTTCAAGGTCATTTTAAAGAAATAGGTGATAGGTGAACAAAGAGCTTTTACTTTATAATGCAGCTTGGGACCTTATCGGGACCTGCAGAGAATGAGGTGTCAGTCATTGACAGTCCTTGTAAGACATCGCACTCGATAAAAAAGGGAAGACAAATATTTTTCGCACAAGGTAGAGAGTAAGGATATGGGGTAGAAGAGTTGTTGGATTGTGAGGAATAGGTCGTCTGAAAAAAGAAAGCAAATAAATTCGCAATGTTAGAAAAGGAAGATTCGGTCTTATTCTGGAAATGAAGAAATGAAGGATAAGCATTCGATTAGCGTTTAGAGTTGACAGAGTAGAACTGTTTTGGATCGGTACTAAAATTTATCCTCCATTGTGAGAGGTAGTTTGAATAGCATTGGTTATTAGTGGTAAGAAATTTTTGAAAAGTCTAGATTTCTTGTTTTTAAGATACGACATGCGGTGAGAATCAGGGAGGTTTAGATGAAGGCACTACTTTTACCTCCGTAACATGAATTTCAAAGGCAGAGTGTAGAGTTTTATAAAATGCTTCGACTGCAGAATCAATGTTCGAGAATGAATAAAGAAATGACCAGTCAATTTGAGCAAGATTAAGATTTAATTCATGAAAGTTAGTCTTGCGAAAACATTTCACTCGACTAGATGCTGGTGAATTCTTAGTTACCTTTGAGACAGCAATCTCAATAGAGATCATTAAAGATGGATGGTGGGAATCTTTAAGAAAGGATACTGGGTTAGCTCTAGCGACCATTGCAAGAGAAGCATCACTTACAAAGATCAGGTCAAGAAGCCTTTGCCGACTATTTTATTTAATTTCGTGTAATTTTTGCCGGTACCGCTTTGCCTTTTCCATCTTCCAATTATATTTTGGCAATAGCTTTAGAGAAGATTTTTCACAGGAAGTATATGTACATTAATTTACAGTTTAATGGGTAGGTGATCTGACCAAGTTTTAGTTTGTACTTCCACGTCGCTAATTACTTCCAACAATTCCTGTGAGACCGAGACAATATCATTCGTTGAGCTTCCCACTTTGTTGATATATGTGAACTCTCCTTGCTCATCTCCTTTTGTAAGGCCATTTAAAACAGTAAGACCTTATTCTTCGCAGAAGTTCACAAAATTTTTACCTTTGGCATTTACGACTTTGTCCTTTGCGTTTCTTCCGTTGACGTTTATTATAGCAGGCATATAACCACAAATGGGTAGTTCTTGTGTGAGCTCGCCGATGCGAACATTTAAGTCTCCTACTAAAATAATGTTGACATTATCGCATTCCACGAAGAGTTCTTAAATTTTTTCAAAATCTTAGTTCCAATTGCTGGAACTAATGAGAAGTGTAAGGTTTCTCCTACAATCTTTATGTGTTGTCGCCAAGCTTCTTGGTAAGCTTCATGTTTTAAATTAAAATGTGATAAAGATTTGCTAATGCTCAGAAGCAGGCCACCAATTCTTTCTCTCGTTCTCTTGTGGCTTAAAGTTGCTCGAGCTGAAAGTACTGGTATTATCGACCATACTCTCCAGTATTATAGTATGCGCTTCCTTGTTGCCGTCTTATTATTGGGAATCCAATTGCGAATCTCCTATGCCCTAGGACTGCACACTTCGCTTGTGTGTATCTTTTATCAACGTTGTCGTAATTGTGGTCTGCTGCTTGAGACGCTTCTTCTTTTTCTTCTTTTTGGGCTTGAAAAGGTTGGCTTCGTTTGCAGGTGTCTGAGGTATGACTTCTACTCTCTACCTACTCCCGCTGAGTGCGAGCTAAATTCGGTTCTGAGATCTCGTGTTCTATTCGAAAATTGGCTTTCAGTATCTCTTGCAGCATTACTTGACCTTTGAGCTGCTCGGTATCTTGACGCTGCTCGTTCATTTCCCCATCATTATCCTGGGGTTGCTGATCCAGTCTTTCGGGTTCGGTAGCTTGACGAGCGCATTAATTTGCAGCCTCCAAGACAGATATAGCAGCTTGAAGCTGCCCCCTGGGCAGTACTGGCCACATCTGCCACTTCCTTGCATCCTTCCATCTCCAGAATGATAGAGTTGTCTTCCTTCTTTGATCGTCTACAATTGATCGTTAAAGTAGACTCCTTATGTGTGGTGGGTTCCTCCCTGAAGCTCCAAGCTTTTCGAGCATGCGAAAGCGTAGATGGTAGAGTTGGTGGCGCTGGTAGTGCTGGCATTGGTCCTTGGCTGCTCCTAGCCTCTGCGTTCTAATATGCAAAGGGCATATTAAAATTGTCTAAAATTAAGCAGATCAGCCATTGCATTGGCATCCATAATGAGTTCTAGTATTTTCTTATTCTCAAATGCATTGATATGATATATATTCCTTAGCGTTCTATGAATATCGTCCAGTGTCCTCATCGAGTATTGTATTCTTGATTTCATTAGGATTATTTCCTCTCTATTCAGGCATTTATTGGCTTCATGTATTAAATGCCTTAGCCGGTTTCCTAGGACATCCAATAGATTCACCAATTCATCTATTGGTCTTACTGAGAGCGAGTTGTCGGCTCCAATATTATGTGTAGGTTTCATGTACCCAATCCGCTGCACATCAATTCCTTTTGATGGCCCGGCCAATTCTTGCATGGCGTGGTCACTCACTTAAACCTTTAATCTTGTCTCCCAGTTGGACTTGATTTGCGCCATGGTTTTTTCGAATATTCAAGTATTCGTTTCGGATTCGATCAACCAAAAAATGTATAGCACTGGACACAATTTTTTCTTCGCAGATCGAACATCCGTCTGAGGATCCAATAAGTCTCACCTCTCGCTTCACACTATTTTTAACTACAAGCATTTCATGTAGATTTCTTGTCCGTTCGTTGGAACAAAAAATCCGTCTCGAAGGACCAACAAATGTTTAGAATATACACTTTTAAGTGAGCACGGTTGTGGGTTTTGATTTGTACTGATTCGCTCTAGCGAGCACTCCTTTTTTTTATACCCTTGCAAAGGGTATATTTAAAATGTCACTATGTTTGTAACGCATAGAAGGAAGCATCCCCATAAAATATACATATTCTTGATCAGCATGACGAGCTGATTCGATAAAGCCATGTCCGTCGGTCCGTTTGTCCATCCGTCTGTTTCTATGCTATCTCCTCCCTCAGTTTTAGAGCTATCTTGACCAAACTTTGCAAAAAGTCTTTAAATGCACACTTGTCGGAATCGGCCGGATCGGATAACTATATCATATAGCTGCCAAATAAACGGTCCGTCAAAATGCTAGTTCTAGTGAGAAAAACTTTTTTGTTGTCCATCGTAGCGTTACCAATCGTGGTATATATTAGTTTTATGTGCTTACACACAGTTCTGGAAAAATTGATAAAAATCAGATGACTATAGCATATAGTCGAAAAGCTATTTCTAGTGAGAAAAACTTTTTTGTTGTCCATCGTAGCGTCACCAATAGTGGTATATATTAGTTTAATGTGCTTCCACACAATTTTGGAAAAATTTATCAAAACCGGATGACTGACTATAGCATATATAAACGGTCGCTAAAAAACTAGTTCTAGTGAGAAAAACTTTGTTTATTTTGTTTATATTAGTATATATTAGTTTTATGTGCTTCCACACAACTCTGGAAAATTGATCAAAATCGGATGTCTATAGCATATAGCTACCATATAAACGGTCGGTTCTAAAACTAGTTCTAGTGGGAAAAACTATTTTGTTTTCCATCGTAGCGTCACCAATCGTCGTATATATTAGTTTTATATGCTTTTACACAACTCTGAAAAAATTAATCAAAATCGGATCACTATACGTAGGTTACTATATATATTTTTGGCTTAATTATTATGATAAAAAAATGATTTTATTGTTTTTCAAAGTATTCTTTAGCAAGACTTATACTAGAGGTGCGCGCGTGAGCGATTTTTCTATCACGTAACGTACGATTCACGAAATAAAAATATCTTGACGCACGATTCACGCACGGAATTTTTTCAGCAATTCACGTCACGCACGATTCTCTCACGATTTACGAGACGTCACGAATGATCACGCACGATAAAAATGCTTCCCTATAAAAAATTTATGTAACGCAATTATGTATATATTTGTAACACACACCGGCCGCATATTTTTGGCAATAATTGCAGCTGCTCTAAGCCAATATTCTTACTTACTTTTTCGACAAACTTTTTAATTGGAAGCTTATTATATTTTGATTTTATAATTCCGACTTCACTTGCACCTTGTGTCGCAACAACCCATCCGTGCCACACTAAGATCATGCCAAAACTTATTTTCAACAATTGCCACAAATTTCCAAAATTGAAAATCTTTTTCATGCATCACTCCTAATGTTTTGTGGTTTCACCGACTTATATCTTTGATTTCCATTGATAATGCTTATTTTTATTTCGTTTTTTAGTTTTTCACTCATAGTTTAAATTTAAAGCAGATTTGCTGCAATTGGTAAACTCAAACGAAATGCTTAATTCTTGGAATCAGACGTTAGCAGTTGTTTGCATTTATTTATAGTGTGCCCGTACCAGTTTGTCATATAAATGTCATATAACTCCATTCCAATACCTTAAATGTTGCTAAATCACTTATTTTTTATTGGTTACTTATCAGTGTGGCCATGAAACATACAGAAATTTGTCCGTATTTGTGGCGGTTTTTGCTAGAAGCGCGAAAGTGAGAGTCAACGTTTGTATGTATGTGTGTGTGTAGCCGATCAGGGCCGCCCAAATGGAGAGGACAGAATATTATGATTGGGTGGGTGAGTGCTGCAGTTGACAGCCGACTCGAAAAATCAAGATTTCTGTGCTCACCCATCTTGCAAGCAAGAGCGACCCTTATTCCATTGTGGGTTTCATGGCCACACTGCGCCCTCTGTATGTATCATCGAGTGAGCAGCGGATTCACAAAATCAAAAGCATATAAAAAAAAAAATTCGTGAATAATGCATAACTTATATTCACGAAGTAAAACTATAACACGCACGAAAGTCTGAGTTTACTCACGATCACGTCGTGACACACCGTGACACGGTAAAATCACGTCACGCGCGCACGTCTAATTTATACACTTTTGCATGCGCTCACACCAATTGTCAAAGCACTTCTTCCACTCCGATTGAGACACCTCCAAAACATGGATTTTGAACTCTTCAACAGCATCTTCTAGCGACGAAAATCGTTGACCACGCATTTTTCCCTTGATGTGCGGGAATAAAAAAAAAGTCATTGGGCGTCAAAAAGGCGCTGGTGTGAGCTGATATGTGAGAGCTCGCATTGTCATGGTGCACAATAATTTGTCTTCTCTTGTTCGTTTTTCGAATTTCCCCGAAGACTTCAGGCAAACAAAACGTAGTGTACCACTCAGAATTGACCGTCCTACGTTGGTCAAGCGGAACATTCGCCACATGACCAGTTTTACCGAAGAAACAGGCGACCATTTGCTTCGAAGTGCTTCTTCCACGAACGATTTTCGTTGGATTTGGTTGGATTTCGGGCTCATAAGCATAGATCCATGATTCGTCACCTGTGACGATCTTATAAATGTCTTTTGAAACACTGCGATTATATTTTTTTCAAAATTTCTTTGCACCAATCCACAAGAGCCTTTTTTTGAGCGATTGTCAAATTGTGCGGGATCCAACGAGCACAAACCTTTTTTACGCCCAGGTGTTCATGCAATATCGAATGTATGCTGGTGGAAGAAATGCCCAAGGATGCCTATCTCACGGTATGTCACATGACGACACATGACGATCTTGCATTATCAGTTTACGCACGGCATCAATGTTTTCTGTTTTTGGACGACCTTCGTCTTCGATTGAGCGTCGCCCTCGATTGAATTCATTAAACCAATTTTTCACAGTGCTATAGGATAGTGCTTCATCGCCATACAAAGGTTTAAGTTCATCGTTGCACTCTTGTCGTGATAATCCACGTCGAAAGTTGTGAAAAATGATAGCACGAAAATGTTCCCGAGTTAATTCCATTTTTCTGCCGAGGTAAGTTTTTGATTAATCGTTATCAAACGTGGTCACACATGAAAGAGTTGTATGGAGCTTTTATCGATAAAAGTTCAAACTTTTTTTTGGGAAAAGGCCAATTGGTCCTAAAATGGCTAGAAGTGACCTAGGCCAGAAACTTAAATAGCAACCCACGCAGCATATAGCTGCCATAAGAACGATTGGTCTAAAAACTAGTTCTAGTAAGAAAAACTGTTTTGTTATCAATGGTATCGTCTTTCAAAAACTGCAAGGGTTTAGCCTGTTATTTTTTTTCATAATCTTCTTCATCCCTAAGGCCCCCCGCACACAGAGAGCGGAGCGGAGCACAGCTCATCCACTTTCAGCGAGTAAGCTATGCTCAGCTTTGTATGCACCGCACACAGAGAGCGGATAGAAAGCGAAGAGCTGATGCACCCTAGTGTTGCTAGTTTGTTTTAACTAATGCATTATTATAAGAAAACAAATTAGTTTCATAACAGACTAACTTCTCTTAATTTGAATAACGTTTTCTTCAATTTTCAACTTTTTTTGTTTACAGCTTTGCATTTGATTTTTTAAATGTCTGTAATTACAAATATGTCTTCACGAGTGCGACGGAAATCTCTCATTGAAATGAGTTTAAAATTTACAAATCGTAAAAAAAATTATGGAATTATGAAATAATATGAAAAAAGTTTCCACCAAAATTCAAGAACATCAGATTAAATTTGATCAATATACGAGGACGATTTTACAAACTTTTGATTACAGCTTAATTGAAGTAGAGAATTATATAAAAACGAGAAGGCAAAGCTAACTTCGACTGTGCCGAAGTTTTAATACACTTGAAAAACTTTACTTCAACTGATTTAACCGGTAAAATATATATAGGATATAGATATCAGATATTTAAAATTATGAAATCATTGATAATAAAAAATTTAATACCATAAAAAAAAACTTTTCTTAGTAAAACACATTTTCCGACCGATCGGTCCTATGGCAGCTATATGCTATAGTCATCCGATTTTGATAATTTTTTTCAAAATTATGTGAAAGCATATAAAACTAATATATACCAAGATTGGGGACGCTACGATAAAAAACAAAAAAGTTTTTCTGACTAAAAGTGGTTTTTTGACCGACCGTTTATATGGCAGCTATATGCTATAGTCATCCGATTTTGATCAATTTTTTCAGAATTGTGTGGAAACATATAAAACAAATATATACTACGATTGGAGCCGCTACGATGAAAATCAAAAAGTTTTTCTCACAACGACTTATTTTTCGACCGATCGTTCCTATGGCAGCTATATGCTATAGTGATCCGATTTTGATTCATTTTTCCAGAATTATGTGGAAGCATATAAAACTAACATATACCAAGATTGGGGACGCTACGATTTAAAACAAAAAAGTTTTTCTAACTAGAACTTGTTCTTAGACCGATCGTTCCTATGGCAGCTATATGATATAGTCATCCGATCCGGCCGGTTCCGACATATTAGTTGCGTGCAGTAAAAAGAAGACTCTGTGCAAAATTTCAGCTCGATAGCTTTAAAACTGAGAGACTAGTTCGCGTAGAAACAGACAGACGGACAGACAGACGGACAGACGGACGGACGGACAAGCGGAAATGAACTCAGCTTGTTGTCCTGATCAAGAATATATATAGTTTATGGGGTCGGAAATGAATATTTCTATGCGTTACAAACTTCTGGGCAAAATTAATATACACTTTTCAAGTGTATAAAAAGGTGTCTTTGAGGATGTCAAAGTTAGATGGATCTAACTGCTTGTTTCGAGAACGGGAGAATGGCAAATCCTACAAAATTAATTTATTTTTCCCATTAAAACCGAAAAAATTAACATCATTTTTAGTTGTACGCAAAAATTTGAACATTAGAAACAAATAACTGTTTATTCTTTTTTACATACGAAAGTACTTAGAGTCAAATTGGACTATTTTACGAGTTTATTAGAAAATTTTTTGAGCTTTGCTTCGTTTTTTGCTGAGTTTTGGAGTTTAGATATAAGCCAGATCAGAGAAGAAAATCAAGAGCAAAGACAAAGTCTAAGAAAAAGTCAAAATAATTTCTTTTTGAGTTCAGCATTCCAAAATACATAAGAGAAAAATTCAGGATTCAATAAGTATTTTTTTTAAATTTTGTAAACTAGAGTAATTTAACTTATTATTTTTTTCAAACTTCTTGTTTGCCTCACTGAACGCCACAAAAAGCATAAGCAAACTGCGGATCAGCAGAAATAAACATGCATTCTTGTTTACAGCGGATCAGCCACTCTCTGCTCCGCTCTGCTAAGCTTTTGGTGTGCGCGCTCTCTATGGGCTCGGTGTGTTTGTTTTCACTCGCTGTTAAGCTATGCTCCGCTCCGCTCTCTGTGTGCGGGGGGCCTAAAATCCAACTTAACTAACGCTGTCTGTGTAAGAGGCAGCGGGTTGTGTATGTTTAATGTTAGCGTTGGTCTAGTGGCAAGGAATTCCCACACAATGCATCTCAAGTGGGTCCCAACAGATGTTCCTTATCAAGTGTGGTGTCAAGTGCATTCTGATCCTTGTCCCGCACGCCATATATCTTCTATGTTATTAATAAACTAGACTTGTTTATGAGCATCCCAGCAATTAGGATGTGTATCAAAATATGATATTTAACGTTACGTGATGCCGTGGTCTGGGCGAACAGTGTTAAGTTTGAACAAATTTTAATTGACCTATTTTGAACATTGAATATTCAAATTGATTTACAAACTCACTTGTAGTTAAAATAACTCAAAATATGAACCCAAATTTGTCACAGTTTGTTCTTGCATTTGACTTTCAAGAACAAACTCGGCAAATGCGATAACAGTTTGCCGGCGAGTGTTTACACTATGTTCAGACAGTACGAAAATTTTTCGAAAACTTCACCCTACAAACCAGTTTGCACAAGCGTTTGCCTGCAAATAAATATAGCGTAAACACAGAAAACAAACAAATTGTTAGCAAATTTCCGCCATTTTTGACAAATTAATTTGCGCGTGTGAACTTAGCTTTACCTATACCCATTAATTACGTACTAATAGAAAAAATAAAAGGCTAATACCATTGATAACAAACAAATTTTTCTCATAAGAACTAGTTTTTTGTAACATTTCTTTCACAAGGATTCGAGGCCTAGTCATCCCTTGGTAAGACCAAGTTAGGCGGCTCTCTCGGTCGACTGTCCACAGCAGGGGGGATCCTCTCGTACCTTAGCTCATTCGGGTGGGGGTGGGGCAAGTTGTTGCTAGGAATCGACCGTTGTGTACATAATCTTAATATTAGGATCCCTACGGAATCTACGAAGGGAGCAATACTCAAAAAAAATCTAAACAGCGACAGTACAAACTGGTATATAAAAAAATAAGAAAAGAGGGGTCAGCTTTCATCATCCGTGTTATCCATTGATGGCGAGGTCTTTGATGGCACTTGACACTCGCATTCTACACCCAAAACCCAACCTTGATCTTCCTACGCGCATTTTAGCGAAGATCCCCTAATGTGTTTATTCTACCGACCTAAGTTACCCTGCCATCAGGAAAAAGACTAAAATACCAATTCATTTTTTTAAACATTATAATTCTTCAAAATTTAATATTACTTAGACTAAGACACTTCATGCTTCATGGGGTGAACTAATCCAGAAAAACTTTCAGTGTTAACTTAATTAAATAATAAACTAAAATTATGCATTTCGAGATTAAATATAATTAGACAAAAATCAATTCGTGGGAAGTTCAGGTTGCGCGCAGTAAACGTGTGTATAAAAGTATTGGCAAAACTTCCTAATTCGATTTGCAAATATTTAATTGAGTACGACAACTCAAACAGCTGATCCACTATACCAGGTCATTGACCTGACTTTGTTCTCCACAAAAGAGATTGGCCTTCCAGCCGTAAATGCATACATATGTAAAAGGGTGGGGTGTGTGAGTATTATTAAGCTAAAAATTGATTTGAAAAAAAGAACATACAAGAGAGATGTAAGTTTTTGACAATTTGGCAGCGGGCAGTTGGCAAGGGAGCGCAGGCGCACTGATAAGAGAAAACAATCATGTATATATGGATGTCGGTATGACATGTCGATACGTCCCGTTATTTGACAAAAACTTACTCTCCGCACCTAGAGCACAAAATAAATAAGAGCAATGAGCAATTGAAAAGACTTACATACATTCCATTTACTTGTGGTATTTAGCATCCAGCGTTGAAAGGCCTTCCAGCGTGGTCGTACTCTTGCTACTAATGATCATTAGAACAGGGAGAGTTGATTGGGCATATATTGTCTCTTAAATTGCTCTGTATTGGCACATTGTTGCTCTTGGGTTGGTTTTAACGCGTTTAGGTTTGGCACAAGTTTTTATGGTTACTTTATCTTTACTTTAGCTGCAATATTTTTGAATTTCGTATTTAATTGCACACTAACTCACTGCACAATTTCGGATGGGTGGGTTTTTCTTATTGATCTGCCATCACCCTTTTGGATTTTTGCGGATCTTTCTTTTAGATTTATTGATGGTTATTTTACCAAAACTATTTATACACTCGTTACTAGCTTTTTTTTCTGAACACATTTTATGACACAGCTGGGATTAACTCTAAAAGACGTTTTCTGCCTGTTCCCAACACAACACTTGCACTGCCACTGGTTTTCTGGTGTATGAGATGATGGCACCGGAGTGATGTGTGGCTTGGTGGACACTTCTAGGTTAGATTTTTCCGTCCAAGGGGCACTCAACTGGGTTGGAAACAATGCGACTCGAACCACTTTTGACGGAGATTACACTCGATGAGATAGTAATTGCCCCTCCTACACCCCAAATATGCGCCTGACGAGTCGAACAGCCTCGTTGTCCGTAGGTTGAGCACGCAGAGGTGCAGGCGATGGTAGCTGGCAGGATTGTTAATCCTCCAGAGGACACTATTGGGCGAAATGGGTTCTTTTTTATTCTCAATTCAACACGAAACTTCGGGCATCTTTGGTTTGGCACATACCTTGATTGGTGTAGAACAAAAGCAAAGTAAAAAATGTTCCTTTGCCCTTGGCCAAGATGTGGATGCGCGTGGATTACGCACTCGGACTTTGATTGCCGAGGGTGTGGAGATTTTCACCCGGGACTGGGCCAACTCTCGTTCACTTTGCACTTTTAATTGTTAGATTTTGGTGGTCGTGGTTCAAATTTGTATTTATCACGGAATGAAATTTAATGAATTGCAATTTTCCGGCACTTTTCAGTTTTATACTGCCGATTTAAAAATTGTCGTGACTGCAGCTAAATAATTCTTATATGACGATCGCGTGGCAAAGAGGATGCTGCCGCTATTTCATCTGCTTATATAGCCTAGCTGAGCTTTTTTTCACCCGGCTTAGGCTGAAGTAGGCTGCGCTGCAACGTAGGCGTTAGGACTAAGTTACAGCGACGGTGTGAGCTAACGCAGAAATGGGTCAATGCTTATTGCTATGACACGTTTCTTTGAACATGCGCGCCAATGCGTCTGCGCGACCATTACATTTTAGAATAATCGTTCCTATGGCAGCTATATGCTATAGTCATCCGATTTTGATAAATTTTTCCAGAATTGTGTGGAAGCATATAAAACTAATATATACCACGACTAGCATATAACCCGGCGCGCTTCGCTTCGCCACCATCAGTAAAGCCGCTGAAATGATGAAAAAAAAAAACGTTTGGCAATGATGCCACCCTCGCCCCCCATTTTCCGACCTTCAGAAATGAGAAAATTATTTTCCGCCTATTTGGTCCATTGAGCTTACAAACCCTGCAACCACTCCCGCAACCCATTATCCGGATTAAAAATAGGTTTTACCATATGGAATTTTCCGGGAATTTCCCGACTTTTCGTGCGGATTTTCCACCACTGGAAAATCTCATGTCTAATTATTCTGCTTACCATCCTCACAAACCGAGTTTGATGTCAATTGGATGATAAATAGTTTTTTCATGAAGAATTTTCCGGCCATTTTCCTTGTGGGCGGATTTTCCGAAATCTGGGAAACAGGTGTCTAATTATTTCGCTTACTTTACTTACAAACCAAATTTCAAATCAATCAGATGAAAAACCAAATTTTCCCCATAGTAGCTTTTCCGGGACTTTTCCACCCCTTAGGAATGGAATTTTCCAAAACCCCGCCTTAGTGCTCACTTTCAACTCATAAGGAAATTTTTTTTCAGCTTCCTATCTCTTACCGAACAGGCTCTACGTTGATTGCCAATCAGTCAGTCAGTCAGTCAGTGAGGACAAACTCTTTTATATGTAGAGAGATTAAAGCTACAGCTCAAGTGTTGTAATTAATCGGCAGAAATATGCTGTTTTAAACACACATTATCAGAAAGCTAAAGAAAATATATGTCTATTTGTATAACATTTTAAATAAATTGGCTATAAGAATAATTACGAACCGAGTTTAAGGTCGATCGAAAGAAAAATAGTTTTCTTCATTTTCATTTTTTCCGGTTATTTTCCTTGTCATATGATCAAAACATAAAAAAATCTGATGACTCATTATTTTGCGTATCATCCTTATAAACCGAGTTTGAAGTCAATAGGATGCAAAATTGTTTTTCAATAGAGAATATTCCAGGCATCTTCCTTGTGGATAGATTTTCCGACATCGGAAAATAACATGTCTTATTATTTGGCATACTATCCATACAAACCGAGTTTGAAGTCAATCGGATGAAAAATAGTGTTTTCCATATAGAATTTTCCGGGAATTTCCCGACTTTTCGTGAAATCAGAAGATCAGAAAATCTTATGTCTAATTATTTTGCATACTATCCTTGCAAACCGAGTTTGAAGTCAATCGGATCAAAAATAGTTTTTCATATAGAATTTTCCGGGTATTTTCTTTGTGGGCGGATTTTCCATTATTTGAAAATTTCATGTCCAATTACTTAGCATACTATCCTTACAAACCGAGTTTGAAGCCAATCGGATGAAAAATAGTTTTTTCCATATGGAATTTTCCGGGAATTTCCCGACTTTTCGGACGGATTTTCCATCATCGGAAAATCTCAAGTCTAATTATTCTGCTTATTATCCTCACAAACCGAGTTTGAAGTCAGTCGGATGAAAAATAGTTTTTTTCATGAAGAATTTTCCGGCCATTTTCCTTGTGGGCGGATTTTCCGAAATCTGGAAAACAGGTGTCCAATTATTTCGCTTACTTTACTTACAAACCAAATTTCAAGTCAATCGGATGAAAACCAAAATTTTCCCCATAGTAGCTTTTCCGGGAGTTTTCCACCCCTTAGGGCTGGAATTTTCCAAAACCCCGCCTTAGTGCTCACTTTCAACTCATAAGGAAACTTCTGTGAAAATTTCAGCTTTCTATCTCTTACCGTTCAGGCTCTACATTGATTGCCAATCAGTCAGTCAGTCAGTCAGTCAGGACAAACTCTTTTATATGTAGAGAAGATTGGTGATGCAACGATGGAAAACAAAAAAGTTTTTCTCACTAGAACTAGTTTTTGGACCGAACGTTTATATGGCAGCTATATAGCTGCTATAGTCATCCGATCCGGCCGATTCCGACAAATGTGCAGCCTATGTGCAGTCTAAAGACTTTTACCAAAGTTTTGTCAAGATAGCTTTAAAACTGAGGGAGGAGATAGCATAGAAACAGACGGACATAGCTGTATCGACTCAGCTCGTCATGCTGATCAAGAATATATATAGTTTATGGAGTCGGAGATGCTTCCTTCTATGCGTTACAGACATCGTGACAATTTTAATATACCCTCTACAAGGTTGCCCTACTAATACAGAAACCTATACAAGCCCGAGAAATCTAACTTAATGATGACTTCGACGCAGTTTGAGCAGAGCCCACCGTAGTCACAGGGGATTTTAACGGTTGGCACAAAAGATCGGGCTCAAACACGAACAACTCTATAGGCAAACGATTGATGAAATTATATCTTACTAAATGACGAATCTCCAACACACCTTAGTACACACAACACATTTACTTATATCGACCTTGCCTACTGTAGCTCAACACTTCATATAGACAGCACGTGGAATACCGAAGAAGATCTATATGGAAGCGACCACTTCCCTATTGTAACTACACTCTTCACATCTCACACACCAAACACCCAAAGTATTGCTTAAACTAAATTTCATCACCGAAAAAGCAAACTGGAAACTCTTTTCAGAGTTAACAGAGAAATTCTCATCAGAGCGATAAATAAACTCAAACATTAATAAAGAAACAGCTACCATTGACAAAACGAAAATTACGAAACGAAAAAACTAAAATGTGGCGCAAACTAAAAAGAGACATATCTATAATAAATATTATACAGTTTAAAAGGGCAAACGGTCTTTTCAGATGAACAATCAGAGAAGCAAAAAAAGAAAGCACCCTTAAATTCAACTCAGAAATAGCCCCAGACACCCCTCAAAAACAATCTGGCGAAACATAAGACGCTTCTGCGAACTTAACCCCATAAGGAATATACATTCTATTTTAAACCCATCCACTAAACAATTTACCACCAACAAAAACTTTGCAGAAAACTCAGCCGACTCAAACTTTTCCCAAACGTGCATAATCGCGAAATACACCTCTATAACAAACAGCTACAACCCTACCTACATCCCCAGAAAAAAAAAATCGAAATAGAAATGGATGTAACCTTTCTTGAATTCTCAGCAGCACTTAACTCACTTCAAGGTAATACCCCAGGACTAGATAGAGTAAGCTGTTCAATTCAAAAAAACATCGATAGAAAAACAAAAATCAAAATAATTAACATGCAAAACGCCATACTTGAGAACTACATCCCTCAAGCTTACAAAACCAGTATAATAACCCCAATTCCAATACCAACAAAACCACTCTTAATGCCTACAGACCAATATCGCTTAACCCATGTCTCTCAAAAGTCCTCGATAAAATTGTAGCAAAAACGACTGTGGTGGTTTGTGATAAACGATACACTTATCCACATCAGTCAAACCGGATTTAAGAAAGGGAAGTCGGCTATAGACAGTTTATTACTTGTAGACCACCTAATAGCCAGATCTATCTCTAGAACAAACCACATCTCAATTATTTCATTAGACTTTGCTAAAGCCTTTGATAGAAAAGGAATTCAATCAATACTTAATCAGCTCACTGAATGGAAAACTGCTCTTTGTAATAGCCTACAACAATACCCAAACATAAGCTGAGCGCAAAACGCAGACGACTACAATTGAATAGTAAATACTTGGACTACACCCCAACAACAAATACAGATGCCAATCACATACAGAACAACTCAGACTAGCACTCAAACAAAAAATTAAACATAATCAAATGCCTTTCAAGCTCAAAATTCAATTGCAGCACTATCACCCTTATAAATTTGACATAAGCAATTATTACATCAAAAGCAGATTACGCCCTTCTTATCTACGGCTTTTGCCCAAAAAATACTCTCCGCCCGATGAAATCAGCAATTAACACACCATTTACAATCGCCCTCGTGGCATTTAAAACCGCACCTACCAACAATATTTTATGCGCAGCTCGAGTTGCCCCTATCAAAGACAGGCGCGAACTCCTTACAGCGAACCTTTTCAGATCTTTAATAACATCGAAAAACTCACCTATTACACAGGGCAACAAAATGACCAACTTTGTGAGAAGTAGCCTCGTAGCCTCTTTACAGTTCCTATACAAATTTGGGGTAAGAATCAAGTTGGCCTCCCATAAAATGAAATATGTGTTTTTGGCTTAAGCAGGCTGTAGCTTCGCTAAATAAACTGGTAAAAATGCGAATTAATTCACATAATTAGAACACATGATTGGTTACAGGTTCAAATGGCTAAAATTTTAATACACCAACCACTCTAGCTTAAAAATAAGGATTTATTTTGACTTTTGCCAACCGCACAACTTACCTTTTCGTCCTACAGTCACAGACGGATCATAATGCAACGGAATAACAACCTTTGCTATAACAACCGAACAGGAATCACTAAAATCATGACTCTTACCCCATTACTCCTTAGTATTCTCTTTAGAAATCATCGAAATGGTAGAATACAAATACGCTGCACATTTGTCGGAATCGGCCGGATCGGATAACTATATCATATAGCTGCCATAGGAACGATCGGTCCAAAAACTAGTTCTAGTGAGAAAAACTTTTTTGTTTTCCATTGTAGCGTCACCAATCGTGGTATATATTAGTTTTATATGCTTCCACACAATTCTAAAAAATGTATCAAAGTCGGATGACTATAGCATATAGCTGCCATAGAAAAGATCGGTCAAAAAACTAGATCTAGTGAGAAATACTTTTTTGTTTCTCTTCGTAGCGTCACCCAACTTGGTATTCATTAGTTTTGATCAAAATCGGATGACAATAGCATAAGGTTGCCATAAGAACAATCGGATGAAAAGCGAGTTTTAGTGTTAAAAACTTTTTTGTTATCAAAGGTAACGTGTTTATACTTGTTAATCGTAAATATTATTTGTTTCAACACAATTTTGCTAGTTTTGATCAAAATCGGATAAATATATCGTATAGCTCCCATAACACAATCGGCTTCTGGTTTGGTCAGCCAAATGGTTACGAAAAATGGCGCAATCTGTTGGTCAGCTTGGGACAGGTTCTAAGCGAAATTAAATTTTTATTAAATAATCAGCAAAACCAATTTTTATATAATGTTGATGATGTTAACCTTCCATTTTTTTTTTACTTAAATGCCAATAACTGCGGTATAATTTAGTTAATTTTAATCAAGTATGAAACACTAGCATATAACCCGGCGCGCTTCGCTTCGCCACCATCAGTAAAGCCGCTGAAATGATGAAAAAAAAAACGTTTGGCAATGATGCCACCCTCGCCCCCCATTTTCCGACCTTCAGAAATGAGAAAATTATTTTCCGCCTATTTGGTCCATTGAGCTTACAAACCCTGCAACCACTCCCGCAACCCATTATCCGGATTAAAAATAGGTTTTACCATATGGAATTTTCCGGGAATTTCCCGACTTTTCGTGCGGATTTTCCACCACTGGAAAATCTCATGTCTAATTATTCTGCTTACCATCCTCACAAACCGAGTTTGATGTCAATTGGATGATAAATAGTTTTTTCATGAAGAATTTTCCGGCCATTTTCCTTGTGGGCGGATTTTCCGAAATCTGGGAAACAGGTGTCTAATTATTTCGCTTACTTTACTTACAAACCAAATTTCAAATCAATCAGATGAAAAACCAAATTTTCCCCATAGTAGCTTTTCCGGGACTTTTCCACCCCTTAGGAATGGAATTTTCCAAAACCCCGCCTTAGTGCTCACTTTCAACTCATAAGGAAATTTTTTTTTCAGCTTCCTATCTCTTACCGAACAGGCTCTACGTTGATTGCCAATCAGTCAGTCAGTCAGTCAGTGAGGACAAACTCTTTTATATGTAGAGAGATTAAAGCTACAGCTCAAGTGTTGTAATTAATCGGCAGAAATATGCTGTTTTAAACACACATTATCAGAAAGCTAAAGAAAATATATGTCTATTTGTATAACATTTTAAATAAATTGGCTATAAGAATAATTACGAACCGAGTTTAAGGTCGATCGAAAGAAAAATAGTTTTCTTCATTTTCATTTTTCCGGTTATTTTCCTTGTCATATGATCAAAACATAAAAAAATCTGATGACTCATTATTTTGCGTATCATCCTTATAAACCGAGTTTGAAGTCAATAGGATGCAAAATTGTTTTTCAATAGAGAATATTCCAGGCATCTTCCTTGTGGATAGATTTTCCGACATCGGAAAATAACATGTCTTATTATTTGGCATACTATCCATACAAACCGAGTTTGAAGTCAATCGGATGAAAAATAGTGTTTTCCATATAGAATTTTCCGGCTATTTTCCTTGTGAGTGGATTTTCCACAATTGAAAAATCTCATGACCAATTATTTAGCATAGTATCTTTACAAACCGAGTTTGAAGCCAATTGGATGAAAAATAGTTATTTCCATATAGAATTTTCCGGGAATTTCCCGACTTTTCGTGAAATCAGAAGATCAGAAAATCTTATGTCTAATTATTTTGCATACTATCCTTGCAAACCGAGTTTGAAGTCAATCGGATCAAAAATAGTTTTTCATATAGAATTTTCCGGGTATTTTCTTTGTGGGCGGATTTTCCATTATTTGAAAATTTCATGTCCAATTACTTAGCATACTATCCTTACAAACCGAGTTTGAAGCCAATCGGATGAAAAATAGTTTTTTCCATATGGAATTTTCCGGGAATTTCCCGACTTTTCGGACGGATTTTCCATCATCGGAAAATCTCAAGTCTAATTATTCTGCTTATTATCCTCACAAACCGAGTTTGAAGTCAGTCGGATGAAAAATAGTTTTTTTCATGAAGAATTTTCCGGCCATTTTCATTGTGGGCGGATTTTCCGAAATCTGGAAAACAGGTGTCCAATTATTTCGCTTACTTTACTTACAAACCAAATTTCAAGTCAATCGGATGAAAACCAAAATTTTCCCCATAGTAGCTTTTCCGGGAGTTTTCCACCCCTTAGGGCTGGAATTTTCCAAAACCCCGCCTTAGTGCTCACTTTCAACTCATAAGGAAACTTCTGTGAAAATTTCAGCTTTCTATCTCTTACCGTTCAGGCTCTACGTTGATTGCCAATCAGTCAGTCAGTCAGTCAGTCAGGACAAACTCTTTTATATGTAGAGAAGATTGGTGATGCAACGATGGAAAACAAAAAAGTTTTTCTCACTAGAACTAGTTTTTGGACCGAACGTTTATATGGCAGCTATATAGCTGCTATAGTCATCCGATCCGGCCGATTCCGACAAATGTGCAGCCTATGTGCAGTCTAAAGACTTTTACCAAAGTTTTGTCAAGATAGCTTTAAAACTGAGGGAGGAGATAGCATAGAAACAGACGGACATAGCTGTATCGACTCAGCTCGTCATGCTGATCAAGAATATATATAGTTTATGGAGTCGGAGATGCTTCCTTCTATGCGTTACAGACATCGTGACAATTTTAATATACCCTCTACAAGGTTGCCCTACTAATACAGAAACCTATACAAGCCCGAGAAATCTAACTTAATGATGACTTCGACGCAGTTTGAGCAGAGCCCACCGTAGTCACAGGGGATTTTAACGGTTGGCACAAAAGATCGGGCTCAAACACGAACAACTCTATAGGCAAACGATTGATGAAATTATATCTTACTAAATGACGAATCTCCAACACACCTTAGTACACACAACACATTTACTTATATCGACCTTGCCTACTGTAGCTCAACACTTCATATAGACAGCACGTGGAATACCGAAGAAGATCTATATGGAAGCGACCACTTCCCTATTGTAACTACACTCTTCACATCTCACACACCAAACACCCAAAGTATTGCTTAAACTAAATTTCATCACCGAAAAAGCAAACTGGAAACTCTTTTCAGAGTTAACAGAGAAATTCTCATCAGAGCGATAAATAAACTCAAACATTAATAAAGAAACAGCTACCATTGACAAAACGAAAATTACGAAACGAAAAAACTAAAATGTGGCGCAAACTAAAAAGAGACATATCTATAATAAATATTATACAGTTTAAAAAGGGCAAACGGTCTTTTCAGATGAACAATCAGAGAAGCAAAAAAAAGAAAGCACCCTTAAATTCAACTCAGAAATAGCCCCAGACACCCCTCAAAAACAATCTGGCGAAACATAAGACGCTTCTGCGAACTTAACCCCATAAGGAATATACATTCTATTTTAAACCCATCCACTAAACAATTTACCACCAACAAAAACTTTGCAGAAAACTCAGCCGACTCAAACTTTTCCCAAACGTGCATAATCGCGAAATACACCTCTATAACAAACAGCTACAACCCTACCTACATCCCCAGAAAAAAAAAATCGAAATAGAAATGGATGTAACCTTTCTTGAATTCTCAGCAGCACTTAACTCACTTCAAGGTAATACCCCAGGACTAGATAGAGTAAGCTGTTCAATTCAAAAAAACATCGATAGAAAAACAAAAATCAAAATAATTAACATGCAAAACGCCATACTTGAGAACTACATCCCTCAAGCTTACAAAACCAGTATAATAACCCCAATTCCAATACCAACAAAACCACTCTTAATGCCTACAGACCAATATCGCTTAACCCATGTCTCTCAAAAGTCCTCGATAAAATTGTAGCAAAAAACGACTGTGGTGGTTTGTGATAAACGATACACTTATCCACATCAGTCAAACCGGATTTAAGAAAGGGAAGTCGGCTATAGACAGTTTATTACTTGTAGACCACCTAATAGCCAGATCTATCTCTAGAACAAACCACATCTCAATTATTTCATTAGACTTTGCTAAAGCCTTTGATAGAAAAGGAATTCAATCAATACTTAATCAGCTCACTGAATGGAAAACTGCTCTTTGTAATAGCCTACAACAATACCCAAACATAAGCTGAGCGCAAAACGCAGACGACTACAATTGAATAGTAAATACTTGGACTACACCCCAACAACAAATACAGATGCCAATCACATACAGAACAACTCAGACTAGCACTCAAACAAAAAATTAAACATAATCAAATGCCTTTCAAGCTCAAAATTCAATTGCAGCACTATCACCCTTATAAATTTGACATAAGCAATTATTACATCAAAAGCAGATTACGCCCTTCTTATCTACGGCTTTTGCCCAAAAAATACTCTCCGCCCGATGAAATCAGCAATTAACACACCATTTACAATCGCCCTCGTGGCATTTAAAACCGCACCTACCAACAATATTTTATGCGCAGCTCGAGTTGCCCCTATCAAAGACAGGCGCGAACTCCTTACAGCGAACCTTTTCAGATCTTTAATAACATCGAAAAACTCACCTATTACACAGGGCAACAAAATGACCAACTTTGTGAGAAGTAGCCTCGTAGCCTCTTTACAGTTCCTATACAAATTTGGGGTAAGAATCAAGTTGGCCTCCCATAAAATGAAATATGTGTTTTTGGCTTAAGCAGGCTGTAGCTTCGCTAAATAAACGGGTGCATGCAATAACGCCCGGTGCGATAACGCCCGTGGGCGTAATCGCACACCCAAAAGTGCTATAACGCCCGTGGGCATTATAGCACAATTGAAAGTGCGATAACGCCACTGATGAATGTGCAATAGCGCCCGCGGGCGTAATTGCACTTTTGAAAGTGCGATAACGCCCATTATTTCTAAAAACTCCGAAATTTGCCCATTATTAATCAAAATCAAAACAAAATACTAAGATGAGAAGTCAGTAAAAAACTGTTTATTTAGCAACATGCATTCTCCGCGCACTTATCTTATTATCAAATCCTCGATTATCTTTGATAAGACATTGAATTGGAATGAGGGTGGGTGATAATAAGTAAAGTGAGAAAAAAAATGTAATGCGATAAATATATTGGAGAAGGAGTTTAAAAAAAAAATCGGCCGCCGATTTTTTTTTTAAACTCCTTCTCCAATATATTTATCGCATTACATTTTTTTTCTCACTTTACTTATTATCACCCACCCTCATTCCAATTCAATATCATAGCAATCTTAATTTTTTTCTCCCTCAACAACATATGATCGCAGTAATAAAATTTTTGAAAGAAATTTTGAAATAAAAACTCTTTATTGCTTTGCCCATATGGCAGACAAATAACAAAAGACCATATTCAAATATTTTTAATTAAAATCAATCTGTTAACATTCATTTCATTGTTCTCATAGACTTGTAATATTTTTTCTTCTTTATTTTTGAATATATTGTTTTTGTATCTTTTTCCATTTTCCAAGAGAAATACATATATAAGCATGTATATATATATATATATATATCTGGACTGTTCCGATTTCGAATGTTGTACATGTTAAATTTTCAAACAATCGATTAAGGTAATCGGTATCAAACGAACAATCAGTTCTTACATTTAACTCGACGGAGTCGATTTCAATCTCTTTAAACCGATTTACCCAATAAATTTTGTATAACAACGCATGTACCTGATTCGAATTCGACAAATATTTGTATACCATTTTCTTTTATGTTCTTTTAAAATGCTAAAGTGCAATAATGCCCGCCGGGCGTTATCGCACTTTCAATTGTGCTATAAAGCCCACGGGCGTTATAGCACTTTTGGGTGTGCGATAACGCCCGTGGGCGTAATCGCACTGGGCGTTATTGCATGCACCCAAATAAACTGGTAAAAATGCGAATTAATTCACATAATTAGAACACATGATTGGTTACAGGTTCAAATGGCTAAAATTTTAATACACCAACCACTCTAGCTTAAAAATAAGGATTTATTTTGACTTTTGCCAACCGCACAACTTACCTTTTCGTCCTACAGTCACAGACGGATCATAATGCAACGGAATAACAACCTTTGCTATAACAACCGAACAGGAATCACTAAAATCATGACTCTTACCCCATTACTCCTTAGTATTCTCTTTAGAAATCATCGAAATGGTAGAATACAAATACGCTGCACATTTGTCGGAATCGGCCGGATCGGATAACTATATCATATAGCTGCCATAGGAACGATCGGTCCAAAAACTAGTTCTAGTGAGAAAAACTTTTTTGTTTTCCATTGTAGCGTCACCAATCGTGGTATATATTAGTTTTATATGCTTCCACACAATTCTAAAAAAATGTATCAAAGTCGGATGACTATAGCATATAGCTGCCATAGAAAAGATCGGTCAAAAAACTAGATCTAGTGAGAAATACTTTTTGTTTCTCTTCGTAGCGTCACCCAACTTCGTATTCATTAGTTTTGATCAAAATCGGATGACAATAGCATAAGGTTGCCATAAGAACAATCGGATGAAAAGCGAGTTTTAGTGTTAAAAACTTTTTTGTTATCAAAGGTAACGTGTTTATACTTGTTAATCGTAAATATTATTTGTTTCAACACAATTTTGCTAGTTTTGATCAAAATCGGATAAATATATCGTATAGCTCCCATAACACAATCGGCTTCTGGTTTGGTCAGCCAAATGGTTACGAAAAATGGCGCAATCTGTTGGTCAGCTTGGGACAGGTTCTAAGCGAAATTAAATTTTTATTAAATAATCAGCAAAACCAATTTTTATATAATGTTGATGATGTTAACCTTCCATTTTTTTTTTACTTAAATGCCAATAACTGCGGTATAATTTAGTTAATTTTAATCAAGTATGAAACACTAGCATATAACCCGGCGCGCTTCGCTTCGCCACCATCAGTAAAGCCGCTGAAATGATGAAAAAAAAAAACGTTTGGCAATGATGCCACCCTCGCCCCCCATTTTCCGACCTTCAGAAATGAGAAAATTATTTTCCGCCTATTTGGTCCATTGAGCTTACAAACCCTGCAACCACTCCCGCAACCCATTATCCGGATTAAAAATAGGTTTTACCATATGGAATTTTCCGGGAATTTCCCGACTTTTCGTGCGGATTTTCCACCACTGGAAAATCTCATGTCTAATTATTCTGCTTACCATCCTCACAAACCGAGTTTGATGTCAATTGGATGATAAATAGTTTTTTCATGAAGAATTTTCCGGCCATTTTCCTTGTGGGCGGATTTTCCGAAAATCTGGGAAACAGGTGTCTAATTATTTCGCTTACTTTACTTACAAACCAAATTTCAAATCAATCAGATGAAAAACCAAATTTTCCCCATAGTAGCTTTTCCGGGACTTTTCCACCCCTTAGGAATGGAATTTTCCAAAACCCCGCCTTAGTGCTCACTTTCAACTCATAAGGAAATTTTTTTCAGCTTCCTATCTCTTACCGAACAGGCTCTACGTTGATTGCCAATCAGTCAGTCAGTCAGTCAGTGAGGACAAACTCTTTTATATGTAGAGAGATTAAAGCTACAGCTCAAGTGTTGTAATTAATCGGCAGAAATATGATGTTTTAAACACACATTATCAGAAAGCTAAAGAAAATATATGTCTATTTGTATAACATTTTAAATAAATTGGCTATAAGAATAATTACGAACCGAGTTTAAGGTCGATCGAAAGAAAAATAGTTTTCTTCATTTTCATTTTTCCGGTTATTTTCCTTGTCATATGATCAAAACATAAAAAAAAATCTGATGACTCATTATTTTGCGTATCATCCTTATAAACCGAGTTTGAAGTCAATAGGATGCAAAATTGTTTTTCAATAGAGAATATTCCAGGCATCTTCCTTGTGGATAGATTTTCCGACATCGGAAAATAACATGTCTTATTATTTGGCATACTATCCATACAAACCGAGTTTGAAGTCAATCGGATGAAAAATAGTGTTTTCCATATAGAATTTTCCGGCTATTTTCCTTGTGAGTGGATTTTCCACAATTGAAAAATCTCATGACCAATTATTTAGCATAGTATCTTTACAAACCGAGTTTGAAGCCAATTGGATGAAAAATAGTTATTTCCATATAGAATTTTCCGGGAATTTCCCGACTTTTCGTGAAATCAGAAGATCAGAAAATCTTATGTCTAATTATTTTGCATACTATCCTTGCAAACCGAGTTTGAAGTCAATCGGATCAAAAATAGTTTTTCATATAGAATTTTCCGGGTATTTTCTTTGTGGGCGGATTTTCCATTATTTGAAAATTTCATGTCCAATTACTTAGCATACTATCCTTACAAACCGAGTTTGAAGCCAATCGGATGAAAAATAGTTTTTTCCATATGGAATTTTCCGGGAATTTCCCGACTTTTCGGACGGATTTTCCATCATCGGAAAATCTCAAGTCTAATTATTCTGCTTATTATCCTCACAAACCGAGTTTGAAGTCAGTCGGATGAAAAATAGTTTTTTTCATGAAGAATTTTCCGGCCATTTTCATTGTGGGCGGATTTTCCGAAATCTGGAAAACAGGTGTCCAATTATTTCGCTTACTTTACTTACAAACCAAATTTCAAGTCAATCGGATGAAAACCAAAATTTTCCCCATAGTAGCTTTTCCGGGAGTTTTCCACCCCTTAGGGCTGGAATTTTCCAAAACCCCGCCTTAGTGCTCACTTTCAACTCATAAGGAAACTTCTGTGAAAATTTCAGCTTTCTATCTCTTACCGTTCAGGCTCTACGTTGATTGCCAATCAGTCAGTCAGTCAGTCAGTCAGGACAAACTCTTTTATATGTAGAGAAGATTGGTGATGCAACGATGGAAAACAAAAAGTTTTTCTCACTAGAACTAGTTTTTGGACCGAACGTTTATATGGCAGCTATATAGCTGCTATAGTCATCCGATCCGGCCGATTCCGACAAATGTGCAGCCTATGTGCAGTCTAAAGACTTTTACCAAAGTTTTGTCAAGATAGCTTTAAAACTGAGGGAGGAGATAGCATAGAAACAGACGGACATAGCTGTATCGACTCAGCTCGTCATGCTGATCAAGAATATATATAGTTTATGGAGTCGGAGATGCTTCCTTCTATGCGTTACAGACATCGTGACAATTTTAATATACCCTCTACAAGGTTGCCCTACTAATACAGAAACCTATACAAGCCCGAGAAATCTAACTTAATGATGACTTCGACGCAGTTTGAGCAGAGCCCACCGTAGTCACAGGGGATTTTAACGGTTGGCACAAAAGATCGGGCTCAAACACGAACAACTCTATAGGCAAACGATTGATGAAATTATATCTTACTAAATGACGAATCTCCAACACACCTTAGTACACACAACACATTTACTTATATCGACCTTGCCTACTGTAGCTCAACACTTCATATAGACAGCACGTGGAATACCGAAGAAGATCTATATGGAAGCGACCACTTCCCTATTGTAACTACACTCTTCACATCTCACACACCAAACACCCAAAGTATTGCTTAAACTAAATTTCATCACCGAAAAAGCAAACTGGAAACTCTTTTCAGAGTTAACAGAGAAATTCTCATCAGAGCGATAAATAAACTCAAACATTAATAAAGAAACAGCTACCATTGACAAAACGAAAATTACGAAACGAAAAAACTAAAATGTGGCGCAAACTAAAAAGAGACATATCTATAATAAATATTATACAGTTTAAAAGGGCAAACGGTCTTTTCAGATGAACAATCAGAGAAGCAAAAAAGAAAGCACCCTTAAATTCAACTCAGAAATAGCCCCAGACACCCCTCAAAAACAATCTGGCGAAACATAAGACGCTTCTGCGAACTTAACCCCATAAGGAATATACATTCTATTTTAAACCCATCCACTAAACAATTTACCACCAACAAAAACTTTGCAGAAAACTCAGCCGACTCAAACTTTTCCCAAACGTGCATAATCGCGAAATACACCTCTATAACAAACAGCTACAACCCTACCTACATCCCCAGAAAAAAAAAATCGAAATAGAAATGGATGTAACCTTTCTTGAATTCTCAGCAGCACTTAACTCACTTCAAGGTAATACCCCAGGACTAGATAGAGTAAGCTGTTCAATTCAAAAAAAACATCGATAGAAAAACAAAAATCAAAATAATTAACATGCAAAACGCCATACTTGAGAACTACATCCCTCAAGCTTACAAAACCAGTATAATAACCCCAATTCCAATACCAACAAAACCACTCTTAATGCCTACAGACCAATATCGCTTAACCCATGTCTCTCAAAAGTCCTCGATAAAATTGTAGCAAAAACGACTGTGGTGGTTTGTGATAAACGATACACTTATCCACATCAGTCAAACCGGATTTAAGAAAGGGAAGTCGGCTATAGACAGTTTATTACTTGTAGACCACCTAATAGCCAGATCTATCTCTAGAACAAACCACATCTCAATTATTTCATTAGACTTTGCTAAAGCCTTTGATAGAAAAGGAATTCAATCAATACTTAATCAGCTCACTGAATGGAAAACTGCTCTTTGTAATAGCCTACAACAATACCCAAACATAAGCTGAGCGCAAAACGCAGACGACTACAATTGAATAGTAAATACTTGGACTACACCCCAACAACAAATACAGATGCCAATCACATACAGAACAACTCAGACTAGCACTCAAACAAAAAATTAAACATAATCAAATGCCTTTCAAGCTCAAAATTCAATTGCAGCACTATCACCCTTATAAATTTGACATAAGCAATTATTACATCAAAAGCAGATTACGCCCTTCTTATCTACGGCTTTTGCCCAAAAAATACTCTCCGCCCGATGAAATCAGCAATTAACACACCATTTACAATCGCCCTCGTGGCATTTAAAACCGCACCTACCAACAATATTTTATGCGCAGCTCGAGTTGCCCCTATCAAAGACAGGCGCGAACTCCTTACAGCGAACCTTTTCAGATCTTTAATAACATCGAAAAACTCACCTATTACACAGGGCAACAAAATGACCAACTTTGTGAGAAGTAGCCTCGTAGCCTCTTTACAGTTCCTATACAAATTTGGGGTAAGAATCAAGTTGGCCTCCCATAAAATGAAATATGTGTTTTTGGCTTAAGCAGGCTGTAGCTTCGCTAAATAAACTGGTAAAAATGCGAATTAATTCACATAATTAGAACACATGATTGGTTACAGGTTCAAATGGCTAAAATTTTAATACACCAACCACTCTAGCTTAAAAATAAGGATTTATTTTGACTTTTGCCAACCGCACAACTTACCTTTTCGTCCTACAGTCACAGACGGATCATAATGCAACGGAATAACAACCTTTGCTATAACAACCGAACAGGAATCACTAAAATCATGACTCTTACCCCATTACTCCTTAGTATTCTCTTTAGAAATCATCGAAATGGTAGAATACAAATACGCTGCACATTTGTCGGAATCGGCCGGATCGGATAACTATATCATATAGCTGCCATAGGAACGATCGGTCCAAAAACTAGTTCTAGTGAGAAAAACTTTTTTGTTTTCCATTGTAGCGTCACCAATCGTGGTATATATTAGTTTTATATGCTTCCACACAATTCTAAAAAAATGTATCAAAGTCGGATGACTATAGCATATAGCTGCCATAGAAAAGATCGGTCAAAAAACTAGATCTAGTGAGAAATACTTTTTTGTTTCTCTTCGTAGCGTCACCCAACTTCGTATTCATTAGTTTTGATCAAAATCGGATGACAATAGCATAAGGTTGCCATAAGAACAATCGGATGAAAAGCGAGTTTTAGTGTTAAAAACTTTTTTGTTATCAAAGGTAACGTGTTTATACTTGTTAATCGTAAATATTATTTGTTTCAACACAATTTTGCTAGTTTTGATCAAAATCGGATAAATATATCGTATAGCTCCCATAACACAATCGGCTTCTGGTTTGGTCAGCCAAATGGTTACGAAAAATGGCGCAATCTGTTGGTCAGCTTGGGACAGGTTCTAAGCGAAATTAAATTTTTATTAAATAATCAGCAAAACCAATTTTTATATAATGTTGATGATGTTAACCTTCCATTTTTTTTTACTTAAATGCCAATAACTGCGGTATAATTTAGTTAATTTTAATCAAGTATGAAACACTAGCATATAACCCGGCGCGCTTCGCTTCGCCACCATCAGTAAAGCCGCTGAAATGATGAAAAAAAAAAAACGTTTGGCAATGATGCCACCCTCGCCCCCCATTTTCCGACCTTCAGAAATGAGAAAATTATTTTCCGCCTATTTGGTCCATTGAGCTTACAAACCCTGCAACCACTCCCGCAACCCATTATCCGGATTAAAAATAGGTTTTACCATATGGAATTTTCCGGGAATTTCCCGACTTTTCGTGCGGATTTTCCACCACTGGAAAATCTCATGTCTAATTATTCTGCTTACCATCCTCACAAACCGAGTTTGATGTCAATTGGATGATAAATAGTTTTTTCATGAAGAATTTTCCGGCCATTTTCCTTGTGGGCGGATTTTCCGAAATCTGGGAAACAGGTGTCTAATTATTTCGCTTACTTTACTTACAAACCAAATTTCAAATCAATCAGATGAAAAACCAAATTTTCCCCATAGTAGCTTTTCCGGGACTTTTCCACCCCTTAGGAATGGAATTTTCCAAAACCCCGCCTTAGTGCTCACTTTCAACTCATAAGGAAATTTTTTTTTCAGCTTCCTATCTCTTACCGAACAGGCTCTACGTTGATTGCCAATCAGTCAGTCAGTCAGTCAGTGAGGACAAACTCTTTTATATGTAGAGAGATTAAAGCTACAGCTCAAGTGTTGTAATTAATCGGCAGAAATATGATGTTTTAAACACACATTATCAGAAAGCTAAAGAAAATATATGTCTATTTGTATAACATTTTAAATAAATTGGCTATAAGAATAATTACGAACCGAGTTTAAGGTCGATCGAAAGAAAAATAGTTTTCTTCATTTTCATTTTTCCGGTTATTTTCCTTGTCATATGATCAAAACATAAAAAAAATCTGATGACTCATTATTTTGCGTATCATCCTTATAAACCGAGTTTGAAGTCAATAGGATGCAAAATTGTTTTTCAATAGAGAATATTCCAGGCATCTTCCTTGTGGATAGATTTTCCGACATCGGAAAATAACATGTCTTATTATTTGGCATACTATCCATACAAACCGAGTTTGAAGTCAATCGGATGAAAAATAGTGTTTTCCATATAGAATTTTCCGGCTATTTTCCTTGTGAGTGGATTTTCCACAATTGAAAAATCTCATGACCAATTATTTAGCATAGTATCTTTACAAACCGAGTTTGAAGCCAATTGGATGAAAAATAGTTATTTCCATATAGAATTTTCCGGGAATTTCCCGACTTTTCGTGAAATCAGAAGATCAGAAAATCTTATGTCTAATTATTTTGCATACTATCCTTGCAAACCGAGTTTGAAGTCAATCGGATCAAAAATAGTTTTTCATATAGAATTTTCCGGGTATTTTCTTTGTGGGCGGATTTTCCATTATTTGAAAATTTCATGTCCAATTACTTAGCATACTATCCTTACAAACCGAGTTTGAAGCCAATCGGATGAAAAATAGTTTTTTCCATATGGAATTTTCCGGGAATTTCCCGACTTTTCGGACGGATTTTCCATCATCGGAAAATCTCAAGTCTAATTATTCTGCTTATTATCCTCACAAACCGAGTTTGAAGTCAGTCGGATGAAAAATAGTTTTTTCATGAAGAATTTTCCGGCCATTTTCCTTGTGGGCGGATTTTCCGAAATCTGGAAAACAGGTGTCCAATTATTTCGCTTACTTTACTTACAAACCAAATTTCAAGTCAATCGGATGAAAACCAAAATTTTCCCCATAGTAGCTTTTCCGGGAGTTTTCCACCCCTTAGGGCTGGAATTTTCCAAAACCCCGCCTTAGTGCTCACTTTCAACTCATAAGGAAACTTCTGTGAAAATTTCAGCTTTCTATCTCTTACCGTTCAGGCTCTACGTTGATTGCCAATCAGTCAGTCAGTCAGGACAAACTCTTTTATATGTAGAGAAGATTATGATTGTAGTAGATCTACTTTTGATCACCAGCAAAAAAATAATTTTAAAAAATTTATTTCTTGGTGAAAATTAAATGCAAAATCCAGATTTAAATTTTTTTTTTACAGATTTTAATTCCTGATAAAAGCCCTAATAACGCCCAAATCAACCATCGGATCAAACAGTGGTTTAGGAATGATTAATAGCACTTTCAATTACATTTCTAGAAAAATTATCCGTTCTTAAATCAACAAGTCATTACTGAAGATATCCACATCATTCTAAAGCTACTTAAATTTCTAATCGAAAATGTAGCTTTTTTGCTATTTCTCGATAACGGCTCCACTTAAAAATTGTAGGCCTTGACTTTTGGAAACAGCAGACGGTTTTACATCGGAATCGGCTGCCAAATGCTTGGGATTGAAAATGCTGTAAACTAGTGTAATCAGAAAAACCAATCTTACTACATACTCAATGTCTGATTAATCCTTTCACTCACTGACTGATTGGCAATCTAAGCAGAGCCTGAACGGTAAGAGATAAAAGGCTGAAACTTTTACAGAAATTTCCATATGTGTTGAAAATGGGCACTAAGGCGGGGTTTTGGAAAATTCCACCCGCAAGGGGTGAAAAACTCACGGAAAAGCTTATATGGAGAAAAATGTATTTTTCATCAGAATGACTTTAAATTTGGTTTGTAAGTAAAGTAAGCGAAATAATTGGACACTTGTTTTCCCGATTTCGGAAAATCCGCCCACAAGGCCAGAAAATTCTTTTCTAAAAAAACTATTTTTCATCCGGTTTTTCGATGTTGGAAAATTGGTCTGAAAGGTCGGGAAATGTCCGGAAAATTCTATATGGAAAATACTATTTTCATCCGACTTTAAACTCGGTTTATATGCAGAATAAATTGACATGAGATTTTCCGATGTCGGAAAATCCACCCACAAAAAATGTCTGGAAAACTCTGTATTGAAAAATCGATTTTTATTATGGCAAATAATTAGACATGTGATTTCTCGGTGGTGGAATTTCCGCCGAAAGGTTCGTGAAATGTTTATTTGGGAGCTGATCGGAATGTAATTCTTTTTGCTAGCTCTCTGGTCCGAAAAATGGAATTAACTGAAAGGTCGAAATGTGGGTGCGGGGATGGGTTAATGGCTAAACTTTATATTTAAGCCGATCTTTATTAAATTTGGTTTGAAAGCTATATGGACCAATTGAATATGAAAATAGTTTTTAACTTAGCTTAAATGCACACTCGAGGTCAAATAACTGATGACGGGGGTAGATTCAGATTCGGATAATTCATTCCAAAATGGGTGGGGTGGGTTTATGACCAAAAGTAATTTTTAAGCCGATCTGTATGAAATTTGGTTTGTAAACCAATAAACAGGAAAAAAGGGTATGCTTGATTGGGTTAAAAGCCAATGTTATTTGTAACCCTAACTGAATGAAAATCAGTTTGTAAGCTTCATGGACCGAATAGAAACAAATTTTGTAAAATCCAAATTTAATATATAAAAAAAATGCAATGGTTTTTAAACTTCGGCAAAAACTAGTTTTCAGCGTTTGAACTATACTTTATTTTTTGACCTGTAGTTTATTTTTGTTTATTTGTTAAAATAAAAAGTCGACAAATGGTGGCTGTCAACCAAAAAAAAGAAAACTGATTACGTTATAAAAAGGCTTAATTAACTAAGAAAGCCTAACAAGGAAAATCTAACAAAATTACAAAACGACTAGTAACGACTCCGACACGGTGGGGGAATTTTATTTGACCGTGCGGCCAGCTATGCCCCAATTCACAGCCAATTGAAGCCAGAGAGGTTACTAAACCTAACACAAATTTAAATAGTATAGAAGTCGAAAAAGAGAAAAAAAAGGAGGGTAGAAGAAAAAGAAAAAAAGAAGGCTTAAAAATATGTTTACAAAATCATAAACACAAACAATAAATAAACAATATTATAAAATGAACAAAAATAATATAAAATAAAACAATAATGAAAATAAAATTTAAAATTAAAAGAATTAAAAAAAGGAAAAAAATTAAATTAAATTAAATATAACAAAAATAAAATAAATATGAGCTAAAATAAAGATGAATTAAATCATCCGGAAAATCTCTGACCCGGTGGGGGAATATTTATTAGCCGGTCCGGCAAGCTAGGCCCCTGCTCCTGCTGGATGTGGTCAGAGATTTTGCCGAAGATTAGCAAAAAAAGATAACTTTATGGAAAAGAGAGGGAGTTCTGTTTAGAGCAGGTGAATAAACATCATTATAATTTTGACATAAAACCCGAAATCGGTTGTGCTGTGCATAGTCGGTTGTGCATCTAGGCAAGATTAAAGGCAAATAATTTCTAGTTGGTCTAGAAGGAACAGAGAAGTTTAGGCGACCTAAGAGTTCAGAAGAGTCTACATCACCGATAATTAACTTATGAAGAAAAGAAACGCCTAGGACTGTTCTACGGTTAGCCAACGATAGAAGGTCAATAAGCAAGAGCATACTGGAATACGATGGTTGGGTTCCCAATTTAAGCCGCGGAGGGCAAAAAGCAAGAGTTTGCTTTTGGACTGACTCAATACGATCCATATGCTTTTTATACTGCGGACACCAGACGGATGAGCAGTATTCAAGCACCGGGCGAACTAAAGATGCAAAAAGAACTTTTGTTGTATAGGGATCATTAAATTCCTTCGACCAACGTTTATTGAATCCAAGTACACCATTCGCCTTAATAACTATACAGGATATATGATCATTAAAGCTTAATTTGCAATCAAAAATAACTCCAAGATCAACGACAGTTGATATTCGTTGCAAGGGTTCATTGCTAATCGAATTGGAAACTAGCGAAGGTTTGCAACGATGATTTTATGAACTGTAGTTCATTTTATGAACTATAGTTAATTTTAATACTCTGTACCAAGGGGACAAATTGTATATTGGGTTTGTGCAAATGTATGTAACCGCCAGAAGGAAGCATCTCCGACCTTATAAACTAGTCATGTCCGTATGAACAAACAGATCTTAGAGATGGTAAGATAGTGGTTTGAAGTGTATGAAACATAAACTCCTTATACCTGCAGGCAGATCAAGTTTGTTTTGGAGATTTGAAAAGACCCCATATCTCTACCAATTTTAGAGTGAGATTTTTCGAACCTCTTAGAGATTTACTCTACTCATTATTATTTTTCGATCCACCATACATCATTTTTGATCAGATTAATGATAGTCGAGTTACCGCCTCCACAATTGGAAAAAAACTCTTTATCTTCCACAATTTTAAAGATGGATTGTTTGAACTTTCTAGACATAAATTTGAATCATAATTACTTACCAATCCACCTTACACCGTTTCCCGATCAGATGAACGATGGACTAGTTATCGTCCCCGCAATTTGTATTATTTAATATCATATTAAATCAGGCGAGGTGCCTGTCCAAATATCCAGAGGTCAGACGGATGAGTCCTTTTCAGCCTTCGATATCTGCGCGGCCTTGCCAGGCCAGTAGCCCGCATTTAAAAAAAAAATGGATGGATTTTTAGAATCTTCTAGAGATATATTTTAATCATCATTACGTATCGATCCACCGTACCCCATTTCCCGATCAGATGAACGATAGTCGTGTTATAAGCAAATCAAATAATTACGCGAGGCAGAACTGACAGCAATCGTGATGGGCACCACTTATACAGTTTGTATGACCCCACACTTAGAATTTTTCAGATATATACAAACTTTGCCAGGTACAGAGTATATTACAGTCTGGTTTGACCGAATTGCTTACCTGTTTGTAATTTGTAGGTAGGTTTTACTTAAATTCATTGTGTTTACAAGCGTTATTTTTATAAATAGTGTAATAAATATATTTTGTATGCGTGTAGCAATGGCAGTAGCCGTCAACCAGATTGATAACAATTTATGTTTTCTAACATCAATATGATAAAATTTGATGTTCTTTCATTAATCTCTTCCTTTATGTTATTTTATTTAAAAAAATTTTTTTTTTTTTAATTTTATTAACTTATAATTAAAATTATAAGCTAACTTGCGATTACAGCCATAGCAACGAGGCCTTCAGCTGAATTTCAAAATTGTATTCTAATATATATGCTCACTATATTTAAGAGCATGGCAAAGTAAGTTTTCGAGTGACTTCCGATCTTTTCCGTTTAGCCATTCCAAAGCGTATTCAGTAGTTAAAAATGGTTTCTAACTTTGCTAATAGTTGGACAAATATCGTTAAAACTATCGATAGCACTATCGATATATCGAATATTTACTTTTGCGGCTCACTAACGATGGTTTTTTTCAACTATCGATAGTTATCATTATATGGGTACTAATCCATAATTGTCTCCTCCTGTGTCAAAAGAAAGATATTATGTGGCAATATTTATATTTGTATATACCTTATTATAATAAACAATAATAAAAGGTTGGACTGTTTATAGTTAGTGGATATAATCATGGTAATTTTTTACCATGTTTAGTTAGTATTCTGATCTAAGAACTCTGTCTGTATTTACTTTGACTTTTTCACCATTTTTATACCCGTTACTCGTAGAGTAAAAAGGGTATACTAAGTTCCTGCAAATGTATGTAACAGGCAGAAGGAAGCATCTCCGACCCCATAAAGTATATATATTCTTGATCAGCATGAACAGCCGAGTTGATATAGACATGTACGTCTGTCCGTCTGTCCGTCCGTCCGTCCGTCCGTCCGTCCGTCTGTATGAACACCTAGATCTCAGAGACTATAAGAGCTAGAGCTACCATTTTTTCAGTGTAGACTTGTTTTGTCTGCACGCAGATCAAGTTTGTTTCAAATTTTTGCCACGCCCCCTCCCGCCCCCGCAATATGAAAAAAACCTCATATCTTCCACTATTTTGAAGAAAGATTGTTCGAACCTTCTAGACATATATTTTAAACATCATTACTTATCGATCCGCCGTACATCATTTTTCGATCAGATGAACGATAGCAGAGTTGCCACCCCCGCAATTTGAAAAATACCTCATAACTCCCACAATTTGGGCAAGTTGTGATCTAATAAAATATTCTTTAATAAACCCTGAGTAACGGGTATATCGAAGTCAAGCAGGGCCGACTTTAACTTACGCTCTCGTTAGTTAGTAAGCATATGGATATATTATTCTGATTTGAATGTTATTTGATTTTTGTTATTTACGAATCTGATTTATATATAATAAAATAAAATTATATCCGATACTATCAAAAGTATCCAAGTTTTCCCAAATATATCGAAACTACTGATAGTATCGACCATCGATAGATTTGAAGCCATAGTTTAGGGGTAGCTTTTTCAAGCGGGCGCGAACTATTAATATAATATGAGATAGGCTGAAATAAAGATTTTTATATATCGTTCGAAAAATACTTTGCTCAGTGAGTGCTCTATATGTTGACCTTGTTGCGTCCACCATTTTTTATTCCTGTTACTCGTAGAGTAAGAAGGGTATACTTCGTTCGTGCGGCATGTCCGTCTGTATGAACATATAGATCTCAGAGTCTAAAGCTACCATTTTTTCAGTGCAGAAATGTATCCTTTGCACGCCGATCAAGTGTGTTTTAAAATTTGCCACGCCCCCTCCCACCCCCGCATACACTGTTTAACGATCAGGTGAACTAAAGTCGAGTTATAAGCAAAACAAATAATTACGATAAGTATTTTGTGATTAAATATAATATTTTAATATAAACCTTTCCCTGAGTAACGGGTATATCGAAGTCGCGCAGACCCGACTTTAGCTTACGCTCTCGTTAAATAATCTCGGTCTGTTTAGCTCGGCAATGTTAAAGATAACATCTAACTTGATGCCGATCCCTCCTCAATTATGGAAAAATTCGAGCTTATTCTCCAGGAGGTACTTAGTAATCATTTTCGGCAGTAGACTATATTGCATGCTCATTACTCTTTGTATGTATTTAAAATGCAGTTTCTGTGTGTAAAAATTAGAGATGGCTTTTTCTTTTTGCGGTTTGTTACAGGCTCGTAGAAGGACCCGAAGCGATTACTGGGACCGAAACGGACTTAATCGGGGTTTCTTTCGTCTTTTTAGGCCCATTTTAGTCCCTGTAATTGGAATCGAAAAAACGTCACGGGCCTAGGACCGGCACTGCTCGCGCTCATCTCTAGTTCAAATGTTACGGGACAAGCCCTGTTTCGATGTGTAGTACATAGTTTGGCGTACTTTTTGTTAATTTTAAAACCTTTTTTTTTTTTTAGAAAAAATCGCTGTAGTTTTCCGCAATTCTCAAACGAAATGCAGCCCAAGATTTGTGCAGCGTATATCATGTTTTCTTTGGACGTTGTCGTGAAGTATCTATATTAAATACTTTTTGCAATAATCTTGCTTACTGAGTCGTGACTTCCAGCATAAGTTGATTGCCATAATTGATTCGCTTAGTTTTTTGCATATGTATTTTAAGCTGCATATTTTGTGCAACTACCACTCTAAGATACCTTTAATAGTATGATATTTTCTCTAGTAACGTTCAAATGCCAGTTTTAATTTGTTTCCGTTGGCTCTCTGCCGTCACGAATCGTCATTATTTTTGTTTTACATACGTTGATCTTTAGGCTCCACTTTTGACAGTAACTGTGAAGATAGTGAAGCATATTTTGAAGTCCTTTGGGTGTCTCTGACATCACGACCATATCGTCCGCGTACATCAAGGCCTTAATTGTCTGACCTGCAAATTTGATTCCTCCAGGCAGGAAAAAAACTATATAGTCTTAACATAATGAAAACAGAAGTGGGCTCAGCAAGCAGCTCTTTACACCAGTATTGTTTTCAAACCCTTTAGATATTTGCTTACCATCCTATTCTGAGCACATATTCTCCGAGTATAACTTTTGAATTATTTTGCAAACTTTTGATATAACGCATAATCCTTTTAGTTTGTATATTAATCTTTGCCTGTCAATAGTATCAAAAGCTGCCTTGAAGTCAATAAAACATATGTACAATTTCTTCTTTTCATTAAGATACTGCTACCCACTCAATAGATTGTTTTCCGAAACCCAACCTGTGAGACGATTTAGTAGTATTGAGCTGAACACTTTGTCTATAATATTAAGACATGAGATGCTCTATAACACAGGGCAACAAAATGACCACTTTTGTGAGCTCTGGCCTTCTTGATGCAAAATTCTGTTCCTGTTCTGTGCCCTGATTCCAAAACTGGTCTCGGTTTTTTTCCATCAGCTCTTGTTTGCGAGAAATCGCGGAAAAACCATTTTGCTGTTTTTTTACCTTATGGAAAATTATGAGGGTCACACCAAGCACAAATTTTTAAGTTTCTAAGTTTTATGCGATACTACATACATCAATGCAGCCATAAAAAATCAAGCGAGCCGCATCAGCAAACCCGAAAGTGACTGAATTGGACCTTGAAGATAATTTTTTCTCAATTTATAGCAAAATTTTCAAAATAAACCGTCATCTACAACCTAGTGCATAAATCGTAAAATTAAAACAACTATTTTAGCATATAGCCTAACATATCCGCTATTTTTACGAATTTTGTTGCACTTTTATCAGCTTGTTGGACTAAGCTACAGCCGTTTTTTCACGAAAAAGTGAATTAAATTTTATGGCAGGACTACTAGATTAATTCACAGCTACTCAATTTAGCATAGCTCTTACATTAATAGTCAAACAAATGTACAATAACACTCCGGCTGTACAGGAAATATATAAAGGCTACTCGATTTAACATAGCTCTTACATTAATAGCCAAACAAATGTACAATAACATTCCGGCAGTACTAGATTAAAAAAAAAATATCCTCAAAATTTAAATTTTTTAGCCGCCACTGTCTCTTCTGGTTGCTGTTCTGCTTGCTGGAATCCAATGCAGGGTGTATTCGGGGAAGTAATGTTTACATATCTCCATATTGTTTCCAATAAATGTTTCATATATCAATATTATTTCAAATTGGCAAGTGTACTTGAAACGAGAAGGCAAAGCTAACTTCGACTGTGCCGAAGTTTTAATACACTTGCACTCATATAGGATATAGATATTAGATATTTATAAATTTAAAATCATTGAGAATCAAAATTTGATCGCGTTACCATAAAAAACGAGAGAGTAAGTTGAAGTCGGCCCTGCTCGACTTCGATATACCCGTTACTCAGGGTTAGCGTTATTTAAGAATATTTTATTAGATCACAACATGCCCAAATTTTGGAAGATATGAGGTTTTTCCCAAATTGCGGGGGTGGCAACTCTACTATAGCTCATCTGATCGGGAAATGATGTATTGCTGATCGATATGTAATGATGATTAAAATATATGTCTAGAGGGTTCGAATAATTTATCTTCAAAATTGTGGGAGAAATGAGGTATTTTCCAAAGTGCGTGGGTGGAAACTCTTCTATCGTTCATCTGATCAGGAAATGATGTATGGCGGATCGATAGGTAATGATGATTAAAATATATCTCTAGATGGTTTTAACAATCTATTTTCAAAATTGTGGGAGATATGAGGTTTTTTTTTTATATTGCGTGGGCGGGAGGTGGCGTGGCAAAAATTTTAAACAAACTTGATCTGCGTGCAGAAAATACAAGTCTACACTGAAAAAATGTTAGCTCTAGCTCTAATAGTTTCTGAGATCTAGGTGTTCATACAGTGTAGACTTGTTTTGTCTGCACGCAGATCAAGTTTGTTTCGAATTTTTGCCACGCCCCCTCCCGCCCCCGCAATATGAAAAAAACCTCATATCTTCCACTATTTTGAAGAAAGATTGTTCGAACCTTCTAGACATATATTTTAAACATCATTACTTATCGATCCGCCGTACATCATTTTTCGATCAGATGAACGATAGCAGAGTTGCCACCCCCGCAATTTGAAAAATACCTCATAACTCCCACAATTTGGGCAAGTTGTGATCTAATAAAATATTCTTTAATAAACCCTGAGTAACGGGTATATCGAAGTCAAGCAGGGCCGACTTTAACTTACGCTCTCGTTAGTTAGTAAGCATATGGATATATTATTCTGATTTGAATGTTATTTGATTTTTGTTATTTACGAATCTGATTTATATATAATAAAATAAAATTATATCCGATACTATCAAAAGTATCCAAGTTTTCCCAAAAATATCGAAACTACTGATAGTATCGACCATCGATAGATTTGAAGCCATAGTTTAGGGGTAGCTTTTTCAAGCGGGCGCGAACTATTAATATAATATGAGATAGGCTGAAATAAAGATTTTTATATATCGTTCGAAAAATACTTTGCTCAGTGAGTGCTCTATATGTTGACCTTGTTGCGTCCACCATTTTTTATTCCTGTTACTCGTAGAGTAAGAAGGGTATACTTCGTTCGTGCGGCATGTCCGTCTGTATGAACATATAGATCTCAGAGTCTAAAGCTACCATTTTTTCAGTGCAGAAATGTATCCTTTGCACGCCGATCAAGTGTGTTTTAAAATTTGCCACGCCCCCTCCCACCCCCGCATACACTGTTTAACGATCAGGTGAACTAAAGTCGAGTTATAAGCAAAACAAATAATTACGATAAGTATTTTGTGATTAAATATAATATTTTAATATAAACCTTTCCCTGAGTAACGGGTATATCGAAGTCGCGCAGACCCGACTTTAGCTTACGCTCTCGTTAAATAATCTCGGTCTGTTTAGCTCGGCAATGTTAAAGATAACATCTAACTTGATGCCGATCCCTCCTCAATTATGGAAAAATTCGAGCTTATTCTCCAGGAGGTACTTAGTAATCATTTTCGGCAGTAGACTATATTGCATGCTCATTACTCTTTGTATGTATTTAAAATGCAGTTTCTGTGTGTAAAAATTAGAGATGGCTTTTTCTTTTTGCGGTTTGTTACAGGCTCGTAGAAGGACCCGAAGCGATTACTGGGACCGAAACGGACTTAATCGGGGTTTCTTTCGTATTTTTAGGCCCATTTTAGTCCCTGTAATTGGAATCGAAAAAACGTCACGGGCCTAGGACCGGCACTGCTCGCGCTCATCTCTAGTTCAAATGTTACGGGACAAGCCCTGTTTCGATGTGTAGTACATAGTTTGGCGTACTTTTTGTTAATTTTAAAACCTTTTTTTTTTTTAGAAAAAATCGCTGTAGTTTTCCGCAATTCTCAAACGAAATGCAGCCCAAGATTTGTGCAGCGTATATCATGTTTTCTTTGGACGTTGTCGTGAAGTATCTATATTAAATACTTTTTGCAATAATCTTGCTTACTGAGTCGTGACTTCCAGCATAAGTTGATTGCCATAATTGATTCGCTTAGTTTTTTGCATATGTATTTTAAGCTGCATATTTGGTGCAACTACCACTCTAAGATACCTTTAATAGTATGATATTTTCTCTAGTAACGTTCAAATGCCAGTTTTAATTTGTTTCCGTTGGCTCTCTGCCGTCACGAATCGTCATTATTTTTGTTTTACATACGTTGATCTTTAGGCTCCACTTTTGACAGTAACTGTGAAGATAGTGAAGCATATTTTGAAGTCCTTTGGGTGTCTCTGACATCACGACCATATCGTCCGCGTACATCAAGGCCTTAATTGTCTGACCTGCAAATTTGATTCCTCCAGGCAGGAAAAAAACTATATAGTCTTAACATAATGAAAACAGAAGTGGGCTCAGCAAGCAGCTCTTTACACCAGTATTGTTTTCAAACCCTTTAGATATTTGCTTACCATCCTATTCTGAGCACATATTCTCCGAGTATAACTTTTGAATTATTTTGCAAACTTTTGATATAACGCATAATCCTTTTAGTTTGTATATTAATCTTTGCCTGTCAATAGTATCAAAAGCTGCCTTGAAGTCAATAAAACATATGTACAATTTCTTCTTTTCATTAAGATACTGCTACCCACTCAATAGATTGTTTTCCGAAACCCAACCTGTGAGACGATTTAGTAGTATTGAGCTGAACACTTTGTCTATAATATTAAGACATGAGATGCTCTATAACACAGGGCAACAAAATGACCACTTTTGTGAGCTCTGGCCTTCTTGATGCAAAATTCTGTTCCTGTTCTGTGCCCTGATTCCAAAACTGGTCTCGGTTTTTTTCCATCAGCTCTTGTTTGCGAGAAATCGCGGAAAAACCATTTTGCTGTTTTTTTACCTTATGGAAAATTATGAGGGTCACACCAAGCACAAATTTTTAAGTTTCTAAGTTTTATGCGATACTACATACATCAATGCAGCCATAAAAAATCAAGCGATCCGCATCAGCAAACCCGAAAGTGACTGAATTGGACCTTGAAGATAATTTTTTCTCAATTTATAGCAAAATTTTCAAAATAAACCGTCATCTACAACCTAGTGCATAAATCGTAAAATTAAAACAACTATTTTAGCATATAGCCTAACATATCCGCTATTTTTACGAATTTTGTTGCACTTTTATCAGCTTGTTGGACTAAGCTACAGCCGTTTTTTCACGAAAAAGTGAATTAAATTTTATGGCAGGACTACTAGATTAATTCACAGCTACTCAATTTAGCATAGCTCTTACATTAATAGTCAAACAAATGTACAATAAAACTCCGGCTGTACAGGAAATATATAAAGGCTACTCGATTTAACATAGCTCTTACATTAATAGCCAAACAAATGTACAATAACATTCCGGCAGTACTAGATTAAAAAAAAAATATCCTCAAAATTTAAATTTTTTAGCCGCCACTGTCTCTTCTGGTTGCTGTTCTGCTTGCTGGAATCCAATGCAGGGTGTATTCGGGGAAGTAATGTTTACATATCTCCATATTGTTTCCAATAAATGTTTCATATATCAATATTATTTCAAATTGGCAAGTGTACTTGAAACGAGAAGGCAAAGCTAACTTCGACTGTGCCGAAGTTTTAATACACTTGCACTCATATAGGATATAGATATTAGATATTTATAAATTTAAAATCATTGAGAATCAAAATTTGATCGCGTTACCATAAAAAACGAGAGAGTAAGTTGAAGTCGGCCCTGCTCGACTTCGATATACCCGTTACTCAGGGTTAGGGTTATTTAAGAATATTTTATTAGATCACAACATGCCCAAATTTTGGAAGATATGAGGTTTTTCCCAAATTGCGGGGGTGGCAACTCTACTATAGCTCATCTGATCGGGAAATGATGTATTGCTGATCGATATGTAATGATGATTAAAATATATGTCTCTGTGCAAAATTTCAGCTTGATAGCTTTAAAGCTGACGGACTAGTTCGCGTAGAAACAGACAGACAGACGAACGGACAGACAGACGGAATTGAACTCAGTTCGTCGTCCTGATCAAGAATATATTTATGGGATCGGAAATGAATATAACACATTTACGTTAAAATTGGGAATTTCCTTATTTTAACTATAATTCATAGCTCTGTATAGTTTATTTTTAATCCATAGTTCATATTGAACTTAATGAAATGCATTTTAAAAAGTTGCATGCAACATGTATCGTGTAAATCAATTTTGCCCCGAAGTAAAAAACTATATATATAAACTATATATAAGGTGTACTAAAAAGTAATCCATTATTATTATTTTTGATGTATCCGGCCTTACTAAAATGGTTCCAAACGGGTTTTTCTTCACTGTTCAGCTCCTGTGCAATCGAAACAGTGCTTACATGAGGGTCTGGTTAATGATTTCCATAATTTTATAATATTTTGGTTCATCTTTAACCTCAAAATTACCGGAATGGCTGTTACAGTATCAGGACCATAAACTCTATTTACATTTTCAGCCACCTGACTTGCATTTTCGCCTTTATCGAACAAAAACTTTAAAATGTAGCGCATTTACTCTTTGGAAGTGGTTATTTTTTACACGTGCGCAAACGAAACTAAATCAATCAAATGCAAAACTGTGAAAGAAGCTATTTTTAGTACAAACTGTTATCTTTACAACGACTTCTGTTGTATATAAATGAAACAAAAACTAAGCCAGATACAGAGTACTAAAGTCATCTATTGAGAAATTAATGGATTACTTTTTACTTATATATATCTTAACATTTTATATTCTTGATCAGGTCGAGTCAATTAAGCTTTGTCCGTCCGTCCGTCTGTATGTTTCTACGCAAACTAGTCCCTTAGTTTTTAAGCTAAAAAAATGCACAGAGTCTTCTTTTTACTGCACGCAACTAAAATGTCGGAACCGCCTGGATCAGATGACTATATCCTATAGTTGCCATATGAACGATCTTAGTGAGATAAGCTTTTTTGTTGTTAATGATAGCGTTCTCAAACTAACCAACTATGAATATTATATGCTGTCACACAGTTTTGCAAAAGTTAATCAAAATCGGATGCCTATATTCTAGAGGTGCAGGCGTAACGTGAATTTAAACGTGTGTCACGACATGTCACGATGTGATCATGAGAAAACACCAACTTTCATGCGTAAGCATCCTAGATCCGAGCGGGATTCGTGCGTGTTAAAGCTATTCATCGTGACTATAAGTCATGCAGTATGTACGAAATTTTGTTTCTATTATATTTGATTAATAACACAGGGCAACAGCCATTTCGGTCTGGCCTTCTGGATGCAAAATTCTGTTCCTGTTCTGTGCCCTGATTCCAAAACTGGTCTCGGTTTTTTTCCATCAGCTCTTGTTTGCGAGAAATCGCGGAAAAACCATTTTGCTGTTTTTTTACCTTATGGAAATTATGAGGGTCACACCAAGCACAAATTTGAAGGTTTATAAGTTTTATGCGGTACTACATACATCAATGCAGCCATAAAAAATCAAGCGAGCCGCATCAGCAAACCCGAACGTGACTAAATTGGACCTTGAAGATAATTTTTTCTCAATTTATAGCAAATTTTTCAAAATTAACCGTCATCCACAACCTAGTGCATAAATCGTAAAATTAAAACAACTATTTTAGCATATAGCCTAACACATCCGCTATTTTTACGAATTTTGTTGCACTTTTATAAGCTTGTTGGACTAAGCTACAGCCGTTTTTTCCCGAAAAATTGAATTAAATTTTGTGGCAGGACTACTTGATTAATTCACAAAATGTGTATAGGAAATATGAAAAGGCTACTCGATTTAGCATAGTTCTTACATTAATAGTCAAACAAATGTACAATAACGTTCCGGCAGTACTAGATTAAAAAAAATTTTCCCCAAAGTTGAAATTTTTTTGTTTTAATTTGATTCAATAATCGTTTTTTTGTGGTCTACCTAACAGTATGTCACTTTTTTTTAAATCTAGTACTGCCGGAATGTTATTGTACATTTGTTTGGCTATTAATGTATGAGCTATTAGAGCTGTAAAAACATCGATAGTGCCCCCCATCGATGATTTCGATAGTGATAGTCTAAACCATCGATTATTTCGATATTATCGACCTAAAAAAAGTTTTTTATACAAATTTAAAAAAAATTCAGGTTGCATTGCATATATACAGCTGCGTCAAAAATAATAGCACTTTTTGCACTCATTAAAAGGGCAAAAAATTATAGTTTGAAAGCAACTTACATTTTTTTACTTTTTATTTGATATTATTCATTAATAAGGACTGCAAATTAAATAAAAATGTTGTGTCCGTTCTTCGGGAAGTACTTAAGTACTTAATATTAATATTATTGATTTATAATGATTACAAAATAAATAAAAAGTTTGCGGGATTATCCGTTCTTCGGAAAGTTGATGGAAATATTGATATTAATAATTAAAAATTATTATAATTTAAATAAAAAAGTAAGATCTTCCGTTCTTTGGGAAGATGATGTTAAGGAACATAAGATAAAAAAAATTAACTCAGTCCAGCAGTGATTTTTGTTAAGCATAAGGAGGATGTTTAAATGCTTTGGATTTTAAGATATCCTTCTCTTAGATATTATTTGACGAGCTTTGCTTAACATTCTCTCTGATTCGATAGAGGATGCCGGAACGCAGAGGCAGCGCATGGCGATTTCCACTAAGCTTGGGTATACCAAGAAATGAGTCTGTGAATAACAATACTTATATTTACATATACTAGCATATAACCCGACGCGCTTCGCTTTAATTGGTCCATAGAGCTTTCAAACCAAATTTAATACATACCGGCTAGAAAACCACCCCCGCACCCATATTCCGACCTTTGCAGTGAACTTCCCGAATTAAAAAATCACGTGTTTCCATTCATTCTGACCCTTACAAAACGAATTTTATTCAGATCGACTCACAAATAGCCATTGTCACTGAACCGAAATACGCCCACCATTATTCTTGCCTGTGGGCGGAAAATCCAGCACCGAGAAATCAAATGCCTAATTATTTTCTATAATGTGTTCACAAAACGATTTTGAAGCCAATCGGATTAAAAACAGGTTTTACCATATAGAATTTTCCAGGCATTTCCTTACTCTTGGGGCGAATTTTCCGACATCGCGATGTATCGATGGTGGAAAAAACAATCGATGATGACCCGCAGCACAGCCACCATCGATATAATCGATATATCGTTGATAGTTTTACATCTCTATGAGCTATGTTAAATCGAGTAGCCTTTTTAAATTTCCTGTACTGCCGGAATGTTATTGTAGATTTGTTTGACTATTAATGTAAGAGCTATGCTAAATCGAGTAGCCTTTTAATATTTTCTATACACATTTTGTGAATTAATCAAGTAGTCCTGCCATAAAATTGAATTCACTTTTTCGTGAAAAAATGGCTGTAGCTTAGTCCAACAAGCTGATAAAAGCGCAACAAAATTCGTAAAAATAGCGGATATGTTAGGCTATATGCTAAAATAGTTGTTGTAATTTTACAATTTATGCACTAGGTTGTAGATGACGGTTTATTTTGAAAAATTTGCTATAAATTGAGAAAAAATTATCTTCAAGGTCCAATTTAGTCACTTTCGGGTTTGCTGATGCGGTTCGCTTGATTTTTTATGGCTGCATTGATGTATGTAGTACCGCATAAAACTTATAAACCTACAAATTTGTGCTTGGTGTGACCCCCATAATTTTCCATAAGGTAAAAAAACAGCAAAATGGTTTTTCCGCGATTTCTCGCAAACAAGAGCTGATGGAAAAAAACCGAGACCACTTTTGGAATCAGGGCGCAGAACAGGAACAGAATTTTGCATCGAGAAGGGCAGACCTCACAAAAGTGTTCATTTTGTTGTCCTGTGTAATATTTATACACTTGAAAAGTGTATATTAATTTTGCCCAGAAGTTTGTAACGCATAGAAATATTCATTTCCGACCCCATAAACTATATATATTATTAATCAGGACGACGAGCTGAGTTCATTTCCGCTTGTCCGTCCGTCTGTCCGTCTGTCTGTCTGTCTGTTTCTACGCGAACTAGCCTCTCAGTTTTGAAGCTATAGAGCTGAAATTTTGCACAGAGTCTTCTTTTTACTGCACGCAATTAATATGTCGGAACCGACCGGATCGAATGACTATATCATATAGCTGCCATAGGAACGATCGGTCTAAGAACTAGTTCTAGTAAAAAAAACTTTCTTGTTTTCTATAGTAGCGTCACTAATCTATAGTAGCGTCACTAATCTGATTCTGGAAAATTTTATCAAAATCGGATGACTATATTATATAGCTCCCATAGAAACGGTCGGTCAATAAACTACTTCTAGTGAGAAAAACTTTTTTGTTTTCTGTCGTAGCGTCCCCAATCTTGATATATATTAGTTTTGGATGCTTCCACATAATTCTGTAAAAATTTATCAATATCGGATAACTATAGCATATAGCTGCCATAGGACCTATCGGTCGGAAAATGTGTTTTACTAAGAAAAATTTTTTTTATGGTATCAAATTTTTATTATCAATGATTTAAAATTTTAAATATCTGATATCTATATCCTATATATATTTTACCGGTTAAGTCAGTTGGAGTAAAGTTTTTCAAGTGTATTAAAACTTTGGCACGATCGAAGTTAGCTTTGCCTTCTCGTTTTCCTAAAACTGAGTTGCTTTTGCTCTCGGCGCGGTGTAGTCAAGAAACCCATTACAAAATTAAGGTCTCTCCACGTAAAAATTGGAAGTGGTTCATTGTGCGTGATAATTCGTGACCCCTCCTTTGATCGTGCATTTATCGTGCGTGTAACATAACGCTCCAGAAATTGGGTTCGTGAATCGTGCGTCAAGAGATTTTTATTTCGTGAATCGTGCGTTACGTGAAGGAAAAAATGCTCACGCGCGCACCTCTACTATATTCAATAGATGCCTAAGGAACGATCGGTCGTTAATTAGGTCTTAGTGAGATACAAATTTTTGTTTTTAATAATAGCGTTCTTAAACTCAGCAAAGATGAATATTATCATAACATATATCATATAGCTGCCATTCAACCTAGAATAATTGTTTCTTGTTTTAAATGCAATTTAGTTAACTTATGTGTATTTTATTATAGTTATACACTTATTCCCAGAGGTACAAAATAACTCACTCCATTTATTTTCAACTGAGAGAACACACAAAAATATAAACAATTAGCGTATTCACAAGCTCTGTCTTAAATCTTATATATGTATGTATGTTTTGACGTCTTAAATGTTTAGACAAAACATATATTTTTGACAAACTGAAAATAAAACTAGAGCGTAAGTTGGAGTCGGCCCTGCTCGACTTCAATATACCCGTTACTCAGGGTAAGGTTTATTTAAGAATATTTTATTAGATGACAGAATGCCCAAATTGTGGAAGATATGTTTTTTTTTTCAAATTGCGTGGGTGGCAACTCTTCTATCATCTGATCGGAAAATGATGTATGGCGGATCGATAGGTAATGATGATTAAAATATATGTCTTGAAGGTCCGAACAATCTATTTTCAAAATTGTGGGATATATGAGGTTATTTCATATTGCACTTTTAAAAGCTGGAAGCCAAAAACACTTTTCGTTCTGTTTCTGTTTCAAGCGATCACCGCTCTGAGCAGAAACCAGTTTAATCGTTTTCTCTATGGAACTGTTATTGAAAAGCACACTTTGTCGAGAGCAGACGCCCAAAGTGTTTTTTGCGTATGTGTGCGCGCCTCAGTCTGCCGAATCTTCTTGCAAAACAGTATTTCGTCTATACGTGTATATATACATACACACTATATATGTATAGCAAATTAAACGTGCTCTCTCTTTCCCTCTCTAACTGGCAGCCTCTGTAATTTCAGCTCAACAACAAAAACAAAGACACTTGAACGAGACCCTTCAATCGTTTGGGTCGCCCAAAAAACACTTTTCGTTGTGCTGTTGATCAAAGCGCTCCTGTTAAGTGCATTCTGTTAGACAGATCAGTGCTTTTGCTCAACCCAGAGCCACTGAGCAATGAGCGTGAGCGCAGTAACAGAACTGTTTTTGCTCTGAGCAAAACAGGTTGGGCCTAACATTTTGTTGTCTCTGTTATGAGAAGAGCAGAACGAAAATAATTGTTGACTGTTAAATGCGACCTTTGCTTACTAGTTACTTGAGTCTGTTCGATTCCACTGTCGAACTGATCCATGTTTTTTGTCGTTCACCTTACAAGCCGTGACACCTATTGAGTTGCAGCTAGCAGTTGTTGATCATCTGGAGAAGCTACAGAAAAGAAGCAAACTATTTTCTCGTGAAATCGTAATTGGAATTTTGTAATAAGTTATGTTACGATCATTTCCTTTGTTGATATTATTGGACAATGGATTATATATAATGTTAAATGTGTTTAGCGACGTTTCTATTGTTTAGATAGTGAGTTTTTTCCAGCTCGAGGTCATGTAAATTATGTTTCCATAACTATAAACAACAAGTGTACAAACACCAAAGCGAGCAGGTTGCTCGATTTTTTCTTTGCGTTGCTTGGAATTCTATAAGGGTTCAAGCAAATCATGTATGGATAGACAACTGAAAATCTGCAGAAGGCAGCAAATATTGATTATGCAAAGTTTATAAAAATAGGTGATATGTTTGGACATATGCTAAAATATTTGTTTTGGAAATTCAACTTACGCACTGGTTTGTAGACGTGGGTTTGTTTTGAAAAATTTGATATAAAATGAGACAAATTGTCTTCAAGAGCCAATTTAGTATCTTTCGGATTAGCTGATGAAGCTTGCTTGATTTTTTAAAGCTGCATTGATGTTTGTACTGTCGCATAAAACTCATAAACCTAAAAATTTGTGCTCGGTGTGATTTTTCCATAAGCTAAAAATACTGCAAAACGGGGCATAACCGAAACCAGACTTGGAATCGGCGTCCAAAACAGGACCAGTATTTAAAAGAGAGAAGTCAGGACTTCACAGAGATAATAATTTTGTTGGCCTGTGTTTTTGGCGCATTTTAGCTATGTACAGCTGCGAAAAAAATAATAGGACCACCCTCACAAGCAAATTTTCCAAAGACGTTATAGCTTCATTTGTAACATTTAGAAACCTTTGAATACGTTTTTAGAATGAGAAGACTCTTAAAAATTATGAAAGGAAAAAAATCCGTGGTTTATTTACCGTTTTTAACAAATTTAAGGAATTTTATGAAAAAAATAGGGAAATTAGGCAAAAAAAAATAAGAGGACCACTTATCAAATATGCACTTAAAATTACAAAAATCACTTAAATGATTACTGAAACATAATTGTATATTAAAGCTAAGATTATTCAATAAATTTCATGTTTATTTGGGATGCCTTTATTGGCTATAAAGGCTGCGCAATGTCCTGGAATTGATTCTATAAAGTCCTGAAACCGTTTAAGAGGAATCTTGTTTCAGGACTCCTGAAAGTCTTCCCATACTGATCCTATGATGGTTGGCTTAACTGTAGTAACTGCCTTTTGATATTAGACCACCGATTTTCAATGGGATTAAGGTCTGATGACTGCGCAGGCCACTCAAAAACTTTCACAAAATGTTTTCTTAACCATTCCTTTGGTTTTTCCTGGGGTCATTGTCTTGTTGGAAGACGCAAACTAGCGGCATCTCATATTCTGTGTTAGGAAGCATCAAATATCAAAAATATAACCGTATACATGCTGATCCATTAAGGTTTTCATACAATATACTCGACCTACTCCATAGTAAGAAAAAGATCCAAATACCAAAACACTTAAGCCTTCATGTTAAATTATTTTTCCAGTGTATTTTGGATTGTTTTCTGAGTTAAGAGGACTCCTGGCGTATAAACGAGAACCTTTTCCACGAAACATAACAACTTAACTGTAATATTTCTATAAAATATTCCCACATTTTGGGGATGTCCAATTAAGAGGTTCCTTTGCGAATTCAATGCGCTTACTAATATGTGTGGCTTTTAAAAGAGGATCTGTTCCTGGGCCTCCGGGCTTTTGAGTTTTGTTCTCTGGGTCATGTGTGAACTTTTTGCACTGACGCAGTTATATTGAGGTCCTTTTTGAGCTCAGTTGCAGCCCTCTTGTCCTCGCGGATCCATCTTTTGACGTGAAACTGTGCCAGGAATCGCTTTTGTGCAATTGTTTTAGTCTTGTCTTTGTAGTTTATTGCGTTCCGTATTATTTTATTTGAATACCCAACCAATCGAACAACTTCTTGAAAGGATTTTCCAATCAAAATCGATTTTTTTGATGATATCACTATTTTCCGAACTCCAGTGTTTTCCACGAGCCTTGGATTTGATTTAGCTTACTCTTGATGATCAAAATAATAAAATCAAAGTCAAATCCCTTAACCACATGCTTTTCGTCAAAGTAATTCTGCGAAATATAGCGGTTTCTATGAAGAATGCAAAAGTGGTCCTATTATTTTTTTCTCGCATTTTTAAGCTCTTTATCCATAAAAAAATAAAAAACATAATATTGAGAACCATTTCAAGGGCAGTTCTACTTTTTTCTTATTAGGGGAATACAAGCAAGCAATATTAAAAAAAACAAGACTTGAAAAAATCGCAACACTAATTGTTTGTTTTTTGATCAATTAGACAAGGTGTCATAGTGGTCCTATTATATTTTTCGCCACTGTATGTATAGCTATGTATCATATACGCAATTAGCCTTGCCTGCACGCTACGAAATTTTTTTAGATTAAGAAACACAAAAATATAAAAGCTTACTATCTTTGTTGATAATAAACACTTATTTGTTTTCTCTCAATTATAAGTTTTATTGAATGACATAAATAAAAAAAAAGAAAAATATATGTTTCTCATTGAAAAACTTAACATTAAAAAAATAACTTAATCTCTCAGTTGTGTGAGCTCTATCAAAGTGTTTGAGAATAACAGTTATTTTTACAATTCTTCAATGTGGAGAGAAATATTTTCGACCTCTGCTTATTCCACCAAAATATATTAAGTAATCCCACCACACAAAATTCATGGTAAAGGTACTAAGAACGGTGACCAAAGAGGAATTTTGCATAAGTATTTTCAAAATAGAGTACAAGAGCACTCTTTTGTATACCAACAACAAATGCACCGCTAAAATGATTGAAAAGAGTGAGAAAACCTAGTTTGCGCATACAGTTCTTCCTTCTTCTTCTTCTTCTTTGGCCTGATATATCAATATCACAACAGATTGTCGGTCACGGCCGCTGCTAGTAATGCACGCCAGCCGCTTCTGTCTCGTGCGCGCTGGCTCCCGTTGTGTACACCAAGATTCTTAAGGTCTTGCTGCACCTGGTCTTCCCAAGGTCGTCCCTTCTGGCGGGGTCTCCCTAATTCTTTCGCCTTCCGACTGTACACCTTTTTTACTGGAGCGTTATCATCCATACGAGTGACATGTCCTAGCCAGCGTAGCCGCTGCAATTTTATACGCTTGGCTAGGTTTGTGTCCCCATAGAGCTCATACAGTTCGTAATTTATTCGGGAGCGAAATTCATCGCCAACTTTTAAAGGTCCATAAATCCTCCGAAGAATTTTTCTCTCGAAAACGCCAATTGCCGCCTCATCCGCTGCTGTTAATGTCCATGCTTCTGCGCCGTATTGCAGGGCTGGGATGATAAGCGACTTGTATAGCGCTATTTTCGTTCTTCGAGAGAGGGCTCTACACTTGAATTCCTTACTGAGCCCGTAGTAGCATCGGTTTGCAAGAGTAACTCTTCTTCGAATTTCGCGGCTGATGTTGTTGTCGCTAGTTATTGCTGTTCCTAGATAGACGAAATCCTTTACAACGTTAAAGTAGTAGCCTCCCATCGCCACAGATTGTCCAAGACGCGTAGACTCACTGCGCGTGGCTAACAAGTTCTTCGTCTTATCCTCGTTCGCCGCTAGGCCCATCAGTCTAGACTGCTTCTCAATCTCTGAAAACGCCCTGCTTACCGCCCGTTCATTTGTGCCGATAATATCAATATCATCGGCTTACGCAAGTAGCATTACATCTTTATAGAGGATGGTGCCCGATTTGTTGGCATTTGGGCACTGGCGTATTATATACTCCATCAGCAGATTAAAGAAGTCGCACGACAAGGTGTCGCCCTGCCTAAAACCTCTTTTGGTATCAAATGGTTCGGAGAGGTTCTTTCCTATTTTGACGGACCTTTGCGTGCTTCTCAACGTCATCATGCAAAGTCGAACGTACTTTGCTGGTATACCAAAAGTAGACAGGGCGTCAAAGAACTTTGACCTTATCGGCGTGTCGAAAGCGGCTTTGTAATCAACACAAAGGTGGTGGGAGTTGATACCTGTCTCATAGTGCTTCTCCAGGATTTGTTGCAATGTGAAAATCTGGTCTGTGGTGGATTTACCAGGTCTAAAGCCACACTGATAGTGTCCAATCAGTTTGTTTGTAAATGGCTTTAGACGTTCACATAATATACACTTCTTTCACTGAGGTATAAAAGAGTTCCACGTACAAACGAGCGTACAAACTATCTACCTGGTTTTGGTCAATTTGCCCTTGGAGTAATAACTAAGCAACAAACTAAGACTGCAGAAAGCAATCATCCCAAGTCTTTGCGAATCACGCACCTCTTAAATTCATATTCTCCGTTGAAACGTTCATATCTTGGATACGTCATATAATATATTCACAAACATACGAGTTTGTTGCTTACACTTAATACACTTTGTACCTGTCAGTTTGTATAAAACTGATAACATTTAAGTGTCGCACAAACTGTGTAAGTGCTGCTCATCACGATTGCAGCCAGTGCTGCCTATCGTAATTATTTGTTTTGCTTATAACTCGACTATCGTTTATTGGAACGGAAAAACGGTGTATAGTGAATCGATAGGCAATGAAAATTAAAATAAACGTCTAAAGGGTTCAAACAATCCATTTTCAAAATTGTATAATATATGAGGTCTTTTTGAATTACGGTGACGTTAACTCGACCATCGTTCATCTCATCGGGAATCGATGTATGGGGGATAGATAAGAAATAATAATTAAAATACATATCTAGAAGGTCCGAACAATATATCTTTAAAATTCTCGGAGATATGTCGATTTTAAATTGCGGAGGAGGCAGGGAGGGAGGTAAAAATCCATAAAAAACTTTATCAGCCTGCAGGGATAAGGAGTTAATGCTCCGTACAGACCTAACTCTTATCATCTCAGATCTTTTCGTTTATACGGACAGACGAGCATGGCTAATCAATTCGGCTGTTGATGCTGATCAAGAATATTTTTATTTTTTAATGTCGGAGATGCTTCTTTCTGGCTAATACAGATGCATGTAAAAACGCACGGTGATGCCCGATGAACTGCTTAAAAGCAGGAAAACTATTACCAGTGTCATTTTGCCCGAGGAATATATCTAATTCCAAACGAAGCTAAAATCTGAATTGGCAGACCAGTCCATTGACTACACTACTGATATGTGGACCGATAGGCATACGCAACGAAGCTTTCTTAAGTTGACAGCTCTTTACAATTCTAATGATTTTAATCTTAATATATATATCCATATCACAACCGGATGTCGGTCACCACCGCTGCTCGTAATGTACGCCATTTGCTGCTGTTTCGTGCGCGTTGGCCTCTGTTGTTTACACCAAACATTTCCAGGACTTGCTGCACCTGGTCATCACATTAATGAGGTCTCGGTCGTCCTCTACGGCGCTTTTTCCACAAATCTGTCGTTTTCGGATTGTACACCATTTTTACTAGAGCTTTGTCATCCATGCGAATGATAAGTCCCCACCAACATAGCCGCTATAATAGTATACGCATGGCTAGGTTAGGGTGCTCATGGCTCATACAGTTTGTGATTCATTCGGGAGCGAAATTCATTGCCATTCTGCGCCATGTTGCAGGACTGAGATGATAAGCGACTTGTTTAAATTCCTTACTGAGCCTGTAGTAGCATCGGTTTGCAAGAGTAATTCCTCTTCCAATTTCGGTGCTGATTTTGTTGTCGCTGGTTTTGTAAATGTAAATGTTGTAGCAAATCGAGAATTTCTAATGCGTAAGAAAGATGTAGCAAACATTTTGGAATGTGTAACTGAAATTTTAAAACAGTACGAGTTAAAACAATGCTTTAGAAATAGCTTTTTTGTCACAGACAATGGTGCCAATATTAAAGCCGCTTTTAAGCATTACAGCAGAATTCCATGTGCATGCCACAATTTAAACCTGGTCACGACAGATCTATTCGATAAAGGGAACGTTATAGAATTAAACTCCTCCTTTAAATACTCTGAACTTAACAGTACACTGTCCAAACAACAGCTTTGAAACAAACCTAAAACTTATTCCAAAAATGTATATAGAAAAAAAAGCGACAACAAGCCATAGCGTGTTATCCGCGAACCCCAAGCAAAATTGCATCCCACCTCCTGTCCAACCGACCGAAGGGCGCAGCCGTCAACGTGCGACAATAACGTGAATATAAGGAATAAATAAAATAAAAGTTAAAAGGCACCAAAGGGCCTGTCCGAGCTTCTCTCAATCTTCTGGGTTGTGTGGCTTTCCAATTTTCGTACAAAAGAAAGGGATCTACAGTTTAACGCCGAATCCGAACGGCAAAGTTTGAGAAGCTTTTTCATGGCTAGTAACTTAACAGCTGGTGCCTATAGCTGCTGAAGGTGACCGGATGTGTATACGTTTTAAAGAAAAAAACTTTGATTAGATGTTTCGAGGCGGGATCGAACCCAGACCTCCCGCACAATGAGCGCACACACTACCCATTGCACCACACATCTGCTAAAAATGACAATGAACTAATTACTCGGTAAAGTTTGTTTGGTAAATGTCTATTATAATCCCTTCGGGAATTATTTTTCCTCGATGGACCGCGAATTATAATGAATTTACGTGAAGAAATTAATTGGCGGTCAGCCATGGTTATTTTATAATTGAATTTAAAAGTTTGCGCTTTTTTATGTAAAAAGGGTTTGAATCACGTATGCTTTCGTAATTTAGGAATCAGTTTCAAAAAAAAAAATGCCTGAAATTTTTTTAATCTGTTATAAACTCTTTTCCACACCACCAAATAGAGGGTATATTTATAAAACAAAAATCAGTGATTAATAAATTTACTGAACATTTTTTATAAGTTTGTTATTATCCTTATTTTTATTTGATTTCGACTATGAAATTACGCTTGACTTCTTCTTTAAACTCTTTTCCACACCACCAATATTAGGTATACTTCAACAATGTGAGATGGTCGCTTGAACCCATTTCACGCCGCGCTGAAAAAATTTTTTTCCCCAGACGTGAAAGTCATTTTTTTTGGGTTATTAGGACACAGTAAACACGAATCCGTTGTCAAAAAAATTCTACCTATTTTAGTTTCGCCAGGTGAGACTGTTTGACTTCTCGAACAGTCACTTTCGCAGGTGTGCTAAAGTCTCCCAGAGTTACTTTTTAATTGTTTTGTTTTTTCTGTGACTATTTTTGATCTTTCCCCACAAAAACAAATGTTTGTCGGAAACAAAATATTTATAGTTATATGTTTTTTAGGTTGTAGGTTGTTGTAGAAAGGAGGTCTTCATGTAAGGTTTTTTTCAACCCCCACCTGTATCCCACCCCCAAGGTTGGGGGTGATCGGAATATTTTTTATCTGAAAGCCAATTAAATTTACTATAGTATAGTGTATCTACCTAATCAATTGGCTTTACTATGTCTCAGAGAGAATTTTTTAAAAATAGGTAATTTTGCTGTTCGTCTAGTCGAACAGCGGCTTGAAATGGGTTAAAATTAATGCTAATGTGATTGACATACAAATATAGTATTACCATACAAATCGCGCAGAGATGCTACGCTTGCATAAGCGTTCTCCTTAGCTTCCTTTCGATTTGTTGTCCTGTGTAGATTATTTAATGTAATTAATACACCATAGATATAGTCAAAAAATTTTGAGCTTTGCGCGATTTTTTGTTAAATTCTTCTCGCCTGCGGCGCAGATTATAAACTTTCAAAAACTATGCAGGACGAGAAGTTATGGAAGAGGATGATGGGGATGAGGGAAAAGCGACCATCTCACATTGTTGAGCATATGTGGACTAGGCCTTCTCGGAAAATCACAATACATAAAAACGCTCTATGAATTTTATTTTAAGAATTATGTAATGGCTTGTGCGGGTTGCGAAATTTCCATTTCAAAGTAATTGTTATCCATTGTTTAAACAACGAAGGCTATATTCATCAAACTGTCAATCAAGCCATTCACAATTCGCAAACTTAAAATTCACGTAAACTGAACTCACTAACAAATTAAATGCAACTGATTTATCAACATAAAAACTAACTTCCTCCTTCAAACATAACACTTTTTCAAAAGCTAACTAGATCGAAACATGTTTTTAGAATTAAAATATAAATATTCTATTATAAAATAACCATGGCTGACCGCCAATTAATTTCTTCACGTAAATTCATTATAATTCGCGCTCCATCAAGGAAAAATAATTTCCGAATTTTTCGAGAGGAAGGGGATATAATTGACAATTACCGATAGGGTGATAAAGTTACGGGTAGGTCTAAAACTGAGTTGGCTCGTCAACTCAGAAGAGTCGATTTCACCACTAATAGGTAGGTAGGTAGTTCCGGCTGGCCCTGGGAGGGGGCTACACATAGACCGTTTTGGTCCTTAGTGAGGCCGGGTTTTCTTTAATGTAGATCGATTCGACATAGAAGTCGACTAGAATCCTTGACGTTTTGACAAATGCCAGTATATTCGTGAGGGGTCTCTTGGCTGCCTCTTCCAGTGAAGCCATCCAAGGTTCGTGAAGATGTTGCAGTCTTTCTTTCTAAAGATGCCCACTACCTCCAGCAGGGCGTATTCTCACAGACTTGAAGGTGAGATCGTCCTTGCATCTGAGGATCTTGACTCCGTAAAGACAGCCTACTCCGACGATCGCAATAACAGGTTGGGCTTCGGTATCATCTTTTATAAATCGCCTCGAACAGTTCCCCTTCTTTCACTGCTCTGGTGTCATTTCTCTGTAAGGGTCGCTTTTATCCACGAGGACTATGGTCAGCTGCGGTTTAGACACATCGCTAGCTGACTCCTCTACTGAGTGTTTCTTGGGGTGGGGGTGAGCCTTATCATGCGGTCGTGAGTGCGGCCGTTTGCTTGCCGGAGCTTCCGCAGAAGTTACCTTGACCTGTTTGTTTGAGCGCTGACATTTGATGGGCAGACTCTCCTCCACGTTGATTACAGTTGTCGGTTACGTTGTCGGAGGTGGACTGCATCGACTTTCTCTCCGCAAAGTGCTTGCAACTCTCCCTTATTTTTTTTTCGGCCCACATCAGCTTACTTCTGTCCTCTGGGGATGGGTTGTCGCTGCCATCGAGTCGCGCTTTTATTTTTAGAGCTGCTTTGTATTAGGCCTTTGCTCTCATGCCCTTCTTAGTTCTTTTGACTCCTACATTTCGATAGGTACTCGCACTCGCCTGAGTTTGGCAGTACAGCAGCATTTCTTCCGCTTCTGAGTTGATTGAGCCTCCATGTGATTCGCAGTCCGAGTCTGTATCTGGCGTTACCGCGCCACACTTTGGTCTTCGTCGTATTGGTGGCAGTAGTTTTGACTCTGCCCTGGCCTGCTCTAACACGTAGACGGAATTTGTCCCCATCGTGCCTGCCAGTGGTAGCAGTACCGCTTCCCACCGACGCTTGGACTGACATCCCAGCCCCGGTTTGATCCTTAGAGGCCTCCATAATGACTTTTTTTTTTTGGATCACCCATAGCGTTTTATGCCTACCGCCAGGCAACTCTAACCATGGTGTGGTTACAGTATCTTCGATGTGCTATTGGAGAATACTATCAGAACCTCCGCAAGGCACTACATCAACTAAGGTGAAGAGCGTGCAATTTACACTAGGTAAGGTACATACAGTGCCCTTTGCCCGGCCGACACCCTTGGACAGGACTTTAATCTCGAAAATAATTTCGGTTCCGGTACGTAGTGGAATGAGTAATTCGGTTAAGAGTTATATTTCGGTTCCAATACGGTACCCGGACTTTTCTTTCGGTATACCGGTTTCTACCGGTACAAGTTATTGTATATTTTTTGTTTAATATTCCAAAAATTAAATTCTTTTAGGATAAAGCTAGGTACTCAGACACCAATAACATTCCCGCTGCCTATCTAATTACATGGTTCTTAGAATGCGCTCTTCTAATTTTCTCAAAGCATTCTAAGAGGCCGTACTTAGTAGAGGTGGAGAACTATCGATAGTCGGCACCATCGATAGTCAACGATAGTTTTTTAAAACTATCGAAAGTCCATGATAGTTTTCGATAGTATGTTTATTTAAACGCTCATGATTAAAAACGCAAAAATTATAAATAATTTATTAAAAAACGAGAGCGTAAGTTGAAGTCGCGTGAAGAGCGTGAAGTTGAAAACTTCGATATACCCGCTACTCAGGGTAAGGTTTATTTAAGAATATTTTATTAAATCACAACATGCCCAATTGCGGGGGTGGCAACTCTACTATAGCTCATCGGGAAATGATGTATGGCGGATCGACATGTTATGATGAATAAAATTTAGGTATAGAAGGTTCAAGCAATCTATCTAAATGGTAGCTCTAGCTCTTATAGTCTCTGAGATCTAGGTGTTCATACAGACAGACGGACATGTCTATATCGACTCGGCTATCGATGCTGATCAAGAATATATATACTTTATGGGGTCGGAAATGCTTCCTTCTGCCTGTGACATACATTTGCACGAACTTAGTATACCCTTTTTACTCTACGAGTAACGGGTATAATGAACTTAAAAAATTGTTTCCGTCACTTTTGGTTTCAACTTTATCATTTCTATTGTGTTGTGGGTTCCAATTAGATATATATACCATATCATTTTTAAGAAAATCTGATGCTTTCATTTAAATTATGCTGAAATCCGTATTTTTTAACCTACGGTCCATAGAGGCCTTTTTTTTTAACCTTGCAGAGGGTATATTAAAATTGTCACGATGTTTGTAACGCATAGAAGCAAGCATTTCCGACCACATAAAGTATATATATTCTTGATCAGCATAACCAGCTGAGTTTATTTCCGTCTGTCCGTCCGTCCGTCCGAACCTCTGTTTCTATGCTATCTCCTCCCTCAGTTTTAAAGCTATCTTGACCAAACTTTGCAAAAAGTCTTTAAATACAAATACGCTGCACATTTGCCGGATCGGATGACTATATCATATAACTGTCATCGGAACGATCGGTCCAAAAACTAGTTCTAGTGAGAAAAACTTTTTTGTTTTCCATCGTAGCATCACCAATCGGGGTATATATTAGTTTTAAATGCTTTCACACAATTCTGGAAAAATTTATCAAAATCGGATGACTATAGCATATAGCTGCCATATAAACGGTCGGTCCAAAAACTAGTTCTAGTGAGAAAAACTTTTTTGTTTTCCATCGTAGCATCACCAATCGTGGTATATATTAGTTTTAAATGCTTGCACACAATTCTGGAAAAAAAATCAAATTTATCAAAATCGGATGACTATAGCATATAGCTGCCATAGGAACGATCGGCCTAATGAGAAAAACTTATTTGTTATCAATGGAAGCGCCTTTCGTAAACTGCAAGGGTATTTTAAACATCGGCATAGCCGATGTTAGCCTTCTATTTTTTTAATTTTATTTTAAGAGAATTGATATGTAAAGCTTGCAAAAATACTATCTAAAACTATCGATATTGCATGGATACTATCGATGGCGACTCGATAGCGCCCATCCATCGATAGTCCCAATAGTGCCGTCGATAGTTCTCCACCTCTACTACTCAGACGCCTAGAAAGCGCTCTCATAATGTGCATGGGGCTGCCAGATCGTTTTTCAAAACAGCTGATACATTCTCGTAGGGGGGTCGTCGTATTATGAAACATGTTTGATAATTGGAAGAGGTACCTCTTAGAATTGAGCACACAATTTGAAAAAATGGATTCAAAGACGACCAAAACGCAAAACAAAAACAATTTGGAGAACTTTGCGGAGCATAAACAAGTTGCAGTGCCCAAAGCGAAACAATGAAACTTATTTAATGGGATTTGGCCAACAATGTGCCGCTCTGACGTCACTGCATCCTCTTAACGATACGAGAAATACACACAAGAAAACAACCATTGCAATGCCCATGACCTCTGCATTTCACAAAGAGCCATCCATTTTTAATTTAATAACCATTTATTTTACAATCTCTGTTACCCGCTTATTTTATAAACAAACAACAGCTGACAAAACCAGAGGGACCATTTCGGATTCAGTGACTGTTTACTGCCTTTTCGCTGTGGTTTGGTCACTCTACACTCTAAGAGGCCGCTCTTCGAATTATGAAACAATTCTAGCAGCGAGAATGTTATTCGTGTCTGAGTACCTAGCATAACCAAAAAATTAACCGAATTAATGAAACGAAAAAATATTTTTCATGGGTGTATTATCGCATTCCTATAAAAATTCTATTTGATCGCAGTAGCATAAAACCCTTACCTTAAGGCCAAAACTCAAAAAATAGTTTTTAAAAATTATATTTCTTGTCCAGTTTTTGTGAGTTCTCCAAGGAAGTCATATTTGGCCCTCTTCTCTTTGTGTTATTTATAAATGATCTTCCTAATATTCTTAAACATTATCGTGCACTAATGTACGCGGATTATCTAAAAATCTTTTTCAGTCACAACTCACCTCATGATTCTACTCTGCTACAGATTGATTTAAATTCAATTTTAATGTGGTGCTCTAATAATATGTTACAATTAAATAGTAACAAGTGTAAATCGATGATTTTCTATCGCAGACCTTCACTTCTACGCACTTATTTTTTAAACTCGCACCAGCTTGAGATGGTTGAATCCTTTGTCGTTCTGGGGATTACACTTGATCGAAGACTATCTTTAAGGGCACATATTGAACTCTTTGTTTCGACATTTTTTTAGTATAGACTTGAATTGTCTTCACGCAGATCAAGTACAATTCAAATTTTTGCGACGCCTCCTCCCGCTCCCGCAATATGAAAAAACCTCATATTTCCCTTAATTATACCCGTTACTCGTAGAGTTCGTGCAAATGTATGTAACAGGCAGAGGGAAGTATTTCCGGCCCTATAAAGTATATATATGATCAGCATCAATAGCCGAGTCGATATAGACATGTCCGTCTGTCCGTCCGTCTGTATGAAAACCTATATCTCAGAAACTATAAGAGCTAGAGCTACCATTTTTTCAGTGTAGACTTGTATCGTCTGCACGCAGATCAAGTTTGTTTCAAATGTTTGCCACACACCCTCCGCCCCTGCAATATGAAAAAACCTTATATTTCCCACAATTTTGGAGTTGGCTTGTTCGGACCTTCTAGAGAATTATTCCACTCATCATTACTTATCGACCCACCATACATCATTTCTCGATCAGATGAACGATAGTAGAGTTAACGCCCCCGCAATTTGAAAAAAAAAACTTATATCTCCCACAATTTTGTAATATAGATTGTTCGTACCTTCTATACATATATTTAAATCATCATTACTTATGGCCTTATGACAAGACATTAATTGAACGTATTAATAATGCATTAATTTCAGTTGATATTGGTTTTGCGTGAGTGAGAGAGAGACAAATATATGTGGAAATTGATGTGATTTTAATGTAGCATTAACGCGTAATGATCGATTTTCGATACATATACAAAAAAAATACCAACTCCAAAAAAAAATATACCGATTTCGATTGGCATCGCCCGATAGATTAATGCATTAAATTGTAGTTCAAAACAAATTAATTTGTCATTAATTTGTAGAAAAGCCCTCAAAATAGATAAGACAGGGACCAATTTGCTTCTATATTGAGCGGTATGGAAGTTGTATGCGGCAAACATATTATTAAATAAAAATAATAAAAAAACAAAATGTTCTGCTACTTGGCTGTTGCGACGCGAGGAAGAAGGTATTTTGCTTAATTTTTAATGATAAATAAGATGTGGAATAACAATAAGAAAACTAACTGCAGGTTTCACTTATAAGAATTAAGAAAACTAGTCTTCGTATGACCCCACATTTATTTTAATTGATTTAAAATATGATAAAGCCGCATATTCAGAAGCAGAACACAGTGATGCGTAGTTGTATTGGTCCTACAGATAGGCCACTAATCACATTGCTTTATTTGGCTTCAGTAAATGACAACATTCTTTTATACAAATATTGTCATAATTCGAAATCATTAATTGAAGGGAAAGTTGGAACTCGTTGCAATCGCCCATTCGAATTTACTATTCAACCATTTCCAAAATTTTAAAGGAGACAATGTAATGAACAAAATGTTCCTGGCATTTCCATCTTCGAACATGAAATGGAAAAAGAGTGCCAAAAATTTTATGAATTTCCAAACTTTATTGTACAATATATTGTGTTAAAATATATATTAAAAAAAAAAAACTATTTATATTGAAAATTTGTACAAGCAAACATTGCAAGATACGAGCGGTGCCAAAAATTGGTTCTTACTATTTTAATTTCAAAGATGACAACTATTAAATTTATTAAAATGCCGGCAAGTGTGACCGTTCGTACTTGCGATAGAAATCCAGAACTAAAAACGTATATAGCTGTACCGTTCACTCGCATTTAATTAATGAAAAGATTAATATCGTGTCATATAGGCTTTATCGACCCACCATACACCGTTTTTTGATCAGATGACCAATAGTAGAGTTGCCATCCCCGCAATTTGGAAAAAAACTCACATATCCCACAATTTTGATGATGGATTGTTTAAACCTTCTAGACATATATTTTAATCATCAATACTTATTGATCCACTATACACCGTTTCACGATCAGATGAACTTTGGTCGAGTTCTGAGCAAAACAATTATTATCGTTGGTTATCTTGTGAAATAAACCTTTCCCTTAGTAACGGGTATATCGAAGTCGAGCAGGACCGACTTCAACTTACGCTCTCGTTTTGGTGTAAGATTGTTTTGACTTTCTTTATAATTATTCTACTCATTATTTATCTATCCGCCATATTTCATTCCCTGATCAGGTAATCAATGGTCGAGTATCCGCCCCCGCAATTCAAATATATACTAAAAAAACCTTTCCCTGTTACGGGTATATCGAAGTCGAGCAGGGCCGACTTCAACTTAAGTTCTCGGTTATATATATGCATATGCATCCCCTACTACCTGAACCTGTTCCTGCTGCCGTTTCTGTTGCCGTTCCTGTTCTTGCTGTTGTTTTTGCCTGCGGTCCCTCCGCTGTTCCTGCTTGCGGTCCTGCGGCTGTTTCTGCTGTAGTTTCTGCAGATGCTCCTGCCCCAGTTCCTGCTTTTGTTCCTATTGCAGTTTTTGCTGTACTTTCTGCAGCAGTTCCTACTGTAGTTAATGTTGGAATTACAAATGCCGTTCTTACGGTTGCTGTTGCTGCACCCCATAATGCTACACCGGCTACCATCATCTCGCAACCTACGTCCGGTTGCCGTGATGCTCCTGTTCCTGATGCTTTTTTGACCCTCACTGCTGTTCCACCAGTTGTCCTTAACATAAATTTAACAGCGGTTGCACCTCCTAAATCTATATTTGTATCCCGACTAATGGGAACCGCTACGAATGCTCTGGTAAAATTTTATATTTGTTCTAAACTCAATATTTCAGAGGTTAACGAGGTCAGAAAATTCAATTTTAATGCTAGAAGAAAGATTTCTTCCTTTAAAATAACAATGCCAGAAAAATATATTGAGAAAGCGCTCTGCCCATCTTCATGGCCTGAGCATACAGTAACTCATTTATTTAGAGATAATCAAGCCGCTATCAATGAACCTTATTCTTCCGTACAGGTTCCAAAAAACTTAAATCAGTATTTCCTTTTACAATTTGCTTCCAAAATGTCAACAGTCTTCGGGGTAAGCTTAGCAAATTATATAGCAGTAGTGCTACATTTACTCATGATGCAATTGCTTTTTGTGAGACTTCTCTTCACCCGGAAATAAACAATTCTGCAATCCTGACAGATAACTTGTTTGTGTACAGATTTGACCGTCCTAATCGTCGTGGTGGTGGTGTCCTTATTGCGGTAAACGCGGTTTGGGCATCCCAACAAATTTTTCTTGACACTTCGTCCAACATCGAGATTATTGTTGTCAAAATACGGACATATGAATATAATATCTTTATAATATGCTCATATATTCCACCGGCTTCTGACCTTGCTATTTACCTATGCCATGCTAAACAAATCCAGCACATATCATCTCTTTTAGGTGATCGTGACCGTTTGGTAGTTGTTGGTGACTTTAATATTTCTTATATTTCCTGGTTATCTTGTGATAATTCAAACGAACTCTACCCATCTGTTCAACATGATTTTGTTGATTTAATGTTGGAGCTTTCTCTTGGCCAGATAAATTGTATATCTTACAGTATGCACAGACTACTTGATCTTGTCATTATCAACGACATTTCCAGCTCGGTTGTATCCAGAGTGCCACCGCTATCAGTACCTGAGGATGGTTACCATCCTACTCTACAGATTGAGATGGAATTTGAGACATCATATTTACCTACAGCCAATTCAAATCATATAGATGCTTTTTGATTCCGCAAAGCCAATTTTTCTGCCATCAATGATGCGTTCATGAATATAGATTGGTCCTTCCTTGACACTTCTCATGATATTGAGGAAGCCACCAATTCATTTTATTTCAAGATGAATACTGTCTTAAAGGAATTCGTTCCATCGTGTAGTCTATCCCCTCCCACGAGGGCTCCACCATGGTTCACGAGGGAATTATCCAACCTAAAAAACGTTAAAAGTCGGCTATATAAGAAATTTAAGAGATCTGGATCCGAAATCGATTATTCGAAATACTCGGTGGCTCATTCTAAATATATGACCGTTAACTCCGAGTGCTACCAAAATTATTTGGTCAGCTTCAAATTAAGCTTTCAATTTGACCCTAAAAATTTGTATACCTTTGTTAATTCGAAACGTAAATCTTCTCAATTTCTACCTTCTCTTTCTCTAAATAATCAAATTGCTGATAATGATGTAGACATTGCCAACTTGTTCGCAACATTTTTTCAGCGTTGTTATTCCTCCTCTTCTCCTAATTTGGGGGGCCCTTATCCGAACGCAAACTCGTTCTGCATTTATTCACCTGTCTTGGATTCGGAGAGTCTGCTGTCTGGGCTTAGATCGGTTGAGTCATCCTTTAGTCCGGGCCCTGACAATATTCCAAGTTGTGTACTTAAATATTGTACTGACTCTCTGTGTTTGCCCCTGCTAAAACTCTTTAACCTGTCTCTTGAACTTGGTGACTTTCCTAGCTATTGGAAGGAGTCCTACATGATTCCCATCCACAAAAAGGGACCCAAGTTAGTAGTATCAAATTACAGGGGCATCTCCAAGCTTTCGGCAATTGCAAAACTTGTTTGAGTCGGTCATAACTACTCAACTGCAGCTTTTTTTGTCGCTCAGTAATTTCTCCGGATCAACATGGATTTATGAAAAAGCGTTATGTTAATACAAACTTGCTAGAGCTTACAACTCTTGTCAATATGAGTTTCGTAAATAAGCAACAAACGGATGCTATATATACAGACTTCAGCAAGGCCTTTGACTCCGTTAATCATGAGCTTCTTACACACAAACTTTATCTGCTGGGCTTCCGTCCTAAGCTACTCAATTGGATCAAGGCTTATTTGTGTGATCGGTCCCAGAGAGTAAGCTTTAATTCGATGTTTTCAAAACCCATTCACGTATTTTCTGGTGTACCCCAAGGCAGTCATCTGGGTTCCTTGCTTTTCAATTTATTTGTAAATGATATGCCGAATGCGTTATCTTATTCTCATGTGTTAATGTATGCTGACGATATTAAACTTTGCCTATCTTATAATGATTCAGTGTCACCTCTTCTTTTGCAACGGGACTTGAACTCTCTAAATAAGTGGTGCATGATCAACAAACTCCCAATCAACAATGAGAAGTGCAAATACTTTACGTTTCAGCTTTGCTTTAATAGTCATATACAAAGCTAAGGGAGTTCTAGGCTTTATAAAGAGATGGTGCAAGAAATTTAATGATCCCTATGTCACAAAACAACTGTATGTCTCTCTGGTCAAGCCTATTCTTGAGTATGGATCATGTGTCTGGTCCTCACACTACCAAATATATCAGAACCATCTAGAATCTGTTAAAAAACAGTTTCTTATTTTCGCCCTTCGTGGCTTAAACTGGGATCCCAATAGGCATCTACCTTCATATGAGCATAGACTGCGCTTATTGCATCTACCATCCCTTTATAACCGTAGCATTTATCTTAAAGTGATTTTCCTTCATAACTTCAGGTGAAGTTGACTCAAGCACTCTGCTTTTATTTACATCCTTGTCTTACAAACTATGCTCATCATGAACCCTTTCGTAACCTCTGTCTTAATTCCAATAAATGCTACCATATTTTCTCATTAAACTCTTCTTTGTTAGATGTAAGGAATAATCTAATGTCTAATCTTAATTCTTAAATATTCACTGTAAAGTTTGACTGAGCCTAGTTGAACTATAAATAAATAAATAAATAATCAATAGTTTACGTTAGGCTATTATTGGGCTCTAAGAATATGCCGAATAAAAAAGTATGTCATAGCTTCTCCTTATATTACATTTTTCTAATTATTAAAACAAAACTTTTTTACAATTGGAAATAATATTTTTGAATTTAAGAGCGATATTGATTAAAATGAAGAAATGTAATTTTTAAAATTACATTTAAATCTGATCAATTAAATCTGACTTTATCACTTGTTAACTTCGTATATAAATGAATACATTGCTATCTTGCCAGTTAATATTTATATATAATATAAAATATAAGAAAGCGAAACAGTACCGGTATTAGCGTTTCGGTACTGTTCCGATTTTTTCAGGTTCCTATTCAAAGTAAATTCAGGTCAATCGGATAAAAAATGGTTCCCCATACCAACGTTACCGGACATTCGGTTTAAGTCTTTGATACTAGTAGATACAAGTAAAACCATATATGGGTATTTTCACCGAAAAGGTCCACTGAGATCAAAAATTTAAAAGTTTTGAAAACCCTTTGCTTTATAATATTTTTATAGGAAAACAGTTAAATTTATCTAATATAAACAAATTTTACATTTATTTATAACCCACCAGATATTGAAAAGCAAAGTCGCGCAAGTGCGACTTTATTCATTTTGATATTTCCCTTGTACTTTTTGTTTTGATAAAAGATCTTAAATGTCTCTCTTTATGAATTGACTTTTGCATTCTTAAATCATTTCAAGGGTACAAAGAGTGAAAAAAATGCATAAGAGACTATGTGATTATGCGATTGCAAAAATCCGTAAATTTTATATTTGCATATTTCTATGTACCGTGCGAAATTGAAAAACAACATTTGTTATCAGTGCATCGGAAGTTCATTCAGAAAGCTTATCCAATTTTGAGTAGAAATTTAGATTTTTTATACAATTAAAATATAAAAACCTGTGCTGAAAAATAAGAAGATTTGTCATCTTGGTAGTTACATAAAATTTGTCCCATGCGACATTGTAAGTGCGATATTTTAATATTTTTGTAACATAAATTATTTTTATACCCTTGCAGAGGGTATATTAAAATTGTCACGATGTTTGTAACGCGTAGAAATATTAATTTCCGACCACATAAAGTATATATATTCTTGATCAGCATGACAAGCTGAGTTCATTTCCGTCCGTCCGTCCGTCCGTCCGTCCGTCCGTCCGTCCGTCTGTCCGTCTGGCCGTCAGTTTCTATGCTATCTCCTCCCTCAGTTTTGAAGTTATCTTGACCAAACTTTGCAAAAAGTCTTTAAATACAAATACGCTGCACATTTCTCGGAATCGACCAGATCGGATTACTATATCATATAGCTGCCATAGGAACGATCGGTCCAAAAACTAGTTCTAGTGAGAAAAACTTTTTTGTTTTCCATCGAAGCGTCACCAATCGTGGTATATATAAGTTTTATATACTTCCACATAATTCTGGAAAATTGATTGAAATCGGATGGCTATAGCATAAAGCTGCCATAGGAACGACCGGCCTAAAAACTAACTCCAATGAGAAAAACTTTTTTGTTATCAATGGTAGCGCCTTTCAAAAACTGCAAGGGTATTTAACACATCGGCGTAGCCGATGTTAGCCTTCTATTTTTTTTTTTAAATCATACTTTTGTAACGCAGTGAAGGAAGCATTTCCGAACACATAAAGTATATATATTCTTGATCAGCATGACGAGCTGAGTTCATTTCCGCCTGTCCGTCCGTCCGTCTGTCCGTCTGTTTCTATGCTATCTCCTCCCTCAGTTTTGAAGCTATCTTGACCAAACTTTGCAAAAAGTCTTTAAATACAAATACGCTGCACATTTGTCGGAATCGGCCGGATCGGATGACTATCTCATATAGCTGCCATAGGAACGATCGGTCCAAAAACTAGTTGTAATGATAAAAACTTTTTTGTTTTCCATCGAAGCGTCACCAATCGTGGTATATAAAACTTTTATATACTTCCACAAAATTCTGGAAAAATTTATCGAAATCGGATGACTATAGCATATAGCTGCCATAAGAAGGATCGGTCTAAAAACTAATTCTAGTTAGAAAAACTTTTTTTTTTTATCAATCGGCGTAGCCGATGTTAGCCTTCTATTTTTAGTTATTGAAATCTAAATGAGCAAAAAATTCGAATTTCGAAAAAAATTTAGAGAGGTGCATGCGGTGGAGAGAAAAGTTGAAGGACGATCCAATACTTTTTAAAGATTTGTTGTTTTCATACCCGTTACTCGTAGAGTAAAAAAGTTATACTAAGTTCGTGCAAATGTATGTAGCAGGCAGAAGGAAGCATCTCCGACCCCATAAAATATATATATTCAATCAATAGCCGAGTCGAAATAGACATGTCCGTCCGTCCGTCCGTCCGTCTGTATGAACGCCTTGATCTCAGGGACTATAAGAGCTAGAGCTACCATTTTTTCAGTGTAGACTTGTATTGTCAAAACGCAGATCAAGTTTGTTTTAAATTTTTGCCACGCCCCCTACCGCCCACTCAATATGAAAAAACCTCATATCTCCCACAATTTTGAAGATAGATTATTCGAACCTTCTGGACATATATTTTAATCATCATTACCTATCGATCCGACATACATCATTCCTGATCAGATGAACTATAGAATAGTTCCCGCCCCCGCAATTTGAAAAATAGCTCATATCTCCCACAATTTTGAAAATAGATTGTTCGGACCTTCTAGACTTATATTATAATCATCATTACCTATCGATCCGCCATACATCATTTTCTGATCAGATGAGCTATAGTAGAGCTGCCGCAATTTGGACCTCATATTTCCCACAATTTGGGCATGATGTGATCTAATAAAATATTCTTAAAAAAACCTTACCCTGAGTAACGGGTATATCGAAGTCGAGCAAGGCCGACTTCAACTTACGCTCTCGTTTGTTATGTGAAAATAAATACATTGACTTAAAAACACTTTTACTTCGCTTCTTTACTGAAATAACATAAACATTTTAATGGAAAAAATATCCCGTGAGACATGTCCCGTGCGAAAGTTCTTAAAATTGAATTTAAAAAAAAAAGTAAACGGTTGTTTTTGGTAAAATTAAAACCATTTTTAAGAGTCATCAATGTACAACATTCTAAAATTTAACAAATTGCAATATTGCCTCAGTCGGAAATTGAAATCGGTTTGTCTATTGGTGGTCGCGAAAACCACTTGTTTTTGTCCCGTGCGAATGCCTTGTTTTTTGCAATTATCTTGAAAAGTTAATATTGCCTAAAATCCACCTTAGCACCAATTATAATTGGCCCTATAACAGAGCTATAAGTTAATCTTTCTGCAAAACAAAAATCCGTTTGATTTTATGTTTACTTCAAAGGTGTTTGAAGGTCCTGTTCGACATAATGGAAATGCCCATAACTAAATTATTTTAATATTTTTCAGCTCACTGAAGGAAAGCATTATACGTGGTCAACCAGTTGAAAAACAGCAAACAATGGCGCAGTGGTTCGATGATCTGATGCTTGGCATAGAACGCAATGTCTCCAGTAAAAATAAGGAAAAGTTCGTAAAAATTGACTTTGTAGATTTTACTGGTAGATATTATTAATATTATTTATAAATTGTTCTTTGTGCCACTTAATAAGGTAGGGATGAAAAGGGGCTCGGGGTAGTTTGTAAGATGTTTTGGAAGCTATCTTGTAACCCTGTCCTGTCCGTCTATCCAAATAAACAAATTCGTGGGCTGGCTACTGGAAATCGTTCTAAGAAAGTCTAGACATCCTCATAAATGAAGACTGTTTGTTCTCGAACTATCAGAAAACATTCATTGCTCCGCTCGTTTCTTGGTCTCTTGTGCGGTACGATGGATCCAAGTCTACATTTACGAATCATTGCCAAACACCCCTAAAAAAGAACATGACATTTGATGTTGTCTATGAATTTTTTTTTCAATTTTTGGGGTGTTGACCTTTTTTGACCACTCTGAACGTTTTTGAAATGCTCATGCTTAATTAAATTAAGCTGTTTAATAACATACAAAATTTGGTAAAATCCCATGAACGGGACCATTTAATTGTGAATATATTTAAAAAACTAAAGATAAATACAAACATTATTTTCAGATGTTTAAAATCTAATTATTTGCTGTTTTTATGCTAAATTTTACACAAGTAGTATGTAATGAACAACATCAGCAATTTAAATAATTTTCTTCACTTTAAAATTACAAATTAACTTATAATCAGGGTTCGTAAAATAACACGCATTTTTCTTTACACGCATGATATTAACACAAAGTAAAATATACAAGCTTAAAAAAAATAATTATTTTCAGATATGAAAATAAAAAAATTTACATATGGAAAAAATTAATTTTTTCATGTAACTAACACGAGCATTTTTGCCGCGCCCGTAATTTACTTGTGTACTTTACTATTTACACAAATTCAAGCAAAGCCACTCTTATAAGCATAGTTCGTAATATGCACAAAAATTATTTTTATGCCATGATAAATAACATCAATGCTAGAAATAATTATTTTCAGACATGAAAATAAAAAATTTACAAATGGAAAAAAAATTTTCAATAAACTTAAACGAGCATTATTGCCGCGTCTGTAATTTGCTTGTGTGCGAAATATTTTAGCTGCCTGATGTAAGCAAAAAATAAGAAAATATATTTGCCATAAAATGTTGTTCACCCATGTAAATAATTTTTGGTTTTTTGTATTTTTTTTCATTTCATTTGTATTAGTGTGTATGTGAGAGTCGCTTGTGTGCGGCCAAGCTTCCGACAACGGCGCGAGACGTTGCGATCGTCGTCCCTTTTTATGAGGGTCATAAAATTTCACTATCTGCGGGTCTCGCAATGACCTGTTGACCAATGAACAAACTCCAAATCGAAGTAGGTAAGAGTTAACCCCTTTAATAAAGGATAAATGTGTAAGTATAAAAATAGGTCAAAAGCAAAACACCAGGGCTTCAAAATATACGGCAGGTCAATGGAAAAGACGCTCCCATAAATACGCATATTTACCTATAGAATACACATTTATCCTTCATTAAAGGGGTTAACTCTTACCTACATTGATTTGCAGTTTGATAACTGGTCAGCAGGTCATTGCGAAAACAGCAGATAGTGGAATTTTATGGCCCTCATAAAAAAGGGACGACGATCGTGACGTCTTCTATTTTTTCCACCCCCGTTGTCGGCAGCTTGGCCGCACACAAGCGACTCTCACATACACACTAATACAAATGAAATGAAAAAAAAAATACAAAAATTCAAAAAAATTTACATGGGTGTAAAAAATTGTATGGCAAATATCTTTTCTCATTTTTTGCTTACACCAGGCAGCTAAAATATTTCACACACAAGTAAATTACAGGCGCGGCAAAAATGCTCGTGTTAGTTACATGAAAAAAATTATTATTTCCATATGTAAATTTTTTTATTTTCATGTTTGAAAATAATTATTGTTAGCATTTTGTGCATTTTACGAACCCTGCTTATAAAAGCTTATAACAGTGGCTTCGGTTGAATTTGTGTAAATAGTAAAGTTATTTTCTAAAAAATATGATGGCCTTTCCGGTTTTGACTTAATTAAATTTGAATGTGGTACATGTTTAATCTCTCTATATATAAAAGAGTTTGTCTTCACTGACTGATTCATTGGCAATCTACGCAGAGTCGGAACCGTAAGAAATAAAAAGCTAAAATTTTCACAGAAGCTTCCTTATGAAGTTTTGGAAAATTCCACCTTAAGGGCGCGCGCACACAGGCAGCTAAAATATGAACTGACGGCAGAACGTTAGTCTGAGCTTTGAGCTTTAAAGTGCGCACACCAGGCGCTTAATTCATCTTTTCAGTTCAGTCGTAAGTTCAGCTTTGTTTGATCGATCAAGCATGTTTGTTTTTTTCAGCTCGCTGATGATGCGTACAATTTTGAGGGTGTTTTCTTTTAAATTTTGTACAGATAACCAAAAAAGTTTTTGCAATTTAGTTTTTTGTATTGTGTTATTTAATATTTATATAAAAAACATAAAAAAGATTTTTTTGAATTCGAGGGTGGGTCAAAAAGTTCTCGGTCTGCCAAGTGAGGGCACTCAAAAAAATGTGTAGTGGTGGTAGCCGTGATTATGAATTCGGGACTGCAGGTTATAGAAAGATAATTAAAAAAAAAAAATTTGAGTTCATTTATAAAATACATATTTTTGACATTTATTTTTTAGTGTTATTAAATAGTTTTTAATTGAGGTACGAGCCAGAATTCCATCAATTTAGGATCGCTTGCATCATTGCTGATCAAAATTGGTTAATCCAAAAAAATGTACAGTCCATATTTATTAATTTTTGCATTTCTGTTGTACAGGATGGGACCAAAAGAAATCGTCATATCAAACTATTCACTCATTTTTGCAATTGGCGCCAAATCTGAATTGTGCTTTTATATTTGTGAAGTAAACTGATGCAAAATTCACGTCGATTAGCCCTCGCAATGCTTACGCGGAATAATTGCTGAAGAATGCATTTTCATGTCGCCTAATTTCACGATTGGCCATTTGATTTAAAGTCACAGACTCTTGATGCACTTAAAAACATAATTTTTACGCACAAATATTTATAAATGTTCTGAAGTTAAAACTAGGTTTTCTAGATAAAATGTAAAAAATTCGATAACATAGCATCGGAAAGTGATGGAAATGTCATCAATTCGCTATATTTTTAGTGGGTTGCTATTTAAATCTATTTGTTATAAAAATAATAATTGTACATTCGATCCGGAACTTTCAAGTGTCTTACACTTAAAAATTTTTGCTTTCATTTTCCTAACAAAATTGCACAAACATCAAATTTTTTATTGAATCATTATGTTTTTTACTGTTATATTTTGGAAATGGTGAACTGAATAGATTCGGTTAATTGTTAAATTCCATTTTTTAATTAATTTTCCCATATTTATAAAGAGATTTGGATCTGCATTCTCATATCAGTACACCGTATTTGGGTATTCTTGCAATTGGTGTGGGCACTAGAATAAGCCAACAGTTCAGCTCAGCAATCTGTGTGCGCACCTTAAAAAATTTTCGTTTGCTGAATTCAGCTTTGTTGTCATCCGAGCTTTCGGCTCAACAGTCAGTTCATCCTTAAGCAGACTGTGTGCGCGCGCCCTTAAGGGGTAGAAAACTCCCGAAAAAGCTACTATGGGGATAATTTTGTATTTTATCCGATGGACTTGAAATTAGGTTTGTAAGTAAAGTAAGCGAAATAATTGCACACCTGGTTCACAGATTTTGGAAAATCCGACCACAAGGATAATGGCCGGAAAATTCATCATGAAAAAAACTATTTTTCATCCGATTGACTCCAAACTCTGTTTTTAAGAATAGAATGCAAAATAATTAGACATGAGATTTCCGAAGTTGGAAAATCCGCATGAAAAGTCGGGAAATTCCCGGAAAATTCTATATAGAAAAACCAATTTTTCATCCGATTGGCTTCAAACTCGGTTTGTAAGGATAATACGCAAAATAAGGATAATATGCAACCCACAAGGGAAATGGCCGGAAAATTCTATATGGAAAAACTATTTTTCATCCAACTGACTTCAAAATAGAATTATAAGGATAGTATGCAAAATAATTTGGCGTGTTATTTTCTGATGTTGGAAAATCCGCCCGAATGGTCGGGAAATTCCCGGAAAATTCTATAAGGAAAAAACAGTTTTTCATCCGATTGGATTCAAACTTGGTTTGTAAGGATCGTATGCAAAATAATTGGACATGAAAATTTCTAATATTGGAAAATCCACCCACAAGGAAAATGCCCGGATAACACTATATTCGAAAATTTATTTTTCATCCGATTGACTTCAAACTCTGCTTGTAAATAAAATAAAATAATTAGACATAAGATTTGCTGATCTACTGATTGGGGCGAAACGAAGCGCGCCGGGTCATATGCTGGTCTCTCTATATATAAAAGAGTTTATCATGACTGACTGACTGATTGGCAATCTACGCAGAGCCTGAACGGTAAGAGATAGAAAGCTGAATCTGTCACAGAAGTTTTCATATAAGTTGAAAGTGGGTGGGCACTATAAAGGGGGTTTTGGAAAATTCCACCGCCAAGGGGTGAAAAACTCCTGGAAAAGCTAATATGGAGAAACTTTTGTTTTGCATCCGATTGGCTTGAAATTTTGTTTGTAAGTAAAGTAAGCAAAATAATTCCGCCCACAAGGAAAATGGCCGGAAAATTCTTCATAAAAAAATGATTATTCATCCGATTGACTTTAAACTCGGTTTGTAAGAATAGTTAGCAAAATAATTAGACTTGTGTTTATTCGATTGTGGAAAATCCACCCACTAAGAAAACCTGGGAACTTCTTTATGAAAAAAATTCTTTTTCATCCGATTGAATTTAAACTCGGTTTGTAAGGATTTTATTCAGAATAATTAGGCGTGATATTTTCCAATTTTAGAAAATCGTTCCAAAAGTCCAGGAATTGCCTGAAAAATTCTTTATATTTGTTATATTTCTGTATATATTCGTTATATTTGAGCGGATTTGTATTTAATTTGGCTTAAAAAGCTCTACGGGTCAATTAAATAGAATAAAGTTTTGAACTTTGCCGAAATGCACCCTTAAGATCGAATAGTGGGTGGCGGGTTCTGGGTTTGTACGCTCAATGGGCCATCTCATTTCTCAAGGTCGGAAAATGGTAGGCGGGGGTGGTTTCATGGCCAATCCATAAACCAAATAGATAAACAAAATTTTCTTAATGTTGCAAACTAACCCAACATGTGGAAAAATGGGGAGTGGTTGATTTTTCACTGCGGGGCAGGGTTTTGATGTTAATCCAATTTGCAAGCTCTGCTGGAGAAACATATGTAAAAATATTAAGGAATCAATCTGATTTAAATATTTTTTGGCGGCTATACTAATAGTGGCGAAACGAATCGCGCCGGGTCATATGGTAGTTTTCTAATAATCGATCAAAGTAATTATTATTAAACTGAAAAATTTTATTACACATCAAAGGTTTTCAACCTTTAAAACAACAACACATCTACCACATTCGAAATCCACAAATCTCGTCGAAAGTGAAAACCGGAACATGCCTTATAATTTTTGTTAACTTTAAACAACTGGGTCTCAAGTTGTGAAACTCTGAAACTCAAAGCAGCCACCTATGCAGAGTCAACTAAAAACTAATGAAGACAAGTGGATGCAGAGCAGCCAAGAAGCCACATGCGCCCTCCTTGACGCGCACTTCCCAGGCTGTACAATGGTAACCGAGCCAGACACGATCCAGAACATACAAATTCAAGAAACAAACATCCCTACCAATATAATCACGATATCCGATGGGCGATCGACTCGTTTGCGAATTTCAAATCCCCTGAACTTAACGGCATATTCCTGCCATGCTAAAGGCGACCAAACCCGTGATCGTCCCATGGCTTCAAATCATTTAGTAAGCATGCCTGATGTGGGGCTATATACCTGTAGCCTGGAGAACAGCACGTGTGGTTTTCCTGCCCGTGGCGGAATACTATCACCCCTTCTATGGAATATCGTGGTCAAAGAAATATTATCAAAACAAAAGCAAAATTATTACGGGAAAATATCCATCGACCCACAGCCTAATAATGGACTCTACCCTCAAAGAAATTCTACAGTGGGCCACGGCGAAGACGGACCTCATTCTCTTTAGATACAAGGTACCGCGATGGACTGATCTTGGGTGAGATCAATGGAACGGCACATACACCAAAGAACGACGTAAAATATCATGCAATAGTAACTGACAGCAAACTGTACTGGAGAATCAATATAGAGGAAAGGATGAAGAAGGCATCAAATGCACTTTATTCATCACAGAAGAAGCTAAGCATCACATGGGGTCTCTCACCAAAACTGATGCATTGGGTCTTCATTTCAGTAGTAAGACCGATACTACACCACGGTATACTGGTATGGTGGCAATCCACGGAGAAATCCAAATACCTCAAACTAATGGAAAGGACCCAGCGGCTGGCTATGATTGGCAAAGAAATCAGAAGTAGCGTGGATTACATGATCCCCAGGACCAACTTCACATGCACACCAATAGCACTGGGACTAGAAGACTCGCATACAGAACGGGCCCAAAAGCACTACACATCTTTACAGAGGGCTCAAAGATGGACCTAGGTATTGGAGCGGCCGTATACTGCGTATAAATCATGTGCAAGACAAAGGTCAAACACCGCAAGCACTATTTGTGCAAACATGGACAGTAATTAATAATACTGACACTTAGACAAGCGATGACTGCCCACGGTCTGTGCGTACCATGTTCAAGTTTGAAAATTCTCCGGGGGCCTCATATGCGTCAGCCATAAACTCAGACCCATAAACTCTAATTCATATGGTCCCCAACCACAACCCAAAGTGTCCACTTATAAAATATAGACTAAAGTGGTCCTGATTATGGTACCTCATTTGGCGTTGCAGTTCCTTTAATTTGTCTATGCCGGACCCATTCTGGGTTGGTTCAAATGATTCGTCTTCATCGAATCATATATAATCATATAATTTCTTGCCTGACAAATAGGAAAGAAGTTTCGGCAATAAATGGCCGTAAAGGCCTTTGTGGGCTTGGAACGTTCTCTGTTTCGGCACAGTTCACTGCATCCACCTTTCGTAGCCGCCCGTGGTTAAGACTAATATTAAAATACTTAGCCTGAAGTCTGAGTGCAGCTAGTCGCTTGTCAACAGGTGTGAAGCTGATGACAGAGCACCGTTGTCTTTCGCTGACAACAAAACCGCACCCAAACTCGTGCATGGCCGCTGTAATAGATCTCCCAGGGTACATTTGTTGATGATGTTCTCAACGTTCGGCCCTGTCCAATCCATCGCATCTCCTGAAGAATGGTGATGTCAGCTAAATATTTCTCGACGATATCCACCATCTGTATATCAGCTTCGTCCCTATTAAGGGTGCGGACATTCCAATTGCGTATCCTCAAATCGTGGTTCTTAAAACGTTTGCATGGGTCGTCGTCAGATATACACTCCCCACCACTAGAATAAGACAACCCTTATGTCTGTTTTATATTAACCACTGCTTTAAAACCAACCATTCTAAAGACTTAATTTTTTTAAAATTAAAAGTTAATTTAATTGTTGCAAATTATCCAGAAGAAAGACTTGGCGAGAAAGTATTAAATATTATCGAAAAATTATTTACCAAAAACCGAACAATTTCGGGGTCCTAATTTTGCGGATTTTTCGGATTTTGGTAAATAATTTTTTGATAAAGCTTGGTATTGAGTAACTGCGAAATACTCTCGAAATCAAAAACTCCATATAAAAAAACGATTTCGCTCGATTTTCGCTGGTAGCTGTTTCACGAGTTGGTCCACAGAAAAGTTGCGAAAAGTCATATCGACGTTGCAGCGATGCCACCCGATGCATACCGTGTCACGCAATAGTAAATCGATAGGGCATTATTTCGATAGTGCGAAATATATCAAAACCATATTTTTCGCAATCAGCTGTATCGAAATATACAAGTTTGTGGCTCGAGAAAAATAAAGTGCATAACAAAATGATTATAAAAATTGTGCAAACACATAAAAGAAATAGTTAACAACTTTTCATTCGACGAGAAGGTAGCCCTGATCAATTCAATCAAAGAAAAACCAGTGCTGTAGGAGCTTACCCACAAGTAACATTCTGATACAGGATTGGTCAAAAGCGTCTAGCGAATATAGGTGCTGCCCTTGACAAGGAAGGTTAATAAAATGATTCCGTGTTTGTAATGGATGAGCCACATAAATCCAGAATGGTAGGATTTGGGACGCAAGTAGTGGTTTCCTGATTGCATTCTCTGCCGTTTGTTGCAATCACACATCGCTATTGAAGCAACAATTGCGGCATTGCAAGCCAATAAAACTCTTCGCTGTTTGACACCTTAAGGTGGGTAGATTTGAAACTAGTGATGGGGGCAATTTTTCGCACTTGCTATCGACAAAATAATGTGCCGAGATTTCACACGATTTTCGCAGTTACTCAATACCAAGCTTAATAGTGTTTTTACATTGGAGCCGTAACGAGGCCGCAAGCAAAAATGCCTTAAGGCATTCGTAGCACAATTTTTTCATTATCAAAGCAACAACTCGTAAAGAATCAACAGAAAATTTAAATATAAAACATATTTTGTAAATTTCGAATTAGTGGTATTGAGAAAACGAAAGCGATAGACCCGAAGAAAGACATGAATGAAAATTAAGCGGATCGAAAAGAAGAAGTCGGGAGCCATTGAAAATTATACATATTTATGCTCAGCTACCAATTCTAGAATTGAAATCAGAGTCTCAAGATGTGGATAAGGAATTACTGATGACTCCATTGCCATCCATGTGTACCAAATAGCCAAAAAACAAAGTAATAATAGATTAAAATCGTATGATGATGGAGTGTAATATGCAAAGCATATGTGGAAAGAAATACCTAAAACCAACCGCAGCACATTAAAGTCTTCCAAGTTTTGTACTGCAGACATTTTTAAAATAATATTATTACGTTTTTTAATATAATAAACAATTAAACTGACATTTTTCCATTGTTTTTATAAAATGACTCAGCTAATGCTTTTCTACTTCCACTGCACGACTTTGGATTGGGTTAGGAAGATTGGACTACTTTAAAATGTTGCACACACTTGCTTTTGACACACAAAATATGCAGCCAATACTTCGGTACTCCGCGGAAGGCCCTAAAGTATAGAATTCTATGGCAATGCCTTTTTCCAGGGGACTGCCAGGCGTCAGTTTGCGTATTTTCTAGTCATTTGGGGTAGCTTCTCAACAAAATAAAAAAAGATTTGTGCTTTATTTTGGGTACATCCTTCTTCCAATAGCATGCGTGCCGTCGACTCTGCTTGTATACAGCTATTGCACGTTTATCCTCGTCGTTGGACACATACTGAATGCGTTCCGTTAGGTCCTGGGCCTGAGCAATATTATTTTCATTTAAACACATTTTATAAAAATGTGAAAACACACAATTGTAACTGTCAAAACTAATTTCCGGCACTTTTGTTTGTTGTGCTTAATGTAAACACCTTTTTAGACTCAGCTTGGTGCAGTGCCTTATGGCTTCAGTGTAAAAACACTATAATTCTTAAAACTTTGGCAAAAAGTATTTCTTTTGGATATATTGCAACAATAAAATAAACTTCAATTTAAAAACAAGTAAGAAAGTCGGTCAAGTCCGACTGTTATATACTCTTTACCTGTTTGTATGTAACTGATAACTTTAAAGTGTGAAGTTTTTCAAAATCTTTGACTATCGTTCATCTGGTTGGAAATCGATGTATGGGGGCTCGATAAGTAATGATGAGTAGAACTACCCTAGTACATAACTCGTAAATTTATAAAATTTGTATATAATTTCCTATTAACAGAAACATCTATATTAGTCACGTGGGAATCACTCGTGATTTCTGACCGCAGGCCATCTCAATTGCATCGCTCCTCTCATACTTGGTCTTTGCCTTCTTACACAAATATGGAAAGAAGGGAGGGGGAAACTGAGAGCGGCGCAGTCCGTTTAGCTACTGCCATCAAGCAAGGTTCAGTTGGGAAATTACCAGTTAGCTTTTGCTCTATTGCTTTCTCTTTCTCGTAAGTTCTACCAATCGCTGCGATGTTGTTGTTGCTTGGAATTTTCTTTAACGTATAGCTCTAATATCGTTCATCTGTTCGAAAAACGATGTAAGTCGGGTTGATAAATAATGAGTAGAATATATGTCTAGAATGTTCGAACTTGTTTGATCTTCAAAATTGTGGGAGTTATTACGTTTTTTTAATTTGCGGGGCGTGGCAAAAATTAAGAATAAACTTGATCTGCTTGCAAGTATAGGAATTATGTGTTCCATACGCTTCAAACCTCTAGCTTTTACTATCTCTGAGATCTCTTCGTTCAAATGGACAGACGGACATGGCTTTATCGACTCGGCTGTTGATGCTGATCTATAATATATAAAATTATAGAGTCGCAGATGCAGCCGTGATCAATTTAAAACAGACATAAGGGGGTGTCCTATTCTAGTGGTGCGGGGAATGAATATCGACAGAGTTAGCTGGAGGAGTATAATTCGGGCAGAGGAACCTAAAGATAATCATGTACGCCAACGACATGGTCCACGATTGATGTTCTTGATCAGCATCAACAGCCGAGTCGATATAGCCATGTCCGTCTGTCCGTATGAACGAAGAGATCTCAGAGATGGTAAGAGATAGAGGTTTGAGGTGTATGGAACATATATTTCTTATACTTGCAGGCAGATCAAGTTTAGTTTTGATTTTTGCCACGCCCCCTGCCTCCCCCGCAAATTGAAAAAAACTTAATATCTTCCACAATTTTGGAGTTAGGTTGTTCGAACCTTCTAGACATATATTCTACTCATAATTTCTTATCAAGCCCCCATACATCATTTTCCGATCAGATGAACAATAGTGGCGCTATATGTAAAAGAAAATTTAATGCAACGACAACAACAACACCGCTGCCAATGGTAGAACTTACGAGAAAGAGAGAGCGAGAGGGCAATAGCTTACTGGTAATTTCCCAATTGGAATTGGTTGGACGGCATTAGCTAACTGGACTGCGCCGCTTTCAGTTTCCCCCCTCCCTTCTTTCCAATAGATATTTGTGTAAGGAGGCAAAGACCAAGTATGAGAGTAGCGATGCAATTGAGATGGCTCAGGTACAGAAATCACGCGTGATTCCCGCGTGACTAATATAGATACGTTTATGTTAATAGGAAATTATTACAAATTTTATTATTTTACGAGTTATGTACTAGGGTAATTCTACTCATCATTACTTATCGAGCCCCCTTGCATCGTTTTTCAACCAGATGAACGATAGTCGAAAGAGTTGCCACCCCCAGATTTTGAAAAAACCTTACACTTTAATGTTATCAGTTACGTACAAACAGGTACAGAGTATATTACAGTCGGGCTTGACCGACTTTCTTACTTGTTTAAATTGCGGGGGTGGCATCTTTACTATAGTTCATATGATCTGGTAATGATGCATGGCTGATCCTAAAGTAATGATTATTTAAAAATATGTCTGGAAGGTTCGAACAATATATCATCAAAATTGTGGGAGATATGAGCTTTTTTCATATTGCGGGGGAGGTAGGGAGCGTAGCAGGTATAAGAATTATATGTTATGGAACACTAGGTCTTACCGGACATGGTTATATCGACTCGGCTGTTGATGCTTCCCTCTGGGTGTAACATACATTTGCACAAACTCATTATACTCTTTCTACCTTTGGTACAGTATACAAATTCAGTTTCCTATCTCTAACGGTTTGTTCTGTGCGACGGTCACCAGTCAATCAGGTTTGAACGCTTTTATATATATAGAAGGGCATTTTCATTATGTCGAACAGGATGCTAAATTGACTTGGCTATTGATGCTGATTAAGAATATATGTACTTTATGCGGGCGGAGATGCTTTCTTCTGCCTGTTACATACATCTCCGTTAATAAAATATGCAAAACTGCAAAAATAGAATCGCTTTAAAAAAAATTTGTATATATCGAAATATGTTATCACAGTGGGATTAGGCTATTATATTAAATTATCAAATAATTTACAAAGCCTAGATGCTACAGTGGACGTATGAGACGTTGCTTCAATTTGTGAAATAATCAAATTATTTTGACATTTTTGGAAAGGGGTTTGCCTTCATTGATAGTTAAAAGTTAAATTAAGGGGAAATTGGAAACTTACAAGCCATTTTGCCTCGCGATAACTTAAAATATCCAATTTTGGGTTTCTATAAAATTCTTTAGAAAATATACTGAAATTTTTGGGACAAGAGCTGCAAAGAATTTCAAATTTCAAAAATCGTATGGAAAAAAGTACGCCCTAATGTACATATACACTCCCCACCAATAAAATAGAACACCCCTCATGTCTGTTTTATATTGACTTCTGCTTCCAATCCAAGCATGCTAGAGACTTAATTTTTTTAAATTAAAGGTCATTTAATTGTTACAATATATCCAGAAGAAAGACTTAGCGAAAAAGCAAAGTATTAAGTATTAACAAAAAATTATTTACCAAAATCCGAACAAATTTGGGATCATAATTTTGCGCCTCTTGAATAGAACATTGATCGTTATCCTTGGCGCGTGGACTCAAATTTTTCGGTGATCGACCTTTTTAGTTATTTTAGATTATTTAATATTAAAAATTAAAATGGGTCGAGGAAAAGCCTTAAACGAGGTGGAAAAAGAACAAAATAAAGCCTACAATTACGCTGATGATCTCTGATCAAAACACCGATCTTTGATCAAAACAGCGATCTTTGATCAAATTAGTGGAGTGATTAGATTTAGGGTATTAAGCTGTTGGATTTATTGATAGAATGCTGCAAAAATTCACAATTGAAAACTTGATCGTCATTGACTTCATTAAGGGGTTTAATGTTAATTCATATCCTTGATTTTAGGTTATAGAAATTTGATGTAAGTAAAGAAAAGAATATATAGATATGCAGGTAAATAGAAAAAAAAAAGATAATAGATATTACGATCGATCTCTTAGACATATGTTTGCATCTTTCAGAAATATAAAGTAGGTTAATATAATAGAAGGCGTATGTTTGTAGAGCTATAAGATTTAACTACTTTTGTTTTGACTCACCACTGCCGTCGTGGAGCTCCAGATGACGATAATGGCTAAAAAAAAACTTTTACTATACACACACACTCCTCTGCACTTTTTTGATTCAAGGGACTAATGTTCAAAAATTTAAATTCATTTAAGCATTTTAAAGTTATGTATATAGTTAATTATTACGATTATTTATAAAGAAAAGATGGATATATCATTCTGGTTACGTTTTGGGCAAAATAAATCCCATAAATGTGATACGAACAAGGTGTCACAAATATATAGCAATTAAAAATTCACTTGCAAACAGATTTTACAATCAGATTATTTTGGTGGACCACATGCGATGCAACACATCTGCTAGAGGAGCGAAACACTTTTTTTTAACTCCTTGTGGCCCCCACTTGTGGGGGTCTATGCAAAAATAAAACATGTGTGTGCGCTTAACACATTGTTGGAAAATAAAACTCGTCACTGGTTCGGCAGTGTAAAATCCCGTCGACGTGCGTGGATGTTATAGACTTGTGAAGTTATCGTCAAATTACAGTGCCAATAAGAATAAATATGCCTTCCTTACAGCAGAAAAGGCTTCCAAAGCCAACGATCTTGCAGGCAATCCAAGCTTCAAACCAAACGATAGGCTTTGACTTTTGAAGGTACACTCGCACAAATTCGTAGAAAACTGGACACTACAAAATCAGAGTACAATTTGGTGTTTAAGGCAGTTTTACAACTATGCGTCGCGTTATTTCGAGTTTCGAGCATATAAAAGGATAAAAAATCATGAAGCAGCCAGCTCTTAACCCGGCCCGAAAGGCACAACGCCTCAGTTTTTGTATCGCACATATGACCTGCACTTCGACGAATAAATTTTGACGAATAGAAATGTAATTTCGATGGTCCTAATGGCTATAGCTATTAATTCCATGATCTCCGAACAGAAACTCATTATTTGGATCGACCACATTTTAAAATTGGTGTGGGGGAGTAATTCGAATTATAACACCGAAAAATAAAAATAATTGTGAATTACAATGAATGCGTTGCCTTATAGTGGTATATTGAAAAATGCGTTTCCATACTTTTATAACCTTTTAATACCTCTGCCGAGAACTCACAAACATATATATAGCCCGGGTTATTAAATAGTATATAAAGAGCCAAATTGTGAAGCTATTAAGCTGACCGATTTACGTACCGCATTCGAACATCATCGAAAATGTATGGGAATAGTTGACACGTCAACTATATGGATTCGGACAACAATATTCAGTTAAACCTGAACTAATCCAAGCCATAGTATCACGTTAAAACTCGATTTCTTTAAATTATTTGGGCAATTTGAATGAATCCCTTCCAAACCAGATGTGTGAAGTTTTGGAGCAGAAAGATTTACACACTTATAAAACTTTTGTTAAAATCTAAAATACTTCGATTACCTTGGACTTAAGCATACTTTGTGTTCAGAATTCCCTTAAGCGCCTTCAAGTGGCGATAAAATTAGAACCAGAATTTGTTCGGTTATTGGTAAATAATTTTTTGTTAATTCTTAAATCTTTGTCGCTAAGTCTTTCTTCTGGATATATTGCAACAGTTAAATTAACTTTAATTTAAAACAAATTCTCTAGCATGCTTGGTTTGGAAGCAGTGGCCAATAAAAATCAGACATAAGGGATGTCCTATTCTATTGGTGGGGAGTGTTTATAACTTAAGCCGGTATTCCAGTCACTTCGAGATAGCCTATTCACCGATAATAATTTCAATCACGACTTAACATTGCTAGGTATGTCTACAACATAAAACCAAGGGACCACATATCAACCACAAAGCGTGTCAAATTTTCGACCTCCCCTTGAATAGATGGATGAACCTGAGAGCCCGTCTAATTACACAAAACTATTAATACGAAAACACCAAAGTAACTGCACGAAAAATTATTTCCCTCATCAAGAAGGACCAAAGACATTGTTTGCCGAAGACATACATTAGCTAGTTCAATAAAACACTTCTTTACATACGCTGTTCGCGTCTGTAACCAATTACAACATGAAATTAAGAATATTAGTAGTGCACAAATAAGGTATTAATGCACCTAATAGATTTTAAGAATTAATGATAATATATAATATCGATGTTAGTTTTCCATATATGTATACCATTGTTAGTATTAAATGTAGTATAAGAACATATATTAATCAAATTGATTCAACATTTTGAGACTAGTTTGATAAAACATTTGCATGTAGCACTAGCAATAATCAAATATAAATACAAGTCGCCTATAATCCATAATACCAGTCCTGCAATATGGCGCAGAGGCATGGACATTAACAACATCGGATGAGGAGGAAATTGGCGTTTTCGAGAAAAAAATACCAAACATATCATCATACATTTTGGAGTGCGTACACAACTTAAAGAATATTTAAAAAAAATTTATCAATTTGGCTGACATTCATACGTAATATAGATTTCTCCAGAAGAAATATGATTTTCCTTTCGCCTTTTGTAAGGTTCTTCCACTATATTGAAGTCTTTTTCCAGCGCAATATTCTCCTTGTAGACGCATATGCGTAATTTTAAGCTAAATCTTAGTGGCCACTTTCAACTAGTCATTTACCAAAATTATTATCGATTCCGTAAAAAGTCAAAAGTGTATCAAATTGGCGATGCTAAATTTGTTTCTGATTAATAATTAAACACTTGAAAAGTGTATATTAATTTTGCCCAGAAGTTTGTAACGCATAGAAATATTCATTTCCGACCCCATAAACTATATATATTCTTGATCAGGACGACGAGCTGAGTTCATTTCCGCTTGTCCGTCCGTCCGTCTGTCTGTCCGTCTGTCCGTCTGTCTGTTTCTACGCGAACTAGTCTCTCAGTTTTAAAGCTATCGAGCTGAAATTTTGCACAGAGTCTTCTTTTTACTGCACGCAACTAATATGTCGGAACCGGCCGAATCGGATGACTATATCATATAGCTGCCATAGGAACGATCGGTCTAAGAACTAGTTCTAGTTAGAAAAACTTTTTTGTTTTCCATCGTAGCGTGTCTAATCTTAGTATATGTTAGTTTTATATGCTTCCACATAATTCTGGAATAATGTATCAAAATCGGATCACTATAGCATATAGCTGCCATAGGAACGATCGGTCGAAAAATAAGTCGTTGTGAGAAAAACTTTTTTGATTTTCATCGTAGCGTCTCCAATCGTAGTATATATTTGTTTTATATGTTTCCATACAATTCTGAAAAAATTTATCAAAATCGGATGACTATAGCATATAGCTGCCATATAAACGGTCGGTCAAACAACTACTTCTAGTGAGAAAAACTTTTTTGTTTTTATCGTAGCATCCCCAATCTTGATATATATTTGTTTTATGTGCTTTCACATAAATTTGAAAAAAATTATCAAAATCGGATGTCTATAGCATATAGCTGCCATAGGACCGATCGGTCGGAAAATGTGTTTTACTAAGAAAAGTTTTTTTTATGGTATCCAATTTTTATTATCAATGATTTAAAAATTGTAAATATTTGATATCTATATCCTATATTTATTTTTCCAGTTAAATCAGTTGGAGTAAAGTTTTTCAAGTGTATTTAAACTTCGGCACAGTCGAAGTTAGCTTTGCCTTCTCTTTTTTTTTTAATTGTGAATGTGTTGAATTTTCTAGTGATACAATTGCGTTGTGTTCAAATTTCATTATATTTTATTGGTATGTGATGAAATTGATTAGGATAAAATTGTAGTTGTGTTGAATTGTATTGTGTTAGAATTCTGTTGTGTTGAATTTGTCTGTGTTTAATTTGTTTTGTGTTGAAATGACGTGTGTTTGATTGTCGTGTTGAAATTTTTGTTGTGTTAAATAAATGTGGAACTCATAAAAAAGCCACAAAAAAATTAATTTAAAAAACAAAATTGACCAACCGCCTTTACCGGAATTCGATTCGACAAATAACAAAAAAGTGTCATCTTCACCTATCCACTCATCCATCGCCTATTTAAAAAATCAAGTAGCTTTATTGCTATATACTAGTGGCACGATACCAAGTTTTTTTATTTGATTCTTTGATTTTTACACTTAATAATTTTACGACGCATATTTATAAACATACCCGAGGGCATCGGAAAGATGGTAATTTTTTTCTCATTTGTGTTATTGTTGTATCGTAAACTTATGGAGTTTACCATTTAAAATTTTCCATTTTACGGGGAATAGCCTCAATAAAAATGAAAAAAAAGATTTAATAAAAATTAAAAATAATTATATGAAATATACCCAAAGAGCATAAAAAACATCTTTGGATATCTTCTTTCCAATGACTTTTTAGTAAGAAATTTACCCAATAACTTTAATTTTTGTTTCCTGTTTGAAAGTCTTTTAAACATCGGCATAGTCGAAGTTTGCTTTGGCTATCCCTTTAAATGTTAATGTTTACATTTTTTCTTCTAGATTTACACAAAATTTGTCTACTTTCCGGCGTGACGTGGTAAACTTGCCAAAAACTACAACATATTCTACTGGTATGTATAGTTTATGATATGCCTAGAATTGTGGCTTTTTTGAGCCGGCAGAATAAAGCGGATGTTTTTTGTCTTCTCGAATATTTACACCTTCAGCTATATTCCTCTTTTAATATTACCGAGAGAAGCTTTTTTTCTTTACTCGTGAAAGTTTTTTTTGTCAAACTCACATATCATCGCTTTACACAGAGATTCGTAGTTAGCTACCATAACCGATTCTAAAAAAAAAGCAGCGGCACCCTTCATTTTGTTTGGACGTTGACGTACAATGCGCAGTACTTTCAAGTAGCCCAAGCGACACCATGCCGAAGCTTATTACGCGCGAACCCCAGGCAAAATAGCAGATAGCAAATAGCGCTGCCACAAACGTGTGACATGAAAACGCGGAGAAAAACACGAAATTAAAGCAAACTACGGACTAAATTCGTTAAATTAGGGTTTTATAGCAAAAATAGAATTTTCTAAGCTAAGAAAGAGTTTTTTGTAGTCAACACAAAAGACACGAAACGGCTCATGCAAAGCATAGTTAGTAGTACACCGTTTTAGAGATAAGCGGATAAAGTAACTAGTCTGTCTAACAGGAACACTAAGATTAATTTGACTTGGCAACTCTGAAGAGTTGATTTCACCATTTATTAGTCTATGTATAAAGATTACACTAAGCATAACTCTTCGGTTACTTAAGGAGGGAAGGTTTTTTAAAAGAAGTATACTAGAATACGATGGTAAGCGGACCTCTGGATTCCAATTCAAACCACGAAGAGCAAGCATTAGGAATTGTTTTTGCACAGATTCAATTCTATTTTGATGGATCGAATATTGTGGAGACCACACACATGAACCATACTTAGCTTCAGCGTTTTCATTAAAATTATAAATCCACTGCCGACCATGTATCGAAACCCCTCCAAAACATGGTATTACTTTTCAACACACGTTTCCGCATTTATTATACACTTGAAAAGTGTATATTAATTTTGTCCAGAAGTTTGTAACGCATAGAAATATTCATTTCCGAACCCATAAACTATATATATTCTTGATCAGCACAACGAGCTGAGTTTCCGTCTGCCCGTCCGTCTGTCCGTCTGTCTATCCGTCCGTCTGTCCGTCTGTATATCCGTCTTTCTGTCCGTCTGTCTGTCCGTCTGTCCGTCTGTCTGTCTGTCCGTCTGTCTGTCTGTCCGTCTGTCTGTCCGTCTGTCTGTTCGTCCGTCTGTCCGTCCGTCTGTCTGTCCGTCTGTCTGTCTGTCTGTCTGTCTGTCTGTCTGTCTGTCTGTCTGTCTGTCTGTCTGTCTGTCTGTCCGTCTGTCTGTTTGTCTGTCAGTCTGTCTGTCCATCTGTCTGTCCATCTGTCTGTCCGTCTGTCTGTCCGTCTGTCTGTCCGTCTGTCTGTCTGTTTCTACGCGAACTAGTCCCTCAGTTTTAAAGCTATCGAGCTGAATTTTTTTTTCACAGAGTCTTCTTTTTACTCCACGCAACTAATATGTCGGAACCGGCCGAATCGGATGACTATATCATATAGCTGCCATAGGAACGATCGGTCAAAAAATTAGTTCTAGTGAGAAAAACTTTTTTGATTTCCATTGTAACGTCACTAAACTTGGTATATGTTGGTTTTGTGTGCTTCCACACATTTACGGAAAAATTGATCAAAATCGGATCACTACAGCATATAGCTGCCATAGAAACGGTCGGTTGAAAAACTAGTTCTAGTAAGAAAAACTTTTTTGTTTTCCATCGTAGCGTTACTAATCTTGGTATATGTTAGTTTTATATGCTTCCACACATTTATGGAAAAATTTATCAAAATCGGATGACTATTGCATATAGCTGCCATAGGACCGATCGGTCGGAAAATGTGTTTTACTAAGAAAAGTTTTTTTTTATGGTATCAAATCATTGATAATAAAATGATTTAAAAATTTTAAATATTTGATATCTATATCCTATATATATTTTACCGGTTAAATCAGTTGGAGTAAACTTATTCAAGTGTATTAAAACTTCGCCACAGTCGAAGTTAGCTTTGCCTTCTCGTTTTTATTTTAGTTTCCGTATCATTTTGACTTAGTTTTTTCAGCAATTTATTTTATAAATTCACTCATTTCTGAATTTTTTCATTTCATTTATTCCACTCATTTTGTCTTTTCCACTTAATTTGTGCTCTTCACTTATTTTGTCTTCCTCAGAGGTGCCACTTTTTGTTTTTTCTTTACTCCTTCCCTGCTCGTCTTTCTATTTTTCTGCCGATTCTTTTTCAATTGTACAACTGTTCTCGTCTGTTTCTCATTTACAATTGTTTTCGTGTTGCCCTGGAGTTTCAAAGATCAGTTTTTAACTCCTTTTTTTTCTTTCTTGTGTCTGCGATTTTCTTGTTTTAGTTCGAACGGATTATTTCGATTTCTCAAACGTTCTGCTTTTATGGCCTTGAAATGTATTTCACCACGACTTTGCTGCTGCAACTGTACTTCACATTCTCTGTTCCTCACTTCACGAACGAATCATTTAGATCTCTCAAAACTTCTGTTTATTTTGGCCTTGAAATGTACGAACTTCACCACATCTTTGCTGCTGTAACAGTTCTTTACTTTTTCCGCTTTTCACTTTACTCAAAACGTACTTTTAAACGTTGAGCTCCCATGTAAAAAAACAATTGTGTTTAATTAAGATATATTGGTTAAGTTATCTCTTTTCTTTCACTATTGTCCTGCCCGACTGATTGGCAATCTACGCAGAGAACGATAAGAGATAGAAAGCTGAAACTTTCACAGAAGTTCAATATGAGTTGAAAGTGTGCCCGGAAAATTCTATATAGAAAAACCGATTTGTAGTCCGATTGACTTCAAACTCGTGCAAAATAATTAGACATGAGTTTTCCAATGTTGGAAAATCCACCCGAATGGTCGGGAAATGCCTGGAAAATTGTATGTCAAATAAAATTTTATTTCATCCGATTGACTTTAAACTCGGATTGTATAATTATTTGACATGTGATTTTTCGATGTTGGAAAAACCGCCCGAAAGGTTGGGAAATTATCAGGGATCGTAAATAATGATTATTTTTTATTTTTAAATCTAAAAAATCATCCACTTAGAATCGTCGTAGAAGAATTCTAATTATACCAAAATTATTCTTTTTCGATTATCTATGCAAATTCGCCATGATTTTTATTTTTATAAGTTTTAACTATATTCCTTAATGCTAATGATTATTTTTAAGTGATATTTTAAAACTTAGGCGATAATCATTATTTTTGAGCAAAAAAAATAAAACTCAAAAATAATTATTATTTCGTGAGTTTTATTTTTTCGCTCAAAAAATAAAACTCAACAAGGAATTGTGACCTTATCAAAAGGAACTTTGGCAAGTTAATGCATATCCTTAATAAGTGAAGCAAGACGAATCTATAAAATCCAAATCAGGGACTTACAAAATTTTTGAAAAAAGTTCCTTTTGAAAAGGTCGCAATTCCTTGTTAAGTTTTATTTTTGAGCGAAAAAATAAAACTCATGGAATAATCATTATTTTTGAGTTTTATTTTTTTCACTCAAAAATAATGATTATCACCCAAGTTTTTAAATATTACTTAAAAATAATCATTATGGTGTGAGCACATTAAAAAAAATTAAAAAATAATCATTAAGTATTAAGTTTTATTTTATAACTTATAATGATTACGTTCCCTGGAAATTATGTATGATAAAACCATTTTTCATCAGATTGACTTCGAACTCTGTTTGTGAACACATTATGGAAAATAATAAGACTTGTGATTTTTCGGTGGTGGAAAATCCACCCACAAGGAAAATGGCCCCAGCGCCCCAGGGTCTGAAAATGTTGGGCGTGGTTGGGTTCAATGCCAATCGTTATTTGTGAGTCCTGAATGAAATTCGTTTGTAAGTTCTCGATTCGGAAAATTCACTCCAAAATGGGTGCGGGAGTGGGTTAATGACCAAACGTTTTTGAGTGGATCTGTATGAAATTCGGTTTGTAAGCTCAATGTGCCAACTAAACCAGAAAACAACTTCAAACTTTGCACAAATCCACTGGCAAGGTCGGAAAATGAAATTCAGTTTGTAAGCTTTAGGGGCCGAATAGAAACAAATTTTGTAAAATCCACCTAAGTTTGGATAACGGAAAGTTGAATGTGAAAGATTATTTTTCAACCTCTGGGGGCGGTTTTGTACAGGAGCCGAAAACATAAATATAAAATTAAAAATATTTTTCAGTTAGGCTATGCTGATGGCGGCTATGCGAAGCGGGCCGGGTCATATGCTAGTCTCTATCTTCTCTATCTCTCTACATATAAAAGAGTTTGTTCTCACTGACTGACTGACTGACTGATTGGCAATAAACCTAGAGCCTGAACGGTAAGAGATAGAAAGCTGAAATTTTCACAGAAGTTTCCTTATGAGTTGAAAGTGAGCACTAAGGCGGGGTTTTGGAAAATTCTACCCCTAAGATAGAAAGCTGAAATTTTCACAGAAGTTTCCTTATGAGTTGAAAGTGAGCACTAAGGCGGGGTTTTGGAAAATTCCACCCCTAAGGGGTGGAAAACTCCCGGAAAAGCTACTATGGGGAAAATTTTGTTTTTCATCCGATTGACTTGAAATTTGGTTTGTAAGTAAAGTAAGCGAAATAACACCTGTTTCTCAGATTTCGGAAAATCCGCCCACAAGGAAAATGGCCGGAAAATTCTTGATAGAAAAAACAATTTTTTATCCGATTGACTACAAACTCTTTTTGTGAGGATGGAAAGCAGAATAATTAGACTTGAGATTTTCCGATGTTGGAAAATCCGCCCGAAAAGTCGGGAAATTCCCGGAAAATTCCATATGGCAAATACTATTTTTCTTTCGATTGGCTTCAAACTCGGTTTGTAAGGATAGTATGCTAAGTAATTGGACATGAGATTTTCAAATGTTGGAAAATCCGCCCACAAAGAAAATAATCCGATTGACTTCAAACTCGGTTTGTAAGGATAGTATGCAAAATAATTAGACATAAGATTTTCCGATGTTGGAAAATTAGCCAGAAAAGTCGGGAAATTCCCGGAAAATTCCATATGGAAAAATCTATTTTTCATCTGATTGACTTCAAAAACTCGGTTTGCAAGCATAGTGTGCAAAATAATTAGACATGTAAGTTTTCGATTGTGGAAAATCCACCCACAAGGAAAATGGCCGGAAAATTCTGTATGGAAAACACTATTTTTAATCCGATTGACTTCAAACTCGGTTTGTAGCGATAGTATACAAAATAAGTTGACATGAGATTTTCCGATGTTGGAAAATTCGACCCAAGAGTGGGGAAATGCCTGGAAAATTCTATATGGTAAAACCTATTTTTAATCCGATTGGCTTCAAAATGGGGAACACATTATAGAAAATAATTAGACATTTGAATTTCCGCCCACAGGCAAGAATAATGGTGGGCGTATTTCGGTTCAGTGACAATGGCCGATTCGGGAAGTTCACTGAAATGGTCGTTATATTTTAGCCGATATGTATATAATTTGGTTTGAAAGCTCTATGGGCCAATTAAATAGGATAAAGTTTTTAGCTTTGCGCTTACTCACCCTCAAGGTTGGATAATGGGTGACGGGGTGGTTTCAGGGTTTGTACGCTTAATGGGCCAAATAGGTGGAAAATAATTTTCTCATTACTGAAGGACTGAAAATGTGGGGCGGGGGTGGGATCATTGCCAAACGTTTTTTTTTTCATCATTTTGTCGGCTATACTACTGATGGTGGCGAAGCGAAGCGCGCCGGGTTATATGCTAGTATATATATGATGGTGGCGAAGCGAAGCGCGCCGGGTTATATGCTAGTATATATATGAAATACTGTTGATGTTTAGCCGGCTCGAGGTCAAGAGCCGGCTAAATATCAACAGTCTACAATTTATAAAGGTCGGTAAATATCAAGTTTTATATATAAAAGAGTACGCATGAGCATTGCGATTATGTGCGCTTGAGTTTAAGTGAGTTTTGTTTGAATAATTAAATGCAACAAAGTGTCACATTAATGTGCTTATATATGTTTGCATAACTACATACATGTACTCGCTACACCTCCCCTTTTAGAAAGAATAACGTAATGTACTTATATGAAGTTATTCTATTATTATTTTTTGGTATATATAAAAATATATATAACATTTTTTTTTTTTTTTAATTTATGAAAGAAAATAAAGAAAATGTATTAAAGGTATACAAATTTTGAGTTTTGATATTATATACTTATAATTTTTTTTTTCAAGATTTATTTTTAAGATTTATTTGATTTAAAAGATACCTATTCGTATGTTGATTCGTTCATTCATTCATTCATTCATGTATATATATAAATATTTTTGTATACACTTAAAAAGTGTATATTAATTTTGCCCAGAAGTTTGTAACGCATAGAAATATTCATTTCCGACCCCATAAACTATATATATTCTTAATCAGGACGACGAGGTGAGTTCATTTCCGCTTGTCCGTCCGTCCGTCTGTCTGTCCGTCTGTCCGTCTGTCTGTCCGTCTGTCTGTCTGTCTGTTTCTACGCGAACTAGTCTCTCAGTTTTGAAGCTATCTAGCTGAAATTTTGCACAGAGTCTTCTTTTTACTGCACGCAACTAATATGTCGGAACCGACCGGATCGGATGACTATATCATATAGCTGCCATAGGAACGATCGGTCTAAGAACTAGTTCTAGTAAAAAAAACTTTTTTGTTTTCTATAGTAGCGTCACTAATCTATAGTAGCGTCACTAATCTGATTCTGGAAAATTTTATCAAAATCGGATGACTATATTATATAGCTTCCATAGAAACGGTCGGTCAATAAACTACTTCTGTGAGAAAGACTTTTTTGTTTTCTATCGTAGCGTCCCCAATCTTGATATATATTAGTTTTGGATGCTTCCACATAAGTCTGTAAAAATTTATCAATATCGGATAACTATAGCATATAGCTGCCATAGGACCTATCGGTCGGAAAATGTGTTTTACTAAGAAAATTTTTTTTTATGGTATCAAGTTTTTATTATCAATGATTTAAAATTTTAAATATCTGATATCTATATTCTATATATATTTTACCGGTTAAGTCAGTTGGAGTAAAGTTTTTCAAGTGTATTAAAACTTCGGCACGATCGAAGTTAGCTTTGCCTTCTCGTTTTTTTTAATTTTTGTATAATTTTAATCTGTCTTTATGCACTATTTGTTGTTTCTTTGGTCCTAATCTAATAGTTATATTATCGTTGTCAATAAGTTCGACCTTATGAGGTCCGGTGTATTTATTATCTAACTTATGACCTGATTCATTTCTGAGTAAAACTAGATCTCCTAATGATAGTTCGAAATTATTTGAATTTTCGTCATAAAGCGTTTTGCAATTTTCCTTTGCCTTATCTAGCATAATTCTAGCTCTTTTGTATGATAATTCAAGTCTTAATTTAACTTCCTTAGCGTAGTCGTCTATGTTATATATAGGGTCTTTAGTAGTAATTTTATTAAAATCTTTGAATTGTTTTGGTATTCTGCCAAAAACAAGTTCAAAAGGACAGTACTCATGTACTACTGATGGTGTTGTGTTGAAACAGTAGGTAAAATAATTCAACCATATGTCCCAATCGTCTTTGTCGATCGAAATGTAGGAACGTAAATATTCGTTAAAAGTTCGATGACTTCGCTCTATTGTACCAAGAGTTTGGTGATGATGAGCGGTTGATTGTATATTATTTATTTTCATATATTTACATAAATCGGATATTAATGAGTTTTTATATTCAGTACCCATGAACGTCTTCATTGGACCGAACTTGAGTATAAATGATTCTAAAATTGCCTTAGCAACTGTTTTAGCGCTTTTGTTCGGCACAGGAATTGTGACTAAATATTTCGTTAAGTCGCAAATAATAGTTACAGCATACTCATTGCCATTCTCAGTTCTTGGAAGTGGACCAATGGTATCAATTAGTACTGTGTCAAACGCTGTTGCTGGCGTAGGTGTTATCGTCAATGGTGTTTTAGTATGTGTTGTCGTTTTTGCTTTTTGGCATTTTTGACATGTTTTTACATACTGTTTTATAGTTTTTGTCATTTGTGGCCAATAATAGTATCTTTTATTTTTAACAGGGTTCGCGCAATCCCTGAGTGGCCTCCCTCGATGGGGTCGTCATGATATTTAAACAGGATTGCTTTTATTTGAGCTTCATTATTTTTGTCTATAATAATCACCTTTTGTAGGATGCTTATTTGTACCTTCTTGAGAGTACTATTGCCCGTTTCTTTAAATAATTTTTGTGAGACAGATTCGAAAATTTGCTCACTTGGTGACATTTGGAATTGTGTAATGCCTTGAATTCCGGCTTCTGAATCAAGCCTTTGGAAGAATTGACCTAAGTCGAATTTTCCATTAGAGAACAAGTCATCTACTGCAAATCGTCAAACAACTCGTTTTCCCATTTTGAACAAACATTTACATTTGTCGAGTTTTAGTTTCGCGTATTTTTTGACATCATTGTTGTTAATAGTGTCATAGACTTTGGGCTTAATTTTTTCTTTTTCTTTATGGTCAAGCAATTTATTTGTTGTGTCAGGCCTGACATTTTCCTGTTTTGTTGATGATCTTGTTGAGACCTTCAATATTTGTCTGTTCATGTTTATTAGCTCTTCAATTGTTATTCTGGAAAGAGCATCTGCAACGTGGTTATCCTTCCCCTTGAGGTATTGTACCTCAAATCATATTCTTCTAAGTCTAACCGCATTCGTGTTAGCTTAGAGCTTGGATTTTTCATTGAAAATAAGTAAGTAAGGTTGATTATTATTTGTGCATTGATTAATTGAAATACTAATATTTGTATGGAAATTTTTTGGACGTAGAATCAGTTGATATTGGTTCTCGTCGTTGTCCAAAAGACAGTTGAATTTTGTTATGAAGTCTAGGCCAAGAATTCCGTCACATGGAATTTGAAAATTATTTGGTATCACATGAAAATTGTATGGTACGACATATTTGCCTGTTAATAGTGGGATGTTTGTAGAACCAAGCGATTGTATAATTCCTTCTCCAATGCCAGATATTTTGGATTCTACCGAAGTGTCTATATTATTGAATAGACTTGTGTTATTTTTGATTAGAGAGATGTCTGCACCTGTGTCTACTAAAAGTGTGATTGTATTTTTTGCATCCTCATTTTGAACAGTTATTAAGTTATTAAGGTTAAGATTGAAGTTGTAAACCTTTACTGTTGGTTTGCATTTTGATTGCTCAAGGGGTGTTGCTGGTTTTCCGAATTTGCAATTTGTACTTGTTGATTGTTGTTTCGGTTATAATTATTATTATTTCCGTTTTGATTTTGTTGGCCCCTGTAGTTATCATTATTGAAACCACGGCCGCGGTTGTTGTAATCGTTATTGTTGTTGTATCCGTTATAGTTGTTGTAATATCCCTGACTTCTATTTTCTTGGTTATCTTGGTAACCTCTACCTCTATTTCCGTTGTTTTGGTACTGACCGCGTCCGTAATTTCCGCGTCTATTATTTCCACGATTTCCACTATTTGAATAGTATAGGACTGAGTCAGTTTTACCCGTTGCTTCAGTGCAACTATTCACAAATTTAGATACGGCATCATTCATATTGTGAAATGTGCCAGCCTGCATGATAAGTTTTACTTTATCAATGCTGCAGTTTTGTGTCGTTGCTTTGATAGCATGTTGGACACTGTATTTGGCTGCTAGTTCGGATGTTAGTCCGTCACTGATATATGCTCCTTCGAGAGCTCTAGCCAATTGCTCAACTTCTTTTGTATATGGCTGTTTTATTTTTCTGTTGGAGGTTCATCAGCTTTGCGGAAATCACTTTTACTGATGCTCCTTTCACTGATGTTTGTAGTTTATGTTTTATTTGGTTAATTGTACTTTCTGTGCCTATTAAGTTTCTTGCGTATCCTTTTAATTTTGTTTTTATTACGGATACTGCTGTTTGCTCATGTGTCTCTTTAATAGAGTCCACAAGAGTTAAAGCATCCAAAAAACTTTGCGAATTTTCTGTTTTTCCATCGAACTCTGGAAGTAGAGACGATGCTGTTTTTAAGAATTCTACCATAGTTTGCGGCATGGTGGATGATTCTTCTACTAATGTGTTTTCTTCTGTTTTAGTATTTGGTGGATCAAAGCTTGCAGGTACTTCCATAGATGTAGGAATGTATAAGTATAATTTGTGGAGTTCAGATATTTTGATTAATCTCGCACGCACTGCATCTACAATTGTTCTTACTTGTAATAAGTGTGTATTATTTAACCTTACCAAGTTGGCGTTAAATATTTTTGTGATCGCATTGTAATTGTGTAATAATACCACTGTATGTTTAATTACAGTTGCTCTTTGTATTGGTACACTTTTGTTAAGACATTTGTATGCCTTTGCAAATTCATCCCTATATTTGTTGGCTTCATTAACTATTTCTGACCATTCCATGAATGTTAAAATGTAGATTTAATTATGTAAGACGAACTTCAAAAATCAATGTTCTGTCTAAAGTTTCATTTTCGTTTATAATGGAGTATACGTGAACTCCCGGGATTGTAGTTAATACTATTTCCTTTTGTGTCTTACTGCAATGAAATCGTTGCCAAGCACTCCCTTGAATTTTGACTTGTCGCCAACAATTTCTTTGTCTGCCTCTCCAGGAAACTTGCTGGATGTTTCACCCTTACCCTCCCTGATTCAACCTACTAACGACTTGTCCAATGCACCATTAGATAGGTCTGTTAATTCGCTAATAGTGCCTTCCGAACCTCAAGACAATGTTATAGGTTCTGCTTCTATTTCTCCTCAGCCTCCCATTCTTAATGTTGTAGCTCCTCGTAGACAAGTTTTTGTGTCTAGGTTGTCTCCTGAAACTACTTGCGAGTCAATTGCAGCATACATTGCTCACAAATCCTCAGCAAGAGTTTATATTTCGAAGTTTAGTTTTGCTGAGCCTCGGGATATAGCTTCGTTTAAAATTAGTGTCTCTTCCGAAGAATTCCCAATTATATGTGACCCAAAATTTTGGCCGCCACTACTTATTTTTAACGAGTACAGGCAAAGAAATCGCAGGATAATGCCTGTCAGCTTGCCCTCTAACAGTTTTGGGGCACAAGTTGCCTCTAATAGTGCTCCAAAAAACTAGTCCAGTCCTCCGTTCTTAGTATCGTCTATCAAAATGTTAGGGGTCTTTTGTCCAAACTTACCTCTTTATTTTTGAATAGCGCATCATTTGATTTTGACATTATTTCATTTTCAGAGACCTGGTTAAATCCCTCCGTTTCTGATTGTGAAATATTGTCAAATGATTATATTGTTTACCGTCGTGATCGACAGGCTCGCCGAGGTGGAGGTGTTATGATAGCAGTAAAATCTAACCTTCGGTCGGAATGCATATCTGTAATTGTGCCTGATGATGTTGAATTTGTTGCCGTTAAGGTAACTTTTAATTCCTTTTCTGTATTCATTATACACTTGAAAAGTGTATATTAATTTTGCCCAGAAGTTTGTAACGCATAGAAATATTCATTTCCGACCCCATAAACTATATATATTCTTGATCAGGACAACAAGCTGAGTTCATTTCCGCTTGTCCGTCCGTCCGTCTGTCCGTCTGTCCGTCTGTCCGTCTGTCTGTCCGTCTGTCCGTCTGTCTGTTTCTACGCGAACTAGTCTCTCAGTTTTAAAGCTATCGAGCTGAAATTTTGCACAGAGTCTTCTTTTTACTGCACGCAACTAATATGTCGGAACCGGCCGGATCGGATGACTATATCATATAGCTGCCATAGGAACGATCGGTCTAAGAACAAGTTCTAGTTAGAAATACTTTTTTGTTTTAAATCGTAGCGTCCCCAATCTTGGTATATGTTAGTTTTATATGCTTCCACATAATTCTGGAAAAATGTATCAAAATCGGATCACTATAGCATATAACTGCCATAGGAACGATCGGTCGAAAAATAAGTCGTTGTGAGAAAAACTTTTTAGATTTTCATCGTAGCGGCTCCAATCGTAGTATATATTTGTTTTATATGTTTCCACACAATTCTGAAAAAATTGATCAAAATCGGATGACTATAGCATATAGCTGCCATATAAACGGTCGGTCAAAAAACCACTTTTATTGAGAAAAACTTTTTAGTTTTTTATCGTAGCGTCCCTAATCTTGGTATATATTAGTTTTATATGCTTTCACAGAATTTTGAAAAAAATTATCAAAATCGGATGACTATAGCATATAGCTGCCATAGGACCGATCGGTCGGAAAATGTGTTTTACTAAGAAAAGTTTTTTTTTATGGTATTAAATTTTTATTATCAATGATTTCATAATTTTAAATATCTGATATCTATATCCTATATATATTTTACCGGTTAAATCAGTTGAAGTAAAGTTTTTCAAGTGTATTAAAACTTCGGCACAGTCGAAGTTAGCTTTGCCTTCTCGTTTCTTGTTCTTATATCCCACCTTCTTCCGATATTCAAGTATATATGCACCATATAAACTGCATAAAATATGTTTTTACTCAATTACGAGACATTGATTATATGGTTGTTGTTGGTGATTTTAACTTGCCAAACATCGCATGGTCAAATCTTAATGGGTCAACTTATCTTGTACCATCTGCACAGCATGATTTTTTAGATTGTTTGCTTGATCTGTCTTTGTTTCAAATAAATTCAGTTCCAAATCATTTAAACAAATTGTTAGATCCTGTTTTTGTCACTGAAAGCTCTAATGCTGTTGTCTCTAGGTCTTCCCCCCTAACACTACCCGAGGATTCTTACCATTCTACATTAGAAATATCTCTAACAAACCCTGGATTTACCCCTTCATCTTCAATGACTTTAGTAAAACCTCGTCGTTGCTTCCGTAAAGCTAATTTTACCCTGCTTAATCAACTTATTTGTTCAAAAGATTGGTCTCCTTTATACAATGCAGTTGACATTGAAGTCGCTGTTACCTTTTTTTATGACTCTATTAACTCTCTCTTTGATATTTCTGTTCCAAATAGTGTTGCTTCTTCTGAGTCTCTTCAACCCCCTTGATACTGTCCTAAGCTTTCTAATTTAAAAAATATTAAGTCTAGATGTTTTAAAAAGTATAAAAAAAACTGGTTCTAATCTTGACATTTCTAAATACTCGATAGCCAAGTCTAACTTTACCCTTTATAATTCTCAATGCTATAATAATTATCTTGCTCGCTGTAAAATTCAATTCGCACAAGACCCTAAACAATTTTACAAATTTGTTAACTCTAAGCGTAAAACTTTGACTTTACCGTCTTCATTCTTTTTACATAACCAAAAGGCTAGCAACGATTCCGCTGCCGTGGACTTATTCGCTGACTTTTTTCAATCAACTTACTCCTCTGTCCCTTTTAATAACAAATCTTATCCTTATGACATTTCTTCTTCAAACTCTTTTAATGCTCCCATAATTACTGAATCTTCTCTACTTTCATATTTGAAATCTCTAAAGTCTTCATACTCTCCTGGACCTGACAACATCCCTAGTTGTGTCCTCAGAGAGTGTTGTAATTCCATATGCAAACCTTTACTAAAGCTTTTTAATCTATCGCTTGACTCTACTATTTTTCCAAATCTTTGGAAAGAATCCTTCATTATTCCTCTTCACAAAAAGGGTGGAAAATCAGATATCTCCAATTATAGAGGTATCGCCAAATTATTTGCTATTCCTAAGTTGTTTGAAGAAATTATAACCTCTACATTGCAGCATTACTGCAAATCGGTTTTGTCACCTTTTCAGCATGGATTTGTAAAGAGTCGGTCAACTACGACCAATTTGCTTGAATTCACATCATTAGTTTTTTTCTTTTTTGGATCTCTTCATATTTAAAAGATAGAACTCAAAAAGTTCTGCTCAGATCTAATATTTCAAAACCTGTCTACGTAACATCCGGTGTACCTCAAGGAAGCCACCTCGGCCCTTTGTTTTTCACTCTTTTTATTAATGATCTCCCCTCGACTATATCTCATTCTCGGATACTTATGTATGCCGATGACGTTAAACTCATTTTATTTTACAACGACCCGATGCATTCTATTAGGTTGCAAGATGATTTAAACTCGCTTCATTTTTGGTGCTTGGTTAATCATTTATTTCTTAATTGCGCAAAATGTATGGTTATGTCTTTTCATCGTTGCAAACCTTCGCTAGTTTCCTATTCGATTGGCAATGAACCCTTGCAACGAATATCAACTGTCGTTGATCTTGGAGTTATTTTTGATTGCAAATTAAGCTTTAATGATCATATATCCTGTATAGTTAATAAGGCGAATGGTGTACTTGGATTCATTAAGCGTTGGTCGAAAGAATTTAATGATCCCTATACAACAAAAGTTCTTTTCACATCTTTAGTTCGCCTGGTGCTTGAATACTGCTCATCCGTCTGGTGTCCGCAGTATAAAAAGCATATGGATCGTATTGAGTCTGTCCAAAAGCAATTCTTGCTTTTTCCCCTCCGCGGCTTAAATTGGGATCCCAACCTTCGGTTGCCATCGTATTCTAGTAGGCTTTTGCTTATTGACCTTCCATCGTTGGCTAACCGTAGAACTGTCCTAGGCGTTTCTTTTCTTCATAAGTTAATTATCGGTGATGTAGACTCTTCTGAACTCTTAGGTCGCCTTAACTTCTCTGTTCCCTCTAGACCAACTAGAAATTATTTGCCTTTAATCTTCCCTAGATGCACAACCGACTACGCACAGCACAACCGTTTTCGGGTTTTATGTCAAAATTATAATGATGTTTATCACCTGCTCTCGACAGAACTCTCTCTCTTTTCCATAAAGTTATCTCTTTTTGCACATCTCCGGCAAAGTCTCTGACCACATCCAGCAGGAGCAGGGGCCTAGCTTGCCGGACCGGCTAATAAATATTCCCCCACCGGGTCAGAGATTTTCCGGATGATTTAATTCATCTTTATTTTAGCTTATATTTATTTTTGTTATATTTAATTTAATTTAATTTTTCCTTTTTTTTTTTTAATTTTTTAATTTTAAATTTTATTTTCATTATTGTTTTATTTTATATTATTTTTGTTCATTTTATAATATTGTTTATTTATTGTTTGTGTTTATGATTTTGTAAACATATTTTTAAGCCTCCTCTTTTTCTTTTTCCTCACTAATCTCTTTTTCGACTTCTATACTATTTAAATTTGTGTTAGGTCTAGTAACTTCTCTGGCTTCAATTGGCTGTGAACTGGGGCATAGCTGGCCGGACGGGCAAATAAAATTCCCCCACCGTGTCGGAGTCGTTACTAGTCGATTTGTAATTTTGTTAGATTTTCCTTGTTAGGCTTTCTTAGTTCATTAAGCCTTTTTATAACGTATTCAGTTTTTCTTTTTTTTTGGTTGACAGCCACCATTTGTCGACTTTTTTTTTTCAACAAATAAATAAATAGTGGAGAAAATTCTGAACTAAACTTGCTCATATAAGCCTGTTCAAATTCATTAACTGATATGGGTCTGTCAAAATCTAGTAGAACCTGTCTTGTTCTACTACTAAAATGTGGGTCTTGTTCGTATGTTTTTCTAATTATTTTTGTCGTCGTCATATTTATTTATTTATTTTTTTTTTTAAATCTTATCGAGGTCGTTGCCTCGGCTCAAATATATTTTTTTTATTGATCTCTTATGAATCAAATAAATCTTGAATGCTGTGTTAACAGCTGCCAATATGACAAGAATGAGCAAAAGTATATAAATCGAGTCTAAGTGTGGGGTATAATTCACAATTTCATTTACCACATTGCACACTGGATCCGCTAGAGGCCATTTTTTTTTTTTTGATTAGCCTTTTCTATTAGTTTGATTTTTAATTAGTGTAACCCTAATACAAAATTTTTTACATTTTACTGTTACTTTTAAGTAACTTATAATGTAGTAAAGTGCAAAATTGAATTAATTTAGTGTTATGGTTATGGTATGAAAATAATGTGTGTTGCTACTTGTAGGGTTTTTAACAAATAGCTTATTTAACTAAGTTTAAGTGTGTTTTATGTTATTTTGTTGTTGTTTACTATGTGGGTGGTGATCAAATCTTGCGACTGGCTAAGTCAGCGAAGCAGTCTTCTCCTGGCTCGAATCCCGTTGATCCTCCTTCTTCTTAGCAACGCCCTTGCCAGATTGTTTGGGTGACACGCGACCTTATCCAAGTACCGAGCTGCTTGTGTGTTTATAATATCCCCTACCATGGAGACTTTGAAATCCCGCTCAAGGTCACGTGTGCGGATGTACCACTCGGCTCCTGAAATACTCCTCAGCATCTTGGCCTGGAATGTGCGTATTCGGTTTAGATGAGATTGGTGCAAAGATTACTTTGTATATTAGAACCTTATTTTTAAGCGAGAGCTTGTTATTGGCGTTAAGGAGCCATCTCATCCTTCGCGCCTTGGCTTTCATGCTGCCTACCACCTCCTTGACATGTTGGCCAAATGTGAGCCTTTTGTCAAGTGTAACCCCGAGGTATTTATGGATTGTTTTGTGAGGTAGCACCTCTCCATGTAAGAAGACTCCAGGGCTGATGTCCCTCAAAATATGAAAGTCAAAATATCTGAACCAAATTAATCATTTCCATTTTTCAATATATCAAATTATTCGGTACAATAGTTTATTTTGCTCCATTCCAATTGTTTCAATTACAATCAGCGCCAAAAGAGCGACAAATGAATCAATCTGGAATTTCTGTGTAATGAGCGTCAAATCATATGTAGCATATAATTGGACATTATAAGAAAAAGGCTGCGAATTTCATTAAAACCAAAATGAATATTGAAAACAGAGGTATTTACTTTTTTTATTTATAATTCAAATAAATTGATGTTTGTGTGCTTATTTAGTAAAATGATTGTTTTGTCACCGCCTTCGAAATTATTTTCTCGTCCACATAAATCATTTGTAGGTAAACTTTTAGTTGTGTTCCCCCCTGAATTCTCCAATGGAACTTTTTTGTAGTATTAATGAACTATTTTAGATTCTAATAAAGTTTAGTTTAGCTGCCGAGTTGCGCCGAGCTTTGTGCTAGAAGCTATAGACCAAACGTTTCTTTTGCTTAGAGCCACGTTTTTCTGTTATGTTTACGTGTTTTTGCCAATGTGTTTTTGAGCTGAGTCCGTTTTTTGTTATTATTAAAGTTTTAATGTTTATCTTTGAATCTAAAATTACTAAAATTGTGCATTATTAATTTTTTTCATAAATTTTTTATTATTGTAGATTTTTTTTTGTAAGATTATATTTGTAGGTGGAGAGGGTGTAAGCGTGAGTGGGAGTGTGTGCAGGGAGGTTTTAATCATATTTATCTTCATACCATATTTTAAAATATTTTTCAGAGCCATTTTCAAAATTTTGACCCTCTAGTGGTGGGTGGGAGGAGGTAGGGGAAGGGTCAATCATATTCATCTTCTTACCATATTTTTAAAATATTTTTTTAGAAACTTGTACAAAATTTTAGCCCTCTACCTTCATTTGAAGTATTTTTGGCCGCTGCTCCATTTTCCATTTTCCTTGTGGGTGGATTTTCCACAATCGAAAAATCACATGCCTAATTATTTTGCACACTATGCTTGCAAACCGAGTTTTTGAAGTCGATCGGATGAAAAATATATTTTTCCATATAGAATTTTCCGGGAATTTCCCGACTTTTCAGGTAGATTTTCCAACATTTTAAAATCACATGCTTAATTATTTTCGTGGCCTTGTGAGGCTCAGTGGGTAGCGTGTGTGCCTACTGTGCGGGAGGTTGTGGGTTCGATCCCGCCTCGGAACATCTAATTAAAAAAAAAAGTTTTTCTTTTAAAACTTTTACACATAAGGTCCACCTTTACAGCTGTTGGCGCCATGAAGTCAATCGAATGAAAAATAGTTTTTTCCATGAAGAATTTTCCGGCCATTTTCCTTGTGGGCGAATTTTCCGAAATCGGAAAAATAGGTGTCCAATTATTTCGCTTACTTTACTTACAAACCAAATTTTAAGTCAATCTGATGAAAAACAAAATTTTCCCCATAGTGGCTTTTCCGGGAGTTTTCCACCCTTTAGGAGTGGAATTTTTCAAAAGCCCGCCCTAGTGCCCACTTTCAACTTATATGGAAACTTCTGTGAAAATTTCATCTTTCTATCTCTTACCGTTCAGGCTCTGCGTTGATTGCCAATTAGTGAATCAGTCATTCAGTCAGTCAGTGAGGACAAACTCCTTTATATGTAGAGAGATAATCAGACATGTGATTTCCTGGAAAATCCGTCTGCAAGGTCGGGAAATGCCAGGAAAATGTAATCTGAAAAAAACTATTTTTCATCCGATTTACTTCAAACTTGATTTGTAACTTTATTATGCAAAATAAAAATGGCCGGAAAATTCCGTATTGAAAAACAATTTTTCGCCCGATAGTCTCGGTTTGTGAGCACATTATGGAAAAAATTATACATGTGATTTCTTGGCTTAGGAATTTCCGCCCGTTCAGCGCCTATCGTTAATTGTGAACTAGAGATGGGCGCTGGGCGGGAATTTTCGGGATTTTTTAGAGAAATGTTCGAATGGTCCCACTTACACACAAATAAACAAAGACGGTGTAACCTCTTGCTGCAAGCAAACAATTAATTTTGTTCCAGTGTTGCTCACGACGACGACGAGATCGAGACGGACGTGGTCCCCTAGTTCCCTAGCTCTTTCGGGTGGGGTGGGTTTTTGTCAAGCTCCGACGTCTGCATCACATAAGTTTATTTTTATAGGACACCTTCAAAGACTACTACGGAAGCGATTCTTCCAAAAACATACTTTTCTCACATACAAACTATAAATTTACTATAATGTACTACTTGTACCAAAACGGGTTGGCTTTTGTTGACATCAGAAAATCATTGTGGACGAGGTCTATAAATGGTGGTCGACACTCGCTTTCTTTACCCTACCCAACCTTGATCTTCAAAATATTGCTATTAACGAAGATCCCCTGTAAAGACTTCCACCTACCACCGGGAAGCATAAACTTAGACGTTCAATTTCTTATGCATTATTCCAAAACTAATACTTATTTTATTTAACTGTATATTTCTAAATTCTTAAATTCGTTAAATTATTCATCCTTGATCCGAACAAGGTTTTCATTTTGTTTTTGTTTATATTAACATTAAGAAAAAACAATTACTTTATCAAAAAAACATAACTTTAAATTTCATTAAATTTAAACAAAAAATTCAATACTCTTTTAACGTAATCACAAAAATTGCATATAGTCGATCTTCTCTAACAAGCTAAGGTGCAGGGTTTAGACAACCAAAAGATAATTTATTCAAACACATAAGGGTTCACACCAAGAATCTGAGCAGGTGATCAGCTGTTCAGCAAAGGCCTTTCAATGCGGTACTTGTTGTTATACTCTGTACCGAAGGTACACAGAGTATATTGGGTTTGTGCAAATGTATGTAACAGCCAGAAGGAAGCATCTCCGACCCCATAAAGTATATATATTCTTGATCAGCATCAACAGCCGAGTCGATATAGCCATGTCCGTCTGTCCGTCTGTCTGTCCGTCTGTCCGTATGAACGAAGAGATCTCAGAGATGGTAAGAGATAGAGGTTTGAAATGTATGGAACATATATTTCTTATACTTGCAGGCAGATCAAGTTTAGTTTTGATTTTTGCCACGCCCCCTGCCTCCCCCGCAAATTAAAAAAAAACGAAATAACTCCCACAATTTTCAAGATAGATAGTTCGAACATTCTAGACATATATTCTACTACTTATTTTGAATCGACCCGCCATACATCATTTTTCGATCAGATGAACGATATTAGAGCTATATGTAAAAGAAAATAAAAACCAACGCCAACAACAACACCGTTGCCATTGGTAGAACTTACGAGAAAGAGAGAGCGAGAAGGCAATAGCTAACTGGTAATTTCCCAATTGGACCTTGCTATGAGTGGAGCGATATAATTGAGATGGCCTGCGGTCAGAAATCACGCGTGATTCCCGCGTGACTAATATAGATACGTTTTTGTTAATAGGAAATTATATACAAATTTTATAATTTTACGGGTTTGTACTAGGTACTAGCCCCCATACATCGTTTTTCAACCAGATGAACGATGGTTGAAAGAGTTGCCACCCTCAGATTTTGAAAAAACCTCACACTTTAAAGTTATTAGTTTCGTACAAACAGGTACAGAGTATATTACAGTCGGGCTTGACCGACTTTCTTACTTGTTTTTGATGTTGATTTGTAAATTTAGGGTATTTAAATTGTAACTTTCATTTGTTAGTTTTTCGTATATGCCTAGGAATTCTCGCTTTTTCCCAGATTGGTACACATTCACTTTTCCAGCAGGCATTTTGTATTTTAGAAAAAAATCAACAAGAACATCAGCGGTACTGAGATAAAGATCATACTGAGGTACAACTTTAAAACACACACACTCGGCTTTAGCAGGGCTTTGCTTTTGGATTTGACCAGATCGTTGCTGGTGTTTCAGACTTTGGCGAATGTCACGGCTCTTCGAGCAAAGGGGGTTGTAACCACTTGGTATATTCATTTTTTCACACAGTTGATAAATTGACTTTTATGCATTTTTTTAGATCGAGATTTTAGATACATTTTTTGAACATAAAAAATAGAAGAATTTTACGCCATGATTTTCCGCACACTCTCACTACACTGGGACTCTGGATGCGTTTAATGGAGGTTTCTCTGCTCCTCCTTAGTGGATCACCAGGCAGTTCTGGGTAATTGCGATTTCGCAGCTTCCCTTTTACCACATGGGTAAAAGGTGGGACCTGTACAAGAGGATGGCCTCCACTTTACCAGAGGGAGATTAGCCTTCGACTGAAAACAATCGCCCACACCAAGTATATGGGTTTAGCGGACAGAATTGAGACGCAGAGCAATTTCTTGGTGTGGGAACGCTGACTGGCAGGATTTGCGAAATCCCCCAGGGATCTTTGGGGTAAAACTGGATTTTCTTAGCCAAAAAGCACTAAAGAATACGCGGTACACATACCTTCTCCTTAAGAGCAACCTAAGAGGTGAAAATATTCTCTTTGCTGACGATTCATGGGGTGGATGGCTGAAGATTACTTCACTTTATCCAGATTTGAAAACAAGGCGGTCTTATTTCACCCAAAAATATACACGATATACGTACCTCTCCGGATTGAACGGATTTGCAGGCAGCGTTAGGTTTTTCGGCCACTTTTGTACCCGATAGGGCAACTAGTTAAATGTGGATATCCGCACAGGCGTGATGGATGTCAATCGGAGGGCGACGACTCAGCAAAGAGACCGTATTTAGCCAGCGGGACCTTGATATAGGCTTCCCAAAAGATATATATAAAAGTTAGCTGCAACGCTAGGCTTGGCGTTAGTGTTTATCAGCCTATGTAGTTTTGCTGCGCCGATAAGCTCTAAAGTCAAAAGCTGGGTGATCGTGCACTCAGGATAAGATTCTTTTAACGGATGGGTGGATGGCGATAAAAGCCTAACGACTTTTCAACTTTTCAACGGTCATAAGGCGACCATTACACCAACCGATAATATACCACCGTTAGACGGAATATTAGCGGGAATTAGCATTTAATATCTTTTGCGTGAAACGTGCCGATTTCCTTACCGATCAGATCCTCAAGAAGATAAAAACATTTTCCTAACTTTTTCTTAACCCGACTTTTCACGAATTGCGGGGCCAATTTGGCATTGTAATTTTGTGCTAATTTATTCTATTTTTTCCTGTCCCTCTCAAAACGAGACTGGCTTTGAACGCAAATTATATTGGGTCACATTCCTATCATACGCTTTTCTTATATTCTCTTGAATATCTTTCCTTAACAATTCTAACTGATCAGTTCGCGCAATCGGGACTCCTGGATTCTCAAGTAATGATAATTCTTTTAGCAGTTTGTAGTCTGAGCCATGGGTTATCATATCGAGCCCTCTTTGGCTTAGAATTCCTAGAGATTGATGAAGGGAAGATCATAATGCAGACGAGATGGCAGTTTGATCATTCCTTGAATACGAGCGAACCGCAGCTAACAAAGATCTATTAACTTTATCGGCAGCATTACTTTGCGGCGAATATAACGCTGTGTAAATGTGCTTAATTCCGAGCTCTAAAAGAGAAGTATTAAAATCATGGGCTTTAAACTGCGTTCCGTTGTCGCTCACTATAGTTTTAGGCACGCCAAAACTTGGGAAAATATGTTTAAGCAAAAATTCCTGAAATGGTCTAACATAATAAGTAAACCAATGTGGCCGCTTTCACTACGCGGATATGGTCCCAACAGATCGATGTAGAGTCTTTGGAAAGGTCTACAAGTCGGACTTTAAGCACCCATAATGGGACGAAGAGTGTAGTTTGGAGCTTTCGTCTCCTTACACGTATCACACAAGCGAATGTAATCGCGCACATCTTTTGTCAATCCTGGCCAAAAGAGATTTCTTTGAACTTTTTCAATCGTTTTTTGCATTCCAGCGTGTGCTGAAGTGACACTATTATGGGCCTGTTTCAGGACATCGGCTTTAAGTCGATCTGGAACCCATAGTTTATTTCCATGACATTTTTTCTTGGTCCGAGGCGGACCACTCGCGTGTTCGGTACGAATATAAAGAAACTGGTCTATAAGTTTAAGGTCTGGCAATTTAACTTGATTATTGGAAAAGGAAGTTTTTAGCTGTACATAACTCTCATCGAGAAATGCATTCGATTCAAGATCTATTAAAGGGGCCATGTCTAAATTTGCAATTTCCATCTCAGGTAATCGTGACAAAGCGTCTGGAACGACATGTTCTTTACCTTTTCGATGTGAAATCGAAAATTTAAATTGTTGCAATCTAAAAACATAACGGGCAAGTCTTCCCGAAACATTTTGTTGACGCATAAGCCAGAGTAAACTGGAATGGTCCGTAACTACCTCTAATTCTTGTAATTCCAAATAACACCTAAACTTTTCAATAGCCAAAATAACTGCAAGGCACAATCGCTAGGTAACACTGAGCTGAGCTTGACTTATTTTTTTCGACATGAAGACAATCGGGTTTTCATCATTCTTGCCTGATAGTTGGACGTAAACGGCGCCAATACCAAAATCGCTGGCGTCGCAATGTAAAAAAATTTTTTTTCCAAAGTCCGCGTTTTGTAAACCCGGAGCGGTTGTCAACACTGACTTTAGTTTGTCCATTGCCAACTGAGCTTCAGACGTCCAGGTGAATTTCTTTTTAGTTGGCAACACATCAGTTATTGGGCAAGTTAAATCAGAAAAGTTGCCTATGATGCGGCGATACCAATTACATATCCTAAAAATCCTCTCACTTGTTTCAGATTTCTGGGCGGTGGCCAATTCAAAATACAAGACACCTTTTCAGGGTCTGTACAAATACCTCCGTTACCTATGACAATACCAAGATAATTGAGTCTCGTCACACAAAATTGGCTTTTAGCAATGTTTAAAGTCAAGTTGGCTTTACGAAATTGCTCAGCGATGAGAACTAACACAGCTAGATGCGACGAAAAATCTTCTGACGCAATGCAGTGGTCATCTAGATAACCAAAAACACAATGGCGAAGGTCTGGTGGGATGATATTATCCATCAAGCGGCACATAGTGGTGGGAGCATTACAGAGCCCAAAGGGCATGACCTTAAATTGGTATAGGGGTCTTCCCGGTACCGTAAACGCTGTAAGAGTCTTTGATTGCTCAGAAAGTTCAATCTGCCAATAAGCATCCTTCAAATCGAGCTTCGAAAGGATATTTGCCTTGGGCAATCGAGAAAAGATACCGTCGGTAAGCTTCCTTTTTCGTCTCCTCATTAAGTTTGCGAGCATCTAAGCAGAGGCGAACTTTACTTTGTTTTACCACAAATTTCAATGGCGAACTCCATGCGCTTCAGAAGTCTCGATTACTTCCAGTTCAAGCTCTCGATCTATTTCAACGTATAGCAGTTTTTCTACTGCTGGACTGACCGGATAGAATCTTTGCTTGACGGGACGCGCATCTCCTACTTCAATATGGTGTTGAATCAAGGACGTACTACCTAAACCTTCAGCGGCGTTCGGAAATAATTGTTTTACAACAAATTCAGTGGATAGCTATATGAATCTAGTTCCTGAGATTTATTGATACTAGAATTTATTTCCAAAGAAGAAATAAAATTCGGGGCTACCGCAAAGAGGCTCAAAAAATCATGGCCAAGGATTAGATTCTGTTTTATGGAAGGAATGAAACCTTTAGCGGCGTTCGGAAATAATTGTTTTACAACAATTTCAGTGGATAGCTATATGAATCTGGTTCCTGAGATTTATTGATACTAGAATTTATTTCCAAAGAAGAAATAAAATTCGGGGCCACCGCAAAGAGGCTCAAAAAATCATAGCCAAGGATTAGATTCTGTTTTATGGAAGGAATGACATAAATTTTTATTTGCTTTTCGCAAGACTTATACCTCATCTTAACCCCTAATACTCCAATAACATTCTGTTTATTTCCATCTGCGGTTATTTCACTAGACTTAATAGGTTTAAATTCTGGAAACTTTGAAAAATCCTTTTGTGCCAATGCAGAGCCTATGCAACTAATATTCGCTCCTGTGTCCAACAGACCAAGTTCTGTAAACTCCAAAAACGATACCTCTGCATAGCTACGCATATATTTAGGATCTAAAGATTGTTGATACTGTCAACCTACTATTTTTCTTCACGTTTTCATAATTTTTTTTTAATCTTAATGTTCGCTTAGTACCTTCAGGTTTTTCTTGACTAAATATTTTCTCTCTTACTTGTAAGTACTTATACAACCGTTCTTCATACGGTAAATAACGACAACTATTGTTAACTAGCTTCACTTCATCTTTATTTGTGTTCTCTAAACTGATTATTGTTGTGGGGGCAACCGGCTGTTGTTGGGTGCACCCTTCTGGCGGTTTTCCGACTTTCTTCGGACACAAGTTTGGCACTGTGGCTTATAAGTGTTCGGAGCGCCACATCCCACAGTGGACGAGCTTGTATGGAGCGAGCGGCCATAAATACTTCTACTGAAGATTTCGTTCTAAATTTTTTCTCAAAATTCTATAAAAATATCAAAAATAATAAAACATATAGTGGTCGTACCTGAGCATCTCCAAAGCCCCACTCTAGCTTCTACGGCTCTCCGACCCCAAGTAAATAGATTTAATTAATATGTCGTATGGTATTTGTGTCGGTATTTAGCATAAATGTATGTATATGTATATTGAATATTTATTTAAGCAAATCAACAACAGCTTAATGCTTAGGTGGCAATTTTCGTTGGCCCGTTATAAAAGGGTGGGGTTTTAGCAATAAACAGTTTAACAAATCTGTATTTGTTCCCACACAAAGAAGACAAAATTGTTTTGTCTTTATTTTTCGACTCAGCAGCATCCTTGGATAACTCCCCAATCGATATGAGAGCACTTTAAATCATAGCAGGACCGTGAATAAAAATTTTATGTATGATAGGTGAAAGGAAATACCACGAATATTTAGTAGTAAGGTCTTTGGCTATATTAACTGCGAATGTCTTTAATTTTTCAATATTAATATTATATCTTGAAGATTTCGCTTGAAATAATATAGCATATCGTTCAATTAGGTCTTGATCTAAGCCAGCAATTTGAGCAGACAAATCAGCTTTATTGAAACACTCTCTTGTCGTATTTCCATTATTTGATGTTTAGCACAAAAACAAACGGTAGAACACAGCGATTTTCAGATATTTGCAGCTAAAATTTACACGAAATAATCTGTACATATATTCGAATATTTTAAAATTAATTTGATTGTTAAATTCGTTAACTTCACAACTAAAAGTCTATGTAAAAGGGCATAGCAGAATAAGCATAGGAAAACTTCCCCCGCAGTTATCAGCACCAAATTTAAAAGTTTTATAAAAGTCTATAAGAAACTCACTCTCCCAAAATTGTAGTCTCCTAATCGCAATTGGACGGGAGTTATGAGGCTGGAAAGTTAAACAGAAAAACAGTTTTTTCTTAAGAACCGCTTGACCGATTTTGATGGGTTAAATATATGTTCTAAGTGTTCAAAATGCAATTTTAAAAATATTTTCTGCAGATTTTTATTACCAAAACTTTGGTCCAAAAATGATGATTGAATTTTTCAAATAATTTTTTCGCGGTGATAATCCTTTTCTACACCTCCAGTTTATTTCCTGTATTTTATATTAGGATATCCCTTATAACATATAATTTTTGCAATCAGATCGCAATTGGGCCTCATGGTGAAAAACAATTAAACATGTCAAATAGAATTTTACATATGGGATATTCCATATCAACTCAGTAAATTTGTTTAATGTCTCCAAAAAATTTTTAATCGGTAAATTTGGTGCTGATAACTGCGGGGGCAGTTTTCCTATACTTATTCAGCTAAGCCCTTTAAGATTAAACACGAATTAGTACTACAAAAGGAACAAATGTTACATCAATAAAATAAAATAAACACAACATGCTAAGAACTCGCGAATTATCATAATTAGTACTGAACGTATGATAACTCGGCAACTCTAGCAAACTCAACGCGTATGAAAATCAGCTCCACAATAAACACTTATAAAGTCGAAAAAAATCGTCTAATTTAAACAAAAACAGTACACACCAATAAATTATCACTATAGTCATTTGTTTAATTAGTGGCACATTAATTGCTGGTGCCTTAATCGCCGATATCTTGTATATTTTAATTGTTGCCAAAAGTGCAGTGCGAAAGCTACATCAAAGCAATTCCGCAAAAAACCAAAAACTGTTTACTCTCACACACACACTCAAACCCAAACATTAATTAAATACCACACAAACACAATGTCAACCAAAAAACAAGGAGTACAAAACACTAAGTCCAATAACACCACCGACCAAGTTGTCAAACGCCGCCGTCAGAACACCAGCACTGACCTCAATGCTGAGGAGTCTACTCCAGATCTGTCTGCGCATCTGGGCCAGATGCTTGATGAGCGGTTTGGAGTGCAGGCTGAGATGCTTACTTCCAATGTGAGGGAGGTAGAGCAGCGGATCCTCAAGGTGCTACTGGAGCGACTGGATGGAATGGCCAGCGAAATGAGACAGCTTCATGACAAAGTGAGCTGTCTTGAGCGAGAGGTTGGTGAGCTACGACCTTTACAGGCGCGGGTGGGGGAGTTGGAAAAGAAGCTGGCTGCGCACCAGATCAACAACAACGCATGCGATTTGCGTATGCATGGCGTGCCATTCGTTGAAGGGGAAAATGTGAGGGGGCTGTTCAACCAACTCTGCCTGAATCTTAGGCTGGCTACACCACCGAAGATTAAGGAAATTTTCCGAGCACGAAAAACGCAACAATCCAATGTTGACCCCGTTATCATAATAAAAATGCACAATATCCGGGAAAAAATTATAATTTTACAAGCTGTTGGAGCTTTCCGGCGAGAGTTCAAACAACCACTGATGCTACAGAGTTTAGGCTTTGACTCCCAAGCTCCAATATACATCAATGAGCAGCTTTCGAGAGAAAACTATATCATTTTCAAAGAAGCAATGAAGTTGAAGAAGAACAAAGCTCTCTCAGCGGTGTTTACAAGGCGTGGGCTTGTGCATGTAAGGGCCAGTGGGAATGAGAATGGCAGTGTCTGCTGCATTGAGAGGGTGGAAGAGCTTTTTCAGTTCTCTCCTCTCGTCTCCCCACCTAATGCTCTCGCTGAACCTCCCGTATCCCCCTCGAGCCCTACTGACCAACAAACTGGAGCTGGAGAATCTGAAAACAATAATTTTCGCCAATAAACTAATATCTAAATTGATTTATGTTTTCGGTTTCACTTTCTTTTCTAATATTTCTCTCAAAAATTTTGTATCAGCTTGTTCAAAACTAAATGTAGGTCTGATTATGTGTGTATTTTATGTAATTAATTTTAAGATAATATATCTGACTGTATGTGCTTCGCGGGTGCTTTTAGCAATGTCTAATTTTCGCAATTTTAAATGATAGAAGTGGTTCCACAACGAATTCCATAATTAGGATCCTGAGTAATTATAAACAAGGCCTTAAAATTGTCCATATAAATGCCCAAAGCCTTCTAAGTAAAATTGATGAGTTTAGGTATCTCTTTGTACAGTCAAATGTTGATGTGATATGTGTATCGGAAACTTGGTTTACGTCTGATTTAAGTGATTTGTCTGTAGTGTGTGATGGCTATAATGTGTTTCGTTCTGATCGTGTTGGGCATGCGGGAGGGGTCGCAATCTATGTTAATAAAATTCTAAATGTTAAAGTTGCATGTAAAAATCATCTGTCTAGTGAAATTGAATATCTTTTTTTAGAAATATTTAACAAGTTATATACAAAAGCACTTATCGGATGCATATATCGACCCCATCGATCGACTGACTATACCCAACTGCTTGACGTTATTGCTTACATATCTTTCACATACTCTGACGTTATTATTACGGGGGACCTTAACAGTAATTTCCTAAAAGAAACACACTTATTAAATAACTTTGAAACAATAGGATTCTATTCAGTCAATAAAACGCAACCCACTCACTTTTCCAAAACCTGTGATACTCTTCTTGACGTATTTTTGTAAGTGATGTCTGTAAGAACTTATTGTATGACCAGGTCTCCGTACCAGCTTTTTCCAGACACGATCTTATTTTTCTAACCTATGATCTAGTAATCAATTATAATAAAGATCTGATAAAATTTAGAGATTTTAGGAATATTAACTACACTGAACTGGAATCAGAAGTTAATGCATGTGACTGGTCACCTATTTATTACTCGCCCTCTGTCGACTGTCAAGTTCAAGTTTTGACCAATAACATTGACTATCTGTTTAACAAGCATGTGAAGATTAAAACCAAAGTGATAAAGCCAAAGGGACCGTCTTGGTTCAATTCAGATATTAAAATACATATTAATTTACGTAATGCTGCTTATCACAGGTGGAAGCGTTACAAAACAAATGATATGCTCTTACATTATCAGAGGATGCGTGAGTCTGTAACAAAAAAGATAAAGTCTGCAAAACGAGAATACTATACGGCCAAATTTAATAACGGCATTTCGACTAGACAAAAGTGGAGAGAAATCAATGACTTAGGAGTAGGGAAAACGAGACATCAGACGAACGATGACATAGATGTCAATAAGCTTAACTATAAGTTTGTGCAATTTGATGTACCTGAGGCTACATGCAATAAGTACCTGAATGTTGAACCCCTCTGTGATAATAGCTTTAGCTTTATGTGTGTCAGTACTTGTGATGTCTTAGAATGTATCCTTAAGGTAAAGTCAAATGCAGAAGGCCTTGATAATCTCAGCCCAAAATTTATAAAAATATTACTTCCTTACCTCTTAGACCATATTACACATGTTATTAACACTGCTATCACAACTTCCAGTTTTCCTTGTTTATGGAAAAGGGCAAAAATTATTCCAGTCCCAAAAACTAATAATGAATTTAGACCAATTTCAATTCTGCCATTTTTGGCAAAAGTCCTTGAGAACCTTATGGCCGCTCAAATTCAAATATTTCTCAACAATAATATGCTTCTGAGTCCTCACCAATCAGGTTTTAGAAAAAATCGAAGCTGTGTAACAGCGATAACCAAAATAGTTGAAGACATACGTCAACAAACTGATTCTGGCTGTGTGAGTTTCTTGACGCTACTGGATCATAGTAAAGCATTTGATACAGTAAATCATGACATTATCTGCACGAAACTTAAAAACCTATACAATTTCTCCAACACTGCAGTAAATTTCCTCAATTCATATCTCACGGGTAGGATACAGGCAGTTGTCTCTGGATCGATTATGTCAGGATTTAATGTTTTAAAACGCGGGGTTCCGCAAGGATCTGTTTTAGGACCATTATTGTTTTCTGTATATGTCAATGACTTACCAAATGTTTTGTCTAACTGTGAAGTACACATGTATGCCGATGATGTTCAGATATATGTTAGTCGTCCGTTAGTGCAGATTGTTGAGTGTGTTCGAATTTCTAATAATGTCCTTTCAAAAATTGATAACTGGGCAAAAGAAAATGGATTGGGTCTCAACCCATCAAAGTCAAAGTGCATTGTTATCTATAAAAAAAATTGTGGATACAAGTCAGTTGCCAAGTCTGTTCATAAATGATACTCCCATTCAATACGTGGAACAAGCTATTAATCTTGGATTCACATTCAATAACAATCTGTCTTGGAGTAGGCATATTTCGAGAGCCACAGGTCGGACTTATGGGATGTTGCGGCAGCTCTCAGTTACGCAAACGTTTTTGCCAATAAATGTTAAAATGCTTATTGCAAAAGCTTACCTTATTCCATCACTTTTTTACGGTGTGGAAGTCTTTGGTCACTGCGACTCTAGAGACATGCATAAGGTAGTGGTTGCATTTAATTCAATTGCTCGATATGTTTTTAATATCGGTCATACTGTCAACATATCGCACTTATCACACAAAATCTTCAATCTAAGCCTCAAGTCATGGATTGATCTAAGGACTTTAACATTTCTACACAAAATTATAATTACTCAGGAACCATTTTACCTATATCAAAAATTAAGACCTGCCTTCTCACTAAGAACAAAAAACTTCGTTTCTATAAAAATTAGAATGTTAATCTCTGAGAGACAGTTCTTCATTAATGCGATTCGTCTGTGGAACAACCTTCCGTTTAATTTAAAAACAATTAAAAGCGCCCCGCAGTTTCATGCACAACTTAAAATTCACTTTCAGAATACAGAATAAAATAAAATTAGTCATTAGATAAAGTACACACATTAGGAACAATGTCTTGTATTGTAATAAACTTAATAATTGTAATAGTTTAAGTTAATTTTTAGTCTGTAAATCAAAAATCTAAATTATTATTTTCCAACCTCATGTGACTAGTGCACTAATTATAAGTCAACTTTTGTACTTGTAGCGCTGGGATAAAATAAAATTGAAATTGAAATTGAAATACCTTTCTTTATAATATTTAAACTTTCCATTGTCCAAGCACTTTATTTTTAAAGAGCATTTTAAATTTCCTTTAAGCCTTCACTTTTAGGTTGCTCACGCAGCTGCGCACAAATCAGTTTCGTTCTCTGCCTTTTGCAGTTATTCTTAAAGAGACCCGTTATATTAAAGCAAAAACAAGAATGCGTTTTAATAGATAGACATATTACGAGATAGTGTTGACATATTTCTAGCTAAAATTGTGACTTTTATTTTTGGCCTATGGGGCCGACCACTGTGCATCAGCAACAAAAGAGTCGACGAACGGCAAGACAATTTTCCCAAATGTGGCCTTGATCTTCACAATTCCAGCATTTGATCTTGTCATGCAAATTTCTAATTGCGTCAATTTTGTTATCCACAACCTCTTCAGGATCGGTTTCTGGAGAAGATTTCTCCATGCAATAAATTTGGCGGCAAGGAGCTAAAGGCTTTGACTTTACAAACCCATCCGGGCGACAATTAAGCTGCTGAACTAAATATTCGTTCATCTGCAGAAACCTTGGTACCTTCAGTACCAATCTCGTGCTTTTCCCACAAACAAAATATGCAAATATTTGCAGAGCCTTTAGAAATCACTGTCAAGCGTTTCATCCGTAAGAGCTTTGACTCGATAAATAAATTCTTCGACTCCCGACCTTCTTTAGATCCGTCAAAGTGCAAGTTCCACTTTTGAATTGTGTCTGCTGTCTTTCCATTGACCGGATTCCCATCTCCTTCTACCGACCGATTAATTTAACGCAGGTGCTTCTGTTTGATATGAGCTGCTCTAGCGTCAAGAACAGCTCTAGGTGCTACTAGAGGTGGCACCATCGATAGTTAACGATAGTTTTTTGAAAACCATCGATAGTCCACGATAGTTATCGATAGTATGTTTAATTAACCGCTCATGATTAAAAACGCACAAATTGTAAATAATTTATTAAAAAACAAGAGCGTAAGTTGAAGTCGCGTGAAGAGCGTGAAATTGAAGACTTCAATATACCCGCTACTCAGGGTAAGGCTTATTTAAGAATATTTTATTAGATCACAACATGCCCAAATTGCGGGGGTGGCAACTCTACTATAGCTCATCTGATCGGGAAATGATGTATGGCGGATCGATAAGTTATGATGAATAAAATATTTGTCTAGAAGGCTCAAACAATCTATTTCCAAAATTGTGGGAGATATGAGGTATTATTCAAATTGCGGGGGTGGGAACTTTTCTTTCGTTCATCTGATCATGAAATAATGCATTGCGGATCGATAGGTAATGATGATTAAAATATATGTCAAGAGGGTTCGAATAATCTGTCTTCATAATTGTGGGAGATATGAGATATTTATACTCTGTACCGAAGGTACAAAGAGTATATTGGGTTTGTGCAAATGTATGTAACAGCCAGAAGGAAGCATCTCCGACCCTATAAAGTATATATATTCTTGATCAGCATCAACAGCCGAGTCGATATAGACATGTCCGTCTGTCCGTATGAACGCTGAGATCTCAGAGATGGTAAGAGATAGAGGTTTGAGGTGTATGGAACATATATTTCTTATACTTGCAGGCAGATCAAGTTTAGTTTTTTTTTTTTGCCACGCCCCCTGCCTCCCACGCAAATCGAAAAAAACCGTATATCTTCTACAATTTTGGAGTTAAGTTGTTAGAACCTTTGAGACATATATTCTACTCATCATTACTTATCGAACCCCCATACATTTTTTTCCGATCAGATAATTGATAGTAGAGTTTCCACCCCCGCAATTGGAAAAACACCTCAAATATCCCGCAATTTTGGAGTTAAGTTGTTCGAACCTTCTAGGCATATATTCTACTCATTACTTATCGAGCTCTAATACATCGTTTTCCGATCAGATGAACGATAGTAGAATTGCCACCCCCGCAATTTGAAAAACACCTCAAATATCTCGCAATTTTAGAGATAGGTGTTTCGAACTTTCTAGACATATATTCTACTCATCATTACTTTTCGAACCCCCATACATTGTTTTCCGATCAGATAAACGATAGTAGAGTTGCCACCCCGCAATTGGAAAAACACCTCAAATATCCCGCAATTTTGGAGTTAAGTTGTTCGAACCTTCTAGGCATATATTCTACTCATCATTACTTATCGAACCGCAATACATTGTTTTCCGATCAGATGAACGATGGTAGAGTTGCCACCCCCACAATTTGAAAAAAATCGAATATCTTCCACAATCTTAAAGACAGATTGTTTGAGCCTTTTAGGCATATATTTTAATCGTCATTACTTATCAATTCACCATACACCGTTTCCAGATCAGATGAACGATATTCGAGTTATAAGCAAATCAAATAAGTACGCTGGGCAGCACTTGCGCAGTTTGTGTGACCCCACACTTTAAAGTTATTAGTTATATACAAACAGGTACAGAGTATATTACAGTCGGGCTTGACCGACTTTCTTACTTGTTTCGAAATTGCGTAGGTGGCAACTCTTCTATCGTTCATCTGATCGGAAAATGATGTATGGCGGATCGATAGGTAATGATGATTAAAATGTATGTCTGGAAGGTTCAAACAATCCATTTTCAAAATTGTGAGAGATTTGAGGTATTTTTCAAATTGCGGGGGCGGGAACTTTTCTATTATTCATCTGATCAAGAAATAATGTATGGCGGATCGGTAGGTAATGATGATTAAAATATATGTCTAAAAGGTTTTAAAAATGTATTTTCAAAATTGTGGGAGATATGAGGTATTTTTTAAATTGCGGGTGCGGCAACTCTACTATCGTTCGTCTGATTGGAAAATGATGTATGGCGGATCGATAGGTAATGATGATTCAAATATATGTCTTGCAGGTTCGAATAATCTATTTTCAAAATTGTGGGAGATATGAGGTTTTTTTCATATTGATCTGAATACAAGTCTACACTGATAAAATGGTAGCTCTAGCTCTTATAGTCTCTGAAATCTAGGTGTTCATACGGACAGACGGACATGTCTATATCTCGGCTATTGATGCTGATCAAGAATATATATACTTTATGGGGTCGGAAATGCTTCCTTCTGCCTGTTACATACAGTTGCACGAACTTAGTATACTCTTTTTACTCTACGAGTAACGAGTATCATGAACTTAAAAATTGTTTCCGTCACTTTTGGTTTTCAACTTTATCATTACTATTGGGTTGTGGGTTCCGATTAGATATATATACCATATCATTTTTAAGAAAATCTGATGCTTTCATTTAAATTATTCTGAAATCCGTATTTTTTAACCTACGGTCCAAAATAGAGGTCTTTTTTTTATTGTTTGGACTTACTATACGCAGTACGGTCAAGTGGCCCTAGCTTCGTTAAAGCAGCCCACCTCCCGCCCAACCGACCGTGGCATTCAGCCAAAAACCTGTGACACGAAAACGCTTAGAAAAATACTAAATTAAGGCAAATTAAGGGCTAAATACGTTAAAAAAGAGGTTTTGATAGAAAGAAAAAGATTATTCTAAGCTAATTACTCGATTACACAAACGGCCTATTCATGCAAAGCATAATTGGTAGTACAACCTTTTTAGAGATTAGCGGATAAAGCTACAAGTCGGCTTAAAAGCAACACTTAGATTAATTTGACTTATCAACCTCCATGAGTTTAGATTTGGTAAAAAAACGTTTTAAAGCGCAATTTATTTTTAATTTATTTTAAGAGTAAGTGATATGTAAAGCTTGGAAAAATACTATCTAAAACTATCGATAGTGCATGGATACTATCGATGGCGACTCGATAGCGCCCAACCGTCGATAGTCCCGATAGTGCCATCGATAGTTCTCCACCTCTAGGTGCGACGTTAGCCTCTGCCGATTGGATTCGAACATTTTCCACACTCAGATTTTAAGCTGGTTCGCGATTTTTCTTTGCTTTTGGGGGTCTTCCCTTCTTTTTACCAGCAGTAATATTTACTGCAGGAGTTGGTGTTAATTCTTCAGAATTATTTACCTCTATATAAGACAATTGGGCTTCACTAGTGGAAGGCTTTTGCGAATTTACATCACGCTGAGTCGGAACAGGACTCAGTTGATGAGCTAATTTTCTGCTAAGAACTCTTGAGGGCTCCGGCAATTCGATGGGAGCTGGCTGCGTTTGTTCCTATCAATTGGATTTTAGCTTGGTCAAACATTCAGGACACTACATGATTCTCTAACCAGGTTTCTAAGCAGGCTTTATGAGAAGCGTGCATACAAAGCGTTTTATATGACGATTCTGTGTTGTTTATCACTTGATGACAAACATGGCAACGGCAAAGGCATTTTTATTTGTTGAAAAAAAGTAGACAAATGGTGGCTGTCAACCAAAAAGTTAGAAGTTGTTTTTTGACCGACCGTTTCTATGGGAGCTATATAGTATAGTCATCCGATTTTGATAAATTTTTCCTGTATTATGTGAAAGCATATAAAATTAACAGCTACATGCTATAGTGATCCGATTTTGATAAATTTTTCCATAAATGTGTGGAAGCATATAAAACTAACATATACCAAGATTATAGCTTTAAAACTGAGGGACTAGTTTGGGTAGAAACAAACAGACGGACGGACGGAATTAAACTCAGCTCGTCGTCCTGATCAAGAATATATATAGTTTATGTGGTCGGAAATGAATATTTCTATGAGTTACAAACTTCTGGGCAAAATTAATATACACTTTTCAAGTGTATAAAAAAGCAATTCCTAGGTAATGACATTTGGCTTTACCAAGCAGTTTAGAGGAGGCATTAATATATGCCACCTTTTACGCGAATTTGTTTAAATAAATAAAAGAGGCGTGATTGTGCGGGTTTTGTGCTTAATTGTACTATTCAAGCAAACAGTTTATTTTAGTTTGGCACTATGTATGTTTGTGTTGATGTATGTATTTTTAGTGATTATGATTGCTTAAATATAAGGCTTTCAGTTTTGTTATAAACAATGTTTTATTAATGTTTGTTGTAACGAAATGTTTGATGTTTGTTGTGCGTATGCGACTTGCGTGCAGTGACGTTTTCTAAGCAAGCGCTTAGTAGCGTCTGATTTGGCTTGCCGAGAGAAGCTCAGATAAGCTTGTAAGCGAGGTCATCGGCAGCCGAACATGCGTGCATAGATAACAATAAACAGAATAACATTAGATAACATAATCAAAGCAAACAAAAGCTGCCAAAAGGTCAGTTACGTTAGATTCAAATGAGTTTTGATAATTAGATTAGATTTATAGTTAATTCTGCGCCCTACATGCTCCCCCCGTTGGAAGAGGCACGCTTCCAAGTGATGTGGTCTCAAGGGGCAGAACAGCTAGTTTGGCGACAGCCCGCTTTAGCATGCCAGTAGCGGTACGGATGACTGCTACTCGTACGATGCCGTTTTCTCCAAAAATGGTGCTTTCCACCCTGCCAAGACGCCACTGGAGAGGAGGAAGGTTGTCGTCCTTGAGAACGACGATGCTGACAGGTTGGGCTAAGATGCATCCCATTTGGTGCTTTCTTGCAGCAACGATAAGTAGCTTGTACTCCACTTGCGCCAGAACGTCTGCTGCATTTGGCAAACACGCTGCCACCGACTTAGGCGATCGATGTTGAGATGTGTTACATCGGGTTCGTCAATTGCAGCATAGGAGGCACCAATGAGAAAGTGCCAGGATCGTCAGGATTTTCTGAAATGGGACAAAGTAGCCGGGAATTCAAAATTGCAAAAATTTCACAAACAAGAGTACGCAGTTCGTTAAATGTTAGAAGGGATTTTCCAACAACTCTGTAAAAGTGAAATTTGGCCGACTTTACGGACGCCTCCCATAGGCCGCCAAAGTGAGGAGAACGTGACGGAATAAATTTCCACTTAATGCCAATGGAAACGCAAGCGGTGAGAAGTTCGCTGCTTTGAGGATCGCTGAAAAAAAAAGCTGCCTCAACTCTATTAGCTCATTTTTGGCTCCAACGAAATTTGTCGCGTTATCAGTCCAAATGGCACTCGGCTTGCTCCTGATGCTGATGAATCGCCTTAGGGCAGCTAAAAACGATGCTGTAGAGAGATTTTCTACCAGTTCCAAACGGGATGCTTTAGTAGAAAAACAGACAAAAATGGCTATATAGCATTTTGAAGGAGGCCAATGCTAGTGGTGAAGAATGGGCGATTTGGCTGAACGCGATCAGCTGGCAAAGGCGCCATAATGTGCTCGACATATTTTGGTTTGAGTCGAAAGCATCGGATGCATTTATTGATTACGGCTGCAACAGTTTTTCGCCCTCCAATGGGCAAAAATCTCTGCTGTAAAGCAGCTAGAAGACTTTGTGGTCTAGCGTGCAGAAATTTATTGTGAAAGAAGTTAATGATGGCGAAGGTTACTGGATGATGCTTGGGCAAAAGCGTTGGGTGTCTTGCTTCATAGTCCAGCGGAGAATTTTAAAGACCCCCTCCAACATGCAACAATCCTGCTTCATCAATAAATGGACGCAACGAGATCAGCTTGCTTTTTGGGGACAGCTGCTTTCGGGTGCTCTAACTTGTATATTCCTCTGCAAAATGGACATGCATGCCACTCTTGATATCATCCACTGTCAAGGGACCTCTTGAGCTTGATTTGTCTTTGTATCAAAGTTGCGTAAATCGATATACGTAGCCAAAAACTCTTTGAAGTTTGCCAAATGAAATTTGGTACTTGCAGCCGAACAAAATGTCCAACTGCTGTGTGGATACCAAAGCATGGCGTCTGCGCTCAGGCAGATCTAATATATCCGTGATGATATTTGGCCATTCGGATGAATCTGACCTAAGAAGTGGAGGTCCTTCGTCGAAGGGAATGGGAAGGAACATGGTGCCATGACATTCCTTAAGTTCGCTCCTGAATCTGGGCAATTCTGGTGGAGACGAAAATATTATAATAATTCTACATATAACAGAGTTTGTCCTCACTGACTGACTGACTGACTGACCGATTAACTGATTGGTAATCAACGCAGAGCCTGAACGGTAAGAGATAGAAAGCTGAAATTTTCGCAGAAGTTTACTTTTGAGTTGAAAATGGCCACTAAGCCTGGGTTTTGGAAAATTCCACCCCAAGGGGTGGAAAACTCCCGGAAAAGCTACTATGGGGAAAATTTTGTTTTTCATCCGATTGACTTGAAATTTGGTTTGTAAGTAAAGTAAGCGAAATAACACCTGTTTCCCAGATTTCGGCCCACAAGGAAAATGGCCGGAAAATTCTTCTTGGAAAAACTATTTTTCATCCGATTGACTTTAAACTCGGTTTGTGAGGATGGTAAGCAGAATAATTAGACTTGAGAATTTCCGATGTTGGCAAATCCGCCCGAAAAGTCGGGAAATTCCAGGAAAATTCCATATGGAAAAAACTATTTTTCATCTGATTGGCTTCAAACTCAGTTTGTAAGGATAGTATGCTAAGTAATTGGACATGAGATTTTCAAATGTTGGAAAATCCGCCCACAAAGAAAATACCCGGAAAATTCTATATGAAAAAATATTTTTGATCCGATTGACTTCAAACTCGGTTTGTAAGGATAGTATGCAAAATAATTAGACATAAGATTTTCTGATTTTGGAAAAAATGCCCGAAAAGTCGGGAAATTCCCGGAAAATTCCATATGGAAAAAACTATTTTTCATCCGATTGGCTTCAAAATCGGTTTGTAAGTATACTATGCAAAGTAATTGGACATGAGATTTTCAAATAATGGAGAATCCGCCCGAAAAGTCGGGAAATTCCAGAAAAATTCTATATGGTAAAACCAATTTTTAATCCGATTGGCTTCAAAATCAGTTTGTGAACACATGAAAGAAAATAATTAGACATTTGATTTCTAGGTGGTGAAATTTCCGCCCACAGGCAAGAATAATGGTGGGCGTATTTCGGTTCAGTGACAATGGCTATTTGTGAGCCGATCTGAATAAAATTCGTTTTGCAAGCTCTAGCGTCAGAATAAATAGAAACACGTGTTTTTTAATTTCGGGAAGTTCACTTCTAAGGTCGGAATATTGGTGCGGGGGTGGATTTTTAGCCGATATGTCTTAAATTTGGTTTGAAAGCTCTCTGGGCCAATAGGATAAAGTTTTTAGCTTTGCGCTTACTCACTCTCAAGGTCGGATAATGGGTGCCGGGGGTGGTTTCAAGGTTTCTACGCTCAATGAGCCAAATAGGTGGAAAATAATTTTCTCATTTCTGAAGGTCGGAAAATGGGGGGCGGGGGTGGTATCATTGCCAAACGTTTTTATACTCTGTACCGAAGGTACACAGAGTATATTGGGTTTGTGCAAATGTATGTAACAGCCAGAAGGAGGCATCTCCGACCCTATAAAGTATATATATTGTTGATCAGTATCAACAGCCGAGTCGATATAGCCATGTCCGTCTGTCCGTCTGTCTGTCCGTCTGTCCGTCTGTCTGTCCGTCTGTCCGTCTGTCTGTCCGTCTGTCCGTATGAACGAAGAGATCTCAGAGATGGTAAGAGATAGAGGTTTGAGGTGTATGGAACATATATTTCTTATACTTGCAGGCAGATCAAGTTTAGTTTTAATTTTTGCCACGCCCCCTGCCTCCCCCGCAAATTAAAAAAAAACGAAATAACTCCCACAATTTTCAAGATAGATAGTTCAAACATTCTAGACATATATTCTACTACTTATTTTGAATCGACCCGCCATACATCGTTTTTCGATCAGATGAACGATATTAGAGCTATACGTAAAAGAAAATAAAAACCAACAACAACAACACCGTAGCCATTGGAAGAACTTACGAGAAAGAGAGAGCGAGAAGGCAATAGCTAACTGGTAATTTCCCAATTGGATCTTGCTATGATAGGAGCGATGTAATTGAGATGGCCTGCCAAACAGGTACTGAGTATATTACAGTCGGGCTTGACCGACTTTCTTACTTGTTTTTTTCATCATTTTGGCGGCTATACTGATGGTGGCGAAGCGAAGCGCGCCGGGTTATATGCTAGTATTATAATAAATAAAATATATAAATATATTAAATTCAGACGGAGTTTGATGAATCCAGGATAGTACAATTGTTGAATCTGCGGAGCGCTGCGGAGAGCTCCAATTTAGGAATTGTTCGTGATTTTACGGGTGCTACTCTCGACTTAAAGCATAGCAAATGAGATGTGACCTTGTGTTGAGCCTCAGATCGAACATATATGCAGGCACCATAAGCAGCTAGGCTTGCATCACAAAATGCATGGAATTCGAACGATGATTGTGGCTGCAAGGCGAAGCGAGGAAATTCTTGGCAGGTGACTGTTGATATTTGTGAATGCATAAATTGTGCCGCCTTGGTGATGCAATCTGTCAGGGACTCTACTGATGGTTGAGTTTCAAGTCTAACGACCTGATTTAAATTTTTTTTCAACTCTGAAACATATTTGTCAGCTCCGCGCTCTTTCTTCTTGTTGATAAGATCTCTACGCACACTATTAAAGGCAAGTGGTCGGAATAGATTTCGTTTTTTGACTTGCACATCTGTCACAAATTGATGCCACTCTCCGTTAATTATGCAGTAGTCAATCGATGTAGATCCCTGTGCGCCGATAAAAGTGAATTCGCCGTCTCGTTCGCTCTTTGATCGGCCGTTAAGAACGGTCAGATTAAACGATTCGCACATCTCAATCAATTTGTTTCCATTCTTAAAGTGTTTCCATAACGCATGTTTGAATGCGCGTCCTCGGTTAGTACCTGCTCACGTGCTATGCGAGCATTTAGATCGCCGACAATCATAACATTTTGTAAATCGGACTGCAGTTGGGCTTCGTATAATTTTTCGTATTGTTCTGGCCACCGATTACAGTTAAGATAGACTGGGAATATGTGAAAGGGATTGTTTTCCAATATGATATCAATGACATTAGTGCCTTGGACACTTGCTAAGAATGCAGCAGGCTTTTTTCCGTATGTCACGGTGTATAAAGTATAGACCTTGATGTCTTCGTTGGGATTTTTACGCCATAGGATGCATTGGAGATATTGATCAGGATCAGTCACCAGTACACAGCGGTACATCTTGCAGATATCCCCACAATGCAACTTTGAAAAATCGAAATCGTAGCAAAGTAAGTAATATTTTCGGCTGTATAGAAGGACCAGTAAATAATAAGTCATTCAGAGAAAAGCCAGAAGTAGATTTTGCAGAGCCATCAAAATCAACACGCAGTTGTGTGGTCGCAGTGGTGGGGCAAAAAATACTGACGCAATGAAGATTGTTTAGCAGATAGTGACCGTAAGGAGTTGGCGGATTCAGTCAACCTCAATATGGAGGTTCAAACCACGCAGGATGTCGACGACGCTGTGTCTATCTTCCTGCAAAAGATCGAAGACGCTGCTCGGATGGCAACTCCCCCCACTGGACAAACCTGTCAACACGGAAGACGCTCAACAGGTCTCAACCCTGCAGCTGAGGAGCTGCTATATTTTAAAAAGCGGCTACGGAAAGAATTTATCCGCACGAACGATCCCAGGATTGACAGAATATACCGCCGAGTTGTCAATAGGGTAAGGAAGGTCCTTGCCACACTCAGGCGAGAGGAGACAGATCGCATGTTGGAGGAAGCCACTGCTGATGAGAGCTCCAAGTTTGCGCTTTGGAAGCTTACTAAACGCTACAAGCGGCAAGCAGCGCCAAAGTTCCCGGTGCAACGTCCTGATGGCACCTGGGCCAAATCACCCCAGGACCGTGTGGAAGCGTTTGCCCTGAACCTTGAAGAGCGGTTTCAGCCTTTCAAAACATCCTCGCCCCGCAGAAACAAACTGGTAGCTGATGCTATTGATAGCCCCCTCCAAATGGCTCTCCCAGTCCCACCTATCACCTTCGCTGAAGTGAAAGGTGAAATCAAAGAACTGGTGATCCGAAAGACCCCAGGCATCGACAACCTCGACAACAGGACAATGAAGATCCTCCCAGACAAGGCCATCCTTTTTCTGGTGCTCATCCTGAACGCTGCCCTAAGGCTTAGCCATTTCCCATTGGCCTGGAAGAAAGCTCGAATCATTCTCATCCACAAGAATGGAAAACCACCCTCCTGTCTCGACTCGTACCGTCCGATTAGCCTCCTTTCCACTCTTGGAAAGATCTTCGAGCGTTGTATCCTTCGAAGGATGCTCGATGTACGAACTGTCCGAAAAGCCGTACCTGAGTACCAGTTTGGCTTCCGACTGAGCCATGGAACTCCCGAACAACTACATCGAGTAGTGAACTACATCCTCGAAGGGTACAACGGAAAAGAGTATGTCGTGGCAGCATACCTTGACATCCAGCAGGCCTTCGATAGAGTGTGGCACGAAGGTCTGCTCTCGAAGATCAAGCAGCTACTTCCGCCCCAACTGTACCTCCTAATCAGGAGCTTTCTGACAGGCAGAACGTTCGAGGTGGCTCAGGATGGAGCAACCTCACAAACGCGAACCGTTCGTGCTGGTGTTCCACAGGGAAGCGTATTGGGCCCTACACTCTACTCCCTATACACGCATGATATGCCCACAGCTAGGAACATCCCGCTAATGAACCCCAACGACCTACTTATCGCAACATTCGCTGACGACACTGCCATACTTGCCCGTAACAAATGCATCTACTCAGCCACAGATGCCCTCCAGGAATACCTGACAAGGTTCAGCAACTGGGCTGCTAGATGGAATATTTCCATAAACACGGACAAGTGTGCTTCAGTGACCCATGCCACACGTCGGGACACCTGCCCTGGAGTATTTTTACACGGCCAGCTCTTGGAGCACAAAACAGCCTATAAATATCTTGGGGTCACTCTTGATAGAAGGCTGACATTTGGGCAGCATGTCATGGCAACAGCTCAGGCAGTGGCAAGCAAGGCACAGCGTATGGGATGGCTCTTAAACCCTAAAAATAAATTGTCACTTAGGAACAAGGTCCTGATATACAAGGTCATTCTGGCTCCTGTATGGAGGTATGGTCTCCAGATCTATGGAATCGCGGCGAAGACTCACCTGAACAAAATTAGAGTGGTTCAGGCTAAGATCTTACGGCGCATTACTGGTGCAGAATGGTACCTTAGAACCAGAGACATCGAAAAGGACCTTGCTGTTCCTATGGTTGGAGACGTCATCAACAACCAAGCCGCCCGATACCTTGACAAGTTAACACACCACCCAAATAAGCTGGCGAGAAACTTGCTGAGAAGACGCAGGATCCGCGGAATCACTCAAAGAAGAAGGCTGAAGAGAGTCCTCCCCAGGGACCTCAACTCAAGAAGGCTGTAATACCCCACCGAAATTCCTAGATATAACTTCTTAATAATTTAATACTCAACTCTTCTCACTCTTCTTCCATCGGTAAGCCCAAATGGACCCTGCCTATTTTGTACATTTTTCATCTCCTATTAGTAAGGGCGGCCAATGATATGGTAGCAGAAAACTAATTAGTATTTTAAAATAAATGACTGGGAAATTTTCCCCTAAAAAAAAAAAAAAAAAAAAAAGCAGATAGTGACATGTGGCCTAAATCAATATATTCCTTTATAAAGGCAACATATTGTGACTTTATTTCTGGGTTTTTGGCCAATTTCGTTTCCAGTGATTTAAAACGACGCAATGCACGATCGTATGAATCTCCAAGAGCGTCTAAACTAGTTTTGGCTGGGAGACGCAAAGAAACATCTCCAGGATCTCTCCCTTCTCCTCCGGCTGCGCAGACACCCAAACACGTTCTCGAGGTCTAGCAGGGACGTCCTTCCAGTCAACAGCGACTAGCTGGGCGCCCGGGTAAACCTCTCCAAGGGAAGCAACCACACCCTTAAAGATTTCGGCCGAGCGGACATCATCGCACGCGATAACTTTCACGAAGCATTGATGCCACCCGGCGTCCTCACAAGAGTGCGGAGCTCCCCCGCATGCCTTTGCGTCCTTAAGGAACCTCTTCTGCAGCTCGGTCTCCACGATGTTCCACTTGTCACGAGGGATCTGACCATCAAGGTTGCCTTTGTCAAGAACACCAATGATGACCTTATCCCTCGCGACCTCCGCGAACGATCGATTCGCCAGCTGCGTCTTAGGTCGTTTATGCTTCGTCGCAGTCTGCTCTGGCGACCGCTGCTTCTTCGCCGTTTGCGGGGCCACTTGAGTGCGTGGCTTGCCTGGCTGAAAGTCTGGGATCACGCTCCTCGCCCATTCCATCAGCTTAAGTCCCTCCGGAGATGTATCAGGGTCTCCGCGGAGGTTTCTTCCCAGGATAAAGGCCGCCCGACGTTTTTCTCTAAACGTCTGCTTTATTCCTGGTGTTTGCTTCGGGACAGGAGCGTTGGCAGAATGCCCCCTGGATACCCCAACACCGAGCGTAGTCCCAGATGCACGTTTGCAGGTGGTGTTCCATCTCGATGGTGGTGTATCCCGGGTATTTCCTGATAGGGAGGAAGTCGGTGCATTCACCGGCTCCCCACTTCCAACACCTTCCGTCTCGTGACGAAGGATCGGCTCATTAGCATTATCCTTCGTCAGCGCTTGACTGGTGACAGGCAGGCTGCCTCCAGGTTTAGAGGGAATAATATTCCCTTCCGGTTTGTTTTGGGAAGAACCGGGCTCCCCTTTAAGTTTGGCAATCGAATTCATTTTGAAGTCCCACGAGTAGGCGGGAATGAATGTCACCCACGACATAGCCCGCAGTGCCGTGGGAAGCCTAAATAAAACTGGAGGTCGGCAGGTATCCAGAGTCCGCATACTTAAGACCAGAGACGCCCCCTCGGCCATTCATCTTTCGGCATATGCTGTTCCACCTTAGATTTGAGGGTTTTTAAGAGTTGTCTCTCTCGCCTGACTACCAGTCGCCAGCACCATTGGCAGAGACATGACCGTTCCAAGGATCTGTTTCCAGCCGCCCTCGCGTGGAGAGTATAGTCACACTTCCGACGGTGTATACAGTTACGGCCATACATATTTGATGCCGCGCGTGGATCAGAATCAAACATCTGAACAAGTGCATGCACTGATCAGATGTTGATTCAGGAGTCCCTGCGCTGCATCAACGATGTACGTTGATCCCCCTGTATACCTGACGGCTGACGGCCCCCGAACTGGCTTAAATACAAAAAATATATTAGCAGTCACATCGAACTGAGCCCAACCATCAACAGCGAAGAAGACATCGAAAATTCCGTCCAAACACTTAACTCCATCATTACAGCTGCAGCTTATCACTCAAACCCTCAAACAGCAAAAACAACAACATCGAAGGAAGGTAGTAGATTAACCAACAGCTACATAGAGCGGCTCGTCACTGAGAAACGCCGTGCAAGAAAAGAATGGCAGAGCAATAGGTCACCTGCTGCAAAGAATCGGCTGAGAGAAGCAGAACGCAAACTTAGCAGAGCCCTCGAAACTGAAGAACAAAAAGCCCAAAGGCGTTACATAGATAAGTTGTCGCCTACAAGCACAAAATTTCCTTTATGGAGAGCACACGAGAGCATAAAGCCACCTGCAAAGATAGACACGCCTTTGAGGGATGAGAGAGGAAGATGGGCCCGTAGTGACGAAGAAAAGGCAAATGTATTTGCACTTCACCTTAAAAATGTTTTCATGCCTAATCCACCAACAAATGGATTTGCACTCCCATCAATTTCAACTGCCGCACAAGCTGACCCAATCAAAGTTCACTCGTCTGAAATAAGAAACCTAATAAGAGAACTTAATCCGAGAAAAGCACCAGGACATGATCTCATTACGCCAAAAATGATTATGGAACTTCCAATTCCAGCCATTAACTATATCTCCAGACTTTTCAATGCTGTTCTGCGATGTGGATACTTTCCAAATCACTGGAAAAAGTCCACAATCATAATGATTCACAAACTAGGAAAGGATAAAACACAAGCGTCGTCTTATAGACCCATTAGCCTGCTACCTTTTTATCAAAATTATTTGAGAAGATCTTACTCCGCAAAATTGATTCTCATGCACAAAATATCATTCCATCTCACCAATTTGGGTTCCGGGCAAAACACGGGACCATTGAAAAAAGTCAACCGCCTAACTTCAGATATTCGGACGGCGTTTGAGCACCACGAATACTGCTCCGCAATTTTCCTAGATGTTGCCCAAGCATTTGACCGTGTCTGGCTGGAAGGTCTTATCTTAAAAATTAAGACACTGCTTCCGCCGAACACACATAAACTCCTCGAATGCTACGTCAGTAACAGAGTATTTTCTATACGTCATAACGAGTACACTACGCAAGAGTTCACCATTGGAGCCGGCGTGCCACAGAGTAGCGTTCTTGGCCCTTTTCTTTATGTATTATAACACTGCTGACATCCCAACAGACCCCCGACTTACAATATCCACATTTGCGGATGATACGGCAATTCTAAGCAGATCACGATGTCCAATTTACGCAACAAGACTTTTGGCAAGCCACCTAGCTGAAGTAGAAGAGTGGCTGGCCAATTGGTGCATAAGGATTAACGAGCAAAAGTGTAAACATGTCACGTTCACATTCAACAGAAGCACCTGTCCCCCACTATACCTAAACGGGACCTTGATCCCACAATCAAGTGATGTTGTATACCTTGGTATTCACCTCGACAGAAGGCTAACTTGGCGCAAACACATAGATTCGAAAAAACTTCAAATAAAGCTGAAGGCCAATAGCCTCCACTGGCTTATTAACTACTGTTCCCCATTAAAATTGGAATATAAAGTCTTACTGTAAAAAACCATCATAAAGCCTGTTTGGACGTATGGCTCCCAGCTATGGGGAAATGCCTGTGCGAGCAGCGTGGACATCCTCCAAAGAGCACAATCACGAATTCTTAGAATCCTCACTGGAGCGCCATTGTACATTCGAAACGAGTGTATACACAACGATCTCAACATCCCATTGGTCGATACTGAAATAGCCCAAATAAAACGCAAATATATCGAGAAGCTCCATGCCCGCCCTAATCAACTTGCCTAATCTCTCACCCTGCAAGCAACGCATACCCGACTTCGAAGAAAAGACCTCCCAACCCAGCGATTGTACTAAAGGGCCGCTGAACACAAAACTACATCCAATTGGAGATAGTTTTCTTATAAATAGTTTTTAGATTAAGATTTGCAAAATTATTGTTAGTCTCATTTAGAGAAGATTCAATAAATACCAAAAAAAGCTTAAAAATATATATATATATATATATATATATATAAATCTAATTGATTACCAATTGTAATCAGAATTTAACAGCTATGGTTTTAAGTGATGTGCGTCTTAATTTCGACTGATTTTTTGCTGACCGCTGAATTTTCTGATTACGGCGACGATTGCTGAGCTGAGTCTGATGACGACTGACTGACGATAACTATAACTGTTGGTCTTGTTAGAAAATCAGGAAAAAATTACTTAGTTTAAATAATGAAACTACAAGGGTATTTAAACATGTTGGAAATTTAATTTTCATCAGGTTATCTAATAAGAAAGTAGTCGAGTATATCCTAATCCTAGTAATATACAAATTTAATCGTTCGCTTGACTATCTCTTTACAATTATAAAATTGCTCTACGAGTAACGGGTATAAAAACAAAATCGCGGCGAATTTAGTTAGTATTTACATTAACATAGTTAAATTAGAACTTACTTAAGTTAGGCAAGCGTTGATAATACAAATTTGTGGCAAGCTTCTGACAAATATAATATATCAATGTTGTAGTGACCGACTTTTTTACAATTTAATCCTAATATGTACTCTTCTCTCGATCTATTTCAGAAAATTCATATCCGGTTTACACTGAAACAAACTACTCTATTTCGGTTTAAGTGTCTGAAACTCGATAATTGATTGCTATCTGATTTGATGACAAAACTTTACAAGGAACTTAAGAGATAAAATGGAAAACACACCGATGAATGCTTTTAATACAGATAGTTATATGTAAGAAATGTTATCAGTCGGCGTTCATGTCATTTACATTCATACCCGATCATTAATAGAGAAGATTATTTGATAGATGATTTACAGAGAAATCGCCCTCTTTATAAGTCGAATTAGAAATGCATATGCTAAATGTATGAAAAGCGCTGCGTTTGTAATATGTCCTGAATTTAAGTGAAATCATACCGTAAATACTATATATTTTGTACGTTAATATGGTACATGTTGTACATGTAGAAAACGTAAATAAATAAAATCAAAGTAATTTATTCTATCTCCAAGATACAAAAAATATGCATTATATCCTTGTTTTATATTGATCTGGCCAAGAAACCAGCGGTCAATATGAAAAGTCACCTATAAAGCATTGTCTAATATAAAGCAGCATCTAAGGGGGCTGTTTTGCATTGACGTCGAGGTAGAGGCTGTTGTGCCCAGTATTCATCATATACGTATGTATATTAAAGATAGAACTGCGCTCCTGGTTGGCACGCTGGCAGCTCGTCGCATGCGGGGTGGTCCACTTGGATGCTATCCTATCCCAGACAACAACAATACACTTATACTCGTTCGTGCCTAATGTTGATAGATATAAGAAGTTCGTCTAATAAAGCAGTCCGATCCACCCACAAGCTGTCGTTCTCATTCGTTTCACATTCAATCTTCCCTTTAAATCAAACGATACTAATATGTACATACATATGAATCCCCCAGATACTCGTATTCGTTCATTCACACATACACGCCTCATACGCTCTCCCCTATTCACCTTCAACAGCTTGATCATTGATTTGATTGGTGGGCTGGCCTTTCCCACCCCTTCACACGTGCCTGCGTGTCCTTTGGACCAACTATGGCCATTTCCCTTGGTCCCCTAATTTGTCTCAGTTTTGGTTTCCTTTGGTCTCCATGCCATTCCAAATACTCCTCTTAATCTCAGCTCAATAAAGAAAATTAGCCATTAAAGTCAATGGTGTTTTACGTGAGCACCTGCCACAATGGCTTAATCCCACGGTGCCAAGCACAGGGTTGAAACGACAACCAACGTCCCTAATGGATCTTCCAAGGAAGCCCAAAGGTACCAATTTGAAGCCACTACTGCATGGTCGTGACTCCCTCCTTGGTGAGGAGCGAGGCCTACCTAAAACCTCTTCCGATCTCTGGGTCACGGCGCCCGGCTGAAACGCAGCTCCACGTCGAGTTCCTTGCGAAACTCTACCCGCATTTGGGTGTTAAACCACAGCCACCACGATACTCCCCGAGGGGCCGCAACCATAGCCAGGACGGAACAAGTTCCGTGGGCTCTGGCTCCCGTGGTACCAGATTAAGCTTCCGGTCAAGCTTCGTGTCAACGAAGGACACTTCCAATTTAAACTCCAAAGCAGTTACGGGTTGGTGGCCCAAGAAGAAAATAAGACATAGCTGTTAAGAATAGAGCGCAAAAAGGCCGAAGCCAATTCACAGATGGAACAGTATACACCACAATCATGGTCATGGTTTTCTCACTGGTGGGAGCGAGGACTATTCTTTCCTCTTCCGCAAAAGCGGCTTAAAATTATTGATCGAAGATCAAACTGCAGTAAACTGCAGCCAGCTTATGTCCCCAACAACCCCAAAGGGCCTTGCGCAAGGGCAGAGAGTTGAGACCGTCCCTGTGATCCCAAGCGCCCGTGGTACCAGAAAAATCCTCTGGTCAGGTTCGTGCCCCAAATGGACACTCCCAGTTTTAGCTTCCATGAAACATGGGGACTGGTGGCCCCGAAATACCCACCCGTGGACAACACGATCTAACCTAATCTAAAATGATTCATCCATCATCATTCACACCCCCCTCCCACACTCACGCACACACTCACCCTGGATCCTCAATTTGAACTGCCAGACGTCGTCTGGAAAATGCAGCCCTCCCAAACTCATTCAACCTATCAACCCTATCGCTAGTAGAGAGCACTTGACTTACGTCAAACCCGCCACTAACCTGAGCCACACCTAACGCACCAAGATCTCTGAGATCTTCATACAGCGGACACTCACAGAGAACATGTTTCCATGTCTCCTCGCGCGAGCCACAAGGGCATTCCGGACTCTCACTTAGGCGCCTCAAATACAAGAATGCATTGAGGGAGCCGTGACCAGTCAAAAGGAACCCAGAACTAAGGTTGAAACCAAAGTCTGGCCGATCGCCGACAAACGTGACTTCACGAATGTATTCGTAAGTCGTCCTTCCATTCATACTTGCATCCCATCTAACTTGCCAGTCAGATAAGACACACTCTTTCAGCAAATCCTTACACACACTAAGCCCTAAGCTCTCCACGTCCCTATCAGCTAACCATTCATTCTGCAGCAATGGCAGCCGCCTCCTGATTTTGAAAAGTATGGCCCTACGCCGTACCTCCAGATCAAGAGGAGCCACTCCCAACAGTACCTGCATTGCCTCCGTAGAGACAGTGCGGCACACAGGCAAACACCCTAGCATAATCACACGCTGGCAAGCCAGCACTTTCTTCCTGCCTACAACAGTCGATGCTGCTCTATACCACACAGATGACCCATATGCTGCGCAAGCAACAAAAAGGCCACTGTATATGGTTCGAACAGAACGCCTGCTGAGACCCCATTCATTCCGCAAAATTCGACGCACTTGTCCAACCACACCAAACAACCGGCTTTTGAGATAGGCGAAATGAGGAGTAAAACTCAACCTTTCGCCGATGGTTATGCCGAGGTATTTAACCTCCAATGCATACCTCAAGCTGGCATCATTTAGTCTTACAACTGGATGGCGACTATGTGACAATGTGCCTTTAAGCAGCATTGACACAGTCTTGTCCATTGCTAAACTAACACCAACACTGTTGCCCCAATCGCAAACAGTGCGCAAGCACGCCCCCGCACTTGCCTCTATCTCGGCGCGCGACTGCCCCTCAATCAAGATGAGCAGATCGTCCGCATACGCACAGCACTTGCAGACCTGTTCGAGTTGCCAAAGCAATGAGTCCATCATGAGGTTCCAAATAAATGGACCACAGATGGAGCCCTGCGGACAACCACGAACCACATCCACACTCACACAATCATTTAGTCCAACAGCAATCGCTCGCCTACCAGAGAAATAACTCTTCCAGAGAGCCAGTTCCCGGCAGCCACATTCGTCCAACCTCCGAAGCACACTATCCCAGCTTAGATAGTCGAACGCACCCTTAAAATCAACAAAAACTCCTAAGACATACCTTGAGGTGCTAGCCTCCACCGAGTCACTAACAAACCTCCAGGCATCCTCCACACATCTACCCTGCCTAAAACCAAATTGCCTTTCGGACATTTGGTCACTCACTCTCTCCTGAAGCCTTTCTACCAATACTCTCTCCAGAACTTTTCCAAGAACTGGAAGGAGACTGATGCCACGAAAGGAGCGAGGATTACTCCTGATCCTATCGGGAGACTTCAGGAGCACAATCACTCTCGCACATTTCCATTCCCTGGGGAAGTATCCAGTGTCCACACACTTGCCATACAATGCGTCCATGTATTCTGGAATTGATTTCCAGATACATTTACACATTTCCCCAGTGAATCCATCCATTCCAGGAGACTTTCTCGACTTTAACCTCGAGAAAGCCCACTCCAATTCACTCGTCAAGAGCGGATCGACAGGATCCACCACACTAGGTGGTAAATCCTGTCGCTCCGCCCTTGGGAAGAACTCATTCAACAATGCACCCATACAATCCTTCCAGTCCGTTAGCTGATTGCCATCGACCTGGAGGCCACACACATTCGTTTCCCTACCTCTACCTCTCACTATTTTATAAGCACGACCCCAGGGATCGTCCTTATTGCGCTCTAAAAATGAACGCCACTCCGCCTCTTTCACTCTTACAAGCATTTGCTTGTACTCATTCATACTTCGACTATATTCCCCCCTAAGCTGGGCCACATTCTCAGCATTGGAAGATCTGGCCCTTTGGAATCTCTTCCGCTGGGACCGAACCAACCGCCGCTTCACACTCAACTCACGCGTCCACCACTTCACACGTTTGAGATTCACCTTGCGGTTTCTCTCAAACAAGTGATCATTCACGCAAGTCACCCATCCATTTACACACTCGACCTGCTCATCCACACTCATAGCACTAAATGTGCTAAGCGGAACTTGCGTTGCCGCCTCTCTCACAAGGACCCTGTAAGGGGCCCAATTCACACCACAAGTGCGCCACCCATTACCCCCAACACTTTCACGCACAGTGGGAGTATGAGTGACCACAATCTCAATCGGATTGTGATCACTCACACCAAGCCCACCCAGAACATTCCATGAGAAATCAAACGCACTCATTGCTGCCTCATTCACAAGAGTGACATCAATGTCACTCTTTCCCATCGGCCCATCAAACGTGTACCACTCACTGGGTTCGTTTAGTACCCGAACATCCTGGGACACAGCCCACTCGGCCAGCAACTCACCCCTGGCGTAGTTCAAATATCCAGACGCTTGTCTGGATATTTTACTGAACCACATGGGGGACGATGCATTCGCGTCAATACCAAGGATGACTGGTACGCTACTAGCCAGTAGTAGCACCTCATCCATATACGTGATATACGGTTCGAGGGGTTCCCCGAACTTGCAATACACGCTTCCTACAAAAATCCTACCAAAACTGCCATTAAGGCAGACACACACACCCCAGTCAGTTGAGCTCACTAAAGTGCACTCGATATTGACATCATTCACCACTACAGCAGAGTTGGCCCTGCTGTCAGGAAATACCCGCATACGAGCGGGCAATCCCCTTACACAACCATTGGTTGCGTAGGGTTCCTGCAGCAGGGCCACTTTACTGTCACGTTCACACAACATTTCACCCAAATCACACATTGCTGCATACGACCTCTGGCAGTTCATCTGGAGTACGATGCAGGCCATTTTAATGGCGTGCATTCGCTCGTGCTACAATCGAGCTATACCCCGGGCAGGCGTCAGACATCATGAGATGCCCAGATGGCCTACCACGGAAATCGCACATCCGGCAGAACATCGCATTGCTGCAACGCGCTGCACGGTGTCCCGGCTGGCAACAACGACGACAAGCGTCCTGCGTCGCCCTGCAATGAGCCACTTTGTGGTCAAAACTAAGGCACCTGTAGCACCCTACAACCGGATCAAAACTCCTTACTCTGAACGAGAACCACTTGACGTAGCATCGCCCGACATCCAGTAAAGTTTGCATGGCAGAGCCAGCACCCTCCAGGATGACGTTCATCGCCGCGTCATTGGCTCCAACCCAGGGCTTGGTGACAAGCCGAACGCCCTTCTTAAAGGCCTCAAAAGACATCTTGTCCTTCAAGTTCATCTCATAAAGATCACCCATGAACTCGTCAGGAGTTATCTTCGAGTGAACGTTCATGACCACCACCTTTGGCCCCAGCTGTTCATTAACCCTAACTTCAAGCCCTACCTCTTCAAATTTCGCGTTATCCACAATTCGCTTCCGCTCCGCTACTGACGGGGTACGAATAATCGCTCCACCGTCGCGCAGAGGTTTCACCTCATGGATCCGAACCCCCAAGGTTGGCCCCACCTCCTTCACCACCTGATCGACCACGTCCTTTGCGGTCTTCCCAGCAGCTTTGCTGCGAACTACCAAAGACCAGGTCTCTACTGGCCGAGGTATCTCCAGAGGGGGTGTAACCACCACTGGACCAGCCCTAGGCACACCCACCGGCGGAAGCTGCGTTTGGCCTCCATGGCCATGTACCACATGGCCAACAGCCGCACGAGGGCCGGCTTCCAAACGCCCCATTAGGCGCTCATTTTCCGCTATTAGCGTAAATATGAGCTCCTCATACTGGCTTGTGTAGTCAGAAAGACTACACACCAGCGAATTCTCCAATCCGTTTCCTAAGGCCAATTTAAGCACATCTCTGCTAAGCGCCTTCATCTGAACGATGGGACTCTCTCCCTTACGCTTCATCGGCACCCTGCCGTCCACGACACGTGGCGCAGCCGGCGCCTCAGCAACAGGGACAGCACCCACCGCTGCCCTATGCTCCACATCCCCCGCAAGCTCCACAAGGCTGCTGGCAGAGCCAAGAGCCTCGCGCACACTCATTCCTGCTCCCATGTTCGCCCTAAGGTTCCCATGGGAGCCCATTCTCACTTCCCCTTCACTCACCGAATCATCACTCATATCGACGGCCACCTCAGAGGCTGTCCTCCTCAGCTGCCGTCCCTTTCTTTGCCTGGCCAATGGGCGCTCGTCATCCGACGACGTTCCCACCGCCACTGCCGCTGCCGACGCTGACGTCGACGCCAACTCCGACGTCGACGCAGACGTCGACGCCCTCTCCTCAGCGCTCTTCTTCTTCGGTGGTGCCATCGCCCACCGGCGCAACAACTGTTTGTTTGTTTACAAAGAAACAAACAAACGGTATGCACACACACACAAGTACAAAAGACCCGCTACCTAACTCACACGCACACGAGCTTGGTTCACTAAGCTGACTTAAATCACTCCTACGGACAAAGCACAAAAGAGAATGCGCGATTACTCACTGATAACGATTTACCGCTATGGCAATAAACCGCTGTCACTTGGATTGAACAAATAAATCGAATATTTCGTTTTAACTACGGAGCAAACACGTCCGCACGCCTCAACGATCTGAAACCGACTGTTGGGTTCGTGCAAATGTATGTAACAGCCAGAAGAAAGCATTTCCGACCCTATAAAGTATATATATTCTTGATCAGCATCAACAGCCGAGTCGATATAGACATGTCCGTCTGTCCGTATGAACGTTGAGATCTCAGAGATGGTAAGAGATAGAGGTTTGAGGTGTATGAAACATATATTTCTTATACTTGCAGGCAGATCAAGTTTAGTTTTGATTTTTGCCACGCCCCCTGCCTCCCCCGCAAATTGAAAAAAACCGTCATATCTTCCACAATTTTGGAGTTAGTTTGTTCGAACCTTCTAGACATATATCTCTCATCATTACTTATCGAGCCCCCATTCATTGTTTTCCGATCAGATGAACGATAGTAGAGTTGCCACCCCCGCAATTGGAAAAACACCTCAAATATCCCGCAATTTTGGAGTTAAGTTGTTCGAACCTTCTAGGCATATATTCTACTCATCATTACTTATCGAGCTCTAATACATCGTTTTCCGATCAGATGAACGATAGTAGAATTGCCACCCCCGCAATTTGAAAAACACCTCAAATATCTCGCAATTTTAGAGATAGGTGTTTCGAACTTTCTAGACATATATTCTACTCATCATTACTTTTCGAACCCCCATACATTGTTTTCCGATCAGATAAACGATAGTAGAGTTGCCACCCCCGCAATTGGAAAAACACCTCAAATATCCCGCAATTTTGGAGTTAGGTTGTTTAAACCATCTAGACATATATTTTACTCATCATTACCTATGAAGCATACATCGTTTTCCGATCAGATGCACGATAGTAGAGTTGCCACCCCAATTTGAAAAACACCGGAGGGGTGTGATGCGACAGGAAGAAGAGAGTTGCACCCCAATTGAAAAACACCTCAAATGTCCCGCAATTTTGGAGTTGTTGTTCGAACCTTCTGTCATCATTATTATCATGTTTGATCAGGGCTGGAGAAATACTTAGAGATAGGTGTTTCGAACTTAGACATATACTACCATCATTACTTCGAACCCCCATACATGTTTCCGATCAGATAAACGATAGTAGAGTTGCACGCAATTGGAAAAACACCAAATATCCGCAATTTTAGAGTTAGGTTGTTTACCACTAGACATATATTTTACCATTATAGGTACGTTTTCCGATCAGATGCCGAAGAGAGTGCCCCCCCGCAATTGAAAACACCTCAAATGTCCCAAAATTTTGGAGTTAGGTTGTTCGAACCTTCTAGACATATCTTTTACTCATCATTACTTATCGAGCCCCCATACATTGTTTTCCGATCAGATGAACGATAGTAGAGTTGCCACCCCCGCAATTGGAAAAACACCTCAAATATCCCGAAATTTTGGAGTTAAGTTGTTCGAACCTTCTAGGCATATATTCTACTCATCATTACTTATCGAGCTCTAATACATCGTTTTCCGATCAGATGAACGATAGTAGAATTGCCACCCCCCCGCAATTTGAAAAACACCTCAAATATCTCGCAATTTTAGAGATAGGTGTTTCGAACTTTCTAGACATATATTCTACTCATCATTACTTTTCGAACCCCCATACATTGTTTTCCGATCAGATAAACGATAGTAGAGTTGCCACCCCCGCAATTGGAAAAACACCTCAAATATCCCGCAATTTTAGAGTTAGGTTGTTTAAACCATCTAGACATATATTTTACTCATCATTACCTATGAAGCATACATCGTTTTCCGATCAGATGCACGATAGTAGAGTTGCCACCCCCGCAATTTGAAAAACACCTCAAATGTCCCACAATTTTGGAGTTAGGTTGTTCGAACCTTCTAGACATATCTTTTACTCATCATTACTTATCGAGCCCCCATACATTGTTTTCCGATCAGATGAACGATAGTAGAGTTGCCACCCCCGCAATTTGAAAAACACCTCAAATGTCCCGCAATTTTGGAGTTAGGTTGTTTGAACCTTTTAGACATATATTTTACTCATCATTACCTAACGAGCCCCCATACATTGTTTTCCGATCAGATAAACGATAGTAGAGTTGCCACCCCCGCAATTTGAAAAACACCTCAAATGTCCCGCAATTTTGGAGTTAGGTTGTTTGAACTTTTTAGACATATCTTTTACTCATCATTACTTATCGAGCCCCCATACATTGTTTTCCGATCAGATGAACGATAGTAGAGTTGCCACCCCCGCAATTTGAAAAACACCTCAAATATCTCGCAATTTTAGAGATAGGTGTTTCGAACTTTCTAGACATATATTCTACTCATCATTACTTTTCGAACCCCCATACATTGTTTTCCGATCAGATAAACGATAGTAGAGTTGCCACCCCCGCAATTGGAAAAACACCTCAAATATCCCGCAATTTTAGAGTTAGGTTGTTTAAACCATCTAGACATATATTTTACTCATCATTACCTATGAAGCATACATCGTTTTCCGATCAGATGCACGATAGTAGAGTTGCCACCCCCGCAATTTGAAAAACACCTCAAATGTCCCGCAATTTTGGAGTTAGGTTGTTCGAACCTTCTAGACATATCTTTTACTCATCATTACTTATCGAGCCCCCATACATTGTTTTCCGATCAGATGAACGATAGTAGAGTTGCCACCCCCGCAATTGGAAAAACACCTCAAATGTCCCGCAATTTTGGAGTTAGGTTGTTTGAACTTTTTAGACATATATTCTACTCATCATTACTTATCGAGCTCTAATACATCGTTTTCCGATCAGATGAACGATAGTAGAATTGCCACCCCCGCAATTTGAAAAACACCTCAAATATCTCGCAATTTTAGAGATAGGTGTTTCGAACTTTCTAGACATATATTCTACTCATCATTACTTTTCGAACCCCCATACATTGTTTTCCGATCAGATAAACGATAGTAGAGTTGCCACCCCCGCAATTGGAAAAACACCTCAAATATCCCGCAATTTTAGAGTTAGGTTGTTTAAACCATCTAGACATATATTTTACTCATCATTACCTATGAAGCATACATCGTTTTCCGATCAGATGCACGATAGTAGAGTTGCCACCCCCGCAATTTGAAAAACACCTCAAATGTCCCACAATTTTGGAGTTAGGTTGTTCGAACCTTCTAGACATATCTTTTACTCATCATTACTTATCGAGCCCCCATACATTGTTTTCCGATCAGATGAACGATAGTAGAGTTGCCACCCCCGCAATTTGAAAAACACCTCAAATGTCCCGCAATTTTGGAGTTAGGTTGTTTGAACCTTTTAGACATATATTTTACTCATCATTACCTAACGAGCCCCCATACATTGTTTTCCGATCAGATAAACGATAGTAGAGTTGCCACCCCCGCAATTTGAAAAACACCTCAAATGTCCCGCAATTTTGGAGTTAGGTTGTTTGAACTTTTTAGACATATCTTTTACTCATCATTACTTATCGAGCCCCCATACATTGTTTTCCGATCAGATGAACGATAGTAGAGTTGCCACCCCCGCAATTTGAAAAACACCTCAAATATCTCGCAATTTTAGAGATAGGTGTTTCGAACTTTCTAGACATATATTCTACTCATCATTACTTTTCGAACCCCCATACATTGTTTTCCGATCAGATAAACGATAGTAGAGTTGCCACCCCCGCAATTGGAAAAACACCTCAAATATCCCGCAATTTTAGAGTTAGGTTGTTTAAACCATCTAGACATATATTTTACTCATCATTACCTATGAAGCATACATCGTTTTCCGATCAGATGCACGATAGTAGAGTTGCCACCCCCGCAATTTGAAAAACACCTCAAATGTCCCGCAATTTTGGAGTTAGGTTGTTCGAACCTTCTAGACATATCTTTTACTCATCATTACTTATCGAGCCCCCATACATTGTTTTCCGATCAGATGAACGATAGTAGAGTTGCCACCCCCGCAATTGGAAAAACACCTCAAATGTCCCGCAATTTTGGAGTTAGGTTGTTTGAACTTTTTAGACATATATTTTACTCATCATTACCTATCGAGCCCCCATACATTGTTTTCCGATCAGATAAACGATAGTAGAGTTGCCACCCCCGCAATTGGAAAAACACCTCAAATGTCCCGCAATTTTGGAGTTAGGTTGTTCGAACCTTCTGGACATATATTCTACTCGTCATTACTTATCGAGCCCCCATGCATTGTCCTGCCAGATATTTTCGTCTCTAACACTGTGGTTGGTTCTTAATTTGGTATGTTAGTTTGGATTTGTATTTGTGTATGTTGAATTGGCTTTGTGTTTGTTGGTTTGGATTTGTGTTTGTTGGTTTTGGATTTGTATTTGTTGGTTTAGACTTGTATTTGTTGGTTTGGATTTGTATTTGTTGGTTTGGATTTCTATTTAATTTTTTTTGGAGATTTTGGTTTATTTTGTTGTTGTTGAAGAACAACTCAAACGCACCTAAGTGCTAGCCGTAGGGTTTTTTTCTCCTTGATTTGCAAATTTTTTTTTTTGTTGTTGCAATTCACACGCGTCAGCTTTATTGCCAGCCTTGGCTGTACTTTTTATTTTGCATATATTTCAGTGTATTACGCTTCGAAATCGGTCTCCAGAACCTTTTTCTTAATTGCACGCATTCGGGTCTTATGCACTCCCGAATCTTACGCGCGCTTCAACAAAAAAAAATATTGCTGTCCATTGCAATAGGGACACATAACAGGCTTGGAACCGTCGATACCGCCAGGCATGGAACTAGTCCGCAAAAAAACTCAAATGAGTCCTTATCCTTGATCGCCTGTCCTGCACTCCACGTGTGGCTTCGACCTACGACCCTGGAAACTCCTTCTGGTACCGGCTATGCCACGAACAGAACCTTGACATGATATACACCAATACATTTGCATGTACTATCGCCCAGCTTGTATAAACTCTGCCTCTTCCGCTCTAGTATGTCGCATCGAATCCTATTATGCCCAAGCTTGGCGTTATATGTTCCGGCTTTGCAACTCTGTTTAAAATTCCGGTATAACACTTGACCCACCGAAAATTTAATCTGCCGACATCGCTTATTGTATACTTTTTCAGACCGCTTGAGGGCTAGCTCAAGCTCTTTACTTATTTGGCTTCTCAGGAGCAACATTCGGTCTGCTTGCAAGTACTCCTGATCGGCAGCTGATATACCACCTAGTTGCCGCGCTATAGAATATGCATTCCCATGTTGCATCATTTTGGTTCCAAACATCGCCGAAAATGGATCCATGCCTATAGAAGTGTGCCAATCACTATGCAATGCAAATGCTATGTCTCTGAGGTAACAATCCCAATTTCTTTGGTCAGCACCAATGTAAACTCGTAGCATCTGTAAGACCGACCTATTCACGCGTTCAGCTGCATTTGCTTGTGGTGAGTAAAAAACTGTCCGGATATTATTAACTCCATACTTCGTTACCAGGTACCAGAGTGTACAAATTCTGGCACCCCAAACTGGTGAAAAACTCCCTCCTCCAAGAACCGAACTAACTCTGTTGCAGTAGCTTTTCGCATAGAATTTAACCAAACGTACTTTGTCTTTACAAAAAGTGTCTTTACTAAGTGGTCTAGACAAACAAATACTACTGTGTTTCCCGCCTTACTCCTTGTATATGGACCCATAAAATCGATATAAAAATTTTTTGTAGCGGTCTTTCTGTCAGTTGCTGCTGTCCCATTGTAGGTCGAGTTATCTGAATTGTTGTTTTTGTCCCCTTGCAAACTTCACAGCCTTTAATCAACTCCTGTATATCGGCAACCATTCCTGGCCAGTAATATCTCTGGCGTATTCTCCTTAATGTTTTATGGATGCCGTGTCCTGCCGCTGGTGAATGATGTGAACGACTCATCAAATCATCCCGCAGATCTGCAGGTACCCACAATTTCTACGCTCTGTCATCTTCGTCTGAATCTCCACGCCTAAATCCGGTGCGCTTATATACATAGCCATCCGAAGTGCAAATGTCAGGCAATTCTTCTTTTCGTTCATTTGCTGTTTGCACCAGAGTTTTGTATTCGTCTGAACTAAACGCCTTTGAACCAAGATCGATATCTAAATCTGAATGACTTATCTTTAGTTCATCCATATGAATCCGCGATAGGGCATCTGGAACTATGTTTTGCGCTCCTTTGCGATGCTCAATTACGAAATCGAAGGCCTGTAATTTTAAGCTCCATCGGGCCAGCCTACCGGACAAGTTTTCTTGGCCCATCAGCCACTTTAAACTGGCATGATCCGTAATAATTTTGAAAGGGGTACCTTCCACGTATGCCCTAAACTTGCTGACACTAAGAATAGCTGCATAACATTCTAACTCTGTGATGCCTTATTTAGCTTCTCAGACATAAGGGCCACCGGATGCTCATTACCCTCATCATCTTCCTGGAATAATACACCTCCCACACCAGTCGTTGAGGCATCACATTGCACCCAAAAGGGCCTTTTAAAGTCAGGTGTTACTAGTACCGGGGCTGATATCAGGCTAGCCTTTAGTGAATCGAATGCTCAGTCATTGCAAACTTCTTTATTCTCTCCTTCGTTAGGCAGTCGTGCAAAGCGGTTGCTAGTACTGCTTAGTTTTGTCTATACTGCGGTACCACCCTGTCATCCCCAGAATCCAACTGATCTCAATTGGAACACAACTTATCTGGAAACAAGCTGTGTCCTGTCACGGTCGCCATTATGTTGGCCGCTTTCTCGGCCAGTTTAAATTGAGATTTTGGATCTTCACTAGATCCGTTCAAACGCCTTGACTCCCCAGTTGCTGCCGGTTGTGAAGGAAAAATGCGTCGCTTCACGTTATAATAAGGTTTATTAACTGGCTTCGTGCCGATGTTTGCGCTGTGGCGGGTCTATGCTTACTAACTAAGTGAGAATGTACAAGAGCTTAATGAAGTCTAGAGAGTAATAAGTATTAGAATAAAGAGAGTAAATGAGAGCAGGACTGGCGTTGCCAGCCTGGGATAAATTCATACGATAGTTAAGTGCAGCTTAAAGAATAGTATTCGATATAGATATAAATTCAAATATTAACGTAAATTCAAATTCAAAGTGGCGTTGTCCCCCAACATCCTCCCCTCGTTGAAAGGTGTAACTTTCAAGGACTAATTGGTGTGCGGGAGGGGAAGAGGTGCCAGCTTGTGGATCGGGCGACGAAAAACTCCCTTAGTGGTTCGTGCGTCGGCAACCCGGACCTTTCCGTCCTTCCCAGGAATGGCTGCCACGACTCTGGCTAACAACCAATGCTGGGGCGGTGTGTTGTCTTCATGTACGATTACCAGTTGACCCTCAGAAATGTTTGGCTGCTCCTTGGTCCATTTTCCTCGCTGCTGGAGAGTATGAAGATAATCTCGCTGCCACAATGCCCAGAAGTGCTGCTTTAAATACGTTGTCCTCTGCCACCGGTCAAGGTATCTAAGTTTCTTCTCAGGATTGTCGCTGTTGTGGTAAAGATGCTCTTCAGGTGCGCTAGTTAACGGAGCTCCAATTAATAGATGCGCGGGCGTGATTGCGCTCGTATCATTTGGATCGTCTGTGGCTGGTGAAATCGGTCTGGAGTTTAATATGGCTTCGACGTCGATAAACAGGGTCTGAAGCTCCTCAAAGGTTAGGTGCGCCTCCGCCATGTTCTTGAGAGCCAATGATTTTGCCGATTTCACCGCTGCCTCCCAGAGGCCTCCAAAGTGTGGAGCTCTAGGTGGAATAAAGGAGAAGTCAAAGCCTTTATTAGTGCAAAAAACATTAATGAGATCGATAGCGTTCGTGTTAAGGATTTGATCTTTAAATCCCGATAATTTCGTGGCCGCGCCAACGAAATTTGTTGCGTTGTCGCAAAATAGACGGAGAGGAATCCCACGTCTGGCGACAAATCTTCGGATGCAAAGTAAAAAGGCGTTTGTAGACAGCTCCGATACTAATTCGATGTGTACTGCCTTCGATGAGAAGCAAACAAATATGGCGCAATAGGTTTTATAGGGTGGTTTGCCTCTGATTCTGTATGTTGTAAAAAATGGACCGCAGAAATCGACGCCGGTGACTAAAAATGGTCTTCCTCCGAGTAGTCGATCTGCCGGTAGGTCTCCCATCATTTGTTGCATGAAGCGTGGTTTGTAGTGGAAGCACACTGTGCAGTCGCGAACCACTTTTCTGATCAATTTTCTTGCATTGATTACCCACAGTTTCTCCCTAAGTATTGAAAGAAGAATTCTGGGGCCTGCATGTAGGTTTGTCCTAAGTAGGAATTCAATATAAAGTTTTGTGAAACGATGTTTCTGCGGTAGCAAAGCCTGAAACTTTGCGTTATATGGTATTTCTGCCTGCGCTAACCTACCACCCACTCTCATCACACACACTTCAGCATCGCTTAGGGTCATTTTATGTACAAATGGCGAAAGCCGTTGTAAGCTAGGCTGTAACGTCTTGTTTTTCCCTAAGGCTACTAGTTCTGCTGCATATGATTCTTGCTGAATTTGTGAAATAATTCTCCAAAAGGTTTGATTCAATTCTATGGCAGGTATATGAATAATGTCTTCTGGTGTAAGAAGTGATATCAGGTTTGATTTTGTTAACGCTGCGATAGATGTACGATAGGATTCGTAGGATCCGAGTGTACGATGAACACTTGTTTATAATGTCATTTAAGGTTGATGGTAGCTGCGTACCGTTTAGGTTGTTACAGACTAGTGCTGTTTTCGTGCGAACTTCTATAGGCGGTGGGAGTGGCTCGATTTGGTTTGGCCATTTGTCAGATGAATGACTCAGAAATTCTGGCCCTGTTAGCCATATATTGGAGAGTAGATCTTGTGCGCGACACCCTCTGGACACAATATCGGCTGGATTCTTTGCTGAAGGGACATGTTTCCAAGTTATGTCGCCTTTGTTCTGTTGCAGCTCGGAAACTCTATTAGCCACAAAACAATGTAGTTTGGATGCGTGCATGTTCATCCACTGGAGTACAATTTTTGAATCCGTCCAAAAATATACGTGCTCCACATATTTTTCTAATTTCGATGCGAATTTCTGCCATGTTCGGTTAAGCAACAGTGCCGCGCAAAGTTCGAGCCTCGGAATTGATTGCACTTTAGTGGGTGCAACCTTTGATTTTGCGATCAGCAAATTGACCTTGATTCCTTCCGTAGTTTCCGTTCGAACGTATATGCAACATCCAAACGCTCGTTCGGATGCGTCGGAAAACCCATGAATTTCCGATGTAGTTGTAAGTGATGTGTGAACATATCGAGGGATCTGCAGATGCGATAAGTCGGATAGTTCCTGTAGTAGCTCTTTCCAACGAGTAAGTAGCTCCTTATCAATTGGTGTATCCCACTCGAGTCCCTTTAGTGTGAGATCCTGAAATAAAATTTTACAGCTTATAATTGCGGGGCTGATGAATCCTAACAGATCAAACATTCGTGCTACGACAGACAAAATGGATCGGCGAGTATACGATTCTGTGGATTGCAATTTGAATCGAAATACAAAGACATTTCGGACAATTCGGCTGCCATGCGATTCCCAGTTTTTTCGTAACATCTTGATACTCCAGCTTGATGAATACTTCGTCTTCAGACGTTGGAATGATTTGAGGAGAATTGCTGCTGAATTTCGTGAGATGCAATCCAGCCTTGGATAATAGTTTGATTATGTCATCCTTCTTATGTTGCAGTTCGTCTATCGTATCTGCGCCAGTCAGCACGTCATCGACGTATAAGTCACTGCGCAAGGTTGCAGCGCACAGTGGTTGCTTTCATAGGCCAAAAATAAAAAAATTAAAGTCAGAATTTTTTTGAAATAAATGGTTGTACCATCTCTAATATAAATAAAGTTGTCACCACTAACTTTGTTTTCGTTTCATTACATCCTCAATTTCTAAAATTCGCATCTGTATTGGAGACACGTGTTCACTCTTTTTTTTATTTTGAGCGGCTGGCCTGTGAATCTAAACTTTGAAAATCAAAAATAATTATAAATAGTGTCTGAATAAATTGAATGAATGATGCATTTTGAACACAATGGTATAAACTTTATCTGAGAAATTTAATATGTGTTTTGTTTTTGTTGTGCTTTGTGTAACGTCAATTTTTACTTATGTGTAATTTTAGTGTGTTTTCCATATAACTTTCATTATTTCACGTAAGGTTTTAGTTGTGGCGCCCCTCTCAGCCCCTCCTAATTCTTTTTCCCTGACAGAGGTCCATATTTGAGGAATCAAAAAGTGTTTACACTAGCTGCAAGAAAGTGCAAGTTCTCTAGTAATACTTAAAAGTACAGTGAGTGCCAGTTGTATGGATGACTGTTTTCTACTTGGGATTTGTCGCATTCTCTGCAATGCTTTTGTTCTGTGCAATGTATTTGTTGTTTTGTCACTGTATTGATGTTGTTTTGTCACTGTGTTGTTGATGTTATTGGGTAATATTGTTTATGTTAAAATAATTTTGTTTGCATATAATTATTATTTATTATTTTTTGTTTTGGATCGGACTCTTCGTATGACTGCGTATTATCCCGAATGGTTATTTTTGAAATCTGGTGCGTTTAATAGAATATTAAACGTTAAGCATATTTAAGTTTAAAAAATATGCGTTTTTTGTTCACTTTGAAAAATTAATTTACAAAAAAAAAATGGAATTTTTTTTTACAGTGTCCAACCACGCCCACTTTTTTATAAAATCATTATTATATTTTAGTCAGCTTATATTCCAAGTTTCAGGTCATTATCTCCTTTGGAAGTATTTTTGGCCGCTCACTCCATATAACGCAGCCACTGTGCAGCGCCTACTGGATGTTCCGTTTCGTGTTCATCAGCGATGTGGTAGAGTCCTCTTATGGCGAGAAATGGTGCTGCCGACATCCCGTACGTAATTGTGTTTAATTCATATGTCTGGATTTCGCTGTTTTTATCAGGTCTCCATAATATAAGTTGAAACCGTCTGTCTTCCTTGTGCATGACAAATTGGCGGTACATCTTCGCGATATCTCCAGTGAATGCGTACAAATCAACCTTTATTAACTTTAAATTGTCTTTTATATTGCCAATTCTACTTTGCTACGTTTGTATGTCTGTTCGGTTTACAAATGTACCTACGTAAATGCGTACTTCAGCTCATGTGTGTGCCTAATCTTCTGCACCCTGTATATCGGAGTACCGACGAATGTGATGATAAATAGAACCAAAGTACAAACTAACGGAGCAATTTCTGGGTGTATAGAGACAAACTTACAGACATGTATGTGATCATGTGAAAACGGTAACGGTAATTCTGTGCGTATGTGTGTGCCAATTTATTTGTGTGTACTTGCGGTTGTTTTTTGCAGACAGCTAGCTAGCTAAAGTGCGTGGAGAGTTGTAGAAGGGGGGTGGGGTTACGATGTCCACGTGCCCTTGGCTAAGTTAGGGATGAAGTATGAAGTAATCGCCAGTATACCAAGTCCAGTTGATCTTCAGATGATGTCTCATAACTCCATACAGCAATCTGCGAGCAGCCAATAATTTGGAGAATTAAATGAATCCAACTGATCTCAATTGGAACACAACTTATCTGGAAACAAGCTGTGTCCTGTCACGGTCGCCATTATGTTGGCCGCTTTCTCGGCCAGTTTAAATTGAGATTTTGGATCTTCACTAGATCCGTTCAAACGCCTTGACTCCCCAGTTGCTGCCGGTTGTGAAGGAAAAATGCGTCGCTTCACGTTATAATAAGGTTTATTAACTGGCTTCGTGCCGATGTTTGCGCTGTGGCGGGTCTATGCTTACTAACTAAGTGAGAATGTACAAGAAGTCTAATGAAGTCTAGAGAGTAAAAGGTATTAGAATAAAGAGAGTAAATGAGAGCAGGACTGGCGTTGCCAGCCTGGGATAAATTCATGCGATAGTTAAGTGCAGCTTAAAGAATAGTATTCGATATAGATATAAATTCAAATATTAACGTAAATTCAAATTCAAAGTGGCGTTGTCCCCCAACAGTTTGTTTTCTTGGTAGATTTTAGATGCTTTTTCTTGCGTTCTTTTTTTTTTTTTTTTTTGAACATTTTGTTCTTCCCGTTAAATTACGGTTTATTTTGTCACGGTCGCCATGAGGTGAGCTCCGTAGAACAATATAATAAACACCATATTTATTTATAAGTGGGTGGTTTTATTAAGTAGTATTTTTAAATGTTAAAATATATCCGACACATAGCAATGGTGTCTTTATTGTGTGGCTGGTCAAACGGAACTGATTTGTTCCCTTTCAAATATGTTGGCTGAAGCCAGCTTGAGTATGTGGCGAATAAATGTATATATATATATCTGCGTTATGTACTTTAAAGTGTATGCAAAGAATTGTACAAAAAGCTTACGCTGCAATTTAGTTGAGCGCAAGCAATGGTATCATGTTACGCATGAGCATTGCGATTATGTGTGCTTGAGTTTAAGTGAGTTTTGTTTGAATAATTAAATGCAACAAAGTGTCACATTAATGTGCTTATATATGTTTGCATAACTACATACATGTACTCGCTACAAAACAGAGCCAAAATTTGTTTGCCTAAATGTTTATGTTATAGTCCACATTGAGCTGTTAATTACCTTAATAATACTATTTTAGTCAATTTTTTTTATTTTTTTAAATTATTTTTTGAGTGTAGCTGCCCACTTTATCTCCTTTCGTTAGGCCATTCAAAATAGTTAGTCCATTATCGTTGCAGAATTACAACAGTGTCCTTGGGGATTCTGCCAGCCGTATTTGCTACGCATGAGGTTCTATCTATTGCCAATTCTTATATTCATATCGCCAATGACAATAAGGTTCTTTGGACTGTTTTCGAAAAAGGTGTTTTCTACAGGTACAAATTCTGCGTTCCAGTTACTTCCTTTTATATATAAAGGTACTATACTAAAGTTAACACGGCTCGTGTATAATTTTAGGATTTGAATTCCATCGGATTGCGTCATCTCATGATTTATTTATTTATTTATTATTATTATTATTAATCCTAGTGTTACAAGTAAAAACTTAAAGTTTATAACACTAGTCACAACATATATCAAACAATAAAGACATTAAGAATTAAACCTTAACCTAAGTAGAACATATAATTTATTTATTAATTTTTTTTTTCTTTTCTTTTTTTGTTGTAATTTTATGTTATTGTGGTGTAGTGTGTGGTGAACTTAGCTCGAAATAATGGTGCGGCACTAATTGATTTTAATTTATGTGGCAAGTTATTCCACAGGCGAACAGCATATATAAAGAAGTGTTTTTCAGAGACGGATAGCTTACACTTTTGGCAAACAACATTATTCATTCTGTTAGAAGCTGAGAGAGTTAAATTTTCATAGAGATATTCAGGTTCTTTCGAATGTATTAATTTATGAAGTAATATTAATGCTCTTGAGCTTGTGAAGTTATTTAAGGTAAGATTGAAAATTTTATAGGTATAATTAGAAATTCTTTCAGTTCTTCTTTTATTAAATATATACCTAGCAACATCATTAAATACTACTTTTAATCGTTGTTTGCTTTCAGCATCACTTTGTCCAAAAAGCTTAACTCCATAAAAGAGAGACGGTGTTAGGTAGGTTTTAGCTATGAGAAGTCTAAGGTTTTCAGGTACAAAGTATTGGGTCATGTACAGCTGTCGTAGTAAGCCATATGTCTTACCAACCACTTTATTAATATGGTCAGTCCAAGTAAGAGTTTGGTTAAAAACTACTCCTAGATTATTCGCCTTCTCCACATACTATATCTCACTGTCTTCAATATATAGACCATCAAGAGTCTTAATATTTATGGCTTTCTTTTCGTCTACTTTTTTCTTCTTCGTCTACTTTTTTTCGAATGTCTTCCGAAACTTTCAGAAAGGCTGTGGTACAACTTCTATTTTTTCTAAAGCTGGATTGGTTCTGGTTGAGGTAGTCATGTGATATGAGGTAATTATTTATTTGGCTGGCTACTAGAGACTCGAATACTTTCGATAAGTATGGCAAGATAGATATCGGTCTGTAGTCATTTTTCTGCTTGGGGATCGGTATTATTTTTGCTACTTTCCACATTTCAGGAAATGTGGAAGTAGTCAAAGCAGTATTCATTACATGTGTAACGTACTGAAGAGTTTTGGGCAGAATTATTTTTAAAAACTTAGGGTTTATATCATCGAGGCCAGTCGCATTCGATTTTATCTTAAGTATAGCTTCAAGGACATCACACTGACTAACACACGCAAAGCTAAAGCTACTATCACAGATACAATCAGGTACATAGTTTAAATACGGATTACTGTTAACTTCTGGAACCTGGCTATGGACACATTGAATTTGAGATCGTTGTTTTCCTATCCCCAGCCTGTTTATCTCCCTCCATGACTGACTAGTTGTTATTGCACTGTTAAACTTATTGCACAAATATTTACTTTTAGCACTAAATATCATTCTGTTGATATTTAGTCTCATATTTTTAAAATGTGCATAAAGAAAGTCAGTCTTGTACCTCTTCCATTTCTTGTACGCCTGGTCCCGTAGTGAAATAGCACGTTTAATATCAGCACTAAACCACTGGTTGCCCCTTGGCCTAATAATTTTTCTTTTTAAAGGTACAAACGTGTTATATAAGTGATTTATATTAAACTGAAGGTGCTCAACTTGCTCGTCCACTGTGGGTAAAAGAAATAAACTGTTCCAGTCACATTTATGTTGTTCGTCATTTAATTGGTCATAGTCAATATTTTTAAAATCTCTATACATTATAGGGTAGTAAGTGAGGTCAAGAGAAATATTATAAGTAAGAAATATGAGGTCATGTTGTGAAAAAGCAGGTACAGAAATTTGATCATATAAAAGAACATTATTTGGTTGGTTCACAAAGAACACATCCAAGAGAGTGTTACAGTTTCCTGTATAATGAGTCGGTATACTGAAATTTATAAGATGCAGGTCCAAAGCTTCCATGCTACGCGTCAAGTGTTTTTCCTTTAAGACGTCACTATTTAGGTCTCCAGCAATGATAATATCATTATATTGCACAGATAGACTAGAAATAAGCGATATTATGTCGGAATAGTCAATACCTCGATTTGGTCGATATATACATCCAATCAAAGCTTTAACCTAATTTTTTGTACTACAAATCTCTAGAAAAATATACTCAATTGAGTTTCCACCATCCTGCTTGCAAATAAATTTAGTTTTTAATTTGTTGTTTACAAATATTGCAACAAAGAGTAAACAAAGAGTACCCTTCACACGAAACAATAACGTCACACATATCAGAGACAAACCACGTTTCAGACACACATATTACATCTACATCAGAATTAACCAGAGACCGGATATAACAGTTACTGGTAAAAAAAAATATAAATAAACAGTTATATTACAATTTTAAAATAAAAGTTTTGAATTAAGAATTAAAAATCGATTTTTATTTTAAAACTCGAGAAATACCAATTATTTTATGATTTTTATTTTATTACTCAGCTCATAAAAATTATTTTTGATTTTAATAAATTTTTTTCAGATGATAACAGTTATTGATGACTTTTTTAAAATAAAATTATTCAGAGACATTTATTTTTTACGTCATAATATAAAAGTCATTTGTTTATTTGTTGAAAAAAAAATCGACAAATGGTGGCTGTCAACCAAAAAAAAGAAAAAACTGAATATGTACGTTATAAAAAGGCTTAATGAACTAAGAAAGCCAAACAAGGAAAATCTAACAAAATTACAAATCGACTAGTAACCAGTGTTTAAAAAACTGCAATAAGTTTCATTTCTTTAATTTTGCTTCTGCTTCTGCTTTTGAAAAAATACAAAAATCGCAGTCGAAGCAGCAGAAAAAACTGATTTCTGAGAAAAAGCGAGCAGCAGCTGCTGTCGTCGTTTCCAAATTTTTGATTTGGATTTTTTGCCGCTTTTGGTGAGTAGCGTAAGTCGAAGCAGCAGCACGTGTACGACTTTTGCAAGTCGACACCAGCGCAGCCGCGACAGAAGTAGCTGGCGACTGATTTCTGATTTTGCTGTTTGATTTTTTCTGCACTTTCGTATACGTTATGACCTGCACAATTTGTAAGACAATTTAGTTGTCAATAAAATAAAAATTAAATCAAAATATCAAAATCCAATTAAAATTTATAAAATCCAAAAAAAAGTTTTAAATCGTAATATGACTATTTTTTTTGGTAGAAATATTAAGATGTAGCCACTGTTAATAAAAACTGCCTAAATGCAATTGTTCACCTTGAAAAATTTTTTTTTGTTTTTTTACAATGGACTAAAAACAAAGCAATTATTTTCAATAAACTCCAAAAAACACACAATTTTCGTCTTTGGATTTGTTTTTAATGGATTAAACTATAATAAAAACTTCTTTATCAACTTTCAATTTAGGCTATACAATGTGCCGATATTCCTGCAAACAACCCCTATAGGAATAATATTATCAAAAATCAAACTGCATAATCAGAAATCAGTCGCCAGCTACTTCTGTCGCGGCTGCGCTGCCGTCGACTTGCAAAAGTCGTACACGTGCTGCTGCTTCGACTTACGCTACTCACCAAAAGCGGCAAAAAATCAAAATCAAAAATTTGGAAACGACGACAGCAGCTGCTGCTCGCTTTTTCTCAGAAATCAGTTTTTGCTGCTGCTTCGACTGCGACTTTTGTATTTTTTCAAAAGCAGAAGCAGACACAACTGTTCATTTTGAACAGTCGCAAAGAGTCGATGCTGTGAAAAGTCAAAATTTTGCGACTTTTGCTACTACGACTGATGCAATTTAAACACTGCTAGTAACGACTCCGACACGGTGGGGAAATTTATTTGCCCGTCCGGCCAGCTATGGCCCAGTTCACAGCCAATTGAAGCCAACGACGTTACTAGACCTAACACAAATTTAAATAGTATAGAAGTCGAAAAAGAGAAAAAGAGAAGGGTGAGGAAAAAGAAAAGGCTTAAAAATATTTTTACAAAATCATAAACACAAACAATAAATAAACAATATTATAGAATGAACAAAAACAATATAAAATAAAACAATTATGAAAATAAAATTTAAAATTAAATAATTAAAAAAAAAGGAAAAATTAAATTAAATTAAATATAATAAAAATAAAATAAATATAAGCTAAAATAAAGATGAATTAAATCATCCGGAAAATCTCTGACCCGGTGGGGGAGAGATGTCAAAGAGATGGCCGACACATCTGACTAGTTTTGGTACCACTACTCAGCTACAAAATTCCACAGAAAACGGAAGGCTAAACTTACTTACAAAACATTAGGCTTTATCGATTTCCCTTGTCGAGCTGATCAAGAATATGTTTACAATTTGGTCTTCAATGGCTCCTTCCATGTGATATATGTAAATGACTTTTATGCAATGCCTTAAAAAATAAAAGTCTCTGAATAATTTTTATTAAAGCCTTTTATAAATATAAGTCATCTATAACAGTTATTAGTGAAGAAAAGTGATAAAAATCAAAAATAATTGTTATGAGCATAGTAATAAAATAAAAATCACAAAATAATTGGTATTTCCCGAGTTTTAAAATAAAAATTAAAGAATAATTGTTATTCCCCGAGTTTTATTATAAAACGCAAAATATAACTGGTAAATAATTAGTTGTTTGATGAAACTTATAACTGTTACGGTCCCTGGAATTAACAAATAAATTTCTAAATTCGTCTATTTTTTTCGTTAAGCTTTGAGCATTAATATGACATACTTTAAATCCTTTCTGTTGTTTGCATAATATCGTAATCAGAGCATGACTGTTCACCTGTGGCTTAATTAAATTATTTTGCTCTTTAAGTATAAATTAAAACCTAGAATTAGATACGCACCTAACATACAAGAATCGTTCAAAATAACACACACCAACAATTTAAAACTACGTTTGGACAAATACAAATATTTTTTAGAGAAGTATACTTAAGTCTATCAGATTTCCTAAAGATCATCACTCAGTGCGAATTACGCCATTGCTTTTTTCACACCTACAGCAATGCCCCCAATGGCTTTTCCAAAGCGAGTATTACGCGAAGCTGGGTTCCAATATACGTTATAAGCGCTGAAGTATTTTTCAAATAGATTAATTATTTCTAGTAAAATAAAACCATCAAAGGACATAACATATTTAAAAAACTGGGGGTACATAAACCTATTTTCTAGACCATGGATGTTGTAGGACAGGACATTTAACATTTTCATATTATGTGTTTGTATACTTATTTTAGTTTTTTGTTGTTCTTTCTAGCAGTGCCTCGTATTTGAAATTGGCTGAATCGAATTTGTCACCAAAAATTAATTTCATGCGCTGCTCAACTAGCTGCCCTTTGCTGACTAGATTGTGGTTGTTATCAAAGTACATCCAAGTTCCCTTGACGTTTAAACTGTCATTTCTGACGAACATTTTAGTGTTTTTTATTTGACTTAATTCTTTTTTAAGCTGCATGAGTGCCTTTTTTGTTGCTGCTTATCTTCCGATAGATCCTTTTCTATGTATATCGCAGTTCCCGCAAGTTTTCTTGTTTTTTTTTAACACTGTAGTGACGCTTGAATACCAGATTGAAACTAAAAGATTGTGTTGATGCCCAAAAGTAGGCAGCGCTTACTGAAGAGAAAGAAAAATTTGTGGGAGAAAATTGGTTAATAGCATTAAGGAGAGCCACAGATAAAAAGGTGAAACCCCCTTTAAACCGTTAAAAACTTTCTTCGTGCTGCTCTTCCAAACAAAATTCTTTTCTAATTTTGGCAACCGACGCAACAAGTTGATTTATTTTCGTATCGTATCAAAAATTACAATAAGAAAAAAATTTTAGTTAAAAGTGACCCATACCGGATCCGCTGCATTTAACTGCAGCCAAAAACATTTTTTTGTGTGCCATACTCCCAAAAGGCTAAGTTAGCCTTTTGTTCTCAAGTAGAATTTTTTTTGTTCGCTGGCCAGTATTTTCAACACCCACATTTAATTTTAGGTGTGGCACTTATTCCTAATCTCGACCTGAGTCTTTAAATTCGGCCCAATATAAGCCAATACCCGAGGCCAACGCTGGCCATTTAACAGCTGATATTAATTCATTTAACGATCCCATCGACTTCCCCCCGTCCACCAAACTTAACGAAGAAGAGAAAAAGCTCCAATCAGCGAGTAAATTTGTGACAGCAGAACTGTAAGCTCAGCAGGCCAGCTTAGTACTAAAGGCTGGCAACAGCGGTGCGGCTGCCTAATATATTATTCTTTGGGATCGGAGTGAAAAGTCGGAGTTTTTCGTAAAAATCATAGGGGGAAAGGCCATCTAAAGATATTTGTGTTCCTCGCAACCCCCATCGTGGGCCAGCTCGTATTTTTTTTTTGATTGTGCAAACCGAAAAAAAAGAAATCCAAAAGGAGAGCTACTTTGGTAGATTTTTCTTTGCTCCGTGCGTTCTCTGGATATCCTTGAGAGAGAGAGAGTGATAATGAGAGGCCATAACGGTGCTGAATCTCTTTAGACGGCGGAATTAGTGACAGTGTGTGTAAGAAAAGGAAAAAAAATCTTTTTTTTTTTTGTTGGCAAATTCTTCCTAATTCTCCGTTATTTAGACCGACATCTTTGAGCTCGAGAGTTGCTCGGCAAAGAAACTGGTAAATTCGTGGAAGAAGGAAACAGGAAAAGAGTGTCAGAGAGAAAACTAATTTATGGTGCTAACATTTTTTTTGGGTGTATTTTTTTTGTGTGTTCCTTGTATCCATTTTTCAGCCGTTGCAGCCATTGGAAGCGCTTCTTCGTGGAAAAAGCCATGTAAGTCATTGCTAAAGCAATAATTAAAATATTAAAAACTAGGAGAGACCCTCAAAAGAGTGAGATGCCTCCTATTGCGTTGAATTAGAAATTCTCTTATATTTGTATCTGAACTGATACCTCGCAATTGACGAGAAGTTGATCGTGTATGATTGAAGAGGGGTTTCTTTGGTTGCTCATGTGTTTTGCTTATTCTAAATTATAAATAAAGTAAACTAAATTAACTTTTTTTAAATTCAAGTTGCCAACGTAAGGAATTCCAATTTTCATTAAAATTATTCTCAGATATTTTATTTAAAAGCAAAAAAAAAATAGAAAACAAATTTTGTATTTAATTAATTTATCTAAGTAAATTTATATTACCCACCCCATTAATAATTATTTGTAACAGAGAAATGCAATTGAAGGTTGAGAAAAATGTTTTATAACTTTAAAATATATAATTGTAATTTTATGTCGAAAATGTGCTAAGCGTTATTTTGTGTGGAGCCATGCTGCGTTCTAGGTGAATTGGATAAAGGAAGAGGGAGTTTTAAAAGGGATCACCTGCCGAGATTGGTCAGGCGGGATAAGGTGATCATAGGAAGGGTGGGCAACTGCTATCGCAATACAACTGCACAGCCTCAACTCCGCATCAAGATTCGCAAATCCTTCTGCGTAAAGCCATAAAAGTAGATTTAGTAGTTTCTTTGGCCGCGTTCTTTAAGGGTCGGTTTTGTTTCTTCTCTATACCGGTGTGAATCGACCCAAGTATTGGTTATATCTTTATAGCACGCGAAATTTTAAATAAGTTTGTGCGTATATGCGAGCAAGTGGCCTGATGAAATTTCTGGAATCCACCCATAGCCGACGACCAAGTAGCCGGAAACCACCGCGTGCTCCATTAGCAGTCACACTAACAGCAGCTCGATTATAACGTTTTTCCTTCGTAATATGCTACAACACGTTGCCCACCTTGTCATCAGATTCCAGTTCAGCAATCACACCAATTTTGCCATTTCGGCTATATATTTGCCTGACTGTCTTTGCCCTTACTTGTGGCAGCTCTAGTGTGTTTTTGCAAAGCTTTTGAAATTCATTAAATGGAGAATCTCCTAAGGGTAATCCTTTCACCAGAACGCTCCCCTTTTTGCTCTCTCCTACTAGACGGTTCAGTTCTCTCCTATCTTGCTCTCTGTTCTTTTTTAATTGCTCCACTTTCTGTTGGAGAAGTTAATTTTCTGCTTTGAGCTCGCCCATATTTAAGACAATCTCCTCCCTGAGATTTTGGATTTCATCTTTTGTTGCCAGCTTTTCCATGCGCCTGTTAATGCCGGAGTCAATGGCGTGCACTGCGTTCAAAATATCCGCTAGCGATTGTCCTTCGAAATTTTCCAGTCGAGATCCCTTGGCCACAGACTCTCCTGTTGCTAGTGGAGCATTTCCAGCTGTATTGTTGGTTTCTCCTGCCTATTAATCGTGGCAGGTGAACTGTCCAGGCCCATTATGAATCCGCCTAAAAGTATGCTTAAGAGTCTTTCTGCAACGTTGCAACGATTGTAGCATCCTACCTGTCAAACGTTCCAGAGCCAAAGGCTCTGTAGCGGGTTGCAGGGGTAATTGTAGCGTCATATTTCAATAATATTAAAAACAAATACAGGTCCAATTTCTACAAATCAAATGAGGTATGTCCATCAAGGAGTAATGTGGGTGTGGCTTCGATGTTAGTCGCCACCCTTTTTCTTAACCCACCTGACCATGGCCTCCAACTGAGTTATCAGCTGAGGACCCCTTATGCAAGACCTCTTTACATTTTATGTCCCCGTGCCTTAAGAAATGAAAACTTAGAACATCATTTTCAAATTAATATAATTGACAAAATAATTTACACTTCTTGTGTATAACTTAACGAAATTCATCATGAGGAAATTAAGAACAATAATAAATTCAATTTGGGAGGATTCAATAAATTAGAATCTCAAAACTGTATGACTTAAACTCAAGGGGATACTTAATTACGAATATATTATACATTATTCAAGAAAGTTAAATATAGAAAAATTAAAGAAATAGAGAATATTAAATTTGAAAGTTTGGCATTATTTTGTGTTTTGCCTATGCAGACTGCAAATCTGGTTTTCGTAACATGTTACAAGAATTCAAGAATCTGAATATTCGAAAGATTTCCATATGGAATTGATATACATTGGTATGGAATTGTATATATATTTTTAAACTTGTGCAAAGACTAGACAACCTGCAAAGTGAAACAAGGGATGATAATAATTCATTTTTTCCACTTGATCAATATTTTGCACATACCAACACTCTCGAACTTGTACAATTTAAGCAACATTAATAATAATATATAAATCGGCACTTACATCAAGCTTTTTGTCCCACGCAGAAAGATCTTTCCTTGTGACGGCTGCTGCTGTTAAAAGATGATTAGATGGTGCTTAAATGAGCATTCGTTATGAGCACATGAATCAAAACTTAAACAAGATCAAGTCAACTGTAAAATGTACGTAAATTAGAACATGTTTCACTTTAAGACCATTGCCTACGACTATGAGCAAGAATATCCTTTTTGTTGAACAGACGCATGTCTAGTGGCTTGAGTGTATACAATTATTCGTATTATTTGACCATGGCTGATTACCAAAGGTACAATTCAACATGACAAACTATTCAAATAAAAAGAGTATTCGCAGCTTGTAGTGAATTTAAAGTTAACACGGTTTTTCCAACACATGATTGTTTGGTTAAGGTGAGAAGCCCATGTGGCTCAAACCAACTAATCCGACTGTAGGATCGACATCTATCCAACAAGGGTAGCTATGGGTACATCACACTCCGATGAGCAAGGTTAGGACTCCAACTTCTTGGATTATACCAGTCTTCGTAAGGTGCACAAAACCAGAAAGGTGAACTCCGTCCTACGAAGTCCACTCCAGCGAGCCTACGATACAGGGGTGACCATGCGGTCACAGAATCGATCCGGGTATAAGGAACTTGTCCGGGCACTCTATGCGATAGGAGCTCTACAGATGAGATTTATTCCGGTATAATGCAGATAGCTTGCTTTTCCTATTGGGTAACTAGAGATGTTAAGCCCCAAAAAGTGTCTTTCTCCTCGTCTATGTATGTGTGTTTTGGCCTGCACATGTGTGACCGACACACGACTGTCGCTTTGGGGTTTATGTGCGGATGGCTAGACAGGGAACACAAATATTCAGCACGATTGAGGATTAAGCTGTCTTGTCTTTAATTTAGAATGATTTCAGAAATTGTAGTGCAAGCAAAAAAATACATATGCACACACACACTAATATACAGTCTGGTAGCTGCGATGACTTAACTTTTGTCCAACTGGGCACGTTGACGACCACGAGGAGAAAGAACGAATTTCTCTTCGGTAACCTTCAAGAACCCAGTTGAAGCGCAGAATCCACGTTTTCTTTTCTTATTTTCTTTTGCAAGACAATTTAAAATAACTACCACAGCCAAAGAATAATGCTCGATGCGGATGCTGCCAACTCGATCGAAATGTTTTATGGCAGTCAAAAGCTTGCTGCTATGACAAAGCTCTGATCAGCTGGTAGCACCGCACAGTGGCTCGTTTCGCCGATTTAGCGTTGCAAAAATCATAACTTTTGAACGAAAAGAGATATTTGAAAAATTTCAAAGGGACGATTAAAGAGAATTGATGTAGCTTTAAAATTAGCTAAAGCATGTGTTTGTAGGTGAACAGGGTATCTCCGGATCGGCTGCTAAAGTTCATATTTGAATACACTGAAAAGATTTCATGAAATAGGCAAATCATTTTAATTTTTTTTATTCCTCTTGCAGATAGCACATGTCAATGTTGATTTGGTATTTGTGATGTCGTTCAAGACTTTTCCAACAATCATAGTCAAAAAGCATTGAAATTCTATCAGGACGAATTTCCCTCCTGTAGTTTCCACTGGGATTGGCCTCAGAGCAGATATTTCCTCCTTAATACTGTTAACAGAACTTGTAGTTAATGCGGACGTTTCCTTTTCATAATTGGTCGACTGAAATGTTCTGATGAGGGCCGAGGATTTTTCCAGTAATCCACTTCTCCATTTTTCAGCCGCAGTGGGACAAGTGAGGCCATAAACATGTTCCCATCACTCACTGGGCCTCCATCGGAACTTATTATTTGCTTGTAAGCACTCTGTCCCGATGATCCATCGCAGCCCCATTTGCAGAATAGGGTCAGGTTTTCTGGCAATGCTCCCAAAAAACCGTTTCGGGTAGGCTTTTCACAATGCGTTTCGCTGTGTGGTTCATTAAATCCTGAAGATTTATCTGTGCCGACACTTCAGTGACTTCTCCAGGATCCGGGCAGCCTCTTTATTTGCAACAGTTAAGTCTGCGTATTTGGGAAGATCATCCACTTTGTGCTTCTTCAATGAGTTCCTCATTATGTTGTACTTCTGTTTGGACAATCCCAAGTCCAAAAACAGGGCCAAGGCTTCTTCTCCAGTGTACTTGGTGGGCTGCACATTTGGCGGTGTAATGATGTTGTCCTTAATGCGCTTAAGACGCACAGGACTAGCAATTGCAACAGCCTTTGTTACAATCGATTTGATCCTCTCCTGATCTTTCGAGTATTTCACCGACAATGTCTCCGATAGATGGTCGGTGCTGATTTCCATTGTGGCACCCTGAAGTTTCCTTTTTCTGGTGAATGTTGAGCACTCATCGACACATTTTGTTGGCCTGTTTCCCTGAAGAAGTGCTGGCTGCATCGTCAATATCTTCGAAATAAGTAAATCCATCAAGCCAAATCGAGTTTTTTGTTATAAAATTGTTCTCGCTCCGACTTGATGAGTTCCATTTGGATTTTAACTTGTACAATACGTTTTTAATTTTGCTGGGTAGCTCATTCTTTGAATTTTCGTTTGTCAAATTCAGTTCGGTTAATACAACTGACTCGAAAGCATTTTGCGATTTCGCGGTTTTAAATAGCTCGAATAATTTGCGGTTGTCCATTTTCGATAATAAAAATTTAACAATATATGAGTAATTTTTCGCTTTACTCTTCAAATCTGAATAATCTGTCTTGACTGTCATAAGCCCTTTAGAAGCATGTACACAAGAAACACAGGCAGCAACATATAAAAGGGGTTACGCCATATTAGGTCAAAATCTAAAAAAAGGGAAATGACCAACTTTCTACAATAAGAATTACCTGTTGAAAAGGTTTACAAAGCTAGGTACAAAATATACCCACTTGCAAGTGCCAAATCGCAGAAACCACAAAAGTTAAGTGTCAACTACCTGCATTACCGTTTTTGTTCTTCTTCTTTCCACGTCATCTTTACCTGAATGTTACTTGGCATATATCATTGCAGCGTCTACTTACGCGGGGATACGGAGCTGCAACTTTTACAGTACATTAATTATTAGCTACCACATGATTTTCATGCTTCAAATTCATGGCGACGAGCGAACCTTTTTTTCCGAGACTATTAATGGTACAAAATTGACCCAAAAATAGTGTCCACCCAAAACCTGAGTTCCAACATCCATATTTGAAATAATAAAAATGTGTAAATGCATTTTAATTAAGAATTGATCCATCTTTTGAATAAAATCAACCAAATTTAAATCGGAACACCCGTTTGGTTTTTATACGCTCCCAAAGTTGACATTTGATCCAAAAAAATCACAAATTCAAATGTTTAAAAAATTATTCAACTTCCAACCACTGTAAAATCTAAAGTAATCGACCAAATTCCAAAAACCAACGATTTTTAGCTATCTGGATTGAAATAAATTAATTTGGTCAAAAAATTCGAACATCAAAATTTGATTTTTGCAACGCTAAATCGACCAAATGAGCCACTGTGCACCGTTTAAGAGCATTTACGCATTCAAACGAAAACCGTTGAGTTTGAAATCTAAAATTTAAACATTATGAATTTTATATTTCATATGGAACCATTACACGATCAGGTATAGGTGGCACTTTTAGAGAGATTAAGCTGTGCTTTTGTTCTTCCTCTTACTTTTTGTTTACCTTTTGTTGTGGTGTTTGCCGTCTGAGACTGCTGTGGCCAAACAAATATGAATTTTATGTATTTTGTATATAAAGCTCACTGTGCCCAGTTTTCCATCAAACTCAAGTCCAGCGCTGTTTTATTGCTCTGCTTTGCCGCCTCACTGACTGTTGTACCCCCTCTGTGCTTTACTTTTTCGAAGTTTTCTGCGGAGCTACGGTTTTGCTTATCTGCTTTTTAGTAGAATCACGCAATTTTTCACCATTTAATGTAGTAGTAGTAGTGTTTCTTTATTTTGACTTAACTTTTTCCGGTTTGGATTTTTTAGCACAGTACTGAATAAATTTTACAATATAAAGAAATTGAGAAAAGCACGGCAATAGTGCCGTCAGCCTATTAAATTTATACTTAATGTTAATAATTAAGTTGGACGTACATAAATTAATTAAATTTTTCTAAACCGGAAACATACAAAAAAAATTTTTTTTTTAAAGGGTCTTTAGAAATTTTCTTCGAGGATTCTTTTTCTGTAGCGTGTTGCATGTAGAAGGAATTTTGACAGCTTTTCCCAGTCTGCTCCGTTTAAAACCATTTTGATATCCTCCTCATTCAGCACGGATTTTCCCCAAACATTCATTTGCAGCTCTTGCAATATTGGACAGGTTGCACAGAAATGAGCCACGTCTTCCCTCTCTCGCATATTACAAAGAGTGCATACCTCAACTAAATTCTGACAGTGTGGCATACAATTTTGTGCCAGGATCTCCGTCCGAGCTTTGAATATGATTGATATTGTACTGTAACTGTATTGGTCTGGAAAGTAATTGCTCTCCTTCAAGTTGTAGTTTTGTTGACTATATGTGTGCGAGTTTGACTTCCTAATGCGGAGACTTCAAACCTTTCTCGAGCTTGTTCATCTATTGCTTGCAACAGGCCGCGTTGAGCATCTTTCCAAGTATCGGGCCCCGAAAGATTCAGGTTAACTCCAAAATCTTGAGCTAGATTTCCCATGTTTTGAAGAAATGTGTTCTTTCTTCTATAAGTGATTTAACCACTCTACTCTCTTGCAGCTTTATTATTTTATTTATATAGCGAAAATGTATTCCTAACGTATATAAAAATAGTTCGGAAAGTCCAGTCTCTTGGTGTATGGCATACGTAGCCGTGTTTTATGGGAGATAAAACAATCTTTTAATAAAATATCGCAATAGTTTTTCTACATCGTCGAATCTCGCATATCCCCAGACTTCTGCTCCATAACACATTATTGCTTTTGAAGTTGCCTCAAACATCCTATATTTTATACTCGAGTTAACGTTCCTTTTGCAGTAAAGAGATCTCAAGGTACTGTTAATTGCTGTTTTTTAGTCTTTCTGCTTTTGTTCTAGATGTTTTGTAAAAGTCTTATTGGAGATGACTCTAATTCCTAGATACTTGTAAGCTTTGACCACGTCCAAGGGCGTGCCATTTAAGCTCCACTTTTCCGTTTTCGCTAAGCGTCCTTTGCCTGCTCGAACTATCATTACTTTTGATTTTGTTGTGTTGATCTCAAGATTCCACTTTTGACAGTATGCATGTGCGGCATCAATCATGTTCTGCATAACTTGTGGGCTGTCAGCAAAAAGGACCATGTCGTCCGCGTATATGAGTATCCTTAAGTTCATCTGTCCGAATTCTACTCCTCCAGGTAATTCCATCGATATATCATCCACAAATACGGCAAAAAGCAATGGGCTCAGCAAGCATCCTTGCTTTACTTCGAAGTTAGTTTCAAACCTGTCTGATAAACTATTACCATCCCACACTGCAGTCTCATTATTTATATAAAGGCTTTTTAAAATTTTGATCATATTAGTTGATACTCCCATGTTGTTTAATTTACAAAGCAAACTTCTTCGATTAATGGTATCAAAGGCGATACAATTTTTTCTTCTCCTCCAAAAATGAGGACGCAACTGATGTCAGAACAAAAATGCTGTCCACTGTTGAATATCCCTTACGGAAGCCGGATTGATTCTCCCTAAGTAGTTGTTTAGTTTCTGTAAAAGCTTCAAGTCTTGCCAGTAAGATCGAAGTGAAAATTTTTACCATTGAATTCAGGAACGAAACGGCTTTACCCATTTTACTCCTTTTTAGCGCGCTGTGAATTTCTAGAAATGTAATTTCCGCATTGAGCTCGTGTACTTCCACACATCGAGAAGAGGTTTCTTGCATCTGATCCGTTACGTCTAAACACAACAATGTTTTGAAGTAGACTGCTAACTGGTCACAGGATACTTTTATCGTAATGGTAATGAGTTATGAGGCTCCATTTATTTTTCGAACTGCTGACCAGAATTCTTTGCTGTCTTTTATATTGCATATTAAAAGTTCCAGTTGCTCGTAATATGCCGATGTTTCGCTGCGCAGAGTCGTTTGTATCTTTTTTTTTTTATTTGGCTCTATACTAGTGATACAAGTTTATGCCGGATATCATTCTCGGATACTTATGTATGCCGATGACGTTAAACTTATTTAATCTTACAACGACCCGATGCATTCTATTAGGTTGCAAGATGATTTAAACTCTCTTTATTTTTGGTGCTTGGTTAATCATTTATTTCTTAATTGCACAAAATGTATGTTTATGTCTTTTCATCGTTGCAAACCTTCGCTAGTTTCCTATTCGATTGGCAATGAACCCTTGCAACGAATATCAACTGTCGTTGATCTTGGAGTTATTTTTGATTGCAAATTAAGCTTTAATGATCATTTATCCTGTATAGTTAATAAGGCGAATGGTGTACTTGGATTCATTAAGCGTTGATCAAAGGAATTTAATGATCCCTATACAACAAAAGTTCTTTTTACATCTTTAGTTCGCCCGGTGCTTGAATACTGCTCATCCGTCTGATGTCCGCAGTATAAAAAGCATATGGATCGTATTGAGTCTGTCCAAAAGCAATTCTTGCTTTTTGCCCTCCGCGGCTTACATTGGGATCCCAACCTTCGGTTGCCATCGTTTTCTAGTAGGCTTTTGCTCATTGACCTTCCATCGTTGGCTAACCGTAGAACAGTCCTAGGCGTTTCTTTTCTTCATAAGTTAATTATCGGTGATGTAGACTCTTCTGAACTCTTAGGTCGCCTTAACTTCTCTGTTCCCTCTAGACCAACTAGAAATTATTTGCCTTTAATCTTGCCTAGATGCACAACCGACTACGCACAGTACAACCGTTTTCGGGTTTTATGTCAAAATTGTAATGATGTTTATCACCTGTTATCTCTTTTTGCACATCTCCAGCAGGGGCCTAGCTTGCCGGACCGGCTAATAAATATTCCCCCACCGGGTCAGAGATTTTCCGGATGATTTAATTCATCTTTATTTTAGCTTATATTTATTTTATTTTTATTATACTCTGTACCGAAGGTACAAAGAGTATATTGGGTTTGTGATCGATAGGTAATAATTATTAAAATGTCTAGAGGGTTCAAACAATCTATTTTCAAAATTGTGGGTGATATGAGGTATTTCTTAAATTGCGGGGGCGTGAACTTTTCTATCGTTCATCTGATCAGGAAATGATGTATGGCGGATCGATAGGTAATGATGATTAAGATATATGTCTAGAAGGTTTGAACAGTCTATTTTCAAAATTGTGGGAGATATGAGGTTTTTTTCAAATTGCGGGGGCGGGGGGGGGGGGGCGTGGCAAAAATTTGAAACAAACTTGATCTGCCTGCAAACAATACAAGTCTACACTGAAAATTTGGTAGCTCTAGCTCTTATAGTCTCTGAGATCTAGGTGTTCATACGGACAGACGGACAGACGGACGGACGGACAGACGGACAGACGGACAGACGGACATGTCTATATCGACTCGGCTATTGGTGCTGATCAAGAATATATATACTTTATGGGGTCGGAAATGCTTCCTTCTGCCTGTTACATACATTTGCACGAACTTAGTATACCCTTTTTACTCTACGAGTAACGGGTATAAAAAAACGAAATAACTCCCACAATTATCAAGATAGATAGTTCGAACATTCTCGACATATATTCTACTACTTATTTTGAATCGACCCGCCATACATCGTTTTTCGATCAGATAAACGATATTAGAGCTATACGTAAAAGAAAATAATAACCATCAACAACACCTTAGCGATTGGTAGAACTTACGAGAAAGAGAGAGCGAGAAGGCAATAGCTAACTGGTAATTTCCCAATTGGACCTTGCTATGAGAGGAGCGATGTAATTGAGATGGCCTGCGGTCAGAAATCTCGAGTGATTCCCGCGTGACTAATATAGATACGTTTATGTTAAAAGGAAATTATATACAAATTTTATAATTTTACGAGTTATGAACCAGGGTAATTCTACTCATCATTACTTATCGAGCCCCCATACATCGTTTTTCAACCAGATGAACGATAGTCGAAAGAGTTGCCACACCCAGATTTTGAAAAAACCTCACACTTTAAAGTTATTAGTTTCGTACAAACAGGTACAGAGTATATTACAGTCGGGCTTGACCGACTTTCTTACTTGTTATATTTAATTTAATTTAATTTTTTTAATTCTTTTAATTTTAAATTTTATTTTCATTATTGTTTTATTTTATATTGTTTTTTTTCATTCTATAATATTGTTTATTTATTGTTTGTGTTTATGATTTTGTAAACATATTTTTAAGCCTTTTATTTTTCCTCACCCTTCTCTTTTTCTCTTTTCGACTTCTATACTATTTAAATTTGTGTTAGGTCTAGTAACGTCTCTGGCTTCCATTGGCTGTGAACTGGGGCATAGCTGGCCGGACGGGCAAATGAAATTCCCGCACCGTGTCGGAGTCGTTACTAGTCGATTTGTAATTTTGTTAGATTTTCCTTGTTAGGCTTTCTTAGTTCATTAAGCCTTTTTATAACGTATTCAGTTTTTCTTTTTTTGGTTGACAGCCACCATTTGTCGACTTTTTTTTTCAACAAATAAATATACTACATAAATACATTAAAGCTAATACATTTACTTATTTTTTTAATTTTATTTGTTGTATGATTATATTCCTAAGGAAATATTATGTGTTTAAGTAATTCTTTTATTTTAATATTAAATTGAGTTTTCTCAATTTATAGCAAATTTTCTAAATAAACCGTGCGTAAACTAGTGCGTAAATCGGAAAACCAAAACAACTATTTTAGTATATAGCCTAACATATCCGCTATTTTTACGAATTTCGCTGCACTTTTATCTGTTTGTTGGACTAAGCTACAGTAGTATTTTCACGAAAAAGTAAACTAAAATTTATGGCAGGACTACTACATTAATTCACAAAATGTGTATAGGAAATACGAAAAGGCTACTCGATTTAGCATAGCTCTTACATTAATAGTCAAGCAAATATACAATAACATTCCGGCAGTACCAGATTACAAAAAATTTTCCCCAAATTCATATTAGCTTAATTTAAACACACTCGCGAAAATGACATTCAAATTTCATGAGTTCCGCACTCACCATTATCTCCTAACTAAGCCCCTTGTTACTAGTGTGAGTTTCCAAAATTAAACAAATGTCAGCAGGAAACACATTTCAGTTAAGAATCTACTTATCTTATCTTTTTATTATCAATTGAATTATGTAAAAATTTCTTTACAAATTAAAGTAACTTTTAACTGTATTCTCTTGACTTGATCATTTAAAATTTTTAATCCGAACGGATTCCGTTAAAGTATTGTAAAATATGGAAATTAAACGAAGAAATAAGAAAATACATTTCTATTTTGACAAATTTGCAGCTTTTTTAAAAATAAGTATTTTTTACCAAAATGTTGGCTTTAAATTGTTTATAAAAAAAATTGCCAGATCAACTTGAAATTCTGTACTTAGATAAATTGATTGATATATTGTTATTTTTTTATGTGTTACATACTGTGGGTTATGTTGGCCAGTGTAGTTCAGGTGAAATAAAAAATTAATTTTTTTATATTTTCATTTTTCTCCTACGCGTTTCGACGTTTTTAACGTCTTATTCAGGGAGCCTACATTTATTGACAAACAAAGAAAAGGAATAACATGTTCAAATATACTTATCGCCATAAAACACTTATTTTCTCATATACATACATACATTAAAATTTATTTGTTTTTGTTTTATTGTTGTCGTAATATTGCCGCGTTCCATCCTTCTGGTTTTATCCATCGTCTATTTTTAAGTTGGTTGAGTGTTTCCTTGTCATCTGTTGATTTGTTCACTTATTGTTTGCTAGCACTGCCGCATAAATAAAATTTGTTTGTTCCACGTCTTCCTTGTGGTTAATTGCGTGTTTGCCTCTTTGTTGGATGCTTAAGCTTTCTAGTGTCATCCTAGTTCGCTCTCTTCTCTCTATGTCAAGTAGTCTCACTTGATCGAAAACAGCTGAGTGTCCCGTCTCCGTTAGGTGTTGGGACAATGCAGTGCTAGTTTTTTGTTTTTCGGCGTCTCTTTTGTGTTCCGCTATCCGTGTTGAGAGTGCTCTCCTTGTAGTTTCTACGTAGATTCTAGTGCAGTTCTCTTCCTCTCTTCCAGAGCATTTGATTTCATATATGACGTTATGTTGTTGTTGCTTTTCAATTTTGTCTTTGGTATTTGTAAACAATTTTCTTGTACTTGTGTGCGCTTTATAAGCATATGTTATGTTGTTGTTGTTTTCTGTCATTATTTTCGCAATCGTCTGTTTGTTGGTTAAATTGTCAACATGTCCCCCAAATTTGTGCTTGGTGTGACCCCCATAATTTTCCATAAGCAAAAAAACTGCAAAATGGTTTTTCCGCGATTTCTTGAAAACAAGAGCAGATGGTGTATAACCTAAACCAGTTTTGGAATCAGGGCACAGAACAGGAACAGAATTTTGCATCGAGAAGGCCAGAGCAAAATGGCTGTTGCCCTGTGTTATCTAATGTGAACTGGCAAAAACAGCTGAGAAATTAAAAGTTGTCTTAATACCCCAAAGGTTCTTCCCGTTGCCCTATATATATGATCACTCCACGATAGCGTTTATTAAAAGTTATTCCCAAATTTGTAGCATTATCAACGTATTCAATCGGAGTGCCATTATCAAGTTGGCACAGCTGTGCGGTACTAAGAGCTTTTTCGTATGCTCAGTCCATTTTGCTTGGCCCATTTATCAATTTTCTCCAGTTCCTCATTACAATCAACAATATACTCATTTATTTGTACCAACGGGCTACTAACATATTTCTGCACATCGTCAGCATAAATATGGACGTTACATTTGGACAGCAATTTTGGCAAATCATTTATATACACAGAAAACAAAAGGGGACCTAACACAGATTTTTGAGGAACGCCCCGTATAAGAATTTTTAATTCGGAAATGGATGAGCAAGAAACGACTGCTTGGAATCGGTTTGCTAAATATGATTTCAACAGTTTTGTCACAGATTGTGAAAAATTATACATACAACTTTGCTTAGTACAAAGAATTTCATGGTTGACAGTGTCAAAAGCTTTACTGTGATCGAGAAGTGTAACATTACTGTCGTCTAACTGGGCACGAATTTCCTCCACTATATTTATTAAGGCAGTCTTACAGCTTCGCTTTTTTCGGAATCCAGACTGTTGGTTTCTCATAAGATGATAAGATATATCTGAATTTGGGTTGCCATTAGATGCTCAAGGACTTTTGCTAAGAACGGAAGAATTGAGATTGGTCTGAATTGCCCATTTGGTTTTGCAATAGGGAGGATTTTGGCTCGCTTCCACATTTCAGGAAAAGAAGAAGTCATCATTATAGTTTTTAAAAAATTTTTTAAAAATTTTGGATTTATATTGTCGAATCCTGCTGCATGGGACTTTACCCTAAGAATACTTTTTAGAACATCACAAGGACTGACATACATAAAGCTAAAGCGAAACGAATTGCATGGAGCATCTGGTACTTGAGTTTTCACGAATTGATCATTTAAGCTATCTACGTCAATATTAGCATTTGGCTGAGACTTATTAGGAAAAACACCAGACATTTTCAGCTCTTTCCAAGTCTGACCAGACGATATTCCTTCCGTAAACATTGTATTATAATAATCACGCTTAGCATAATATATTGCAATTCGGACTTCACCTCTAAGCCTTCTGTATTCTAATAGTAGGTCGCTTGTTTTGTATAGTTTCCACCTATTGTATAAAGCATTTCTTTGGTTAATTAGACGTTTGATATCATTTGTAAACCATGGTTTTACTGAGGGCTGGATTATTTTAGTTTTGAGTTTAACTAATTTTTTAAACAGAATGTTAAAAAAACTGTTACAAATCTCAAGCTGTGCACCTGCAGTCGGCGATCGATAGATCAATGACCAGTCATAGAGTAGGAAATCAGCCTACATAAATAAATAAAAAATACTCTATCTTATGACTACTATACTCAAGAATTATCTCGTAGGTCAAGAATATTAAGTCATGTCTGGAGAAAGCTGGAAAGGAGAGTTGGTCATATAATAAGATTTTAGTTGTGTTATTTATAAAGAAAATATCCAATAAAGTATTGCACGTAGTTGAAAAGTGTGTTGGAATGGTTTTATTAGCTACATTCAGACCAAAAGAGGAAAAACTATCTACAACAAAGTCACACAAAAGATTGCTGTTTAGATCACCTGCTAATATCACATCTACATATTGAATAGAGTCGCGAAACGATGTCAATTAGATGCGCATAATCAATGTTGCGATTAGGCTTATAAATTCACCCTATCAGTGCTTTGGTTCCAAAGTTATTATTACCAATTAGTTATTAGTTTACAACACAATCAGCACGAAACAAAGCATACCCTTCACATTCAATGGACGAATCACAATAATCAGACACAAACCGTCTCAGACACACAAATAACATCAACACCAGAGTTCACAAAAACATATCTAAATTCATCCATTTTCTTCGCAAGACTCTGTGCATTGATATGAGCTATATTCAGACCTTTTCTACGTTTGCTAAAAATTTTAACCAAACTGCCTGCCACGGAACTAAACAAGTCATCCTGCATCATAAGAAATAATATAAAAACATATACGAAACTCACTCATACATAAAAGGTATAAATTAAACATAATATCAGACAAAAAATAAAAATAAATAAACAAAAAACAATCTCACATAATTTTCATCTTACATAAATTGAAATAAGAATCATAAGAATTTACTCTATTCACGAAAATTATCATTCTTATCAGCGCTCGATGGTGAAGGGGGAAGAGGAGGAAGTGGTTCCAATTCCATGAACGATGAAAGCTCTTCAATTTTCTCAATGCAAACTGGGTTCTCTTGCCCGCTCCGTTTAACATGCACTAGTCCACGACGTGCAAACACCGCAGTGAGAGCTTTCTTCTTCTTTATTTTCATTGCCTCTTTGAATATGGTATAGTTATCTTTTGAAAGTTGCTCATTGATGTATACCGGAGAATCAGACTCAAAGCCAAGCATTGCTAAGCTTAGTGGTTTCTTGAATTCGCGCCGGTAAGCTCCGATGGCCCGGAGCAATAAGATTTTTTCACGTATATTCTCCTGTTTTACAATTATGACTGAATCCACGTGTGAATTCTGTGTTTTTCTCGCTCTAAAAATGTCTTTAGTGCGTGGTGGCGGAGTGAGTTTTAAGTTAAAACACAATGCATGAAATTGTGCTCTGACGTTTTCACCTTCGACATAGGGCACACCATGCATGCGTAGATCACACGCGTTTGATGTCGTCAGCTGCACAGCCAGCCTAGCTTCCAGCACCCCAACCCTCTCCCGCATGGATCCAGCTCACCAATTTCCCGCTCCAAGTGGCCTACCTTCTCCCTAAGCTGTTGCATCTCAGCGGCCATACCATCCATCCGCTGTAGCAAACCATTGGGGATTCGCCCTTCCGCCTCGCGCAAGTTGGCCGTGATAAACTCAGCCTTCTCCCCAAAGCGCTCCTCAAGCATTTGGTGAAGCTTCTGGCATGAGGACTTAGACGGCGAAGTAGATGTCCGAAGTAGACCAGCCTTGAGGTCAGTGTTGGTGTTTTGGCGTACGCGCTTGGTTGTTTGACCCATTGTTTAGACAAACGAGAAGGCAAAGATAACTTCGACTTTGCCGAAGTTTTAATACACTTGAAAAACTTTACTCCAACTGATTTAACTGGAAAAATATATATAGGATATAGATATCAAATATTTAAAATTTTTAAATCATTGATAATAAAAATTTGATACCATAAAAAAAAACTTTTCTTAGTAAAACAGTCCTATGGCAGCTATATGCTATAGTAATCCGATTTGGATAAATTTTTTCAAAATTATGTGGAAGCATATAAAACTAATATATACCAAGATTCGGGACGCTACGATAGAAAACAAAAAAGTTTTTCTCACTAGAAGTAGTTTTTTGACCGACCGTTTATATGGCAGCTATATGCTATAGTCATCCGATTTTGATACATTTTTTTCAGAATTGCGTGGAAACATATAAAACAAATATATACTACGATTGGAGACGCTACGATGGAAATGAAAAAAGTTTTTCTCACTAGAACTAGTTCTTAGACCGATCGTTCCTATGGCAGCTACATGCAATAGTGATCCGATTTTGATAAATTTTTCCTAAATTATGTGGAAGCATATAAAACTAACATATACTAAGATTAGTGACGCTACGATGGAAAACAAAAAAGTTTTTCTAACTAGAACTAGTTCTTAGACCGATCGTTCCTATGGCAGCTATAGGATATAGTCATCCGATCCGGCCGGTTCCGACATATTAGTTGCGTGCAGTAAAAAGAAGACTCTGTGCAAAATTTTAGCTCGATAGCTTTAAAATAGTTTATAGTTCGCGTAGAAACAGACAGACGGACAGACAGACGGACGGACGGACAAGCGGAAATGAACTCAGCTCGTCGTCCTGATCAAGAATATATATAGTTTATGGGGTCGGAAATGAATATTTCTATGCGTTACAAACTTCTGGGCAAAATTAATATACACTTTTCAAGTGTATAAAAATCGAGTAGTTTAGTGTATTGAGTGGAGAGTTTTGTGTGTATTGGTAGGATGAGTTTTGATTGTGTTTAATATGTGTTTGATTGTTTGTGTGGTGGGCGGTAAAATTTTGTATTTGTACTAGCTGTGTGATGCAGCCGCAAATTTTGTAAAACAATTTAAATAGATTGTTCACTGCCACAGTAACTAACACAATCTGAGCACAAGCTATGTTTAGAAATCCGAAGTAAAGTTTATTTGATTTCAATATTGGTTTTTTGTTGTCTTTGACATACAAATAATAAATAAAATATTGGCTGAGGAGCTTGATTTTTTTTTAACAACCGCTTCGACCAACGATAACGATAATTCGTTAGTTTCTGATATTCTCTCTTGTCCGTGAAATGGTCCAACCAAACCTCCTTATAGCACTTGACTTGAGATTTTAGCATGAACACTGCAGCTTTCTTTATCGTCTTCTTCTAGATGCTCCACGCTACGTTCTAAGACTTTTTGATATTTAGCCGAATAGTTATTACACCTTTTTAATTTTGGTAGCAGTTTTGCGCCTTGAACTATTAGTTCCGTGTGAAAGTTAATATCCACTGCGAGCGGCATGTAGTCCAAAAAAATCTGTTCCTAAAGCTCTATATCTTGCACGCAATTGTGCCACATGCCTTGGATAAGACAATAGTCAACGACGGTAGTGGAATCCCCACGAGTCAAGCTGTAGCACCCCTCTGCATCTCCATGTGCTCTGACATTGAGCACGGTCAATTATTTTCGTCCCCTGGAATCCACTACACAGTCTTTTGTTTTCCTTTCAGCTCCTGTAAATTTGTTCACCGGCTCATTTTTCGGGTATGTCTCATATTCTTCCATTAAGATCGCCAATGATCGAAATATTATTTTTTCTTTCTTCTACAATATAATCAAAAATCTTTAAGTAATCTTCTTTCCATTTGTTGCAGTTGAGATATGTAGGTAGGATATATAGACTATTTCCATTAGTAATAATTTCGATGCACTCTCTGCCTCCATATGGTATAAAGCTGCACTTGGTTTTTTCTCTTAGCTCAAGTTTTATTCCGAGTAAGGTTCCACCACTTGCACGTCCTCTTATGGCTGTTCTTATCGCTGGTACCCATCGTAGCTCGTATTTGCTAAAGTAAGGATTAAATTCCTCCTAATTTTTTTTGACAAAAGTTTCAAAGAGGCAAATAATACCAAATTTTTTAATGTACTCAAAGAAAAGTTTTTGTATCACTTTAGATTTAAGACCCGCTATGTTGTAAGCCAAGAGTTTAATATTTATGAAAGAATTTTTGGATGGTTATATTATGTGCTATGTATATACTCTATTACAGACTTATTATTATTTGGGTGGTTAAAGCTATGAATAACAGGATTACTTTCTAGATTTGACCGTTTTTTGCATCTTTTGTTTTTTTAAGAACTGATTCACAGCAAAATATTGGATAATTTGCTGTTTCCGAATATCTGAGTTAGAACCATATTTGCCGATGGCCCTTTATGAGTGAGTTCTTTGTTGTCTTTTTTATAAATCCATTTCAGTTCGATATTGATGAACTCGTTTTTCACAAATATTTTAACGTTTTTATTAATTGGTGTAAGGTCCCTTTTTAGCTGAAGTAGAACTGATTTTTGTTCCTGTTTGTCCGCGCTTAGATCCCTATCGACGTATATTTTGGTTCCAGCCAGTTTTCTCCCGTTTTTCAATACATCCGTAGCCATTCCAGCACTGGAAACAAAACGGCTCAATTTTGTTTCTCTGAACAGTTCGGTGGGCGGTGGTTATTTTTCTACTTTGACGGAAAGAGGGAGGCAGCGGGTGCCAATAAAAAGAATCACGCGGGGGCGGTGTTATCCTTTATAAATAATTTGATATTTCCTACTATTGCCCACGAGATGACTTATTAAAGTTCTATTCGAAAATTACTTTATTGTCCCGGATTTTTAATATCGGTAGCTCCATTTTTCCACTTAAGAAAGACTCAACTTCTTCTTTGAACGCTTGTCTCTTTTTAAAACCCTTCACTATGACATATTTGACTTTGGACAGGTCAACTAGCTTAGATACATCCCTTCGGTCAGCTTTTCTATCATTGCGCAATTGGTAGATATCTGCTTTAAGCATTTGGTTTTCCTGTTCAAGAGACTCTACTTTTTGAGAAACCCCAAACATTTGGGCCTTAATTTCCCCAATATCATCTTTTGTTGTCACTGAGTCCGTTAGATTTTGTATTTTTGTGTCCACATTTCGACTCATGTCCTTGATAGCATTATAGAGATCGTTAAGCGACAATTCTGGAGGGTGCTCTGGTGACATCTATGGCGTCGATTCCACACCGTATTCTCCTCGTTTTCTTTTCTCATTCTGCTTCCTTACATTTGCTGGTGTGTTGATGGGCCTCTCAGTCAACTAGCTACCACCAGAGTGGACAGGTGTCCAATCTGCTTTAGGAGGGGAGTGTCCAACAATATGAGACGATTTTTTTTGTTTATCTTGTATTTAAATTGAAACCTTAAATCCTCCCCAAATTCGTCAGCCTGAAAGAATGCAATTCGTTTTAGATTTAAGCCGAGCTTTTTATAGGAGTGCAGAGCTTTTGGCGATCTGTGTTGCGTTCCTCTCACTTTCTCTGTTTGTTAAGCTTATTTGGTTGTTGTTCTTGCTTTGGTTCGGCCTGCTGTGGCCAAAAAAGTGTTCAAGATGCCGCTTTATGTTGTGTCGCTAGTTCCAGTCCGTCCTTGATATAGATGTGATTTTCTTCTGCTTTGCCGTTCGGTTGATAAACGTGCGCAGTTTCCAGGTTTAGGTTTATATCTATATATAAGATTTGATGGGAAAATATGCTTTTAGGTGGCCTTCACTGTAATGCTTCTATTATTTTTATTTAATATTTGATTAATAATGGAATTTCTAAAACTGATATGAACGATAGAATTAAGAATAGAATAGAATCTCGTTTTCTAGATCGACATGCAAAAATGGGTGGGGTGGCCCAGTACCGGCCAAGCCATAGCTGCCAGTGAGCGGGCGCATTCGTGTTTTTCACACAGACGCGAACCGATGTAATAGCTGGGTGGCTGTCGACTGCAGCTCACCAACCAAATCCAATCATATTTTTACTTATTGAAAATAATTCCGCACCTTCCGTTCAAAGCTTGGTATTGAGTAACTGCGAAAATCGTGCGAAATCTTTGCACATTATTTCGTCAATAGCAAGTGCGAAAAGTTGCCCCAATCTCTAGTTTCAAATCGACCCACCTCTATGTGTTTTGTATACATAATAAATTTCAAATGAATAACTAACAGCGAAGAGTTTTATTGGCTTGCAATGCCGCATTTGTTGCGGCAATAGCGATGTGTGAGTTGCAACAAACGGCAGAGAATGCAACCAGGAAACCACTACTTGCAGCGACAAAGAAGTCCCAAGTCCGACCATCCTGGAGACATGTGGCTCATCCATTACAAACCCGGTATCACTTTATTAACCTTCCTTGTCAAGGGAAGCACCTTTATTTCCCCAGATGCTTTTGACCAATCCTGTATCAGAATGCTACTTGTGGATAAGCTCCTACAGCACAGGTTTTTCTTTGATTAAATTGATCAGGGCTACTTTAAGCACTTGTATATTTCGACACAGCTGATTGCTAAAAATATGGTTGTGATATATTTCGCACTATCGAAATAATGACCTATCGATTAACTATAGCGTGACACGGTGTGCATCGGGTGGCAACGCTCCAACATCGAAATGACTTTTCGCAACTTTTCTGTGGATCAACTTGTGAAGCAGCTACCAGCGAAAATCGAGCGAAATTGTTTTTTTTTATATGGAGTTTTTGATTTCGCGAGTATTTCGCAGCTACTCAATACCAAGCTTAACGAAAAAATGATGCGGCTGGTGTAAACATCGTATTAGTCAAAATTACGGTATTTGAATGGAGTTATATGTCATTTATCTGATAACATGGTACGAAGTTCGTACTACGAACACACAAAAAATAAATGGAAACAACTGCTAACGTCTGATTCCAAAAAATCAAGCATTTCGTTTGAGGTAAATATAAATTATGTGTGACAGACAAAAAAACAAAACAAAAATAATAGCCTATTAACACAGCCAGAAGACAAACACTGCATCCAATTTAAATTGGACCGGTGTGTGTAACAGATATATGTAAACATACTTGCGAGGAATTCACTTTCTATAAGGAAGCATTTGTATCGTGCGTGATCATTCGTGACGTCTCGTTAAGTCGTGAATGAATCGTGTGTGTCGCAAAACGCTCAAAAAATGTTGTGCGTGATTATTTTTATTTCATGAATCGTGCGTTACGTGAAGACAAAATCGCTCACATAGCTCGAAACTATTGGGACGTTCACTAAGTAATTTCGTTTTTTTTAAGTGAAATTTACACACGATTTTTTACTGTGAAACATTTTATGATTTCATATATTCTCCATTTTGATCCAATACCTTTTGCCATCGTTCGGGCAAGAGATTGATCCCACGCTCATAAAATCTTTGATCCTTGCAGGCAAAAAACTGGTTATCATGAAATTTTCCAAAAACTTAATTTATGCTGACATCACCAGCCTAGAGCTGGGTCATGTGGTTACCTGGTTAAATTTGATCTTTGATGTTGGAAAACACTTTAAACTGTGCTGCCCATTGGGTGCCAGAATTTTAATATTTTGTTGATAAAGCGCCACTGTTGTATTAGGCACACTTAGCTGGCATTTCCACCTTTTACAGTGGGCGAAATGTCTTATCTAACGGAAGAAATCTGATAACTTCTTAAATAATATAGATTTTGGATAACTGTTTTTTTGTTTTAAAAGTAAATAATTAAGGAATTATTTAAAAACAAAAATTAAAATTTAATGGGTAAGAATAATTTTTTCAAAATAATTTTACACAAAAAAAGTTTATAAATTATGAATTTTATTTGTTTGTTTTCAAAGTAAACTAACGTTATACCAATTATATAACAAATAATAATAATAATATAAATATGGATAAATACGCCATAGCACGTAGGATTACGCTAAGTCTGCGAATAAGGCCTTCATTTACGCCTGTTATTTGGGAAGATATCTGAACGTTTTCAAAAAAACGCCTGGCTGTGTTGTAATTATTTGTTTTCCCGGAAGCAAGCATCGGAACATCCACCTCTAGCTTAATTTCGAACCTAAACTTGTTTCGAATTTAATTTTTTTATTGACGATGTCCTTGTCAGTGCCACGAATCAGCTACTTTTTGATTTGAAGGCGATAAGCAATGTGTGTGATACACTCAAAACACCAAGTGCAAGCGTGCATTGTTGGCCCAACAAAACTTATACAAATTAAAATTATTTGGCATTCTTTGTATTTTTCTCATCTTTTCAGTAAACCTATAAGACGCCCACCCTTTTTCAAACAATTTGCTGATTAATTGCTTAATAGTTTGCCGATTTCATGCAAATGTTTCGAGGTACTTTATTTTATCAATGACGTTTTCAAACGTTGCTGCTGTCTCTAGATTCAATGAACCTGCAAGATGCGAGAGACTTTGACCACTTCGATATTCTCCATGGCGGACTGAAGGTCAAGACCTCTCATCGTTTATATTTATCTTTTATTACTTCTAGGTTCGGATCGGATTGCCAGGCATGTCGCTGGTTTCTGAATGCATCTCATATCCGATTTACGTTCGCATGGGCCACCCAGAGACCAGCTCTTCATCGACCCTCGACATGCCCTCCAACCCGATCTTCAAACAGAAATAAAATGCCCATTCCACTAACTAATTGGGCCCTGTACACCTCCATCTACTCGTCTTCAGCCGCCAGCCAACGAATCGGTCGCTAACTAGGCTTTATTTAAGCCTGTGAAAAAAGTTGTCTAATTTTTAAATAAGTCCGGAACAGAACGACTGTATGACGCCAGTCGCGTCCAACTTATCTCGCCACCACCACTCCTAGTCGCCAGAGTAATCTTGGTTGATGGTCATCTTGCACTAGAACCACATCGCCTTCTCTCATACCTCTGGTTGCTTGAGACCTGTTAAAATAAATAGAACTTAATTGCATTAGATACTCGTGTCGCCATCTTTTCACATATCGTTGAATCAGAGTCGTTCTCGCTTTCCAGATGTTGGCAATGTGACTTCCATCTGATTTAAAGTTTTCACCGCTCAATATGCGGCAGTCGCTCATGAAGTGTGCAGGTGTGAGAGGATCCAGATCCTTTGAATCGCTGCTAACATAAGTAAGTGGCCTTTGATTTACCACGCATTCTTTTTTTTTTAAGCTTTTTTTGGTATTTATTGAATCTTTTCTAAATGAGACTATCAATAATTTTGCAAATCTTAATCTAAAAACTATTTATAAGAAAACTATCTCCAATTGGATGTAGTTTTGTGTTCAGCGGCCCTTTAGTACAATCGCTGGGTTGGGAGGTTTTTTCTTCGGAGTCGGGTATGCGTTGCTTGCAGGGTGAGAATTGGGCAGTTTGATTAGGGTGGGCATGGAGCTTCTAGATATATTTGCGTTTTATTTATTTGCGACCAATGGGATGTTGAGATCGATGTGGATACACTCGTTTCGAATGTACAATGGCGCTCCAGTGAGGATTCTAAAAATTCGTGATTGTGCTCTTTGGAGGATGTCCACGCTGCTCGCACAGGCATTTCCCCATAGCTGGGAGCCATACGTCCAAACAGGCTTTATGATGGTTTTATACAGTAAGACTTCATATTCCAGTTTTAATGGGGAACGGGAGTTAATAAGCCAGTGGGGGCTATTGGCCTTCAGCTTTATTTGAAGTTTTTTCGAATCTATGTGTTTGCGCCAAGTTAGCCTTCTGTCGAGGTGAATACCCAGGTATACAACATCACTTGATTGTGGGATCAAGGTCCCGTTTAGGTATAGTGGGGGACAGGTGTTTCTGTTGAGTTTGAACGTGACATGTTTACACTTTTGCTCGTTAATCCTTATGCGCCAATTGGCCAGCCACTCTTCTACTTCAGCTAGGTGGCTAGCCAAACGTCTTGTTGCGTTAATTGGAAATCGTGATCTGCTTAGAATTGCAGTATCCGCAAATGTGGATATTGTAAGTCCGGGGTCTGTTGGGATGTCAGCAGTGTATAATACATACAGAAAAGGGCCAAGAACGCTACCCAGTGGCACTTCGGCTCCAATGGTGAACTCTTGCGTAGTGTACTCGTTATGACAAATAGAAAATTCTCTTTTACTGACGTAGCCTTCGAGGAGTTTGTGTGTGTTCGGTGGAAGCAGTGTCTTAATTTTGAAGATAAGAACTTCCAGCCAGTCACGGTCAAATGCTTGGGCAACAACTAGGAAAATTGCGGAGCAGTATTCGTGGTGCTCCAACGCCGTCCGAATATCTAAAGTTAGGCGGTTGACTTGTTCAATGGTCCCGTTTTTTGCCCGGAACCCAAATTGGTGAGATGGAATGATATTTTGTGAATGAGAATCAATTTTGCGGAGTAAGGCTGCGTTCACACTATTCGACGCATGAGACATGATAATCGAGTAGGCCTTCATGTTGCCTTGTTTTCAATGTCAAATGACAAGCTTTTCAGAATGAAAACAAGAAAACACAAGGGCCTACTAGATTATCATGTCTCATGAGTCGAACAGTGTGAACACAGCCTAAGATCTTCTCAAATAGTTTTGATAAACAAGGTAGCAGGCTATTGGGTCTATAAGACGACGCTTGTGTTTTATCCTTTCCTAGTTTGTGAATCATTATGATTGTGGACTTTTTCCAGTGATTTGGGAAGTATCCACATCGCAGAACAGCATTGAAATGTCTCGAGATATAGTTAATGGCTGGAATTGGAAGTTCCATAATCATTTTTGGCGTAATGAGTTCATGTCCTGGTACTTTTCTCGGATTAAGTTCACTTATTAGGATTCTTATTTTAGACGAGTGAACTTTGATTGGGTCAGCTTGTGCGGCAGTTGAAATTGATGGGAGTGCAAATCCATTTGTTGGTGGATTAGGCATAAAAACATTTTTAAGGTGAAGTGCAAATACATTTGCCTTTTGTTCGTAACTGCGGGCCCATTTCCTTTCTCATCCCTCAAAGGCGTGTCTATCTTTGCAGGTGGCTTTATGCCCTCGTGTGCTCTCCATAAAGGAAATTTTTTGCTTGTAGGCGACAACTTATCTATGTAACGGCTTTGGGCTTTTTGTTCTTTAGTTTCGAGGGCTCTGCTAAGTTTGCGCTTTGCTTGTTTCAGCCGATTCTTTGCAGCAGGTGACCTATATCTCTGCCATTCTCTTCTTGCACGGCGTTTCTCAGTGACAAGCCGCTCTATGTAGCTGTTGGTTAATCTACTACCTTCCTTCGATGTTGTTGTTTTTGCTGTTTGAGGGTTCGAGTGATAAGCTGCAGCTGTAATGATGGAGTTAAGGGTTTAGACGGAATTTTCAATGTCTTCTTCGCTGTTGATGGTTGGGCTCAGTTCGATGTGAATGATAATATATTTTTCGTATTTAAGCCAGTTCGTCTTGTGGGATGTCAGGCGCCGAGGATATTCAATGATCAGAGGGCTCCCCAGAAGGGTAAAAATAATTGGGGAATGGTCTGACGACAAATCTACTAATGCTTCTGCAGTAACCAAGTTACGTGGAATTTTTCTTGTTATGGCGAAGTCTATAAGGTCGGGAATTTTTTTGGATCTGCTGGCCAATATGTAGGCCTACCCGGTGATACATAGTCGAGTTTGTTCGATGCTCGCGTGAGTGCGTTGTAAAGTTGCTTTCCTTTGGGGTTAGTTAGTCTAGAGCCCCAGTGGGGATGTTTGGAATTATAGTCACCTGCAGCTAGGAAGCGTTGACCCAGTGTATTGAAGAAATCTATAAATTGATTTTCCGATATTACGAAACGTGGGGGACAATAAACTGCCGACACAGAAATATTTCCTCGCTTTGATTCCACGCATATCGATGTAGCTTGCATGTAGTTTTCCGCAAATCCAGGTAGTTGGTAATGTTTAATGCGGTTTTTGACTAGGATGCCAGTTCCGCCATGAGCTTTACCATCTGGGTGCCGTAGAAGGCATACCCCGATAATTGAAAATTGTATCATTCCGTAAGATGAGTTTCTGCAAGCAGCATTATGTCGATTTCATTGTCTTGTATGAACTTTAAAAGCTCCAGTTTGTGGCGAGAAATGCCATTTGCATTCCAGAAAGAAACTTTTAGGAGGAACTCTGTTTTGATTGTTGCGCAGCGAGCATTTGAATGAGAATGACTTGATTTCTCATTTGTTCTTGCATTGCGTTTTGCGTATATACTATAAAATCTTTCAGAGTTTGCTGCAACGAGAGAAACATTGTTTCTAGTTTACTAAAGATTGATGATTGTTCCGCTTGGTTTTGTACAATTTGCAGAGTCGGCTGTGTTTGTGCTTCGAGTGTAATATTAGTTGTGGGTGCCGATCTATCTGTTCCGAGTTTGAGGGCGCTTGCAAAGGAAACGCCTTGGTGGTGCTTGTTGGGGCAAATGACGATCTAGCAGCTTTGGTGAAGAAAACACCCGGTGTTGAGTTTGAGGGTGTAAACAGATTTACGTTTCCATACGAACGGGCTGTTTCTATGCGTGTATTAATCCTGCTCTTCAGATCTTCGTAGATTTGGCAGCCTCTGTAGTTTGCAGTGTGGTCCTTGTTTGCAGGGCACGAAGCAGTTTCGTGAAGCTTTCCGCATGCAACACAAACTGATCGCAAAGCATAGTAGGCTTTAGTGTGCCCAAGTTCTTGGCAATTGGTGCATTGCACTGGACTGGTACGTTTGTGCGGCTCCTCTACAGTAATTCTGCGATGCAACAAAACTGTAGTTTGTAAATTGGGTGCACCTCATTTTGTTTTGGGAGCTTTGTCTTCCGGGCTTAGTTCCACTTTGAATAGTGGTTGAGGTTTCTTGTCCCTGTTCATAAGGATTATTACGGAATTTACCTTATAACCTTGTTCAACCAAGGCAAAACCAACTTCCTCTCATGGTACACTTGATTCAATGCCTTTGATAACGACTTGTAGGCCTTTGCTACTTTTGAGCTGGTAAGTGTAGAAGGTTTTATTATCTTTTCTTAAGTATTTATCGACAGCGCGATAATTTTCCTCAGAATTAACTTGGAGCTTTGTTTCACGAATATTTCCACGCTTTCAACTTCGGTGAGTAACGTTTGAAGATCCTCCACATTCAGTTTAACTCTCCCAATTGCAGCTTTTAAACAATCTTTAATGGTTTGTACAAGTCGCTTCGAAAATCCGCCCCACCAGGCTGCTCGTTCGGGTATGAATTTCCATTTAATTCCATTTTTAGCAGAAACTGGTTTATTAGACTCGTATCCATGAATTTTTCAAGTTTCTGCAGTTCCAAATTAGTGCGCTTAAATGTCTGAGCATTGTCCGATATTATGACTCGAACTTCACCACGACGGGCGATAAACCGCCTTAGAGCGTTGATGCAAGTCTACACTTTAATATCGGTCACTAATTCCAGGTGTACGAATGGCGGCGCATGTGAACAGCATTATATACACCTTCCTTCGGGTATCGCTCGTGTCGCTAACTGTATACAGTGGCCCAGCAAAATCTAATCCTGTCGTCTCAAAGGGTTTGCTCGAAGCCAATGGGCAACTTCGTTCATGGTTCGTTTGCACTTTTGCTGTGCACTCTCCTGCAGACAACGCATCGCTTTAGTATACCTTTTATAAGTTGTCTTCCTTTAATAATCCAAAATCCTTTTCGTATTTTAGTCAATTTTGCATTTATACCGCAGTGTTTCAATTGTTGATGGGCGTCCCTTACAAGTAACTCTGAAAAATATAAATGTTTCGGAATTATTATCGGATTACATAGCTCTCCAACACTCCGACCGCAAGATCTAAGGATTCCATCGCTGAATTTGGGGTTCAGACAAATTATTGTTTATTCTTTGGACACTCCTTGACCCTTTTGCAGCGCGTTCAGTTCCGCTCCAAAATATTGCTGCTGTATGAATTTAATCCAGTAGAGCTCAGCCTCCTTCACTTCTTCGGCTGACAGCTCCTCCTTACTTGCGGTTTCGTCTTTTTTGCGATATTTATTTTTTTCCTTTATGCGCCCAATGAAGCACATGACGTATCCTGTTACCCGCAGCATTTTCATTAGAGATCCAATTCGCTGAACACGAAATATTGATTGCATCGCCATATCGCTTGCTAAATCCTCAACTTCCTGGTTATGGATTGATAAAGTAGTTTGCTCCTTGGCTGGTGTCGCTTTTAATATTGGCCAAGTGTTGCTGCTAGCCGAGAGCCATGATGGTCCATATTTCAATAGCTCTGACGTTTGTAGCTTGTTCGCCTTTATGCCTCTGGTCAAAAATGCCGCTGGATTGCATTTGCCCTCGCAGTAATGTCAATCGTAAACATTAGTTAACTTGTTGATCTCGCTTACTTTGGACTTGATATATGGCTTCGGTGGCTTTCCATCTCCAGAAATCCAATTCAGCACTATGTTGGAATCTGTCCACATAAAAGTATTCTTTATTTTTAAATTTATTTCGGTTATTAGATACTTAGCCAATCTTGAAGCCAACAGCGCTGCTGTCAGCTCCAGCCTCGGCACAGTATTCGCATTTTCCTCCCATTTTTTGAGCATATAAACATGGTTTTTAAGCTTCGCTCATTCGAAATTTCTCTAAGATAAGCAACTGCTCCATACGCTGCTGGGCGTGCATCTGCAAATACGTGCAGCTCCAGCATAGCTTCGCGATTTGTTGTCAAACATCACTTCATTTTAAAATCCTGGAGGAATACCATATCCTGTTGCCATGTTATAAATTCGTTCGCTAAGTGATCAGGCAATATGAGGCAATTTTGTAACAAGATCTTGATCACGTTGCGCTTAGTTGGCAATAAATTTTGTATATATGACGCAGTCATATCCAGATCGACGCCTAACTCATCCGTAATCGTATTCCATTTAATGCCTAGCACCTTTTGTTCAATGGGTGGTGCCTGTTTCTTCTCTGTGAACAGCTCTTTTAATTTTAACTCATTTGAGTTCCACTTACGTAGATTAAAACTGCCCTGTTTCAAATTTTTTTTCGCTGAGTTGTATAATTTTATCGCTTTTAAGTTGAAACGCTCTTTCGAGAATTCGCTTCTTGATACCTGCTTTCGTAAATGTTGTTGAATAGTAGACGCCAGCAGAAATGGGCTTGATGTCACTCCAAATGTGACACGTGTCATGAGGTATTCTGCTAATCTGGGTATTTGGATCCAACCTCTGGTGTTGACTGGTACCACAGGAACCGATGACAGTCTCGATCCAATTCATCTATACCAATAACAGTTGAACTGAGAGCTTTCGGACTGATCTCTTCTCGCTTGCGCTTTCTACGATATTCTACGCGTATATGTGTGGGAATGGCCTTTAGAATAAGAGATACGAGCATAATGCAATAATTAGAAGCTGGAACTCCAAGGGCTGTTAGGGTTCGACTTGTAGCTAGGGTTTCGTTATACAACTGCCGCAGCCCTCTCACATCGTTTTCGGATTGAACATTTTTAAACTTAAGCAGCTTTTGGACATATTTCTCAGTTATTTTGTCAGAGTCTCCGTATTCTTCAAGCAATAAATCGATGGCATCGTTGTAGCACGCTTCGGTTGAAATAAATACAGCTATTGTTGCCGCAGCCGCTCCGGTACAATCGTTAAGGTAATTGAATTTAGTGGCTGAGTCCAACATCGAGTTCTCGTGCACTGAACTGTGTCCAAAAGGGTAGCCAATTTTCAAAGGCTCGGTTAAATTTCTTCAACACAATTGGTTTAAGCTTTGGTAATTGCAATTTGAGAGAAGCTCGGCTTGACCCCAATATGGGGCTGTAACAGCCAATTTTAACTTTAACTTAATTGCAATTTGCTCTCCTCGCTTCATTCGTTGTGCGGTTTATCTTCTTTTGCTGAGCCCTTTGTATTTTCGTCGTTTGTTAATCGCTTTTACAAAAATTCTAGTCTCGCAACAGTACTTATTGCCTTGTCATATTCCGTTATTGTTTCGTATTCCTTCTCCACATCTTTTTTTTTGCGCTGACGCATTAAGGGGGTCTTCTACCTTTGACGAGTGTTTTATGAGTGTTTTTTAAAAAAATTCTGGAGGATAAACCATAAGAGTTTTTTCAATTTGGTTTTTTGTTTTGTATTATTAATTAATTAAATAGAAAAATAAAAAAAAAATGTTGGGATTCCGAGGGCTGTTCAAAAAGTTGTCGGCCTGCCAATTAAGGCCTAAAAAAAGGTGTAGAGGTGGTGGCCATGATTCCGGGACTCCAGGTTATCGGAATTGAAAACGGTAAATGAGGTTATGATCAGAATTGATGTAATTCTGGCCCGTACCTCAATCATAAAAAAAAATTTTGTTTGAAAAATTTACAAACTTTTAAAAAAAAAATTTGATTTTCGACGTTTTTTTTTTTGTTGTCTAGTGTAAAAAAAATAGTAAAAAATTTTTAATCTTCATAATTGAGGTAAGGGCCAGAATTACATCAATTCTGCGTCGATTGCAACATGGCTGATCAAAATCGGTGTAGTAGAACTGGCCCAATCATGGCTACCAGGTCAAAAAACGTGGTTTCGAGAAAAACGCGGTTAAAGTTTTGAGCAACGCTGAAAATACGTACGTTAGCAAGAACATTGCTCCACGAAAATGGATATATCTGCTAAATTATTTCAAATATTTGAAAATGGTTTAAAGGGGATGAAAGGGGGATGTCCAAGCTATAATAATAAGACAAAACAAAAAAATTGAAAAAAAATATTTTCAAAGGTAGAATACCCCCTTAAATGTTTTCTGGTCAGCCCATTTCAAGTTGTTATGCACGTTTTTTAGTCGATAAAGAAAAACGCTTAAATTTTCTTCTTCCAACTATTCCGCGCTCGCTATATGTTTTTCGATATGATTACACAACTTCGTAAGTTGTGTTCGGCTGATGAATTTTTTATATTTTTAAATCGCTCGCTGAATTTGTTCTTTATTTTTTTATTTATTTAAACAATCGCTGTTTGAGTAATTCGCTTTCAACACACCCGTTAGGTATTTACATAAAACACCGACAATTGCTACTTTCCCGGGTTTCCGGATTTTAAATAAGTCCGGAACAGAACGACTGTATGCTGCGTGTTGGTTTTTAGTAGTAGATCTAACAATGTGTGATAGGTGTGTATGTGTAACTGCTATGCTAATAACAGTGGTATGTTAGATGATTACATATTTAAAGCAAAGATATTAAAACATATGATTTGAGACGTTATTATTCAAAATGTAATTTAATTTTCTACAGTGCCATAATGCCTTACCTTCTTTAGACGTTTCGATGTTGCTCAAGAGTCTTCTCTCATATCAGATGAGTAATCTCATATGACCTTTTTTGAAACTATCTTTACTTTCAGAACTTTCTTCACCCCAGGTCAATCTTACCTCCGAGCAATTTGGGGATCTCCTTTTAAGTTCCACCAAAGCCATCGTTTGTTTCCTGACCTGGTTCGGTGATATCCGTTGGTGAGATGCATCCTATCGACCAGTATATTTAATATTTACTGAACATCTTTCTGCGGGTTGGATTGCAAGCAGGAGTATTCACGAGGAGAACTCTGTCATCCCCCAATATTTTCCTGACTTCAGTTGGGCGCCATACTGTTACGTGCCAGCTTGTTCTTAGGATAGGGCCGGCTAACTCATCCACCTCAGGGTTGGATTTTTCCCGATACCCACAGGTCGCACAGTCCCAACCAGTGGCGCATCCCTACCACAAATAATAATTATATGGACGTTGATTAATTATTTATATAACTAACGAGATTTATTTGTTACATCTCGGCGCACCCACCCTTCCTGTGACCAGTCATCCCGTTTCTCCAAGAAAAATTCAGATTTAGCGGAACGTAAGACACGTTTAAGCTCCGCAGTTGCAGCCTTCCAACTCGCAAGATCAAGGGGGTAGCGTGTCCTCATCCTTATGCGTCGCAATGCACGTTTGCGCCTCACCAGGGCAACAATTTCAGGCTTCGAATTTGACCAGGAGGGCGGTGGCACACGCGAGACTCCAACAACCGGACCAGCAGCTATATAGATCTTGTCAACAAGGTTGCAGGCAAGGGCATCAATCTCATCAGGCGAGTCAAGGCGACAGAGAGCGACGTCAGCCTCGCCCTAAAACGTCTAAGATCAGAACCCCGAGGTAAGAGCCTCGGCTTGCTAGTCACCGTGTAAGCAGCTACACTAAAATACACCAACAGTGGGATATGGTCAAAGGATAAGTCCGAGCACTTAAAAATGACAAGGTGGCTGCACGGTATCCCCAAACTTCCTTCGCATTAGACAAATCCACATCCATAACTACTTGATCAGACAGGATAGCAAAACTATTACCATTAGCAGAGTAGTCCTCATTATTACTCCTAGCAGCCTTAAGAATACCTTTAGTTGCAGAAGTAGACAGCCTCTTAAAGACCGTCCTTTTTCTAGAGCACGAGTCTTAGTGCCAACAAGCTTATTTCTTTTCCTGAGCCGCTCAACCATAATAAAATGCTCTCGATCCGCAGCTGATTGGCTAATCAAGCTCGGAGCAGCAGAAACAGAAGGTGGTTGGCTGGTATCAGCACAGTTAACTTGAGGGGGGCAACACTTCGTCATCCAGGAGTGTCTTAGCACACTGCATTCTGGTCCTTGAACATATGGGACCACCGTCATTTACTGTAATAATAGAATCATCAGATTCAGCAGAACAATCATCAATGACTCTGCGGGCATCGTGAGCTTTTATCCGATTCCTTATAGATTTAGTAGCCCTCAAAAATAAAGAGTTAGCAGATGAGTTTTCAACAACAGCAGGCACATCAGGGTTGGGCGGGTCTCCCAGACATCACAAAACTGTTAATAGGCTTGAGAAAAAGCAGCCAGCCAACGGCAAGGCCGAGGCTGTTACAGAAAGAAAGATAAATTCAGTAAATATTTTCCGGAGATAACTTCGAGTTATCGATTGGACGGAACGTAACACGCAATTATAAATTTCTACATTATTAATTTTTAATTTTTTATTTAATTCGGGCTTTTCTTCCGCAACCTTTGCCTGCTTTACAACATGTATTTTCACCTATTCTCTACTAAATCTTCTTCTCTCTATAAAGTTTAACAGTACTTTGTAGAACTATAAATAAAAACATTTTCTGGTTTTTTTTTCAGAAGATATAATGAAATACTAATAAAAATTTGATTGTCAAAAAAATTGCTACTTACTGATTTGCATGGTAGGTGATTTTATGCATGCTCATACGGTCAAACCGAACAATGTACAAAATCAGCTGCCGCAAAAAATGTGTTGCCGGTGTGACCGTACCACAATTGCACACAATACCTCAATTCTAAATCCATCTACATGAGAAAACCAATTGCTCTAAATCCAGCTTTATTAAAAGAAGCGTGCATCGAAAAACTTACTTTAGCTTTTGGGGATGGAGCACCACAGTTGATCGCTGTGAATCGCTGGTACGAGTGCATTTGCGCACGTTCTTTGCTCAAGGACGAAATTCGGAGACTTAAATGACGGTTGTAGTTTAGGAAAATTATATTTATTTGCACGAACTGAAAGTTCGACGTACCTTGAGGTATAGATTTCCATGTGCCATCCACCAACATATATTCATTTTGCGAGTCCAAAATTAAAATGATCTAAATATTAAAGTTTTTCAGGTCACAACTTTTTATACACTTGCAAAGTGTATATTAATTTTGCCCAGAAGTTTGTAACGCATAGAAATATTAATTTCTGACCCCATAAACTATATATATTCTTGATTAGGATGACGAGCTAAGTTCATTTCCGTCTGTCTGTCCGTATGTCTGTTTCTACTAGAACTAGTCTCTCAGTTTTAAAGCTATCGACCTAAAACATAATTCTAGTAAAATTTTTTAAAATCGGATGACTATAGCATATAGCTGCCATAGAAACGGTCGGTCCAAAAACTAGTTCTAGTAAGAAAAACTTTTCGGTTTTCCATCGTAGCGTCACCAATCGTGGTATATATGAGTTTTATATGCTTTCACATAATTTTGGAAAATTTATCAAAATCTGATGACTATAGCATATAGCTGCCATAGGACCGATTGGTCGGACAATTGAGTTTTATTAAGAAAAGTTTTTTTTATTTAGTAGCGTGATTAAATTTTGATTCTGAATGATTTTTAATTCACAAATATCTGATATCTATATTATGTATATACATATATATTCTACCGGCAAAATCAGTTGGAGTGAGCTTTTGCAAGTGTATTAAAACTTCGGCTCAGTCGAAGTTAGCTTTGCCTTCTCGTTTACTAATCAGTTTGGTGGGTCTTCTGCGGGAATTCTAGGAAATTGATTATTTCGTATGAGCGACTGCATGGAAAGACACGTTCATGATTGACGAAGCCTTTAAGTTTATACACAGAAGCAAAATCAACTTAATTTTTCTCGATATTTTTATTTTATTTATCATTGTATACATAAATATTTGTGAGTATTTAATATATGCTTATTCTATAGCAAATAACGGAATAATAATCAAAATGAAATAAAAAAGAATAAGGATCAAAGACCTGAAATTTAAGTTTAATAGTTAAGTTAATTATTTATTGAATTTAATTGAATAGCTTATAAAGCAACAAATTTTTCAAACTTTTTGTTTTTTAAAGACTTTATAATAAAGATATCGATTCGCCAACAAATTAGTTTCAAACGCTTTTGTACAGTTGAATTATTAATAGGGAGTTATTTATTATACACTTGCAAAGAGTAAGTTAACGTTGTTAACCATGATCAGCATCTGTTTCTGGCCATATGCTGACAAAGTTGGCCACTTCTAATTACTCTGTCGTTACTGCTTAAATTTTGGAATCTGACCTTTCAAAACGCGCAATGTCAGCCTTCCAGTGAATGACGACTACAGCCGCTGTGGTGGGAATTTAGGGCTTAAGTAGATTTGTCTTCAGTTATAAGACCCTTTAGTTACAGAATTCACTTCTCGTCAAATTCATCGTTTCCCTGTAGTTCTGCTGGGGTCAAGTGACTACTCTGCCCAACGAATCCATGCATCACTTTTCGTTAGTCATGTCGTTAACGGCAGGTAATGCAGCGGGTGATGCAGCGAGTGTGCGGCAGCCCGGACAAATTCGGCGTTGCTGTTGTGGCGTGTGCACAATATTTGTTTTGCCTTTTAATTTTCATCAAAAAGGGCCACAAAAACGATTTAGGTCAAAAAGTGATTTTAAAAATAATATAAATGGTTTAAAACACCACAAATAAAAATATATCGTAGTTTGCTAGAGGATTCGAACCCACGACCTCTGTATTTCTGGGCAACGGTCTTAACCCCTGAGCCATCATCGCCCGACTACTTTCATTGCTGCACGCATTTATGTAACATTTGGCTGCGCCTCACGCGTGAGGGTCGGTAGCCGAATGCGCTAAGATGCTGTCGTTCGCAATCAAACTACCCAAAATTGTGAGTTCAAATACCAGACGATAAGTCAAAAAAAGAAAAAAATTGCAAAGTCAATTTTTTCTCATTCAATTTTGCAGTGACTACTGCAGTAACTCCTTTGCACCAGTCATATCGTTAACGATTGGTGGTTAGCCTTATACCGCTCGGTGAATTTGGCGGACATGCCCATACAAAATTCGTAAGCAAATTACATGGCGGGTGGTTAGGTCGGTATCCGGTCCTCACTACGAAGAGTTAGCGGAATCACTAGGTTTGCACCAGTGCAGCCGGACTACAGGGTTATTCACCGTTCTGCTTTGACGCCGACGCCGGCAGAAAAGAATTCTGTATGTGTTTTTGTTGTTGCAGTTTTGTCAACAGCAACCGAAAAAAAAATGTGCAGTCGCGGTCGGCAACTTCGACGTCGACGTCAGCAAAGCAAAATTCTATGAGTGTATTTGTTGTTGCATTTTTGCCTACTGCAAAAAAAAAGTGCAGGTTTCTGCAGCCGAATGATGAACTTTGTATACCCTTAAAAAATGTGCGAGCATTGAAACTATAAAGCATTGAAACCTCAATAAAAATTGAAACCAAATACTGGTGGAAAACAACGAACGTGACAAATCACCCAAACCCATTGATCGTTGTTTCCAACAGCATAAATTGCTGACTTCTTCAAATTTCGGCTGATGCAATCTCCCATAAACTCTCGAAACCACAAAGAACTTTTCTTTGTTCTAAAAAAGCTTTTAAACATAAACTTAAAGCACCTACATAAACTTAAAGCTAAAAAGCTACAAGCCGAGGTTTGATGGATGATCGCATCCCTCAGTAGAGGTAGTTTAAATTACTCTTTCAAACGCGACGACACCTCGAGATGGTTTAGTTTACTTTGTACTTAGATGTTAACTCACCATTTGTATTAGAATTCCAAAATAAAGAATTCTATTTTTTTATTTAAAATCAACTACGAATTCCTAATTGGCGCAGCCGGTAGGATACGTGAAGTGTTTTAAAAAGGATTTTTAAAGGATAATCGCTATCCCAGATCCAAGTGCTAGTACAAATTGTTACAATCGACAAAGAAAATACTTAGTTCTTAAACCTTAATACGTATCCGCAAAAGAACCCGCCTAATATTAAACCAATCACAAGAGTGACCGCTAAACTTATGTGAAAAACTTGGTTTAAGAAAATCGCTAAAACTTAAAAAAAAAAAAAAAAAAATCTTTTTCACAAGCTATCGAGATGCAAATATCTGGAGAGGCCCAACGAGTTTTGCAGCTAGCAGCAGCAAACAACTGGATGGATTTAAAAAGAGTCCTGATCGATGCCTTCAAAGTGCAGACAACATGTGAGGAATTACTGAGGCGTCTCTACAACACACCATTCAACGGATCTATACGTAAGTTCGTAGAAGAACTAGAACATAAGGCTTTCGTTATTGCAAATAAATTGGCTTTAGAAGACAATCAGATAAACACAATGTTTTACACAAATGCAATGAACAGTACAATAAAAGATGTGATTATGAAAAAACTTCCTGATAGATTATTTATGCAATTGGCTAGGCACGATATAACGACTATCAGTAAATTAAAACAAACAGCTCAAAAAGAAGGTGTTTACGATAATGTTATTTCCGATCGAGCAAAAGCTCAAAATTATTCAAATGGTCCTTCAACTTCTAAAGGAACCAATCAAAAACATAATGACAAACAAGGTAATAAGGGAAATTATCAATCTCAAACAAATCAAAATTTTAACAAAGGTTATAGAGGTAACTTTCAAAATCAGTTTTCGCTTGAAAGTAACGCCCAAGCACAGCAAGAATTTCAACAGAAATTAAACCAGGGTAGAAACCAAAATCCCATAAACTATCAACAAAACCCATCTTCATTTACTTCCCCAAATCCACCTGTTAAAAGGCCGCGTGAAAGTACAAGTGGTCATCAAAGAATGGACACCAATGAAAATTTTCATCAAGCAGCCTCGGATTCGGAAGTAGAGGAAGACGAAGAACAAACCCATACATCAACTTAATTCTTAATAATAAAAGATTAAGGTGCATAATAGACACAGGGTCGTCTATTAATTTGATGAATATTAACTATCTAAACTTTCCAATAAAAAATAACCAACTAGAAGTACACACCATAAATGGTTCAGTAAAGCTTAAACAAAGCATTACATTAAAACCCAGCAAACTTAGCCCAACCCATCAAAGATTTTATCTACATCATTTTTCACAAAATTATGATATTTTACTTGGTCGAGAAATTTTGGAAGACTCCAATGCAATAATTGACCATAGTGAAAAAACAGTAACCCTAAACAATTTTACTTTCTTTATGAAAAATAAACATGAAGAAGTAGACCCATCTAAGGACAAGCCCGCATACGAATGCCTTGATCCGCCACAAACAGAAGACGAACATACAGTGTTCGCAATAAATAATGAGTTACACGAATGTAACGAATTCCGTTTAGAACACCTAAACGAGGAAGAAAAACAAAAACTTACTAAAGTTCTCTTTGAGTTTAGCGACATTCAGTACAAAGAAGGTGAAAATTTGACTTTTACAAGTACAATTAAGCATGTCATAAAAACTAAACACGAAAATCCAATTTATAAAAAACCATATAAATACCCCCAAAAATTCGACAAAGAATTCGAGAATCAAATAAGAGATATGCTTGAACAAGGCATTATCAGAAAATCAAACTCTCCTTATTGCTCGCCTATTTGGATTGTTCCAAAGAAGCTTGATGCATCAGGACGAAAGAAATACAGAATAGTTAATGACTATCGAGACATTAATGAAAACACAATAAGTGATAAATACCCAATCCCGATCATGGATGACATACTTGACAAACTCGGTAAATGTCAGTATTTTACAACCATAGATCTTGCAAAAGGATTTCATCAAATCCAAATGGACGAAAAGTCAATTCCAAAAACTGCCTTTTCAACTAAGAATGGACATTACGAGTACACTCGAATGCCTTTTGGATTGAAAAGCGGACCAGCAACTTTTCAACGGTGCATGAACAATCTTCTTGAAGATTTAATCTACAAAGATTGTCTTGTATACAAGGACGATATAATAGTTTTCTCTACTTCATTAGAAGAACATTTAGTATCCTTGCGGAAAGTATTCGCGAAGCTAAGAGAAGCAAATCTTAAGTTGCAACTTGACAAATGTGAATTCATGAGAAAAGAAATTGAATTCCTAGGTCACATAACTACCACAGAAGGTATTAAACCAAATCCAACAAAAATACATGCCATCAAAAAATTCCCGATACCAAAAACAACCAAAGAAATCAAATCTTTCTTAGGCCAAAATAAATACTAAAGAAACAGATTACAATGAAGCATTTGAAAAATTAAAAATGCTAATCATGTCAGATCCAATATACATACCCAACCATATACATACCCAAATTTCGGAAAACCATTTTCCCTGACCACAGATGCTAGTAATATTGCCATAGGTGCGGTATTATCTCAGGAGCAAAAACCAATTTGCTTTGCGAGCAGAACATTAAACGAACACGAAATAAATTATTCTGCAATAGAAAAGGAACTCCTTGCTATTGTATGGGCCACAAAATACTTCAGGTCCTACCTCTACGGAAGAAAATTCGACATTCTTTCCGATCATAAACCATTAGTTTGGCTCAGTAATATTAAAGAACCAAACATGAAACTCCAAAGATGGAAGATCAAGTTAAATGAATTTGATCACCACATTAAATACATTCCCGGTAAAGAAAACTACGTGGCAGACGCCTTATCAAGAGTCAAAATTGAAGAAAATTTCTTAGGAGAAATCCCAGGCAGTACGGTAGCAACGGTGCACAGTGCACAAGATGACAACCAAAGACATATTTCAATCACTGAAAGACCAATAAATTATTATAACAGACAGCTCGAAATTATTAAAGGTGAATCAAATGATGTACAAACATCGAAATACTTTAATAAAACGAAAATAAAAATCACTTATAAAGAAATGACAAACGAACATGCCAAAGAAATTATCAAAGAATATTTATGCACAAAAAAGAGTGTCATATATTTCGAAAATGAACCAGACTTTCTTATTTTCCAAAACGCATTCATAGAAATTATAAGTCCTAATAATTTGACAAAAGTCATGAGAACTCGTTCAATCCCAGAGAAAGATATGTGATTGACTTCTATATGATTGATAACAAACAATTCTTATCTTGCATTGATATTTACTCGAAATATGCAGCATTAGTCGAAGTAAATGGTAGAGATTGGTTAGAAGCCAAACGAGCCTTATTAAAGCAGATAAAGATTCAGCCTTCATGTGTGCAGCTCTTCAACTCTGGCTTAAGTCAGAAGCTGTAAATCTCATTATAACTACAAGTAAAAATGGAATTTCTGATATTGAGAGATTTCATAAAACAGTTAACGAAAAACTAAGGATCATCAACAGTGAATCAGATACTGAAAATAAAATTAATAAATTTGAATCAATTCTCTACGTCTACAATCACAAAACAAAACATAATACAACAGGTAGAACACCTGCAGATATTTTCATTTATGCTGGTACTCCAGAATATAACACTCAAACAAACAAAGTCAATGATATCAAAAAATTAAATGAAAAAAGAAAAGAGTTTGAAATCGACACTAGATTCAGACAATCACCCTTAGTAAAGAGTAAAACTACTAACCCTTTCAAAAAGACAGGTGAAATAACACAAACAGACGATAAACATTACGAGGAAAAGAATAGGGGAAGAAAAATAACACATTACAAATCAAAGTTTAAAAAGAAAAAGACAATTAATAAAAGCAAATACAATAATTCCAGGCAAAACGAAGACAACTCGTTCGAATAATTGGAGGTTTTACATATTAACCATATTATCATTAACCCTTGCTAACTTAACCAATGGACAAAATCTAGAAGTTAATTCTATCCAAGCAAAGAACGGATATTTAATATTTAAAACAGGTATAGAAGAAATACCATCTAATTATGAATATCATTATTTAACAGTTAATCTAACCAATACCCAAATAACTTATGAAGACCTAATAAAACAAGCTAAAGAATTTGATCACGTAATACAAACCAGTACTTAATCAAAAAGTTAGACCGAGAAATGAATGGTATCAATATAGTCAAACGTAATAAAAGAGGATTATTAAAAATAGTGGGTACAGCTTACAAATATCTATTTGGAACACTAGACAACAACGATAAAGAAGAACTTGAAAGAAATATTAACAATTTAGCAGCCATAAGTGTCCAAGCAAACGAATTAAATCAGGTAATTGAAACAATAAATCAAGGAATATTAGTTATGAATGAAATGAAATTACAAAACGAACAAGCAAGAAAATTAGAATGGTTAACTTTTAATTTAGACCATTTTACAGAATATATCGAAGACATAGAATTGGGCATGCAGCTCAGTAGATTAGGAATCTTTAACCCAAAACTATTAAAACATGATTACTTGTATCACATTAATTCAGAAAAATTATTACATACAAAAACATCAACATGGTTGAAAGAAGATACACAAGAGATATTGATAATTTCTCATATTCCAAGAGAACTAATTAAAGCCCCAGTTTACGAAATTATTCCTTATCCAGATGAAAACAAAAATATTTTAACAGAATCAATCAATGGAAAATACGTCGTTATAGAAAATAATGTATTTAATAAAGACACAAATAAATTAATAACTGACAATTGTTTAAAATGAATTTTAACGCAAATCCCAACTGAATGTAAATATACCAAAACATTTAAAAATTTTCAAATTAACTATATCGAACCAAATATCATTATCACTTGGAATTTACCAAAAACAATTCTTAATCAAAATTGCATAAATAATGAAGTCCTTTTAGAAGGAAATAATATAATTAAAATCACAAATTGTTCAATACAACTAAATGAAATTTCTATAACAAATTCAATGCTGGATTATACACAAAATATTTTTGTTAGTAATAATGTTACTAAAATCGAACTTGAGAACGACAAAAACAATTTTGTATTCAAAATAATAACTATAATCACATTTTTTATATTAATCTTAAGTATAATACTATACGTTATGTATAAATTTAAGAATATCCCACGCAAACTAATTGTCCAATATAAAAAACTAAAAGATGAAAATCCAATACCAGCAAAAGAAATGAAAATTATAAATACAAATGAAGAATTACCAAACCCAAGCCTATACCCTAAAATAGACGCTTGAGGACAAGCCATTTTCTAAGTATGGGGGAGTAACATATCGCTAGAACCACTTACCCCACTATATGTTAAATAACACCCACACAATATGATTCATAACCAACCATAAACATAAGACTCCCTCCCATAAAAATTGTAAACATAAACATCCTCAATAAAAATTGAAACCAAATACTAGTGGAAAACAACGAACGTGACAAATCACCCAAACCCATTGATCGTTGTTTCCAACAGCATAAATTGCTGACTTCTTCAAATTTCGGCTGATGCAATCTCCCATAAACTCTCGAAACCACAAAGAACTTTTCTTTGTTCTTAAAAAGCTTTTAAACATAAACTTAAAGCTCCCACATAAACTTAAAGCTAAAAAGCTACAAGCCGAGGTTTGATGGATGATCGCATCCCTCAGTAGAGTTAGTTTTACATTACTCTTTTAAACGCGACGACACCTCGAGATGGTTTAGTTTACTTAGTACTTAGATGTTAACTCACCATTTGTATTAGAATTTCAAAATAAAGAATTATATTTTTTTATTTAAAATCAACTACCAATTCCTAATTATATATATTTTAAAAATACTTTTAATAGTCGGATATGACTTGCACTACCTTGGGGTATTAAAAAACATTTTGGGCTCCGAAAGAGAAAGACACAAAGAAGAAAAGAATTATCGGCGATCGTTAACTGCCGTTCTGTTTTGCGCTTGCCCTTTCCCCCTCCCTCACACAATGCGTTTCTTGCACAGAAAAATCTAGAAGTTTGAGCATTTGATTTTTGCTGCCGGCGCGTGAAGTTGTTTTGATTAAAAAATTGCATTGTTTGTGTAAAATAATAATTGACTTCAGGTAAGTGAATTTTTTTGTCAGCCCTCAAAGGTAAGTTTGCATATTACTTTTTTTAAAATTAAATTATACTAAAACTACTTTATTACGGAAGTAGTTCAGCAGAGCGATCCAACCCAGCATGCGGTGTAGTATGTCTGTGCATTAAATACAATTGTAACACTTTGTTGCAATATGAAAACATAAATACCCCGCGCATACCAATGTAGCGCACATGGAATATGATCGCTCACTTATATGTATGGCTATTCTGCAGTGTCAGCAATATCCAATGCGCCACCAAGGCACTTATACATGCACACACGTACTTCATACTCTAAAGTCTAAGAATACAAGTTAACACGCGCAAGACAAAATGTGCTGACTCCTCTGGGAGACCGGTCGTTGGCTCTACCAAGTCAACAAACACATGCAACTTCACGCCCGCGTGCTAGCGCTGAGTGGCCGCTATAGAGGCGGGCACGAGGCGCCAAGTCAGCATTCTGTCGCAAGCGGAGCCGCGAATCATGGGCTGCAACTGGCCGCTGCCGCGGGCCATGGGTATGCTGGATCGTCTTAAGTTATTTTTAATTTAGTTTTTAAAGAAGTGCTCATATGCTCAGTTGAGCAAAGAAATACTTAATAAATTTTATTAAATGAAAAACGGAATTTGTTTACTGGCGCCCAACAGTAAATACCGCATCTTTTAATGCCGTTCTCAATTTCTAAACAATTATTGCGAGACTGGATTTCACATTCGCCGACAAAACACCGGTCCATGTGATCCAGAAGGAATTAAGTACTCTTAGACAGGGCGATATGGCCCTTCTAAAATACTACGACGAGATAGAAAGAAAGTTAACCTTGTTAACTAACAAAACATTGATGACACACGACCCGGCCGCAGCAGCCACTCTCAATGAAAAATATAGAAGCGGCGCGCTTCACACTTTTATATCTGGATTAAAAAAATCCATTAAACGGGCTGTTTTTCCAGCACATCCACGAGATCTTCCAACCGCTCTGGCATTAGCACAAGAGGCGGAATCGAGTAATGACAGAGGCATTTTCGCAGCAAATTATGCAAAACATGTCGAAGAAAAAAGTAAAAAATCTGGGTCCCAAAAGTCCCAGAATTGGCGTCTAAATATCCATAAAGAAAATGCTGACAATCCCCAGGGAAAAAATCCCCATTTTCAGAAAAATCAGGCAGGAAAAAACCAGGGACAGCGCACTGGAAGTAGCTCGAAGCAGCGCTTTCACAATAATAAACCACAGGGACAAGGACCCGAGCCGATGGAAGTAGATGATTCATCACGATTTAGGCAACCCACTAGGGCAAACACCTATGCAAAGAACAAAAATTATGGCGATCAGTCTATGCAAAGCCCTAAAAATATTAACCATATGCCTCAGGCGCAAGTAGAAGACGACTACGAATCTCAAGCACAGTCGGAAACTACCGAAATCGAAGACGATTTGTCGGAAGTCGAAAGTTGCAATTTTTAGGGGACATTCCCTGCTCCCGTACATCACACGGAAAGTAGCAGGGCAGGACTTAAGGCTCTTGATTGACACAGGAGCCTCCAAAAATTATATAAAACCACTCACTGTATTGTCACACTTTGTGCCGTCGATAACCCATTCCAAGTGAAGTCGATACATGGCCAAACAAAAATTCAGCAAAAATGTCTTGTCGACTTATTTAACGTGAAAACATATTTTTTTAATTTGGAAAATATTTCAGACTTCGACGCCATCATTGGGTGGATCTGTTAAAAAAAAAAAAGGTGTGAGTGTAGTTAACACTCACGAGGCTTTGATGTGAAACATGTTTATTGAAATAGTTTATATATACCGTGGGATACGCCACGGCTGGCTTGGAAAACAGAGTTGGAAGCAGTGTCCCAGATCCCTGAGCCCCCATACGAAATCCCAGATACCGGATCCCTGATCTCTGGTCCCAGATCCCTAATCCCAGATCCCACATCTCAGATCCCTAATCCCAGACCCCCGATCCCAGATCCGTGATCCCAGATCCCGGACCCCTGATCCCCCATCCCGGACCCCTGATCCCCCATCCCGAATCCCTAATCCCTCATCCCTATTCCTTGATCCCAGATCCCCGATCCCCCATCCCAGTTGCCCCATCCTTGGTCCCAGATCCCTGATCCCTGATCCCAAATCCCTGATCCCAGACCCCTGATCCCCCATCCCAGATCCCTAATCCTTGATCCCTGATCCCCCATCGCAAATCACAGTTGCTGCATCCCTGATCCCAGATCCCTGGTCCCTCGTCCCAGATCCCTGATTACTAGTCCCAGATCCCTGATCCCAAGTCCCTGATCCTAATCCCAGACCCCGATCCCAGACCCCCGATCCCAGATCCGTGAGCCCAGATCCCAAATCTCCCATCCCAGATCCCTGATCCCCCACCCCTAATCCCAGTTGCCCCATCCCTGGTCCCAGATCCCTGGTCCCTTATCCCAGATCCCTGATCCCAAATCCCTGATCCCACATCTCTGATCCCTAATCCCAGACCCCCGATCCCAGACTCCCGATACCAGATCCGTGAGCCCAGATCCCTGATCCCCCATCCCAAGTCCCTAATCCTACATCCCTAATCCTTGATCCCAGATCCCCCATCCCAGTTGCCCCATCTCTGGTCCCAGATCCCTGATCCCAGGTCCCAGATCCCTGATACCAGATCCCTGATCCCAAATCCCAAATCCCTGATCCCACATCTTTGATCCCTAATCCCAGACCCCCGATCCCAGATCCCTGATCCCAGATCCGTGAGCCCAGATCCCTGATTCCAGACCCCTGATCCCCCATTCCAAATCCCTAATCCCAGATCCCTCATCCCAAATTCCTGATACAAGATCCCAGATTCCTCTTCTGTGCTAAACTACTACTACTACCAAATTTAATTGAAATGGCACAGTTGGCCAGGCGATTGCTTGCGCTCCAACATTGCTTTTCCAGATTGGTAAAGTGGCCATGGTCAAGTGTCCATTGACAAATGGCCATGGTCAAGTAGCCATGGGCAAGTAGCCACGGTTGGCCAGGCCATTGCTTTATGTATACCAGTGAACGATATGCAATATGCGTTATGCGTTACGCGTTACGCGTTATGCGTTATTTCCAAATTGAATTTTACCCCTACTATAAAATGATTTTAATAAAATCATCGTACCGAAATTAAAGATGTTTCACATCAAAAATTAACGCAGTTGTTGATTTTACCAACAACTTTATTAAACACGACCACTGCTCTGAACAAATTCAATTTACCAAGTGTCAGAGCGTGAACTTAATTCAAATCGATGACGCGGATGTCCCCATCGCAGTCAGAGATTCCTTTAACAAAATGATTGACCAAACGGTCAAAGCATTTGCGGACGTAAATGAGTCCCTCCCATATAACATAAATACGGTAGCCTCTATTCGAACAAATGGCGAACCGGTATACTCAAAGTCATACCCATATCCAATGGGCGTGTCCGAATTTGTCAACGCAGAGGTTAAACAACTTCTAGCGAATGGCATAATAAGACCGTCCAAGTCACCGTATAATAACCCGCTGTGGGTTGTTGAGGGCTTCGACGAAGCAGGCCATATTTTGAAACGAATGGTTTTCGACTTTCGCAAGCTAAATGAAAAGACAACGGATGATAAATATCCCATCCCGTCTATACCGACAATATTGTCAAATATGGGTGAGGCATAATATTTCACAACATTGCACCTCAAATCAGGCTTTCTCCAAATAGAATTGGCAGAGAAAGACAGAGAAAAAACTGCATTCTCTGTCAACAATGGGAAGTACGAATTCTGTAGACTTCCCTTCGGGTTAAAAAATGCCCCAAGTATATTCCAGAGGGCAATTGATGATGAGCTCCGAGATGAAATTGGAAAAACTTGTTACGTCTACGTGGACGACGTTATAATCTTCTCCACAAACAACGAAGACCACATTAAACATATTGAATGGGTCTTGAAAAGCCTTCGAGATGCGGGCATGAGGGTGTCCCAAGAGAAATCCAAGTTCTTCAAAAAGAGCGTGGAGTATTTGGGATTCACGGTGTCCAGAGGCGGAATCCATACCTCACCTGCAAAGGTTCAGGCTATTAAAGACTTCCAGCCCCCAAAAACATTATTCAGTCTCAGATCATTTCTTGGACTAGCAAGCTATTACAGGTGCTTCATAAAAGGATTTGCCACAATCGCGAGACCCCTAACGGAAGTCTTAAAAGGCGAAAACGGTAAAATAAGCGCCAACCATTCAAGAAAAGTAAAACTTGAACTAACACCAAAACAGCTACAAACTTTTGAAAAGCTAAAAAATATACTGGCTTCCGAAGATGTGTTACTAACGTATCCAAACTTCAAAAAGTCATTCGACCTGACCACAGATGCCTCGGCCCATGGCCTCGGCGCTGTGTTGTCTCAGGACGGCCGCCCGATCTCTATGATCTCAAGAACATTGCGCGATAATGAAGTAAACTTTGCAACAAACGAGCGACAACTTCTAGCCATTGTATGGGCTCTAAAAAATCTCCGGAATTATTTATACGGAGTCAAAGACTTAAACATCTTCACAGATCATCATCCTCTGACATTTCCAGTGTCAGATAGAAACCCAAACGCAAAGCTAAAACGCTGGAAAGCTTTTGTCGATGAACACAACGCCAATATAATCTACAAACCAGACAAAGAAAACTTCGTTGCAGACGCCTTGTCCCGACAGAATGTTAATGCCTTAGAGGATTCTCCAGACTCAGATGTCGCCACAGTGCATAGTGAAGAACCCCCACATACACCATAGAAACAACAGATAAACCAGTAAATTGTTTCAGAAACCAAGTAATAATCGAAGAAAGCAGTGCACCCTCGATTAGAACTTTTATCTTTTTCAAAGAAAAAACGAGGCATGTCATTCAATTTACTAACCGGGACACTCTTTTACAAACATTACAAGATGTGGTAAAAGCAGATGTGGTAAACGCGATACACTGCGAACTCCCTATTCTAGCCTTTATCCAACACAGGTTAGTCGAAGCATTCCCCTCAACTACTTTCAGATATTCCAAGAATATCGTCACAGACATAACAGACCCTCTGAACAAAGAGAAATTGCAACGGCAGAACATAATCGAGCCCATCGCGCAGCTCAAGAGAATGTGAACCAAATGCTTCGAGACTACTTTTTCCCCAAAATAAATCGATTAGCAACAGAAATTGTCGCGAATTGTAGAGTCTGCTCCATGGGCAAGTACAATCGTCATCCCTCCAAACAAATAATGGGTAAAACTCCGATACCATCTTATGTTGGAGAAATACTGCATATTGATGTATTCTCCACCGATAAGAAATATTTCCTGACATGCGTAGACAAACTCTCTAAGTTTGCAGTGGTCCAGCCGATCGCTTCACGAGCAATCGTGGACATCAAAGCTCCGATACTACAATTAATAAACCTGTTTCCTAAAACAAAAACAATCTATTGTGACAACGAAAAATCGTTAAATTCCGAAACTATAAAATCAATCCTGATGAATAATTTCAGCGTGCAAGTTTCGAATGCACCACCCCTGCATATTGATACCTTCTATTTAATTTTAAATGTAACTTTAACTTCAGGTTAGGATATTTATCCGTACTAATCACTTTGACGACCGCAACACCGAAACTCCGACGGCGATGTAACCATCTGGGAAGAATATGGCTACCTCGGCCATACAACAAACATAACGTCGTATGAGACCTACGCCGACGAAACGCGAAGAACACTAGATCTTTTCGCAAAAGATCATATGAAAAAGATACTAAATTCAGATCTCAATCATATATAAAGATTAATTGACATATTGAGGGTTCACCACAGACACGCGCGTAGCATAAATCTGCTGGGAACTGCACTCAAAGTCATAGCCGGCACACCAGATTTTGACGATTGAGAACAGATTAAGTTTAGGCAAGGTCAGTTGATAGAATCAGAAAACAGACAAATAGAAATTAACTCTAAATTCCAAACAAGACTTAATGAAATTTTACGGTCCCTAAACTCAATTCACAAGACAGACGATGCAGACACCGAGCATTTGTATAAAACCATTTTAGCAAAAAATAGGATGATTGTTACAAATCTAGAAGACTTAATACTTACCACAACATTAGCGAAAATAAATTTAATCAGCCCCCTCATTCTGGACAGTGTCAATATCAAAGAACTAGCAAGTAAACACCTCACAAATGTTAGCATAGCAGACATCTTAGGAGTTTCCAACATAAAAGCTTTCCAAAATTCCGACATATTATATTTCCTAATTAAATATCCTAAACCTGTATTAACTTGTAAGAAGATTAACGTTTTTCCAGTACAGCATACGAATAAAATATTAGACTTAGAAGGTAGTAGCACGGTAGCCGATTGTGGTGCGCAGACCTTTGCTGTTTCCGGATGCGAGGCCACCGTAAGCACTTCCATCTGTAAGAAGTTACGAACACCAACTTGCGCTCAACAGCTGGTGTCAGGAACCGTCGCACATTGTAACACTCGCCCTGGACATCTTGAGCCTGTGACCCTAGTTGACGAGGGGGTTCTCATCATGAATGACGCAACTATCAAGGTAGAATATGACAATGAGACCAGTTGGCTCTCAGGGACATACTTGGCGACCTATGAAGACCGCATCTTGCTTAACGGTACGCTAACGTACGTTAATAGTCGTGGCGTCTTGAGAAAAAAAACCAGCCGTATCAGTTGCATCACAAATCAACGTGACCAGCCATCGAGAACTCCTCAGCCTACCTTTCGTACATGACCTCAGCTTGAGAAACCTCAAACACATTGGCGATTTACGATCCGAAGTGCTATCGAAACCATGGATTGGCAGCGCCATTACCATTGTCATTATCTTAGTTCGTTACGGGACCATCTGTGGGGTCCACCGCTACTTGAAAATCGAACATCGGGTCAATTCGGACATCGAACTGTCGAAGCCCACACGGAAAGTCGAGGACGACTTTCACCTATCCCCGGGAGGAGTTAACACGCGCAAGACAAAATGTGCTGACTCCTCTGGGAGACCGGTCGTTTGCTCTACCAAGTCAAAAAACACATGCAACTTCACGCCCGCGCGCTAGCGCTGAGTGGCCGCTATAGAGGCGGGCACGAGGCGCCAAGTCAGCATTCTGTCGCAAGCGGAGCCGCGAATCATGGGCTGCAACTGGCCGCTGCCGCGGGCCATGGGTATGCTGGATCGTCTTAAGTTATTTTTAATTTAGTTTTTAAACAAGAGCTCAAGTGCTCAGTTGAACAAAGAAATACTTAATAAATTTTATTAAATGAAAAACGGAATTTGTTTACTTACATAAATACATATATATAACATAAGCATATAGCCTGGAATGACGACGAGCCAACGAGGCAGCCTGAGAGGAAGATCTGGCACCCACCGAGGGAAAATTGAAAATCTGAGTAAGTAGTGTGTTGTTAAGAAAAAAAAAATGCGCAGTGAAAAAAAAAAAAAACATGCCAAAAACAAGACGCAGTGGCGTCATAAATAGAGCTAAAAAAGAAATTGCTCAACTAAAAGAACTGGTGAATACAGAAAATCCATCAAAATGGGATACAGCATCAAAAATGCATCATAAAATCGACTATTTAGAGTCGTTTATACATACAGCACTGGAGCAAAAAAAAGCTCAACTCACACACTCACATGCAAATATTAAAATTATTGAAACAAATAATAAACCTGACCCCACAACAAAAGAAGATGTGCCCACCAGACTGCGTGGGACCACTTATATCAATTCACTGCAAGTATACTTGTAGCCTGTGCATACATGCACCGGCATCGCCTGAGCTCATAGGCCCGGGACATCACTAGCAGCCTGTGCGAAGACCGGCACCGCCTGAGCTCATAGGCTCAGGACATCTGCAGCAGAGAAGAGAAGAAGCATCAAGAGAAGTCCGACAGCGCCACCAAGGGCGCCCAACAAATTAAAATTTAAAACTTTAAACTTAATTCATATTTTTAAATAATATTAAAATATATACTTGTACGTATATAAAAACAAAACAAACGAAAAAAAAAATGTTACACTGTTAAACTGAGCTCAAACCAGCCCGGTAGCGTACGACCTATGAAGTCGCACAAATATTAGGCAGGAAATGTACACCGTCAAGTGCGGTAAAATAATTCATTTCACCCACGGGGTGTATTAGGCTCGTGTGTTTTAGACACTCGATACTAACCATTAAGGCAATAATAACAAACAAAAAACCAAATGAAAACATCAATATTATGTTGAATATAATAAAATAAATTAAAAATAAAATTTTAAATATAATCCAAGCTGGATATCCCATTTTTATTATTAAAAACCTGGCCCAAAATGGGACTTATTGACACAAAGACGGTAGACTCTACCGCAAACGTAATCAACACAGTCGAGGTAACTTCACCCGATTTAAAGCTGATTACAGTGTTATTGATCTTTATTTTCGTACTATTGTGCGTAAGCATCTGCATAAAAATATATCAAATGCACAATAAATGCATAAGAAAGAAGTACTTGAGCAGAGCAAACGATCTAGATAAGATAGATACTTGTTCTAAAGAAAGCCCTTCCAGGCTCAGAAACAAAAATATGGCGATTGACTATCGTCAAATCAATAAAAAACTGCTATCAGATAAATTTCCACTCCCTAGAATTGACGATATCTTAGATCAACTAGGTCGACTTAATGTCAGGTTTTCATCAGATTGAACTCGAAGAAAGTTCAAGAAATATAACTTCTTTTTTAATAAGCAATGGCTCATATCGCTTCACGCGACTACCATTTGGTTTAAAAATAGCGCCAAATTCATTTCAGAGAATGATGACTATTGCATTCTCTGGACTTGAACCTTCCCAAGCATTTCTCTATATGGATGATTTAATAGTTATTGGTTGTTCTGAAAAGCATATGATTAAAAATTTAACTGATGTTTTTCAACTATGCAGGAAACACAACCTCAAGCTAGATCCCGAAAAATGCTCATTCTTTATGCACGAAGTGACTTTCCTAGGTCATAAATGCACAGAAAAAGGAATTTTGCCAGATGACAAGAAATATGAAATACGTTTTGTTGCATTTTGCAATTATTATAGACGTTTTATTAAAAACTTCGCCGACTATTCACGGCACATAACAAGATTATGTAAAAAGAATGTCCCTTTTGAATAGACAGTCGATTGCCAAAACGCATTCGAATATCTAAAAAATAAACTAATGCAACCTACCCTACTGCAGTATCCAGATTTTAGCAAAGAATTTTGCATAATCACAGATGCAAGCAAACAAGCTTGTGGAGCGGTTTTAACTCAAAACCACAACGGACTCCAACTACCAATAGCATATGCATCACGCTCATTCACAAAAGGTGAAAGCAATAAGAGCACAACAGAACAAGAATTGGCAGCAATTCATTGGGCAATAGTACATTTTCGACCATATATTTATGGCAAACACTTCACTGTAAAAACAGACCATAGACCCCTTACTTATTTATTTTCAATGGTCAATCCCAGCTCTAAACTAACACGCATGCGGCTCGAGTTAAAAGAATATGATTTCACAGTTGATTATCTAAAGGGTAAAGACAATTTCGTGGCAGACGCACTGTCACAAATAACCATTAAAGAATTAAAAGAAATAAACACGAACATACTTAAAGTCACTACAAGATTTCAAAGTAAACAGAAAAAATCCTGCGAGGAAATTAACAAGTAGATACGCCTAGGCAATCTCTTGCAAACGCTTGTCAGCCCAACATATATGACGTTATCACAAATGACGGCTTACGAAAAATAGTGACATTGCGAATAACCCCACTTAAATGTTTGTTAAAACATGAAAGAAAAGTTATATCAAGAATCGATATTAGCGATTTATACACCAATGGAATTCTAGACTTAGGTCAGTTTTTAAAAAGGCTTGAAAGACAAGCCGGTATACTTAATATCAGCCAAATATCAGTGGCACCGTGCGAAAAGATCTTTGAATCAATTTCAATAGATACCTTTAAACAAATGGGCAATAAAATATTAATGACTCAAGCCGGTGACCCTTATAAATAATGAGAAAGATCAAGAAGCGATACTGTTTACATTCCATGACGATCCAATACAAGGAGGTCATACAGGCATAACCCAAACGCTAGCAAAAATAAAAAGACACTATTACTGGAAAAATATGGCACGTCATATCAGAGAGTACATAAATAAATGTCATAAATGCCTGACTTCTTAAACAACTAAACATACAAAAACACCAATGACAACAACAGAAACCCCAATATATGCTTTTGACAGAGTGATAGTGGACACTATTGGCCCACTACCAAAATCAGAGAACTGAAACGAATATGCAGTCACTTTAATATGTGATTTAACCAAATATTTAGTTGCTATTCCAATTGCAAATAAAAGCGCAAACACTGTAGCTAAAGCAATATTCGAATCATTTATTCTAAAGTACGGTCCAATGAAGACGTTCATTACGGACTTGGGAACGGAATACAAGAATTCTATTATAAATGACCTGTGCAAATATCTTAAAATAGACAACATAACGTCAACTGCACACCATAACCAGACATTAGGTACCATTGAAAGAAGTCATAGAACCTTCAATGAGTACATACGTCCATACATATCAGTCGATAAAACTGATTGGGATACATGGTTACAATATTTCGTGTATTGTTTTAATACTACACCATCCGTAACTTATGATTATTGTCCATACGAACTTATTTTTGGTAAATCAAATAACTTACCAAAAGATTTTAATAGTATAAACAGAATAGACCCACTATACAATGTAGAAGATTATGCTAAGGAAGTTAAGTTTAGATTAGAAATAGCCTATAAAAGATCTAGAATAATGCTAGAACAGCATAAGACTAAGAATAAAGAATATTACGATAAGAAAATAAGTAACTTTATATTGAAAATAGGAGATAAGGTTTTATTAAGAAACGAAACTGGCCATAAACTGGAACCAGTATATTTAGGTCCTTATTTAGTAACAGGAATAGAAGATAGGGATAACATTTTAATTAAAGATATCAAAAACAAAACTCAAAAAGTCCATAAAGACAGATTAAAGGCTTATCACACATAAATACGACAATGGCACAACGAAACCGAAATCAAAACCAAAGTAAATATGATGGCCTGATCAACCATTCACATTTATTATTACCTCAAAAATATACAACACAATATTGATATTTCCATTTTCTATTTTAATATATATAAAAAAAAAATAGAAGGCTAACATCGGCTACGCCGATGTTTTAACTACCCTTGCAGTTTTTGAAAGACGCTACCATTCAGAACAAAAAAGTTTTTCTCACTAGAATTAGTTTTTAGATCGATCGTTCCTATGGCAGCTATATGCTATAGTCATCCGATTTTGATAAATTTTTCCAGAATTGTGTGGAAGTATATGAAACTAAAATATACCACGATTGGTGCTGCTACGATGGAAAACAAAAAAGTTTTTCTCACTCGAACTAGTTTTTGGACCGACCGTTTATATGGCAGCTATATGCTATAGTCATCCGATTTTGATAAATTTTTTCGGAATTGTGTGGAAGCATATAAAACTAATATATACCACGTTTGGTGACGCTACGATGGAAAACAAAAAATTTGTTTTTACCAGAACTAGTTTTTGGACCGACCGTTTATATGGCAGCTATATTTTATAGTTATCCGATTTTGATGAATTTTTTCGGAATTGTGTGGAAGCATAAAAAACTAATATATACCACGATTGGTGGCGCTACGATGGAAAACTAAAAAGTTTTTCTCACTAGAACTAGTTTTTGGACCGATCGTTCCTATGGCAGCTATATGATATAGTCATCCGATCCGGCCGATTCCGACAAATGTGCAGCGTATTTGTATTTAAAGGCATTTTGCAAAGTTTGGTCAAGATAGCTTTAAAACTGAGGGAGGAGATAGCATAGAAACAGACGGACAGACGGACGGACGGACAGATGGACAAACGGGAATGAACTCAGCTCGTCATGCTGATCAAGAATATATATACTTTATGTGGTCGGAAATGCTTCCTTCTATGCGTTACAAACATCGTGACAATTTTAATATACCCTCTGCAAGGGTATAAAAAACCAAACAATAACCATTTTTATCCAAATATATCATTATTACACATACATACAAAAAAAAATTTTTAAATAATAGAATTTATAAAAATTAATAACATTACATTAAATAACTTCACTTAGAAGTTACGTTATTTCTCTAAAAGGGGAGGTGTAGTATGTCTGTGCATTAAATACAATTGTAACACTTTGTTGCAATATGAAAACATATTATGGGGTATTTACCCCGCGAAAACATAAATACCAATTTAAATGGAATATGATCGCACACTTATATGTATGGCTATTCTGCAGTGTCAGCAATATCCAATGCGCCACCAAGGCACTTATGCACACACGTACTACATACTCTAAAGTCTAAGAATACATAAATACATATATATAACATAAGCATATAGGCTGGCATGACAACTAGCCAGCGAGGCAGCCTGAGAGAATGATTTTAAGCGCACAAGTGAACGGACGTTTGGCTGTTGCCGACGATCCAGAAAACTAATTTTAACATAAAAAAATTGTAAAATAAAAACCCAACTAACTAAGAAAACAATAGTGTTTTCATTTGGTGGAGCCCAGCATACTTTCTTACAGCGGAGAAGCTGCAGAGCAAGGCAACGCATTGCGTACAGTGCAACAACAATGCAATAGTTGAAAACATAATAAATAAATAACAATATGAATTATTTTATATGGTTTTTAATTTTGTTATTTATTTATTATGATATAAATTATAATTATTTTTATTTGTGTATTTATTAGATATTTAATTATTTTGTTTGAAAATAAATATAATTTATTGAATAAAGTGAAAATGAATGTAATAAAAAACAATATTGCTTATTTTGAAGTTTGAATAGGGAAAAAATTAGAGGTGAATTGTTGATGAAAATAAAATCATATGTGAATCATCGGTGAATTCATTGCGAAAGTCATCGGTGATTCAACTATGACCGATGATTCCTTGGTGACTTTTGTAAAGAAGTCATGGGTGAAAAACCGATGATTTTAGATGATTCACTGATGATTCCTTCATGAGCGCCGAGGACATGCCTGTGTTAAATTCACCACTTCTTTTTATAGGAATTCACTGATGATTCATCGCTACCCATGAACAATTCATGGTGAATCATTGGTGAATCATTAGGGAAGCGTACTAAAGGGGACTTACACACACATTCATACAAAAATATGTGCGTGTTTCTCAAATGACACTTGCAATTTTTTAGTGTGCCTATGACACTCGACGCGTACGGTCACTCCACGCTTGAGCGAGTGGGTGGGTTCGTGTAGCGCACACACCTTCATGCAAATGTTGTCTGTCTCACTCTTGAGCAGTTACCTAAAGCTTTTGAGTTTACAAATTTTATTAAGCGCCACACCTGGTATATACACCTTGGCACAGACAATGCTTGTCTAATTCAACACGTTCACCCTTCGGTCTCCTCATCTAACTAAATTAATATAATTGGCGGCCAACAAATCGAATTACGATCAAAACTAAAAAGTTATAGCATTATTCAATACAACCAATTCTCTCAAACCACATAGTGGGAGATAAATAGAGAAGAACCAAGAGTACAACAGTTACAAATGAAACACAAAGTATAAGACTAAAAATGAAAAACAGAACGCTAAATAGTTACAAATGGCAACACATTCCTACGATGCAATCAGAGCACGATGTATTAATCAAAAATACAGGGAAGACGCACTCCGAGTCTTTATTCTTAATATCGGGACTAAGGAGGATTGGTTCAGACATTCTGTTTGTGGCTCAAACACGTGACTTACCATCCACTTTAGTATTGTTCCAAGCATTAGCATTGTCAAATCATGATTGATTTGGTTTTGTAGCATCATATGCTAAGAATCTATAGGGTCGCAAATACCAAAAGATGCAGGCAAATAAAGAAAACCCCAGAATGGTCTGGACAAGAACCCCTATTTTAACAAAGCCAAGGGTGTGCCTTCTAGAGTTGAGGCTCCGAGAGTTGGCGATCAAGAAACTGGGCAGGTATAAAAATGAACGTGGACCCGACTTCATCAAAAAAATGGCAAAATATTAAACAACCCTCGACTTAAAATCAGGATACCATTAAATAATGCTAGCAGAGCAAGATCGTGAAAAGACAGCTTTCTCTGTAAATGGTGGAAAATTTAAGTTTTCCCGACTAACGCTCGAAGAGCAATAGATGATTATCCTCCGCGAAGAGAAATGCAAGTCTTGTTTGGTTTATGTTATTATTTTCTCTAATAATGTGTCGGATCATAATAAGCACATTGGTTGGGTATTGAAGAAACTTCTTGAAGAAACTATGAGGATATTGAAGGAAAAGTTCCACTTCTTTAAAGAGAGTGTGAAGTATCTCGGCTTATGGTCTCAAGAGGCATTTGAAAGTGAACCCTCAGAAAAAAAATAGTACAAGAATATGAGAAGCCTACAAATCCGTTTGCAATTGGATCTTTTCTAGGATAAGCAAGTTATTACTGATGTTTCGTCAAGGATTTTGCGTCGATAGCTAGACCTTTGTCAAATATTTTAAAAGGGGAGAACGGAAAAGTAAGTAAGTAATGGTGCAAACATATTTGACAAAGAGAGCTGCTCCATGTAGCAGCAGATAATCTATCTAGGCAAAACATATATGCTCTTGCTACGATTCACAGTGAAGTATCACTGACGATTCAGACTACTGACACATCCCATAAATTGTTTTAGGAATCAATTGATGCTTGAAGACGCTCGATTTCCCTTGACACAAAATTTAATGAAAAGACACACCGCCAAATTCATTTTGATAACTGGGAATCACTTGTCAATATAGTCAAGGATAAAATATTCCCTAAAGTTGTAAATGCAATCTATTGTGAATTGCCAGTATTAGCTCGCATACAGCATGATTTGGTCATATCGTTCCCCACCACAAAATTCTGGCACTGTAATAACATGGTAGCCGATATCTTTGACAAGAGTAAACAAAAAAAAGTTGTGACCACCGAACACAATCGTGCACACAGGGCGGCGCAGGAAAATTTAAAGCAAATCCTGTGCGATTACTATTTCCCCAAAACGACAATGCTAATGAGGTCGCCCGAAACTTCAACATTTCCGCAATATTCCATATTGACATATTTTTAGCTGATAAGAAATATTTTTTGACTTGCATCCAGATCAATCGTTGAGGTAATGGTACCAACAATGCAACTAATTAACATTTTTCAAGGAACAAAGAAAATTCTTTTAAGATAATTAGACATAATTTAGGTCAAAAACTATTACTTCTATGTTGAAGAACCTTTTCGATGTGAATGTTGTAAATGCACCCCCGCTCCACAATACGTCCAACGGGCAAACTTGTTATGGCACACTCTCAGAAATTGCAAAGATGCCTTAAGTTGGATAGGGACATTAATGATTGATTGATCGATGGTTTGAATCCATCAAAGTCCACGTGCATTGTCATCCACAAAAAACCTATTGATACTAGTCTGCCAAAATTACTTTTGAATAAAACTCCCATTCAATACGAGGAACAGGAAGTTAATCGGCTCTCTCGCAACGAACCAAAATCTTTATTTGTTCCCGTACCATAATGTTATGCTTTAATACAAAGCTCAAAAAACACTATGAAAATTATACTTAAAATTCAATTTAAGCAATCAAAAAAAAAAAAAATACACAAATTTATATAAAAATATTTTATTAAGTCCATTTTGTTTTATAGTGACCACCACAATCAAAATGAGTAAACTTTGTACTTGTAGTGCTGGGCTAAACTAATATTAAAATTACAAAATTACATCTTCTGCATTTAACTTGGATCGCTCTAAAACTGCTGACCCAACACTTTGAAGCATGCAATGATAAAATGCTCATATAAACATATTCATACACACATACATAAGCTATGCTCATTCTCCCGCTCTAGCGAGCAACTCGCATAAGAATATATCAATGAATGTCAGCCTAAGCAAAACGGAATACGAGAAATAAATTGGCTATTGAATGGTTCCTACACATGGTTCCTCAAACCGAAAATCTAAAGTCTTATAAATGGAACTGCAGGGAATTTGAAATGATCCTGCCTATAACATATATGTACATATCACACGGCTCACAGGCTCAACAGGCAGGAAGACGCCCATTACATGGCGACCGTCGACAAGGGTCAGGAGACCTGATGAACTGGATAATACTGAGAAATATTTAAGTGAGTACAGTGAGAGTGTGTTGGCGTGTTGGTTCCTTTGGTCTCACCATACTGCGTTGGTACATGCAGTCCAAAGAATTAGCTTGCAAAAACCTGCGACGGCCGAAACCCCTAAGAAAAAATTAGCCTGTGCTTGGACCAGCGCCCGTACCAGCACCACCACAGAGAAGGATGACTACGATAAAAGCAGCATCTGAAGGATGTCCCCAGCAGAAATAAAATTAATTTTACTGTAGTTAGTATATAGATATATATATATATCCAATAGATCAATTATTAATTACAAATATGCATACAAAACATACAAACGTTTTGCGGCATTAATATTGTTGCCGGCTAAACATATAAACTCAAGTGGTCATACGTAATATGGTCCCTTTCGCATGCAGCGCCGTCAAAGCTGATGTGTTAGCATGTTTACATTTTCTCTAATGTACATAGCAGCGGCATATGATCAACATATATACACTTACACATATATATATGAAACGTAAATGATGCGTACATAAGCTATATGCTGTTGGCTTGATCGAAAGACGGCCAGCTCAAAGACAGAGAATATACTGAACTTGACTTGAGAAGACGTCAGGCCTGTTGCCAGCGTCACATTGAATATCTAAAATAAATGTATATGAAACATACATCAGAGTTACCAATTCGGTGGACCAGGTTATAGTAATGGAGGCACAACTGGAGGAGGAGTTAGGGCTGCCAACCGGTCCGGAACAGAACCCTTCAGAACCGGTTCGGTTCAGGATCACCAAGGGAACCGAACCCCATTAAAAATAATCACGAGAACCCGAACCCGAACCTAACCCTGTTTTCTTATTGATGGGGTTCGGGGTTCTAAAAATAAATTGGCAAGCATAGAATTTATGTATGCACTTCGATGGTAAAAAATATTTCATTATTATAAAGAAAAATGTATCCATTCATATGCCCATGTATGGACGGCGACACCTTTTCCCATCCGCAACTAAAGACTGGACAAAATAACACAACCTCAAGCAAGGGAATTCAATTTGCATCTGAATCCGTATTTCTGTGTATTATTTTGTTCGTATGGAGATGCAATGGCAAGGGAAACTTGTACTTTATTTGAATTTCTTAATTTTTTTTAACCAAATCACAAATAAAGTTCTTTTAGCATTTCACTTTCACAATATGCCAGTCAAAGCCGTGCTGTGGCGGTCCCATTTGTAGAAAAATTAATTCTGACTGAATTCTCGGAAATGTATGTACGTGTTCAGCCACACTATAAGTTAGGGATGAGACAACCCGGCGTGTCTGTGATTAAGTCACTGTCACGGGCAATCGTCAAATCACACAGTGACTGCATATTTGAAGTTACAGTATGATTGATGACTGCCAGTCACTGTGACTTAATCACAGTTACGCCGATATGGTCAATCACAGTTACTAAATCACGGGTGCGCAGATAAAGCTCATCTCTTATTTTTAGGACAAAAGTGGCCGTGTTTTTTGCAGGTTTCATAGACTCAAAAATCACATCAGATTTAGCACTCAGCTGTGAGTGCAAGTTGGCAGAATCGCTTAACTCTTCTAAACATACATACAATCAATCAAGACAGATCACTTATGTGCTTGACTTCCAAGCCATCAGGCAGCAGATTATAAGGCATCTCGTCTTCAAATTCTATTTAATTATTTATTATGTACATAAATATATAAAACGCTATCTGGAACCCGAACCCGAACCGGAAGCCCGGTTCTCAATTTGAAGGGAACTGGTTGTGAAACCGAACCCCCAGAATAGGGTAAGAGTTCGAACCCCGAACCGAACCCCCGTCAAAATTAGAGGGGTTTGCAGCCCTGATCACACTACATAAGTTTGCAATTTTTACGTATCTTATATATATTTTAAAAAATACTTGAACAAATTTTGTAACACCTATTGTAAATTAGTGTTGCCTCAGTAGCGCTAAAAAAAAGTGTAAGCCTGAAAAGCTTATGCGAAAATTAGGTAGGAAACTGTAAACCGTCATGCACCTACGTGGTGTACTAGAATCGCGTGTCTTAAACATACAAGATTAGGCATTTAAGGCAAAAAGTTGAACATTATTTTTGTTCCTTATAAAAGAAAAAAAACATATACAGCTATGCTCCGGTTTTCACTTAGTTTTGCGAATTGCGATTTCAGGAAATTCGTACGATTTAAATTTTGTGTGCTCCGACATTCGCAATTTTTCGTTATCGATTATGTTTCATTTCCATTTCGTTCTGCAACGTTTCACATGAGAGAAACGAGTTTTGGCAAACTCATCGGCATACTCATCGGTAATCGCCACAGTCAATTCGTAAGTTTTTGTTGGCAAACGTAGTTTTGCTACTTGTGCCATTTTGGGAGTGATCAGTAAAAAATTGTTTGATAATTGATTTTAATCTGAATATAATAAGAGAGTTCGTAACAATTATCTTAAATTATTATAGAATGGGATTAAAATTGTTTTATTCGATTCCAGTCACTTCCTCATGCCAAATTTCCCATTTACTTTTCATTTCACGGACTCAATTGTTACCGGTTTTAAAGCGGCGAAATTTTGCGATTTGCGAATTTCGGAGCACCAACTTTTACGATTTGGAGACCAAATCGCAAAATTTTTGCGAAAGCGAAAATGGGAGCATGGCTGATATTTAAATAAAATGATACAAACTTAAAAATTTAAAAAAAAAACAACAATTTCTTTAAATTTAAAAGAAAAATGTCTATAAAAATCAATTAAAACCAGGAAATTGAAAATCGAAAAAGTTGATCATACAAATTGCAAAAATTAGTGCATCCTAAATACTGTAGCTATTTTTAAGGTCATACATCAAATTTAATCATACAATTTTATTATAAATCATCTAGTTACTTCGTATTTCCGTATAGGTCTTAAGGTTCGGTTCACACTAAAAGAAAAAACGGAGTTTCGGGTTCGACCCGGTTCAGTTTAGAAACAGTTTGCAGCCCTGATTTAATCTCTTGCAAATTTGAATTTTTTTGGCTTAATTTTTCTTAACTTTTAGAGATGATACGTTTAAACTGGTGTTCATAAGTTTTTTGATCATTTAATTACCTATTAACATATGTGGAGCTGAGATTTATCTGTTTGACAATATTTTGATTGGAAAGACTTTGCGAGTGATAGAAGTAGACTAATTTGCGTTCCAAATGGCTCAAACTTTAGCATACTACGAAAGGTTAATTGAAAACACAATTTTTTGAATATTTAGTCGATTTTCATTTAAAGGAATTGATAACACGAGACTATTAAACATATTGTGAGTCAAATATAATGAACCAAGGCTGCAAATATCCAAAATTTTGGAGAAGGTTCGGTTCGGTGGTTCGAACCAGTAAGGAATCTTTGGGTTCGGTTTGCGGACCGGTTCCTGGATCGTCTGAACCTTAGGCTTTGGTTCGGACCTCGGTTCTTTTGAACAATTTTTGTATAAATCCGAAAAGTCTCATTTCTAGTACAAGAAGATTTCTGCATCGAGATTAAAACAAGTTCGGAATTGCAATGTCATAGTGAAGGAACGAAAAGTAACTGAAAGTTCGAAATTTTTTTTCCCACTCTCTTTACATTTAATAACAAACTAAAATCAATCCCGTGTGTTGTTGAAAAAAGCCTATTTCGAGTTAAAAATCGAGATCAGATCGAGACAAGAATTTTAATTTTGCCCAGAAGTTTGTAACGCATAGAAATATTCATTTCCGACCACATAAACTATATATATTCTTGATCAGGACGACGAGCTGAGTTTAATTCCGTCTATCCGTCCGTCCGTCCGTCCGTCTGTCCGTCTGCCTGTCCGACTGTCTGTCCGTATCTCTGTCCGTCTGTCTGTCCGTCTGTCTGTCTGTCCGTCTGTCTGTCCTTCTGTTTCTACGCGAACTAGTCTCTCAGTTTTAAAGATATCGAGCTGAAATTTTGCACAGAGTCTTCTTTTTACTGCACGCAACTAATATGTCGGAAACGGCCGGATCGGATGACTATATCATATAGCTGCCATAGGAACGATCGGTCGGAAAACTAGTGTTAGTGAGAAAAACTTTTTTGTTTTCCATCGTAGCGTCATTAATTTTGGTGTATGTTAGATTTATATGTTTCCACATAATTCTGGAAAAATGTATCAAAATCGGATGACTATAGCATATAGCTGCCATAGAAACGGTCGGTCAAAAAACTAGTTCTATTGAGAAAAACATTTTTGTTTTCTATCGTAGCGTCCCCAATCTTGGTATATATTAGTTTTATATGCTTTTACATATTTTTGAAAAAATTTATCAAAATCGGATGACTATAGCATATAGCTGCCATAGGACCGATCGGTCGGAAAATGTGTTTTACTAAGAAAAGTTTTTTTATGGTAAAAATTTCAAATATCTATATCCTATATACATTTTACCGGTTAAATCCGTTGGAGTAAAGTTTTTCAAGTGTATTAAAACATCGGCACAGTCGAAGTTAGCTTTGCCTTCTCGTTTATAATCAGACCCTTCAATATTTTAATTTGAATAATCTCATTAAGAATTTCTTTCGTTTGTAAAATTACTTATTAGTGTGAACCGAACCTTATTTTTGGATAAAGTGGTCCGGTTTGGGTTCGAGGGGTCAAAAATGTAAGAGGTTCGGTTCATTGTCTGGTTCCTGGAACTCAAAAACCCGAACCGAACCGGTTTTTAGGGGTTCAGTTCCGGACCGGTTTGCAGCCCTGTAATGAAAAACTTTACATCCATAACAGTAGAATTTTGTCGAGCAATATTCAAACAACTACATACCTATGACCAGAAATGTATGTAAAATCAAATAATATTAACAATAGGAATGTTTGAAAACGCAGTAAAAAAAACAATCAAGTATTTCAGCTGGTGAAGGTGACCGTATGTGTAAAAGTTTGAAAAGAAAAAACTTTGAAATTAGATGTTTCGAGGCGGGATCGAACCCACAACCTCCCGCAAATTAGGGCCACACGCTACTCACTGAGCCACACAAGGCCACAAACCGACTGGATCTCACTACATGCAGGCTACATGTATTAGGTCCATGTATACAAAATAACATGCAGATTCTTTCTCACTACCTTTGCATTTATGTATGCATGTGAGCTATAGATGGGGTGACCTATTTATTATTATTGGTGTATCGATAAATAATGCTGATTACTTTATGTTACTTAGAGCCGATTTCTCATCTTCTACATAGCTGCAATGTGTCAGATAAACAAAGATTTTATTCTGTTATTTGTAAGTTTATGTGACATATAGTGCTATGTAGGAGATGATTTGAGAGAGATTGTTTGAGAGAGATGAGTTTCTTCTTAAATTGAATGGAAGCCAGGGAGCGTGGCAAAATATCTTAACATATATAGATATGCAGCCAAAAAATAAGTAATAGCTTTTTTTTCTATTACTTCGGGTACCTTTTTTGTTTTGATTATTTAGTTTGAAAAATATGGCGTAAAGATACTTCATACAACGGAATTGCAGCTCTAAATTAATTTTTATGAATTTAAAAAAAGTCACTAAGCGAGTTTTTCCTGATCGAGGTTAGTTATTTTTGTTTGCTAACAAAATAAACAACTTATGCATTCTTCACCAAAAAGAGCAGTTTGCCTATACAGAACTGTTTCAAAGCCTTCATATCCGAATCTTCAGTAGGCTCCGGTAAAGACTGTAGGTTTGTCTACTGTTTTCCGTGAAATACCTTAAACAGTTGGGAACTGCAAAGTAATAAAAGCAAAAACGACTTTTAATGCTGATCAAGATATATACGGGTGATTCCATAAAAAATTTACAACTCGGATTTTTTTGGGTTAAGATATTTTGTTTTGCAATTTTTGTAGAAAAGTCATAATCAATTATTTTTTTAAAATTGGATTTTTGACAAAATTTAATTATTTAAAATTTCTGGCTACCAATGGTTTATTGGTAAAAAAATATGGAAAAAATCTGTAACATTGGACGCCCCGCAGCTGCTCCTGGGCGTCGTAATCTTCAGCTGCATGTGTTTGTATGTGTATGTGTTATATGCGTATAAAATCACTCGACTGCAGCGCCCTTACATGTTTAATAAACAAATTAAATTTGTTTATATATATTAATAACGAAAAAACACAGAACAAACTTCTAAATCTATTTGTTCATTTGGAAACCGAAAACATTAAAAAAATAATTTGCAGGCTATCGATACAAATAAGATAAAATGTTCAACATTGTGTTCTCTTAGGCTTTTATCTTTGCGTTCTAACCCTATCCCAATCTTACATTTATAGACACAAGTTTTTTAAATAGCAAGCTAACATTTACCGTCACACAGCGCTGTAACGGCACTATGCTGTAATTAATACTGTTAGCACATTCTCGTCAGTTTTCATCAGATCTAACCAAAATTTGAGAAAAAACCTTGATCATTGTCATTGAAATTATTTCACGCTCTTTTCGCCTTGAGTATCACACCCACGACATAGGTCAATAATTTAACAATAAGCCTCTGCGAATATATGTTATTTCTGAACTAGATTAAACGGACTAGAGTTCGTCATTCCTTATGTACCGAAGTGAGCATAAAGAAACTAAAGATAAGATCGTGTTACATGCCCGGACATGATATACCGGCCTAATCCGGTTTAACTCTACTGAAATCGAATGTGGAACCTGTTCACTTTTCGTTAAATGATTAGTTGAGTTGACCTTCGAAAAAAATTGAAAGAATTATACTCGACGGACCACGAATTTACAAAAATGATCATGTTTTCAGATCGCATTGGACTTCCGCGGTTCAGTGGTAAAAATATTTTAAAAATGGTTGTTTTTTTGTTTAAAAAAATACATTTTTCTCTGCCTCTATGGGGCATATTTCCTCAAACGTCCCAGTCAAAAATTTAAAGTTATGGGATTGGCTTAATACTTTGGTAAATTGCTATCCTTTATGAATGTAATAAATTTCCAAAATATTAACTAAGCTGAAAATATTTCCTATTAAATGTTAAATATGTAAAAGTGGGACAATAATAACTTTAGGAAAAAATTAATAACAAAATAAATAATGTCCGTCTGTCCGTCTCTTTCTATGCTATATCCTCCCTCAGTTCTAAAGCTCTCTTGACCAATCTTTTTAAAATGTCTTTAAATACAAAAACGCTGCACATTTGTCGGAACCTGCCGGATCGGATGACTATATCATATAGCTGCCATAGGAACGATGGGTCAACAAATCTTGGCATATATTAGTTTCATATGCTTCCACATAATTCTGGAAAAATTGATCAAAATCGGATGACTATAGAATATAGCTGCCATAGAAACTAGTTCTAGTTTCAAAAACTTTTTTGTTTTCCATCGTAGCGTCAAAAATCGTGGAATATATTAGTTTTACTTGCTTCCACTTAATTATGGTAAAATTTATCAAAATCGGATGACTATAGCATATAGCTGACATAGAAACGGTCGGTCCAAAAACTAGTTCTAGCAAGAAAAACTTTTTTGTTTTTTCATCGTAGCGTCAGCAATCGTGGTATATATGAGTTTAATATGCTTTCACATAATTTTGGAAAAATTGATCAGAAACCGGATGACTATAGCATATAGCTGCCATAGGACCGATTGGTCGGACAATTAAGTTTTACTAAGACAAGTTTTTTTTTATATAGTAGCGTGATCAAATTTTGATTCTCAATGGTTTTGAATTTACAAATATCTGAATTTACAAATATCTATATATATATATTCTACCGGCAAAAACAGTTGGAGTGAACTTTTGCAAGTGTATTAAAACTTCGGCACAGTAAAAATTAGCATTGCCTTCTCGTTTTTAAATACCCCTTTAGGTCAACATTTAAAAATAAGGGTTAATTTTGAAAAATAGACGGTGATTTTTAAAAAATTTTTTATTTTATTCTTAAGAAGTACATGAAAAATGCTTTAAGTTTAATTTTTTAATTATCATTAATAGTTCATTATTTCCTAAATTTATTGTTGTCCCACTTTCTTATTTACCAATTTTATAGGAAATAATCTCAGCTTTTTAACAAAAATATATATTGTTTTTAAATATCCATTTAGGTCAAAATTGAAAAATAAGGGTTAACTTTGAAAAAGGGGGGCCAATTTTATTTAATTTTTGTTATTTTTAAAAGACATGTTAAATGCTTTAAGATGACACACACATGAATCGATCAAGTTTTGGCGTAGTTATACAATTTTATAAATACCAATGTCACTTAAATTTCAAAACTTCCACCCCCTAATTTCTGAACTTTTTTAATGATTAAATATTTTGGGAAATTATTTATTTTCATATAGGATAACAATTTACCAAAGTATTAAGTCAATTCAATAACTTTACATTTTTGACTAGGACGTTTAAGGAAGAATACCCCCATATGTGAATATGTATTTTGGGTTTTCTGTTTTTAACTGTTTCTAGGCATGTGCATGACTCAGAAAATCTAACTTAATGAAGGATAGTGGATTTAAGGTGGAAATAAGCGAGAATTCGGTGCATTATTTATCGTTCAACTCGTCTTGTCTAATCAAAGATCTCATTCCCGATGGGACAATAATAATGACGGAGAAATAGTAATTAATTCATTAATCCGTTAATCATTCCAAAAACTGTGTTAATCCTGATAAAAAAAAACTCACACAGAATATTAAAAGACTATGTACCGAATGGGCCGCAGTTAGCAAAATTTGGAAGCCGAAAAAGGCATATATACCAGGCGAAGTTCCAGTTAAAAAAAATACATGGATAATTTAAAAAGACTCCACCAACTCGTTTTGAAAATTGGTTACTGATAATTAGGTGAGGTTTTGATAACGAGTATCTTGTGATATATCATACATTTCTTTACATATTAATGTTAAAAAATGTTATGCAGTACTTTCCAGTCTGCCTGGGCTCGATTTGTGGCAAGGTGAGGTTGTCCAAACCAGATACAATCCGATAATGGGAGAATTTCGTGGGCAAGGGCCCTTCAAAGCGATTTTTAGAGGCAACCAGGGACAGAGTTGTTTCTACCAGGGATCGTAAATAATGATTATTTTTTATTTTTAAATCTAAAAAATCATCCACTTAGAATCGTCGTAGAAGAATTCTAATTATACCAAAATTATTCTTTTTCGATTATCTATGCAAATTCGCCATGATTTTTATTTTTATAAGTTTTAACTATATTCCTTAATGCTAATGATTATTTTTAAGTGATATTTTAAAACTTAGGCGATAATCATTATTTTTGAGCAAAAAAAATAAAACTCAAAAATAATTATTATTTCGTGAGTTTTATTTTTTCGCTTAAAAATAAAACTCAACAAGGAATTGTGACCTTATCAAAAGGAACTTTGGCAAGTTAATGCATATCCTTAATAAGTGAAGCAAGACGAATCTATAAAATCCAAATCAGGGACTTACAAAAATTGTGAAAAAAGTTCCTTTTGAAAAGGTCCCAATTCCTTGTTAAGTTTTATTTTTGAGCGAAAAAATAAAACTCATGGAATAATCATTATTTTTGAGTTTTATTTTTTTCACTCAAAAATAATGATTATCACCCAAGTTTTTAAATATTACTTAAAATTAATCATTATGGTGTGAGCACATTAAAAAAAATTAATTAATTACGTTCCCTGGTTTCTACTTATAGCTTTCAAAACGTATGCTGGCGTTGTATCCCACCAGGTGCTGCACACATGGAAGGCCTGTGGAAGGCTGGTGTAATAAATTTTAAAAATCAATGTCCCCTTTTAAATGCACGTTCGAAGAATTTTCCAAGCCTTTATCAAAAATTGACCCAACCAATCTATTCGATCCAAGTCCGGGGCATTTTCACGTTGGAGCTCATTTATTGGCGGAGGCCGAGCCTGAAATCCAAGGCAAAGTTGAGACAATTCAAAATCGCTGGCAACGTTTAAAGTTTTTAAATCAACATTTTTGTCACAAAAGGAACACAAAAGGAATAGCAGCTTCCAATAAAAAACCTGCAAGAAGGCGATATGGTAGTCATCAAGGAGTGCATCATTGCAGCTTGTGAATGGTGTCTGGGCAGGGTTCACAAAGGATACCCTGGAGCTGATGGCATAGTCCGTGTGGTTGACATTTTCACCACACGCGGTATCATAAAACGCCCGGAAGCCAAACTTATACTTCTTCTAGTAGATGGCAGGATTTAATCTATGTATTTCTATTTTCAATCCACTCCCTCCCACTAATTTCCTAAGTTGCTAGTAATTTCCATGTCCTCGTTTATTCACTCCGTTCTTAATCAAATTATTAATAAAGATTTTTTTTCTTTTTGCCGACCCAGTTTTAATGATTATGAAAAACCGAAATGACCCGAGCCAACGCGAAAGCCGACGAATTGACAGACGTGCCCGAGGAACTGTGTCCTTCCGATGCCGAGTCTGTCGAGACATCCACCCGAAGCGGAAGTGCAGGCGTTTTTTGAGGCTTAACGCAGATTAGCGGCTGCGCGCCACACGCTGATTTACCCATATATAATTCTGCCAGGATTCCTGCCCGGCACAAGAGGTCTCCCGGTCGCACAAGCCATTCAATTTGGGTGGATTTTGTCTGGGACTTGCAACCGGTAGCCTTTATTTAACTTAGTGATTATTCCCAGATATTTCTTGACTATTCAGTTGCAATGATCTTTAACTGTTGCAGGGAAAGTGCATAACATATGGTCGCCCATTTCATTTGCAGGCAAAGCAGGCCAGCGCATAATTCCCCTCCCCATGTTCGAATTTTCGAGCTTTCAACCCGCGCGTTGCATTGTAATCGTGGGCAGAAAAGAGAAGCTGATCAGAAATTCAGTCTAGATTTCCCTAGTCTGTGGTTTAAGTCCATGAACACAGGCGAGAGACATATAGAAATAAGACTGCTCTGCCACAGGCCAGAAACCTAGACTTAAGGTTTAATGCGTGCCTCTTCTCTGCCAGCAATTTCGAGCCAGTCTTAAGTCTTTGTTTCTCTCGTCTGTGTCAAAATGACTAGAACGATCCTTCTACTACCGTAAATAAAAGTGAAATTTATAACGTTAAACCTCAGCACAATGGTCCCAAAGTCGATTTTTATTGGCATAAAGTCGAATTATAAAGATAACTGACGACTTACGAAGATTCGTTAAATTTATACCATTATTTTATATAGCTGCCATATAAACTTTCTGGTCGATTTTCACTAACTTTGTTGATTTTAAACTATTGAACTGAAATTTAGTTTGTACACGTAATTTAAGCTCCCAAAGTGTCCTACCAAATGTGGTTCAATTTGGACCATTATTTCATATAACTGCCATATAACCGATCTGGCTGACAAGCAAGAATTTTTTTTCTTATATGGAAATTTTTAAATTTTTGTGTTGTATTTGCTCATCTTTATTTATAGATGAACTTTCTCAACATTTTTCGAAAACAGCTTATCTTTTACGTCCATTTTTTAACCACACTTCAAACAATTTTTAATGCTAATAAAATATCGTGATTTCACGAGTTTATGAAAGTTTGTGAAAAAACCAATTAGACTATCGTATAGAGTACACTTTAATGAACAATATTGCATTAACAGTTAACACAATCCACGGAAATCCACCAAACTTTTACTCCACGAAACAGAAATACTTTAAGGTTACGCTTGCCTAAAACAACACACAACAAAAACACTGTGTGTGCTTTAAACTGCTCGTGGAGCGTCTGGAATGCCTGGCAAAGCAGGACACAAGTTTCAGAAAGGCGATTGCTTTGGACAATTTTTGCCCTGCATACGGTTGAATCGTCGGCACAGTACCGCATAGTAGGACGGCTGTTTGGAGTTTGAGCATCCATGGTGGGCAAACTACTTTTGGATTTTTGCAGGGAAGTGCTGCTGGTTCTTGGACACAAATATTTGCCCAGGGAAAATGGAATATTTTTTTTTAGTGTATTTTGATTTTCAGCACAGGAAGCAGTCGGGTTGAATATATGTGTACAGTGTACACTGAACAGTGTACACATATCTTAAATATGTAATTTTTTTTTTCCTATGGGAAATATGTTACATTTCTTTTAATATGTAAAAATATGTGTAAATATGTACAAGTTAGATAGAATTGTTGCCCGTTTCACAAAGAAAGCCACGGATACAAAGCGAAATATATTTTTGTGATATTTATTCGGACGATACGTCGCGATGCAGTTCAACTTATAATCTAATTGTACAGAGGATAAAAAGCCTAAGCTAACCCTAAGACTGCCGGCTGCGATGCCGCTCTTACATAAACACGCCGTCGCCACAATCCAAGACCTGTAGCGTCAGTGCCTCGTGCAGGGATTCATGTTACCCAGCAGATGTATTGACACAAAGTTGTTGGCAATTATGTAGAAGTCGCTGACCCACCAAAATGCGGAGTCAGCTAAGACGGGAACGAGGGCTGTTGGAATTCTTCACTCGTTCGATGGGTGCTGGAAGTTATTTGTTAACTTTCATATCTGATTTTGTGGAAATAGGCTAAACATACCTTGGACATTATTTTTCATATTTTACTAATATTGTTTAAATCAATTTTCGTTTATTTTCAAGCCAATAAATTTAGACAAAATTTTGCCAAAACAAAAGCCACGTGCTAAGTAAAATTAATGACTGACTTTCAGGGCTTCTAAAAACTTTAAGCGCTGCATTTCATAATACAATTTTTCGATTCTATGACCTCTGGGATAAACTCTTTTAGAAAATAAAACTTTTTTTCACTAACCACAAATTTTTTTTGACTTTATGTCAAATAAATCGACTTTGGGTCCATTGTGCACCGGAAGAGTTTATTTAATCTCCTCAACTGAAAATCCAGACTTCCACGAACACTGATGATGATAAAGATGTTTAAGGACCTCTTACATGTATGAATTTTGAACTAATCCGTCTTTCACCGACATGATTTTTGGTCCCTGGGAACAAGTTCCTTGATTATGGCAAGAAGTGTCTGTTTGTTACAATCTATAACTGTAGCGATGACAAATGCACCGTATTCTTGCTTAATTACACCTTAGATACACTATCCCTCGTTAAGTTCCTATTTCCGAGTCAGTTAAAAACAGAAAACATAAAATATAAATAAGCATATATAAATGCAAATAAAAACAAAGTAGGCATATTTCAAAATATTGAGACAAAATTTGACTAACTGACAGCTGAGGCAGAGAAAAAAGTATTTTTTTAAACAAAAAAAAGGGAATTTCAAAAAACGTTTTTACTACTGAGCCGCGGTAGTTCCAGGCGATCTGAAAACATGATAATGCTTGTAAGTTCGCTGTCCATCGAGGATAATTTTTTAAAACTTTTTGGCGAGGAGCAACTCTACTAAACATTTACCCAATTTTTTAATTAATGATCATGATCAAGGAAATCGTTATCAAACCTTAATTTTGTGGACTTTCTTTTAATTCAACGAATTGATTTACCTAATCAATTTAACACAACAACACATGTACCACATTCGGATTCGACAAAACTTTTCGTAAGTGAAAACCGGAACTGGCCAAAATTCAAGTCACACGAGCATTGCTTTATTTAAATATGTACATGTAATCTGAATATACTTTTGCGTCTATAAAATAAAACTTTTTACTGACGATGATGATTATAACTTATGCTATTACTATTGCGATGACTTTTCTGCAATCGCTGTCCACGATTTTGTGGATGTGCGTGCTCGCAAACGTCAGCACGCCGCAACACCTCTGCGTAGGATAGATCAAGCTTTTTAAGCTTGTGCAATTCTTGTGAAACGGTATTGGAATGAAATTCGATGCCGTTTAATTCTATTATGCGACCACGTGCCCCCCGAGACGAGTTCATACTTTGATTATAAATTACCATTGGAGAACCATTCCAATTGTCGGTTGATCCAGGCTTTAACTTGCGTGCACTACGTCCCATTCGACTAATATCTGCGCTCCGCATTTCCAAGGACATTGGCTCAAATTCTTTGACGACACGACGACCACTATTACCAGAACTTCCACTGGCCTCGTAAATGCGTGGTTGTGCTAGAGGTGATTCGACTCGATCCCCTGTGTTCTGCATGTTTCGGTGTTTGCGACGGTTTTTCTTTTTAATGCCCACGCCCACAGTTAGATATTCAAGAGGTTCGCGCTTAAATGGGGTTAACATGCGGCCGTTATCCTCCATTTTAATGAAATTATTTGCACCTGTTGTTTTCTTACAGGAAGAATTTATCTGCTCAATAGATGCCTGGCTTATTTTAGGAGAGCTATTTTGGTTTCTGTTTTCATTGATGTGCTTTTTGGCTGTCTTGCGTTCCAATTTCGTGACACATTCAGATATCGCAAAAGAATGATCTGAGACGGCTGAAGATATCATACTTTCTGTCTCGTCAACATAGCCCACATGCTTATTTTCATTGGTAGGTGTGACTGGTGCCACTTTCGAACTCATAGACAGCATTTGGTCCTTAACTTGACATTCGTCATCCAGCAGTGGTAATTTATCTCCCTCCTCCTTATTTTCCGCTGCTTTTTTTAGAACTCCAAAAATTTCCTTAAAAAGCTCTCTGTACTCTAGCCGATTTCGGAAATGCGAATCAATAGGACTGACGTCGTCATAAATGCTAATCCTACAGTCTTCGCCATCACTAAATGAACAGAGAAAATTTCCTGAGCGCTCAACTGTTTGCGTATACTTGTTGCTGGTTTCCTCTGAATATCCCGATGATGAAGTTTCGGCCTCTGAATATTCCGTGGGCGTTCGTCCACTCACGCCGTTTAAAATTAAGCGTATTTCTTTTGAATCATTACCAATAGCAGCATCAGTTTCCTGACTTTCCCGTGCGACTGTTATGTCTGAAGTTGACCGCAGGCAAATTTGTTCAAATTTGCTTTCGATCACAAACTCTTTTGGCAGCTGAATATTATTACCTAGATAATCGCCTGTATTGCTGGTAGAACTGTTTTTTATAGCAATCGAAGAACGTTGTACCTCTAGTAAAGCTTCGTACTTTTCTACCAAGTCGCGATACGGGTTTGGGCTGTCGGGCAAGATTAGATTAAGTGAATTGGGGCCAAGCGCATTTTCCTGAAAAGACAAATAATTACATATATATTACATAGTGTTATTTAACAGATTTGTTTAATGTATCACTACTTTATTACATTTTTTGCTTAGACTTTCTGTGGACGATACGTTGATAACGTGTCCAAAAGTTGGAAGCTAATAGCTAAGCAGTTGCCGCTCTTGGTCTTCAAGATCAGCTGAAAGCGCTGGAAGCCAAGTTTTAGGCTAAGACAACGAATGCGGCGCTACGCATCTCTGGATTCATGTCATACAATTTAAACAGATTAAAACCCTGAACACATTATTTAAAAGACGCAGGTTCTGCAGGATTGCAAAGCGAAAGAAGTGAAAGATTGAAAAAAAGAAAACGTTTTTTTTTGGTATATATGATAGAGAACCGTATAATAAGCGACACAAAGGCGTGCTTGAAATGTCAACAGAGATTGTGGTGCAAAAAACACTGGTCAACAAATTTTAATGAAGTGTCTGCCCATTTCGATTTGATACCTTATCTGAAGTATTTTGAAACGCTGAGTTCAAAAATGTACACTAAAAATTTGTATATTCTATTTTTCTCCAGATATCGTCGGATATATGATTTTTGGTATTTTAAAAGGATATATTAACATAAACTGTCATAACCCTTCAGTTCTAGCGGAAGCAATTGCTCCCTTTCATGGGTGAACTCATGGTTGAATTCAGAGCTGAGTTGGCGCTGCAAATTCATGACCGATATTCTGCTCATATTCGCAACTCAAATGTTGTGGCGAAAAATCAGAATTTATATATAAATAATTTATTATATGAATAATTATTTATTCAAATAATGATAATATATTTTTAATAAAATAATTATTGTAATTTTTGTGACTAAACATAACATAGAGAGAATGCTGCACGCTGCCTCTCGCACGGGTGGAGTTAAAACTTTACCCCCTCCCTCCCCCCCCCCACCATAACACATTTTTATACCCGTTACTCGTAGAGTAAAAAGGGTATACTAAGTTCGTGCAAATGTATGTAACAGGCAGAAGGAAGCATCTCCGACCCTATAAAGTATATATATTCTTGATCAGCATCAATAGCCGAGTCGATCTAGACATGTCCGTCCGTCCGTCCGTCCATCCGTCCGTCCGTCTGTATGAACACCTAGATCTCAGAGACTATAAGAGCTAGAGCTACCATTTTTTCAGTGTAGACTTGTATCTTCTGCACGCAGATCAAGTTTGTTTCAAATTTTTGCCACGCCCCCTCCCGCCCCCGCAATATGAAAAAAACCTCATATCTCCCACAATTTTGAAAATAGATTGTTCGAACCTTTTAGACATATATTATAATCATCATTACCTATCGATCCGCCATATATCATTTTTCGATCAGATGAACGATAGAAGAGTTGCCGCCCACGCAATTTGGAAAATACCTCATATCTCCCACAATTTTGAAAATAGATTGTCCGAACCTTATAGTCAAATATTTTAATCATCATTACCTATCGATCCGCCATAAATTATTTCCTGATCAGATGAACGATTGAAAAGTTCACGCCCCTGCAATTTGAAAAATACCTCATATCTCCCACAATTTTGACAAAAAATTGATCTAACCTAGACATATATTTTAATCATCATTACTTATCGATCCGCCATACATCATTTCCCGATCAGATAAGCTATAGTAGAGTTGCCACCCCCGCAATTTGGAAGAAACTTCATATCTCCCACAATTTGGGCATGTCGTGATCTAATTAAATATTCTTAAAAAAACCTTACCCTGAGTAACGGGTATATCGAAGGGCCGACTTCAACTTACGCTCTCGTTTTTTTGTGCAGCCATGAAATTACTAATGAATTCGATCTAAAATCACCCCAGAAATCACTCATGAAATCGACCTTAAATCACCCCTGAAATCATTCATGAAAATCACCCATGAGTTCACCCATGCTTTTCATGGCTAAAAGAAGCGAACGTCAGAATTCCTAGGCCATGACTATGTTAAATTCATGCCTGAAACTCATATAAAGGCTGCCATGAATTCATGACCAGCCCCTTCCATTTCAGGCCTGAATTCAGGTATAATTCAGGCCTGAGCGGAACTGAAGGGAACCATTAATACGATTTACGGTTTCTATAGCTCCAATTAAAGATATAAGATGAATTCACACTTTCTTTATACATTAAAATTTTGATTGGTCATATAAAGGGCATCGCAGAATAAGCTAATATTAAATATATGTCTGTCCGTCAGTCCGTCTGTCCGTCCGTCTGTTTCTATGCTATCTCCTCCCTCAGTTTTAAAGCTATATTGACCAAACTTTGCAAAATGTCTTTAAATAGAAATACGCTACACATTTGTCGGAATCGGTCGGATCGGATGACTATATCATATAGCTGCCATAGGAACGATCGGTCCAAAAACTAGTTCTAGTGAGAAAAACTTTTTTGTTTTACATCGTAGCGTCACCAATCGTAGTATATATTAGTTTTATATGCTTCCAGACAATTCGTGAAAAATGTATCAAAATCGGATGATTTTATATAGCATATAGCTGCCATAGGAACGATCGGTCTAAAAACTCGTTCTAATGAGAAAATCTTATTTGATATCAATAGTAGCGCCTTTAAAAAACTGCAAGGGTATTTAAAACATGTTAGCCTTCCATTTTTTTGTTCTTAAAACGGTAGCTACGACTAATTAAAATAATTTGGAACATACCATGGTATCTTTGATGCAAAGCGCGGATGCTATGAGCAAGTATTCAAAAATACACGTTTTGTCAAAATATGCAAACAACTGAAAAATTTTCAAAGACTTACACTTCGACAAAATTTTATCGAAGGACCAAACAAATGTTTGGAGCCGCTTTCTAAACGTGGTATATGGCTTTCAATAATAAATTAGTTTCTAACAACAGCTCTGTAAAATGTTTCCATCACCAAGGCTGCAAAACGGGATTTTTTGGTGCCTTGAACCAGACCATGAACCGAATCTTCATAACATATGACGTCCCGAATCTAAACCAGACCCACCTTTGAAAAAAGGTTAACTTTAAAATTACTTAAGTCTCTTTTTTGAAATTTTCTATAAATTTCTTCAGATTTCAGCCAGTATAAAATGATGACAGTTAGTATTGGTCTTGATTTCGTAACAGAAGGAACAAAATTAAATCCAGAAATTGGAACTATTTGAATGAATTGAATTTGAAAAAAATGTAAAATTGAACAATGAAAACAGGATTCGTAAAATGCAGAAAAATTATTTTCAAGCTATATTAAATAACATCAATAAAAAATGTAAATAAAAAATTGTATCTCAAGGAAAACACAGTCGTAGTTTAGCCACCTTCGCGAGAAGACGTGCAGTTTAATCAGCAGATAAAGCTTACGACGACGCAACAAAAATAACTAATAAACAACAAAACAGTTATCTACTTACAAACAAGTGCAGATATTTTTCTAATTTTATTTTATTATAATTATTCCAATTCCCTTATAACTCAGTTTTCTATATGAATATACCATATCAAAGCTTAATCTATATTTAAAATATCATTTACTAAACTAAAATGAGGGTGTAGTGGGTTAATTTTCCGGAAAACTGGTATGCAGTTATTGTTGAATTTTTATTTCAACAGTTTTCTGCGATTTTTCCAGAGTCAAGCATGATGCTTACTAGGTTACAAGCGGATGGTGTCCTCCCTACCCTCATGCTAAGCTCATTTCTTTCTTGATTAAATGTCGGACAGACGAAAAATACATGTTCTGCGTCTTGGGTCACCCCCTGACAGTCTGTACAATATAAGTCATCTTCGTGCTTAAGATGCCATAAAAAAAAGACCTCTCAAATATTGAGTTACTGATTGCGCTAAATAAACTTATTTCACTTGCTATCGACTTTGAAGTTAAATTCTGCGTCTGCTTCTGAAGGACTTGTATTCTATTTAGTGTTTTTTGGCAAAACAACAATATTATTTTTGCTAGGTTTCGGCAACTGGGTTGGCGTTGTTGGAGTTGTATCGGTCTCCATTATCAAATCAGACAATACTGTAGAAGATTCTTTTGATCATGGTGAAGTCCAGCAATCTCCCTTAATACGGAATTTACACTGCGGTCGCACGACCTTTTCTGGGGCTACGATTTTTTGTGTGTTTACATTAAACGAACGGTATACATTTGAGTATCCGAAGTGAGTTATAAATAAATGTAATATTGGTTTATTTATGGCATAAAGCTGTCATAGGACCGATCGGTCGGAAAATGTGTTTTACTAAAAAAAGGTTTTTTTTAGGTAAGGTCTAAAAATAATTTTTTTTTTTCTACAAGAACCCTTTAACTATTGCAATTACATAAAATGCAATCACATATTATTTTGTGCCATTCATTAAATTTTAAAAATACCTTACCTAAAATTTTCAATATAGTTGTCTTTTCTTTATTGAATTTAAGAAATCAAGATTGTAGTAGTATTAAGGACTAGTATTAAGTAATGTGCAATATTAAATAGTTTAAGTATCATAAGTAACATACGTGGCTTGTCCATCTCTGCAAATATCTTTTGTCTCACTTGCACACTCACATGTGCAAGCGAAACTTCAAGAACCAAAGCAACCAAAGAAGAAAGAATAAAGAGTCAGTCGTGATTTGACGTTTAAAGTGAGCAGTCCACAGATCAGAAGTGGGATAAAGTTCGTGTTTCTACAAAAACAACAAATAATTTTTTCACTCGTGCTTAAGAAAATCAAGACTAAACAAATTATTACACACTGATGTCGGACATCGACTTCAGTTTAATCTTACTAAAAGACCTAAAAGTTTGGTTCCAAGAAAATAAATTAAAATCAAGTGGCACTAAAGCAGAACTAATAAAACGGTTAACAAACACCCACACATTGAAGAACAGTGTTTTAGAAAGTTAAATAAGATATCATGCCTAAAACACCAAAAAACAAGAAGGCCGGCAACAACAATGGCCAGGCCAGCGCTAAAAAAAAATGGACGAAAAAAATTTTAAATTACGAAGTTGTAGAGGAAGCAGAACCAAAATTCGAAGAAGACGACAAAGCTACTGCACAAGAACAAAAATGTACAGTAGCCGAAATCAATAAAAACGACAAAGGAAACGAAGAGACCGACAAGAAAGAATACAACTTAAGCAAAATCAACGTAAAGACCAACGTGTGCGCAGTCGATAATAACGTAAACAATATCGATAACAATGACTTGGAATCGATGGTAGATCAAAAAAATGATCTGGAACTAGAGATCGGGCGCAAACAACAACAACAAAAAATAAGATGGCAGCGCTGGAGGTAAAAACCAAAAGAAACAACGAAAATAATTTCAACATTCAGTTTCTCTGGAAGGCTTGGCCATTGCACATCGGTTTAAGTGAGGGCTCCACGCTTGCCTTTCTCAAGGCACGTGTTCTCCCGCCATTTTGGCATATTGAAAAAGAATTTGAAACACATAAGGTCATAGACCATAAAATATCAACATAAATCACATCGTTTTATAATTAAAACATTCAATGATTTAAGCACTGGAATATTCCAGAAAATCGGTGGTGGCATTTTTCTCGTATTCCATGAGATGGCCAAATAATTCTCTCTATCTACTGGGTACAGAGAAAAAAAAAATATTAATTTCAACATTCCATTTGAAACGCTTAAGGACATCCTTCCAATATTCGACGGCGAGCAACCAGCAAACATATGGCTTGTACAGCTAAATAGTGTGCGGTACCAACACAATGTAGAAGACAACATTTTAAGTGCTCTAATTTGCAACAAAGTAAGAGGAAGAGCACAACAGTGGCTACATTCAACACCTATGTATATTACTGGAACAGTGGATGAACTTTTAATGGAGTTGGACAACATGTTCAGCACCAAGTTGACAAAATGAGCTGCACGTCAGAAGCTTCAAAATCGCGTGTGGCAATCTGGAGAACCATTTACCAAATTCTTCAATGACAAGGCAATTTTGGGAAATATTCTCAAATTAGAAGACGACGAATTTATAGAGTATATAATCGAAGGTATACCAGACGTTAATCTACGCAACACGGCGAAATTACATTGCTTTACATCAAAGTCGGAAATATTTCTGGCTTTTAGTAACATCGAGCTGCAACCAGTGATTGGAAAGGTACTCATTATTTTTACCTAGGTAAGGTACAATGTAAATGCCCAAAACTATACCTAGGTAAGGTAAAAGGTATCTGCATTTTTTAGTACCTAGGTAAATGTCAAGGTACTAAAAAGGTACTTTTGTAATAAGTAATCAAATCGATAATTCACAGGAACTCGAAAAATGTATCCTCAATCCATCAAGAAAGTTTAAAATTGTCACATTTAAATTTATTTAAAGCTTTAGTTTAATTTCTTGTCAAGTTTAAATTTATTTAAAGCTATTTTTTATTTTCACCTAGAATTCTAAAAATTCTTTCAACTGGAGCTAACAAAATGGTATTATAGTGCACACCTTCGACTCTTTGAATATGTTTTTAAATCTAGGTGGATAATAGGAAATGAATGTTGCCAACTTTTAGGACTTGTTTAAGCAACATACATTTAGGCAATATACTTCTTCTTAGTATACACCTAGATTTCAAAGACATGAAGATGAGAAAACGGCCCTTAGTGTGTCTTTCATCCAGCATTATACACTAGTTCATCGATCCCATCAAATGCGATTTAAGTCAACCGTGTCAGAATTCGATTTCGTTTCTTTTGGGGATCCGCAAGGAGTCATATCGGTTCATTATTATTCCTTCTTTTCATTAATGATTTTGCTCAAGTGCTTTCCATCTATTATGACTTTAAGCTATTTCGGTGCCTCTTTTGACGATCCAGTTTCTCGGCTTCTATTGTAAAATGAGCTAAGATCTCTTAGCACTTGATCACATGGACTTTAAAAATATAAATATTTTTAATATTATGACCTTTCGCTGGGTCGACCAAATTTAAAATATTCAGGCCTGTTACCGTTTCCATATTGATCAAATTATGTGAAATCGGAATTGGAAAATGTTCACATTTATCTTTATTCGACTCTCGTCTAATTCTTTTTTTGAAAATTTTCTAGAAGAACCTTCACCAATTCCGATTGATCGAATTTGGGAACGGGAACAGTTCACATTATTCCGGCCTCTAATCTTCGCAGTATCAGATTGATTTAGTTCAGAAACAGTTCCTGACCTTTCCCTTTACTTCTTACGAACAAAGATAAAGTTCCGTAGAATTTGCTATTCTGTACAAAATGTACAAATTTGGTCCATAAGCTTTTTGTTGGTGTTACTGAGACCAAAATTCTTTTAGAAATTAAAGTACCTAGTCCCTTACCTTTGGAGAAGGTAAATAAAAAATTTTTACCTAGGTAAGGTAAAAGGTACTCGATCTTTTAAATACCTATGCAAGGTAAAAGGTACAACAAATTTGTATCTAGGAATGTACCTAGGTACAAATACCTAGGTACTCCCTAACACTGGCTGCAACCTCAAAAGTTGTAGAAATCATTAGGACAAACGCAGGGCAAATTCAGCTATCGAATGCCGTAAACCTAAACGTCAGTATGGAGCTTGTTTTGCCTGTAGAAAGTTTGGCCACCAGGCTAAAGAATGCGTGTTGTATAAGAAGGCCGATGAGAACGCCCAGCACAACGACTACGTAATATGTTTAAATATCTCATTTCAATATGATAATACAAAATATATATCTTTGTTTCTAGAATGCCTCATAGATTCGGGAAGTCCCATCAGTATTATTAAGCAATCACACGTCCCAAAGGAAGTTGATATTGAATTAAATGAAGTAAAAAACTATGTTGGAATAAACCAAATTAAATTAAAAATTTTTGGATGTATAAAATGTTCAGTTAATTTTGCCAATAAAAATATCATGATCAATTTAATGGTGGTGGACAACGAATCTATGGGATATTCAGCTGTATTAGGCAGATACTTCTTTTAACAGAGTTATACATCGTTAGTTGTCCTAACAGATGAAAGTGAGTTAAAGTCTATGAATATCAGAAATGATACTTACAACGAAAATTGTACAATTAACAAAGAATCTGATTATTCACAAGTTCAAAATATTGAAAAAGGAATTACTGTAACTGTACGTAAGGAGAAAATCAATAATAATGTAGAGTTAGAAGAAAGTGAAAAAAGTTTTGAAATGCAAATTCTGTCTCGATTACGAAGAGGTTAAAATTGAATACGAAATAGGAGAACAATTAAGTTTCAAGGACAAAGCCAGATTCTCAATCCTTTTTAAAGCAAAGTAAATTAAACCAATTCGACGAGTGGAACCAATGATTAAATGTGAGATGAGTCTAACCCTTGAGAATCCAAAAGTTTTTAATTGCGCTCCTAGAAGACTTTCTTACGCAGAAAAGTAAAAAATCCAAGAGATTAAAGATGAATATTTAGACAAGGGGATTATACGTCCAAGTGAGTCTGAATATGCTTCAGGGGTGGTATTACTAAATAAAACAAGTAAGAAAGTCGGTCAAGCCCGACTGTTATATACTCTATACCTGTTTGTATATAATTAATAACTTTAAAGTGTGGGGTCACACAAACTGTGCACGTGCTGCCCAGCGTAATTTTTTGATTTGCTTATAATTCGAATATCGTTCATCTGATCTGGATACGGTGTATGGAGGATCAATAAGTAATGATGATTAAAATATATGCCTAAAAGGTACAAACAATCTGTCTTTAAAATTGTGGGAGAAATTTTGTTTTGATTTTTAAATTTTGGGGGTGACCATCGTTCATCTGATCGGAAAACAATGTATGGGGGTTCGATAAGTAATGAATGGGTAGAATATATGTCTTAAAGGTTCGAACAACCCAGCTCAAAAATTGCGGGTAATTTGAGGTGTTTTTCAAATTGCGGGGGTGGCAACTCTACTATCGTTCATCTGATCGGAAAACGAAGTATGGGGGCTCGATAAGTAATGATGAGTAGATATATGTCTGGAAGGTCCAAACAACCCAACTCCAAAATTGCGGAATATTTGAGGTGTTTTTCAAATTGCGGGGGTGGCAACTCTACTATCGTTCATCTGATCGAAAATCGATGAATGGGGGATCGATAAGAAATGATGAGTAGAATATATGTCTAGAAGGTTCGAACAACCTAACTCCAAAATTGTGGAAGATATGACGTTTTTTCAATTTGCGGGGGAGGCAGGGGGCGTGGCAAAAAAAGAACTAAACTTGATCTGCCTGCAAGTATAAGAAATATATGTTCCATACTCCTCAAACCTCTATCTCTTACCATCTCTGAGATCTCAGCGTTCATACGGACAGACGGACATGTCTATATCGACTCGGCTGTTGTTGCTGATCAAGAATATATATATGTACTTTATAGGGTCGGAAATGCTTCCTTCTGGCTGTTACATACATTTGCACAAACCCAATATACTCTTTGTGCCTTCGGTACAGAGTATAAAAACAGGCGATACAAGAATGTGTGTGGATTTCAGACCTCTTAACAAAGCCACGGTGAAAGTTAAGTTTCCGATTCCACTAATAGATGACTTATTAGACAGATTGGTCAACAAGAAAATTTTTCTAAACTTGATTTGAAAAACGGCTATTACCATGTCTATATGCACAAAGACTCGATTAAATTTACTGCGTTCACGACACTCTTAGGTCAATACGAACTCCTAAGAATACCTTTCGGACTCAGAAATGCTAATTTCATATTTCAGCGGTTTATAAATAAGATATTTGTCGATGTGGTGGAAGAGGGAAGGGTTATAATCTACCTCGATGAAATAATGGTAGCCACAGAGAATGTTCAGGAGCATATGAGCATATTAGAAGAAGTTTTAAAACGTTTAGTAAACAAAAAACTCGAGCTACGACAAGACAAATGCAGTTTTTTTCAAACTGAAGTTAAATACTTGGGATATATTCGAAACTTTCCAGTACCAACAAAGGTACAAGAAGTACAAAGTTTTTTGGGCATGTGCTCATATTTTCGTCGAATTATAAAAGATTTTTCCGTTATTGCAAAACCTCTTCACGATTTAACACAGAAAGATAAGATTTTCAAAATCGATGCATTCACTACACTCAAAGCTATAATGGTAGAAGTACCTATTTTGGCATTGTATGACCCGAATGATGAAACAGAATTACATTGTGACTCAAGTTCGATAGGATTTGGCTCGATTTGGATGCAGAGAAAAAGAGATAATAAATTACACCCAGTATTTTATTTTTCGAAGCGTACTACGGATGCGCAATCTAAATATCATAGCTTTGAGCTAGAAACGTTGGTAATTAATAATTACTAATTATATATGCTTTGAGAAGATTTCGAGTGTATCTTCAAGGAATTCCATTCAAGATCGTAACAGATTGTAATTCTCTGACACTAACACTCAACAAAAAAGATCTGAATCCAAAGATAGCCAGATGGGCCTTGGAGTTGCAAAATGATGATTATCAACTAGAACACAGAGCAGGAATAAGTTTGCAACGCGTGGATGCTTTGAGTCGATGTAATCACGGTTGCCGCATTTGGAGCAAACGCTCCAAAATGGATCTTTTTTTTCTCGTTGGAGCCCTGGAGCCTTTTTTGGGAAAATGGAGCTTTTTAGGCATTGCAAAATATTTTTTTTATAAGTTCAAAATAATAAAATTAACATAGACAGTTTTTCGTAACAAACACAAAACACAAATTGGTATGGCATTTTGCAACAAAACCTGGCAGCAGTTGTCATAATAATATAATCACGTTTGTTTTTCAAATTTTGTGGATAGAATGTAAAAAGAAATTCCAAACTGCGCGGCAATTCCTTTTGCTATCATCGTCAAACTGAGAACTGATGCACAAATGACAAGTAATAACATTTTGATTACATTGTGCAAGTCGAAAAAAAGACTTGACCCACCTCAACTGGTTTCCCTAAATCGGGCCCTAGGAATCGAACTGCATCATTACTTTTTTGAGTTATCACGATGGCTTCATACAACATATTTATTTAGCTTTTTTTTTATCAAGTTAACATTTTTTGAAGATTGAAATAAAATGATAACTGATTCTTATGAAATCTAAATAAATAGATTGAAATGTCCTCTAATTGACTACATTACAGCTTTCGATATCATTGCGCTTTTAAAATTTATGGGGAAAAATATAACTTTTTTACATTAAATTAATCTCTAATTTTTTTATACATACCAAATATTTAGAAATATTACAGCAAAATAATTTATCAAGTGATTTCTGATTAAATGTTTCCTAATATAATGTCATTTCCTAATATAATGTCATTTGGGTAATTAAAATTATGGAAAAATATTTGTAATTTTTTTTAGCTCTTGATCTATTACGCAATGATATCGAAAACCTATAAATGTATTTAATTAGACGAGATTAAAATCTATTTATTTAGATTTTGCGAGTATTAAATATATTTCTTTGGAATTTGAAAAAAAATCGTGATAACTCAAAACGGTAATGATAAAGTTTGATTCCTAAGGCCCAAATTTGGGGAAAACCGTTCAAGTTGGTCTTTTCTTTTTTATTTTTTGAAAAAACAATCAGAGTGTTATTAATTGTTATCGGCAAATTTATAACCGAAGATATATTTCCTAAAAACAATTTTCGTTTGTTTTGGTAAAAAATTACAATCAAAATAGTTTATTTCAAAATTCGTTCCAGGTATATTGAAAACGCATGAACATTCGAGTTACGGGCGTAGAAAATCATAGTAAAGAGAGCGAATCTTACTGAAAATTGAACGCAATTGCATTGTTCTGGATGTTCGTAAAATGAAAGTTCGACTGTGTTAATAAATTAATGAAAAATAATAATTTCCTGTACGTTTTTGTTGATCGGGATTTCTTTTTAATTAGAATGGAGCCTTTTTTGGAGAATTTTTTTTTTGTCATGGATCCTTTTTAAATTTTTTTGGAGCACTTTAATTTTTTCAAATGGCAACCGTGGATGTAATACAATATTGACGATTGAAGATAACACTTTTGAGGACAATTTGGTGATATGTCAAAGTAGAGACGAGAAAATTATAAAGTTAAAAGAGATATTAGGTGTAGCCGAACATAATTAATACGAAATGAGAAACGGAATCATATATAAAAAAAGTAAGTATAATTTCGTATTTTATGTTCCCGAAGCAATGGAAGAACATGTTCTTTTTCGGTACCACAACGAAATGGGCCAAGTCGGAGTAGACAAAGTCACGGACATAATAAGTCGAAGTAATTGGTTTCCCATTATGAGGAAAAAAGCAGACGAACACATAAAAAAATTGTGTGAAATGTATTGCATTCTCAAAAAATAGAAGACTTGCAGTTTTCTAAAGGCGCTACCTTTGATAACAAGAAAGTTTTTCTCTTTAGAATTAGTTTTTAGACCGATCATTCCTATGGCAGCTATATGCTATAGTCATCCGATTTCGATAAATTTTTGCAGAATTGTGTGAAAGTATATTAAACTAATATATACCACGATTGGTGATGCTACGATGGAAAACAAAAAAGTTTTTCTCACTAGAATTAGTTTTTGGACCGACCGTTTATATGGTAGCTATATGCTATAGTCATCCGATTTTGATAAATTTCTCCAGAATTGTGTGGAATCATTAAAAATTAATATATACCACGATTGGTGACGCTACGATGGAAAACAAAAAAGTTTTTCCCACTAGAACTAGCTTTCGGACCAACCGTTTATATGGCAGCTATATGCTATAGTCATCCGATTTTTATCAATTTTTTCAGAATTGTGTGGAAGCATATAAAACTTATATGTACCACGATTGGTGACGCAACGATGGAAAACAAAGTTTTTCTCATTAGAACTAGTTTTTGGACCGATCGTTCCTATGGCAGCTATATGATATAGTCATCCGATCCGGCCGATTCCGACAAATATGCAGCGTATTTGTATTTAAGGACTTTTTGCAAAGTTTGGTCAATATAGTTTCATAACTGAGGGAGGAGATAGCATAAAAACAGACGGACAGACGGACGGACGGACAGACGGACAGGCGGAAATGAACTCAGCTCGTCATGCTGATCAAGAATATATATACTTTATGTGGTCGGAAATGCTTCCTTCACTGCGTTACAAACATCGTGACAATTTTAATATACCCTCTGCAAGGGTATAATAAAAATGGCAAGCAAAAGGGGTTCCTTCACATTGTTCCAAAAGGTAATGTGCCTTTTCAGGTTGTGCATATTGACCACTATGGCCCGATCAATAGTAAAGACATGACAAAAAAGCATATTCTGGTAGTAGTAGATGGCTGTACAAAGTTCGTGAGATTCTACCCAACTAAGAAAACCAAATCAAAAGAGGTCATAGATGCACTGAAAGAGTACTTTAGGGCCTATAGCAGACCGGCACATATAGTATCAGATAGATGGTCATGTTTCACTTCAGACGAATTCGAGGAGTTTTTTTTAGATGCAAAAAGACAAAAGACAAATGAATATAAAGAGGGTGACTATGGTATGATTAAAGACTTTGAATCAACGGTTGGAATGTCAAGCAAATTAATGACGAAATTTAAAGGTCCGTACAGAATATCGAAAGTATTAGACAATGATAGATATTGCATAAAAGACATTGAGGGATTTCAACAAACACAAAGACGCTACTAAGGAATTTGGGGATTCCATAATATGAAACCATGGTTTAAACCAAAAGAATCCAAAAAACAAAATATAGAAAGAATTGAAATACAATGGCAGATGATCAAAGAAACACAAATGATAATTGTAAAAATGTAAACAATGATGTTAAACCTAGAAATAATGTTATTAATGTAAAAGATCAAAAACAAACCATGTCAAACATGGTAACTAGAAGCATGTCAAGTAGGATCGGGAGATCCTAAGAGTCAGGACGGCCGAGCTGTAGTAGTATTAAAGTCTAGTATTAAGTAATGTGCAATATTAATTAGTTTAAGTATCATAAGTAACATACGTGGCTTGTCCATCTCTGTAAATATCTTTTGACTCACTTGCACACTCACATGTGCAAGCGAAACTTCAAGAACCAAAGCAACCAAAGAAGAAAGAATAAAGAGTTTGTCGTGATTTGACATTTAAAGCGAGCAGTCCACAAGATATTTACACTCAAGTGGGTTAATGACAGATGTAGCTCATCTTTCATTTTTAACAGGTTATCTTATAAGCAAGTTCTCCTGAATACCCTAAATATGATGGTAAACATAGAGAAAAAATTAGTTAACACATATAAAACAATTTTTTAATTGTACTAATAACACAGATTTTATAAAAAAAAAAACCAAGATTAATGCGCCACCTGAAGATATTGCATTAGAAAGTGGAAATTTTAACACAATACATTTAAGACCATTTATCGATGACCATAAATATTCCCGGAAAACCGAAAGAAAATAAATAATGTACATATTTAAGTTTTCGCATAGATATGTCTGCCAGAGTTTGAAGACGAAATGAAAAAAATCGACAAAAAAAAAAAACGAAATCTGTGAAAATTTTGGGAACTGTGAAATTCAAATTTGTTTTTACAAATTGAAGAAAAATAAATTTAATCCAAAAAGGCACACATATTCAATTCTGTTCAAACTTGAACATGGATAACATAGAAGATATATGGCGTGAGGGACAAGATTCAGAATGCACTTGTCACCACACTTAAAAAGGCACATCCGTTCGGACCCACTTTAGATGCATTGTGTGTGAATTCCTTGCCACTCGATCAACGCTAACATTAAATACATATGTATATACAGACGCGCCTGTGCCTTACACACACAGCGTTAGTTAAGTTAGATTTAAGGGATGAATAAAAGAAGGATCGCTCGCCAAAGTTATTCAGAACAAGTCAAACCTACCACCGCTCATTCTATACATTTTGGTCCTTCGAGTCGGATTTTTTGTTCCAACGAACGGACAAGAAATCTACATACAAGGCAAGAATAGTGTGAAGCGTTCTCCGTTGCTTGTGGCAACGAAATCTGTGGTTTTCAAATAAAAAGTGTGCATTATAACGACAGGGTCTACCTGGCGACTTAATTGAAAACATTTTTTAATCGAGGAACAAAAATATAAAAAACTACAAATATGCTGTCCGAGAAGTGCGACTTTTCGGATTAGGTATATAAGACCTACATATCATATTGGAGCGGACAACTCGCGCTCTGAAAGACCAATAGACGAATTGGTGAATCTATTGGATAACCAGGCAGAAAAACTACAAACAGTAGATGTCTAAAAAGGTTGGACAGGCTAGAAATAGAGCAATCTAAAATAAAGTTACAGTTCAAGATGATCGCATTGAGCAATACCTGTGAAAAGCCATGGGCGATGCATCATATCAGCGCAATCACGAATAAAAATGTACATAGACATTCTTGAGTACAAAATAACCATACAAAGAAAAGCAAAGGTAGAAGTGCCAGCACTACCAGCGCTACCAACTCTACTAGCTACGCCTTCGCCTGCGCGAAGAACTTTAAGCTTCAGAGAAGCACCCACAACTTATAAGGAACCGACTTCATCGATTAATTTTATATAATCAAACAATGACATGGAGGGATACAAGGAAGCGGTAAATGCGGCCAGTACTGCCCAGGGGACAGCTTCAAGCAATATGTCTATCTCGGAGGCTGCAAATAAATGCGCTCGTCCAGCTACTGAATCTGAAAGACTGGATCAGCAACCCCATGACAATGATGGGAAAATAAACCAGCACGGTCAAAATACCGGCAGAAGAAATTTAAAGCCAATGTTTAAATAGAACTCGAGATCTCACAACCGGAGGTAGCTCGCACTATGACCTGATTTCGGGTCCATTAAATGAACTCCGGTCAAGCTAAAATTTTAAACGTGTGTTCTAGAATTGAAGAACGAATTTTTTGCCCGAAACGCTTTGATGGCAAAAATATTATCTAAACGAGAAGGCAAAGCTAACTTCGACTGTGCCGAAGTTTTAATACACTTGAAAAAGTTTACTCCAACTGATTTAACCGGTAAAATATATATAGGAGATAGATATCAGATATTAAAAAAATGTAAATCATTGATAATAAAAATTTGATACCATAAAAACAACTTTTCTTAGTAAAACACATTTTTCGACCGATCGGTCCCATAGCAGCTTTATGCTATAGTCATCCGATTTTGATAAAATCTTCCAGAATTGTGTTGACGCATATAACACTAATATATACCAAGATTGGTGACGCTAAGATGGAAAATAAAAAAGTTTTTCCCAATAGAACTAGTTTTTTGACCCACTGTTTATATGGCAGCTATATGCTAAGTCATCCGATTTTGATAAATTTTTTCAATATGGTGTGGAAGCATATAGAACTAATATATACCACGATTGGTGACGCTACGACGGAAAACAAAAAAGTTTTTCTCACTAGAACTAGTTTTTGGACCGCCCGTTTATATGGCAGCTATATGCTATAGTCATCCGATTTTGATAAATTTTTCCACAAATATGTAAAATCATCTAGAACTAATATAGACCAAGATTGGTGACGCTACAATGGAAAATAAAAAAGTTTTTCTCACTATGACTTATTTTCAGACCGACCGTTCCTATGCCAGCTATAAGAAATAGTCATCCGATCCGGCCGGTTCCGACATATTAGTTGCGTGCAGTAAAAAGAAGACTCTGTGCAAAATTTCAGCTCGATAGCTTTAAAACTGAGGGACTAGTTCGCGTAGAAACAGACAGACAGACAGACAGACAGACAGACAGACAGACAGACAGACAGACGGACAGACGGACAGACGGACAGACGGACAGACGGACAAGCGGAATTGAACTCAGCTCGTCGTCCTGATCAAGAATATATATAGTTTATGGGGTCGGAAATGAATATTTCTATGCGTTACAAACTTCTGGGCAAAATTAATATACACTTTTCAAGTGTATAAAAAGGCCATCCTAGTGCACATGCTTACCTTATTCGATGTTTCAGCGGCAAAACTACCCAATTGGGAGTTCTGTTCACTTCTAGATTCTCCTTCGCGATGTCGCTCCAACTCAAGCAAGCTTCGTTCGTCTTCTTCATCCATTTCGTCGGTCTGAGCAATTGAAGACTGTTCGTCGTTGTTTGTGGTTCGTTCATCTATTACACGCAAACAGCGGCTGCACATTTGACCTTGTCTGAAACAATCAATACAATGTTTCATAAGAGTGTTTATTGTAAGCTCATCGACCTAAGACATTACCTAACGTCTTCTAGAAGAGAGAACTCATCTTGCATTGACATCATTTCTTCATTTGTATTACTTTGAACCAAACGGCTTTGTAGAGTTTGGTTTTCCTGTACTGGAGAGAAATTTTAGTCCGTTATAAAATTCGTAAAAATAAATAAAATAAAATAATAATTCTCGTCCCCCATGAGTTATCACGACATAAAAAAGACGCGCTGCGCTTTTAACGGACTTAACAAAAACGAAAGTATAAGGTAAAGTCCGCCCTGTTCGACATTGATATACCCGTTACTCCTGGGAAAATCATTTAATAGTCTTTAGTTTTAAAATTATCAGGAACAGCAATGTAAGCCGGTTCTGAATCGAACCGAACCAATCCGTACCAAACCGTCTGAAAATGCTAAAACATACTAAAAACAACATACCTTGTTTTTATGGAAAAATATTCAACGTGGCCCTGTCGAATTGGCTAGAAAAAGAATTTAAATGGATCATTTTATTTGGAATTTGTTTTAAAACTCATTTTTAACTAAATACACAGGTCATCCACATACCAAATAGATATTTCTGAGCACCTGTTAAGGAAAGATGCAATCATTGAGATGATGTAAAACTCTTGGTTCCGCACATTACACCCTTGGAAGTTGTCAATTGAATTGTGTGACTTTAATAATAAGTTTTCAACACGTTACTCTGAATATTCTGTAGTTGGTGGTATTTCTCCCAGGGCTTCAGGCCCCTCCAATTTCGACAGGGGTTCGGTTAGGGATTTGATCTTTTACCCTACGCTAGGGGTTCCAACAGCCGGTTCCCTTCTACTTTGTATCATCTCTCTATATATAAAAGAGTTTGTCCTCACTGATTCACTGAATGACTGACTGATTGGCAATATACGCAGAGCCTGAACGGTAAGAAATAGAAAGCTGAAACTTTCACAGAAGTTTCCATATGAGTTGAAAGTGGGCACTAGGGTTGGGTTAAGCTACAATAAGTCGGAAAAGCTACAATGGGGAAAATTTTGTTTTTTTATCCAATTGACTTCAAATTTGCATTGTAAGTAAAAGTAAACGAAATAATTGGACACCTGTTTCCCCGATTTCGGAAAATTCTTCATGTAAAAACTATTTTTCATCTGATTGACTTCAAACTCGGTTTGTAAGGATAGATGCAAAATAATAAGACATTAAATTTTCCAATGTTGGAAAATCCGCCCGAAAAGTCGGAAAATTCTTGGAAAATTCAATATGGAAAAAACTATTTTTCATCCGATTGGCTTCAAACTCAGTTAGTATGCAAAATCATTAGTCATGAGATTTTTCATTGTTGGAAAATCCGCCCACAAGAAAATGCCCTGAAAATTCTATATGGAAAACACTATTTTTCATCAAATTGGCATCAAACTCTATTTGTAAAATAAAATAAAATAATTAAACATGAGATTTTCCAATGTTGGAAAATTCGCTCAAAAAAGTCGGGAAATTCCCGGAAAATTCTAAATGGAAAAACAATTTTTCATCCGATTGACTTTAAACTCAGTTTGTGAACACATTATGGAAAATAATTAGACTTGTGATTTCTCGGTGGTAGAATTTCCACCCCCCGGTTCGGAAAATGGTGGCCATGGTCGGGTTCAATGACTCTGGTTAATTTGTGAGCCGATCGGAATGAAATTCGTTTTGCTAGCTCTATGTTCCGAATTGTGACGGTCCATTTTATTATGGTATACAGCTGTACACACATTTATGCACGACAGTGTAAATGTAGGTAATCTTATTGATATCGTAAGCTTGGTCTGTTGGTGAGCTAGACTTTATCTCACTAATACCATTGCGACGCCGAATGCACGATCAGGGGCATTGATGCTGACGAACGAATCAGTCGAAAATTTACAAGCATTGCGCTAGTTCAGTTTTCTCCAGCATTAATTAAAGGCATAACTTTAGCCTAATTAAGAACACGTGGAAATAACTCCACATGGCTTAGAAAATTTAACCTTTATCAATATATAAAATGTGCAAGTGCTGGGCCTAAGTCAATAGCCCAAGTGAGAAAACTATTTAATTAATTGAGTAAATGTAATAGGTCATATCGGCGTATCTGTATTTTAGTCACATCCAGTTACTGTGTAAATATCCAGTCACTTAGTAAATACCCAGTCAATGTGTGATTTTTCACAGTGACTTAATCACAGGTACGCCGATATGTCTCATTTCTAAATTATTGTGTTACCAAAAAAAAAGATTTCTGATAATTGCTGGACAGAACTAATATAATATATTTAGTTTATTTATATAAGATGTTAAAGGTATTTAACTCCAAGAATTTGTAAATAAGCGCAATAGTATATAAAGCGTGAACCACTGAACCGACCAAAAAACCACGGTATGAACCAAACCGGTCTTATAAAATCTCTGTGAACCACCGAACAGGACCAGTCGTAATTCCTAAGCGACTTCTATCCCTGGAATTAACTTTAAAACCAATAATATTAAAGTTACCACTACTGTTAATTAACATTGAGTTTGCAGACTAAGCGCACGAAAATTCGGAAAAAAAGGTGTAAATTTTCTTCTCTGATCGTAGTAATACATAAATTGGACGTTAAACAAGCTATCGTGTGTTAAAATCTATGGTAAAACGGTAGTAATAGACTTTCAAGCTAGACGAATTTTTTAAATTGTTCCTCGAAAGACCTCCTCGGCCGCAGACTCTTTTATGTAATCTTTTGGTTTATAGTCTCTGAATGGACAGTCACGCGGACAAGGCTAGATCGTCTCAGCTATTGATGTTTTTGCCTGGTACATACATTTATACAAACATAGGATACACTCTTTTAACCTAAGAGTAACGGGTATAAAAAGTTTGGCATTACAAAATTAAAAATTAAGTAAAAACATGCTGCACTATTTGTATTCCTATTGCACTTAGTGCTATTTACTTATGACCACAAGCTGCTCTTCCAATTCTCCGTTACGTTGCTTAACAGCCAGGTAATCTCGATTTTTAGCTGCCAATTCACATTCCAAATCACTAATCAGTTTAGCAAGTTCTTCATTTTCTTCAGTTCTGACGACTGCTCCATTTGAATTTCCCATAGTGCTCAGAACGCTCAGCGTCATGTTGTCATTTGGCATGTAAATTTCGCTGAGTCCAGTTGAGTTAGCTACATTTCGTTGTTCAAACGCAAAGTTATCCGTTGTCGTAGCATTCAAGTCGGGAAACTATAAAAGTTAAAATAAAATTAATATTGAGACGGAATTGCTAGATTCGGCAGGCCGAAACTTTAAAACCCTCTCATATATCGGAATCATTGAATATTAAGTATTCGGGTTTTTGAAACCGTACGGAGTTTTTCCGCACTATTTTTTATTTTAATTTAAAAAATAGAAGGCTAACATCGTCTACGCCGCTGTTTTAAATACCCTTGCAGTTTTTGAAAGACGCTACCATTGATACCAAAAAAGTTTTTCTCACTAGAACTAGTTTTTTTATTAAAACTAATATATTCCACGATTGGTGACGCTACGAAGAAAAACAAAAAAGTTTTCCCACTAGAACTAGTTTTTTGACCCACCGTTTATATGGCAGCTGTATGCTATAGTCATCCGATTTTGATAAATTTTTCCGGAATTGTGTGGAAGCATATAAAACTAATATATTCCGCTACGTGACGCTACGATGGAAAACAAAAAAAATTTTCTCACTAGAACTAGTTTTTTTTACTAAAACTAATATATTCCACGATTGGTGACGCTACGAAGAAAAACAAAAAAGTTTTTCTCACTAGAACTAGTTTTTGGACCGATCGTTCCTATGGCAGCTATATGATATAGTCATCCGATTCGGCCGATTCCGACAAATGTGCAGCGTATTTGTATTTAAAGACGTTTTGCAAAGTTTGGTCAAGATAGCTTTAAAACTGAGGGAGAAGATAGCATAGAAACAGACGGACGGACGGATGGACAGACGGACAGACAGAAATTAACTCAGCTCGTCATGCTGATCAAGAATATATATACTTTATGTGGTCGGAAATGCTTCCTTCTATGCGTTACAAACATCGTGACAATTTTAATATACCCTCTGCAAGGGTATAAAAAGCCAAAATTCGACCCGATTACCCCATGCAAACATATATAGCGGTTGTGGCAAAAAAATCTTTTTTTTTATAAACAATTTCAATAATTGGAAAAAATCTAAAAGCTAAACAAAATTTTGTTTTTTTTTCGAAATTGAAGTCTCAGGCTTTGTTTATCGAACAATTCTCATTTATAGTTAGGGTATTCACTAGCTCTGTCTTAAGTCTTAAATCTCAATTTTTAAACTTCAAAAGTTTAAGACACAACAACAAAATACTTGAACAAAATTTACGACTTTGAATATGCCCTGGGGTATGTGTCTTAAATTCTCAAATGTTAAAAAAGTTAAAATACCCTTGCAGTTTTTAAAAGGCGCTACCATTGATAACAAACAAATTTTACTCATTAGAACTAGTTTTTAGACCGATTGTTCCTATGGCAGCTATATGCTATAGTCATCTGATTTTGATAAATTTTTTCAAAATTGTGTGGAAGCATATAAAAACATAGCTGTTAAATAATGATTATCAATCATAATTATTACTAATAAGATTATTTATTTTTATACCCTTGTAGAGGGTATATTAAAATTGTCACGATGTTTGTAACGCAGTGAAGGAAGCATTTCCGACCACATAAAGTATATATATTCATTTCCGTTTGTCCGTCTGTCCGACCGTCCGTCTGTTTCTATGCTATCTCCTCCCTCAGTTTTAAAGCTATCTTGATCAAACTTTGCAAAAAGTCTTTAAATACAAATACGCCGCACATTTGACGGAACCGGCCGGTTCGGATGACTATATCATATAGCTGCCATAGGAACGATCGGTCCAAAAACTAGTTTTTGTGAGAAAAACTTGTTTATTTTCCATCTTAGCAGCACCATTCGTAGAATATATTAGTTTTATATGCTTCCACACAATTCTGGAAAAATTTATCAAAATCGGATGACTATAGCATATAGCTGCCATATAAACGGTCGGTCCAAAAACTAGTTCTAGTGGGAAAAACTTTTTTGTTTTCTATCGTAGCGTCACCAATCGTGGTATATATTAGTTTCATAGACTTCCACACAATTCTGGAAAAATTGATCGACATCGGATGACTTTAGCATATAGCTGCCATAGGAACGATCGTTCTAAAAACTAAGGCTGGGTTCACACTGTTCGATTCGTGAGACATGATAATCTAGTAGGCCCTTGTGTTTTCTTGTTTTCATTCTGAAAAGCTTGTCATTTGACATTGAAGGCAACATGAAGGCCTACTCGATTATCATGTCTCATGCGTCGAATAGTGTGAACACAGCCTAACTCTAGTGAGAAAAACTTTTTTGTTATCAATGGTAGCGCTCTTCAGAAACTGCAAGGGTATTTAAAACATCGGCGTAGCCGATGTTAGCCTTCTATTTTTTGAAAGTAAAATAATCAATTTAATTACGATTATTTTTTGTTTCCCGCGATTGATTATTGATTACGATTATAAATAATCAGAAAAAAATCGGGATTATTTGAAATTACGGTAAAATAATCAAAATTATTACAAAAAATAGAAGGCTAACATCGGTTACGCCGATGTTTTAAATACCCAGTTTTTGAAAGTCGCTACCATTGATAACAAAAAAGTTGTTCTTACTAGAACTAGTTCTTTGACCAACCGTTTATATGGCAGCTATATGATATAGTCATCCGATCCGGCCGATTCCGACAAATGTGCAGCCTATGTGTATTTAAAGACTTTTTGCAAAGTTTGGTCAAGATAGCTTCAAAACTGAGGGAGGAGATAGCATAGAAACAGACGGACGGACAGACGGACAGTCGGACATGGCTATATAGACTCAGCTCGTCATGCTGATCAAGAATATATATAGTTTATGGGGTCGGAGATGCTTCCTTCTATGCGTTACAAACATCGTGACAATTTTAATATACCCTCTGCAAGGGTATAAAAATTTAAAAAAATAGAAGGCTAACATCGGCTACGCCGATGTTTTAAATACCCTTGCAGTTTTTGAAAGTCGCTACCATTGATAACAAAAAAGTTTTTCTCACTAGAACTAGTTTTTTGACCAACCGTTTATATGGCAGCTATATGCTATAGTCATCCGATTTGATAAATTTTTCCAGAATTGTGTAAAGGAATATAAAACTAATCTATACCAAGTTTGGTGACGCTACGATGGAAATCAAAAAAGTTTTTCTCACTAGAACTAGTTTTTATACCGACCGTTCATATGGCAGCGATATGCTATAGTCATCCGATTTTGATAAATTTTTTTGTAATTGTGTGAAAGCATATAAAACTAATATATACCACGATTGGTGACGCTACAATAGAAAACAAAAAAGTTTTTCTCACTAGAACTAGTTTATGGACCGATCGTTCCTATGGCAGCTATATGATATAGTCATCCGATCCGGCCGATTCCGACAAATAAGCAGCCTATGTGTATTTAAAGACTTTTTGCAAAGTTTGGTCAAGATAGCTTCAAAACTGAGGGAGGAGATAGCATAGAAACAGACGGACGGACAGACGGACCGACGGACAGACGGACATGGCTATATAGACTCAGCTCGTCATGCTGATCAAGAATATATATAGTTTATGGGGTCAGAGATGCTTCCTTCTATGCGTTACAAACATCGTGACAATTTTAATATACCTACCTACCTACTTTCAAAGATTATTTTTGATTATTTAAAAAAAAATAAAAATGAAATGACATTTACACAAAAAAAAAAAAACAAAAAACTTGGATTCGAACCATCGCCTCCCCCATGCGAACGTCAGGGTCTGGCATGCCGCTCTACCCGGAGGGTTATAGATTCAGTAATTGAGAAGCAGCTTAAATTCATATATGAACAAAATGGAAATATTTTGACAGATTTTAAGAATTGACAAACAGAGCAATGTAGTAATGTCTTGATTATTGAAATTATTTCTGTTGCTCGCGAGGCGTATGAGTATTTTTAGTTAAAACTAAATGTCCTTATCGCGCCCCTTACAAGTGATAATTAAATTTATCTGTTTGACATTTTATTAACTATATAACAAAAAGAATCCTTCAAAAGGGCGGCCTCTGTGATTTTCCATTTTTGCATTAAAAAGGATGTTCCAACACGCTAAAATCACGGTATTATCTTAAAATATGTCTAAGATCCTGATACTACCCTGTTGCTCTGCTACTCACTACTCTGTCGTTAACGACAGATTATGCAGCGGGTGATGCAGTGAGTATGCGGCAGCACGAACAAATTTGGCATTGGTGTTGTGTGGTGTGCGTGTGTGATTTAAAAAATAAAATAAATGGTTTGAAACACCACAAATAAAAAAAAATAAAAAAAATAGAAGGCTAACATCGGCTACGCCGAAGTTTTGAATACCCTTGCAGATTTGGAAAGACGCTACCATTGATAACAAAAAAGTTTTTCTCACTAGAACTAGTTTTTTGACCGACCGTTTATATGGCAGCTATATGCTATAGTCATCCGAACTCGATAAATTTTTCCAGAATTGTGTGAAAGCATATAAAACTAATATATACCACGATTGGTGACGCTACGATGGAAAACAAAAAAGTTTTTCCCACTAGAACTAGTTTTATGACCGACCGTTTATATGGCAGCTATATGCTATAGTCATCCGATCTCGATAAATTTTTCCAGAATTATGTGGAAGCATATAAAACTAATATATACCAAGATTGGGGACGCTACGATAAAAAACAAAAAAGTTTTTCTCACTAGAACTAGTTTTATGACCGACCGTTTATATGGCAGCTATATGCTATAGTCATCCGATCTAGATAAATTTTTCCAGAATTGTGTGAAAGCATTTAAAACTAATATATACCACGATTGGTGACGCTTCGAAGGAAAACAAAAAAGTTTTTCTCACTAGAACAAGTTTTCGGACCGATCGTTCCTATGGCAGCTATATGATATAGTCATCCGATCCGGCCGATTCCGACAAATGTGCAGCCTATGTGTATTTAAAGACTTTTTGCAAAGTTTGGTCAAGATAGCTTTAAAACTGAGGGAGGAGATAGCATAGAAACAGACGGACGGACAGACGGACAGACGGACATGGCTATATAGACTCAGCTCGTCATGCTGATCAAGAATATATATAGTTTATGGGGTCGGAGATGCTTCCTTCTATGCGTTACAAACATCGTGACAATTTTAATATACCCTCTGCAAGGGTATAAAAAAAAAAACTTAGGATTGGAATCCACTACCTCGGTATTTCTGGGCAACGGTCTTAACCCCTGAGCTACTTTCAGTGCTGCACGCATTTATGTTACATTTAGCTGCGCCCCACGAGTGAGGGCTGGTAGCCGAATGGGCTAAGATGCTGTCGTTCATATTCAAACTACCCAAAGTTGTGAGTTCAAGTACCAGACAAGTCAAAAAAAAATAATAATAATTGCAAAGTCAATTTTTTCTCATTCAGTTTTTCAGTGACTACTGGAGTTGATCCTTGGCACCTGTCACATTGCTAACGGCTGGTGGTTAGCCTTATACCGCGGTCTCATGCCTATACAAAATTCGTAAGCAAATTACATGGCGGGTGGTTAGGAGGTCGGTATCCGGAACGAAGAGTTAGCGCAATCACTAGGAGGTTTGCACCAGTGCGGCCGAACTACAGGGTATAGTCTATGTATGACTGACACAGCCGGAACTACCTAGCTTTTTGTTTCAATTTGATTCATTTTGTTTTGTTGAAATGTCATTTCCATTTCTATTTTTTGAAAGTAATCAAAACTAATCTTTGAAAGTAGTCGAATTATTTTTTTGATTATTTTTGAATAGTTTTGATTTTTTTGTCTTAATTTCAAATAATCCCGATTTTTATACCCTTGCAGAGGGTATATTAAAATTGTCACGATGTTTGTAAAGCAGTGAAGGAAACATTTCCGACCACATAAAGTATATATATTCTTGATCAGCATGACGAGCTGAGTTCATTTCCGTATGTCCCTCTGTCCGTCTGTCCGTCCGTCCGTCCGTCCGTCTGTCCGTCTGTCCGTCCGTCTGTCCGTCCGTCTGTCCGTCTGTTTCTATGCTATCTCCTCCCTCAGTTTTGAAGCTATCTTGACCAAACTTTGCAAAAAGTCTTTAAATACAAATACGCTGCACATTTGTCGGAATCGGCCGGATCGGATGACTATATCATATAGCTGCCATAGAAACGATCGGTCCAAAAACTAGTTCTAATGAGAAAAACTTTTTTGTTTTCCATCGTAGCGTCTCCAATCGTGGTATATATAAGTTTTAAATGCTTCCACACAATTCTGGAAAAATTTATCAAAATCGGATGACTATATAGCATATAGCTGCCATATAAACGTTCGGTCCAAAAACTAGTTCTAGTGGGAAAAACTTTTTTGTTTTCCATCGTAGCGTCACCAGTCGTAGTATATATTAATTTTATATGATTTCACACAATTCTGGGAAAATTTATCAAAATCGGATGACTATAGCATATAGCTACCATATAAACGGTCGGTCCAAAAACTAGTTCTAGTGGGAAAAACTTTTCTGTTTTCCATCGTAGCGTCACCAATCGTGGTATATATTAATTTTATATGATTTATACCACGATTAGTGACGCTACGATGGAAAACAAAAAAGTTTTTCTCACTAGAACTAGTTTTTAGACCGACCGTTTATATGGCAGCTATATGCTATTGTCATCCGATTTTGATAAATTTTTTCAGAATTGTGTGGAAGCATATAGAACTTATATATACCACGATTGGTGACGCTACAATGAAAAACAAAAAAGTTTTTGTCGCTAGAACTAGTTTTTGGACCGATCGTTCCTATAGCAGCTATATGATATAGTCATCCGATCCGGCCGATTCCGACAAATGTGCAGCGTATTTGTATTTAAAGACATTTTGCAAAGTTTGGTCAAGATAGCTTTAAAACTGAGGGAAGAAATAGCATAAAAAGATTGATAGACGGACGGACGGACAGACAAAAATGAACTCAGCTCGTCATGCTGATCAAGAATATATATACTTTATGGGGTCGGAGATGCTTCCTTCTTTGCGTTACAAACATCGTGACAATTTTAATATACCCTCTGCAAGGGTATAAAAATGGTGTCAAACAATTTAAAATTTGATAAAAGTGTCAAAAACATTTGTTTTGTCAATACAATTAAAACGTCAAATCGGACAGGGTCGTTCACTAGCTATTATGTCTTAAATTTAAGATTTAAGACAGAGCTAGTGAATACCCCAAGTATAAAAGCAGGGTGTCAAACCGGAACCGTATACCGAAAAGAACCGAGAACCAGTATTTCGGAACCTTAATTTTTGGAACCGAAAAGAACCGAAACATTGTACAAGTACAGTTTCGGTTCTAAGTTTTTATACCCTATATGTATTAAAATTGTCACGATGTTTGTAACGCAGTGAAGGAAGCATTTCCGACCACATAAAGTATATATATTCTTTATCAGCATGACGAGCTGAGTTCATTTCCGTCTGTCAGTATATCATATAGCTGCCATAGAAACGATCGGTCCAAAAATTAGTTCTAGTGAGAAAAACTTTTTTGTTTTCTATCGTAGCATCACCAATCGTGGTATATATTAGTTTCATATACTTTCATACCAGAGAACTGCAGTAGTGGCTATTTTCACGACTAGTGGTACACTCGCTCTAAAAGCGGTCGCGGTGCCACAGACACCGCAAAACATGTAGTCTAATCACACTCACACTCATAGTCGTTTTAGTGTTTTCGTGACTGAGTGAGCTGTGTGATCGGCAGTCAATTTGATTGTTTTTGCTTTGGCAGACACCGCATGTGATTTCTGTCTGCATGTGGCGGTGGTACTAATACTCGTCACTTTTACAAAAAATCACACAGACACTGGCTGCAAACACAATCAAAATAAATGTGAACGGGGGGCGGAGCCAGGGGGGTCATAAAACATGATTAACTTTAGAAAATGCATCAAATTGTTAGAGCAACGCCACCCCTTCTTGGTCAGCGGGCTACACCCTTGACTGAGCACAACAAAGTCTGTTCTGAGAGAGAGCATAACAGAGAGCGAAAAGTACAAGAACAACACTACTGGTGGTTCTCGCCCATACCGCATCAGCTATGCAAAAATATTGAATGAGTATAGTAAATACCGCATACTTTTTGATGCTGTGGAAGAGACACTCGTGTGCGAAAAATAACAAATACGAATGCGGTAGACTAGTAGTTGCGGTGGACCGGTGCAGTTCTCTGTTTCATACAATTCTGAAAAATTTATCGAAGTCGGATGACTATAGCATATAGCTGCCATAGGAACGATCGGTCCAAAAACTAGTTCTAGTGAGAAAAACTTTTTTGTTTTCCATCGTAGCATCACCAATCGTGGTATATATTAGTTTCATATACTTCCACACAATTCTGGAAAAATTTATCGAAATCGGATGACTATATCATATAGCTGCCATAGGAACGATCGGTAGAACAACTAATTCTAGTGAGAAAAACTTTTTGTTTTCCATCGTAGCGTCACCAATCGTGGTATATATTAGTTTCATATACTACCACACAATTCTGGAAAAATTTATCGAAATTGGATGACTATAGCATAAAGCTGCAATAGGAACGATCGGTCTAAAAACAAATTCTAGTGAGAAAAACTTTTTTGTTATTAATGGTAGCGCCTTTCGAAAACTGCAAGGGTATTTAAAACATCGGCGTGGCCGATGTTAGCCCTCTATTTTTTATTATTATTATTTAATTACTATTAATTTATCCTTTATTCCACACAGTTAATGTAGAAACTAGTTGGGGGATTTTCCTTCTTTTTTTGCATTAACATGAGGAACAGAATTATTAATTGGACCAAATAGGCTTAACCTAACAGCAGAATTAAATTGTGATCGGTAAAGTTATCTGCATACAGTGTATTTGACATTCCATCAAATATCAAAAGTTCTTCTTGCTATTCGTGTTACACAAGTATTATTGGGAAAATTGTTTTCCGGGATAAAGTATTTTATGTTTAATTTTTCTTTTTATAACAACATTCTGTTGTGTAGGTTGCTTCCGATTCTATTATATCTTCAGTTTTATGGATCTTCAAATTATACCGGTACATAACGGTACGTATCGGTATATCGAAATAAAAACCAAGGTACCAATACGGAACCGAATACCGATATAAAGTTGAAACTAAACAGAACCTTTTACCGAAACATTAGTTTCCGGAACTGGAACCGAAATTCGATTCGGTTTCATTACTTGTTTAAATGAAATTAATTAATTTAGTTATAAACAAATAAAAATATGCCTCAAAAGAAAACTTCGCCATGCAGTCAGTATCAAAGTCTTCTAACGAAACTTAGACAGCTGAAACTTTCACAGAAGTTTCCATATGAGTTGAAAGTGAGAACTAAGGCGACGTTTTGGAAAATTCCACCCCAGAAGGGTGGCAAACTCCTGGAAAAGCTTATATGGGGAATACTTTAATTTAAATCTGATTGACTACAAACTCGGTTTGTAGGGATAGTATGCAAAATAATAAGACATGTGATTTGTCTATGTTGGGAAATCCGCTCACATGGAAAATGCTCGGAAAATTCTATATTTAAAATACTATTTTTCATCCGATTAACTTCAGATGCGGGTTGTAAACACATTACACAAAATAATTAGCCATGTGATTTTTCAATTTTGGAAAATCCGCACACAAGGATAATGGCCGGAAAATAGTGTATGGAAAAAATCATTTTTTATCCGATTGAGTTCAAAATCGGTTTGTGAGCATAGTATGCAAAATAGTTCGACAAGTGAATTTTTATGTTGGAAAAACCGTCCCCAGAGTGAAAAATTACTGGAAATTGCTCCATTCAAAACACTTTTTTCATATGTTTAACTTGAAACCCGTTTTGTGAGCATAATATGTAAAAACAGTTAAGCTAAGTTCACACGCGCATATTAATTTGTCAAAAATGACAGAAATTTGCTCAAATTTGTTTGTTTTCTGTGTGAACACCATATTTATTTGCAGGTAAACGCTTGTGCAAAGTGGTTTGCTGAGTTTGTAGGGTGAAGTTTTCGAAAAATTTGCGTACTGTCTGAACACAGTGTGAACACTCGCCAGCAAACTGTTATCACATTTGCCGAGTTTGTTCTTGCAAGTCAAATGCTAGAACAAACTGTGACAAATTTGGGTTGCTATTTTGAGTAATTTTAACAGCAAGTGAGTTTGTAAATCAATTTTAATATTCAATGTTGAAAATAGGTCAATTAATAATTATATAACAACAACACTGGTTTACAAATACGGGTCATCTATCCGTTGTCTATGTCCGTTTTACCCCATATCCTTTTGTTCAAGAGATATAAAGTAACGTATTTAAAACACAAAATTGATTATTTAAGCAGCAAACCACAAGACAGAAGAACTAAACGCGAAGCTTGTTTTTTGTTCTAAAGAAACCATTTTTTTTCCTTAATATGAAAATTGTATTGTTTTTGATAAAAATCTATTCTTTTTTTAATTTCTGCTTGTTGAAAACTTGTTGGTTATATTTTAGATAATATTGTGTCTTCCAATTTACTATATTTATGGTTAAAAAACTTTTTAAATTTACGAATTATTTATCTTATATTTAGTATAACCAAAATAACTTTACATAACATTAAATTATAAAAAAACAAAGAAATATTTTTAAAATGAAAAGAGTAAACATAAAAAAACTAATTTATTTTGATAAAATCGTACATTTCTGTAGTTTTTTGGTAATAAAGCGCGATGATATCGAAAAACTGGAAGCGCAGTAAATATACTAAAGGTTATTACTTAAACTAAACCGAGCATTTTTCATTAGGCAGAACATTTTTAAGAATTTATTTTATTTGGCAAAAAAGAAATTATCTCAAAAAAAAAAAAACATCAAATTTTGCTATTGAAAACAAAAAAGAGTATCTTATGGACAAAATCCAAACTTCGCGTTCAGGTTTTCTGTTTTGTTTTTCAAAGCAGCTTACATAAACATTAAAGTTGTTTGAATAACTTACTTAATGTGCACTCAGGACTTAAAAAGTGTAAACATTCCTCGTGTAATAAACTTAATAATCCAAAAATCTCTTGAACACCAGGAGATGGAAAGAACTAACAATTGATTTGAATGCAATGACCAAAAATACATAAAGAAAGTGTGCTTTCTTCTCTGGTCCTAAACCTTGTAAGCTTGTGTAATTTAACAACAACACTAAATCAACGCACTAAATCGATATTCTATCAGCAGCTATCGACAAGCCACATGGTTTGTGCAAACCAAATTTTTCGCAACCTAAATTTGCGAGTGTGAACACTAAGCCAAATTCATTACAAACTTTCGAAGTTCCGATAAATTCGTTTGCATATTAATTTGTCGTGTGTGTAAACACCCAGACAAATTCGGACACAAATCATACAAACTCCGAGATGACAGTTTGCGTAAATTAATTTGCGCGTGTGAACTTAGCTTTAGACATGATTTGCACAGAATTTTTAAAATTCACCTCCCAGGTTGGAAAATGGTGGCGGGGTTGGGTTCTTGGCCAACGATATTTATATTCAGAACTGTATGAAATTTTGTTCTGTATTCTTTATGGGCCAAAAAAAAAGAGAAAATAATTCTGTATTTGGGATATTTCACTCCAAAGGTCGGAAAATTGAGGAGGGCATAGGTGGTTTCATGGCCAAACGTTATTTTTTAGCCGCTCTGAATGATATTTGGTTAATAAGCTCTATGGGCCGAATAGATGGAAATGTGTGTGAAATTTGATTTGCAAGCATTACTGGCTTCAATACTGATGGTGGCGAAACGAAGTGCGCCGGGTTATATGCTAGTATATGTATATATAAAAGAGTTCAACCTGACTGACTGCTAACCGTCGCACCAAAAAGCAATGAGATCTTGAGTGAAACTTTGCTCAGCTTATCTTTTCTGCTGCCGATTTGATTGCTCGAAAATTCGAGCATGGGGAGGGGAATTATGCGCTGGCCTGCATTGCCTGCGAATAAATGGACGGACCATATGATTTGCATTTTCCCTGCAACCATTAGTGCTCACTTAGAATTTATAGCGATCAGACGCAACTTCCCTCTCATTTATATGATTGGTGTAAGCAAATGTTCGACTGTTAATGCGGCCGCTCTAACGCATGCGATTTTAAAGCAGCGAGGAAAGTTAACGGGACTAAGGCTGTGACCGAGCAATCGTTCATTTTTCTCTCGTCTGTGGTCGCACAGCCCACACCGTTAAAGTAATTTTACAGAACTCGACAACCCTGCAAAGAAGCTGTGCTTAGTTTGTGCTCCCGGAAAACTTTTAAAAAGTTAAAAAATTCTACTATGTGCAGAAGGTTTAACGAGTGCTAGTTACTGGATACCCGACACAAGCATCTGAAGTACTGTGACGGTCGTAGTTGTACATAAACTTCTTTACCTAAGTGAAAACAAAAAAAAATTCTTGAAGTGGTACGTTAACTTCTTGAGCTCAGTATAAGCCGGCGACTTTAATTTCTATTTTTGGGAGAGAGCCAAAGCTCTGATAAAACTGTATTTCTGCAGCTTGCATAAAACTAGGCCTTTGGGGTAAAGTGAATCCAAAGCCTAAGACAGTTGATCAGTGGCTGTGAAATGAGATAATTCACATTGTGCGTAAACATAATTTTATTTAAAAGTGAGCACGTGCCTAACCCTAAAAATTGAAGGTTTTCTGCTGTGAAAATAACCACGTTCAAAAATTTTGATTAAAACGCAGAATTGCTGATCAACTATTCAAATAATAGTTGCTGCAGACATACCCCTTTAAAGGTGAATATATTAAAAAGGTTATTGTGTCTGTGCTAATTAGTTATTTTAAAGGGGTCCGAGTCCACCTCGTCTCATCCCAGGCCAGCTTTAATAAATTGGAAATTTCCTATCAATATAAAACCTGGATTGTGGATAGCCCTGCCTAAGGTTTTCGTTGCCCTACCTAAGGTTTTCGTTGCCAGTAAGTGAAGCAGAGCTTAACTTCTGGCCGATTGGAAACGCCTACTACATTTCATTTGTTTGATACCCTTCTTTTCTACCCATTCATTTGAGAAGAACCATTTATTCTATTTTTGTAGTATTGTAAGAACATATCATATTAGTAAGTAAGTAGCTTTGCAATCAAATCTAACTTTTCTCCAAATTTAGGATCTCTGCAGCAGGCCTGTATGCGTCGATCACATGAGTTTGGTGAGTACATATATATATACATTTTGACATACATATTTGATTGCATTACAATTTTTTTTCTTTGTATACATTGTTAACAAAAATCCATTACTTATCCATTTATTCCTATTTTTGCCATTCTCCTTCAATTCATTTAATTTGTCAGATATCTATGAAGTTATTTTGTTGAATTATGATTTTATTTTATAAACCTATGATGGTTACCTTTCTATCATGTTATTAAACTAGTTTTGCATTGAAATGAATTACTAAATTCTATTTATAGGGGGTATCAAGGAAGTTTTGCATCGATAATCGCTTTTGGGTTATCATATGTATTTAATAGGAAATTATGATAACATGGTAGGGCGGGCTTAAAGGAAACTACATCATCCTTAAGCAGCTAGCTAATCTTGTTAATCAACACCAATACTAGGCTTGGTCAACACAAATCTCTTGAACGATAGCCAATTGCACGGACTGAGCAAAGACCCTTCCCGTCCGACGAGCCCTAGCCGAAAATACCCTAATGTTGACCATTGAGTGAGCTCATCATGCTGTCTGAATAAAGCCAAATTTGATCCTGGCTTCAGCTATCGTTACAGTACCGTCGACGCAAACAGAATTATGGCTAACTTCCGACTGGCGGCAATCGACATTTATTCTCAACCAGTGGAGCACCCAAAACGAACACAAACAAAGCAAAACAGCAACAAAGCCTTACCATCTGAACACCCACGACTTAAACCGCGAGATTGAACCTTGGACTCCAGCATATTGCTTAGCGTCGCACCAAATCTGTCTGCACGCATCAAGCTCATTAGGAGCATAAAGTAAGAAGCCAAGAGATTTGCTTCTTTGTAAGAACATTGGCTTTAGGTCATCCAGCCTCCGTGGATAGAAGTTACAAAAATAGCATACTTTCAGGCTGCGTTATGTTATTAGCAAAAATCAGCTAAAACTTCTAGAGTGCCTCCAAATACACCAGCCAATATAGTCCAAGGTACACCATGTGTTACTATACCCTCGACTGCACAAGCGATACGTCTGCTGAAGAAAAGTTCTCCAGATTTGCGAACAGATGGAGCGTACGACACCGTGGGAAAGATGAAACTGACTGACCTGATGGGAGTTATGCCCTCGCTTTTAGATGAAAAGTTTAAAAATGGCCGTGTTCAGCAGAAGAACCTCCTCCCTGATCAATAATATATTTCTTGGTAATTCATGTAGCCTAATTTTCCTCTTGTAATTAATATGATATTTAAATGGAGCTTTTCCAAATGTCAATTTTACAACACCCCCTAAAAGTATGCTAAATAATAAAATCACTTTTGATTAGCTGATCAGAGATCAAGTGTCTCTGATGAACGCGCATAATGTTGTATCCAAACAGGATATATATTAGACGTCAAAGCGAATGTGGCAGAAATGGCAGCAAAAGTCGAGCAGGAAAATAGCGTTTTGAAAGCCGAATCTAAAGCAAGAGGATTCTATATGCATTTTGCGGGTTGAAGATGACATTAAAAAACGCAACTTGGTATTCAGAGGCCTAGAAACACAACAATACCCTATGCAAGCAATCAAGTCAGTAATAGCACAAAAGCTTTACATTACGCCGGATTTTGTCATAGAGACAGCCAAAAAGATTAGCGAAAATGGCTCCAACATGTCGGTTCTAGCGCAATTTGAGTCTCTGAACTTCGCTCATACGTGCTTAAGCAATCCAAACTGCTTAAAGAGTAGACAGTCTATGTTGCGAAGGATCTGAACAGCAAGCGGCAGCTGGATAAAAGCGCTATGCTCACACTAAGATCTCAAATCTTGGCATCCTACTCAAACAAAAAAAGATTTGTACGAGATCACATACTTGCCATAGAGGATAAATGGTTTTATTGGAATTCTCATGACGAATTGATGCACAACGGGCAGCCGGCAGAAGAAACCCTGAAGGGAATATTTGGGCAAGAATGCAGCATCAACAGCATATATGAGGAGTTAGTTCGCAGGCCAAATAAAAAAACTAAAAACCCATCAAATCCAGCACAACCCTGATAAAAATCATATTAGTTTTAAAATATTACCAAATAATATAGCTGGCTTAGCAAAAAGATACTTTTTAATTTTTTTTTTCAAATGATCACATTCAACGATATTTTTGTCCTATTTGAAACTTCTTTTTCAAAATGGGCACTACAATTTTAAAAGAATAGGGGATACTACGGTGATTAAGGTTGTTGAGAAAAAGGAAACGCTGAACCTTGTCCCAGTTTATAAAAATAGCAACCGATGGAAGAGAGATTTTGATGCGTTGTACGAACTGGGAATGGTATCTGGTCGAATTAATCTAATGATAACACTGTTCAACAGCCGAAAGTATCCCGATCATTTTAAATTAATTACTGTTCGTCTAGCCATGCTGAATACGAGTTTAAAAGCCAAAGTCGTATCTTAGTTTCCGTTTCCAAGAAATTGCGGAAAAAGCATATTTTCGATTTTTTGACCTATTCGAATTTTTGGAGGCCACACTAACCATAAGTTGATGGGTTTGTTAAGCCTATTTGATAGTAAACATGTCAATGCCACTGAGCAAAATCAAACACGTGGTAAAAGTAAAGCCAAAAGAGTGGAAAATTACCTGTGAAGTCAAGTTTTTCTATATTTATAGCGTTTTTGGCAAACTTAATCATCTGCTAAAAGTCAGTAGATTGGTCGGATATTTTTTTTAACCACATAATCATATAGTTTAACATATGCACTAATTATGGCAATTTTGTTAAATTTATGACAGGTAAATTTGCAACGTTAGAGCCTTTTTAAAGCAAAAATCAGCATTAAATTTTATGGGAGGACAACTAGATTCCAACCCCAAATTTTTATAGGAATAATCAAAAGGCTACTTGATATAACATTGGCTTAAGTAAATATTTATCAAAATGTAGACCTATAACATTCATGGAATGCTTGGTTAAGTTTTTCTGATATTGGAAGCATACGAAATTATAAAAAAGTTAACAGTAATCAATCTATGAACGTATGTATATGGTGCTTCTTTTGGACATTTGCGACAGAAATTATCAACATTAGTAACAACGCATAAAAACTGTTCAAAGTGAATCGCTGTAAGCTTATTTAAAATTGAACAATGTTTTTGGCATCATAAAATAAACTTACTTACTTTCACTATCTTAACGTAGCATTCCATTAATGTTATTAGTCTACATTTTGATAAATATTAATATATCTCTATATATATAAAAGAGTTTGTAATGACTGACTGACTGACTGACTGACTGATTGGCAATCAACGTAGAGCCTGAACGGTAAGAGATAGAAAGCTGAAATTTTCACAGAAGTTTCCTTATAAGTTGAAAGTGAGCACTAAGGCGGGGTTTTGGAAAATTCCACCCCTAAGGGGTGGAAAACTCCCGGAAAAGCTACTATGGGGAAAATTTTGTTTTTCATCCGATTGACTTGAAATTTGGTTTGTAAGTAAAGTAAGCGAAATAATTGGACACCTGTTTCCCAGATTTTGAAAAATCCGCTCACAAGGAAAATGGCCGGAAAATTCTTCATGAAAGAAACTATTTTTCATCCGACTGACTTCAAACTCGGTTTGTGAGGATGTTAAGCAGAATAATTAGACTTGAGATTTTCCGATGATGGAAAATCCGCCCGAAAAGTCGGGAAATTCCCGGAAAATTCCAAAGGGAAAAAACTATTTTTCATCCGATTGGCTTCAAACTCGGTTTGTAAGGATAGTATGCTAAGTAATTGGACATGAGATTTTCAAATGTTGGAAAATCCGCCAACAAAGAAAATACCCGGAAAATTCTATATGAAAAACTATTTTTGATCCGATTGACTTCAAACTCGGTTTGCAGCGATAGTATACAAAATAAGTTGACATGAGATTTTACGATGTTGGAAAATTCACCCCAAGAATGGGAAAATGCCTGGAAAATTCTATATGGAAAACACTATTTTTCATCCGATTGACTTTAAACTCGGTTTGTTAGGATAGTATGCAAAATAAGTGGACATGAGATTTTCAAATGTTGGAAAATCCGCCCACAAAGAAAATACCCGGAAAATTGTATATGAAAAACTATTTTTGAACCGATTGACTTTAAACTCGGTTTGCAGCGATAGTATACAAAATAAGTTGACATGAGATTTTTCGATTGTGGAAAATCCACCTACAAGGAAAATGTCCGGAAAATTTTAAATGGAAAACATTCCGATTGACTTCAAACTCGGTTTGTAAGAATAGTATGCAAAATAATTAGACATTAAATTTTCCAATGGTGGAAAATCCAAACGAAAAGTCGGGAAATTCCCGGAAAATTCTATATGGTAAAACCTATTTTTAATCCGATTGGCTTCAAAATCGGTTTGTGAACACATTATAGAAAATAATTACCCATTTGATTTCTCGGTGGTAGAATTTCCGCCCACAGGCAAGAATAATGGTGGGCGTATTTCGGTTCAGTGACAATGGCTATTTGTGAGCCGATCTGGGCCAATTAAATAGGATAAAGTTTTTAGCTTTGCACATACCCACCCTCAAGGTCGGATAATGGGTGCCGGGGTTGGTTTCAGCGTTTGTACGCTTAATGGGCCAACTAGGTGGAAAATAATTTTCTGATTTCTGATGGTCGGAAAATGGGGGCGGGGGTGGAGTCATTGCCAAACGTTTTTTTCATCATTTTGGCGGCTAAACTGATGGTGGCGAAGCGAAGCGCGCCGGGTTATATGCTAGTATTAATATATAATATATAAATATAATATATAATATTATATCAAGTAGCCTTTTGATTATTCCTATAAAAATTTGGGGTTGGAATCTAGTTATCCTCCCATAAAATTTAATGCTGATTTTCGCTTTAAAAAGGCTCTAACGTTGCAAATTTACCTGTCATAAATTTAACAAAATTGCCATAATTAGTGCATATGTTAAACTATATGATTATGTGGTTAAAAAAAATTTCCGACCAATCTACTGGCTTTTAGCAGATGATTTAGTTTAACAAAAACGCTATAAATATAGAAAAACTTGACTTCATTGGTCATTTTCCACTCTTTTGGCTTTACTTTTACCACGTGTTTGATTTTTCTCAGTTGCATTGACATGTTTACTATCAAATAGGCTTCACAAACCCATCAACTGATGGTTAGTGTGGCCTTCAAAAATTCGAATAGGTCAAAAAATCGAAAATATGCTTTTTCCGCAATTTCTTGGAAACGGAAACTAAGATATGACTTTTTCTAATCAACTCGTATTCAGCATGGCTAAACGAACAGTAATTAGTTTAAAATGTTCGGGATACTCACAAAAGGTGTCATTTTGTAGAACTGTGTAATTGGAGACTTCAATGCAAGGATTGGAAAAGAGCAAGTGATCACGCAACCGCAAAACATGTGAAATGTTTTAGCAAACTCCTACCGAAATGCCAAGGACTCTGTTACCGACAGAAAAGGACTCAAAGTAATTAAAATGTGCGAAACATGGCAAATGACCCTGCTAAATGGGCGTACTATGGGTGATGAACATAGAGAATATAAATTTATCAGAGGCGAAGCGAGGTCAACCATTGACTACTGTTTAATTCAAGGTCTGTGGCACGACCTAGTATTTGACATGAGCGTAAATGAACAGATTTTATCCCATCATATGCCTATCGCGGTCACTATCAATGCATCGCGGCTAGTTCAAGAACCAACTTCACAGCTCCTACCTAAACTCAGATGGAAGGCTCATTTTGCCCGTCAATATGCTTGTGAGCTTGAAAACAGAAGAGTTAGCGTAAATGCTTTGCAGGAAACAGACCCTTTAATGGACCTTTTAGAAATCATAAAAAAGGCGGCGGCACAAATGTTAAAATCATCGGAAATTATGCGCAGCAAAGAGCCTTGGTACGAATCACAGTGTGAAGAAGCCAGAAAATGTTCTTTCGCTTGTCTTCGCGCGCTTTGGAAAAATTATAACAGTCTTGCAAGAACGGGCTATAGAGACGCCGTTGCAAAATTTAAAAAATTATGCAAAAATAAAAAGAACTGCTTCTATCGGAAAATGGAATATGCTCTGAGCTGCGCAAATGATAGTCGCACCTTCTGGACACTAGTAAAGAGGATAAATGAAAATCTAGATCAAAATAGCATAAAAGTAGACTCATCCGCACTAGCTAGCTATTTTAAAGAACTGCTTTATGTACATGATCGTGGAACAGAGATAAGCTGCGCTATGCCTTTTAGAATTTCGCTCGATCTTGATCAGCCTTTGACGGTTTAAGAAGTACGGAGTGCACTTTTAGGCATAAAGGAAAATAAAGCCCCAGGAGAGGAAAGGATTTCTGTAGAGTTTTTTAAAAACGCAAATTTTTGCAGGAGTGTTACTGACAGGGATTACTATGTGGGTCAATCGCAGCAATATATTGAGCGAATTCCGGATTTAGAAAAGGGTACTCTACGGTCGATAGCATATTTTTACTTACCACAATTGTGAAGTTTTATTTTCAAACCAAAAGAAAAATGTATGTATGCTTTATTGACTTAAAGGCAGCTTTTGTTACGGTCAATCGGCGAAGCATTTTCTATAAACTCAGCAACCTGGGTATATTGACCAAAGTTTTATTCACCTTACAAAATCTATTTGCCGACAACATTGCAACCGTGTGGGATGGATTCAAAATGTCGGACTGGTTTAAAACGAACACTGGTAATGTTTTTGAAACCTTTGAATACGTTTCTAGAATGAGAAGACTCTTAAAAATAATAAAAGGAAAAAATTCATTGTTTTGTTTACCATTTTTAACAAATTAAAGGAATTTAAAAAAGACGAGAGCGTAAGTTTAAGTCGGCCCTGCTCGACTTCGATATACCCGTTACTCAGGTTGAGGTTTATTTAATAATATTTTATTAGATCACAACATGCCCAAATTGTGGAGATATGAGGTTTTTTTCCAATTGCGGGGGCAGGAACTTTTCTATCGTTCATCTAATCAGGAAATGATGTATGGCGGATCGAAAGGTAATGATGGTTAAAATATATGTCTAGAAGGTTCGAACAATCTATTCTCAATATTGTGGGAGATATGAGGTACTTTTCAAATTGCGGGGGCGGGAACTTTTCTATCGTTCATCTGATCAAGAAATGATGTATGGCGGATCGATAGGTAATGATTATTAAAATATATGTCTAGAGGGTTCGAACAATCTATTTTCAAAATTTTGGGAGATATGAGATTGTTTTCATATTGCGGGGGCGGGAAAGTGGCAAAAAATTAAAACAAACTTGATCTGCGTGCAGACAATACAAGTCTACACTGAAAACAAGTAAGAAAGTCGGTCAAGCCCGACTGTAATATACTCTGTACCTGTTTGTATATAACTAATAACTTTAAAGTGTGGGGTCACACAATGCTGCCCATCACGATTACGGGCAGTGCTGTCCAGCGTAATTATTTGATTTGCTTAAAATTCGAATATCTTTCATCTGATCTGGAAACGGTTTATGGTGGTGTCTTTGAAATTGTGGAAGATATTCGATTTTGTTCAAATTGTGGGGGTGGCAACTCTACTATCGTTCATCTGATCGAAAAACAATGTATGGGGGCTCGATAAGTAATGATGAGTAGAATAAATGTCTAGAAGGTTCGAACTACCTTACCCAAAAATTGCGGGATATTTGAGATGTTTTTCAAATTGCGGGGGTGGCAACTCTACTATCGTTCATCTGATCGGAAAACGATGTATGGGGGCTCGATAAGTAATGATGAGTAGAATATATGTCTATCAAACAACCTAACTCCAAAATTGAGGGATATTTAAGGTGTTTTGCAAATTGCGGGGGTGGCAACTCTACTATCGTTCATCTGATCGAAAAACAATGTATGGGGGCTCGATAAGTAATGATGAGTAGAATAAATGTCTAGAAGGTTCGAACTACCTTACCCAAAAATTGCGGGATATTTGAGGTGTTTTTCAAATTGCGGGGGTGGCAACTCTACTATCGTTCATCTGATCGAAAAACAATGTATGGGGGCTCGATAAGTAATGATGAGTAGAATAAATGTCTAGAAGGTTCGAACTACCTTACCCAAAAATTGCGGGATATTTGAGGTGTTTTTCAAATTGCGGGGGTGGCAACTCTACTATCGTTCATCTGATCGGAAAACAATGTATGGGAGCTCGATAAGTAATGATGAGTAGAATATATGTCTAGAAGGTTCGAACAACTAACCTAACTCCAAAATTGTGGAAGATATGACGTTTTTATACCCGTTACTCGTAGAGTAAAAACGCTATACTAAGTTCGTGCAAATGTATGTAACAGGCAGAAGGAAGCATCTCCGACCCCATAAAGTATATATATTCTTGATCAGCATCAATAGCCGAGTCGATATAGACATGTACGTCTGTCCGTCTGTCTGTCTGTCCGTCAGTCTGTATGAACACCTAGATCTCAGGAACTATAAGAGCTAGAGCTACCATATTTTCAGTGTAGACTTGTATCTTCTGCACGCAGATCAAGTTTGTTTAAAATTTTTGCCACGCCCCCTCCCGCCCCCGCAATATGAAAAAACCTCATATCTCCCACAATTTTGAAAATAGATTGTTCAATCCTTCTAGACATATATTTTAATCATCATTACCTATCGATCCGCCATACATCATTTTTCGATCAGATGAACGATAGAAGAGTTGCCACCCACGCAATTTGAAAAATACCTCATATCTCCCACAATTTGGGCAACCTTACCCTGAGTAACGGGTATATCGAAGTCGAGCAGGGCCGACTTCAACTTACGCTCTCGTTTTCAATTTGCGGGGGAGGCAGGGGGCGTGGCAATAAAAGAACTAAACTTGATCTGCCTGCAAGTATAAGAAATATATGTTCCATACACCTCAAACCTCTATCTCTTACCATCTCTGAGATCTCAGCGTTCATACGGACGGACGGACATGTCTATATCGACTCGGCTGTTGATGCTGATCAAGAATATATATACTTTATAGGGTCGGAGATGCTTCCTTCTGGCTGTTACATACATTTGCACAAACCCAATATACTCTTTGTACCTTCGGTACAGAGTATAAAAAGGTAGCTCTAGCTCTTATAGTCTCTGAGATCTAGGTGTTCATACAGACGGAAGGACGGACGGACGGATAGACGGACAGACAGACAGACAGACGGACATGTCTATATCGACTCGGCTATTGATGTTAATCAAAACGAGAAGGCAAAGCTAATTTCGACTGTGCCGAAGTTTTAATACACTTGAGAAACTTTACTCCAACTGATTTAACCGATAAAATATATATAGGATATAGATATCAGATATTTAAAATTTTTAAATCATTGATAATAAAAATTTGATATCATAAAAAAAAACTTTTCTTAGTGAAACACATGGCAGCTATATGCTATAGTCATCCGATTTTGATAAATTTTTTCAAAATTATGTGAAAGCATATAAAATTAATATATGTATACCAAGAAAACAATAATTTTTCTCATTAGAAATAGTTTTTTGACCGACCGTTTCTATGGCAGCTATATGCCATAATGATCCGATTTTGATAAATTTTTCAAGAAATGTGTGAAAGCATATAAAACTAACATTTACCAAATTAGTGACGCTACGATGGAAAACAAAAAAGTTTTTCTCACTAGAACTAGTTTTTGGACCGACCGTTTCAATGGCAGCTTATATGATATAGACATCCGATTTTGATCAATTTTTCCAGAAATGTGTGAAAGCATATAAAACTAGCATATAATAAGGGCCGATTTCTCATGTTCCCGTTTTTGCACAATCCAGGTGGATTTCGAAATCCATCTACATTTTGCATGCATTGCATTATTAAAAATATTTAAAGTCAATTAGAATAAAACTCTGAAAGATAGCTGTTTTTTTTAAAGTGGCCCATAAGGGACAGGTCGGGCTTTTCTAAAAAAATGTTTTTTGAGGACTTTAGACACGTTTTCGTAAAAACATGTCAACCGATTTTTCTTAAAATTTGATCCGTCCTTCAATATAGGATATGCTAATGATTAAACGAAGAATTATTTTTCACAAGGTAACTTCCAAAAACGACCCAAATAGTATGGGAATTCGGTCGAAAGCGATTTGAACTTAGAACACAAGGGAATTATTTTGCTTACAACTATGTAAGCTGATTTTGGCACTGAGGATGGTCGAAGATGGTACATATGGGCATTTCCACAGAAAGGTCTACCGAGACCGAATATTAATATATAAGAAATATATAAAAACTTTATGTTTTTAAAGAATTTACACCTTCACTCAGTTGCCATTAAAAGAAAACTCCACTATAAAAATGTAATTAATATCTTTCTTGTTTTGATAAATTTAAAATTTTCCCTTATTCATTACTTTTCTTACAGGAACAATTAACTAAATATGTTAAGAAGAGCAACCAAGGATCAGTTAACGTTTATTTTTCAATTCGTTTTACTGAAAATCAGCATTTATTTATAAAACAACTTTTGCGTAATCGAATGTAAGAGATTGAAATGTGAATGTGTTTATTTAATGCGTGAAAAAATTGTAAGCTGAAGAAAATGAAAAACTAAGTTTGTCACGTCACGCCCTTTGCAAGGACAAATTTTGATAGTTTAATTTTTGCATTTTGTGTCCTTTAGTGGTTGAGAAACTCGCTTGAAATATGTTTTATATGTCGGAACCACCCGGATTGGATACAAAGAAGTTAGTGCAGAAATTCAAATGTTTAGGAGTATTACAATGATTTGGCCAATAAACTGATTCTGAGTTGCCTGGCGAGCAGCAACAAATTCTACTGCATACGCATGCAACGTGTGGCCCAATTAAATATGAAATAGCCGTGGGGTTAGGTGCAATCTCATTCACCTTAACTCCTCGCCACCTCAACCATTTGACCCCTTGCAGTCCGCAGATACTGCCAAATTCTCATCGGTGCGAACTGTCGTTGCCCTTTTTTAGCCCTTCTGTCTTTTCAGCCATGTCTGCAAGCGCCTGTATATAAAAAGCCTGTCCAATATTTTCCATTTTTGGTTTCTTTTTGCAAATGCAGTAATTTAAATTACCAAATTTTTTGCAGCAGCTGGTTTTGTACATTTGTCGGTGTGACCGTATGTGCGCAATCATAAAAATACCTACCAAGCAAAAATAATGCCTACCAAGCAAAATAATGTACATGGTTATCAAATCCATGAGGATGAAGTAGATGGCTACGAAATCCATCTAGGTGTTTTTCGAGTACATGAGAAAAGCAAATTCAGCAAATCCACCTAGATTTGCAATAACGGCAACATGAGAAAACGGCCCTAAGATTAGTGACGCTACGATGAAAAACAAAAAAGGTTTTCTCACTAGAAATAGTTTTTTCACCGACCGTTTCTATGGCAGCTATATGATATAGTCACCCGAACCGGCCGGTTCCGACATATTAGTTGAGTGCAGCAAAAAGAAGACTGTGCAAAATTTCAGCTCGATAGCTTTAAAACTGAGGGACTAGTTCGAGTAGACAGACAGTCGGACAGGCGGACGGACGGACAGACGGAATTGAACTCAGCTCGTCGTCCTGATCAAGAATATACATAGTTTATGGGATCGGAAATGAATATTTCTATGCGTTACAAACTTCTGGGCCAAATTAATATACACTTTTCAAGTGTATAAATATATATACTTTATGGGGTCGGAGATGCTTCCTTCTGCCTGTTACATGTGCACGAACTTAGTATCCCCTTTTTACTCTACGAGTAACAGGTATACAAAGAACGAAATTAGGCGAAAAAAATAATACGACCCAAGGATTTTCGATGGGATTAGTATCCCCTTTTTACTCTACGAGTAACAGGTATACAAAGAACGAAATTAGGCGAAAAAAATAATACGACCCAAGGATTTTCGATGGGATTGAGGTCTGGTGACTGCGCAGGCCACTCCATAACTTTTACAACATTTTTTCTTATCCACTCCTTTGCTTTCTCCTGGGGTCATTGTGTTGCTGGAAGACCCAAACTAGCCGCATCTCATATTCTGTGACGTGTAGCATCAAATATCAAAAATATGGAAGTAAACATGTTTTCCATTACGGTTTTGATACAATATAGTGGACCTACTCCATAGTAAGAAAAACAACCAAATAATATTACACTTGAGCCTTCATGTTTAATGATTTTTCCAGTGTATTTTAGATTGTTTACTTTATTCTCATCTTTCTATAAGATATTTCGACATTTATGGTCTGGCCAATTTAGAGGGACTGGTTTTTAAAAGAGCGACTTTTCTTGGGCCTCCGTGATTTTAATTCTGTTCTCTGGGTCATTTGTGAACTTTTTGCACTGACGCGAGGATCAAACTTCTGACGTAAAACTGGGCCAGGAATGGATTTTGTGCAACTACTTCAGTCCTTTCTTTGTAGTTTATTTGGTTCCGTATTATTTTATTTGAATAACCAACCAATCGAACAACTTCTCTAAAGAATTTTCCACTCAATATCTATTTTTTAAAGATATCGCTATTTTCCGAACTCTAGTGTTCTACACGAGCCTTGGTATTGATTTACTTTACTCTTGATGATCAAAATAATAAATAAAACAAAATCAAAGTCAAATCCCTTAACCACGTGCTTTTCATCAAAGTAATTCTGGTCCTATTATTTTTTTCGCTTTATTTTAGCCCTTCATCCATATATAATCAAATATTGATAACCATTTCAAGGGCAGATATACTTTTTTCTTATTAGGGGAATACTAAGCAATAATAAAAATAATAAGACTTGAAAAAATCGCAACACTAATTGTTTGTTTAATGATTAATTGCACAAGGTCTCATAGTGGTCCTATTATTTTTTTCCCAACTGTATATATAATAGTGAAAGCATGTATGTATGTATGTTTCTTATAGGTGTATAACCATTATATGGATCTTCAAGAAAGTCATATACTACGTTATGCTATGAAATTAATGTTTTCTTCAATTTGAAAAATCCAAAGTGTTCCTGTTTTTGCAGCTCTTCTAAATTGACAAAATGAACAGCAGTGTGCTAAAAGAAAATGTTAACACGCAAATCTGACAGCACCAATAGATCGTTAAGTTGGCTGCGCGACACCATTTCATGAATTAAAAGCGAATTCATAGTCAACTTTTCAAAAATGAAAAATTTGGTGTGTAAGTTAGTTATTTGAATACAGATATTTTACAGGATCAAGACCGCACAGTGGAAATAAGTCGACAATTTATAAACTATTTTTTATATTAAAACTGTTTTCATTTTTTGATTCCTTAATAATACGACAAGATAAAAATAATTTTAGAACATTTTTACGGAGCACCCTTAAATTTTTTGCGCGCTTTCAAAGTCAGATGATTCAGTGGTGCTTTGAATTGTCAAAAAGAGCGGGAAATATTGATCAACTTGCAGCTTTGATGGTAACTCTATCAAAATATAAACTTAAAGTGTAAATATGAAAATAGCAGGTAAATTAATAGTTTACACATATTTTTCGATAGTTATGTGTTGATATTGAATTGTCCAATGTGTTGTTTGTGTGTATTTTTAGGTGTATACTAGCAAACGTCAGTGTGTTTTGTGCATGTAATGGTTTCGACGGATCTATAGGACAGAGCACATACAAGCAACGCTTTTAATCGAACGAAAGTGTCCGTGGAAACTAATAGATCAGCTGAATCGAGTTATTTGGATTAATACGACTTCACAATCAGTGAGATTTTATCGACCTTTAAAATTGAATTTGTAAAACAAAGTAACGCCCTTATAAAAAAGGAAAAAAGAAGTCTGGATGAGGATATAGAAAACCTTCAGACATTTTTCAACACATTCAACACAAAATAATATCTGTTAAATACCAGACTCATATGGCTCTTATTGACGGTAAAGTTTTAACGTTGCACTATGGCCGATTAGCCCAAAATTGTGGCATAAACTCTAAAAATAAAGTTAAACACTTGCAATTTTGGACGAATGTTACTTATATTAAAATAGTAGAGGGATTCCTGAAAGTGATTTGCTTTTGATTTCATTTTGATTTTGTCGAACAACTGTTCACAGCTGCTCCATACAAAATGTGCAGTGTGCCCAGAAAACGTAAGGATTCTAAGGTCTTACTAATAGTTTTAACGAAATCAGATCCGGGGCTGATTTCGTTTTGCTTTCTAGTGTGGCCGTGTTCTCCGAAGAAAATTATGCGGCCAATTGTGGTGTTTATTTACATTCTGCTTTGTAAAACTGCGAACATTCTGAAACTACATGCTGTGCTATCAAACTATTATTGAACCTTTGTTTACTTCAGCGCCAATTGTTTATCAGCTGTTCACGAAATCAAAATCAAATCAGGGCGCAAAAAATGTCGTTTCGTCAACTGATTTTGATTTGCTTTCACGAAATCAAAATCAAAAGCAAATCATTTTCAGGAATCTCTCTAGTATATATAATATTAAAAAAGAATTTAGAAGCAGGGAACGTAATCATTATAAGTTATAAAATAAAACTTAATACTTAATGATTACTTTTTAATTTTTTTTAATGTGCTCACACCATAATGATTATTTTTAAGTAATATTTAAAAACTTGGGTGATAATCATTATTTTTGAGTGAAAAAAATAAAACTCAAAAATATAATGATTATTCCATGAGTTTTATTTTTTCGCTCAAAAATAAAACTTAACAAGGAATTGCGACCTTTTCAAAAGGAACTTTTTTCAAAAATTTTGTAAGTCCCTGATTTGGATTTTATAGATTCGTCTTGCTTCACTTATTAAGGATATGCATTAACTTGCCAAAGTTCCTTTTGATAAGGTCACAATTCCTTGTTGAGTTTTATTTTTAAGCGAAAAAATAAAACTCACGAAATAATAATTATTTTTGAGTTTTATTTTTTTTTGCTCAAATATAATGATTATCGCCTAAGTTTTAAAATATCACTTAAAAATAATCATTAGCATTAAGGAATATAGTTAAAACTTATAAAAATAAAAATCATGGCGAATTTGCATAGATAATCGAAAAAGAATAATTTTGGTATAATTAGAATTCTTCTACGACGATTCTAAGTGTATGATTTTTTAGATTTAAAAATAAAAAATAATCATTATTTACGATCCCTGTTTAGAAGAAAAGTTTTCGTCTATTTTGCCACGCCTTAACTTCCCGCCCCTTTTTACTAATTCCTGAAATGGTATGGACAAAAATCAATTTATAAAAAGAAATAATATAGTTACACATTCAACAAATCGGAACATTCATATGTCTATTAACCACACCCCCCGCCACTTGCTTCCTTCCAACCGTAATCCCACATCCCATCTACATATATAATAAAGCTATATTTGGAATAGTTAATTAAAAAAATTAATTATATTTTTTCAATATATTTTCATAATATGATTAACAAATTCAGTTTTTTTCTTTTTTCTAAATAGAAGAATATTCTTCAGCGCAATATTTTTCATCATAAGAATTTGCTGCCCTGTCCGAATCGTTATTATTAGGAATTGATCCACATAATAAAGAACTTATTTGTGGGGTCGTTACTCTAAATGACTTGGTACTTCTTTTAAAAGGGGTTTCTTGCTGATCGGTTTTAGTCTCTCATTATACGCAAACTGTACAATAAACAATCCGAAGAGTCCACAGCACGTCCGTCCAAAATATCATGAAGCCCTTTGTACGAAAACACATACGTCACTGTAAATGTAATTAATTCGAAAGGAGCACAAGGGACTTTAACAAACAACTTGGCATTTTTAGTTTCTTGCATTTACATGCGCTACAATAGTTATACTCCTCGGAACGCAATTTCAATTGTTATATTTTTGCTAAAAAGGCATTTTTCAAAACAGTGAAGAACAACAACAAAACACACATCTTTTTACCTATGACTGCAAATATCTATTTTACATACAGTAAACATCGTTTTCCATATTAGACTTCATTAATTTAATGCCGTTTTGATTATTTATTTTCCTTGAAATCATAACAAAGTTTGGGCGTCCATTTTCACAAGCACGTGTTATGATACGTTAGCTGTCTTATATTAGGACGTTGACGTACAATGCACAGTACGTTCAAGTGGCCCAAGCGACACCAAGCCGTAGCCTGTTACGCGCGAACCTCAGGCAAAATAGCAAACCCACCTCCCGCCCAACCGACCGAGGGGCGCAGCCGCTAACGTGCGACACGAAATCACCGTGAAAAATTACATAGAATAAAACAAAATGAAAATAAATCGGCTACAAAGCGTAAAAGTGAATTCAAAATTAATTGCGGGCTTAATGTGTTAAGATAGAGGTCTTTAAAGCAGGAAAGGACAACACCGAACTGATCACTCGGTAAAGTTTGTTATAATCAGCACAGAGGACACGAAAAGGCTCATGCATAGCATAGTTAGTACTACACCGTTTCAAGGATAAGGATGTTATTGGTGTCTGAGTACCTAGCTTTATTGCTGAACGGACCCGATTACTTAAACCCTTTAACAGATATTCTGACGGCATTTAGGGTAGCTCACATAGCCATGTGCGCCGATACCGCTGATAAGTTCCAAAGATCAATGACCTTTGGAAAATTTTGCGCTCCTTGTATAGCTCAGTATGTACGAGACAAAAACGTCAAGGAACATGAGCAGAAAAGTACACGAGCATACGAAGCCATTTTCAAAGAACACTATGTCGATGATATGATCGACAGCTTTTAAGACGACACAGAAGCTTTAGAGGACAGAAGCTCTGCCTAACCTGGGCTGGGACATACTTTTGAGACTCCCTCCCTATAAATCAAGACTTAAACTTATAGACTTACCTACACTTGAACATTGAGGCATTTTTATACACTTGCAAAGAAACGCATAGAAATATTCATTTCCGACCCCATAAACTATTTATATTCTTGATTAGTACGACGAGCTGAGTTCAATTCCCGTCTGTCTGTTTCTACGCGAACTAGTCCCTCAGTTTTAAAGCTAACGAACTGAAATTTAGCACAGAGGTCTTCTTTTTACTGCACGCAAATAATATGTCGGAACCGGCCGGATCGGATGACTATATTTTATAGCGGCCATAGGAACGATCAGTCGAAAAATAAGTCTTAGTGAGAAAAACCATTTTGTTTTGTCACCAATCTTGGTTTATATTAGTATCAGATGCTTTCAAATAATTGTGGAAAAATTTTTCAAAATCGGATAACTATATCATATAACTGCCATAGGAACGATCGGCCATAAAAATAGTTCTAGTGAAAAAACTTTTTTGTTTACCATCGTATTGTCACCAATCTTGGTATATATTAGATTCATTTGCTTCCACATAATTCTGAAAAAATGTATAAAAATCGGATGACTATAGCATATAGCTGCCATAGGACAGATCAATTGGAAAATGTGTTTTACTAAGAAAAGATTTATTTTTATGCTAACGCGATCAAATTTTGATTTCAAATGATTTTGTATTTATAAATATCTAATATCTATATCCTATATATATTCTATCAGTAAAATCAGTTGGAGTGAGCTTTTGCAAGTATATTAAAACTTCGGCACAGTCGAAGTTAGTATTGCCTTCTCGTTTAAGGTATTTTGTTCATGCAAAAGATTATAAAGGGTAATATTCAGGGCTGCAAACCCCACCAATTTCGACAGGGGTTCGGTTCGGGGTTCGAACCCTTACCCTACGCTAGGGGTTCGGTTCCCTTTAAATTGAGAACCGAGGTTCCGGTTCGGGTTCGGGTTCAAGATTGCATTTTATATTTTTATGTACATAATAAATAATTTAATAGAGTTTAAGAAGAGAAGCCTTATAAAATGCTGCAGTTTTTGGCATTCAAGCACATAAATGATCTGTCTAGATTGGACAAGACAATCAGACATTGTATGTATGTTTAGAAGAGTTCAGCGATACTGCCAACTTGCACTCTCAGCAAAAGTCATTTCTCTTTCACAGTAGTGGGATTCCTGAAACTAATGTGCTTTTTGTGGCCATGAAACCTGAAAAAATCGGCCACTTTTGGCTTATAAATAAGAGATGATCTTTTTCGGCGTATCCGTGATTTAGTAACTGTGATTGGCCATATCGGCGTAACTGTGATTAAGTCACAGTGACTTGTAGTCACCAAATCACACTGTTGCTATTTATATGCAGTCACTGTGATTTGATGACTGCCAGTGACAGTGACTTAATCACAGATACGCCGGTATGTCTCATCCCTAACTTATATGGTGGCCGAACACGTTCATATATTTCCGCGAATTCCAGTCAGAGCTATTTTTTGCAAGAATGGGACCGCCACAGCACGGCTTTGACTGGCATAGTGTGAGAGTGAAATGCTAAAAGTATTTAAATTGTGACTTGGGTAAAAAAATGAAGAAATTCAGATGATGTACAACTTTTCCTTGTATTCACCGTGCCGTTGCAACTCCGTACGAACAAAATAATACCCAGAAATACAGTTTCGGATGCAAATTGAATTCCTTTGCTTGAGGTTGTGTTATTTTGTCCAATTTTGTGTTGCGGACGGGAAGAGTTACCGCCGTCCATACTTGGGCATATGAATGGATACATTTTTGTTCATAATTATGAAATACATTTTATCATCAAAGTGCAAAAAGAAATTCTGCAATTTTTTTTAGAACCGAACCCCATCAATTTGAAATCTGGGTTAGGTTCGGGTTCGGGTTCTCGTGATTATTTTCAATGGGGTTCGGTTCCCGGTTCGGTTCAGGCATCACTAGAACCTGAACAGAACCGGTTCTGAAGGGTTCGGTTCCGGACCGGTTTGCAGCCCTGGTAATATTGATGCAGAGAAACAACTTAGTAGTGTGAACTTTTATGTTCCAGGAAGACAAACAAGGAATTTTATTCCCTTGTGGCTTCCGAACTGTCCATTTCGTATTCTCTCTGAGCAGGGGGTAGCTGGACATTGAATCGGAAGGAGTTTCTTCTTGTCTTCTGTTTTCTCTATTCTCATAATGTTTTATGCATCGTACTTTTTCGTTACGCTCGATATATACTAATATTAGCATATAACCCGGCGCGCTTCTCTTCGCCACCATCATTTTAGCCGCCAAAATGATATCAAATTCGGACTTATTTTTTAATATTTTTTTTTATATATTTTTCGCCGCAGAGCTTGCAAATTGAATTTACTCCAAATCCCCGCAGTGAAATATCTACCACTACCCATTTTTCCACATGTTGGGTTAGTTTTAAAAAATGAGAAAATTTCATCTACAATGTTGAGTCCATACCATACTTTCAAACCAAGTTTTAATCAGATCTGCTAGAAAAAAAAAACGATTGGCAATGAACCCACAACCGCCCCCCAGTTTCCGACCTTCAGAAATGATCAAATTATTTTCCACCTATTTGGCCCATTGAGCGTACAAACCCTGAAACCACCCCTGCCACCCAATATCCGACCTTGATGGTGCGTTTGCGCAAAGTTAAAAATGTATCCAATTTAATTGGCCCATAGAGCTTTCAAGCCAAATTTAATACAAATCGGCTAAAATATAAAGTTCAGCCATGAAATATGACTATAATATAGTCATCCGATTTTGTACAAATTGTGCAGAACATTTTGTATTGTTCATAATTGTTGTAGTATTCATAATTGGTAAGTTTAGACCCGCTTACATTGAAAACAAAATATAGTCATCCGATTTTGAACAATTTTTTCAGACTATTTTCAAAGCGTATAGTATTATAATTGGTGAGTTAAAGAACGCTTACATTAAAAACAAAAAAGTATTCCCTACTAACACTTATTTTCTAACCGATCGGTCCTATGGCAGCTATACGATGCAGTTACCCGTCTTTAATCAAATTTTGCAAGCAGTTTAAAAGCATATATAATCCATAATTACTCAGTTTAAGAGCGCTAACATTGAAACCCAAAACGTTTTCGATACAAAAACTTATTTTCTTCCCGATCTGTCCTATGACAGCTATAAGAAAAAGTCATCCGATCCGGGCGGTTTCGACATATTAGGAACCTGCAGTAAAAGGCAGACTCCGCGCAATTCAAATTTCAGCTCAATAGCTTTAAAACTGAGAGACTAGTTTGCGTAGAAACAGAGAGACAGACGGACGGACAAATTGAAATCAACTTGGCTCGTCGCGCTGATCAAGAATATATAAGTGTGTCCCAAAACTAACCGAACTTTTTTGATATAGAATAAAATACACATTTAGGGGATTCACGACAACTTGCTTAATAGATAACCTGTTAAAAAATGAAATCTCCAACAACAAAATGTACTACCGAAAAATAAGCTGACATCACCAGCCTAGAGCTGGGTCATGTAGTTGCCTGGTTAAAATTAAATTTCAGTATTGGTAAACACTTCAAACAGTGTGTACCTATTAGGTGCCACAATTGTAGTATTTTGATGATAAAGCGCCACTATTTTATAAAGCACACTAAGCTGTCATTTCGAGTTTGGTGACAATGGTGTAGAGGTTAAGGTGTGAGACTGGAAGTCAACATACCTGAGTTCAAATTACGGTAAGGTCGGACTATAATTAATTTTTTTTTTTTTGTTCTTTAAGAACCTTTTAACGATTGCAATTACATAAAATGCAATCACATATTATTTTAAGCCATTATCTTTTCGTATATTTTAAATTTACGTAACATAAATTTTTTCAATATAGTTGGCTCTGATTTATTGAGTTTTAATAATCAAGAAATTTACTCAAAAGTGTGTTCACGACAGATGAAGATTAAATATTATTTTTTAATAGGTTATCAAATAAGCAAGTTGTCGTGAATCCCCTAATTATATTTATTACCTTTGAAAGTTATTATTTATAATATTTAACTGCCTTCCTGCTGGATATTCAGGTCCAACACAACCAATTCTTCTCCACAAAGGTTAAACGCCTGAATAGTATTCTCCAGTAACAGTTAGACCTTCCGAAACAAATTCCTTGTAGACAAAACACTTGGAATCATAAAATGTAATTAACATTGTCTTGATTCGAGACTTTTGAAAACTAAACTTGACTATGACTTATACAATCAGTATAAACTTTTCATCAATTCGTATGTCTCAGCGAATTTTTTAATAAGTTTAACACAACATTTTATATTTGCCCATTTTGTTTTTGTACCTGTAGCACACTTTTTCTTTCATTAAAATGGCTTCAACTTTACATGAAGTTAGGTGCGATTGAAAGAGGATGAATGTATGTCTTAATTGCTGCAAATGTTAAATAGCTAGCGCTGCATGTTGTATGATTTAAATATAAAGTTCAGTTATTTTTTGGATGGTGTATCCACGGTGTGTGTATATACCTAATGTGGTCGGAAATAAATATTTCTAAGCGTTGCAAACTTTTGGGAAAAAAATATTATATATACACTTTGCAAGTGTATAAAAAGTGTTTAAAGGGGAAAAGTAAAATGCATGTCTTACCCACAGCTCTTAAGCTAGAGACTGAATTTTTTCCCGTTTTAAGGGATGAATTTTAAATACAAATTCATAAAACAAAACAAAATCTATTTGGGGTATTTAACACAACTTGCTTATTTGATTGATTCTGTTTTATCTCCATAACCGCAAAGAATGAATATCGCTTTGATATTTTACAAGGTGATGAGTTAGTGGCGTTAGAACAAATTTGAATCAAAATCTCAATTTCGTAAAAATATAACATACTATAAATTCGCGCAAAAGGGTCGATATGCACTTAATATAATATTTTAATTCTGGTCAGTGCAATTTTCAATATTTCAAATAGGGCAACCATTTTATTCGAATACATTGATTTGCCGGAATGCCGGAATGGCTCTATCATGTCTTAAAGAGAAGGCAAAGCTAACTTCGTCTGTGGCGAAGTTTTAATACACTTGAAAAAGTTTACTCCAACTGATTTAACCAGTAAAATATATAAAGGATATAGATATAAAATATATAAAATTTTTAAATCATTGATAATAAACATTTGATACCACAAAAAAAACTTTTCCGACCGATCGGTCCTATGTCAGCTATATACTGCAGTCATCCGATTTTGATAAATTTTTTCAGCTTTGTGTGGAAACATTTAAAACTAATATATACTACGATTGGAGACGTTACGATGGAAATCAAAAAAGTTTTTCTCACAAAAACTTATTTTTCGACCGATCGTTCCTATGGCAGCTATAAGATATAGTCACCCGATCCGGTCGGTACCGACATATTAGTTGGGTGCAGTGCAAAATTTCAGCTCGATAGCTTTAAAACTGAGAGACTAGTTCGCGTAGAAACAGACAGACGGACGGACGGACGGACAAGCGGAAATGAATTCATTCATATATATAGTTTATGGGGTCGGAAATGAATATTTCTATGCGTTACAAACTTCTGGGCAAAATTAATATACACTTTTCAAGTGTATAATGATGTATTTTGGAATCCGATAAAGCTAATAGCATGTTAAACAGATTTTCGATTTATCGTGTTCCACAAAACTTGCATGTGTTTGATTACCTATATCTCTTAAATTCCTTTTATTCTCTTATATTTCTTTGATTATTGGGCTTCTTTCGATAATTCCCCAGAAGGAAGAAATTGATCTTCTATTATATGTTATCCATGATCAAATACCTTATGAACAGTAGGTGTTAACCATTTGCTTGGGTACCGTTCCTTTCAAAGAATTGACGTTTAAGTATTTAATTTTTAGACAAAGTTTAAGCAACTTTTGAATTCCATATATCGTAAGCTGGCATGTAAAAAAGAAACACCATATCATATTTCATATTAAAATGAACAGGCAATAAATGTATAAGTCCAACTTTCGATGTAGACATAAATTTGTCTATGTAAATGAATGTAACAGCCAGATGGAATCATCTCCGACCCTATAAAGTATATGTATTCTTGATCAGCATAAACAGCTGAGTCGATATAGCCATGTTCGTCTGTCCGTATGAACGAAGAGATTTCAGAGATGGTAAGAGCTAGAGTTTTGAAGTGTGTGAAACTTATAATTCTTATACTTGCAGGCAAATCAAGTTTATTTTGGATTTTTGCCACGCCCCTGCCTCCCCCGCAATTTGAAAAAAACCTCATATCTTCCACAGTAGTGGAATAAGGTTATTCGAACATCCCCCTAAACATATATTCTACTTATCATTACTTATTGAGCCCCCATATATCGTTTTCGGATCGGATGAAAGATAGTAGAGTTGCCACCCATACAATTTGAAAAAATTTATATCTCCGACAATTTTAAAGACAGATTGTTCGAACCTTTTGGACATATATTCAAATCATCATTAATTAACGACATTCGAGTTATAAGCAAATCAAATAATTTCGCTGGGCAGCACTGGCCGCAATCATGATGGTCACCACTTGCACAGTTTGTGTGACCTCACACTTAAAAGTTATGAGTTATATACAAACATGTACAGAGTATATTACAGTCGGACTTGACCAACTTTCTTACTTGCTTTTAACAAAAAAATTTAAAAGAAAAAAAAATTTTTTTTTATATTCTATACTCTTAAAGAGTATATTGAGTTTGTGCAGAAGGCAGAAGGAAGCATCTCCGACCCTATAAACTATATATATTCTTGATCAGCATCAACAGCCGAGTCGATATAGACATGTCCGTCTGTCCGTATGAACGCTGAGATCTCAGAGATGGTAAGAGCTAAAGGTTTGAAGTCTATGGAACATAGAATTCTTAAACTTGCAGGCAGATCAAGTTTAGTTTTAATTTTTGCCACGCCCCCTGCCGCCTCCGCAATTTGAAAAAAACCTTATATCTTCCACAATTTTGGAGTTAGGTTGTTCAAACCTTTTAGACATATATTCTACTCATCATTACTGATCGAGCCCCGATACATTGTTTTCCAATAAGATGAACGATAGTAGAGTTGCCCCCACAATTTGGAAAACTCTTTAAAACTCACACAATATTGTAGATAGATTGTTTGAACTTTCGAGACATATATACGACACATCATTACTTATCAAACCCCTATACATCGTTTTCCGATCAGATGAACGATAGTAAAATTGCCACCCCCACAATTTAAAAAATAATCAAAACTCCCACAATTTTAGAGCTAGATCGTTCGAACCTTCTAGACATATATTCTACTCATCAAAACTCATTAAGCTCTGATACATCGTTTTCCGATCAGATGAACAATAGCAGAGTTGCCACCCCCACAATTTAAAAAAAATGTCATATTTCTTATTTTTAAAGATAGATTGTTCAAACCATTTAGGCATACATTTTAATCGTCATTTCACATCGATCCACTATACTTCAAGCAAAACAAATAATTACGATGGGCAAGACTGGTCGATATCGTTTTGGGCAGCACTTACACAGTTTGTGTGACAAGAGAATGCAGGAAAAATGGCAGTATTGTTAGAACTAAGGTCAGTTAGGGATGAGCCACTCAATCTAAAACACACCAAAAATCTGGCAGGATCTCAGGTATCTATCGAACAGGACCTTGATTATGAGCGCAAGAAGCACAAACAGGCTATGCTTGGCCTAAAACGTGGCCTTCTGAATTCTAACAATTCAGAAAAAGTTATGGTTCGCAACGATCGACTGAATATAGATGGTCACTGGTTCTATTGGAACTCTTCTAAGGAACTTATATGCAATGCGGAGCCGGCCAATAACGTCATGAAACTTATCTACGGATCAGACTTCCACGTGGACCTAAAGTATGAAACCAGCACTGTAACCCCGAATCTAAAAAACTTAATAGGCTCAGCTTTATAGAACCAGAAATAACGCTACACCAAAATTCTACTCCTAAACATACGTCAAATTTAAAAATTTTGTCCTACAATATAGCTGGCTTAGCAAATACGTTAATATTTTCTCAATTTTTCAAATATGTCAATGAACATGTTTATGAAACTTTTGTCGATAAAAATAAACAAGTCTACGAACTAAGTAGTCACCCAATCGTACGAACTCGCCACAGATTTAGCGAAAACTGCTCGATGTGCCAAAGACGGTGTTGTTGATAAAAGAGGTCGCAAGCTAATTGAAATGTGTGAGTCCATGCAAATGACCCTCGTAAACGGCCGTACCAAGAGTGACCAGGAAGGAGAATTCACCTTTGTTAGAGGAAACGCTTGCTCTACAATCGACTACTGCTTAATATAAGGGCAGCGGCAGGAAGTATTTACTGATATGTCTGTCGATGGACAAATTTTCTCGGATCATATGCCACTTGTTGTGACTTTTAAGCTAACTAACGTTTTTTCAGTAACCTCTAAATCAACATTTATGCTAAAACTTCGCTGGAATCAGAGAAAAGAGAAAAACCACGTTACCGAGCTTGATAAAGGAGTGGAGCGTCTTCACCACAGCGCCGAGCATAATATTGACACTGCAAACGATCTTACAAAGTTGATGGTAAAAGCAGCTGAAACTATGCAGACAAAGGGAACTATGCCTAAGAAGCAAGCATGGTTTGACTCGATGTGTATGCGATCTTGAGACTTGGTTTTTCATCGATTAAATCAGTATAGGAAGGACAATACGCAAGACTCAAAAGGAAAATACCTCTAAGCCAATAACGAATATAAGGCCATATGTAATATTAAACAACACGAATATTATTTAAAGCTGGAATTAGAGCTATACAATGCTCGTAATTCAAAAACGTACTGGACAATCTTAAAGTCTATAAATAGAAATCCAACCATTAGGCAAATTAAAGTTGACGCACCCCTTGGAGTGTTACTGTCCCACAATAAGTCCTTTAAAGTCCACCTTTGTGAGAAGTTGAAAGATGCAAAAGTGGCTATCAACGCGTCATGGAAAACTCAGCTGAGTAGGAAAAATGTCAAACCTAGCACAAAATATGCAGTCTTCAATACTGTGCTATGCTTCTCAAGTATGGGGTCACACAACTTATGAACATGTTGAACGGCTACTAATCTTCTTCATTAAAAAAGTATTTAGACTCCCGCCAACTTCTCCAAACTACGCTCGTACACTACGTACACGCTCGAAACCCATTTTAACTACATAAACAAGATAATGAATATGAAAAGTTCAAGACTGCCCAAAATCATAACTAATCAATTTCTGAGCGAAAGGTCCCAGTTCTTTAAAAGATGGAATAGCATCTCAATAGACTGCGGAGTTAACATCGATTTTGGTTTGGCAACAAACCACGCTCAAATCATCGCCAAAATATGTGAAGTAGAAAGGAACGGATTTATTGCACAAGTAAAAAGGAGCACCGAAAGAAACCAGTATAAATCACTCATACATAACCTCGGAGTGAAAAACTACTTTTTTGACAGTGTGGGGGTTGACAGAATCAGAGATGTGAAATACTTAGCCTTAACTGCCAACCACACAGGGGTAACACGCAGATCGACTGTACCCTCTGCAATATGTGCACCAAGGATGATGTGGTTCACTTTGTAGGAATCTGCCCCATTCTAAAAGAGATTCGAATGGCACACTTTCTGCGTCCTTTTCTATCGGAAATTTAATTTTATAGCCTGCTCAACGGAGAAAACTGGATAGCACTTGCCGCTTTCATCAAAGAGGCTATGCAATACCGCAATAAAATCCTTAGCGAACTCTTTTAGGCATTACCTACCTATGCGGGCTTTTCAAATTAGGTTCAATTCAACGGACGGTTTTTATAAAAGAATGTTGAAAAATATTAAGAAAGAAAATTACATTTTGTATAAAATTGTTAATTGTAATTAAGTTAGGCAGCTATAATTTAAGATGTTTTTGTAAAATAGAATAAATAAAAACTACTTCTACTATACATAGACTGCTGTTCATTGTCAAACTGAACTTATTCAAAAAAAAATGTTCTTCATGGACTCGAGCCGATTTCATATTGATTTCTGTAACTGAAATAGCAACTTCGCAGAAAGAATTAAACTGAATTTTTGTATGAACTCAAATGGAGGTCGAATGTCATCATACGGCCGCCTCCCCCCTATCAGATTTCATCAGTCACTTTGTTAGCCTGAACGATCAAATTTTGGGGAGAAAACCCCCTTGCCCACCCGTACAGTTATTTTTGAATTCATACAAAGAGTAGACCCAAGAAACCTCTCCCGCTTTTTGCCACCCACACAATTCTAGGCGCGACCGCATACATTAAAGCAACAAGAGTGTAAAAGGTTTGTGCGTGCACAGGGAGCCTAAGCTTGAGAGAGAGCGACTTGAATTTATTTTCAGGCCAACCAACACAGACAAACATCATAGCAAAAACGACCACCCACCTTGCAAGCATGAAAGAGCATATGGCACGCTTTATTTAACATTTGACACTGTTTCAGGAATGCCGTACGCATTCTCAGTCTCTCTAAAAGTTGTGAAAAAAATTAAGTAGATAACTTAAATAATTCAAAAACTATGATTTTTGCAATGTGTTTTAAGATATACGAGACACTGTGCGAAGTTGTTGTTCGAGTCTAAAAAAATAGTTTAAATTCTAACAACAAGAAAAAACCACATTAGTTTGTTTTGTACAGACAAATATATGGGTCCCAGAGTTAGCAGTGGGGAGAAAATCTCTCTTTGAAAATCTGTAAGGGTTCAATTATAATGTCGTTCAGGCCAGATCCGATTTTTCATTTTGGATATATTTTGCTGATTCAAAATTTGAAAATGTTATTGAATTGTATCCAAAAAGATATTAGATAATTCGGGTTAATCAATCAATTAAAGCGAATTAAAAGTTTGAGGCCAATTAATTTTAAAGTTTTGTAGAAAAAGGACATTTATCAAATGCGAAACAGGCTTGCTAGTTATGATTGTGACATACACACCCCTGCATGACGATCATTGCAGACCCTTTGTTTGCAGAAATAAAACCCGATTTCATCAGCGTTATGTGCGTTGGTGTTGCGTTCCTGCTTTAATTGATCGTTTTTACGGCGCTCCGTGTTGAGTGATTGTCGCGACTCGTTTAGCAGTTGGCCAAGCTCCTCGCAACGTGCTTCCAGTGTTTCGATGTTAGATGAAAGCCTATAACAATTTAGTTCCAAAGTAATTTTAATATATACATATATATTACTAAATACATACGATTTAATTTGCTTCTTGTCGCGGCTCTTCTCCATATTGAGACGCTGGTTACTGCGTTCCAAGTCCTGAATGCCAACTTCTAACTGTTCGTATACTTTAAGCCTCGAGTCATTTACTTCAGTCATGGCATTAATATGTTTGTTTAAATGCTTCGAAGAAAAAATAATAAAAATGCATGGTTAGAAATTTTACAACAGAGATATATTTAGTTACAGAACACCGGTATTTTATAATATATTTAATGCTCATTTTAAGACGAATTCTATTTAAGAATGAATTCTTATAATTTAAACAATAAAAAAACGAGAAGGCAAAGCTAACTTCGACTGTGCCGAAGTTTTAATACACTTGCAAAAGTTCACTCCAACTGATTTAACCGGTAGAATATATATAGGATATAGAAATCAGATATTTATAAATTCAAAATCATTGAGAATCAAAATATAATCATCTACCATAAAAAAAACTTTTCTTAGTAAATCAGATTTTCCGACCGATCGGTTTTGATACATTTTTCCGGAATTATGTGGAAGCATATAAAACTATAATATACCAAGATTTGTGACGCTACGATGGAAAACAAAAAAGTTTTCTACACTACAACTTATTTTCCGACCGATCGTTCCTATGGCAGCTATCTAATATAGTCATCCGATCCGGCCGGTTCCGACATATAAGTTGCGTGCAGTAAAAAGAAGACTTTAAAACAGAGGGACTAGTTCGCGTAGAAACAGACAGGCGGACGGACGGACAGGCGGAAATGAACTCAGCTCGTCGTCCTGATTAAGAATATATATAGTTTATGGGGTCGGGAATGAATATTTCTATGCGTTACAAACTTCTGGGCAAAATTAATATACACTTTGCGAGTGTAAAAAAAAAACAAGTTAGAATGTCGGTCAACTGTAATCTGTCAACAGTCAACCCGACTGTAATATACTCTGTACCTGTCAAATATTATACATAACTAAAATATTTTAGGGGTGGAGTCACAAAATCTGTATAAGTGCTGCCTAAAACGATATCGGAGAGTGATGCCCAGCGTAATTATTTGATTTGCTTATAACTCAACTATCGTTCATCTGATCTGGAAATGGTGTATGGTGGATCGATATAAAATGAAGATTAAAATGTGTGGTTTGAACAATCTTTCTTTAAAATTGTAGGAGATCTGTCGTATTTTTTTAAATTGTGAAGGTGGCAACTCATCTGATTGGAAAACGATGTATGGAGGCTTGATAAGTTTTGATATGTCTAAAAGGCTTAAACAATCTATCTCTAAAATTGTGGGAGTTTTGAGGTTTTTTTTTTTAATTGTGGGGGTGCCAACTCTACTATCGTTCATCTGATCGAAAAACGTTGTATAGGGGCTCAAAAAGTAATGATAAGTAGAATATATGTCTAATTGGTTCGAACAATTTATCTCTAAAATTGTGGGAGTTGAGGTTTTTTTTTAAATTGTGGGGGTGGCAACTCTACTATCGTTCAAGTAATCGAAAACGATGTATGGGGGCTCGATAAGTAATGGTGGGATATATAGTGTGTGCGCCTATTGTGCGCAGGTCTGGGTTCGATCCCGCCTCGAAACATCTAATAAAAAAAATGTTACTTTAAAACTTTTACATATCTGGTCACCTTCACAAGTTATTGATGCCAGCTGTGAAATAACTAGCTATGAAAATGTTTGTCAAAACTTGCCGTTCGGATGCGGCGTTAAACTGTAGGTCCCATTCTCTTGTGCGAAAATTGAAAAGCACACAAGCGAGGAGATTGAGAGAAGCTTGGCCCCTAAGGGGGCTGTAAAACCAGATATTTAATTATTTTAAAGCGATTTCCTCAGGAGTGGCATTAAACTTGTTTTTATACCCGTTATTCGTAGAGTAAAAAGGGTATACTAAGTTCGTGCAAATGTATGTAACAGGCAGAAGGAAGCATCTCCGACCCCATAAAGTATATATATTCTTGATCAGCATCAATAGTCGAGTCGATATAGACATGTCCGTCTGTCTGTCTGTCCGTCCGTCTGTATGAACACCTATATCTCAGGGACTATAAGAGCTAGAGCTACCATTTTATCAGTGTAGACTTGTATCTTCTGCACGCAGATCAAGTTTGTTTCAAATTTTTGCCACGCCCCCTCCCGCCCCCGCAATATGAAAAAAACATGATATCTCCCACAGTTTTGAAAATAGATTGTTCATACCTTCTAGACATATATTTTAATCATCATTACCTATCAATCCGCCATACATCATTTTCTGATCAGATGAACTATAGCAGAGTTGCCACCCACGCAATTTGGAAAATACCTCATATCTCCCACAATTTTGAAAATAGATGGTTCGAACCCTCTAGACATATATTTTAAGCATCATTACCTATCGATCCGCCATACATTATTTCCTGATCAGATGAACGATAAAAAAAATTTCCGCCCCCGCAATTTAAAAAATACCTCATATCTCCCACAATTTTGACAAAAAATTGATCTAACCTAGACATATATTTTAATCATGATTACTTATGGATCCGCATTACAGCTTTCCCGATCAGATGAGCTATAGTAGAGTTGCCACCCCCGCAATTTGGAAAAATCCTCATACCTCCCACAATTTGGGCATGTTAATACCCTGAGTAACGGGTATACCGAAGTCGAGCAGGGCCGACTTTAACTTACGCTCTCGTTTTTTTTAATCTGTGTTAGAAATAAAAATTAAAAGTGGTTTCAATAGTTGAAAAAGGCAATTTTTGGTATAACACAGCACGACAAACTCAAATTTTTTTGATTAGCCCGGTATTAGATCCATAAATTCTGAATCTTGAGACTTCTGTCATCATCACCTCGTACACAGTTTTTCAAATAAAGCCTAGGTTCGCAATCTACGAGTACTTTTGTAGTATCAACACACAGTAACAACAGTTTTAACTGGAATGTAAATAATTCAAGATAAAATTCTACGAAATTCAGAATATACGGACTGGTCATTGGGAACACAATAACAAAAATGCACTTAAATCGAACAATTATTAAGTAGAGGTCAATCCTAAATTCTTGAATATCTTCAAACGCGCACGGTAGATTCTGATAAGAATGCATTACTATTGAGAATGCATACGAAGGCTATTTTCTGACACCTTACTTGGAAACCAAAAAAGCAATGCACAGAAGTTACACGACGATGATGTCGAGGACAACCCCGGAATGTCCATAGACCAGATGTTCCATTCCGACTACGAAGCGGATGATGTGAACTCAAGAAATGGCTTAAATAGCCTTCGAATGAATTCGCAATAGTATTACAAATGCAGCGGGACTTCTTCGCAGGCGTAAAAAGTACACATATATATAAAAAAATAATTGCCATTTGAGCACAGATCGGTGGTATTTTTATTTTTTCTTTCAAACATTTCAAACAGATTTTTTAATAAAAATAAATAATTCGAGTTTCTTATGAAATTTGGTTGGTTTGTCTTAACAACAAACTGTTATTGAGTTAAAAATGTAAAAAAAAAATTAAAACTGTTTACCAGCAATAGCGGTCTTTTGTTAAATAACGGCTGCATTAAATCATCTCCATTCAGCTTATTTATATTAATAAAGTACTTAATATCGAAATCAAAAATAGCCATAGTTCGCGAACCAAGGCTTCTTTGGTAAAACTGAAAACTTAGTTTGCTCTATTTATACTCTGTACCGAAGGTACACAGAGTATGTATATTGGGTTTGTGCAAATGTATGTAACAGCCAGAAGGAAGCATCTCCGACCCTATAAAGTATATATATTCTTGATCAGCATTAACAGCCGAGTCGATATAGCCATGTCCGTCTGTCCGTATGATCGAAGAGATCTCAGAGATGGTAAGAGCTAAGGTTTGAAGTGTATGGAACTAATAGCTTTAAAACTGAGAGACTTGTTTGAGTAAAAACAGACAGACAAACAAAGCTCAATCGACTCAGCTCGTCGTCCCGATCAAGAATATCAGGCCTGTTCCAGTTTTAATTTTCAACAAAATTTGTTGAATTCGAATGTGGTACATTTGTTGTTGTGGAAATCGATTGAGTGAATCGGCTTTAAGCATTTTAAGTCGAGTTTGTCGAATTAAAAGTAATTTAAAATTGATGGTTTAATACCGATTACCTTGATCGTTTATTAGAAAAGTGATCATGTACCACATTCGAATTGGGGTTGTTTTCTTACTATACAGGTGGTTCACTATATTGTTTCAAAACCATAATGGATCAACATTTATACGTCCATATTTTGGATATTTGATGGTACCCTTCCGCTATGGTATGAAATGCCGCTATTATCGGTATTCGAACATAACAATGACTCCAAGCAAACTAGCAAACTAACTAGGAATAGTTTTAATAAAATTCTGTGAAAGTTTTGGAGTGGCCTGCGCAGTCCCCAGACCTCACTTCCATCGAAAACTTGTGGGCTAATATCAAAATGCAGTTACTACTATTGAGTCAATCAGCACCGGAACACTATGTGAAGTCATTCAGGATTCCTGGAGCAAGATTCCTCTAAAATAGTGCCGGGATTTTGTTGAATCGCTGCCAAGCCGTTGCGCAGCCGTTATTGCTAATAATAACACAGGGCAACAAGATGAACAACTTTGTGAGGTGCAGCCTTGTTGATCAAAAATTATGATTCATTTATGTGCACTGAACAAAACTGCATCATCGGTTTTGTTCCATCAGCTCTTGTTTCCACGATATGACGGAAAAACGGATTTCTAGTTAATTTTGCGCTCTCGAATTTCTTGTGGTCACAATAGGCATGAATTTCTGAATTTATCTGGACTATTCAACAGAGCACATATCAATGCCTCTGTAAAAATTCAAGCCCGCAATATTCGATCATGCAAAAGGGTCCAAATTGGTCTCTGAAGTCAGACATTACTCGATTTATGGCTATTTTTACAAAATAAATCATCCCTTTTAAGCTAAAGTGGTTGGTGTATTAAAATTTAAGCCATTTGAGCCAGTAGCCAATCATATTTTCTAGTTATGTGAATTAATTCGCATTTTTACCAGTTTATTTGGCGAAGCTACAGCCTGCTTAAGCCAAAAACACACATTTAAATTTATGGGAGGACTACTAGATTCCTATACCATATTTGTATAGGAACTATTGAAAGGCTTCTTGATTCCAATTTATAAAAAATGTACATCTGCTTGTAAATAAATAAAACTCTATGATGAATCAAGTAGCCTCTTCACAGTTCCTATACAAATTTGGGGTAAGAATCTAGTTGGCCTCCCATAAAATGAAATATGTGTTTTTTGCTGTTGCGACGCTCGCTCGAAGACGAAAACAGTCGTTGTGCCAGAAAGCATTGATGCCGTGCGTGAACTGATAATGCAAGATCATCATGTGACATACCGTGAGATCGATGCATCCTTGGGCATTTCTTCCACCAGCATACATTCGCCTTTTGACCGCCCAAAACGTCGAATTGATGGGTCATCCGCCGTACAGCACTGACTTGGCACCCAATGAATAATCTAAAGGGTATGGGTATGGAGTTTTTAATAATCTAGTTGTGAGATCATTTTCTAATCGGTTTAGTAGTTTGAATGCTACAAGCAAAAATATTTTGAAAAATCGTTGTTTTTCTCAAAAAAGAGGAAATATTTTCTCAACAACAGCCGAGACGATATAGCCATGTCCGTTTGTCTGTCCGTATGAACGAAGAGATCTTAGAGATGGTAGGAGATAGAGGTTTCAAATGTATGGAAAATATATTCCTAATACTTGCAGGCATATCAAGCTTATTTTTTATTTTTGCCACGCTCCCTGCCTCCCCAAAAAATTGAAAAAAACGTGATATCTTGCACAATTTTGGAGTATGGTTGTTTTAACCTTCTAGACAATATTCTACTCATCATTACTTATCGAGCCCCGATACATCGTTTTCCGATCAGATGAACGATAGTAGAGTTGCCACCCCGCAATTTGAAAAACACCTCAAATATCCCGCAATTTTGGAGTTAGGTTATTTGAACCTTCGAGACATATATTCTTCTCATCATTAGTTATCGAGCCCCCATACATCGTTTTCCGATCAGATGAACGATATTAGAGTTGCCACCCCCGCAATTTGAAAAACACCTCAAATATCCCGCAATTTTGGAGTTAGGTTGTTCGAACCTTCTAGACATATATTCTACATCATATAGAATTTTTCGGGAATTTCCCGACTTTTCGGGCGGATTTTCCAACATTAGAAAATGTCATGTCTAATTATTTAGCATACTATCCTTACAAATCGAGTTTGAAGCCAATCGGATGAAAAAAAGTATTTTCCATATAGAATTTTCGGGCCATTTTCCTTGTGGGCGGATTTTCCGAAATCTGGGAAACAAGGGTCCAATGATTTCGCATACTTTACTTTCAAGTTTCAAATTTCAAGTCAAAATTTTCCCCATAGTAGTTTTTTCGGGAGTTTTCCACCCCTTAGGGGTGGAATTTTCCAAAACCCCGCCTAGTGCCCACTTTCAACTCATAAGGAAACTTCTGTGAAAATTTCAGCTTTCTATCTCTTACCGTTCAGGCTCTACGTTGATTGCCAATCAGTCAGTCAGGACAAACTCTTTTATATATATAGAGACTAGCATATAACCCGGCGCGCTTCGCCCGCACCCATATTCCGACATTTGCAGTGAACTTCCCGAAATTAACAAACACGTGTTTCCATTTATTCTGACCCTAGAGCTTACAAAACGAATTTTATTCAGATCGGCTCACAAATAGCCACTGTAACTGAACCGAAATACGCCCACCATTTTGCTTTCCTGTGGGAGGAAATTCCACCACCGAAAAATCAAATGTCTTTTTATTTTCTATAATGTGTTCACAAACCGATTTTGAAGCCAATCGGATTAAAAATAGGTTTTACCATATAGAATTTTCCAGGCACAACCACTCTTGGGGCGAATTTTACAACATCGGAAAATCTTATGTCAACTTATTTTGTATACTATCGCTACAAACCGAGTTTAGATGACCAAAGAACACCCCACACTACGCCATTTATTTAGAAACTGGCCTCTCACCGCTTTATTTAAAAACCCTGGCAATGCATTTTGTATACATTAGGAAAGTCATGAACCTTAGCTCGTATAGATTACCGAAAATTATATCAACGCATCTCTTGCGACACAGATCACAATTTTTTTAAGAGTGGGACAGTCTGGCGCAACAATTAGGGGTACAAATATCCTTCGATGACCTTACCTCATGAAATGAGAATCACCGGCAGTTACTGGAAAGCCTGGCAGCAGCTGCTCGAATGCGGTTTACGGAGCAGGCCAGAAGCTGTGAAACATGAGTCTATTACAGGAGCCTACAATATGGAACTCAAAATTATTTTTCGGATTCTCTAAGTTCCCAGGCAATATATCTATGATATTTGGAGCGAGATCAGAAGTACTGTATCTCAATTATAGGTCTTATAGAACATCCGAAAACACCGACTGCAATATGTGTAATCTTCATGAAAGGGAGGACATTTTCCATTTTATCGCTGCATGTCGTGTGCTCAGAGAAATAAGACGAGCGCATTGGGGTATACAGTTGCTAAGTATACAAAAGTTCGTTGATTTACGAAATGGAGAAAAATGTATAGTCTTAGCAAACTACCTCGAGGAAGCACTGAAATATGGGCATCAAATTCTACATTTCTAGTTTTTGCAAGTACTTTCAGTGGCGATTCTCAAAAATTGGTTCAGAATCGATGACCGAAAAATGTTGCGCAGCGTAAGATAAGATAAGATAAAGAAAGAAAGAAGGAACAATCAAAATATAATTTTAAAATATATACTTTAATAATTAATATATACACCTAATTCTGTTTTTACACGGTAGATACGTTCCAGAAAAAACAGTGTAAAAAAATACATGAATTACATAGAAAAAAGGCGATTGGTTCCATATCCTTCAACCATCAAAGCAAAAATGAAAATATAATATTCATTTATGCATTTAATGCACAGTTTATTACATGAAAACAAAAGACAATTCATTTTTTTATGTAAAAGTAAAATAAATATAAAATTATAGCAATTCAGGAACTAAAAATTCGTATAAGAAATCATCAAAATTATAATAAATAAAAAACAAAGCATTAATTTTCAAGTCAAGGTGCTGAAAATAACCAGGGCTGCAAACCGGTTCAGAACCGAACACCTTCAGAACCGGTTCGGTTCAGGATCACCAGGGAACCGAACCCCATTGGAAATAATCACGAGAACCCGAACCCGAACCTAACCCTGCTTTCTTATTGATGGGGTTCGGTTCTAAAAAACACAGAATTTATTTTTGCTTTGATGTTAAAAAATATTTCATAATTATGAACAAAAATTTATTCATTCATGTATGGGCGGCGACACTTTTCCCGTTCGCAACAAAAGACTGGACAAAATTACACAACCTCAAGCAAGGGAATTCAATTTGCATCTGAAACCGTATTTCTGGGTATTATTTTGTTCGTATAGAAATGCAACGGCACGGTGAATTCAAGGGAAAGTTGCAAGTCATTTAAGTTTCTTAATTTTTTTAACCAATTTTCAATTTTAAAATACTTTTAGCATTTCACTCTAACAATAAGTCAGTCAAAGCTGTGCTGTGGCGGTCTGATTCTTGGAAAAAATAGTTCTGACTATAATTCTTGGAAATTGTGTATGAACGTGTTCGGCCACACTATAAGTTAGGGATGAGACATTCCGGCGAATCTGTGATTAAGTCACTGTCACGGGCAATCATCAAATCACACAGTGACTGCATATTTAAAGTATCAGTGTGATTTGATGACTGCCAGTCACTGTTTCTTAATCACAGTTACGCCGATATGGCCAATCACAGTTACTAAATCAAGGGTACACCGATAAAGGTCATCTCTTTTTTATTAGCCAAAAGCGGCCGTTTTTTGCAGATTTAATGTCCACAAAAATCACTTCATTTTCAGGAATCCCACTACTGTGATATATAAATGACTTTTGCTGTGAGTGCAGGTTGGCAGTATCGCTCAACTCTTCTAAACATATATAGAATGTATGATAGTTTAGTCAATCTAGACAGATCATTTATGTGCTTGACTTAAAAGGCATTTTTACGGCATCAGGCAGCAGTTTAATAGGCATTTCGTCTTCGAATTCTATTAAATGATAAATTATGTACATAAATATATATAATGCAATCTGGAACCCGAACCGGAACCCCGGTTCTCAATTTGAAGGGAACCGGTTGTGGAACCGAATCCTTAGCGTAGGGTAAGGGTTCGAACCCCGAACCGTCAAAATTGGAGGGGTTTACAGCCCTGAAAATAACACAACTCTATTTGCTTTCATTATCTGATATTATACGTGATCGCTTAAGTTATTATCACGTACTAATTGTGGTAATTGTCTTTCCGGCTGATTAGTACTCCGTTTGACAACAAAATCGGTTATCAGGCGTTGTGATCCAGTTTTAGATAGCTCCTTGAAACTGCGCAGCCCTTTCGTCCATAGGATCGTTTGTGACGGAATGATTTCCTAATTTATTAGCAAGTTGAATACCCTCTAGAATTAAACTTGCAGTTAGTTGGGACGGTTAATCACTATCACGGCTATCTGTGGAATCAACAGTCTCTAAAGCAACTTCGATAACATAGTAGAGACTAAACCATTTACATACTAAAGCTGCAAAAAATAAATTGGAAATTCCCTAACTAAATTTTTAAAAATTCCTTCATATTTCAATCAAATAGATTTTCTTTAATCGTGCTATTTCGAATGAAATCGTGTAAAAACAGAATCAAAAACAAGTAAGAAAGTCGGTCAAATCCGACTGTAATATACTCTGTACCTGTTTGTACGTAACTGATAACATTAAAGTGTAAGGTTTTTTCAAAATCTGGGGGTGGCAACTCTTTCGACTATCGTTCATCTGGTTGAAAAACGATGCAAGGGGGCTCGATAAGTAATGATAAGTAGAATTACCCTAGTACATAACTCGTAAAATAATAAAATTTGGAATAATTTCCTATTAACATAAACGTATCTATATTAGTCACGCGGGAATCACGCGTGATTTCTGACCGCAGGCCATCTCAACTGCATCGCTACTCTCATACTTGGTCTTTGCCTCCTTACACAAATATCTATTGGAAAGAAGGGAGGGGGGAAACTGAAAGCGGCGCAGTCCAGTTAGCTAATGCCGTCAAACCAATTCCAATTGGGAAATTACCAGTAAGCTATTGCCCTCTCGCTCTCTCTTTCTCGTAAGTTCTACCATTGGCAGCGGTGTTGTTGTTGTCGTTGCATTAAATTTTCTTTTACATATAGCGCCACTATTGTTCATCTGATCGGAAAATGATGTATGGGGGCTTGATAAGAAATGATGAGTAGAATATATGTCTAGAAGTTTCGAACAACCTAACTCCAAAATTGTGGAAGATATTAAGTTTTTTTCAATTTGCGGAGGAGGCAGGGGGCGTGGCAAAAATAAAAACTAAACTTGATCTGCCTGCAAGTATAAGAAATATATGTTCCATACACCTCAAACCTCTATCTCTTACCATCTCTGAGATCTCTTCGTTCATACGGACAGACGGACATGGCTATATCGACTCGGCTGTTGATGCTGATCAAGAATATATATACTTTATAGGGTCGGAGATGCTTCCTTCTGGCTGTTACATACATTTGCACAAACCCAATATACTCTGTGTACCTTCGGTACAGAGTATAAAAACCCTGTACACTTGATTTTATCTAATTTTATACGCATATAACACATACGCATACATACACAGCCACGCGCAGCCGACGCTTACGACGCCGCAGCCGCTACGCAGCCGTCACCACGCTGCTGGCTGAACAAAATTTTTGATTCGAAACATCTGTTATTTTCAACCGATCCGATTGCGCGTGTCAGAAAGGATAGATATAAGGCCTAAGTTAATATATTTGAAGTCGCAATGCTCTAACTTTTTAATTGAGATTATAACAGTTTTTTGATGATGATCAAGAATATATTTACTTTATAGGGTCGCAAATGTTTTCTTCTGTCTGCTACATACTTTTGCTCAACTTTATGATACCCTTTTTACACATTTTATTGGTTACTGTCATAGCTGTTAAATTCGGATAACGATTGGTAATCAATTACATTATATAAAAAACGAGAGCGTAAGTTGAAGTCGGCCCTGCTCGATTTCGATATACCCGTTACTCAGGGTATCAACATGCCCAAATTGTGGGAGATATGAGGTTTTTTCCAAATTGCAGGGGTGGCAACTCTTCTATCGTTCATCTGATCAGAAAACTGCGTGAGATATGAGGTTTTTTTCATATTGCGGGGGCGGGAGGGGGCGTGGCAAAAATTTGAAACAAATCTGATCTGAACAATACAAGTCTACACTGAAAAAATGGTAGCTCTAGCTCTAGTCCCTGAGATCTAGGTGTTCATACAGACGGACGGACAGACAGACGGACATGTCTATATCGACTCGGCTATTGATGCTGATCAAGAATATATATACTTTATGGGGTCGGAGATGCTTCCTTCTGCCTGTTACATACATTTGCACAAACTTAGTATAACCTTTTTACTCTACGAGTAACTGGTATAATTACTCTACGAGTAACGGGTATAATAATTTAATGACTATATAATCCGTTGTAAAAAAAATGTCTGATTACTAATTGATTACGATTAGAAATAATAAAAAAAAAATCGGGATTATTTGAAATTACGACAAAAAAATCAAAACTATTCAAAAATAATCAAAAAAATAATTCGACTACTTTCAAAGATTAGTTTTGATTACTTTAAAAAAATAGAAATGGAAATGACATTTCAACAAAACAAAATGAATCAAATTGAAACAAAATTGAATTGTCTGGTACTTGAACTCACAACTTTTGGTAGTTTGAATGTGAACGACAGCATCTTAGCACATTCGGCTACCTGACCTCACGCGTGGGGCGCAGCTAAATGTAACATAAATGCGTGCAAGTGAAAGTAGTCGGGCGATGATGGCTCAGGGGTTAAGACCGTTGCCCAGAAATACCGAGGTCGTGGTTTCGAATCCAAAGTTTTTTTTTCTTTTTTTTTATTTGTGGTGTTTTAAACCATTTATTTAATTTTTAAAATCACTTTTTCATTGTGGATTCTTGACTAAGTATGACTCTTTCGATTGCGAGACTGTCTGCCATCTCATTTCCATCAATACTCCAGTGGCCAGGAATCCAGTCGATTTGCATAACAGGACATTTTTTAAAATAATAGCATGTTTCTAGCGTTCTTTTTTTTTTCTTTTCACAAAGGCCGCCCTTTTGAAGGATTCATTTTGTTATATAGTAAATAAAATATCAAACAGATAAATTTAATTATCATTTGTAGGGGGCGCGACGAGGACATTTAGGACTCATACGCCTCGTGAGCAAGAGAAATAATTTCAAAAATCATGACATTACTACATTGTTCTGTTTGTCAATGTTTTAAGTCTGTCAAAATACTTTTATTGTATTTAGAGAATTTGTTCAAATATGAATTTAAGCTGCTTTTCAATTTCTGAATCTATAGCCCACCGGGTAGAGCGGCATGTCAGACCCTGGCGTTCGCATGCGGAAGGCGATGGTTCGAATCCCAGTTTTTTGTTTTTTTTTTTGTGTAAATGTCATTTTCATTTCTATTTTTTTTTAAATAATCAAAAATAATCTTTGAAAGTAGTCAAATTATTTTTTTGATTATTTTTTAATAATTTTGATTATTTTATCGTAATTTCAAATAATCCCGATTTTTTTCTGATTATTTATAATCGTAATCAATAATCAATCGTGGGAAACTAAAAATAATCGTAATTAAATTGGTTATTTTACTTTCAAAACATAAATAATCTAATTAGTAATAATTATGATTGATAATCATTATTTAACAGCTATGGTTACAGTATATAAAAATTTAAAATTAATTGCATTCAAGGCAGCAAGGAATGGTGGAATTTGGGCAAAGAAATAAGGAATGCTCTACCTCAGATTGGTACACATATAAAATATGTTACGCCGGTAGAAATATTAAGATTAACAAGACCAGAAAAGGCTGATTTTCTGACTCCTAGCCAAATAAACTTACACAACGCTGATATACCATGTAAAAACAAGTCAGATACCTGGGAGTTTTTGTAAATTGCAAAATTATTTTTAAGGATTACGTCGGTCACATTTTAATATGGTTAGCTCTCTTACCCGAATTCTCTACCCCCTCATTAACAGAAACTCGCTTCAAAATATTAAAAATAAAATGTATCTCTTTAGATATATCTTTCAGGCCATTATTTTCTATGGTGGCCCTGTGTGGGCAGTCATCTAAAAAAAATTCAAGTTGCGCAGAAAAAATTACTCAAAATGATTTTTATCCTTTCTTGGCATTTCAATGTTAGATAAACTACTCTCAATACCCCCATATTCAACAAATTAGTTATTAGGTAGTCTTAGTCTTAAGTTCTAGTTTTAAGCATAAAAATATTAACTTGGGTGGGTTTTAAATATTTTTCCCCACATCACATCATATTAATTTTTAGCCTTGTTCCACTAGCACATTCTTGACAACATTCTCTGAATGTTCTAAATGTTAACATTCGTTCAGTGTATTTTTAATGATAATTCGTCACGAATGTTGTGATTTCTGTTACAACATACGTGACAAATGTTGTCATCACTGTAACAACATTGGTGATAAATATTGACATCACTGTTACAACATTTGTTATTCGCCCGGGTACGTTTACATTTTTTCCGAAAACTTGTAAAATAATCAAGAAAGAAATTCCGAACTACTAAGATCGCCAATCACATCACCATCAAGAAGAAGGGGAGCCTTTCGCAGTCGGACTCCGACCGCATCATCAACGAGGCCAAACAGTATGCGAAGGAGGATGGCATGCATCGCCAGAGAAATGCCGCCCAAAACCATTTTAAAGGCTACGAAGCTGCCGAGCGGGCGGCTTAAGGATCAGACAATGTGCGTGAGAGGTATAGCTAGATCATTAGTTGGGTCGAGAGTAACACAACGGCCGACAAGGAAAAGCAAGAGTACAAGCCAAGATATATCAGCAGGGAGCGGGAACGCAGGCTGGAGAAGGATGCAGTCAGAAAATGGGTGGCTTTAGCAGCGGCGGTAAAAATCTATTTATTGTTGTTAATTTAAATAAAAGAATTTAATACAAAGTCAAGAGTTCTTCTTTTGGTTACGAGGTGCAAATGAAATTGGTTCTCTACTTGGGGAAGACTTCGCGCTCGGCCCAGTTCAGCCAGGATCTTTAATACTTGTCGACACATTATAGCAGGGGTGCCCAAAGCCTATGCTCTAACTACTCAATTGTTGTTGCAATGCGCACAGCTTTGGATACACAGACGAGCACACACTCTCCATCTCCTTTATGTGGTTCTTGTTCTTTTACAAATGATTTTCCTCATATGTATTGGTGTCTGCTCTGTCGTAAGAGGGCTACGGGCAACCCTGCATTAAAGCATAAAGCGGTGTCTGCGTCGGAAGCTTTCAGGCTCCGCTTGCCAATCTTGCAGTGGGAAATGAATGAAAATGAATGAAAATGAAAAAATCACAGTATCGGCATACGGCTTCTCATGTCCGTATTTTCGTTCCAATGGGGAGAAACTGTCGGCCACCTGATGACTGTCTCCACGAAAGGGAATGTTGATAAAGAAGGGAATTTTCCAGTTTTTCTCAGTATCTTTGCAACCAACTCATATATATGGTCCTCGCACACTAGAATCCGGCATATTTATATGCAATCTTGATTTTTTGTCACAAATCAACAGCAAGGCAGAAAAGTACATTTTAAATAATATTTTTGTTATTTATTTATTTGCTTTTCAATTTGAACATTCACATGTAACCGAGATGAACATTCGTCAGTGGAACAAGAAAACATTTACATTCAAGAATGTTATTGAATGATTGCTAGTGAAACAAGGCTATTATACTCTAAATAACATTCATACTTAAGTATAATATACTTGAAAAAGGTAAATCGCCTAAATTCTCACATTCAAATGTCAGTAGCTTAAGAAAAAATGTATAATACAAAAATGTATATTAATGAAGCAAATAATTTGAAATTAAAGCTTTTTTGTCGCTGGGTGTATATAACTATTTTTTTTAATAGACATTTTTAGCCCCTGGGCGAAATCTAGTTATAATAAATACTTACCAGGATTTCTCGCTCTTGTTCCTCTCCTTTATTTTTGTGTTCCCTTAGGATGATTTCCAACTCTTTGTTGCGCTCTAGCAGTGTTTTACCAAGCTCGGCAGCCAATTGTAAATCTGCATAAGAAAAACAACGTATGATAGTGTATATTTTGTATTGTTATTTGTTCAATCGGTCCAGCCCTATTAAGTTATACACTGATTTCCAATGAATTAGCTAAGCCTGCTTTTTTATTTTAGTGGCACGATTAAGTCGAAATAAAGAAAACTAAAAATGAGGAAAGAATCAACTACAACTACTACTGCTTGATCTGTCTTTGTTTCAAATAAATTCAGTTCCAAATCATTTAAACAAATTGTTAGATCTTGTTTTAGTCACTGACAGTTCTAATGCTGTTGTCTCTAGGTCTTCCCCCCTAACACTACCCGAGGATTCTTACCATCCTACATTAGAAATATCTCTAACAAATCCTGGATTTACCCCTTCATCTTCAATGACTTTAGTAAAACCTCGTCGTTGCTTCCGTAAAGCTAATTTTACCCTGCTTAATCAACTTATTTGTTCAAAAGATTGGTCTCCTTTATACAATGCAGTTGACATTGAAGTCGCTGTTACCTTTATGACTCTATTAACTCTCTCTTTGATATTTCTGTTCCAAATAGTGTTGCTTCTTCTGAGTCTCTTCAACCCCCTTGGTACTGTCCTAAGCTTTCAAATTTAAAAAATATTAAGTCTAGATGTTTTAAAAAATATAAAAAAAAAAAAGTTCTAATCTTGGCTTTTCTAAATACTCGATAGCCAAGTCAAACTTTACTCTTTTTAATTCTCAATGCTATAAGAAATATCTTGCTCGCTGTAAAATTCAATTCGCACAAGACCCTAAACAAAAAAAGATCGTTCTTTGGTTACACATGCCACTGGATCGACGATAAATTTAAACGACATTCAGTCGTATTGGCGTGTACCCGAATGGTTGGAAGCCATACTTTTGATAGAGTCGCTGAAGTTACACAACGAATTAACGACGAATTTGATTTGTCTTCGGAAAAAATTGTTTGCACCATAACAGACAATGGGAGCAACTTTGTGAAGGCGTTTAAGGCCTTTGGAGTGGAATGTAAGTTCATAAGTATTTATATCATTAAAGCATTGGTCACAATACGTATTGTATATTTTTGTTTTAAAGCCAATTATGATGTCAGTACTGAAGAGGCCGATTCAGACGACTCACCTGACTCTAACGATGAGATTCCCAAATCGTTAGAGATCCTGACTTTAAGGCTTCCCAAACATTATAGGTGTGGTTGTCACACATTAAATTTGTTAGCAACTACGGATTACATGACAATAATTAAGTCTGACAGCAGAGTGTATGAGAAGCATTCAAGTCTGTTAAAAAAGTAAATATAAAGCGAAAAACTGGTTTCAGAATTAAGTTGTTATAAATTTTTTTCAGATGTTCAGCAATATGGAACAAGAGTAACCGCCCGAAAACTGCAGAGAGCATTAATAGTCTTCTTGGTTGTTCACTAAAATCTCCATGCGTTACTCGTTGGAATACGCTCTTTGACGCCTTCACTCATTTATTGAGATTTAAAGACCAACTAGAAGATTTATTTATGCTTTTGGGTGTCCCAAAGCTTTCTCCTTCCGAAATGGAATATTTGCAGGAGTATTGCAAAGTGATGGAGCCTTTAGCGACATGTTTGAATTTCCTCCAAAATAAGAAAAATATGCTGTATGGGTATTTTGTACCCACAATAATAACCCTAAAAGTCAAATGGGAAAAAATGGACGATAATGGGGAGTTAAACTTTTTAAATGAAAAGCTTCCAGAAATGATATTTGCGCTGAAGAAGAGATTTAAAGATTTTTTTGACATGGCTCCCAAATGTCATGATGCATTTGTGGCTGCGATTTCTTGTCCAGCTATAAAGCTAAATTTTTTACCTGCAATGCGTCAGACTGCTCCGGATTGGACTGAACAAAAAATTAAGGCAATGTTTTTGAAACATGCCGGGAAATTTGCTGACAACACTCCAACAACATCGTCAAAGACAAACATGTTAAGTTTCTTCGATTTTGGAGGGACTACTACTGGTAATTAAACGAATAAAAATTGTATTTAAATATTAGCTCACTATTTTGATTATTATACTATCGCTTTTAATAGAACAAACATTACAAGAAGCTCCAATCGGCATAGAGTTTTCGAGATACCTCAATGACGTAGATGACAACATCGAATGTCTTAACAATTATCCAGCTATAAAAGCCACATTTTTTAAGTTCAACACCCCGTTGCCATCTTCAGCACCCGTAGAGCGACTGTTCAGCTACGCAGGGATGGTCAACGGAAAGAAGAGGCAAAATTTGTCGGATGGACACTTCGAAAAACTTGTGGTTTTAAAAGCAAATAATATATTTTAAAAGATATTAAAAAAAATAAATTTAAACACGGCATTCAAACAAAAACAAAATTCTTTCTTCACTTAATATAATTACTTGGTGGTGATCTGGGGCTCTACACCGAACACCGCATTTCATTACCCACTACTTTTTGGATCACACATTTTTTTTACAAATCTATAAAAATAAAAATAAATTGATTGTAGCCAGAAGCGCTACATAATCACTATTGGCTATATGATTTCTTATTTCAATAAATATAAAAAATGCTAATGCTAATGAAATCAAGTTTTCATTGAAAATATTAATGCTTACAAAAAATATTTCAAATATTTTCAGTTGTCAATGCTAGTTAGAAATAATTTCATTGGCATTGTTTTTTCAATTTCAATGAAATGTAATTTTCATTAGCATTGCTTTTCAAGTTTCAATGAAATGAGATTTTCATTAGCATTGCTTTCTCAGTTTCAATGAAATGAGATTTCATTAGCATTGCTTTTTCAAATTTATTGAAATGTGATTTTCACTAGCATTGTTTTGTCAATTTTAATGAAATAATTTTTTCATTAGCATTGCTTTTTCAAATTTTATGAAATGAAATTTTCACTAGCATTGATTTTTTAATTTTAGTTAAAAATTATTTCATTAGCATTGCTTTTTTCAATGATAATGAAATGTGATTTCATTAACATTATTTTTTTTAATGCTAATGAAAATCAATGCTAATGCTTATAGGCACAACTCTGCTTCCGTAAAGATAATTTTACCCTGCTTAGTCAACTTATTTGTTCAAAAGATTGGTTTTATACAATGCAGTTGACATTGACGTCGCTGTTGCATTGCTCCTCTCATACTTGGTCATTGTCTCCTTACACAAATATCTATTGGAATGAAGGGAGGGGGGAAACTGCAAGCGGCGGCCAATTCCAATTGGGAAATTACCGCTTTTGCCCTCTCGCTCTCTCTTTCTCGTAAGTTCTACCAATCGCTGAGGTGTTGGTGTTGTTGTTGTCGTTGCATTAAATTTTTTTTACATATAGCGCCACTATTGCTCATCTGATCGGAAAACGATGTATTGGGGCTTGATAAGAAATGATGAGTAGAATATATGTCTAGAAGGTTCGAACGTTTTTTTCAATTTGCGGGGGAGCTGGCAAAAATCAAAACTAAACTTGATCTGCCTGCAAGTATAAGAAATATATGTTCCATACACCTCATACCTCTATCTCTTACCATCTCTGAGATCTCTTCGTTCATACGGACAGACGGACAGACAGACGGACAGTCAGACGGACATGGCTATATCGACTCGGCTGTTGATGCTGATCAAGAAAATATATACTTTATAGGGTCGGAGATGCTTCCTTCTGGCTGTTACACACATTTGCACAAACCCAATATACTCTGTGTACCTTCGGTACAGAGTATAAAAATATTAAGTCTAGATGTTTTAAAAAGTATAAAAAACTGGTTCTAATCTTGGCTTTTCTAAATACTCGATAGCCAAGTCAAACTTTACTCTTTTTAATTCTCAATGCTATAAGAAATATCTTGCTCGCTGTAAAATTCAATTCGCACAAGACCCTAAGCAATTTTAAAAATTTGTTAACTCTAAGCGTAAAACTTCGACTTTACCTTATTCATTCTTTTTACATAACCAAAAGGCAAGCAACGATTCCGCTGCCGCGGACTTATTCGCTGACTTTTTTCAATCAACTTACTCCTCTGTCCCTTTTAATAACATATCTTATCCTTATGACATCTTCTTCAAACTCTTTAAATGCTCCCATAATTACTGAATCTTCTCTACTTTCATATTTGAAATCTCTAAAGTCTTCATACTCTCCTGGACCTGACAACATCCCTAGTTGTGTCCTCTGAGAGTGTTGTAATTCTTTATGCAAACCTTTACTTAAGCTTTTTAATCTATCGCTTGACTCTACTATTTTTCCAAATCTGTGGAAAGAATCCTTCATTATTATGATATGCCAAACTGATGTCATCTACACTGACTTCAGTAAGGCTTTTGACTCCGTGAACCATGATCTCCTCCTCCTTAAGCTTGATCGTATTGGATTTTCCTCCCCTTTTCTTTTTTGGATCTCTTTATATTTAAAAGATAGAACTCAAAAAGTTCTGCTCCGATCTAATATTTCAAAACCTGTCTACGTAACTTCCGGTGTACCTCAAGGAAGCCACCTCCTTTGTTTTTCACTCTTTTTATTAATGATCTCCCCTCGACAATATCTCATTCTCGGATACTTATGTATGCCGATGACGTTAAACTCATTTTATTTTACAACGACCCGATGCATTCTATTAGGTTGCAAGATGATTTAAACTCGCTTCATTTTTGGTGCTTGGTTAATCATTTATTTCTTAATTGCGCAAAATGTATGGTTATGTCTTTTCATCGTTGCAAACCTTCGCTAGTTTCCTATTCGATTGGCAATGAACCCTTGCAACGAATATCAACTGTCGTTGATCTTGGAGTTATTTTTGATTGCAAATTAAGCTTTAATGATTATTTATCCTGTATAGTTAATAAGGCGAATGGTGTACTTGGATTCATTAAGCGTTGATCAAAGGAATTTAATGATCCCTATACAACAAAAGTTCTTTTTACATCTTTAGTTCGCCCGGTGCTTGAATACTGCTCATCCGTCTGATGTCCGCAATATAAAAAGCATATGGATCGTATTGAGTCTGTCCAAAAGCAATTCTTGCTTTTTGCCCTCCGCGGCTTAAATTGGGATTCCAACCTTCGGTTGCCATCGTATTCTAGTAGGCTTTTGCTTATTGACCTTCCATCGTTGGCTAACCGTAGAACAGTCCTAGGCTTTTCTTTTCTTCATAAGTTAATTATCGGTGATGTAGACTCTTCTGAACTCTTAGGTCGCCTTAACTTCTCTGTTCCCTCTAGACCAACTAGAAATTATTTGCCTTTAATCTTGCCTAGATGCACAACCGACTACGCACAGCACAACCGTTTTCGGGTTTTATATCAAAATTATAATGATGTTTATCACCTGCTCTCAACAGAACTCTCTCTCTTTTCCATAAAGTTATCTCTTTTTGCACATCTCCGGCAAAATCTCTGACCACATCCAGCAGGAGCAGGGGCCTAGCTTGCCGGACCGGCTAATAAATATTCCCCCACCGGGTCAGAGATTTTCCGGATGATTTAATTCATCTTTATTTTAGCTTATATTTATTTTATTTTTATTATATTTAATTTAATTAAATTTTTTCCTTTTTTTAATTCTTTTAATTTTAAATTTTATTTTCATTATTGTTTTATTTTATATTATTTTTTGTTCATTCTATAATATTGTTTGTGTTTATGATTTTGTAAACATATTTTTAAGCCTTCTCTTTATCTTTTTCCTCACCCTTCTCTTTTTCTCTTTTTCGACTTCTATACTATTTAAATTTGTGTTAAGTCTAGTAGCGTCTCTGGCTTCAATTGGCTCTGAACTGGGGCATAGCTGGCCGGACGGGCAAATAAAATTCCCCCACCGTGTCGGAGTCGTTACTAGTCAATTTGTAATTTTGTTAGATTTTCCTTTTTTAGTTCATTAAGCCTTTTTATAACGTATTCAGTTTTTCTTTTTTTTGGTTGACGCCACCATTTGTCGACTTTTTTTTCAACAAATAAACAACAAAAACTACGATTTCAAGACTTACAACAACAACAACTTTGTTGGCACAGGAACCGTTATGTTAGTTTTTATGTTCTTGGGGGAGTCCATTAAATTAGCCGAATTGAAAATTTTATGAGTAGGACCTCCTTTGTTTTTAATTAGCTCACAAATGAGACTTGGCGTACTGCTAATCAGTGATTTTAATGTACCATCCTTAAGGGAATCCCAAGCCATTAAAACCGCCGGTTTACCTCTGGAGTGCTTGAATATTGCTTATTGTTGGCATAAATGCGTCGCACTAGCAGTCCCAATATATTTTAAATTGGATTCATATCAGGGAAACAGGCTGGTCAAGAACTTCGATATTTACCGCGCGAGCTATGTCACAGATTTTGAGGTAGACTGTCCTCCGATTAGAGGCGGACCGTTTCCGATTTAAGGAAACCAATTTAGTTTTACGAACACAACGATTTTTTGTATTTCCGAAGACTTCAATTTCTGCTTGACTACTGGATTGATAGAGAGAGGTCCACAAAGAGAGAGGAAAAGAGTAAAGAAGTAGAGAGGTAGAGAGGTGGAACCAGAGTGGAACCATTAACTAGTTCGTAACTTCTCCCCCACCAAAATTTTGGATTACTCCAAATCAACCCAATTAAATACAATGTATTACAATAATGGAACTTAGTGAGGACTTAAAATTTAACAAAATGCTGGATAAAAAAATTTTAAATACATTTTTCTTTGTTTTTTTTTTATTTTGTTTAGTTTTTTTAAATTTAAAGAACATACTTATAATAAACAAATTTGTATAGGGAAAAGATTTTTTATTATATTTCAGCAATCTTAGGCTTTCTCTTAACATTAGCAATGTGGATATCCCTCAAAAGGCTTCGTTTAAACTGAGGTTCATTCTTGTGTCGTAGTGACTTGTAGTTTTTTATATAACAACGTTCTCGATTTTCAAAGTAACTTTCCTGTTTTTTGTTTCTTTTAGCGATACATTTTTCTTCAGATTCTGAAAGTTTCTGATATACTTTTCGTTGTCGCATCTGCCAAAATCTACATCTATTGGTTTATGTTTTAAAATCGAGTGAAAGGAGCTATTATAATTCTCTATGGCCTTACTTATTTTGTCCTTTATTCCAAGACATGCCTGTTCGACATTCAGTGATCTCATTTTCACAGTAATACTGACGGACGGCTTCTTCCTCGAGGTAATGTTTTGTATTAGTACTTTTGAACTCATTGTCTGTGATAAGCTTTAGAAAAGGTCCTTTAATTAATTTAAATAAAAGTATATTTTATATTATGGTATGGTTTGTTTTATCTTGCAAATAGAATCCAACCGCAAATTTAGAAAAACGATCAATAAATGTCAAAAAGTTTGATTTTGAATTAGTATACACATCCATATGAACTATTTTGCGTATATCCTTTGGAGTTTCCGTGACGTGAAATTTTTCATTTATTGGACGTCTGTCATATTTAGCTCGGTGGCATGTGTCACAATTATTAATATATTTTTGGATGTATGTCTTTAAATTCGTAATATCGTCAAGGCCCTCATTGTTTTCATTTATACCTGCATTATATGTTTCATTTCTGTGATACAGTTTGATTTGGTTATTAAGTTCGTCTTCTGTTTCAATATCTCTGGTCATATAAGCCCATCTCACAAATTTTACATTTTCATTTTACTCAAACAATTCAATAATCTTCGACTGCAGAACATTGTACTCATGGTTCTTCAGCTCAGTGTATATACCTATTTTTCCACTTTTAACATATTATGTCAGTAGTCGATCGAGATTATTGCTAGCTAGATCAGTGGAGCATAAAAAAGTTTTGTATTTCCCTTTTTTATTTCGGACTCGACACATTTATGCTTTACGAGAATTATTTGGGTTTGGAATTTATTGACAACGGAATCAACAATACCAATATGGTTTTCTAGATCTCCCTAGCTGAATGAGAAGTTTCCAAGTCATCATTGTTATATAATGAGTCATTTGAGGCATTTTTCGAGATTCGGCATTGATTCTACTCAAAAAGTCAGCGACCTGGTTTTCCTAGCCTTTTATGTAATTAATATTGAGATTGAAGTCGCGCACGTCTTATCAGCTTTCGTTCTTCCACAAAGAAAAAAAAAGAAGACCTTTTTAACCTTTTCAAGCTGAATTTCCCGACCTACCTGAAGTGACTTTAAATAACCCTAAATTCATAATAATCTCAGCAAAAAATTCTGAAAAAACCATTAGCCGAGTACTCGTGCTTTGCCGCCCATAGAGAGCTCAAAACACTCAGCAAAGAAATTATCTCAATATCTACTCTTCGAGATGGAAATCTCTTTATGCTTGTCAAAACAAAAGACGTCGCTGACAAACTCTTAAAAACTACCAGCGAAATCGAATGTAAGTTGCACGAGAGCCTAAATGTTGAAAAATGAACCATATACGAAATTGTAGATAAATTGAAGACCCAAAACGTGCAAACCATTTTCAAGTTTACTAGACTTATCGATGGACAGCCAAAACCAACCGGCGTCATTCTTGTATCATTCGACCTATACAACCTCCCCAGAAAACTTGACATATCATGGCACTCTGTAAAGGTCAGAGAATATGTCCCAAATCCAATGCGCTGCAAAAAATGCCAGCTTTTAGGCCATACAATCAAGCACTGCAATAACGATCCAACATGTGCCACATGTGCACTGCCCGAACACCCTCCCAAGCCCTGAACCCGCACCATGTGCGCCAATTGTGAAGAAGAACACCCTGCTTCCTCTTCCGACTGCAAGAAATACAAAGAACAAAAAGAAATAATGAGACTAAAAACTAAAAACAAATGCAGTTTAAAAGAAGCGAAACCCCTCCTTCGTCAAGCACAAATGCTCCCCCCCACTTCCTCAAGCTATTGCTCCTCAACCTCCTCACCAACCGCAACAGATGACGAAATGGGCGACCTTGATACCTAATCAAGGCCTCCCGCTTAATTATAACTATCTAAGACATATAACATCTACTTAAAGTCCCATTTCAATGTCCATTTCTATAGTTCAATAGAACCTTAATGGTTACATTAACCACTATCACGAATTACTACTTTTAATTAAATCAGAAAACCCAGATGTTATGTCTCCAGGAAACCCATCTTCCTCATAACCACCTTAACATCAAAACACCTAAGTCGTATATAGGCTACTTGAAAAACTTCAACAACAACAACGTTAGTAAACAAGGAATCGGTTTCCTTGTAAATATTGAGCGCCAATATTGATCGACAGCCTCTTGATTGATTCTAACCCAAAATTTACAATTGTAAATTTGTACATACCACCTGCACAAAGTTTCTCCACTGCCAACATCATATCTTTAATAAATACCCCACAAACCCCTATGCTGCTACTTGGCGACGTCAATTTATGGAGTCCACTCTGGGGAGCCCCGTCGGCCAATTCACGTGGAAAAAAAATTTGAAAAAGCATTATCACAATCCAAATTAATAATCCTAAATGATGGATCTCCAACCCACTTTTCCACCCATCGTACCTTTACGCATGTTGACGTAACAATGGTTTCTCCCCAAATCTGCCACAGGTGCAATTGGAACATTTCTTCGGACCTACACAGTAGCGACCACTTCCCCATATTTACCACTTTAATAAGCCAATTTAATGAAGAAAAGATAGTTCCCATTGCAAAATACAAAACAGACGCCGCTGATTGGGAGAAATTCCAATCCCAGGTTGTAAAAAATCTTCAACCAGATCAATCCAGCAATGTGAACCACAAGGTAGCATTACTAACGCGAGCAAAGCAGCAAACAACTCGATCCCCCAAACAAAGAGCATCCCACACAAGAAAACGGTATACTGGTGGAGCAGTAACTTAAGCCGCCTGCGAGATATTAAACAAAACTCTTGGCAAATATATAAACGAAATATGACAACAGAACATCTCTTAGCATACAAAAAGGCTAACGCAGAGTTTAAACGACTCGCCAAACAAGCCAAAAAGGATGCTCTAGCCAACTTCACTTCCCAAATTAATCCGATGTCCACCCCAAAAAAATCTGGTCCGACGTGAAAAACCTCACTGGTATACCAAAGTCACCACTCAAGTTCCTCAAAGACAATCAAACCGTCCTCACAGATCAACTAAAAATAGCTGAAGCTTTCGGAGCCTAATGGTCTCCATATTCCGAAGACAGTAATTTTTCCAGCGACTACGACGCAAGTAAAATTGAAATCCTCAATACCCATTATACTACTGTCCGCCTAAAATTAGCTGCAAAACATCTAGAAAGTCCGATTAACCCCATTGAGCTAGAAGCTACACTTCAACACGCCAAGGGCAAGACCCCAGGTGTCGACCGGATATCTTATCCAATGCTCCGCAAAAACTAAAAGTCCTTGAAATGTTTAACGAAATCCTTACAAATGGAGTATACCCACACACGTGGAATACAGCGATTGTCATACCAATCCCTAAGCCAAACAAACCTGCTAACGAAATTGGACGCTTTCGTCCAATATCCCTGATCTCTTGCGTAAGCAAAACCTTCGAGAAAATAATCGCTACACGGCTTATGTGATTTCCAAATAGAAACAAACTGATCTCGCAAAACGAAGTTGCTTTTAAACATAAACACAGCACAATTGATGCACTACTGCAAATACAAGGATACGCGTCTGACGCTCTCTCGACAAGGAACCATGTAACCATACTGGGGACTGACTTCGAGAAAGCGTTTGACCGCGTAGGAATACACGCAGTCCTTGAGCAACTTGAACTTTGGGGGATCGGTCCAAAGGTCTTTCATGTAGTGAAAGCCTTCATGACTCGGCGCCTTTTCAGGGTTCGAGTAAACAACTCCCACTCCAACTTTTTCAAACTTCAGAATGGCATCCCACAAGGCTCCCCCTTATCGGTAGTATTATTTACTATAGCTTTTGAAAAACTTAACACCACAATACTATCTCATAAACACATTAATCTTTCAATATACGCAGACGACGCAATAATATACACAAAACTAAAAGACCCTCAAAAAATACAATCTTTACTGTCAAAAATATTTATTAATATTCAAAAATGGGGAGTCCTGTCGGGTGCCACTAGCAATAGAAAAATGCAAAATTGTACATATTTTCAGAAAACTAAAGTGCAACATGCCTAATATAAGTCTAGATAACAAAACAATCACTTATGTAGATAGACTAAAATTTTTAGGAATTATATTCGATAAACTTTAACAATCAATGTGAAAATCTTAGAAATAATAGACTAAATATTATTAAGTTCCTCTCATCCAAATTCTCACATATTCACACAAACACTCTCATAAACATTACTCGGGCTCTGATATTATCAAAACTGGACTACGGACTCCCAATCTACGGATGTGTTTCCAACTTCGCCCATCAAATGCATCTTAGCTGAATCCGGATTACCGATCGTTTCAGAACGACTAACAGAGACCACCTATAAGCTGATTCCCAAGCTTAAGGACACTCCAAACCGACTTCTTCGCAAACATTACATCAGTGCCATCCAAGCTAAAAGGTCATACAGAGTTAAGTCTACAATCCGAAGAGTCGCCGATTTCGCCAGAGATATTAACTCCGCCAACGTCCCACCATTGTCTAAGACCATCTGCTATCCGCCATGGCAACTCCACAGTTCCTAAACCAACACTCAACTTCACGAGCACAAAAAAGGAAATACAAGTTAAACTGTCTACAAACAAATCTTCCTGGAAGAGAGTCAAAATTACGACAACTGTAAATGGCTTTTCACAGACGGGTCTCTACGAAATGGCACGGCTGCCTTTGCCACTGGTACCGGAACTACAATGTCAACTGCATCGGCGTACGGATACCGCCAAACATATCCAAGCCCACAAATTTAACACACGAACATCTACTCAAAGGATCTGCAGCACCAGCATGCAGATTGGAGCAGTCATTACGCCCGAACACATCCTTACACACTGTCCACACTACAACCATATCAGAGCCCGAATGTTCACAGAAACATCACCCTCCGATAGTTTAAAATTACCATCATCTCAAAATATCAATATAATTTGCACTTTTCTCAAACACTGTAAGTTATTAGATCTAATATAATCAACCCATAGAGTCGAGGGTCCAGTTACTAGCACTCTAAGCACCACTCAAACCTCAAAAATAACCACTTAAGAGGTTCGTGATCAGAGCGTGTGTCGAAATTGATGCCAAACAATTAGGGTCTGAAATAATTTGTTGACCAGACAATAGCTAATAGCTCTTTTTCGGTAGCGGAGTATCGCATTTCAGTATCACTGAGAGTTCCACTGGCAAAGGAAATAGGATGCGAATTTTGTTGTAATACGGCACCTATCGCTACGTCGCTAATGTCTGTGACTAGTTAAATAGGCTTCTCAAATGTGATAATGGCCTTTAGCTTGTGAAACGAGTTAAAAAAGTTTGGATTATTTGGATTTAAGCGAGCACCCTTTTTAAGCTATTTAACCATCGTGAAGGTAACTTGTGCATAATCGCGAATGAACTTTCGATAATATTCAGTGATGCCAAGAAAAGATTTCATTTGTTTGATAGTTCTCGGAAGGAGTATCTTAAGTATGCTTTTTATCTTTGCCGGATTTGGTTTCACTCCTAATGATTTCAACAAATGGCCTAAATATAAAGTTTCCTTTGAGAAAAACTTTCATTTTGTTATTTGTAGTCTTAAGTTTGCGTTTTGCAATTTAGACAGTAACTGGTTTATACTAGAAATATGCACTAGATAGTTAGTTACAAATATTAGGATGACATCCAGGTGAACTACACAAATTTTGTTTATAAGGTCTTTCAAGACCTTATTTATGAGTCGCTGGAATGTAGCACGATCATTCTTAAGTCCAAAAGGCATACAAATATACTCATGACGCAGCATATCGGCTATTTGCCTGTATGTCTCTCGCTCATGCACTTGAGGATAGCGGTAAATTTTTGCATATATTGGTTTCTCGTTATTTGTTCTAATTTCATGTTCGACAAGTTTTGTATAAGATAGAATATCTTCTTCATAAAATATGAGATCATTAAATAATTTCAGAATTTGTACGAGAGCCAACTTTTCCTCACAATTTAGGTCTTCAAACAGGTGGTCTGGTTTTTCCGGCCTTTCTCAATCTCTTGGCTCGTGTGTCTTTTCATTTTTGCTCAAGAGAAAGGGACCTAAAGTTTAACGCCGAGTCCGAACGGCAAAGTTTTTGAGAAGCTTTTTCATGGCTACATACTCTACAAGTGGCGCCAGCAGCTGTAAAGGTGACCTTGTGCGTAAAAGTTTTTAAAGAAAAACTTTTTAATTATTATTATTATTAATTACACAGGGCAACAGCCATTTCGGTCTGGCCTTCTGGATGCAAAATTCAGTTCCTGTTCTGTGCCCTGATTCCAAAACTGGTCTCGGTTTTTTTCCATCAGCTCTTGTTTGCGAGAAATCGCGGAAAACCCATTTTGCTGTTTTTTTACCTTATGGAAAATTATGAGGGTCACACCAAGCACAAATTTGAAGGTTTATAAGTTTTATGCGGTACTACATACATCAATGCAGCCATAAAAAATCAAGCGAGCAGCATCAGCAAACCCGAAAGTGACTAAATTGGACCTTGAAGATAATTTTTTCTCAATTTATAGCAAATTTTTCAAAATTAACCGTCATCCACAACCTAGTGCATAAATCGTAAAATTAAAACAACTATTTTAGCATATAGCCTAACACATCCGCTATTTTTACGAATTTTGTTGCACTTTTATAAGCTTGTTGGACTAAGCTACAGCCGTTTTTTCACGAAAAAGTGAATTAAATTTTGTGGCAGGACTACTTGATTAATTCACAAAATGTGTATAGGAAATATGAAAAGGCTACTCGATTTAGCATAGTTCTTACATTAATAGTCAAACAAATGTACAATAACATTCCGGCAGTACTAGATTAAAAAAAATGTTCCCCAAAGTTGAAATTTTTTTGTTTTAATTTGATTTAATAATCGTTTTTTTGTGGTCTACCTAACAGTATGTCACCACTTTTTTTTAAATCTAGTACTGCCGGAATGTTATTGTACATTTGTTTGGCTATTAATGTATGAGCTATGTTAAATCGAGTAGCCTTTTTATATTTCCTGTACTGCCGGAATGTTATTGTAGATTTGTTTGACTATTAATGTAAGAGCTATGCTAAATCGAGTAGCCTTTTAATATTTTCTATACACATTTTGTGAATTAATCAAGTAGTCCTGCCATAAAATTTAATTCACTTTTTCGTGAAAAAATGGCTGTAGCTTAGTCCAACAAGCTGATAAAAGTGCAACAAAATTCGTAAAAATAGCGGATATGTTAGGCTATATGCTAAAATAGTTGTTGTAATTTTACAATTTATGCACTAGGTTGTAGATGACGGTTTATTTTGAAAAATTTGCTATAAATTGGGAGAAATTATCTTCAAGGTCCAATTTAGTCACTTTCGGGTTTGCTGATGCGGCTCGCTTGATTTTTTATGGCTGCATTGATGTATGTAGTACCGCATAAAACTTATAAACCTACAAATTTGTGCTTGGTGTGACCCCCATAATTTTCCATAAGCTAAAAAAACAGCAAAATGGTTTTTCCGCGATTTCTCGCAAACAAGAGCTGATGGAAAAAAACCGAGACCAGTTTTGGAATCAGGGCGCAGAACAGGAACAGAATTTTGCATCGACAAGGCCAGACCTCACAAAAGTGGTCATTTTGTTGCCCTGTGTTATTATTGTTTGATCTTGGTGTATAGTAATTGTTTTGCCTGACATGGACATTGGATTGTACAGTATTATTGTTTTGTTGTTCATAAGAACCTTAAATGCCGTGTCTCGTAACGTTATTTAAATTCTGATTTCGGTTAGTATAAGCAAAGCCTAGCTTAACAAAATTGGCCTAATTTTTTATCCAACCCTCGTTTTCGAGTGCATAAAAAGCTTCTCGAAAGGTAGTAACATTCCTATTTACGATAATAGTCGCCAAATTTATAGGAATTTTAGTTTGAAAGGTTTGTAAAACGACTTTCTCTATGTTAGAAGGCTAAACTCAGTTGGCTTCTCCGAGTCATACTCATACTTTTTATTCATCTTACCTAATTATTATTATGCTGAGACGCGGTGCGACTTTCTTTTGCTTCATAACACAAGACGTGAAAGGGTAAATGCAATTGAATGGTTCTTGTGCCGAATAATGAACTGTGATGCAGTGTAGCGTTTTGCATCTATCTGCCCAACATTGTTAGAAAGCATCATAAATGCTTTTTCCCATAAGACATTTGAAAATCAAGATCGCTGGCCTATTTAAAAATGTTGCATTAATTTAAAGTTATTGAGGAATGCTTTTGAAAAATTGTCAGTCAATTTATATGTAAGTTAACATTTCTGCCTTTTTAGACAAATGTAGAACTCCACAGCATACTAAGCTGTGACTAATTGAAAAGAAATTGCTCTGAAAGCATATAGAGAAGTCTAGCTAGAAGCAATATTCCGCTGACACTGTTAAATTTATTAGCGATCCGCTGTGTCATTTTCCAATCCCACTGATACATTTTTATATTGGTATGGATGTCTCATGAGTCGAACAGTGTGAACCCAGCCTTAGTATAAAATCCGCAAATACTTAGATTTAGAAAAACTGAAAATGCAGTTTGGTCTATTTTTATCTCTAGTTTCTCGCCTATGTGGACTTGTTCAAGGGTACGGTCAAATGTGGAACCCAATTTCGCGGTTTTTTATCGAATGTTACCATCACTTGGGGACATTTTTTATTGGTCAGTATCTTAATTAATAGAAAATCTTAGACAATTTTAGCAGAATTTTCACAATTTTAGCTCTTACTTTGTTTTAACAAGCAACAAATGTTGTAATTGTGTGTTGCTAGTATAAAAGTGTCCATTAAACGCGATCCTGACGTGGACAGGAAAAGCTGGGTATGAGCAACGCCTCATTTCTGAGGGCTATAGTTTTCCATTTTATTGGTCCCTTTCATGTGTTTTACCAAAAGTAGGATTTTGTCGCACTGTGTAATACAGCGAGTAATCCGCCAAAATAAGCACGAATATTAGCATCCACTGGTCTTTAAAATCTGAGCATACAGGTCATAATAGCTCTCCTTGACGCCGAAGTTCTTCACAAGTCCAGCCTGCACCTCCTGCCAACATGGAGATTCGCCCAAAGTTCTGAGCATATGAAGACAGAAGTTGTCTTTTTGTTGCTATTTTTTCTTTATTTCACAAGATGGGGACGGTTGCCATTTGCAGATTTTTTCAGCTGCACTGTTGATGCTTCGAGAATCACGGAGATCAAAGACAAGTTCGGTCGATTCCACGAAAATGAATTTGAGTTAATTAAATTGTTTTTGCAGTTGAGTTTTTGGCAGAGCTCTGAAATAACAGTTGATCGTTTTTCATTTTTGGGTATACGCACTAACATAACCATAAAAAAACATACATGCTTGCTCTCTCTCTCTGAGCAGAACACTTTGTTTGACTTTGTTTTTGTCTTCGGTTGTTCTCAGTTGAGCTATTCTTGTTACGCTCTTTCAATGACAATTTTTAGAGAGCGAATCGATTGAGTGCTAGCATACTGAGAGTCAGTAGATGAGCAAATCAATGAAATGATCAACGTCGTAAACGGTCATTAATTCTTTAATTGCCTTGTTGCCAATATACATGCATACACATACGTAGGTTGCTATATATATTTCTGGCCTAATAATGAAAACGCGAATATATTGATGATCAAAAATGGTTTTATTGTTTTTCAAAGTATTCTCCAGCAAGATTTATACACTTTTGCATGCGCTCAAACCAATTGTCGAAGCACTTTTTGCACTCCGTGTCTCACCGCCAAAACATGGTTTTTGAACTTTTCAACAGCATCTTCTGGCGACGAAAATCGTTGACCACGCATTTTTCCCTTGATGTGCGGGAATAAAAAGAAGTCATTGGGTGCCAAGTCAGGGCTGTACGGCGGATGACCCATCAATTCGACGTTTTGGGCGGTCAAAAAGGCGCTAATGTGAGCTGATATGCGAGAGCTCGCATTGTCATGGTGCACAATGATCTGTCTTTACTTGTTCGTTTCTCGAATTTCTCCGAAGACTTCAGGCAAACAAATTGTGCTGTACCACTCAGAATTGACCGTCCTACGTTGCTCAAGCGGAACAGTCGCCACATTACCAGTTTTACCGAAGAAACAGGCGACCATTTGCTTCGAAGTGCTTCTTCCACGAACGACTTTTGTTGGATTTGGCTCGTCTTCGTAGACCCACACGGTCGATTGCTGTTTTGTTTCGGGCTCATAAGCATAGATCCATTCGTCACCTGTGACTATCTTATAAACGTCTTTTGAAGCACCGCGATTATATTTTTTCAAAATTCCTTTGCGCCAATCCACACGAGCATTTTTTTGATCGAATGTCAAATTTTGCGGGATCCAACGAGAACAAACCTTTTTTACGCCCAGGTGTTCATGCAATATCGAATGTATGCTGGTGGAAGAAATGTATTATCAGTTCACGCACGGCATCAATTTTTTCTGGCACAAAGACTGTTTTTGAACGACCTTCGTCTTCAAGCGAGCGTCGCCCGCGATTGAATTCATAAAACCGATTTGTCACAGTGCTATAGGAAGGTGCTTCATCGCCATACAAAGATTTAAGTTCATCGTTGCACTCTTGTCGTGATAATGCACGTCGAAAGTTGTAATCGGTTATCGATATCAAACGTGGTCACACATGAAAGAGTTGTATGGAGTTTTTATCGATAAAAGTCCTGACTTTTTTTGGGAAAAGGCCAATTGGTTCTAAAATGGCTAGAAGTGACCTAGGCTAGAAACTTAAATAGCAACCCACGTACATACATATACATACAGAGCACAGAGCGAAGCTGCAAATGGAGGTCTTGCATAGATGGCAAGACAGGTGGCAAAGATCTGTCAAAGGACGATGGACGCACAGGCTGATCCCTAATATCGGGCCTTGACTGACCAGAAGACACGGACAGGAGACATACTATGTGACACATCTCCTGGTTCAAGCACGCGGACGACCTAACTGCCCAGACTATAATGGGCAGTCGGTCATACAACACGCAGAACATGTTTTCTTTGATTGGCAGTTGTCCAGGACACCAGCCGTTTGCAACCTGGTGAATATAAAGCTTGAGTCAGAACAAAATTGGTCTGCAGTTTGCAATATGGCCACAACTATATTCCAAAAACTGCGCTACGCAGAAAGAGTGCGTAATTCTAATACATAGGAGAGAATCCTAGGTTCCCCCTGGCGAAGAAATACCTAAGGGTGGTTCCGCCGGGAATAGGGATGGGGGTGGACTGTTTAGTTGGTGCGGTAACTCAAGACCGACACTTTGGTTGCTGCATTCTGGCGCCAATCCGGCTGTCAAGATTTCAACCACCGCTACACAAAAAAAAAAAACCACACATATACATATATATAAAAGAGTTCAACTTGGACTGACTGGTGACCGTCGCACCTCCCAATCCATAGGAAGCTAAACTTTTTACAGTAGTTTAATCTTATTTTGAATGTAAGTACTAAGGCGGGGATTTAGAAAATTCTGCCGGGAAATGTGGAAAATTCGGAGAAAACTGTTGTATGAAACTTTTTTGTTTTTCATCGGATCAGGTTGAAACTCATTTAAAAAATTTCAAAATAATAATTCAACAATGACTACATATATTAACTTTCCGGAAAATTTATCTACTACACCCCCTGGGTGGCAACTGGATTGAAATGCCTAAGGTATAATTTTCTAGCTATAAGCTCCAAACTCATTCTGAAAGCTAAACATACCCAAATATTATCTTAAAATTTTGGACAATCACCCACAACCGGATATTGGCCGAAAAACTGTTGTATAAAACTCGTAAGTTTTTCATCCGATTAGCTCCAAATTTAATTGTTATTTAGAGTATTCACGACAACTTGCTTAATAGATGATAACCTGTTTAAAAATGAAATCTCCAACAACAAAATGTACTACCGATATATAAGCTGACATCACCAGCCCAGAGCTGGGTCATGTGGTTGCCTGGTTAAAATTCAATTTCAGTGTTGGTAAACATTACAAACAGTGCTGCCCATTGAAAGCCAGAATTGTAATATTTTGTTGATAATGCGCCACTATTTCATAAAGCACACTAAGCTGGCACTTCCACCTTGGTGGCAATGGTGTAGAGGTTAAGGTGTGAGACTGAAAGTCAACAAGACCTGAGTTCAAATTACAGTAAGGTCAGTCTATATAATTAATTCCTTTTTTTTTTGTTCTTCAATAACCTTTTACCGATTGTAATTACAGAATATACTATCACATATTATTTAAAGCTATTATCTTTTAGTATATTTACAAAATTCCTAACTTACATTTTTTTAATATAATTAATTATTTTAATTAATAATCAAGATATTTACACACAAGTGTGATCACGACAGATGAAGATTAAATATTATTTTTCAACAGGTTATCAAATAAGCAAGTTGTCGTGAATACCCTAATTATTATTTTGTTATGAAGAGCTTTGAAAATAAGCATGGAGCTGATCGTTTTCCGACTTTGCAGGCGCATTTCCGGTGGCCAGCAGCCACCCGTCCAAACTCCCAAACAGACGCCTCACTCACATACACGCATACAAACGCAAAAGACTTTTTGATTATTGTGTCGCAGCGGAACGGTCAGGTACTACTCATTACCAAAGAGAAACAAGAAAACCGGTTTTTGGTTGAGCGCTGACTGATTTATTCAAAGAGTCTGCAAATAAGGGTTAGTTTTGGACTACGAAAAAGAGTCAACTGTTATTTGCGAGCTCTGGTTTTTGGTATAGCTTTGGGGCGGCAAGAATCAACTTCAGTTCATTCAATTTGGGTTAGATCTTCACTCTGCGATTTTTTTTCTGTGCGCTTGTCAAACCACGTTTTGCACTTATTACTTTAATTTACTTAAGTAAATATAAAGATTTATTGGCTACTACCGGCTGCGCCAGTTATGTCACCGATTTTGAGATGGACTGTCCTCCGATTTGAGGAAACCAATTTAATTTTACGAAACCAACAATTTGTGTTATGTCCGGAGACTTCAACTTCAGCTTGACGAGTGGCTTGATAGAAAGAGGTCCACAAAGAGAGAGGAAAAATATAAAGAAGTAGAAAGGTGGAACCAGAGTGGAACCATTAACTAGTTTGTAACTCGCGCAGCCAATTTCGAGTCTCTTTACTTGAGTGAATTGATGCATAATCATGTTGGAAAATGTATTTTTTATCTGGGTTCTTTCTAAAAACCGGTAATAAATTCATATGCACTCCTGTATAGTCGGCGGAGTTAAAATGGCAAATTGTGAAGGCTAGCTCCAGTGTGTCCCCCTCCAAAATATATTTTTGAGAAATACAGTGGCTCTCTGCGCAAATCTCTCCAGTAGTGGTTAAAACAATTAGGACCATCCAAATTAAATTTTTTCATTAGAAAAGAAAGATTCATTTTTGAATAATCCAAATGCAAATTCCCGGCAAGCCGTCTTATGGCGGTCAGTAAGCTTTGGAGCGGTTTTCATACGCCGGCTTTCGAACACTCTTGACTGAGAAAGTGTTTGATAAATGGTTTGCCTACACATCTAAGCCGCAAGAGTGGATAATTTAATTGGCGCTGACCATACTGTTGCTTGCTGTTGACACAACATGACGCTTGTGTCTCTCGCTTAGCTTCTGTCTTTTCCTGAGTTTGTGATATCCCGTACCCTTCACCTTTTTTCAAATAATTCCGCACAACTTTGGCAGATCTGCCAATTTTCTTAGCAATTAACATTTGACAAGCATGTATCTTTATAAGCCTTAATTTGGCCATTTCGCTTTCTACCAAGCGTTTTCCTCTTCTCATTGTCTTTAAAATTTTAAAGCCTTCCTCTTGAAACGAAAATATTTTATGAAAAAGCTCGTTCCGATCAGCTCTTTTAGTCCAAAGTTAAAAAAAAGCTCACCACGGCTAAATTAATGGGCACCCTAAAAAGGACAAAAACTAATATAAAGGTTCACATATGGAAAAAAAGTTGTTGTTGTAAGTCTTAAATTCGTAGTTTTTGTTGTTGATTCTTTCCTCATTTTTAGTTTTCTTCATTTCGCCCGATTCATGCAACTACACTTAAAAAAAATTCCGCTAATTTAATGAGCGTGTAACATACTAGCTTATACCCTCGGCATTGCACTTGTGTAAATAATAAAGTTTTTTCAATAATATACAATTTTCCTTGAAAAGTACCCCAATAGCCCCCCTACGGAAGACTACCTTGACGTGGGCTCAGTAGGTGTAAGGTTGGTTTACCTTGCCTCATTTTGTGTCATTTTGAATCAAATTCCTGTCATTTTCCAAGCAAAACATTTGTCATTTTTTTGGCATTTGTCATTTTATGCCCCAATGTAAACCCAACATAAGGAACCTAAGAGCAATGACGGCGGTAGCTTAGACTACCGGGAGGGCCACCCATGCCAATAAGGTCGAGGGGGAACACTGAAGCTAAGAGTAGTCCAACCTGGCGGCTAGGGGAAAAACGCTTTCAACAGGATAGAGGATTATATGGAAGAAGTTACGATACACGGAGCGGATCAGGGTGACAATGCAGGCCCCACGGCGTCGCAATCCAGCAACTGCAGCTCCAGTGTGGGGGTGAACGACTTGGCCCCCATACCGCGTAATACAGCAAGTGAAATGGATTTTTAGCCAGTGGTCGGGAATGGCAAATTCAGATTAACCGGCTTGTCAATGACAGACGAAGAGCTCGCGCTTGTGCCCATGCCTGTCGGAGGCGGGTCATCGAACGAGAAGGTGCCTATACCGGCCCTGGCTCCACCGAGGAGTAGAATGACACTTTCCAGCACAAAAAGCGCTTCGGATACAAGGTTTCCCTCAAGTATCTAAGGACACTTGAAGGCCGCACTCCGGAATCACTGAACGCGAGGGAGAAGGCGTTGAAGAGCAAGCACGAGTACAACGTGCGGAGCTACAACCGGCTATCCAAGGATGGAACGGACCAGGCGCAAGCGCATAGTACAAAGGCCCAGGCGGAAGCACCGACAACCTCGAAAGCGGTCAAAGCAGCCGCAGAAGAAAAAAAGCAGCACCGTAAAAGACCGGATGGCGGAAAGGGTGGTAACTCCAAACGACAACGCTCCGACGACTCATCAAAGACTCCAGAGAACAAGCGACCAAGACCAGAAGAACTTCTGGCTAACTTAAGCTCGAAGCCGGAACTCCAGGTCGCCATTATCGATCGGATCTATTTTATCCATTTCAGCATATAGCCCAACATCTATTCTAATTATGTGCAGTTTTTTGCATTTTTACCAGTTTATTTGGAGAAGCTACAGCCTGCTTAAGCCAAAAACACATATTTCATTTTATAGCAGGCCAACTAGATTCTTTCTCCAAATTTGTATAGGAACTGTGAAGAGGCTACTTGATTTATCATAGAATTTTATTTATTTACAAGCAGATGTACATTTTTTATAAATTTTGTGTGGAATCAAGTATCGTGCGATCGAGTTAAATGTCACACTCAGCCTTTGCATGCTGTTCGCATCACTGCTGCCAAATATTTCCACACCGAAAAATAGCGTCGAAATGAGGCATGTCTTAGCTGCAAGAAGGCTGAGATCGAGAGGAATGAGTTTTTGAGTAAGCGACAACTGCCTAAGAAAACCGTATGCCCAGAAGCTCTCGTAATGTGGTTGCTCCACGTTAAGGTATTATTAAATTAGATTCCCAGGTTAGTAGTATCCTCGGAATATTCCAGCGAAACATTGTTTACAGTCAGCTTAGGCAGTTACTCACATTTGTGGCTAACATTTATTATAAGCCATTTTAATTTTTTTTGGATTTAGTCCCAATCCATTCGCCTTAGCACCAATCACTAATTTTAATAAGTTCCCTATTACAAACTCTAATACATTCATTAATTTCACATAACGGTCGACTTACAAAAAGTTGGACATCATCAGCATACAAATGGACATCACAGACTAACAGACAAACCAGGAAGGTCATTGATATGCAAAGAGAAATGTAGAGGTTCAAGGACAGAATCTTGAACAACACCATAGGACAGACTTAAGAAACCTGACATGGACGTCCCAGAAGCCAATGATTGATTTCTGTCACACAAATAAGTTTTAATAAGACGCGTTGCAGTTAAGGAGAAGTTCTATCGATTTTTTAGCTTGATACTTAATATATTGTGGTCAACTGTGTAGAAAGCCTTACTATAATCTAGTAAGCCTAATAATGCAACATTGTTATTGTCAGTCTGAATTCGGATGTCCAATCTTTAAAATCGCCGTCGAGCAGCTCGTGTACTTTTGATAACCGGATTGTAGTTGGCTTAGCAACGAATTGGTTAATACAAATTTCTTAATCTGCTTAGCCATAAGTTGTTCAAAAACTTTATCCAAAAAAGGGAGAATGACTTTTAGGACATATTCATGAATATCACATGAACTTACACACAAAAAGCTAAATCTATTATCACACAGGGGTTCTGCAGGTACGTTGGTATTAACAAATCTTTGGTTTAGTGCTTCAACGTCCAAGTTATTTTCTAAGGGCGGCTTAGCTTTTCCTACTCCTAAGCTCTTCAATTCTTTACAAGTCTGATTAGGAGTTCTTGAATTATTAAATTTGGTTCTAATATAGTTATACTCGGCAGAGCTTATCGCTCTTGTAACTTTTTTCCCTAAAATTTTAAACTCCGTAAGTAGGTTGTCGGTTTTGTAGCGTTTCCATCATTTGTATGCTATGTGTCACAACTTAATTTGGGTTTTAATGTGTGAACTGAACCAGGGGTTTTGCGTTTGTTTATTGATTATACTTTTTAGAGGTACAAATTCATAAAAAAGATGCTCTATGTTCGTGTTCAAAATGTACATTTGGTCATTAGCAGTTGTCATATTGTATACGGATCTCTAGTCGCAATTGTTGAATTCTGTTAGTAGTCGTAATCAATTGATTTGAAGTTTCTAAACGTAATTAAAAGGTCAGAACAGTCTAGGGGAAATTCATACGTTTGCGTTTTATTTTAAGAAATATTTACTTACTTTACTAAATGTTCTTTCCGAAAAATTTTAGTGCTGGTTAAGTGTTGAATTTAAAATTTTGAACTTAAGAACAAATGTTTTGCCTTGCTCAAAAAGCTCCACTTTGCAAAAAATAAAGTCTCCAGTGCTCCATCGAGAAAAAAGATCCATTATGAAGCGTGTGCTCCAAAAGTGGCAACCCTGGTTGTAGTTTCGCCAATTAAACTGGTAAAATTGCAAAACAATCGATTAATTAGAATAGATGTTGGGCTTTAGCTGAAATGGATAAAATTGAAATCCACCAACTGTTATAGCTTCAAAACGATGATTAATTTTTTAAAAATAGCCAATAATCGAGAAACGTCTGACTTCAGAGATCAATTTGATCCCTTTCGCATGGTCGAATATTGGGCGTTTGGTTTTTTACAGAAGCATTGATATGTCGAATAGGAAAGATAAATTCTGAAATTTTTGACTATTGTGACCACAAGAAATTCGTGAGGGTAAAATGCACAAAAAATCATGTTTTTCGCATTATATTGTAAACAAGAGCTGATGGAACAAAACCGATGATGCAGTTTTATTCAGTTATATAATCTGTTGAAGATAGGGCTGCACCAAGAACACTGTTGCCCTGTGTAATCTTACAGCAGCTGTGCAACTAAAGTTTAAGGAGAAGAGAAAAACATATGAATTACATGGGGACCTCAAAGCTGCTTTTTACAACGTACCAATAAAATTTGTTAGTATATAAATTAAAAATTATGGAAAATTTCTTGCAAGCAGTATATGCGGATACAAAAACAGTTGTATGGAATGGAAAAGCAATGTCTCCAGGGCATGGGTAAGACTGGAATGTTTGCTTCTACCTATTTTTTTCGCTTTAAAGAAGGTCTAGTAAAAATAAATCCATTATTATACCCTTGCAGAGGGAATATTAAAATTGTCACGATGTTTGTAACGCATAGAAGAAAGCATCTCCGACCCCATAAAGTATATATATTCTTGATTAGCATGACGAGCTGAGTCTATATAGCCAAGTCCGTCGGTCCGTTGGTTCGTCCGTCTGTTTTTATAATATCTCCTCCCCTCAGTTTTAAAGCTATCTTGACCAAACTTTGCAAAACGTCTTTAAATACACATAGGCTGCACATTTGTCGGAATCGGCCGGATCGGATGACTATAGCATATAGCTCCCATAGGAACGATCGGTCAAAAAACTAGTTCTATTGAGAAAAACTTTTTTGTATTCCATCGTTGCGTCACCAATCGTAGAACTTATTAGTTTTTTATATGGAAAGTTTGAATTTTCCAATGAAAGGGAGATTGCCTCCTTTAAAGTAAGTGTTCCGGATTCAATCTTTAGCACAGTTTGTTCTAAAGATTTTTGGCCGGATTATTTGTAAATTAAAGAGTTTAGAACCAAAAAGAAAAATCGGCCTCCTATCTAAACCTTCTGGCGCCTCTATTTCTGCTGTTGCGTCAAAAAACTAATTTCCTCCTTTCTACTTGCATATCAAAATGTTCGAAGACTTAATTCTAAACTTTCTAAACTTTTTGTAGACAGTGTAGCTTTTGATTTTCAAATTATTGTTCTTACTGAGACGTGGTTAAAACCAGAGACTCATAACTCGGCAGTCTTTCCCACAAAATACCCCACTTATAGATGTGATCGTCCCTCTCGTGTGGGTGGTGGGGTTTTAATTGCTGTGGATTCCGGCCTCTCGTCGGAACAAACACAATCTTTAATTTCACATGAAATCGAATTTTTAAGTGTAAAAGTTACTTTTCCTAATTTTTCTGTTTTTATTACTTGCTCCTATATTCCTCCACAATCCGATACTACTATTTACGATTATCACCTATCCGCCATTCAGTCAGTCTCTTCACTGCTATTAAACAGTGATCTTTTGATTGTTCTTGGCGACTTGAATTTGCCTGAAGTCGGGTGGTCAACAAATGATGAATCAACCGCGCTCCTACCTTCGAAATCCCATGATTTTATCGATGGACTTCTTGAGTTGTCCCTTGTACAGGTTAATCCTATTCACAACTCGATAAACAGATCACTTGATTTGATTTTTTTGTTGGATCCCTCCAGCAATGTTGCATCTAGAATTGACCCAATAGTACTTCCAGAAGACCCTTTTCATCCTACATTGGACCTTACCATTGATTTGCCTTCCCGTGTGTGCTCTGATTCTACGATTTCAACAGCTAGATCCAGTTGTTTTCGAAAAACTGATTTTATAAAGCTTAACAATCTTATTCTGCATACCGATTGGTCCCAATTGTACAGATATTGATGTTGCCATTAAACTTTTTTATGATTCCTTAAATTCACTTTTTGATGTTTGTGTTCTACTTGAGCAACCTCGCTGTCCTGATAGGCCTCCGTGGTTCTCGAAGGAATTATCAAACTTGAAGAACATGAAGTCGAGGTATTTTAAAAAATATAAAAAATCGGAAAAGTCGTCGAATTTCTCCCGGTATGTGGTTGCCCGTTCAAATTTCAAAGTGCTTAATGCACAATGTTATAAAGATTATCTTAGCCCTTGCAGGCTTTAATTCTCGCAAGATCCTAAGCAATTTTATTCCTTTGTTAATTCTAAGCGCAATTCTTCCACCTTACCCTCTTCTGTGCTTTATGGTAATGAGAATGCAAATACTGATCAGGCCATAGCCGATTTGTTTGCGGAGTTTTTTAAATCTACCTACTCGACGTCTAGGTACAGTGCGAATCAATCATATCCTTACCAGTTACATGAATCAAATTGCATTTTTAGCCCCGTTATAACTGAAAGTTCGCTCCTTTGCGATCTTAGCTCAGTCAAACCTGTGTACGCACCTGGTCCAGATGGAGTACCTGGTTGTGTCCTTAGGTACTGTGCTGAATCACTGTGTAAGCCTATCCATAGATTATTTAAATTGTCTGTTGAGTCATCTTCCTTACCAATGTTATGGAAGGAATCTTTTATCATTCCTCTTCATAAAAAGGGCAATAAGTCCGATGTTGAAAACTATAGGGGTATTTCCAAGTTGTCTGCAATTCCTAAAACTTTTGAGAAAATTATAACATCTCAACTGCAACATTTGTGTAGTTCCATTATTTCACCTTTCCAACATGGATTTGTGAGACGTAGATCTACCACCACTAACTTCTTATCCTTAGTGATAAAAGGGTTCTTAAGTAAAAATGCAAGCTGACGTCATTTATACTGATTTTAGTAAAGCATTTGATTCTGTAAACCACTCCTTGCTGCTTCACAAACTGAGCCTAATTGGATTTCTAATCTTCTTACTTGGATTTCTCAGTACCTAAGTGCTAGAACCCAAAAGGTTCTATTTGGAAATTCATATTCTAAGTGTATCCAAGTTACTTCTGGACATAGCTGTTAAATTCGGATTACGATTGGTAATCAATTAGATTATATATAAAAAATAATTTAATGACTATATAATCCGTTGTAAAAAAATGTCTGATTACTAATTGATTACGATTAGAAATAATAAAACAAAAATCGGGATTATTTGAAATTACGACAAAAAATCAAAACTATTCAAAAATAATCAAAAAAAATAGTTCGACTACTTTCAAAGATTAGTTTTTATTACTTTCAAAAAATAGAAATAGAAATGACATTTCAACAAAACAAAATGAATCAAATTGAAACAAAAAGCTAGGAAGTTCCGGCTGTGTAAGTTATACATAGACTACACCCTGTAGTTCGGCCGCAATTATTATTTTTTTTTTTTGAATTGTCTGGTACTTGAACTCACAACTTTGGGTAGTTTGAATGCATCTTAGCACATTCGGCTACCTGCCCTCGCGCGTGGGGCGCAGCTAAATGTAACATAAATGCGTGCAGCACTGAAAGTAGTCGGACGATGATAGCTCAGGGGTTAAGACCGTTGCCCAGAAATACCGAGGTAGTGGATTCAAATCCTAAGTTTTTTTTTTCTTATTTTATTTTTTTATTTGTGGTGTTTTAAGCCATTTATTTTATATTTAAAATCACACACGCACACGACACAACACCAATGCCGAATTTGTCCGTGCTGCCGCATACTCATTGCATCACCCGCTGCATAATCTGTCGTTAACGACAGAGTAGTGACTTGACCCCAGCAGAGCAACAGGGTAGTATCAGGATCTTAGACATTTTTTAAGATAATACCGTGTTTCTAGCGTGTTGGAGCATCCTTTTTAATGCAAAAATGGAAAATTACAGAGGCCGCCCTTTTGAAGGATTCTTTTTGTTTTATAGTTAATAAAATGTCAAACAGATAAATTTAATTATCAGTTGTAGGGGACGCGACAAGGACATTTAGTTTTAACTAAAAATACTCATACGCCTCGCGAGCAACAGAAATAATTTAAATAATCAAGACATTACTACATTGTTCTGTTTGTCAATTTTTAAAATCTGTCAAAATATTTCCATTGTATTTAGAGAATTTGTCAAATATGAATTTAAGCTTCTTCTGAATTACTTAATCTATAGCCCACCGGGTAGAGCGGCATGTCAGACCCTGACGTTCGCATGGGGGCGGCGATGGTTCGAATCCAAGTTTTTTTGTTTTTTTATACCCGTTACTCGTCGTAGAGTAAAAAGGGGATACTAAGTTCGTGCAAATGTATGTAACAGGCAGAAGGAAGCATTTCCGACCCCATAAAGTATATATATTCTTGATCAGCATCAATAGCCGAGTCGATATAGACATGTCCGTCTGTCCGTCCGTCAGTCTGTCCGTCAGTCCGTCTGTCTGTATGAACACCTAGATCTCAGAGACTATAAGAGCTAGAGCTACCATTTTTTCAGTGTAGACGTGTATTGTCTGCACGCAGATCAAGTTTGTTTAAAATTTTTGCCACGCCCCCTCCCGCCCCCGCAATATGAAAAAGCCTCATATCTCCCACAATTTTGAAAATACATTGTTAAAACCTTCTAGACATATATTTCAATCATCATTACCTACCGATCCGCCATACATAATTTCTTGATCACATGAACAATAGAAAAGTTCCCGCCCCCGCAATTTGAAAAATACCTAAAATCTCCCACAATTTTGAAAATGGATTGTTCGGACCTGCCAGACATACATTTTAATCATCATTTTCTATCGATCCGCCATACAACATTTTTCGATCAGATGAACGATAGAAGAGTTGCCATCCAAGCAATTTGGAAAATATGTCATATCTCCCACAATTTTGAAGACAGATTATTCGAACCCTCTTGACATATATTTTAATCATCATTACTTATCGATCCGCCATACATCATTTCCCGATCAGATGAGCTATAGTAGAGTTGCCACCCCCGCAATTTGGACATGTTGTGATCTAATAAAATATTCTTAAATAAACCTTACCCTGAGTAACGGGTATATCGAAGTCGAGCAGGGCCGACTTCAACTTACGCTCTCGTTTTTTTGTGTAAATGTCATTTCATTTTTATTTATTTTTAAATAATCAAAAATAACACTAGTTTACAAAAATAAAAAAAAATAAAGACCCATTGAAGCTGTTAATTTTTAATGATGTACTTTGGAATGCTGAGCTCAAAAATTAAATTAAAAAATTGTTGTATGGATACGTTTTTGAGTTCGAATTTTTTTCAGTTTTTTCGGTAGGTACCCTTACATTTTATGACATATCTCGAGATAGAAACTTAAGATGTCGTCAAGCAAGGTATTAATCTAAAGGGTATGCAATTCAAATTCAAATTTCAATAATCTAGTTGAAGATCATTTTCCAATCGGTTTAGTAGATAAAATGCTACAAGCAAAAATATTTCGAAAAAATCGATTTTTTTCTCAAAAACGTGCAAATTTTGTTTTCCTAAAATCTGTAAAAGGCTGAAACTGATAAAAATAAATTGTTTTTTTCTTTTGTTCTTACGAATAGCACTTCTACGAAGAAAATAAGGCATTGGTAAAGAATATCTATGGATAAATAAAGGAGCTGTGAGCAATTGAGTACAAGTACTAACAGTCAAATTTCATTGTTTTATGTATTAATTAAAAAATATTTTTATTTTTTCTTCGTTTTTGGCCTTGCTGTTAATTTTTTTTCTGTGATTTGGCTTCTATTGGAACTCTTACATTGAGCAAAACGCAAAGTAAAAAAAATTTTTTTTAATATACACGTAAAATAGTCAAATTTCACCACTAGTTGTTTCACACAATTGCTTACAACTTCGCTATTTATCCACAGATTTTCGTCATCAACGCCTTATTTTCTTCGTTATAGGGCAGTTTGTAAGAATAAAAGAAAAAACCATTTTTTGATTGTTATTTTCAACCATTTATAGATTTTAGAAAATCAAATTTTTTACGTTTTTGAGAAAAAAATCATTTTTTTTCTAAATATTTTTGCTCAAATCTCAGGATTCATACAGGCATCAGGATGGACCTAGCCCCACAATATGTTCCTACAATAATGGAACTATATAAAAAAGTTGTAAAAAAATTTTAGGCCCCATAAATAGGAGGAATGGATGCGGAAAGAGTCCGCAAGCGGCATCACAACGGGCCAACTCAATGGCCTAAGTGTGTTGAAGGGTCTCCCCACTTCAGCAACCGCCCTAACCTAACCTAACCTAACCTTGCTTCTTACTTTTAAACTACTAAACAGATTGGAAAATGTTCATGGACTAGATTATTGGGAATTGCATAACCTTGATTAATCCGTTGCTTGACTTCATCTAAAGTTTGTAATTCGAGATATGGCTTAAAAGGTATGGGTACCTACCGAAAAACTAAAAAAAAAATTCTAACTCAAAAACGTATCCATACAAAAGTTTTTTAAATTCATTTTTGAGTTCAGCATTACAAAATACATCTTTAAAAAATAATGGCTTCAATGGGTCTTTTTCGCTGTAAACTAGTGTAATCTTTGAAAGTAGTCAAATTATTATACTCTGTACCGAAGGTACACAGAGTATATTGGGTTTGTGCAAATGTATGTAACAGCCAGAAGGAAGCATCTCCGACCCTATAAACTATATATATAATTGATCAGCATCAACAGCCGAGTCGATATAGCCATGTCCGTCTGTCCGTCTGTCCGTCTGTCTGTCCGTCTGTCCGTATGAACGAAGAGATCTCATAGATGGTAAGAGATAGAGGTTTGAAGTGTATGGAACATATATTTCTTATACTTGCAGGCAGATCAAGTTTAGTTTTGATTTTTGCCACGCCCCCTGCCTCCCCCGCAAATTTAAAAAAACGAAATAACTCCCACAATTTTCAAGATAGATAGTTCGAACATTCTAGACATATATTCTACTACTTATTTTGAATCGACCCGCCATACATTATTTTTCGATCAGATGAACGATATTAGAGCTATATGTAAAAGAAAATAAAAACCAACGCCAACAACAACACCGTTGCCATTGGTAGAACTTACGAGAAAGAGAGAGCGAGAAGGCAATAGCTAACTGGTAATTTCCCAATTGGACCTTGCTATGAATGGAGCGATATAATTGAGATGGCCTGCGGTCAGAAATCACGCGTGATTTCCGCGTGACTAATATAGATACGTTTTTGTTAATAGGAAATTATATACAAATTTTATAATTTTACGGGTTTGTACTAGGTACTAGCCCCCATACATCGTTTTTCAACCAGATGAACGATGGTTGAAAGAGTTGCCACCCTCAGATTTTGAAAAAACCTCACACTTTAAAGTTATTAGTTTCGTACAAACAGGTACAGAGTATATTACAGTCGGGCTTGACCGACTTTCTTACTTGTTTTTTAATAGTTTTGATCATTTTATCGTAATTTAAAATAATCCCGATTTTTTTCTGATTATTTATAATCGTAATCAATAATCAATCGTGGGAAACAAAAAATAATCGTAATTAAATTGATTATTTTACTTTCAAAAAATAAATAATCTAATTAGTAATAATTATCATTGATAATCATTATTTAACAGCTAAGCTTCTGGAGTATACCAGGGTAGTCACTTGGGTCCATTGCTTTTTACTCTATTCATCAATGATCTACCTTCAGTCCTGACTCATTCACGAGTCCTTATGTATGCTGATGATGTTAGGCCTTGTTTAACATATAAAGATTTGGTATCTCGATATCATTTGCAAACTGACTTGGATGCATTTCATTCATGGTCTGAATTCAATCTCCTAAACCTTAATAGTTCGAAGTGTAAGGTTATGACATTTTATAGAAGCTTACCACAACTGGTCACATACACGCTTGATAATATGGCATTAGAGCGCCTAAGCGATAGCGCCAATGAAGTAAATGATCTGGGGGTAATTCTTGATCATAATCTTAAAGTTGACCCTCATGTAACTGCTACTGTTAGTAAGGCCAGAAGTGTTCTTGGGTTTATTAAGCGTTGGCCTAAGGAATTTGATGATCCTTATACGACCAAAATTCTTTATAATTCTCTTGTCCGTCCAATTCTTGAGTATGGTTCATGTGTGTGGTCTCCACAATATTCGATCCATCAAGATAGAATTGAATCTGTGCAAAAACAATTCCCATTGTTTGCTCTTCGTGGTTTGAATTGGAATCCTCACGTCCGGTTACCATCGTATTCTAGTAGACTTCTTTTAATAAACCTTCCCTCCTTAATTAACCGAAGAGTTATGTTTGGTGTAATCTTTATACATACACTAATAAATGGTGAAATCGACTCATCAGAGTTGCTTAGTCAAATTAATCTTAGTGTTCCTGTTCGACAGACACGTAACTTTATCCCCTTATCTCTAAAACATTTAGGGGATTCACGACAACTTGCTTAATAGATAACCTGTTAAAAATGAAATCTCAAACAACAAATTGTACTACCGAAAAATAAGCTGACATGACCAGCCTAGAGCTGGGTCATGTGGTTGCCTGGTTAAAATTCAATTTCAGTATTGGTAAACACTTCAAACAGTGTGTACCTATTAGGTGCCAGAATTGTAGTATTTTGATGATAAAGCGCCACTATTTTATAAAGCACACTAAGCTGTCACTTCGACCTTGGTGACAATGGTGTAGAGGTTAAGGTGTGAGACTGGAAGTCAACAAAACCTGAGTTCAAATTACGGTAAGGTCGGTCTATAATTAATTTTTTTTTTTTTTGTTCTTTAAGAACCTTTTAACGATTTCAATTACATAAAATGCAATCACATATTATTTTAAGCCATTATCTTTTCGTATATTTTAAATTTACGTAACATACATTTTTTCAATATAGTTGGCTCTGATTTATTGAGTTTTAATAATCAAGAAATTTACTCAAAAGTGTGTTCACGACAGATGAAGATTAAATATTATTTTTCAATAGGTTATCAAATAAGCAAGTTGTCGTGAATCCCCTAATTGTACTACTGACTATGCTTTGCATGAACCGTTTCGTGTCATTTGTGCTGACTACAATAAAATCTTTCGAGTAATTAGTTTAGAAGATTCTATTTTTGCTATAAAAACCTCTATATTAACGTATTTAGCCCGTAGTTTGCTTTAATTCCGTGTTTTTCTACGCGTTTTCGTGTCACTCGTTTGTGGCAGCGCCCCCGGTCGGTTGGGCGGGTGGTGGGCTGCTATTTTGCCTGGGGTTCGCGCGTAACAATCTTGGGCTTGGTGTCGCTTGGACCACTTGAACGTACTGCGCATTGTACATCAACGTCCAAACAAAAAAATATGCTTCCACACAATTCTGGAAAAATTGATTAAAATCGGATGACTATAGCATATAGCTGCCATATAAACGGTCGGTCAAAATACTAGTTCTAGTGAGAAAAACTTTTTTGTTTTCCATCGTAGCGGCACCAATCTTGGTAGATATTAGTTTTATATGTTTCCACAGAATTCTTAAAAAATGTATCAAAATCGGATGACTATAGCATATAGCTGCCAAAGGACCGATCGGTCGGAAAATGTGTTTTACTAAGAAAAGATTTTCTTTTATGGTTACGCGATCAAATTTTGATTCTCAATGACTTTAAATTTATAAATATCTGATATCTAAATAGTATATATATTCTACAGTTTAAATCAGTTGAAGTGAACTTTTGCACGTGTATTAAAACTTCGGCACAGTCGAAGTTAGCTTTGCCTTCTCGTTTTTATTTTGATTACACTAATACAAGCGTAAACAGCTGACAGTGCTGCTACTCGTGTGCATCAGCTGCAAGAGTTGTCATGTTTGGGTTTGGTGTTTGGCTGGATATTTACCCATAAATTCAGTAGGAATATATTGCATACTTGACGGCGAAAGTAATAGTAGAACTTCATCCACTTGACAGAGCATTACAACTGCGAATGAAGCAAAAGGTCTTTTAGAGGAGACTTCACCGGAGTGTCAGAAAGCGACAAGTAACACAGTCGGAAATATGAAGCTGGGAGATCTCATGTGCGTGATGTCCGCTTTTTTTGACGAGAAGTTGAAGAATGTGGCTACAAAAGTGATAAAGAAGATATAAAGGAAAATGTATCGGAAATGGCCATAAAAGTCGAACAGCTAACGAACCTGAATATGGCTCTAAAAGCCGAACTACTTTAAATTAGGACAACACAAAGAAGAAGAAACGCGTAGAACACTACAAATAGGGGACGACATTAATAAATGGAATCTTATTTTTAAGGGTATAATAGCGCATAGATACCCGCACGAATCTGTGAAAGAAATTAAAAGCAGAAAATGAAAATTCGCAGAACCATTCACCATAGGATCAGCTCGGAAACTTAATGAGAAAAACGGAAAAGTTAGAGTTCAGTTTAACAGCTGCGGTATGGGTAGTGTTTAAAAATCTTAACTGTTAAAGGGTACACCTATACTTATCGAGAAAGACCTGAACAAAAAGAAAGGTTGCACAAAAGAATGAATGAAAATAATCACTATTCGCAGAGACATAGTAGCTATCAACAAGGAAAAAATATTCGTTAGAGATGACAGGCTATTAATAGATAATTGCACCTTCTATTGGAACAATCACTGTCAGCTTATGAATGGCAACCGGCCACAGGAAGCACTGCAGACGTTGTATGAAGAGAATTTTCGGGTCAACATAACTATGAAGAAATAGCTATAAAAGCCAACTCAAAAAACTATTGAATTATAAAGCATAAGGACATAAAACATATAATGTAGCATGCTTAAAACCAAAATTAATGTATAATAACTTTGTAAATTTTGTAAACCAACATGAAATATTTTTCCTCTTCGAAACATTTTTCGAAAAAAAAAACTACGAAGATCTTGCTGTATACTTCCCACAACATGTATTGAAATGGACACCGGCCACGCAAAGATATGCCAGAGTGGAGGCTGCGTTTATGGGATAAAGAACGTCATGCGGAACCTTTGATGAAATCGAAGAATCATCTGTGGTGAAAATAGCGCAGCAGAACCAAACATGGCTTATTGTGCCTTCGTATGTAAATTGTAAGGCTGCGTTCACACTATTCGACGCATGAGACATGATAATCGAGTAGGCTTTCATGTTACCTTGTTTTCAATGTCAATTGACAAGCTTTTCAGAATGGGAACAAGAAAACACAAGGGCCTACTAGATTATCATGTCTCATGAGTCGAACAGTGTGAACCCAGCCTAATACTTGGCGACATGACTTTGACAAGCTGTACAACACTCAATTGGAGTGTGAAGAAGAAAACATCATGGTCATAGGTGATCTCAATGAAATAATTGGAATTCAGCAGGTGAATAAGAAGATCCAGAGACCGCTGCATGTTTCGCTGTTTTGAACAGAATAGCAAAAGACCATAGAATGGATGAAAATGGCGCAAAACTGATCGAGATGTGTGAAAACGAAAATCGTACCGTTTTTAATGGCAGGACAGCAGTCGATATAAATGGTGAATACACGTTTATGCGAGGAGAGGCGGTTGTCAACTATAGATTATTGCCTAATAAAGGGCGCTTGGCACAAGTGTCACGGATCTTGTCGTAACCAGTCAACATTTCTCGGATCACTTTCCTTTGGTAGCCGATGTCAAACTAGGCGCAGAACGTAAGGAGGCGAAAACGGAACAAACACTCCTACCACAGCTGGGTGGGCACAAAACAAGACGATGAAATACAAGGAACTGCTAAATGCACAACTGGAGCACCAAATAGAAGAGATCAATGGAGGGATTGATATCGAGAGTCTAAGGAGTTGTATAGCTGTAGCGTCAAAGTGTATAGGAAAAGCTGGTCTACAAAAAAATGATATTCAGCCGTGGTATGATGCCCAATATGAAGAAGCTAGAAAAACCTCCTTTAAATCACTTCAAGTAGCCAAGCGAAACGATTGCAGGATAGCCAGATTACAATATCAACAGGCCAATAAAGTGTACAAAAGTGTACAATAAAGTGCAAGGAAAAACAGGCTAGGTATATTTTGAATATGCAAGAAGCAATCGCCAATATAGGCAGTAGCAAGGATTTTTGGGAAATAGCCAAAAAATTGAACGGAAGCAAAACAAGAAAGGTAATTCATGTGGATCCAGAGGCACTACCGTCACGTTTTGAAAAGCTGCTTTTCATAACTCAATCAACAAACCAACTCTGCTATGCGCAACCTTAAATAGAGGACAGCTACCTTGATTCTGTTATATCAATAGAAGAGGTCAGAAGTCCTGTATCCGGATGCAAAGACAGAAAAAGTGGTTCTTAAAAGGTGCCACCCCTCACTTTATCCACACCTCAAAAATAAGTACAACAAAATTATTAACACTGCTATGGTTCCAGAGTGCTTTCGAATCAATATCCTGTATCCTATATTGAAAAAAGGGGACCCAATTGACCCAAACAATTATAGGGGAATATCATTTCAGAACTCCATCGCAAAGGTATTTTCATCTATTATTCTGTAGCGGTTGCCTGAGTGGGTCGAACGAAAAAATCTTCTAAGCGAATACCAAGCAGGATTTTGCAAATGGTACTCCACAGTCGACAGTGTATTTGTGGTAGCATGTTTCGCACGGCATTATTTAGAACAAAAAAAACGGTTATACATGTTTTTTGTGGACTTCCGTGCTGCATTCGATACAAAAAAGAGAAACGCACTCTTCTATAAATAAAACATCTTGTTATTATTATCGAAGCCACTGGCAGTGATCAAAAGTATGTACGAAAATAACAAGACAACTGTATGGGATGGAAACAACTGTTCAGATTGCTTTGAAATCAATAGAGGCGAAAAACAAGGATGCCAATTAAGTCCACTATTGTTCGCTCAGTATATTGACGACCTGCACGAATACCTTACTGATACTGGTGACATGGTTTTGACGGCCGAAAGTGCTCAGGAAATGCAGCAAACTATTAATCAGGTCGCTGAATATTGTAGGCTTTGGAATCTGGACATAAGTACAGATAAGTCCAAAATAATGGTGGTTCGAGATGGTAGAGGGCGACATTCTAAACGGAGAAATGGTATCTCTTCGGCACGGAACTGGAGCCTGTCAAAGAGTTTCAATATCTGAGAGTCACAATAACTCAAAATACAGGGTTGCCCATATTCGACGGACCCATCTGGCAACGCCATAACTTTTGACAGAGATGTCAGATCGCTTAATGACATACCGCGTTTGAAGCGTCAGTCCAAGCAGATTTTTACCATGAAACAATACACGCCACGCGAGCGCTCTGAAATAGTTGAAATTTACATTCAACAGAACAAGTCAATTGTGAAAACTCAACGTGCTTTTAAAAAATTAAAAAATGTGAAAAGTGCGCCTTCTAAGAACACCATTAAGCGTTTATACGAAAAATTTTCGACTGGTGAGGCTCTTTCTAATCCGAAGAGGCCAAATAAAAGTCGACCAAGGCGATCGGCCGAGAATATCGCTGCCGTACGAGCCAGTGTTGAGAGGTCCCCAAGAACATCCCAAAAACGCCGTTCTCAGCAGTTGGGCATGGCTCGGTCCACATTCGCGTTGATTTGCATTTGTTCCCGTACAAAATTCAATTGACGCAAAGATTGTTGCCTGCGGACAAGCCTCGTCGATTGGAATGGGCCCAAAGAGTCATCGAAATGGCCGAAGATGACGAGCAATTTTGGAACAAAATTATCATGTCCGACGAAGCCCATTTCACATTGAATGGGACCGTAAATAAGCAAAATTGCCGTATTTACGCCACTGAAAATCCTCAGGAGATTCAAGAAGTGCCTCTTCACGACGAAAAAGTCACAGTTTGGTGCGGCGTTAGTGCGAAAACGGTCATTGGTAAGTTTTTCTTCCAAAATGAAAATGGCCATGCTGTTACCATCAACCAGGAGCGTTATCGCGACATGATGACCAATTTTGTGATGCCAATTATTCGTCGAAAGCGTATGAGGCAGTTCTGGTTTCAACAAGACGGCGCTCCACCGCACACAAGTCGCATAACAATCGATTTTCTGAAGAAATTGTTTCCGGTCCGTTTGATGTCGAAAAGTGGTGATTTGGACTGGCCACCGCGTTCGCCCGATTTGACGCCGCCTGACTTCTTCTTGTGGGGATATTTGAAGTCAAAGGTTTACGTTAACAAGCCAAGGACCGTAGAAGAGCTCAAGGACAACATTCGTGAAGAAATAGCCGATATTCCGGCCGAAATGTTGGCGAAAACGATGGAATATGCTGCAAAAAGGGCACAATACGCCATCAACGCCAGAGGCGGCCATTTGAGAGATATCATATTCAAAAATTGATGTAAACAAATCTACTTGGAACAAATTAAATGATTAAGATTGCCAACCACCAAATTTTTATTTTTTTTGAAGACACGGCTTGAAGTAGCAAAGCTCGCCTGACTTATAGAGTCCTAAACTATGACATGTGCCAACAAAATTATTTTAGATAGAATATTCAATCGACACAATAAGACATATCTTCAGAGCAAGATGCGAACCGCTTCCACTAGGTTTTCAACCACATATCAGAAATGAAGTTTGCTCACTGTGTAATATGAACGTGGTTGAAAATACTATTCTCTTTCTTGCCGAATGCCCTCTTCTAGGAGAAATTCGACAGGCACATCTTGGAAGTTTCACAATCAAGAAAGTGCTTTAGATTTGCTTAACGGCAATTGGTCATGGATCAAGCTAGGAACCTTATCCGCAACACTTAAATACAGCGTCATATTATAGCGGAAGACTTTTAAATAACTACAATTAAGATAAATACTACCTCACTAAATATCTTTAAAACTAGTGTAAAACGAGAGCGTAAGTTGAAGTCGGCCCAGCTCGACTTCGATATACCCGTTACTCAGCAAGAGGTTTATTTAAAACGAGCGCGTAAGTTAAAGTCGGCCCTGCTCGACAGACAGACGGACATTCCGCACGAACTTAGTATGCCCTTTTTACTCTACGAGTAACGGGTATAAAAATACTAGGAATTGTAAACAATGTAAGCTTTTGAAATGAAACCCAAGCTAACGGCTTACACCAAGCTAATATTTTGAAATATACTACTACTACACTACTACTATTAATAAAGAAAATTCTATTTAAAATACAAATTGCAAAGGTAGAAGACCCCATTATGAAGTATGTCCAGGACAAAATAACCTCAGCCAAAGCTTTCATTAACGCCATGTGGGTAAGCTTCTTCATTAATAAGGATGTGGGATAAGAAGCTAAATGCAAACTGTGCAAAAGTATGGGGATCGGCCATCTTTGAAGAAGTTTATAAGATGCAGTATTTTTTTTATCAAAAAATGTTCAGGCTTGTGGACTGAATCTTAAATTATTTCATCCAACTGGAACCTGGAATTACCCCTGCTTACTTTTCACACCGAATTTGCATCTAAACTGTATATAAATAATGATATTTGAGTACAAAACAAAAGGACTACCAAACCAAATGCTGCATTAAGGTTGGGAAAAAATAACTTACTTCGTCACAAGCGCTTTATCGTACAGTAATTCGTTTAAGTCTGTTTAGCGTTGTTAAATTGATAGTGTTTTCACTTTGGAGCCGCAACGAGGCCGCAAGCAAAAATGCCTTAAGACAGTCGTAGGGCAATTTTTTTATTATCAAAGCAAAAACTCGTAAAGAATCAACTACAAATTAAAAATATATAACATATTTTGTAAATTTCGAACTAGTGGATATTGAGAAAACGAAAGCGATAGACCCGAAGAAAGACATGCATGGATATTAAGCGGACCGAAAAGAAGTCCGGAGCCATTGAAAATTATACGTATTAATGCTCAGCTACCAATTTTAGAAATTCAATCAGAGTCTTAAGATGTGTATAAGGAATTACTGTTGACTTCATTGCCATCCATGTCTACCAAAAAGCCATAGAACAAAGAAAAAATGGATTAAAATCGTATGATGATGGCATGTAATATGCAAAGCATATAAGGAAAGAAATACCTAAATCCAACCGCAGCATATAATTCTTCTAATTTTTGCACTGCAGACATTTTTCAAATAATTTTATTATGTTTTTTAATATAATAAACAATAAAACTGACAAGTTTCCATTGTTTTCATAAATAACTTAGCTAATGCTGTTCTACTTAAACTGTATGTCCATTCTTCTTAGCAAGTTCGGATTCGAATGCGGCGGTACAAGATTACTTCATACAGTTGAGCAGATCTACTTAAAAATATTGCACGCACCAAACAAGTAGCAATAGATAAGTTTTATATATACCCAAAAGGGTAAAGTGCTATGTCAATGCTTTTTTTCAAAGAATTGCATGGGCTACATGGATTTGTCGCTCCATTTTTAGGCTTTGTCTGAACATTTCGAGGTTCATTGTAGGCACTTAAAGCTTATGGCACCTAAAATGATCTTTCAAATCTGTGTACTTGCTATCCGAAAACAAGCGTTAGCTTCTACTAACATAAGTTACTGCTTGGATGTCCACATGTTCTATGATTTTGATTAGGACCAGAGCCTAAGCAATAAGATTTACATTTGCATACTATTTTTTTTCCATTTTATCCAAAAAAAAAACACACAATTTAAACTGTCAAAACTGCCCTAAGGCACTTTTGCTTGTTGTGCTATAATGTAAACACTTTTTATACACTTGAAAAGTGTATATTAATTTTGCCCAGAAGTTTGTAACGCATTGAAATATTCATTTCCGACCCCATAAACTATATATATTCTTGACCAGGACGACGAGCCGAGTTCATTTCCACTTGTCCGTCCGTCCGTCTGTCTGTCTGTCTGTCTGTCTGTCTGTCTGTCTGTCCGTCTGTCTGTCCGTCTGTCTGACCGTCTGTCTGTCTGTTTCTACGCGAACTAGTCTCTCAGTTTTAAAGCTATCGAGCTGAAATTTTGCACAGAGTCTTCTTTTTGCTGCACGCAACTAATATGTCGGAACCGGCCGGATCGGATGACTATATCTGATAGCTGCCATAGGAACGATCGGTCGGAAAATAAGTCTTAGTGAGAAAAACTTTTATTTTCTATTGTAGCGTCACCAATCTTGGTATATATTTGTTTTATATGATTTTACATATTTGTGGAAAAATTTATTAAAATCGGATGAATATAGCATATAGCTGCCATATAAACGGTCGATCAAAAAACTAGTTCTAGTGAGAAAAACTTTTTTATTTTTCATCGTAGCGTCAATAATCTTGGTATATATCAGTTTTATATGCGTTAACACAATTCTGGAAGATTTTATCAAAATCGGAGGACTATAGCATATAGCTGCCATAGGACCGATCGGTCGAAAAATGTGCTTTACTACGAAAAGTTTTGTTTTATGGTATCAAATTTTTGTTATCAATGATTTAAAAATTTAAAATACCTGATATCTATATCCTCTATATATTTTACCGGTTAAATCAGCTGGAGTAAATTTTTTAAGTGTATTAAAACTTCGGCACAGTCGAAGTTAGCTTTGCCTTCTCGTTTTAGCCTCAGCTTGGTGCAGTGCCTTATGGATTCTGTGTAAATTGGCTATGAGGCCTAAAATTAGAAAATTTCAAATACACACACCTTCCAATGTGGTTCATTTGCAATATTTGTTACTTGAGTTTTATGAGTTACTACGTATGCAGAACTAAAGTTTTCAGTCACTGCACATGGTCTCATAAAGGTTCTTTTCCCCAATAGCGTTCTTCACTAAAGGCGTCTTTTTAAGAAGAAGATTAGTTCTTATTTGTCTGGAACGCTTAACATTTAAAAGTCAGATAGACGATTTTAAATCAATGTCGTATTGTTTCAAAAACAAAACAAAAAAACAATGCATATTATTCAAACCAATTTTATAAATCTTTTTGAATAAAGAAACATATTATTGTTATTATTATAGCCTGTCTTTTGCGTTCACTTGTGTCAACTGGAACATCATATATTTCAGAGTCATCAAGTTCGTCACCTCTCAGGTTTATTTTTCTGTGTGTTTTTGTGCGCTTTATAAGTGTACGTTATGTTTGGAATAATTTTAGATTGTCTATGCAAGGCAAACTTATATTGGCTGTATGCATTAAAAGCCGCGCATTCGTTAACAACTACAATTCTATCGTGCGTCCCTTTTTTGTCAGTGATTGCTGTAGCAACTTCAAAAAATACATTATATTCGATCTGTCAAACTATTAATTCGGGTCAACACATAAGTTTTTTATTCCATTTAAAATGCCAAGCAACTTGCCAAAATTACAGCATTTCCGGGAAATTTCGCTTTATTGATTCCAAGGTTATCGTTTGCTCTCTGAGGCTAATCTCTATATATAAACGAGTTTGTCCTGACGGAAAATTCGCCCACAAAGAAAATGACCGGAAAATTCTTCGTGGAAAAAACTATTTTTCATCCGATTGACTTCAAACTCGGTTTGTAAGGATAGTATGCAAAATAATTTGACATGAGATTTTCCAATGTTGGGAAATCCGCCCGAAAGGTCGGGAAATGCCCGGAAAATTCTATATGCAAAAAACTGTTTTTCATTAGCTTTAAACTCTGTTTGTAAGGAAAGTATGCAATATAATTAGACATGTGATTTTTCGATTGTGGAAAATCCACCCACAAGAAAAATGACCGGAAAATTATATATGGACAACACTATTTTTCATCCGATTGACTTCAAACTCGGTTTGTAGGGATAGTATACAAAATAAGGTGACATGAGATTTTCCGATATTGGAAAATTCGCCCCAAGAGTGAGGAAATGCATGGAAAATTCTATATGGTAAAATTTATTTTCAATCCGACTGGCTGCAAACTCGGTTTGTGAACACATTATAGAAAATAATTGGACATTTGACTTCTCGGTAGTGGAATTTTAAAAACCATGTTTTGAGGTGTCTCAATCGGAGTGGAAAAAGTGCTTCGACAATTGGTTTGAGCGCATGCAAAAGTGTATAAAACTTGCTGGAGAATACTTTGAAAAACAATAAAACCGTTTTTGATCATAAATATTCGCGATTTTATTATTAGCCCAGAAATATATTTAGCAACCTACGTAGTAAGAAAAAATGTTTGTTTTCAATAATTCCGTTCTTAAACTCAGCAGTTATGCATATCATGTGCGTTCACGCAATTCTGCAAAAGTTGGTCTAAATCGGATGACCATAGGAACGATCGGTCGTAAAATCACGTTATCAGAAATTAAGAATAATATATGCTTTTAAACAGTTCTACAAAATTTGGTTAAGATCGGAGGACTATATTCTATAACTGACTATAATAGTAGCGTGATAAATTTTTGATTCTCAATGATTTTGAATTGATAGATATATCTATATTCTATATGTTAATATTCTACCGGTTTAATCAGTTGAAGTGAACTTTTGCAAGTGTATTAAAACTTCGGCACAGTCGACACAGCTTCGCCTTCTCGATTTTATTTTGAGCGGCTATCCTGTGAATCTATACTTTAACAATATAAAGTAATTATAAATAGTGTCCGAATAATTTGAACGAAAGATGAATTTTGGACACAATGGTATAATCTTTATTTATAAAATTTAATATGTGTTGATTTTGTGGTGTGTAATTTGGTTAATCAGTTTGAACTTAAGTGTAATTTTACTGTGTTTTCCATATGTCTTTTATAATTTCACATAAGGTTTAAGTTGTGGCGCCCCTCTCAGCCCGTCCCCATTTTCCACCCGAAATAGGTCTACATTCGAGGATTTAAAAAGAGATTTCACTAGCTGCAAGAAAGTGCCGGTTGTATGGATGACTGTTTTCTACTTGCCATTTGTCGCATTCTCTACATTGCTTAGTTCTGTGCAATGTTTTTGTTGTTGGGATGGATAATAGACAAACCAAGTTCACAAAATTACGCTGTTCATGAACGATTTATTTATTGGAAACTATATTTGATTTGATAGGGGATTATATGTAATGTATAGTGAATCAACTTTGTATTTTATTTAACAAAAAAAAAATAAAATAAAGGAGAAAAGGCGAAAGGCCGCTCCCTCTTTTGGAAGTATTTTTGACCGCTCACTCCATATAACGCAGCCACTGCGCAATGGTGGGCATAAAATTTTAGTTCGCGGGCAACAGAAAAAACAGTAAAAGGCTAACATCGGCTACGTCGATGTTTTAAATACCCTTGCAGTTTTTAAAAGTCGCTACCATTGATAACAAAAAAAAAACGAGAAGGCAAAGCTAACTTCGACTGTGCCGAAGTTTTAATACACTTGAAAAACTTTACTCCAGCTGATTTAACCGGTAAAATATATAGAGGATATAGATATCAGATATTTTAAATTTTTAAATCATTGATAATAAAAATTTGATACCATTAAAAAAAACTTTTCTTAGTAAAACACATTTTTCGACCGATCAGTTCTATGGCAGATATATGCTATAGTCCTCCGATTTTGATAAAATCTTCCAGAATTGTGTTAACGCATATAAAACTAATATATACCAAGATTGGTGACGCTACGATGGAAAATAAAAAAGTTTTTCCCACTAGAACTAGTTTTTTGACGTACCGTTTATATGGCAGCTATATGCTATATTCATCCGATTTTGATAAATTTTTCCACAAATATGTAAAATCATCTAAAACTAACATATACCAAGATTGGTGACGCTACAATAGAAAATAAAAAAGTTTTTCTCACTAAGACTTATTTTCCGACCGATCGTTCCTATGGCAGCTATAAGATATAGTCATCCGATCTGGCCGGTTCCGACATATTAGTTGCGTGCAGTAAAAAGAAGACTCTGTGCAAAGCTCGATAGCTTTAAAACTGAGAGACTAGTTTGCGTAGAAACAGACAGACAGACAGACGGACAGACAGACGGACAGACAGACGGACAGACAGACGGACAGACAGACAGACAGACAGACAGACAGACGGACAGACAGACGGACGGACGGACAAGCGGAAATGAACTCGGCTCGTCGTCCTGATCAAGAATATATATAGTTTATGGGGTCGGAAATGAATATTTCTATGCGTTACAAACTTCTGGGCAAAATTAATATACACTTTTCAAGTGTATAAAAATTCTCATTAGAACTAGTTTTTAGACCGATCGTTCCTATGGCACCTATATGCTATAGTCATCCGATTTTGATCAATTTTTCACGAATTGTGTGGAAGCATATAAAACTAATATATACCAAGATTGTTGACGGTACAATGGAAAACAAAAAAGTTTTTTCACTAGAACTAGTTTTTTGACCGACCGTTTATATGGCAGCTATATGATATAATCATTTGATTTTGATACATTTTTTCGGATTTCTGTGGAAGCATATATAACTTATATATACCACGATTGGTGACGCTACGATGGAAAACAAAATAGTTTTGTCACTAGAACTCGTTTTTGGACCGACCGTTTATATGACAGCTATATGATATAGTCATCCGATTTTGATAATTTTTCAAAATTGTGTGGATGCATATAAAACTATTATATACCACGATTGGTGACGCTACGATAGAAATCAGAAAGTTTTTCTCACTAGATAGCATAGAAACAGACGGACGAACGGACAGACGGAAATGATCATCATGCTGATCAAGAATATATATACTTTATGTGGTCGGAAATGCTTCCTTCTATGCGTTACAAACATCTTGCCAATTTTAATATACCCTCTGCAAGGGTATAAAAAACAACCCTTATAATCGAGCTTCGAGTCGAGCAGCGGTCGGTCTTCCCAAGTCGCGGTCGCGTACACCGCCCTTACTTGGTTTTTGCTGCAGACTGCTTGTGCGAGGTGGCGCCGGAATCGCGTGCATTTTGTTTTTGATTTTCTTTTCGTAACGTCACAAAGGGCACGTCCCTTTTTTATAGAAATATAGAAAAAATAAATAAATTCTACAAAATGAAAAAAAGTATTTGTTTTTTTGAAAAATGCGAACACTAAAAATATTTTTTTCTTCCTATAAAATTTCTTATAAAATAGAAAATAAAAATCTAAAATTATAGTAATTATAGCAAAACGCTCAAAAAACGAGAGCGTACGTTGAAGTCGGCCCTGCTCGACTTCGATATACCCGTTACTCAGGGTAAAGTTTATTTAAGAATATTTTATAAGATCACAACATGCCCAAATTGTCTATGTCTAGAAGGTTCGAACAATCTATTTTCAAAATTCTGGGAGATTGGTGGTATTTTTCAAATTGCGGGGGCGGGAACTTTTCTATCGTTCATCTGATCGAAAAATGATGTATGGCGGATCGATAGGTAATGATGATTAAAATATATGTCTAGATGGTCCGAACAATCTATTTTCAAAATTGTGGGAGATATGAGGTTTTATCAAATTTTAGGGGCGGGAGGGGGCGTGGCAAAAATTTGAAACAAACTTGATCTGCGTGCAGACAATACAAGTCTACACTGAAAAAATGGTAACTCTAGCTCTTATAGTCGCTGAGATCTAAGTGTTCATACAGACGGACGCACAGACAGACAGACGGACATGTCTATATCGACTCGGCTATTGATGCTGATCAAGAATATATATACTTTATGGGGTCGGAGATGCTTCCTTCTGCCTGTTCTGCATACATTTGCACGAACTTAGTATACCCTTTTTACTCTACGAGTAACGGGTATAAAAACACAAAATGCAATGTCACGCACCAAATAAGAATGAAATCGAAACTTTATAAGTACATAGTGTACTTATAAAAAATAAAGTAGTACTTTTACAGATTTCTATGCAAAAACTTATCTTTTTTAAATAGGTATTTATCACTCATTTATACCAAATGTACGTAGGGGTACGACGGTTACGTTTGAAATAACTGAAATATGTAAAATATTGGTGGAGGCATTTCCATTCACGTAAATAAGATTAAACTGAAAGTTTCCATCTTTGTCAAACAATGGACAGTTCAATGGTTGAAACAACAAAAATTAAATTCATATTTTATTAAAGAACTTACCATCAAGCATAAATTGCGAAATATTTGGATCACATTTTGTTAAATCTCGAGTTGACGCCTCCATTTCGATTTAGAATCTGGAAATATATAAAACATATATATAAAAGTGAATGTTTGCTTATTTGTAAGTTTGTATGTTTGATTGTTGCTTGCTTATAAGCATCTAATCCAATGAACCGATCTTCATGAAATTTTCACAGTATGTTCATGTCGACCAGACAAGAGTCATAGGCTATGTCTCAAGTCTGTGAACCGGTTCGAAAGCGGTTTAAACCGGTTCAATAGTGGTTCATACCTCTCTGAAACCTCAAAACGAAAGTTTATGAAATTTTCATAGTATGTTTATGTAGATCGGAGAAAAGTCATAGGCTATGCTCTAATACTGTGAACCGGTTCGAATGCGGTTCAAAAGTGTTTCAGAGCTATGCCACTGAAACCACTAAACCGATCTTTATGAAACGTTCACACTATGTTCATGTCGACCAGAAAAGAGTCATATGCTATGTTCCAATTCTGTGAAACGGATCAAAAGTAATTAAATCGGTTTCAATAGTGCTTCATGGCCATATCTCTGAAACCACTGAACCTATTTTCATGAAATTTACACACTATGTTTATGTCGATCAGGAAAAAATCATATGCTATGTGCCAAAACTGTGAAACGGTTTCAAAAGTGGTTAAGAGCTATATCAGAAATTATTAAAGCCATGAACGTGAAATTTGGTGTGTAGGTAAGTTATACGGAGACCAGATTTTAATGATTCAAGACCACTACCGAACCCCCTGAACAGGTGCAATAGCGGCCATCAGAGGCATATCTCAGAAATCATTAAGGGCATTTTTGTGCAGAGATAGTTAAGCAGAAACACACACGAAAACGCGTGCGTACGACCCGTGTCCTTCTCTTGTTTAAGGGGTTATACGCAGTTGGCATTTAAAAAAAAATGCAAAATATTTTTTTTTGCATTTTAGGAATGTACATATATTTAAGTATATTCTTCGGAAATTTTAAACAAACCCGTAAATATTTTCAAACATATACCCATATTTGTAAGGACACTTTAGGGCTACAGACTAGAGAGCTGCTCGAGTGATTCCGTCATCGTATGATTACGAATAAAAATAATCATGTTACGAGTAAAATGATTATTCTTTTTATCTGTGCTATTTTTCACACGATGCCGAATAGTATTCATTGAATCATACGATTATAATCACCAGCCTACTATGGAAACGTAGCCTTCATTAAAAGGGCATGATATATTTAAATAAAAAATTTAAAAGTCAGAAAGAAAATGATTATTTTTGATTATAACGTTTACGATGCCTACGATGTCGATTTGACAGCAAAGCAAATGATTAGTTTTTACTTATACTCGGCGATGTTACATTGGACGCGTTCAGCAGAGACACTTGATCACTGATCAGCTTAACAAAACTGCTCGTATTACTTAGCATACTTTTAGGGGGTCTTGTTAAATTGACATTTTGAGAAGCTCCATGTAAATATCATATTAAATGCAAGAGGATAAGTAGGATACGTAAATTTTCAAGAAATTGATCATTTATCAGGGAGCAACTCCTTCTGCTGAACACGGTCATTTTTACTTACTCGTGCAAGTCTCTACATCAGACACATTATCTTCTTTTACACATGACTTTCTGACTTTATCAGCTGATGAAGCCGTTGTTTAGTCAGATCTTATAAAGTTGCAAATGAAATGTATATAACTGAATATAGTTAGTTAAGCCTTGTAGTTAAAATGTATCTAAACATAAAATGTAAGAGAAGCTTGTGAATTACTCGACATATATAACGCAATGATGCTAGCTTAGAAATCTCTTAAGCGCACTCTCAAATCATATTGTACTCTATCCTTCTTACTCTCTTTGCTTTCTATGCTAGCTTGCGCGCTGCAGAGAAGCTAGGCAGAGATATAACTATTTTGCTCGAAAATAAATTCAGTTGTCGAAAATCATTGTAAAAAGAACACCGTTTGGTCTGCAATCAAGTTGCATTTTCCCTAAAGGATATTCTACCATTTAGCTTGGAGTTAGCTAAACATTTTGGCGCCCCCGGGTGGACCCATCGCAGATATTGGATTATTGGAAACTACGGCTGCTCATCTTGTTGTAAACTTGACTAGGAATCAGGTTTACATTTGGACTTGATAGGACGTTCGGATTGGACAATTCGGTCTCAAGTCGAGTACTCTATTTTTATTGTTGTTGCTGGATACATAAATTGTTGCCAGCATTGCAAAGGGCCAGCTCTCATAATAAGGTAACAAGTCTTATTTATTACACTCAATAGATCCATGGGACTATTGAAGACAGAAGTTTGATCCCGGCCTTAAAATGGTAAAAATAAATAAATTGCACATATTAACATTGTACATACATATTAATCTAAAGGTTATGTGATGGTTATTTGAGGGTGACTCGTCATTGCAGAAATAACTAGCGCACACACACAGGCACAATTGTATTGGTTAAGGTGCCGTTGCTACGGTTGCGCAAATAAGTTTAATGGGCATTGTGTGTGCACATGTATATTGGCTGCTGCATCAGCGGTTATTATTTCATTCCTTTTGGTTGTATTCTTTGTCGTCAAGCAAGTTAAAAACCGTTGTCTCTGAAGTCAAATCTTCGTTTTGGGCTATTCATATTCATATAACAGTGGAGCCTTTATACACATCTGTAGACGTAGCGAGGGTCGCTTTATCTAAAGGTCTATTCATATTCATATAACAGTGGAGCCTTTATACACATATATAGACGTAGCGAGGGTCGCTTTATCTACAGGTTATTGTCAGTAGCATACATAAAATTGATCATGTCAAAAACGCGTAACAGCAACACTTCCTTTGTAAAAGAAGATGATGAAATTAACCTGCTTCAAGAGCGAGAAGTATTATTCGCTAACATATCGCGTATTAAAAACTCCATAAGCACTGGAACCATTTCAATGGACGCATTTCAATTGGAATATCGTACTGAAATATTGAACGAGTATGTGGAAAAGGCGTTGAAGGTACAGTGGGCATTGGATAAAATAAATCCTGGTTTATCATCTTGTAAAGAATTGGAAGATTTGTGTGTGACCACTTAGGCTCTGCTGATATCTATCAGATGAACTGGGTGATGTTGCAAATTCAATGCACAAAAACGTAGCAAACTCTAATTTAAACGGATCAAGTTTTCATCACAGACATCTGCCACAAATGAAGTTGCCAAGATTTAGTGGGACCTACTTAGAATATAAAAACTTCATAGGGTTGTTCGAAAGCTTAGTCGATGATGATGACATGTTAACAAATGTCGAAAAATTCAACCATATACTCGCATGTCTTGAAAAAGAAGCTCTGGGTACTGTCAAAGCCCTTCAAGTTACAGAGAGTAACTATCCGAAGTTTTCCGAATGGGAAAACTTTCCCATTGTGCCTTAATTGTCTTAAAAAGGGACATAATGTGGCAACTTGCAAATCGTCACATTGTCGAGTTTGCTCCAAGCCGCATTGTTGCATAGATATGCATCAGACCCATTGCAATCTGCTCCAGCTCAATCAGTACCTACCCAAACTGCGTTAGCCAGACAACAGGATCTTCCTACATCGTCTGTTAACTATTCTATGTCAGATAGAACGGATCAGGTCGTTCTAGCTACAGCTTTAGTAAAGATTAAGGGTAAACTCGGTGACTATCAAGTCGCAAGAGTGTTATTGGATTCGGGGTCTCAGGTCAACTTTATAACAGAAAGTTTGGCCAATTCTTTGAAGCTTCAACAAATAAGGAAAGAGATTCGATTACTAGGAATCGGGAAGTCAAATTCGTCGACTGAGCATACAGTCCAGACTACGGTTGCATCAAGAGTAACTGATTTCCAAATGGACGCAGAATTTAGTGTTCTTTCATCCATCTCATCCTATCAACCTACTACTTCTTGGAGCAGATGCATTTTTCGATTTAATGGTTTCAGGCCAGATTAAATGTGGCAGTAACAAACCAATTTTGCAAAAAAGGCTTATTCGGATGGATTGTATCAGGCCGATATAAGTCATTAAAAGAGTCAATCTCCACATGCAAGTTCCTTGTTGAGCGTTTTACATGATCCTTGTCCACTTGATGCATTAGTGCAAAAATTCTGGGAGTTGGAAGAAATTCCAAATGCGACTGATGCTAAAGTGTACACCCCAGAACAAAATCTTTGCCCGAAATCGTTTACAGAATCGATTTTACGAAAACCCTCGGGTCGGCTAAGTGTCTCACTACCATTTAAATCCAATCCAGCTGGTCTAGGCCGTTCGTTCGAAACAGCAAAGAGGAGATTTTTGTCCCTTGAGCGAAGATTGGGAAACCAACCGGATGTATATGCGATGTATGTCTCGTTTATAAAGGAGTACATATTTTTAGGTCACATGACACTAGTCGATAGCCAGATTCCGAGGGAGCCACATTATTTCATACCTCATCAATGACCGCAAAGTTGACGCATCTAGCAAATCGTCATCACACATATCTTTAAATGATTTGCTAATGGTTGGGCCTACAATTCAACCATGTTTATTCTCAACCCTGGTGCGGTTCCGTTTTCGACCATTTGCTATTACAGCGGACGTAACGAAAATTTACCGTCAAATTGAATTTGACGAGAATCACCGACAGTTTCAGCTGATTGTGTGGCGAGAGAAAGCTCTGTAGCTCCTCTTCAAATAAATTGTCTAAATACGGTTACATACGGTACAGCATCGGCTTCATTTTTAGCAATTCGTTGCTTAAAGCACCTCAGCGTGCTATATGCTAAATCTCATCCGATTGGTTCACGAGTGCTGCTCAGAGATTTTTATGTGGACGACCTTCTATCAGGGGCCGATTCGCCAGAGGAGTTGCATCTTATATTTCGTCAACTTATAGAAATCCTGGATTCAGCTGGATTATCTCCTGCTTAAGTGGGCATCCAACCAAGGAAAGTCCCGCTGATTTAGTCTCTCGCGGTTGTGCAATCAGCGAGCTGAATGATTCATTTTGGTTTGAGGGACCAACATTCTTGGAAAAGGAAATGGAGTTTTGGCCCACAAACCCTCACTTCGAGTTGTCAGATGAGCAATCGTCTGTGGAAAAACGCACATCAGCAACAGTTCTCATCGCGGCCGATAGTGAGCCTGATCGAATTTTAACGCTAATTGAGAACCAATCTGCATATTTAAAAGTCCTGCAATAGCCTCATACGTCCTGCGGTTTGTTCGAGGAAGAAAAGGAAGTCACTACTCATCCACAGCCATCACTGCCCAAGAGTTCAACCACTCGTTTTTAGCAGTAGTGCACAGTGTTCAACAAATCGCATTTGCAGAGGAACTTCGCAAATTGGAAAGGGCTGCGACACTGCAAGCAAGATATTAGAAAATGACTCCGTTTATCTGGAAACATCAAGACGGAAACAGAAATTTTCCTCTTTTGCGGGTTGGTGGTCGTTTGCTAAATGCTCCTTTACCATGCGATGACAAATACCCCTTGCTTATGCCCAAAAATTGCGATTTTACAAAACTCTACATACAGCATCTGCATCGGTCAAATCATCATGCCGGACCAAGAATACTTATCAGCTTGCTCCGACACAAAATCTGCATTGTAAATGCACGTCACACGAGCAGCACTATAGTACGCCAATGTATACTGTGCTTCCGATACAAACCTTGCCTATTATTCCAAATAATGGGAAAACCCACTGATAGGCTTAATGGAAAGTTTCCATTTGAAGTCAGTGGAGTGGACTTCTGTGGTCCGATTAAAGTATCTTTGAAATTGCGCGGCAAGCCGCCTGTAATAATGTATATCGCAGTCTTTGTGTGCTTCTTAACCAAAGCTGTGCATCTGGAAATTGTAAACGACTTAACTTTTGGACCAGTTGGTCTCGAGAATACACTCTCGGCCTACAACAGAAGCAGAAGTGGACCAAAGATCAGCGAAACCTAGAGGAAGGCACGATCGTGTTGATACACGAGGACACTTTTTTCTCAAAACTGTGTTTTAAAAGTCGGTAATCACTGTATCTCAAAAACAGCTGAGCCAATCGATCTGAAAGCCACAACAGTCTTAGATATATTCTACTGAAATTAATCGAATTATTAAGATATCCGATAATTATTTATATTTTTTTTAAACCAATTTTCTGAAAAATGTTTGTCGAAAATTGAATTTTTTTTAAATTGTCGCTATTTTATTAAACATTGGAAATTTAACTAGTCCTTCGATCAATCCTAGGATTCATCTATCCTCTAAAAGAATCTATCTGGTTTTTTTATTTCTGATAAGCCAAACCTGAGATACCGCCTTTTTAGAAGGACCTTCAGGAGATTGTCTACAGGGGACGTATCCTCCAATATTTTTACATGATCTAAGTGTCATTAGAATCTTAAAACAAGATACTATCTGAATAATTATTATTTCTAACTGTACTTTTTTGTACCATCCATTGAGATTAAGAGAAGCTCGGCTTGGCCATTTGGGGGCCAAATTGTTGGTAAGTTCATTCATAACTCAGAATTTCCCCCACCGGGTCAGAGATTTTTCGGATAATTTAATTCATCATTATTTTAGCTTATATTTATTTTATTATATTTAATTTAATTTAATTTTTTCCTTTTTTAATTCTTTTAATTTTTTTTAAATTTATTTTCATTATTGTTGTATATGTTATTTTTTTATTTTATAATATTGTTTTATTTTATATTATTTTTGTTCATTTTATAATATTGTTTATTTATTGTTTGTAATTATGATTTTGTAAACATATTTTTAAGTCTTCTATTTTTCTTCTCTCCTTCTTTTTTTTTCTTTTTTCGACTTCTATATTATTTAAATTTGTGTTAGGTCTAGTAACGTCTCTGGCTTCAATTGGCTGTGAATTGGGGCATAGCTGGCCGAACGGGCAAATAAAATTCCCCCACCGTGTCGGAGTCGTTACTAGTCGTTTTGTAATTTTGTTAGATTTTCCTTGTTAGGCTTTCTTAGTTCATTACGCCTTTTTATAACGTATTCAGTTTTTCTTTTTTTGGTTGACAGCCACCATTAGTCGACTTTTTTTCAACAAATAAACAATAAAGATTATAAGGCCATATCTAATATTAAACAACACTAATATTATTTAAAGCTGGAAATAGAGCTTTACACGTACAATGCTCGTAATTCAAAAACGTACTGGAAAGTACAAATACAATATGCTTTGGCGATCACGGTGCCAACCGAACTAGATGTATCTCAATAACGGAAGTCAACGATGCCATTGCCAATTTGAAGGTAAATAAAGCACCAATCATATGATTGGACGAAAGACGGCGTTATCTTCGAAAAGGTGAAGCGTTACAAATACATTGGAAAGTTACTGTCCCAAAATATATCCTTTAAAGTCCACCTTTGTGAGAAGTTGAAAGACGCAAAAGTGGCTATCAACGCGTCATGGAAAACACAGCTGAGTAGGAAAAATGTCAAACCTAGCACAAAATATGCAGTCTTTCAAGCAGCAGTACGATCAATCCTGTGCTATGCTTCTCAAGTATGGGGTCCCACATCTTATGAACATGTTGAACGGCTACTAATCTTCTTCATTAAAAAAGTATTTAAACTCCCGCCAACTTCTCCAAACTACGCAATATTCATCGAATCTGGTCTGCCCACGCTTTTTACGTACACGCTCGAAACCCATTTCAACTACATAAACAAGATAATGAATATGGAAAGTTCAAGACTGCCCAAGATCATAGCTAATCAATTTCTGAGCGAAAGGAAAGATGGGATAGCATCTCAAATGACTGCGCAGTTAACATCGATTTTGGTAACCATTTGCATTGGCAACAAACCCACGCCCAAATCATCGCCAAAATATGTGAAGTAGAAAGGGACGGATTTATTGCACAAGCAAAAAGGAGCACTGAAAGAACCCTTAGACTTAACCTCGGAGTGAAAAAATACATTTCTGACAGTGTGGGTGTTGACAGGATCAGCGCTATCTTCAGGACGAGATGTGAAACAGTTAGCCTTAACTGTCAACCACACAGGAGTAACTGTAGGAATCTGCCCCATTCTTAAGGAGATTCGTATGGCACATTGTCTGCGTCCTTTTCTATCGTAAATTGATTTTTATAACCTGCTCAACGGAGAAAACTGGATAGCGCTTGCCTATCGGCGGCTATGCAATACCGCAATAAAATTCTTAGCCAACTCTTTTACGCATTACCTACCTATGCGGGCTTTATAAATTAGGTTCAATTCAACGAACGGTTTTTATAAAACCATGTTGAAAAAATTAAGAAAAAAATTACATTTTGTATAAATTTGTAAATGTTTACCATTGTAATTAGGTTAATTTAAGATGTTTATGTAAAATAGAATAAATAAAACCGACTACTACAACAATGTTCACCCTATTGTCAGTTACTATTACAGCATTTCTAAGCTTATCATTATCTAGAATTCTTTAAGGATATTAGAAACATGTTCTAGAATTTGAGATCCCGTTTATTTACAGCTACAATCTGTTTAACGCCCAATATAGTAGGGATGGGCAAAATATTCAATAACTGTTATTTGGTAACAGTTATAATTAAATAACGTCGTTATTTTTGATAACAGTTAGTTTTAACCGTTATTGGGTGAAAATAGAGCATAGTAGTCATTTCAGATAACTTGTAAATAATAACAAAAAATATATATTTATATATATACTAGCATATAACCCGGCGCGCTTCGCTTCGCCACCATCAGTATAGCCGCCAAAATGATGAAAAAAAAACATTAGGCAATGATCCCACCCAAGGCCCCCATTTTCCGACCTTCAGAAATGAGAAAATTATTTTCCACCTATTTGGCCCATTGAGCGTACAAACCCTGAAACCACTCCGGCACCCATTATCCGACCTTGAGGGTGAGTATGCGCAAAGCTAAAAACTTTGTCCTATTTAATTGGCTCAAACAACTTTCAAACCAAATTTAATACAAATCTGCTCAAATATAACGTTCAGCCATAAATCCACTCCCGTTTCTATATTCCGACCTTTGCAGTGAATTTCCCGAAATTAAAAAACACGCGTTTCCTTTTATTCTGACCCTAGAGCTTACAAAACGAATTTTATTCAGATCGGCTCACAAATAGCCGTTGTCACTGAACCGAAATACGCCCACCATTTTTCTTTCCTGTGGGCGGAAATTCCACCACCGAGAAATCAAATGTCTAATTATTTTCGATGTGCTCACAAACCGATTTTGAAGCCAGTCGGATTAAAAATTTGTTTTACCATATAGAATTTTCCAGACATTTCCCCACTCTTGGGGTGAAAATTCAACATCGGAAAATCTCATGTCAACTTATTTTTTATACTATCACTACAAATCGAGTTTGAAGTCAATCGGATCAAAAATAGTTTTTCATATAGAATTTTCCGGGTATTTTCTTTATGGGCGGATTTTGCAAAATTTGAAAATCTCATGTCCAATTAATTGGCATACTATCCTTACAAACCGCGGGTGAAGCCAATCGGATTAAAAATAGGTTTTACCATATGGAATTTTCCGGGATTTTCCCGACTTTTCGTGCGGATTTTCCAACATTGAAAAATCTCATGTCTAATTATTTTGCATACTATCCTTACGAACCGAGAGAACGAGTTTAAAGTCAATCGGATGAAAAATAGTGTTTTCCATATATAATTTTCCGGCCATTTTCCTTGTGGGTGGATTTTCCACAATCGAAAAATCTCATGTCAACTTATTTTGTATACTATCGCTACAAACCGAGTTTGAAGTCAATCGGATCAAAAATAATTTTTCATATTGAATTTTCCGGTTATTTTCTTTGTGGGCGGATTTTCCAACATTTCAAAATCTCATGTCCAATTACTTAGCATACTATCCTTACAAACCGAGTTTGAAGCCAATCGGATGAAAAATAGTTTTTTCCTTATGGAATTTTCCGGGAATTTCCCCGACTTTTCGGGCGGATTTCCCATCATCGGAAAACCACAAGTCTAATTATTCTGCTTAGCATCCTCACAAACCGAGTTTGAAGTCGATCGGATGAAAAATAGTTTTTTCCATGAAGAATTTTCCGGCCATTTTCCTTGTGGGCGGATTTTCCGAAATCTGGGAAACAGGTGTCCAATTATTTCGCTTACTTTACTTACAAACCAAATTTCAAGTCAATCGGATGAAAAACAAAATTTTCCCCATAACAGCTTTTCCGGGAGTTTTCCAAAACCCCGCCTTAGTGCCCACTTTCAATTCATAAGGAAACTTCTGTGAAAATTTCAGCTTTCTATCTTCTACCGTTCAGGCTCTACGTTGATTGCCAATCAGTCATTCAGGACAAACTCTTTTATATATATAGAGATAAATATATATTTATATTAAAATTGTCACGATGTTTGTAACGCAGTGAAGGATGCATTTCCGACCACATAAAGTATATATACTCTTGATCAGCATGATGAGCTGAGTTAATTTCCGTCTGTCCGTCTGTTTCTATGCTATCTCCTCCCTCAGTTTTGAAGCTATCTTGCCAAACTTTGCAAAAAGTCTTTAAATACAAATACGCTGCACATTTGTCGGAATCGGCCGGATCGGATGACTATATCATATTGCTGCCATAGGAACGATCGGTCCAAAAAATAGTTTTAATAAGAAAACCTTTTTTGATTTCCATCGTAGCATCACCAATCGTGGTATATATTAGTTTCATATACTTCCACACAATTCTGGAAAAATGTATCGAGATCGGATGACTATATCATATAGCTGATATAGGAACGATCGGTCGGAAAATAAGTTTTAGTGAGAAAAACTTTTTTGTTTTCTATTGTAGCGTCACTAATCTTGGTATATGTTAGTTTTATATGCTTTCATATAATACAGGAAAAATTTATCAAAATCGGATCACTATAGCATATAGCTGCCATAGAAACAGTCGGTCAAAAAACTAGTTTTAGTGAGAAAAACTTTTTTGTTTTCTATTGTAGCGTCACTAATCTTGGTATATGTTAGTTTTATATGCTTTCATATAATACAGGAAAATTTTTTCAAAATCGGATGACTATAGCATATAGCTGCCACAGGACCGATCGGTCGGAAAATGTGTTTTACTAAGAAAAGTTTTTTTTATGGTATCAAATTATTATTATCAATGATTTAAAAATTTTAAATATCTGATATCTATATCCTTTATATATTTTACCGGTTAAATCAGTTGGAGTAAAGTTTTTTAAGTGTATTAAAACCTCGGCACAGTCGAAGTTAGCTTTGCCTTCTCGTTTAATTTATTTTTCGTCTTTACATAAAGGCGTATATTTTTCAATGGGTAATTACATTCTAATAATGCAGTGCTAAAAAATATTTTAATTATGAATTTTCTAGGATAACTATATAAATATAATATATTAATATTTGAAAAGAAAACTACGAAAACGCAAACTTTGAAACAAAAATAAATTATTCCCGTGGACTCGCGCTGTCTTCCATCTTGGAACAAATTTTTCAAATAACATACATATATTCTGAACCTGAAAAAAAATATTTGGATCGGATATCGAATGGCCCTTTCCAAGAAAATTAATAAAACTTTTTTTTTTTTAAAACCGGCTAAAGATAACTCAAAAAGTTATCTACAGCCGTGCTCCCATTTTCACATTACTTTTGCGATTTCAGCAAGTGAACAATTGAATTCCATTCTCACATTTATTTTTTTTATATGAAAAGTAACACTCATATCTGTGACTACTAGATCAAGTCCGAACAATTTAAAAAAATTTTACGAATTAAAATCGGTAAGCAAAGACGAAGTGATTTCAAATCGAAAAATATTTTTGGACTCTATCTAGTTACCTCAGATCTTAATGTCATTTCATATACAAACTAACACAATTTGATTTGTAAAATCATCTGTTCACGTGGACAAATCGCAAAAGTAAGGTGAAAATGGGAGCACAGCTGCTAATATTTTTTTTTCCGAAAAACGCATGTCAAATTGAAAAAAATAACAAACAGAGAAAACGCAAAATTTGAAACAAAAAAAATTATTCCCGTGGACTCGAGCTGTCTTTCATCTTGAAACAACTTTTTTTTAGTTACATACCCATATTCTGAATCTGAATCTAAATATTCGGATCGAATATCGATTGGCCCTTACCAAGAAAAAGAATAAAAACGGATTTTTTCTTAAAAAAAACCGTCTTTAGTTAACTCTTAGAGTTGTCCCATATTTTTTTTCGAAAATTTTACGCGAAAATGACAAAAATTTGTCTTTGGATCGTTTTAATCCGATGTTCCGTTCAAAAGTTATGGTTTTTTTTTTAAATTTCAAGTCTTTTTCGCATTATCTTGAGAACTACCGACGGTGGCGGAAACCCGTTTTAAGGTATTCTCATGTATATATAGTCCTTCTAAATGATAGCGATTAATAATTTTTTGGAGACAAACAAAAAATTGGGGTGGCTGAGTTGATATGGAATATCCCATATATAAAATGCAATCTGGAACCCGAACCCGAACCGGAACCCCGGTTCTCAATTTGAAGGGAACCGGTTGTGGAACCGAACCCCTAGCGTAGGGTAAGGGTTCGAACCCCGAACTGAACCCCTGTCAAAATTAGAGGGGTTTGCAGCCCTGGTAAATACTTTTGACGCAAAGAAAGCGTGTGTAATTACTTTTGACAACTGATAAGCATCAGTTCACATGCGTTTAGTTTAAGCACAAGAACAGTTATTTTGTTATTTTTGTTTATTTTGTTGCAACAACAAACGGTTTTTTTTAATTCACCTTTCCCCCCCTCGCTGCACAAACCAGCGTTTGTGAAGGGGTTACATGGGTTTCGTCGGGTAAAAAAGGCCTATTTTCAATATTTTTTTTCTATGTAAAAAATTATTTATTTAATTCAAACTTTTTTCTGTCTTATAGATACATATTTAAAGAATAATTTCTGAAATTTTCAAAAAAATAAAAAATTAAAACTCCTCCATTGTGAGGTCATTTCCGGTGTCCCCTCGAAAAAAAAGGTGCGTCCGCGTTGTCAGCATAATTCCTGACAGGATCATCTAAAATGAAAAAACAAAAATAAGTGTTTTAGTTAAGGCCATAAACTCGTGCTTGAACTAAGGAAAGAAAAACAAGTAAGAAAGTCGGTCAAGCCCGACGTTAATATACTCTGTACCTGTTTGTATATAACTAATAACTTTAAAGTGTGGGGTCACACACAGAGATCGGCAAAATGGGAATTATAATTAACCATTACCGAATTACTTGCTCATTTTATAATAATTAAAATAAAATTACAAATTACGATATTAATTTGTAATAATTAAAATAAAACTACAAATTACTATATTAATTTGTAATAATTAAAATAAAAGTACAAATTACTATATTAATTTGTAATAAAATTTTCGAAATACAAATTACTCAAGTAATTTGTAATAAAATTTTTCGAAATACAAATTACTGTATTAATTTGTAATAAACGTTTGTTAAATGCAAATTACAATATAAATATGTAATAGGATTTATTAAAGAACAAACTTAGAAAAATACAAATGACATAGAGAATACAGTGGTAAGGTAGATGCCTCTACTACCTAATACCATACTCATTGCACCGTAATTCAGTGTTTTTTGTCATTTCAATATTTAAACAAAAATTCGCGATATCTCGCGAACGGTAAAAGATACGGCAAAAATAACGAAATTTCACAGGGGTATACGGGGGTAGTGAACTATCCCTCCACCACCCAAATTACGTGAGTAATTTGTATTTTGAAAAATTTTATTACAAATTACTTGAGTAATTTGTATTTCGAAAAATTTCATTACAAACTAATATAGTAATTTGTAATTTTATTTTAATTATTACAAATTAATATAGTAATTTGTATTTCGAAAAATTTTATTACAAATTACTTGAGTAATTTGTAATTTTACTCGTAATTATTACGAAAAGTAATATTAATGCCGATCCCTGGTCACACAATCCGTGCAAGTGCTGCCCATCACGATTACGGGCAGTGCTGCCCAGCGTAATTATTTGATTTGCTTAAAATTCGAATATCGTTCATCTGATCTGGAAACGGTGTATGGTGGATCGATAAGTAATGATGAGTAGAATAAATGTCTAGAAGGTTCAAACAATCTGTCTTTAAAATTGTGGAAGATATTCGATTTTGTTCAAATTGTGGGGGTGGCAACTCTGCAATCGTTCATCTGATCGGAAAACAATGTATAGGAGCTCGATAAGTAATGACGAGTAGAATATATGTCTAGAAGGTTCGATCATCCTAACTCCAAAATTGCGGGATATTTGAGGTGTTTTTCAAATTGCGGGGGTGGCAACTCTACTATCGTTCATCTGATCGGAAAACAATGTATGGGGGCTCGATAAGTTATGATGAGTAGAATAAATGTCTAGAAGGTTCGAGCAACCTAACTCCAAAATTGAGGGATATTTAAGGTGTTTTTCAAATTGCGGGGGTGGCAACTCTACTATCGTTTATCTGATCGGAAAACGATGTGTGGGCGTGGCAAAAAAAAAACTAAACTTGATCTGCCTGCAAGTATAAGAAATATATGTTCCATAAACCACAGATCTCTATCTTACCATCTCTGAGATCTCAGCGTTCATACGGACATGTCTATATCGACTCGGCTGTTGATGCTGGTCAAGAATATATTTACTTTATAGGGTCGGAGATGCTTCCTTCTGGCTGTTACATACATTTGCACAAACCCAATATACTCTTTGTACCTTCGGTACAGAGTAAAAAAAAATTTGAATTTTGGCAGACATTTTAAAAAAAAAAATGAAAATTTTGGTCAAATTTGCTTGACATTTTGTTTTTTTTAAAGAGTTGTAATTGAAAAAAGAAATCCATCGTTCAAGCACGAGTAAATTGTATCTCGAACACCTGTGTAAAATTTCATCAAGATCGGTTGAGTAGTTTTCGAGAACATTTGTCAACCGACTTTGAAAACACGGTTCCGAGAAAAACGCGTTTAAAGTTTTGGGTAAGTCCGCATTTACACGATGAAGTTTCCTTCATGAAGTTCTTTATGAAGTTTTTGTTTGTGGGAAAGAGGTGAAGGGGGGTAGTCGAAACTGGCAAAGCTTCATGACCTACCGAGTTGTGAAGCTTTTCGATAATTCTCCTTTGCTTTGTTTCGATTGAACTGATGCAGGGTTGATTTGGGGGCAATTCGCTCATCGATAGATCGTGTTCTCAGGCGAATTAAAATCGAACTTCATGAAGCAAACTTCTTCATGTAAATGCGCATGAAGTTCTGAAGATGCTTCAAACCGAAATCGAAGAGAGTTTCATGCAGCAAACTTCATCGTGTAAACACAGACTTACAATAAAAGTGGAAAAAAAAAATGTTTTTTGTAACTTACAGTGAATCGTCGATTCCTGGGCCATAAAGTAAAGATCCTGCAGCGGTTGCAATGTCCAGGGCGTCCTTTTGCTCCTGTCGATGACGGATTCTGGCTTCGCGAGTCTCGCTCACAGATTTTTTTCGGCTGCGCACACACGGTTTTCATCCGAAATTCGGGCATATTCGTGGGAGTTTCGGCCTAATTTTAAATCCATACCCTGCATAATCAATAATAAAGCTGATGTTCCTTCATTGAAGATACAAGCAGCGACCAATGCCGCAAAATTAACAATCTTTGAACCAGCAGGAAGTATTTTTGGAGTAATTTTCCAGATCAACTGGTTGAAGCTCTCGTTGTTATTTTGTGTGAAACCACCAACACACCGTCTGACAAGCTCATCCTTACTGGGATCATCATATATTGGTTTTATAGCAACAATGACAGACAAACAATAGACGAGCAGCTGCTCACTATAACTGAGGCGCGCTGACCCTTCTATACCCGACTTGGAGCGCACACCTTTCAAAGGCTGTATCTCCGAAACTATTATTCGGATCGACTTGAAAATTTAGGATAATATTCTTGAGATGTTGCAGAAATTAATAAGCAAAAAAATTATTTTTTAAACCCAAAAAACCCATGTAACCCCTGAAGCGTGCACAAAAATGTACCTTGTGTAATTTCTTTTGTCTAGGATTGTATATAGATAGAACACATTTTTCCCTATGATTTTTTTCAGTCTCGTAACTCTTATTTGCGATCCCTGATAAAAAAGGGCTAGCCGGTATTAATGTAAGTTTTAACTTTAAATCAGGGTGTCAAACCGGAACCCGAACCGGAACCGTATACCGAAAAGAACCGATTGAAACTCAGAACCAGAACCGGAACCGTTATTATTTATTTTTTGCGTACCGGTATTTCGGAACCTTTATTTTTGGAACCGAAATGACCGAAAAAAACCGAAACATTGTACCGGTACAGTTTCGGTTCTGAGTTTTTTTGCTATTTCATTTTTATTGATTTAGTCAGGGATTTCTTCAGGGTAAAACGCAGGGGAAACGTAAGCAAAAACTTACAAATGTAAAGTTAAGGGCCCATCTGGTATATACTGAAATTTTCAATAAAAATAACAATTTCATCTTATTTCGTTGCATATGGGCATTTCCGCAGAAAAGTCTACCATGACCGAAAAATTAAAACTTCATTAAAAGTTGTTTCTTACTAGATTTAGAAAAAGAAAATATGCAAAATTATTTGAATTAAAGAGTTTAAAGCGTTCCTTAGAACAGATAGCAATATATCGGGCTAGAAAGTACAAATTTACGTTTTGGCCAGTTTTTCAGTGCATTTTTTCTTTTCAATTTACAGCTCTAAGATTCATTGAGCAATTCCACTCTATTCGCAAAACTTAAGCTACAATTAAAATTGATTTTTTTGTTCCATTAAATAATTTAAGAAAAATTATCTTCACTACAAAATTGCCAAATGAAATTTAAGTAACGTAACGTCAGTAACGTCACGTCAGATATAAAAAAGCTAATAAAAACGAGAGCGTAAGTTGAAGTCGGCCCTGCTCGACTTCGAAATACCCGTTACTCAGGGTTTATTTAAGATTATTTTATAAGATTACAATATGCCCAAATTTTGGGAGATATAAGGATTTTTCCAAATTGCGAGGGCGGTAACTCTACTATGGCTCATCTGATCGGGAAATGAAGTTTGGCGGATCGATAGGTAATAATGATTAAAATATATGTCTAGAAAGTTCGAATGATCCATCTTCAAAATTGTGGGAGTTATGAGGTATTTTTCAAATTGCGGGGGTGGCAACTCTGCTATCGTTCATCTGATCGAAAAATGATGTACGGCGGATCGATAAGTAATGATGTTTAAAATATATGTCTAGAAGGTTCGAACAATCTTTCTTCAAAATAGTGGGAGATATGAGGTATTTTTCAAATTGCGGGGCCGGCAACTCTACTATCGTTCAGCTCATCGGGAAATGATGTACGGCGGATCGATAGGTAATGATGATTAAAATATATGTCTAGAAGGTTTGAATAATCCATCTTTAAAATTGTGGGAGATATGAGTTATTTTTCAAATTGCGGGGGTGGCAACTCTGCTATCGTTCATCTGATCGGAAAATAATGTATGGCGGATCGATAGGTAATGATGATCATAATATATGTCTAGAAGGTTCGAACAATCAATTTTCAAAATTGTGGAAGATATGAGGTTTTTTTCATATTGCGGGGGCGGGAGGGGGCGTGGCAAAAATTTGAAACAAACTTGATCTGCGTGCAAACAATACAAGTCTACACTGAAAAAATGGTAGCTCTAGCTCTTATAGTCTCTGAGATCTAGGTGTTCATACAGACGGACGGACAGACGGACGGACGGACAGACGGACAGACGGACAGACGGACATGTCTATATCGACTCGGCTATTGATGCTGATCAAGAATATATATAATACTTTATGGGGTCGGAGATGCTTCCTTCTGCCTGTTACATACATTTGCACGAACTTAGTATACCCTTTTTACTCTACGAGTAACGGGTATAAAAAGAATGAAAAATGATTTTTAAATTTGGTAAATTGGAAAATAAACTTATATTATTCTTAAAACTACTGAAAAAAGTTTCATACAAAAAGAGTTTCTTAATTCGCAGAGTTTTTCAATTTAGTAATCCGAGTCAAAACCCACTTCCGTTTTAAGTAACGTCACGTCAGGGCATATTTTTACTTATATCTTTGAATACTCTGGGTCGATTCTTGTAATTTTTTTTTCTAAATAAAGTGCTGTTGAATTACTAACTACATATAAAAAAAATAAATTTTTAAATTGTCTTTCATTTTTTTTTTTAATATTTTATCGTACGAATGTCACGTCACGTCAGAAAAGAAATGACCATATATTTTGATTCAATAAATTCCAAATATTATTAATTTATCCTTAATTTTTGCATTTACAAAGAAAATGAATTAATAATTGATCGGTAACGTTATCTGAAAACAGTGTATTTAACATTTCATCAGATATCAAAAGATCTTCTTGCTCTTCTATTATTAGGACATTTTTTTCTGAAGTAAAGTTTATTATGTTTAATTTTCCTTCTTAATAACTACTTTTTGTTGTGTAGGTTGCTACCATTTCTATTATATCTTCGGATTAAAGGATTTTTAAATTATACCGGTTCATACCGGTACATACCGGTACGTACCGGTATACCGAAATAAAAAACCAAGGTACCGGTACGGAACCGAATACCGAAATAAACAAGAACCTAAACAGAACCTTTTACCGAAACATTAGTTTCGGTACGTACCAGAACCGGAACCGGAACCGAAATTCGATTCGGTTTGATTCCCTGCTTTAAATTCGTATTTATTATTAGGAATAGGTTGACTAAGAAAAAATTTGAGCGAATTTTTAAGTACTTTTATAGCGTGTTATGCCCTTTATAGTGTATTAAAAATCAGGGCTGCAAACCCAAAGTCCGGTTCGCTGGTTCGAATCATCGTTTACCAATGGTTAGGTTCAGAAATTTGAGGTTCAAGGTTATTGAGTTTTGGTTTGGTTGTTGGTCTATTCGTCTTCTTTGATAAGACAAAATAAATTTTAGGGTTGAAAACCCCGCTTAACTAAAACTTGTAACCGAAAGTTTTGGTTCGAAACAGGTTCAACTATTATTTTCACAAGAGGTTCGGTTCACAGTAAAAGAAAAGTCGGATTTCCGGATTCGAACAGCGGTCCTGCTTAAAATGTCTATTGGCCGTGTTCCCATATACTACGTTTATGCTATGCTTAATTTGCAAAATCATATCATGAAAGTGCGTGAATAATCATCGTTTCATGAATTCGACAACACACGAAAGTTGACTATGAATTTAAATTCTATTTATGAAGCGGTGGTGATGCGCAGCCAACTAATGTGGCATCCTCTACCTCAGTGAGGATCAACATCTCTGAAAATGCAAAATCCTGTCCTCATTGTGTTGCTTCTGCATTTTGCATTTGAAAACAGCTGTTCTTTGCTTACAATTGACGACTGGCTGGCAATAAAGAATAAAAATTGTAAATTTTTGATAAATTTGAACTTATTTCCCTATTAGAAACCGAACATTTAATGTTGTCAATAGTTTTAGGTGCTTCCATGTCAAATTATTCACTGTCTATGCCAGAATTATTGCAGGGGCCACGCAATTAATATGTACTGGCCAGACGTCAAACAGATGGCTTGTGGTGTCTCTAGTCTAAACGCATCGACGTTGGGAGTTTTATTCTGTTTGTTATTAAAAAAATGATTGATAAATATAATAAATTATAAATTAAAGTCAAATCAAGACAGCACATAATCAGGAACACTATTGATTTTAAAAATTCTAATTTCTAAATTTTGCAGAAAATTTAGAAATATTAAGATAGAATTTCGAATTTATGTTTTTTACAATTGGACTACGCCTTCAAATTTTCCACGTACACTCGCTGTGGTTAAACAGTCCCTAATTTTGGCATAAACTCTAATTTTTCATAGAAACCTTCAAACTTTTCGAGGACACCAAAAGATAAAAATTAACTGATTTTTTAAAGTATTTTATTAGCCATTAAAGTTTATTCAATTTTCTTTATTATATAACATAATTTCAAATTGCTCCTTAGAATCTTCAGCAGAGTCAGAATCTACATTTTCAGACTTTATAATTGTTTCGTAGTTCGAGAGAAATTGTTTCTTTAAGCTAGGTACTCAGACACGAATAACATTCTCGCTGCCTATCTAATTACTTGGCTCTTCGAATGTGCTCTTCGAATTTTCTCAAAGCATTCTAAGAGGCCGTACTCAGACGTCTAGAATGCGCTCGTATAATGTGCATGGGGCTGCCAGATCGCTTTTCAAAAACAACTGATACATTCTCGTAGGGGGTCTTCGAATTATGAAACATGTTTGATAATTCCAATAGGTACCTCTTAGAATCGAGCACACAATTTAAAAAAATTGATTCAAAGAAGACCAAAACGCATAACAAAAACAATTTGGAGAACTTTGCGGAGCGTAAACAAGTTGCAGTGCCCAAAGCGGTCACAATGAAACTTATTTAAAGGGATTTGGCCAACAATTTGCCGCTCTGACCTCACTTCATTTTCTCAACGATACGCGAAATACTCACAAGAAATCAACCATGGCAGTGCCCATGACCTCTGCATTTCAGAAAGAGCCATCCATTTTCAATTTTATAAACATTTATTTTACAATCTCTGTTGCCCGCTTATTTTGTAAACAAAGAACAGCTGACAAAACCAGAGTGACCCTTTCGGATTCAGTGACTGTTTACTGTCTTTTCGCTGTGGTTAGGTCACCCTACATTCTAAAAGGCCGCTTTTCGAATTATGAAACAATTCTAGCAGCGAGAATGTGATTCGTATCTGAGTACCTAGCTTAAGCCTTTGATTTAAACATATACTTGATATTAATAGATCAGAAGAATCTATAGCTCTATAAAATACATCAGCCATGTTATTTAATCGACTGTTCTTTAGGGCATGTAATTTCCAATCGTTTTTATAGAACTTGTTCCTTGTATTTGAAGCATTTCCTCCTAAACATCCTACCGGAACTAAAGAGGAATTCATTATTTGCCAGTCGTGAACTAATATTTTGGATACCAAGGATACGTAAGCTTAAACAATTGATTGCGAAAGCCACCTTGAGTGCTGAACCTTGAACCTCTACAAGATACGGTTACATATTTCTTAATATGTATTATAAAACTGGTAACTTTTTATACACTTGAAAAGTGTATATTAATTTTGCCCAGAAGTTTGTAACGCATAGAAATATTCATTTCCGACCCCATAAACTATATATATTCTTGATCAGGACGACGAGCTGAGTTCATTTCCGCTTGTCCGTCCGTCCGTCTGTCTGTCCGTCTGTCCGTCTGTCCGTCTGTCTGTCTGTTTCTACGCAAACTAGTCCCTCAGTTTTAAAGCTATCGAGCTGAAATTTTGCACAGAATCTTCTTTTTACTGCACGCAACTAATATGTCGGAACCGGCCGGATCGGATGACTATATCTTATAGCTGTCATAGGAACGATCGGTCGAAAAATAAGTCTTTGTGAGAAAAACTTTTTTGATTTCCATCGTAGCGTCACCAATCGTAGTATATATTAGTTTTATATGTTTCCCCACAATTCGAAAAAAATTTATCAAAATCGGATGACTATAGCATATAGCTGCCATAGAAACGGACGGTCAAAAAACTACTTCTAGTGCGAAAAACTTTTTTGTTTTCTATCGTAGCGTCTCCAATCTTAATATATATTAGTTTTATATGTTTCCCCACAATTCGAAAAAATTTTATCAAAATCGGATGACTATAGCATATAGCTGCCATATAAACGGTCGGTCAAAAAACTACTTCTAGTGAGAAAAACTTTTTTGTTTTTTATCGTAGCGTCCCCAATCTTGGTATATATTAGTTTTATATGCTTTCACATAATTTTGAAAAAAATTATCAAAATCGGATGACTATAGAATATAGCTGCCGTAGGACCGATCTGTCGGAAAATATGTTTTACTGAGAAAAGTTTTTTTTATGGTATCAAATTTTTATTATCAATGATTTAATAATTTTAAATATCTGATATCTATATCCTATATATTTTTTTCCAGTTAAATCAGTTGGGGTAAAGTTTTTCAAGTGTATTAAAACTTCGGCACAGTCGAAGTTAGCTTTGCCTTCTCGTTTTTTTATCAACTTGATCGACGTACAGTGGCGAAAAATATAATAGGACCACTATGACACCTTGTCTAATTGATCAAAAAACAAACAATTAGTGTTGCGATTTTTTCAAGTCTTGTTTTTTTTTTAATATTGCTTAGTATTCCCCTAATAAGAAAAAAGTAGAACTGCCCTTGAAATAGTTCTCAATATTTTGTTTATTATTTTTTTATGGATAAAGAGCTTAAAAATGCGAAAAAATAATAGGACCACTTTTGCATTCTTCATAGAAACCGCTATATTTCGCAGAATTACTTTGACGAAAAGCATGTGGTTAAGGGATTTGACTTTGATTTTATTATTTTGATCATCAAGAGTAAGCTAAATCAAATCCAAGGCTCGTGGAAAACACTGGAGTTCGGAAAATAGTGATATCATCAAAAAAATCGATTTTGATTGGAAAATCCTTTCAAGAAGTTGTTCGATTGGTTGGGTATTCAAATAAAATAATACGGAACGCAATAAACTACAAAGACAAGAGTGAAACAATTGCACAAAAGCGATTCCTGGCCCAGTTTCACGTCAAAAGATGGATCCGCGAGGACAAGAGGGCTGCAACTGAGCTCAAAAAGGACCTCAATATAACTGCGTCAGTGCAAAAAGTTCACACATGACCCAGAGAACAAAACTCAAAAGCCCGGAGGCCCAGGAACAGTCCCTCTTTTAAAAGCCACACATATTAATAAGCGCATGGAATTCGCAAAGGAACATCTTAATTGGACATCCCCAAAATGTGGGAATATTTTATAAAAATATTACAGTTAAGTTGTTATGTTTCGTGGAAAACTCTTAACTCAGAAAACAATCCAAAATACACTGGAAAAATCATTAAACATGAAGGCTCAAGTTTAATGGTATTTGTATCTTTTTCTTACTATGGAGTGGGTCGACTATATTGTTTGAAAACCTTAATGGATCAGCATGTATACGGTTATATTTTTGATATTTGATGCTTCCTAACACAGAATATGAGATGCCGCTAGTTTGCGTCTTCCAACAAGACAATGACCCCAGGAAAAACCAAAGGAATGGTTAAGAAAACATTTTGTGAAAGTTTTTGAGTGGCCTGCGCAGTCATCAGACCTTAATCCCATTGAAAATCGGTGGTCTAATATTAAAAGGCAGTTACTACAGTTAAGCCAACCATCATAGGATGAGTATGGGAAGACTTTCAGGAGTCCTGAAACAAGATTCCTCTTAAACGGTTTCAGGACTTAATAGAATCGATTCCAGGACATTGCGAAGCCTTTATAGCCAATAAAGGCATCCCAAATAAACATGCAATTTATTGAATAATCTTAGCTTTAATATACAATTATGTTTCAGTAATCATTTAAGTGATTTTTGTAATTTTAAGTGCATATTTGATAAGTGGTCCTATTATTTTTTTCGCCTAATTTCCCTATTTTTTTTCATAAAATTCCTTAAATTTGTTAAAAACGGTAAATAAACCACGGATTTTTTCATTCATAATTTTTAAGAGTCTTCTCATTCTAAAAACGTATTCAAAGGTTTCTAAATGTTACAAATGAAGCTATAACGTCTTTGGAAAATTTGCTTGTGAGGGTGGTCCTATTATTTTTTTCGCAGCTGTATAAGCTGCTGATATCATTTTTATCAATTTGGTCCACTATCCACTTCTTTAAAGCAGAGACATCGCGCTTGTTGTTGTCCCAAGCTTGGAGCAATGTTGAGCGTTGAAATTCATACACGGTTGCAACATGTTGTTTTTTTCGAAATCGAACAAAAACGTGCAAACGAAATTATTAATACCATATTCTATACATATTAACAAAGAGCACACCGGTCTTAGTTGCACGCCAGAGGGCGGGAAGAAAGTTACACTCCACAAAACACGATCACATTTGTTAAGTTCTAGCTGTAAAAATACACCAACAATAATTGACAACACACAATAAACCTTACGTCATCTAAAGAAACTACCATGCAACGTTGATTTAGCATACCTGTACGAGTATTTTCTATATTTACAGTTTACTCACACTTTTTACAATAAGCCCCAAAAATCGCGCAAAGCTTATTAATATTCACGGTTGCACATCGAAAACTCAGGCCTGCATTTAAACAGCTGACTTTGATTGCGCGCTGAATTCAAAACATTAAATTAAAAAATATTTTAAAAATAGTTGTTTCTTATTTTGATTATGTATAATTATAAAATACATTTAATTTCCAGTTTAAAAGATGTAAAAAAAAACTACATTATGCCAAACTTTCTGACATTTTGACCATAGTGCAATGGCTATTATTTTAACTTCTTAAAAATCAAACACATCAGTAATGTCGGTAAGGCTTGGCCATTTTACAACTGCTTTTTTGTCGTTCATGTGCAAGATTTTGTGAATTAAAATCCACATTTTTTTGAATTAGAAAAAATTAAGCTGTACTCGTGATCAAACCTGAACCTAAGTTCACCAACCATGTGAACTCGCTTCGTGAACATGAACCCAAACACGTTCCTCACGATTTTTAGGGGGTTTGTAGCCCTGTGTAATTTGAATGCTTTGTTAATTAATATATGTATGTAAGTACATAAAGCAATAAGACCTAGAGTAAACCTTTGCTCAGCGGCATTGCGACATAAGTTAAGTACAAATGAATGCGAAATTAAGTCGCTTTTTCTGGTCGTCGTTTTGAAACGACATAATTCTGCGCGTTATGTCGTTTTTTTCTAGCGGAGTTATGTCATTTTGAAACGAGATAATTTCGATCGAAATTTTGTTTTTTTCCTGGCGGAATTATTACATTTTTAAACGACATAATTCCCCGCGGAATAATGTCGTTTTATTCTATTTCAATTTTAAATAACAGAATTTTTTCCTGACGGAATTATGTTGTTTTTATACGACATTATTCCGCATTATGACTTGTTTGAAATAACACTATCTTGGGGAGAAAATAAGGCAGTATTTTTTTTTCATAGTAATTCGGCTGAAGTAGCGCGAAATTTAAAGAGACGTTCCCGACTTAATCGATAAAAAGGTGAAATAAATACTATTGTTTTAAATACATGACTTGAAGTTCCAAACTTAAACCTATTATACTTATTTTAAATTTTTATAAAACTTATCAGCCATTGATTGAATCACAGTTGGTTATAACCACGGCTAGCACTTGAGAAAATGATTTTGCACTAAACAAATTCAAAAAAGAACCAAAATATTTTTTAATTGAAAATTGTATTAAATCAACAAAAAATGTATTTCAGAATAAGATTTAAATTACACACGTATACAAGGTTTTGGATCAGAGCAGATTTCAATCGTTCATGTATTTTAACCGCTGAATTCAAAACAATCGTCCGTTTTTTCCTGATTTCTTTTGTTCAGAAGATATTTAAATAAACGTGTGTTAAGCAAGGTATGTTTACACTTTCACGACAGATGGCCGTATCAAGTAGCATTTTCAAACCACATTCGTTTTTATAAAAACTAAAACGAATTCCCGGTTTAACTGTTTTAATACTCCTACCTATTTTGATTTTCAGTTTGTTCATTGGACAACAGGTCATTGCGAAACCAGCAGATAGTGAAATTTTATGGCCCTCATATAAAAGGGACGACGATCGCAACATCTTGCGCCGTTGTCGGCAGCTTGGCCGCACACAAGCGACTCTCACATACACTAACACAAATGAAATGAAAAAAAAAATACAAAAATCTAAAAAAAAAAATTTTACATGGGTGACAAAAATTTTGTGGCAAATATCTTTTCTCATTTTTGCTTACACCAGGCAGCTGAAGTAATTGACACACAAGTAAATTACAGGCGTGGCAAAAAGCTCGTGTTATATAACATAACATATATTTTAAGAGCGCGTGCAGATGTTCTTTGGCTACGAGGAAATGAAATGAGTGGCAGACGGTTGTGCGAAATATGCAACATGGAAGAAGTCGAGTCGGTGTTACATCTCATAGGAAGGTGACCGATATATCGGGAATTCAGATACCGTCATCTTAATAAAGCAGAGCTGTCTGAGTTAGATGTGATAGAGGTCCTAAACGAAATATATAAAAGTCGTAACGAACTAAAGAAGGATTATTTTGGCTGAATATTTGTAAGGATTACAATAGTGAATTGACGTTCCTTATGGGGGGAAAGATGTGGGCACTCTTTTCACTCTGCTTTTTCTTTACTTCTCCTGTTTATTTAAAAAAATTGTCTATAGAATTTTAATTTGATTATTAAACTTTATTTATAATGAACGTACTGTTATTTTATTGTTCACTGTTAAATGTATTTAATTCAATGTAATATTTTTGATTTTTTATATATATATTAAATATTTTTTTTTATTATTTAATTTAATGTAAAATTTTTGGGCAGACGGTTCTGACACTATGCCCTGAAGAAAATAAGATTCAGTTTCCATGATTGTTGTTAGATATAAATTAACGAATAAAGAATCTACTACTACATGCTCGTGTTACATAAAAAAATCATTTTTTCCATATGTAAACTTTTTGTATTTTCATTTGTGAAAATAATTATTTTTAGCATTGATGTTATTTATCATGACATGAAAATTTAATTTTGTGCATTTTACGAACCCTGATGTTTTGTTTGTTATTTATTTTTTTTTTTACTAAAATTTCTTGAAATTCGGAAAAATCAAACAAAAATATTTTTTTAATGTCTACCATATTGTTTCTTTGTTTTTTTTCTACTTGAATGTTATCTGTTGTAATTTTGGTAAAAAAATAAAAAAAACAAATTTTGGACCAAAATCGTATTTTCCGTAGTTTTTGGACCATAAATTTTGAAAGCGCGATGATATAAAAAAATTGCAAATGTTGAAAATTCAAAGACACATAGGTCTAAAAAAAAAAAATAAAGCCCGGAATTTTTTAAGTTTGTTGAACATTTTAAGAATTTTTAAGCTTGGGAAAAAATTGATTTTGTAGGAAAATAATCACATTTTCCACATTAAGCCCTATACGGACATGCGAAGTAACGCGTTTCATACAAAATTTTTGGAAAGAAGAAGCAGAAGTAATGATTCCTTCACCCTCTACTTTGAGCCCATACGGAGCTGAGAAGTACTGTTCCGCTAAACAGCACATGAATGGATCCTATGTTAATGGCCTGTGGAAATCAAGTAACTTCGAACAGCTGAAGAAACATTGTTGCAAACAATGTTACTACACCCTACTTCTGCCCTGACGCAAAGGTTGATTATGAAAACTGAATAGTCGATATTGCATTTGCTTGGTATGTACTACATACTATGTAGCATATAAAAAATAGTTTTTATGGCAGATTTTTTCAAAGTTGTTGTTGGTTAGCAAGGCAGGACGAGAAGTTGCTTATCTTTGTTAAAAAAAAACAGCACAAACATTGCTTATCGAGTAGTAAGACCATCCCGGTGGTAATTGAAAAATACCACTAAATTCAAGATTTGTTGTAATTTCTTAATAAATCTGGACACACTATACGTACGTTCCACCTTGACGTAATATATGATGAAGGAAGCTAAATTACTTACTTCGCAGGTCTGTCTTTAAAATAAAATGTATCTTAAGAACATTGTGGTTGTTTTTTTTTTGGGTCGACATTCATTTTAGTTTACATAAAAACCAATGAGATTTCACGTTAATTTAAATATCTTCTGAACAAGACGATCCAGGGAAAAACGAACGACTAATTTGAATTCAGCGCTCAAAAAAAACATAAGAGACGATTGTCATCTGCTCAGGTTCATTAGTTGGATTTTATTTGTAAACCTGTTTTATTTATTATTACAGTCCATTTCTCGATTATTTATAAACTTCATTACTAGACAGCGCATTTTACTTTTTTCAGATTAAATTTAGTCCTAATAGGCCAGGATCAATGTTTTATTTAAGCTGGCCATCCACAGTCGAATTTGTTCGACGAACGTGTTCGAACAGTCACACAGACACAGTCATTGTCATGATGGCTATACATGTTTACTTAAAAAAAATTTGGTTGCTCCAGAAATTTATCGAAAGAATACTACAATGAGAGATGAATTAAGCCCAAATGAAAGGCGTGTTCGTGCCAAAATTTCCATCCATTATCGAACGTGTTCGCTCGAACACAGACAAGATAGAAACATTTCTATCTTTCTCGAACAAAATGTCGAATATGAAATGTGGACAAGAACACTACCACTAACGACGAAAATTTCGTCGAAACGAACACGTTCGTCGAGCAAATTCGACTGTGGATGGCCATGCTTTAAGAACCTTTTTGGGCTTTTGAGCACTGACATGAAGGTCATTTTGGGTGTTTTTTTCGTCTCTTCAACACATTACCCCTGGCCTACTAGTTAGCTTATCTAAAAAACCTAAAAACTACTGTCTATTAATTACATAAATTAAAAACAAATATTTCAGATATTAATCTTAGTATATTTATTTAATTTGATCAAAAATTTGTTTTTCTTAACAACATAAAATTATGCAATATTACACTAAATTTTTTCAGTTTTCCAAAAATTTTACTTAACCCTCTTCCTGTAAAAAAAATAAAAAATTTGGAATTCTGTTGTTTGGGAAAATTTTGCCTAATATATTAGAAATTAAATTGATTCCAATTTTTTGCAGTCAGTGCTTCATATTTCAGTTGTGGAATGTAGTTTGCACACAAATTCATTACAATGAGTGTTCTTTAGTGCTTCAGAACAAGTTTGGGCAGAAATGGCAACTCATATCTTGTCATTTGATTTATTTTGGTTATTTAAATCATCGATGTGTGAAAACTCTACGTCGAAAATGTTTATTTTTCCAGTTCATTGAGAATTGATGTCTTTCCAAATAATATATTTGTATATTCCTGTCGTAGTGCAGTGTGCTCAAAAGATATACACAACGATTATTTTGGGTAAATAAGCCACAAGTGTTGATTTGTTCTAATGATCAAACTGAAACTCTAAATGAAAAACAGATTTTTTTCATATTTAGAAAATGTTGTACGTTTTCGTTTTAAAATATCAACGCGAAGATCGTAGGCCGTAAACAAAATATCGCAAGTTACATTGTGACCTTTGAGTCTCTCCACTAATTATAATACTACTCTTTTTTGGATTTGACTATTTATATTCTCTCCTGGAATAACATGCATGCACCAGGCATAGTTCGTAGTAGAGTCACAAAGTTAATTAATTTGAATGCCGTACTTTGCTAGTTTAGAATAAATGTACTGTGCCTATTTGTCCCACAAAGCTCTAATAGAAGCCAGTTTGTCAAGAGCACGTCAATTTGTCCGGTTGGATTTGTCTTCAAAGCGTAGAAAGCAGATTATAATTTGGAGTCTACGTAATGGCATCGCTGCCTCGAAAACGGGTCTTTTTTTCTCATTATTCCATTAACATTCCAATGCAAAATATAAACTCCCGCAAATTAATCCAAATTAGGCACTTAAACATGTGTCGTTGATATCTTTCCACTCGTCATCAAAAACTTTCTGTCCTAGAGAAAAATATATATAACTAGATATAAGCCAATGTTTGAGCTACGCGCTGATAGTCACCAATCACCAATATAGATAAGTCTACCTTATATATTCTTCATACATATAATAAGTTTACTTATTTCGCTTGGAGCTATTCATAAATGAAAACTTGATATATGTAGTTTGAGAAACTACGTATTGGGTTTGGCATGGACGAGTAGAAATTACAATCTGTGCAGCTTTTCTGCCCATCCTTCGAATAAAAAACAAGTGCAGGCTCTTCAGAATTTGAATCAAAGCTTCTCCATTGTCAATGTTTACATAAGTGTCTGATTCGATTTCTGATAAGCAATCAAACTCTTCATCAGAAGTAACATCATCAATGGGGCCAAACTGTTAGCATGGCAACATTGTTGTTGCAATAACTGTTCGTCAATAGAGTTTCAAATCATATCCATCGATACACAAACTAAACACTAAGACTTAAACACAATATTGCTGAGAGTGCTTTTGAACAATGAAAACATGATTTGTACACAATACGACTAAAAATGGTCGTACTTGCTCCCAAAAATGTATTGGGCAAAATTTGCCAAATAAAAAAAAGGATTATAAACTTTTTTGTTGGGGTCAAACATAAACTTGTACAATGTTATCTTTTTTTAAATGGGTAGAGAATGGTAAGAAAAATATAGTCACCAAGTTTCAGATATATTTTTTTTTTTTAAATGCGTGAGATATTTAATGTTGTACATGCGTTTGGGCAAAATTTGCCCAAAATACAGGATGAGGGTTAAATCAAAACAAAGAATTCCTTATATATGTATTTATTTTCTTATTATAAAAAGCAAAAATCCAATATTTCTACTTATTCTCTAAACACTTTAGTTTTATACCTTTGCTACTTGAAGTGCAAAACATATGATCGCCCATTTCATTTGCAGGCAAAGCAGGCCAGCGCATAATTCCCCTCCACATGTTCGAATTTTCGAGCATCAAACCTGCGCGTTGCATTGAAATCGTCAGCAGAAAAGAGAAGCAGAGCAGAGGTTTACGCTAGATCTCTTTTCTTTATGCATTAAGAGAAACTTACTTATTTACTTACTTATTTTTTTGTAAATCAAGCCAGGAAAGTTTCTAAATTAAACAAGTAAGAAAGTCGGTCAAGCCCGACTGTAATATACTCTGTACCTGTTTGTATGTAACTGATAACTTTAAAATGTGAGGGTTTTTCAAAATCTGGGAATGGCAACTCTTTTGACTATCGTTTATCTGGTTGGAAAACGATGTATCGAGGCTCGATAAGTAATGATGAGTAGAATTACCCTAGTACATAACCCGTAAAATTATAAAATTTGTATATAATTTCCTAATAACATAAACGTATCTATATTAGTCAAGCGGGAATCACGCGTGATTTCTGACCGCAGGCCATCTCAATTGCATCGCCCCTCTCATACTTGGTGTTTGCCTCCTTATCAAATATCTATTGGAAAGAGGGGAGGGGGAAACAAAAAGCTGCGCAGTCCAGTTAACTAAGGCCGTCAAACCAATTCCAATTGGGAAATTACCAGTAAGCTATTGCCCTCTCGCTCTCTCTTTGCCGTTGTTGTCGTTGAATTAAATTTTCTTTTACTTATAGCGCTACTATTGTTCATCTGATCGGAAAACAATGTATGGGGGCTTGATAAGAAATGATGAGTAGAATTTATGTCTAAAAGGTTCGAACAACCTAACTCCAAAATTGTGGAAGATATTACGTTTTTTTCAATTTGCGGGGGAGGCAGGGGGCGTGGCAAAAATCAAAACTAAACTTGATCTGCCTGCAAGTATAAGAAATATATGTTCCATACACCTCAAACCTCTATCTCTTACCATCTCTGAGATCTCTTCGTTCATACGGACAGACGGACAGACAGACGGACAGACGGACATGGCTATATCGACTCGGCTGTTGATGCTGATCAAGAATATATATACTTTATAGGGTCGGAGATGCTTTCTTCTGGCTGTTACATACATTTGCACAAACCCAATATACTCTGTGTACCTTCGGTACAGAGTATAAAAACGAATTACTTAAAATGTACTTTATATACTTTTATCAACCGTACGAGTGCGCAACTTGGCAATTACTTTTTATTCCACCGACCAGCAAGCAAAACTTTTCAAACCGACAATTTTTGTCGTTTTGGGGTTGCGAGAAATGGAATCAATTTCACTTTCGACAAAATCGTGTAGAAGTGGAATTGAGAACATGCCTGATTATGTCAGATTCTTCGCTATAAATTGACTGGTGTGATCATTATAAGAGACTTAATATCCTTCTCATTAGAGCGCTGCATTATTTGCAAAACATAATTCCAATAAAACTCACGCACCGATTCCCTAACTCGCAAAATTGTGGACTTATCCATGGACTTGCTCTCCATATATTGTTGAGCTTTAATAATAAATAAGAAAAACCAAGCGTTTGCTATAAATGGAAAACAACGATTTAATTGCTTCCCTATCCGCCTGATTCGCCAGATTTGGCTCCCTCGGACTATTATCTTTTTCCAAACCTCCAACAATGGCTTATCAATAAAAAATTTAGCTCGCGCTGATCTCTCGAAAAATTACTTTTCGGACGGCATCAAAAAGTTGGAAAATCGCTGAAATAAGCAAATCGTCCTAAATTACATTGAATGAAATAAAAAAAATAAAATTTTAAAAGTTTTTTTTTTTCCCCCAAGAGGGAAAACGAGAAGGCAAAGCTAACTTCGACTGTGCCGAAGTTTTAATACACTTGAAAAACTTTACTTCAACTGATTTAACCGGTAAAATATATATAGGATATAGATATCAGATATTTAAAATTATGAAATCATTGATAATAAAAATTTAATACCATAAAAAAAAACTTTTCTTAGTAAAACACATTTTCCGACCGATCGGTCCTATGGCAGCTATATGCTATAGTCATCCGATTTTGATTTTTTTCAAAATTATGTGAAAGCATATAAAACTAATATATACCAAGATTGGGGACGCTACGATAAAAAACGAAAAAGTTTTTCTCACTAAAAGTGGTTTTTTGACCGACCGTTTATATGGCAGCTATATGCTATAGTCATCCGATTTTGATCAATTTTTTCAGAATTGTGTGGAAACATATAAAACAAATATATACTACGATTGGAGCCGCTACGATGAAAATCAAAAAAGTTTTTCTCACAACGACTTATTTTTCGACCGATCGTTCCTATGGCAGCTATATGCTATAGTGATCCGATTTTGATACATTTTTCCAGAATTATGTGGAAGCATATAAAACTAACATATACCAAGATTGGGGACGCTACGATTTAAAACAAAAAAGTTTTTCTTACTAGAACTTGTTCTTAGACCGATCGTTCCTATGGCAGCTATATGATATAGTCATCCGATCCGGCCGGTTCCGACATATTAGTTGCGTGCAGTAAAAAGAAGACTCTGTGCAAAATTTCAGCTCGATAGCTTTAAAACTGAGAGACTAGTTCGCGTAGAAACAGACAGACGGACAGACGGACGGACGGACAAGCGGAAATGAACTCAGCTTGTTGTCCTGATCAAGAATATATATAGTTTATGGGGTCGGAAATGAATATTTCTATGCGTTACAAATATATACTTATATATAATATACACTTTTCAAGTGTATAACAATGTTCTTATTATAAGCGAAGAGCTTAGGCTCTGATAAATTATACAGTTGCATTTATGAACTGATCAGCTGTGGATTCGATAATTTTTAGTGTTAAAAGCGAAAAATATCCAGATATCCAAAAACTTTATTTGCTTACGCCAATTCCATAATGCCTTTGCGCCAACAGCAAAAAAATAAGGCACCAGTTTTGGGAAAAAAAATGCCAACTGTGGCAACCGTGGTTATAACTGTAAATACTTATATTTTATACGTCAATCATCTTTAAAGACTATTAAGTAGGAACCTCCATTACCGAAAAAAAACCGGTCTCACTAAGTCTATGTGTGGTCCCCTTTGGAGCCAGCCGGAATTAACTAGTCTATATTTTATACAGTTATTGAGCAGTAACAGTATCGCCCAACCCTAATAAAGACTGAAAGTTTGTCCCGCTTTTATTGTTGCAATGTTGACAATCGATGGTTTAAAAGCCCAAATTGGTTTTAGATGCAGTTGCAAACAGCTTTTTGTTAGCGAGTACTAGCGAGTCAAACAGATAACGACCACTTAATACCATGCAAAAGCTCTGCTCGAACCTGAAATTATAGGCAGAGAAAGGGCTGCCGTAGAGTTGGGTAATGGAGTTGTTTTGTTCCGGAACAATGTTCCGTTTTTGCTCTTATACTGATCTTATACTCTATTTGCTAGTACCTAGTTGTTTTTAACATGATAAAATAAGTGCACTCATATTTTTCTTTGATCGAACTTTTTAGTTATCGTAGATTATTTAATTTAAAAAAAAAAAAGTAATATAAATAAAAATAATAAATAGTGCGCTTATATTATGAAAGCGCTAAGTTCTCTCGGCTCTTTGTGAAAAATTTGGTGTTAAGGCCATTTTTACAACTATGCGCAGCGTTATTTTGAATGCTAAGCATATAAAAAGATGAGAAATCAAGAAGAAGCCACCTCTCAACCCGGTTTGAAAGGCACAATGTAAACTCAGACTTTCGTGAGTGTGATTCGAGCGTGATTCGTGCGTGTTAAAGTTTTACTTCGTGAATCGATTTTTTTTATTTTATATTTGACTAGCATATACCCGGCGCGCTTCGCTTCGCCACCATCAGTATAACCGCCAAAATGATGAAAAACACGTTTGGCAATGATCCCACCCCCGCCCCCCATTTTCCGACCTTCAGAAATGAGTGCGGGTGAGTATGCGCAAAGCTAAAAAGTTATCCTATTTAATTGGCCCATAGAGCTTTCAAACCAAATTTATCACATATCGGTTAAAAATCCACCCCGCACGCATATTCCGACCTTTGCACTGAACTTCCCGAAATTTAAAAACACGTGTTTCCATTTATTCTGACCCTAGAGCTTACAAAACGAATTTTATTCAGATCGGCTCACAAATAGCCATTGTCACTGAACCGAAATACGCCCACCATTATTTTTGCCTGTGAGAGGAAATTCCACCACCGAGAAATCATATGTCTAATTGTTTTCTATAATGTGCTCACAAACCGATTTTGAAGCCAGTCGGATTAAAAATATGTTTTACCTTATAGAATTTTCCAGGCATTTCCCCACTCTTGGGGCGAATTTTCCAACATCGGAAAATCTCATGTCAACTTATTTTGTTTACTATCGCTACAAACCGAGTTTGAAGTCAATCGGATCAAAAATAGTTCTTCATATAGAATTTTCCGGGTATTTTCTTTGTGGGCGGATTTTCCAACATTTGAAAATCTCATGTCCAATTACTTAGCATACTATCCTTCCAAACCGAGATTGAAGTCAATCGGATGAAAAATAGTGTTTTCCATATAGAATTTTCCAGGCATCCTATGGCTACAATCCGAGTTTGAAGTCAATCGGATCAAAAATAGTTTTTCATATAGAATTTTCCGGGTATTTTTTATGTGGGCAGATTTTCCAACATTTGAAAATATCATGTCCAATTACTTAGCATACTATCCTTACAAATCGAGTTTGAAACCAATCGGATGAAAAATAGTTTTTCCTTATGGGATTTTCCGGGAATTTTCCGGGCGGATTTTCCATCATCGGAAAATCTCAAGTCTAATTATTCTGCTTACCATCCTCACAAACCGAGTTTGAAGTCGATCGCATGACTCAGGCTTTACGTTGATTGCCAATCAGTCAGTCAGTCAGGACAAACTCTTTTATATAAATAGAGATTAATAATTATTGTATATTGAAAGAGGCGTTTCCATACTTTCATAACCTTTTTGGACCTTTGCCGTGGATTTACCAACATGATAATAAATACTTCGAGCAGAAAGGTGGCTCAAAACACTTTTAAAACTTTTTTTAGCCTAAAATACTGCAACTACCTTGCACTTAAGCAGTATTTGTGTTCAGAATTCCCTTATATGGCTTTTTCGTTATAGTGTCCTATTTAAGTGGCAAAAAATTAGGACCCCGAACTTGTTCGGTTTTTGGTAAATAATTATTGTAAATACTTAAAACTCTGCCGCTAAGTCTTTCTATTGGATATGTTGCAACAATAAAATTAACTTTAATTTTTAAAAATAACAAATAACAAACAAAATTAAATTCGGCTTTCGAACCATCGAGTGTCAGCATTGCAACCAAAAAAGCGGGACAAACTTCCAGTCTATATTAGGGTTGGGTTATTATTCAATAACTGTATAAAATATAAGTATTTACAGTTATAACCACGGTTGACACAGTTGGCGTTTTTCCCCAAAACTGGTGTCTTTTTTTATACACTTGAAAAGTGTATATTAATTTTGCCCAGAAGTTTGTAACGCATAGAAATATTCATTTCCGACCCCATAAATTATATATATTCTTGATCAGGACGACGAGCTGAGTTTAATTCGGTCTGTCTGTTTCTAAGCGAACTAGTCCCTCAGTTTTAAAGCTATCGAGCTAAAATTTTGCACAGAGTCTTCTTTTTGCTGCACGCAACTAATATGTTGGAACCGACCGGATCGGACGACTATATCATATAGCTCCCATAGGAACGATCGGTCAAAAAATAGTCTAGTGGGAAAAACTTTTTTTCCATCGGAACGTCACCAATCTTGGCATATATTAGTTTTATATGATTCCAAGTAATTCTGGAAAAATTTATTAAAATCGGATGACCATAGCATATAGCGGCCATAGGACCGAAGTGTGAAGGAGTGAACTCTTGCAAGTGTATTAAAACTTCGGCACAGTCGAAGTTAGCTTTGCTTTCTCCTTTTTTTGCTGTTGGCTTGGAATTGGCGTAAGCAAATAAAGTTTGTGGATATCTGGATATTTTTCGCTTTTAGCACTCAAAATTATCGAATCCACAGCTGATCAGTGCATAAATGCAACTAAATAATTTATCAGAGCCTAAGCTCGTCGCTTATAATAGAAACATTGTTTTCGTTCCTGGGGGAAAAATAACTTCTAAAATTTAAATTTTATACCCTTGCAGAGGGTATATTAAAATTGTCACGTTTGTAACGCAGTGAAGGAAGCATTTCCGACCACATAAAGTATATATATTCTTGATCAGCATGACGAGCTGAGTTCATTTCCGTCTGTCCGTCTGTTTCTATGCTATCTCCTCCCTCAGTTTTAAAGCTATCTTGACCAAATTTTGCAAAAAGTCTTTAAATACAAATACGCTGCACATTTGTCGGAATCGGCCGGATCGGATGACTATAGCATATAGCTGCCATAGGAACGATCGGTCTAAAAACTAATTCTAGTGAGAAAAACTTTTTTGTTATCAATGGTAGCGCCTTTCGAAAGCTGCAAGGTTAGCTTTCTATTTTTATACTCTTGCAGAGGGTATATTAAAATTGTGCTGATGTTTGTAACGCATAGAAGGAAGCATCTCCGACCCCATAAACTATATATATTTTTGATCAGCATCAATAGCAGAGTCGATCTAGCCCTGTCCGTCTGTCTGTTTCTATGCTATCTCCTCCCTCAGTTTTGAAGCTATCTTGACCAAACTTTGCAAAAAGTCTTTAAATACATATAGGCTGCACTTTTGTCGGAACCGGCCGGATCGGATCGCTATTTCATATAGGTGCCATAGAAAATATCGGTCCAAAAACTAGTTCTAGTGAGAAAAACTTTTTTGTTTTTTGTCGTAGCGTCACCCAACTTGGTATTCATTAGTTTTGATCAAAAACGGATGACAATAGCATAAGGCTGCCATAAGAACTATAGGATGAAAATCGAGTTTTAGTGTTAAAAACTGTTTTTTAAAGGTAGCGTGTTTATATTTGTTTATCGTAGATATTATATGTTTCAAGTTGAAACTTTCAACACAATTTTGCTAGTTTTGATCAAAATCGGATAAATATATCATATAGCTCCCATAACACAATCGGCTTCTGGCTTGGTAAGCCAAATGGTGACGAAAAATGGCGCAATCTGTTGGTCAGCTTGGGACAGGTTCTAGGCGAAATGAAATTTTTCAAACCAACTGCAAGGGTATTTAAACATCGGCAGAGGCGATGTTACCCTCCTATTTTTTTATTTCATTCAATGTAGTCCCTTTTAGGACGATATACTTATTTCAGCGATTTTCCAACTTTTTGATGGCGTCCGAAAAGTAATTTTTCGAGAGATCAGCGCGAGCTAAATTTTTTATTGATAAACCATTGCTGGAGGTTTGGAATGAGATTATAGTCCAAGGGAGCCAAATCGGGCGAATCAGGTGGATAGGGAAGCAATTGGAGCCCTAAATCGTTGTTTTCCATTTATAGCAAACGCTTGGTTTTTCTTATTTATTATTAAAGCTCAACAATATATGGAAAGTAAGTCCATGGTTAAGTCCACAATTTTGCGAGTTAAAAAATCGGTGCGTGAGTTTTACTAAAATTATGTTTTGCAAATATTGCAGAGCTTTAACGAGAAGGATATTAAGTCTCTTATAATGATAACACCAGTCAATTTATAGCGAAGAATCTGACATAATGCCTTTAATTAAAAACGTTTGGTATTTGTGTGAATCGAACTGCTCGCAGTCTTAAAATGGGTCTGAACTGGTTTTGATCCGGGAAACAAACTAACTTCATATGGGCATTTCCGCCAAAATGTCCACCGAGGATAAAAAATGTAAAGTTGCTGAAATCTCTCTGTTTATTCATATTATGGTACAGAAACATTCATATTTAACTTATTTAATCAATTCAAACATATATTCATTAACCTTAATGAGTATAGCGACTGCAAAGTTGCACAAGTACATTTTCTCTTTTTTTGCCATATTTAATTGCATGCATTAATTGTTATTATCTTCTTAAGATAGATCATACATGATAAAGAGTATTCTACAAAACGGCTCTTACATTATAAGTTATCTAAAAAAAAAAACAAAGAGAAGAATGTAATCCCGATTGACTGTAAATTTTTGGATTGCTTCTGTCCATTTTTCAATGTTCCCCGTTCGATAATGATAAAGATCATTATGTATCTCTGGGTCACCAATTGGAGAAGCGAAAGCATAAACAGATTTTTTTATAAGCAATTTAATAAAAAAAACGAATTGCAAAAACAATTTTTTTTAATATTTTAATGTCGTTCAAAGTTGGTCCCGTTCGCGTCCGTAAGTGTAAAGTTTAGTGGTTCAAAATTAATTTATACTAAAATTTTTCGAGTTTTGTGCAAAAAACATATCAATACAATTTAAGAGACCTGAGCGAAGTCGGAAATAGTGCTAGTAATTGATTAAATTTAAAATGCATAAATATATACATAATCATACCTACTTGAATCATATTGGAAAAAATGTCCCGTTTGCAATGTCCCGTTACGAATCAGATTATTATTTATTTAAAAAAAAAAGTACTGAAGATTTTTGAACCAACTAAAAACCATTTCAAAGTACCATTCATGCATAAGATTCTAAAACATTTTGGGTTTTAGAAATGCGTCAGGTTTCGCTAAGTTCTGGCTATATGTAGGTGGCCCCGAAAGCAACTTCTGTTTTTGTCCCGTTCAAATCGCTTCTTATTTTGCCATTATTTTGGAATCAGTATTTCACCCGTCATTCGCTTTAGCACTATTTATAGTGCTACTCAATACCTTCATTATAAAGTAAAAAACGAATTGAAAATGCCTTTTATTTTGTCTTTTTTTTACTTTATGTCGTACGAACGTCCGCGTTCGACATCATGGAAATGCCCATATGCAACCCAAAAATAAAATTTCAAGTTTAACAAAAACGAGAGCGTAAGTTGAAGTCGGCCCTGCTCGACGTCGATATACCCGTTACTCAGGGTAAGGTTTTTTTTAAGAATATTTTATTAGATCACAAATTGTGGAAGATATAAGTTTTTTTACAAATTGCGGGGGCGGCAACTCTACTATCGTTCATCTGATCGAAAAATGATGTATGGCGGATCGATAGGTAATGATGATTAAGATATATGTCTAGAAGGTTTGAACAGTCTATTTTCAAAATTGTGGGAGATATGAGGTTTTTTCAAATTGCGGGGGCGGGAGGGGGCGTGGCAAAAATTTGAAACAAACTTGATCTGCGTGCAGAAGATACAAGTCTACACTGAAAATATGGTAGTTCTAGCTCTTATAGTCTCTGAGATCTAGGTGTTCATACAGACAGACGGACAGACGGACGGACGGACGGACGGACGGACGGACGGACAGACGGACATGTCTATATCGACTCGGCTATTGATGCTGATCAAGAATATATATACTTTATGGGGTCGGAAATGCTTCCTTCTGCCTGTTACATACATTTGCACGAACTTAGTATACCCTTTTTACTCTACGAGTAACGGGTATAAAAATTGGAAAGCCGAGAGCTGTTGCTCTTGAGAGAGAGAGCTCTTTACATGTAGCTTTCAGCTCAGAGCCCAGAGCTATGACTCCAGAGCTGGGAGCCGGCTGCTAGTTCCTAGCCCCCGAGCTGAAGCTCGTGGCTGCTAGTCAAGAGCTGCGAGCAATTCCGAACCCTGCATTTCACACTCAGATTCGAAGTCGCTAGCAGAGAAGAGGAACTGGTCTCTGGTTCTAATATTAATCCACACTTTCATAGTGATTAACTATATTGCTCCACATTATCACCTGGAGTACCAGGAACCTTTTTTAAAATGCAGGATAAAACTCATGTAATGTATCGGTTAATACTCTGCCTATTTCAGACAGAAATTGAATTTTGCTAGAAATTTAATGCTGGAACAAAATTTCAATTGTCATAAAAATTAAGGAGAGTACACCTTATCAAGTTTGGCATTTGAGCATAATAAATATAAATATTTGCTTCGGATTGCACCATAAGCATATACTTGTTTCGCTTGCGTTAACGTTTGCATGCATAAAGGCCCATCTAAGGACTCACTGAACATGTAACACATTAAATCCCATATGTACATATATATTATGCACGTATAAATTTATATACATGCACATATGTGTGTATGCTAAAAATGTCAAATCGCAAAGGGCGATAGAGTAATATTGATTTTTGCACATTCTTCGGAAGTTTTAAAACTCACACAAATGTAAACAACATGCATTTATGTTGTATGTCACCTACCTGATAACCACAATTGTATGTATTATAGATCGCTTAAAATTCTGTTTTAATGCACAATTTTCTAATTTCGGGTTATTTTCCTTCTTCTTTTTTGTAAATTAGAGCATATCGTGATATCTCAAAGTTGCTATTCACTCAAATAGTTTTAACAGTAAACTACCCCAAAATGTAGAAAAAAAAGTGTGACCATAAGTAACCATTATAAAAATACCTTATCACCGAGCTGTTGACTATTAAGGCAAATCCATCTCTCATGAGCTGAACTGTCCGTCAAAATAGCGTCAAAAATATAGCGTCGCTTTGAAACAATGGAATATAGAACGCTGGAGCATTTTTTGTTTTTGAATTTGGTCTTTATTTAATGAAATTGCTTAACATTTTAAAGTGAAAAATTGATCAGAAATACACAAAGTATTGTTTTAATGGACCCGTGGGTGGTTTTTTGTACTGCAGGTATTGAAAAAACTTTGTTGAAAAATCGATTTATATGCCAAAAAGGCTTTTATACTACAATAAATTATACAAATTCTAGATTGATTTGAACAAGATTTCATCCAAATCGTTTTTAGAAATCGCTTATCAGTGGATCAACCTAGTGTTGTTCCCCTTACAAAGTGATATATAAATATGAAGGAAAGTTAACTTCGGGCTACTGCAGATGTAGATTTTAAAATGTTATTATGATTTTGTTATTTCTTACAATTTTGTTGATTACTATTTCAAATTATCAAAGAAAACGCATGCTAAAATTTGATGAATATGAAGTTTTTTGTATAAGCAGATACGCGAAATTCAGGACTTTTCTTAATAATTTATAGTTTCTAATCGACAGTCAATCAATCGACAGTCAGTTTGATCGGTTTGGTGGTTTAAAAGTTATCTTATCTAGTTCATTGATCTAGCGGTCGGATTCGGCTGGTTCCTCGGCTCAACATTTTCAATGATAAAGCCTGGAATCCAGCACCGCGGAAACTAGACATTCCTGGCAAACTTAAATTTGGTTTAATCCTTTGGGTAAAGGCTTAAGCATTAGAGTCTGTTGGTTTTTCAATTTAATTGGCTATCAACCATGAAGCTATACTACTAAGAGGCTCATTAGAAGAGCCAATCGACTTTATACAGCTTTTCCAAGCGAACAATGAGTGGACAATGTGGATGAAGAGGCCATTTCTGTCTGCGCTTTTTAATGCTACTGGGCTTCAATACTATAAAGGCTGCTCATAGGTGGGATCCAGTCGGATTCAACCGGTTAATGAATGATCTTTTTAAGATAACTAATTAACCACTGAACCGATCGTACTAAAAAATGTCCAATAAATTGGAAGACCAGAGTAATTGAGAAGCATAAGAATTTCGAGTTTCCGGATACTCAAGAATCAACACATTTATAATTTATCAGTATGCGCTTTCCTTGATGTTTCTAAGTGAGTTTGAAACTGTCGGCAAAAAATGGAATGCTTTTTATTTTTTTTATATTAAATTGCATTACAAAACACAGCATATGTATTAGTGTGACCTTGCATCAAGATTTTTCGTCTTTTTAACGTTCCTGGTCACACTGTTTCAGTTGGGTTCCACTAATAATAAATAGCAAATTCCTGCCAGAAATTTTTCGCAGAGCTGGATACCAACCTTAATGCTAGGTACTGAGGGCGTTCCAATTTTCCTTGAGGAATTTTCCAGGTATTTGTTAAGTAAATTGCAAATCACAGTGTGACCAGACTGAACATAAAATTACGCCAAAAATTTAAATTTGAACAATTTTTCAGTTATCTTGTGGCTGGTCATACTACTCAAACACCTGTGTTTGTTTTCTTCTCGCAAAGCCTTGCTGGCCAAAAACAACTTTGCAGAAATTCTATAAATATGCTACGAAATAGTATTGAAAACGGTTTTGATATGCTAAACACAATAGCAAATGCAATGTCGTCTAATGAATTTCCATATAATTAAACACATAACTTGAATTACGAAAATATTTTGTGTTTGCACTGTTGTAGTGAACGCCCGTTCAGGATTGTGTAAATAACGACTCCTTCAGCTCTTCTATAACTGTGGTGTGAGGTTTTATTACCTAGATGTAGGTTACAAAATTAAACTTAGATATTAATACAAGAATTCGGCACTCACGCTCTTTTTCCTTCACGGGTTCTTTTCCCTCTAAAATATCAAGCGAGTAATTATCGAAAATACTTATCGACTAAAGGTTAGGGCTGGCAACTTATTCAAATTAAAGGGATGCCAACATGTTTAACTTATTGAATACTATTATGGATATCGATAGTTAAATAATAAATTCAAATTTAAACTCCTTTACTTCATCCCCGCCACCGTGAATCTAGTCCCTCCCAGATTCACTCGAATCAAGTCGGGCCAGCATGCATGACGGGCGACGAAGGACTCCAGTGCTAGTCTTCACGCTTGCCGAGCCTACTTGTCCGTCTCGGCTGGTGAACACTCCGATTACCCTGCCCTTCTGCCAGTTGGAACGATGAACTGCTGCATCACATATAAGCACGATATCGTCCATTGCTTCACTGGTTGAAACCACTTGGTGCGGCGACATAAATCTGGCAAATATTCATTTATCCATTTGCGGCAGAAGGAATGTTGCAACTGCTGCACAATTCGCCATTGTTTTCTCGATGGTTGAAATGGTTCGTTCTGAGGATGTGGCATTTGGCTAGAATTTGAGATGCCCAAAAGAAAATGGTTAGGGGTAAGTGGATCGTCTGTCGGACTATCAATAGCTATGTGTGTCAGCGGGCGTGCATTAATAAACATCTGGCTATAAAATACATTTTCTTTCAAATTTGACTTAAGCAAGGCATATCCCATGGCCCTTTTTACACTTCGAACGAAGCGTTCCCAAAATCCTCCCGCATGCGGGTTCAAGGGGCAGTTAAACAACCACTCAATCCTTTTGCTTGCTAGTGCATCTGATATCTTGCCGTGGTCGAAATCATCTGTCTGTTGTTTAAGCACCCGATCAGCTCCAACAAAATTGGTACCATTGTGTGTTCGTATACGAATGGGTGTACCTCTTGTATTCATAAAATTTCTTATACACATCAAACAAGTATCGGTCGACAAATCATAAGCGACCTCCAGGTGAATCGCCCTGATAGTTAAACATGTAAAGATACAAATCCAGCGCTTCTCTGTGCTTCTGCCTTTTACCACCGCAAAGCATCCCATATAATCCATTCTGAGTCTGTGGTCATTGTTCCTGCTACTGCTGCCGTCGTGATGACTTCCTCAGCAACGCCTGCAGCTTCTATAGCTGCTCCCTCACTACCGCTAATAAATGGTCCAGTTGCACTTCCTCGTGTTGCTCCTACCATTGACGCTGACCCTACTTCCTCTCCAGCCGTAACTTTTACTGCTACAGCTTCTGCCATAGACTTCATCACTAACGCCTGCAGCATCCATTGCAGTTCCTTCTGCTGCTCCTACCATTACTGTTCCTATCATTGCTGCTCCAAACATTGCTGCTGCCCGTAATCATGTTTACAATGCTATAGCTCCTACTTCTACGTCTGCTCTCTCTTTTCGACCACTTGTAGCCGTTGCTCCACGGAAACAAGTCTTTGTTTCTCGCCTTTGTCCCGATACCACTGAGACTGAACATTTAAATTTAAATTTAGAAAACAGCGATTAGTATCGACCTTCAAAAATTCTATTCCACCATCACTTATGGACCACATTTTTCAACCCGAATTTTGTATTGTTAAAGAATATGGACTAAAAACCAATCAAAATTTTGCCACTCTTCCTAAATCCTCAAAAAACTCAGATCGTCCCTTGTCATCAAATACCAAAACGTAAGAGGGATTAGAAGTAAATTCCAATCCCTCTTCTTACATAGTTTTTCTCTCGATGCTGACATATTGATTTTTACGGAAACTTGGCTTCACCTGCGATTCCAAAACTTTTCGAAAAATTAATAACATTCCAGCTACAATATTCCTGTTCATCTCTCATTTCACCTTTTCAGCATGGCTTTGTTAAAAACAGATCGATTACTACTAACTTACTCGAATTTACCACAAGCGTAATTCATGGGTTTACTAGAGGCATGCAAACGGATGTTATTTTTACGGATTTTTGTAAAGCATTTAACAGTGTTTCTCACACTTTACTAATTTTAAAATTGCGATTGCTTGGCTTTCCGTTAGGGCTTCTCAATTGGATCACATCTTATCTTAAGGCCAGAACTCAAAAAGTAGTTTTTAATAATTCTATTTCTTGTCCAGTTTTTGTGACCTCTGGAGTTCCCCAAGGAAGTCATCTTGGCCCTCTTCTCTTTGTGTTATTTATAAATGATCTTTCTAATATTCTTAAACATTCCCGTGCACTTATGTGCGCGGATGATCTAAAAATCTTTTTCAGTCATAATTCTCCTTATAATTCTGCACTGCTCCAGATTAATCTAAATTAAATTTTTATGTGGTGCTTCAATAATGTGTTACAATTAAATTGTGACAAGTGTAAGTCGATGATTTTCTATCACAGACCTTCACTTCTACGCACTTATTTGTTGGACTCGCACCAACTTGAGATGGTTGAATCCTTTGTCGATCTGGGGATTTCACTTAGGGCACATATTAAACTCTCTGCGAATAAAGCCATGGGTGTGCTGGGATTTGTTAAGCGCTGGTCTAATGAGTTTGAAGATCCTTACATAACCAAACTTCTATTTACATCCCTAGTGAGGCTGATTCTGGAGTTTGGCTCATGCGTTTGGAACACTTATTGAATTGTGCACGAATTGAATCTGTCCAAAAGCAATTCATCTTGTTTGCTCTGCGAAACCTACGTTGGGATCCACTATTAAGACTCCCTCCTTACATATCTAGGCTCAAACTTCTAGATTTACCAACACTAGAGGATAGACTCACCATGATGGGATTAATTTTCCTGCTTAAACTCATTAAAGGTAATATCGATCCCTCAAGAATTTCATTGATCCGATGCGCTACGTACGGCTTATATTTCCTATGGTCTGAGTTGATCCATGCTATTATCGTTTTAGAATCAGACCACATGCATACATGATGCGGGCGCACATCATGTCCATCTAGTATAACTTTTCGTAGCCGGATCGCCATTACGGCTGATTGCAATTCCAACCTAGGCAAGGTAGACAGTTTCATTGGTGCACATTTGGTCTTGCCCATGATGAATCTAACTTCCCAATGCGTTTCCACTTTTATTCTCCAAAAGCCCACCGCTGCATATGCCGATTCACTGGCATCTGAAAATAAATGTAGTTCGACCTGACCATTGCAAAAATTAGTGCCATAACATCTGGGTATTCGAATATGCTCCACGCTAATCAACTGTCACAGTCAATACTTCGATTTAACGGCATCCTCTTCATCTACTTGCTGATCCCAACTTGTTTTCTTTCTCCAAATTGATTGCAACAATAATATGGCCATCAGTGAGTATACTGCTGCTAAACCAAATGGGTCAAATATAGACATCGCAATACGAAGAACCTCTCTTTTCGTGGGAACTTTGCTTTCATGAAATACTGCTGTCTCTTCTACTATTGTCTATCTTGTTAAATGCCAATAAAAATCCAAATTCGTCGCTTTGTGTGTGCCAATACATTCCTAGGACCTTCTTATACTGAGAAGCATCTACGTGTTTCTGGACATTGCTCACACCCATGTCCGCGTCTGTGATAAAATCCCATAACAACTGATCGATCTCGTCGTCATGTCTCTTAGTCACTAGGTACGCTCCGTTGACTTCATCTTCGCGTCTGTCTTGGCACTTTCCATATATCACCCATCCAAGTTTCGTTTTGATAACAGCAGGCCCACTCAAACTGGGTGATCGCACCTTGTTTGGCATGCCCAAGTGCACGTTGTCGAGACCTATCAACAATTTAGGGACCACATCCGTGTAGTCTTTAAAGAAAATATCTTTATTATGTCGATGTTTAATGTGCAGCTCAACCATTTTAAGTGTCTGTTTTGGCAAACGCAGATTTTTCACAGTTCTAACCCCTTTCAAATCGTATATCAAATGACCCTTGATGCCTGATATTCCGAGATCGAAACGCCCTGTCAACTCAGTTGTTCTTTTGTTGCCAAACCATTGCACCATGAAATTCTCTTCCGGTCCCTTTAGGCTCAATGCCTCTGCCAGACTCTCGTTCATTAGGGACACGGCAGACCCTTCATCGAGAAAGGCATAATATTCGACTGATTTTCCGTTTGCATGGAGCCTTACTCGTATTATTTTAAAAAGCAGTGTTGATCCAGTATAATGAGAAGCTGTACCAGAGAAGGCACTCGGTACCTTAGACTCGTTGTTGTTTGATACCTTCGCGAAGTTATTTTTTCATTGTGCAATAATTTGTGCACTTTCCTTTTACAATCTTATCTCCGCATTTGTGCTGTACATTGGACTTGAAGCATCGGTGTCCACTGCGCAAGCAATTAAAACAAAACCCTCCTTTGCGCACAACAGTCCACCTCTGTTCGCCTTCCAATTTTGCGAACTTGTCACAATTACCCAACTAATATTTGCCACCGCAATTGTAACATGTGCCTTCATCTGTTTTCTTGGCCTCATCTGCATGGAAAAATCTGGTTTTCTCTCGTTTGGGCCCCGCCACCGTTTGAGAGTCGATCAAACACGATTGTTGGATCATATTAGAGCGCTTCCGCAGCCACATATTGAAATGGTTTACAGTTACATTGGAGACCTTCATCCTTCATGCCGCACACAAAACGGTCGCGCAGCATGCGGTCAAGCTCGGTTCCACAATTGCAGTCCACTGCAAGCATACGTAATGCGGCCATGTAGTTGCCAACGGACTCGTCCGCGTGTTGGTCCCGTTTATGGAAATGGTAGAAGGCCGAAATTTCGGATGGACGTGGAGATAAATGGTCGGTTAATATTTTGTATATTTCCACCAATTTCAAATCACTAACCTGTTCAGGTGATGCCAATGATGTCAAGAGCTCGTATAGCGGGGCGCCTTCCAATGTGCAGCTTTCTTACGCGCTTCATCGTTGACATCATTGGCCAGCAGAAATAATTTAAATCGCTCCTTGTATGATGTCCATTTGCTTGAGTGATTTAGATCGAAGGGATCCAGGCTACCAACTCTAGCCATGGTAGCTCCTTGAGTATGATTTGCACTTGACTGTTGAATATCTCCAGAGTTCACTGTATTTGTAGATTCCTTTTTAATCGCCTTATCGGTGCTTGGCCGATGTGTTTTTCGTTTTCCATGTGCTCGCTGCACAGAACAGAACAGCAGCAATTGTATTGTACAGCAATTCCTTAATTCCAGACGAATGTAACGGAATGTGTTGCTGCGTTGTTGTTGTTCGCCGTTCGAACACACAAGTTCTTTTCCAGTTCTCTTTTGTTTCGCGCAGAATAGTTTCGCAAGTTGTTGTTGTAGTTGGCGAATTTTATGAATGTATATCACAATTAACACAAGCACTTTAATTTTTATGTTTATATGGTTAATCCCATCCTCGTCGCTAGTTTTAAATATGCGTGAGCTAATTATTGGCTAATATGATATACAGTAAGTAGTGAATGTAGTGTGTAATATGTGAACGTGAGTGGAGATCGCTGTGCGTAATGATGCGTGCAGGTTGACTTCTACGAACTGACTGACTGCAGAAAGTGTACAGTCGGATAGCATGACCGACGGCCGTTTGCATACATAACAGGAACCGTTAACCGAAATAATCCGTTTAAAGCCAGGTACCGGTATCGAAACCGGAACCGATTTTAAAATTTTTTTGAGAACCGAAAACCGTTAGCCGTTATAAAAGGAACCGAAAAAACCGGAACCACACCGAAACGATAATACCGGTACTGTTTCGGTTTCTTATTATTTATTTTATTGATTTATGATTATTACAAATATATATTTCAACTGGTAAAATGACAATATATAAACTTAGAGAAGAGTCTTACATATTTGAAATTCAACCCTAAACAATATCCAGAATCATATTCTCTTTTTAGGATATATAAGATATAGAAAAAAATTCTAAAAATCGGAAAAACTTATATTTGGTAAATATTATCCCTCTAATTAAATGTAAAGGATTTCTTAGTCTTCAAAAATCCTCTCTTGAATATAGAAATGTTAGAAAAATGATAATATAAATTTAAGAAATTAAGTTTCTGGATTTTAATCAAATTTCGGTCTGAAATTTTTTTTTTAATATTTCGAAAAATGTAATGCAAGGAAAAGCTAACGGAGATTTTATGTTTCAATCTGTTTTTGTGTTTTTAGAGCTGATTATACCCTTTTGAGTATTTCACCAGCGTAATATGAGCTATATTGGACCGTAGTCTTATACCGGAGTTACACAGGGCGCATCATTGTCGAAGATGCGAAAAAATGATGCAGGCGTTTAGACCGCAGCCGCATCATTGAAACAGCTGTTCGCCATGCCAAACATAAACAAGCCGAATTAGTAAGAAGAAGAGAACAAATGTAATTTATTGAGATAGAGACAATTATGAGCGATAATATTTAAATGTGGCACGTGGTGTATTTGTCAACGGCACTCCGTTCACCAAAATGGAAATGGGGATGCGGATCATTTAATTTTTTTAATTACGCGGTCCAATTATGTTGTAGTTGCTTATCGAAATTCGATGGCAAAATCAGCTGTTTGCAATCGAAGCCGTAAAACAATACTCGATACTCTTCCATATACGGTCACCCTTTCCGCATCATTGCCACATCATTAAACATGCGGCTCTTCTTCTACCCACAGGTTTCTAATGGGAAACAATTCCGCACCTTCCATTGAACGGAAAATTTCAATGATGCGGCCGGTCTAAACAGCGTATTATTGTATGGATCAAATCTAACCAATTCGCTAAAGATCTCTATTTTTAAAGGAGATACGACAAATTATAGATAAGAATAGAGAATTCCTTAATTCTAGTTTTATTTTTCTGAGTGCAGGAATACCAATGGAAACGTGGACAAAAGCGTTTAGCGAAATTGTTCGTTTTAAAATAAAAAAGCCTAGAAATCGGTATATTTTAAGAAAACGTTTTTATGTGGCATATTCTTAGAAAAAAATATTGTAGTTCTATTACATCTATTCATTTTTTGAATATCTTGAAATTATTAGAATTTCTGAATATAAAAAAAATTATACTTAAGCTTGGTACTGAGGGCGTTCGAATTTTCCTTGAGCTGTCAAATCGCATATAAAACGAGAAGGCAAAGCTAACTTCGACTGTGCCGAAGTTTAAATACACTTGAAAACGTTTACTCCAACTATATATAATATATAAAGGATATAGATATCAAATATTTAAAAAATTTTAAATCATTGATAAGAAAGATTTGATACCATAAAAACAACTTTTCTTAGTAAACCACATTTTCCGACCGATCGGTCCTATGGCAGCTATATGCTATAGTCATCCGATTTTGATAAATTTTTTCCAAATTGCGTAAAAGCATATAAAACTAATAAATACCAAGATTAAGGACGTTACGATAGAAAACAAAAAAGTTTTCCTCACTAGAACTAGTTTTTAGACCGACCGTTTATATGGCAGCTATATGCTATAGTCTTCCGATTTTGATAAATTTTTCCAGAATTACGCGGAAACATATAAAACTAATACAAACCATGATTGGTGAAGCTACGATGGAAAACTAAAAAGTTTTTCTCACTAGATCAAGTTTTTCGACCGAACCTTTATATGACAGCTATATGATATAGTCATCCGATTTTGATAAATTTTTCCAGAATTATGTGGAAGCATATAAAACTAACATATACCAAGATTAGTGACGCTACGATGGAAAACAAAAAAGTTTTTCTAACTAGAACTAGTTCTTAGACCGATCATTCCTATGGCAGCTATATGATATAGTCATCCGATTTTGATAAATTTTTCCAGAATTATGTGGATACATATAAAACTAACATATACCAAGATAAGTGACGCTACGATGGAAAACAAAAAAGTTTTTCTCACTAAAACATATTTTCCGACCGATCGTTCCTATGGCAGCTATATGATATAGTCATCCGATCCGGCCGGTTCCGACATATTAGTTGCGTGCAGTAAAAAGAAGACTATGTGCAAAGTTTCAGCTCGATAGCTTTAAAACTGAGAGACTAGTTCGCGTAGAAACAGACGGACAGACGGACAGACGGACGGACGGACAGACGGAAATGAACTCGGCTTGTCGTGCTGATCAAGAATATATATAGTTTATGGGGTCGGAAATTGATATTTCTATGCGTTACAAACTTCTGGGCAAAATTAATATACACTTTTCAAGTGTATAAAAAATTGCTTGAGGAATTATTCCTTGCCTCATTCCTTTGTTGGGTACTCAGAAGGCCAAGTAATCCACACAAGCAATTTCCAGAGTTGCCATATCAAGCGATGGTGTGGATTGTATTGAATAGCTGATATTTCTTGAGAAACTATTGTGCAGCTATTTATTACTTGTGTCTGTTGTCAACTTTAAATTTAGCGCCAAGCCAAAATTGACTGAAAAATGTAAGCTACGTGGAAAATGTTGCTTTGATTGATAAATTTAAACCCAAAAATGATTATGGGACATCACAAATGGCCAGCAGGCTTGTATTGCTTTGTGACCAATGCACTAATTTATAGTACGTATGTATTTGTAGCATTGGGATAATATTAATAAAATTACAAAAATTACAAAAGTATTAAAGGTTTTTCGTTATTCAATTTATTCGTTTTATTGTATTGAAATTTAATAGACGACATTGCATTTGATATTGTGTATAGCATATCAAAATCATTTTCAACACTCTCTTGTAGCATAGTCATAGCTTTTAGCTAGGTACTGAGGCCGTTCGAATTTTTCTTGAGCTGTCAAATCCCATGTAAAAACGAGAGCGTAAGTTGAAGTCGGCCCTGCTCGACTTCGATATACCCGTTACTCAGGGTAAGGTTACCCAAATTGTGGGAGATATGAGGAATTTTTGAAATTGCGGGGGCGGGAACTTTTCTATCGTTCATCTGATCGAAAAATGATGTATGGCGGATCGATAGGTAATGATGATTAAAATATATGTCTAGAAGGTTCGAACAATCTATTTTCAAAATTGTGGGAGATATGAGGTTTTTTCATATTGCGGGGGCGGGAGGGGGCGTGGCAAAAATTTGAAACAAACTTGATCTGCGTGCAAAAGATACAAGTCTACACTGAAAAAATGGTAGCTCTAGCTCTTATAGTTCCTGAGATCTAGGTGTTCATACAGACGGACAGACAGACGGACAGACAGACAGACAGACAGACAGACAGACAGACGGACAGACGGACAGACGGACATGTCTATATCGACTCGACTGTTGATGCTGATCAAGAATATATATACTTTATGGGGTCGGAGATGCTTCCTTCTGCCTGTTACATACATTTGCACGAACTTAGTATACCCTTTTTACTCTACGAGTAACGGGTATAAAAATTTCTTGAGAAATTATTCCTTGCCTCATTCCTTTGTTGGGTACTCAGAAGGCCAAGTAATACACACAAGCAATTTCCAGAGTTGCCATATCAATCGATGGTGTGGATTGTATTGAACAGCTGACATTTCTTGAGAAATTATTGTGCAGCTATTTATTATTTGTGTCTGTTGTCAACTTTAAATTTAGCGCCAAACCAAAATTGACTGAAAAATGTAAGCTTCGTGGAAAATGTTACTTTGATTGATAAATTTATACCCAAAAATGATTATGGGACATCACAAATGGCCAGCAGGCTTGAATTGCTTACTAAAAATATAAAATGTTTTTCGATTTCAAATTATGCGTTTCAATGTAATGAAATTTAATAAACTACATTGCGTTTGATATTGTGTTTAGCATATCAAAACCATTTTCATCATTCTCTTGTAGCATAGTCATAGCATTTTTGTCAAAGTTGTTGTTGGCCAGCAAGGCTTGGCGAGAAGTTGCCAAAAACAAACACATGTGCTTGGGTAGTGTGGCCAGCCCCACAATAACTGAAAAATACCAAAAAATTACATTTTTGGCGTAATTTACTGTTCAATCTGGCCACGCTGTGTTTTACAATCCACACAAGGAATATCTTGCAAATTCCTTCAAGGAAAATTCGAACGCCCTCAGTACCTAGCTTTAGTGTTAAAAACTTTTTTTTTATCAAAGGAAGCGTGTTTATATTTGTTTATCGTAGATATTATATGTTTCAAGTTGAAACTTTCAAACCAACTGCAAGGGTATTTAAACATCGGCGGAGGCGATGTTACCCTTCTATTTTTATACCCTTGCAGAGGGTATATTAAAATTTTCACGATGTTTGTAACGCATAGAAGGAAGTATTTCCGACCACATATAGTATATATATTCTTGATCAGCATGACGAGCTGTGTCTATATAGCCATGTCCGTCGGTCCGTCTGTCCGTCCGTCCGTCTGTCCGTCTCTTTCTATACTATCTCCTCCCTCAGTTTTAAAGCTATCTTGACCAAACTTTGCAAAATGTCTTTAAATACAAATACGCTGCACATTTGTCGGAATCGGCCGGATCGGATTACTATATCATATAGCTGCCATAGGAACGATCGGTTCAAAAACTAGTTCTAGTGAGAAAAACTTTTTTGTTTTCCATCGTAGCGTCACCAATCGTGGTATTTATTAGTTTTATATGCTTCCACACAATTCTGAAAAAATTGATCAAAATCGGATGACTATAGCATATAGCTGCCATAGAAGAGGTCGGTTCAAAAACTAGTTCTAGTTGTATATATTAGTTTTATATACTTCCACACAATTCCGAAAAAATTTATCAAAATCGGATGACTATAGCATATAGCTGCCATTGGAACGATCGTTCTAATAACGAGTTCTAATGAGAAAAATTTTTTTGTTATCAATGGAAGCGCCTTTTAAAAACTGCAAGGGTATGTAAAACATCGGCGTAGCCGATGTTAGCCTTCTATTTTTTATATTTATTTAGTAATTCAATAGCAATATATTGGCTAGAAAATTGAATTTAGTAGGAAAAACTTTTTTCTTTTCAATGTAAGCGTTCCTAAACTTAACAATTATAAATACTTTAAGCTTTCAAAGAACTCTTCAAAATTTGGTTAAAATCGGATGACTATAGTTTATAGCTGTGAGAGAATCAATCGGTCGAAAAATGGTTCTTAGTAAGAAACGTTTTTTGATTTAGATGATAGGGCGGTCCAGCGAGTTTTTCAAGTGTATTATAACTTCCGCACAGTGGAAGTTAGCTTTGCCTTCTTGTTTGTCTTAATTTGATCAATTAAAGCTACTTTTTCCACGTACATTTTGCAGACAATTTTGGGTTTGCGCTCCATTTAACAACTGACACAAGAAATAAATGGCTCCACAAAATTACTTGAAATAAATATCAGATGTTCAAAACAATCCACACAATACATTGATATGGCAACTCTCGAAACTGCTTGTGTGTGTTACTTGGCCTCCTGAGTACCCAACAGTTCGAATTTTCCTTGAAGGAATTTGCAAGATATTCCTTGTGTGGATTGTAAAACACAGCGTGACCAGATTGAACAGTAAATTACGTCAAAAATGAAATTTCTTGGTATTTTCAGCTATCTTGGGGCTGGTCACACTACTCAAACACATGTGTTTGTTTTTGACAACTTCTCGCCAAGCCTTGCTGGCCAACAACAACTTTGACAAAAATGCTATGAGAGATGCTATGCTATAAGAGAGTGTTGAACATGATTTTGATATGCTATACACAATGACCGCGTTCAGCAGAAGAACTTGCTCCCTGATCAATCATAAAATTTAATTGATCTTTCGCTGACCGCGCCTGATCCGGTATCATGATAGCCAATTTGAGGTATCATGATAGCGGAGCATGTATCAAAGAAATAGTACGCTCCTTTGAAGTGATACTGATACCAGCAGCTGTTATTGTATATCGATAGGCTTGGTATCGATAACATTAGGCTTGTTTTGCAAATATGAGCTTTCAACCTGCTGTAAATAATTATAAAAAAACAATAAAATATAATTAAACCTAACTTTTCTATCTTCTATGCAATTTCCAGGGTGGCACAGCTAGCGTGTCTGCGACACCATTAAAAAAAATACTGCGTTCCGTGCCTTGATTTTCTTCTAAAGGCGTTGGCTAAAAATGTAGCACTTCGTTCAGCAGAAACTTTTCGATCTATCATTCTTTTCTGATACATGCTCAGCGCTCCATCATTCTGCTGAACACGGCCAATATAAATTGCAATGTCGTCTATTAAATTTCAATATATGGAAACGCATTATCTGAATAACGAAGAACATTTAATACTTAAGTAAGCAATTCAAGCCTGCTGGCCATTTGTGATGTCCCATAATCATTTTTGGTTTTAAATTTATTAATCAAAGTCAATTTTGTTTGGCGCTTAATTTAAAGTTGACAACTGTCACAAATAATATAGCTAATAGTATAGCTAATAATAGCTGCACAAGCATTTCTCAAGAAATATCACCTGTTCAATACAATCCACTCCATCGATTGATATGGCAACTCTGGAAATTGCTTGTGTGTACTACTTGGCCTTCTGAGTACCTAACAAAGGAATGAGGCAAGGAATAATTCCTCAAGCTAGGTACTGAGGTCGTTCGAATTTTCCTTGAAGGAATTTGCCATATATTCCTTAACTGGCCGGATCGAACAGAAAATTACGCCGAAAATTAAATTGTTTTGGTATTTTTCAGCGATTTGGGGCTGTTCACACAGCTCGAACACCTGTTTTTGTTTTGACAGCTTCTCGCCGACTTCCGTTTTGGCAGCCTAGTGAGGCCAGTGTGTTTGATTTTGCTCCCGTCTTTTGTAAAAAAAAAATTTAATTGATTAAACTGTTTTAATTTAATTTGGTGATAGTTTCGGAGAACTTTCTGAGGAAGGGTTTTTCCTTTTGACCTCTAATTATTTCATCTTTTTACTTTGGAAAGGGCAGGTAAGTCTTTCGACAGGCTGGTTAAGCCAGCATTCAAAATGGCTGATGACGACGAGTCGGCGGCAGGCCAGACAAAATACTTCGACATTACAAGAAATGATGCAAATAAAATAAATCTCAAAAGAATTGCGGATGTTGACGATCTTTTCAATGATGCAAATTGCGTGTCGGGTGAGGTTATGATAAAGAAAAATTGTCTTGCAAAACAAATTCATCAAATATCGAAAAAAAATTCTCTTGCTAAAAATAAAAGAAACATTCATGCCAAGGTTTCATGTGAAAATTCGTCAGGTAGCAGTGACAGCGAGATGGAAAGTGAGGTTATTTCCGAAGTGGAAGAAAACAATTTAAATGAGAAAAAAATGGACGACAGACGCGTGGTAGAAGGGAACAGTGTGTCCACACTAGGTTCTGAGAAAAAATACACTAGAAAAAACAGTATATCTGTCTCGTCTAGTGATGAAATTGCTGAAATTGAAAACAATATTAATACGGGGGAATCAAACCAAAATAAAAACACTTCAAATCGTTCTTCAAATAATGGGGAGAGAGAACTCAATTTATATGACATCACTCAAGAAGGAGAAGCCAGTGTTTTGTTTGATACAAAGGAAAGTGACTTATGTGAAAATAAAAATGTTAAAAATGGGTTATTCTTGTATGAGAAAATCAGATTCCTTCATCTCAGGAATATGACTAGAATTGTTGCTCTAGGCCCAACTTTGTACAAAGTATATTTCAGGTCTTGTTTTGATGCAAATGCAGCTGTCAATAATGAAAATCTCAAAAAAGCCAAAATTAATGCTTTCATTCCAAAAAATTTCACGGAATCCTTTGGTGTCATCAAGGGAGTACCTATAAATTACAAAGAAGATGATCTCAAAGAAAACATCGACTCTGACATTGAAGTTAAGTCAATAGAGCGTATTATGAGAAAAGTTAAAGTTCAAGAAGCAGGAAAAGAAGCCAAATTTACCTTAGAACCAACACAATCAGTCAAAGTAGGTTTTGCAGGATCTGAAATTCCAGAATCCATTGTTTTGTTTGGTGTTTGTGGACTTAAAGTTACACACTACATACCTAATGTAAAACAATGTTTCAATTGTGGAAGACTAGGGCATACTACAATGAGATGCAAAGCTAAGAAAAGATGTCGCAGCTGCGGGAATAATGAATGTGACAATAAGTGTCAAATCAAAAAATGTATTTTGTGTAACAGCTTTGATCACTTCTCTTGGAGCAAATATGAGTGTCCCATCTGGGCTAAAGAAATGGATATATTAAAAATAATGACTATACAAAAGCTTGCCAGAAAAGAGGTAGTTAGTAAATATTCCTTAGCCAAGGAATACAATAACTACAACAAATATGAAGAAAATTTTCCAAGTCTAACGAAGGAAAACAGGCCTGTTATAAACAGGAACAGTCAAGTTAATAATATTATTAATAAACAATCCTACAGCAGTCGAGTGATCACTCGTCCTACAGTTCCTGTACAACAGCCTCACTATAAACTTGATTCATATACAAATGATTCAAGTAACTGGGAATATCAATTCCCCACAAAGGATGATGGTAACACAACCAGCATCATTAATGAGTTAATTCAAGCAATATTGCCTCTGGCTAGAGGTAATCAAGATATTTTGACCAATATTGAAAGTATTAGATCTAAATTCGAAAACAAAAATAAAATGTTATATAAAAACCCTTTCTCAAACAACGTACCGAATATGGTTACGCTTAATAAGAATGCACATTAAGTTTCATCAACAAATTGTGCAATCTTTAAGAGCAAACAGAAATGACATAGAATTTGTTCTAAACAATGAAAACATAGATGTGGCTTTTCTCTCCGAAATTTTTTCTCATGATGAGGACAAAGATAGGAGGAAAATTGCCAATTTCAACTTAATTGAAAAACATAGAGATGATAATTATGGTGAAGTTGCCATTGCTTTTAAAAAAGGTATCAAATTTCAAAAAATTCCATATAGTAGTGATAAAGATGTTATCATAGTAAAAACAATAAATCTTAACTCCAACATTACTGTAGTTTCGGTTTATTTTGAACCGAATCTGTCAACAGAAATGTTTAAGAGTGAATTAGGTATGTTATTTGCTTGTTTAGAGGATATGAGTAACGTTTATATTATAGGGGATTTTAATGCAAGATGTTTTCATTTTGGAGATACAATTACTAATGCAAAAGGTCGTTTTATTAGGGATTCAATGAGGGACGCAGGGTATCACTGTCTTAATACAGGTGATGTCACCTATAGAAGATTTATAGATGGTGAACAAGGATCAGTTCTTGATCTGGCCTTTATGCATGCTCCGATGCTCCCTGCATCGTGGACGTGTAAACCATATTTTATAGGTGGTAGTCATCATTACCCAATTGTAATCGAAATAAATGATATTCATGTTAAAGCTAGGAAATTCTTAGCCAAAAATAGGCTCATTAAAAATATAAGCAATTCTAATATAATTGGAAATCTCTATTCTATTACAAATCATATCAAGAAAAGTATCAAAAGTTCTACATATGTGATATCCAACAACAGAACACCAAAATCTTGGTGGTGACTTGGATTCCCTTTATAAGCTATTTACAGATGCTCAAGTTAGAGCATTGAGAGAACCATCAATGGAATCTTTCCTGGATGCTGTTAATCTTAAAATTGAGTGGAAAAGAGCAGTAAGAAAAGCTAAACGGAACAGTTATAATGACAAAATTGAAGACATTAATGATCAGCCAAATAGCAAATCAGCCTGGAGATTCTTGAAAGCCTTGAAAGGCCTCGACACTCAGGAATCAAGTTTATTTAACTCATCCTGTAGTTTAGATTACCTTAGTTATCTAAATGATCAAATCCCAATGGATGCAGGTGATGCAAGCCAAATTGCAAAACCGAGTGATATTATTAGCACACCAGATTTCACAATGATCAACCTAGAAGAGATATTAGATAATAAAAAAAGTACTGCTGGTGGATTTGACGGTATAACCTTTGAAATGTTGAGACACTTGAGTAAGGATACGAAAGTAAACCTTCTCAAGGAACTCAATAGAATTTTGAAATACTGTTGCATTCCAAATGAATGGCGCATTATAAAAGTAGTACCCATTCTAAAAGAGATAAAGACCTGAGTGACTTTAGGAACTTCAGGCCTATATCTCTAATTTCTGTAATGGCGAAAACTTTAAATTCCATGATTAAAAATCGTTTAAACATCCTGTTAGATCAAAATAATACTCTACCGTGTAAAACCTATGCTTACAGGAAACACAAATCTGCTGCAATGTGCATTAACGACATTCTAAGTACTTGTGAGTTATTAAAAGAATCCAAAAAAATAGTTGCCATTGCTAGTCTAGATTTGAATAATGCGTACAATTGTGTAAATCTAAACTTTCTGAAACAAATTTTAAAAAGTGAAAATATTCCTGATGTCTATACTATTTGGATTTTTAACTTTCTTAGAAGTAGAACTCTTCGTTTAGGAGATGCTGTGAAGGAAGTAAAAGGTGGACTACCCCAGGGTAGTGTTCTGTCACCTATTCTTTTCAACATTTATACAAAACGAGAAGGCAAAGCTAACTTCGACTGTGCCGAAGTTTTAATACACTTGAAAAACTTTACTTCAACTGATTTAACCGGTAAAATATATATAGGATATAGATATCAGATATTTAAAATTATGAAATCATTGATAATAAAAATTTAATACCATAAAAAAAAACTTTTCTTAGTAAAACACATTTTCCGACCGATCGGTCCTATTGCAGCTATATGCTATAGTCATCCGATTTTGATAATTTTTTTCAAAATTATGTGAAAGCATATAAAACTAATATATACCAAGATTGGGGACGCTACGATAAAAAACAAAAAAGTTTTTCTCACTAAAAGCGGTGTTTTGACCGACCGTTTATATGGCAGCTATATGCTATAGTCATCCGATTTTGATCAATTTTTTCAGAATTGTGTGGAAACATATAAAACAAATATGTACTACGATTGGAGCCGCTACGATGAAAATCAAAAAAGTTTTTCTCACAACGACTTATTTTTCGACCGATCGTTCCTATGACAGCTATATGATATAGTCATCCGATCCGGCCGGTTCCGACATATTAGTTGCGTGCAGTAAAAAGAAGATTCTGTGCAAAATTTCAGCTCGATAGCTTTAAAACTGAGGGACTAGTTTGCGTAGAAACAGACAGACAGACGGACAGACGGACAGACGGACAGACAGACAGACGGACAGACGGACAGACGGACAAGCGGAAATGAACTCAGCTCGTCGTCCTGATCAAGAATATATATAGTTTATCGTCGGAAATTAATATTTCTATGCGTTACAAACTTCTGGGCAAAATTAATATACACTTTTCAAGTGTATAAAGATAGCATCAAATTGAAAGTAACAATACTAAAGTCTTCCAATTTGCGGATGACTTTATAATCATGTCTAGCTCTAGTAATTTCTCACAAACACGTCAAAATTTGCAGAACAAGTTAGAGGATTTCAATGTATTGTGAAAAGACTTGGGTCTGAGCTTCAATCCTAGTAAGATGGCTGCACTCTCGATGAGCTGTGGTAAAAAAAGGATACTAGATCTTAAAATAGATGATCAGGACATAGAGCAAAAATATGAAATTAAATTTCTAGGTAGAATCATATCAGCAAACAACTCGCAAAGACCTCAAATTGATAAAATTAAAACAGACAGCAAAAAAGGCATGAAACTCCTAAATATGGCTACTACAGTCAAAGCTGGGCTCAAACCCAAAATAGCTGTTAATGTCTTCAAAAGTTTTATAAGGTCTAAACAAGAATACGCGATGACAACTTTTGCAAACCTAAAAGTAGGAAGTAAAAAAGATTTATATACCATACAAGCTAAAGCCCTCAGGAGATGTATTGGAGTAAACCCTTACACTGCAAAACATGTTGTTTTTGCTCTGGCAGGAGTTTTACCTCCAGACTTTCGTGCTAAGTTACTTACTGCAAAGGAAATTTTGAATATTAAAAGGACTAATCCTTCGTTATATATTGATATAAGCTGCTCGAATTTAAAAACTAGTTATGCGGAAGTTTTTCGTGAATTTAGAGATATATTTGAAACAACTGGAGTTGTGACAGATATAGATGCGTGTACAAAGATTAATGTTAATATTAGGATTCTGAGAAACAAAAAGGCTGATATTACTACTGAGGAATTAAATGCAACTTACAGGGAAATGATATCAACTTATAAATCAAAAAATTTTGTGATTATGGCATCTGATGCCTCAATTAAGGATGACTCAGCTGGTATGGGCATTCTAGACCTTAAAGAAAACAAACAGTACAAATACAAAATAACTAAAAGACTGAGTTCTGTGTGTGCTGAGCTGATAGCCATCAAGATGGCTCTCTTGGCTGCACACAGGAAAAAATACGATAATGTTGTCATATTTAGTGATAGTATGGGAGCACTATCCATTCTAAAAAATAAAGTTACAAATAATTATATAGCTGCTGAAGTACATAAAATAGTGGAAAGGGCAAATTTCAAACAAATAGACTTGATATGGGTTCCTGGGCATAAGAATATATCCATAAATGAAGAAGCAGATAAAATTGCTAAAATGGCTTTGATAAATGGTGTAGTTATTGATATAAAACTGAATTCAGGTGAAGCGATTAGAATGATAAAAAAACAAATATACTCCCTCTGGAATGACCACTACAAAGAAGTTTCCCTTCAAAAAGGAAGTATCTTTGCAGAAATTTTTCCAGAAGTTACTGTAAAACCTTGGCATGAATGTTTGAAATGGAAAGCGAAGGATATTAAAATTATAAATAGATTACTTACTGGACATACCTATGACAAGGTTTTTTTGCATTCAAGAGTCAACTCCAATACCTGTGATTTTTGTGGTCTATTTGAGACAGCTGATCATGTAATTTTCAAATGTCGAAGACTTACCTCTCTTAGAAGAAAATACAAAATTTTCAATCGTTTTAAAGATTTAAAAAGTTTACTCATGTCAAAGGAATTACTGTTTTTCAGAGAATTGGCGAATTTCATCAATGAAGCTAAAATTTAGCTATAATCCCATATTATTAATATTAAAATTCCTTTAAAGATATTGTGGATGTACCACTGGCCAATCTTTTGTGCCTTGGAAGTGACCGCGCGCGCTTTCAAATCGATTCCTGGTCAATGCACTTACTGATGCGACCAACACATTTTCAACACTGGGTTAAACAAAGTCCAAAAAAAAAAAAAAGACAGCTTCTCGCGAAGCCTTGTTGGCCAACAACAACTTAGCAAAAATGCTATCACTTTGCTTCCAAACAGTATTGAAAATGCTTTTAATATGCTTACCATAATAGCAAATGCAATGGCGACTATTAAATTTACATACAATAAAACACAACTTGAATTACTAAAATCACTTAATTTGTTGTGTTTGCCAATTGTTGTAAGCAATTCAAACCCGCTAATCATTTGTGATGTCCCATTAACCTTTTTTTGTTTAATCTCCATCAATCACATCCACTTTTCCCACTTAACTTACATTTTGCAGTCAATTTTGATTTGGCGCTAAATTTGAAGTTGACAACTGACACAAGTTATAAATGGCTGCACAATAATTCCTCAAGAAATATCAGCTGTTCTATATAATCCACACAATCTATTGATATGGCAACTCTGGAAATTCCTTGTGTGTATTACTTGGCCTTCTCAGTATCCAAAAAAGGAATGAGGCAAGGAAAATTTTTTTATATGCGGTTTGACAGCTCAAGGAAAATTCGAACGCCGTCAGTACCTAGCTTCAAGCAATTTTTATACACTTGAAAAGTGTATATTAATTTTGCCCAGAAGTTTGTAACGCATAGAAATATTAATTTCCGACGCCATAAACTATATATATTTTTGATCAGGACGACGAGCTGAGTTCAATTCCGTCTGTCTGTTTCTACGCGAACTAGTCTCTCAGTTTTAAAGCTATCGAGCTGAAACTTTGCACATAGTCTTCTTTTTACTGCACGCAACTAATATGTCGGAACCGGCCGGATCGGATGACTATATCATATAGCTGCCATAGGAACGATCGGTCGGAAAATATGTTTTAGTGAGAAAAACTTTTTTGTTTTCCATCGTAGCGTCACTTATCTTGGTATATGTTAGTTTTATATGTATCCACATAATTCTGGAAAAATTTATCAAAATCGGATGACTATATCATATAGCTGCCATAGGAATGATCGGTCTAAGAACTAGTTCTAGTTAGAAAAACTTTTTTGTTTTCCATCGTAGCGTCACTAATCTTGGTATATGTTAGTTTTATATGCTTCCACATAATTCTGGAAAAATTTATCAAAATCGGATGACTATATCATATAGCTGTCATATAAAGGTTCGGTCGAAAAACTTGATCTAGTGAGAAAAACTTTTTAGTTTTCCATCGTAGCTTCACCAATCATGGTTTGTATTAGTTTTATATGTTTCCGCGTAATTCTGGAAAAATTTATCAAAATCGGAAGACTATAGCATATAGCTGCCATATAAACGGTCGGTCTAAAAACTAGTTCTAGTGAGGAAAACTTTTTTGTTTTCTATCGTAACGTCCTTAATCTTGGTATTTATTAGTTTTATATGCTTTTACGCAATTTGGAAAAAATTTATCAAAATCGGATGACTATAGCATATAGCTGCCATAGGACCGATCGGTCGGAAAATGTGGTTTACTAAGAAAAGTTGTTTTTATGGTATCAAATCTTTCTTATCAATGATTTAAAATTTTTTAAATATTTGATATCTATATCCTTTATATATTTTACCGGTTAAATCAGTTGGAGTAAACGTTTTCAAGTGTATTTAAACTTCGGCACAGTCGAAGTTAGCTTTGCCTTCTCGTTTATATATGCGATTTGACAGCTCTAGTAAAATCGAATTCCCTCAGAACCTAGCTTTAAGATGGGCACTATCTGCAGTCGGAACCAGTCATGCAGTAAAGACATTGAACAATATAAGCATTATTTGTATTTTAAGATGTTTTATGAATAACTATTAAATAGTTTCAATAAAAAATTTATTCACACATCCAACATTTTTAAGTCCGTTTTAGCATGACCATAAAAATTGTTGCAAACTTTTCTTTTTAAGATTGCGGAAAAACTAGGGGATATGCCAACATGTACGATATCTTCAAAGATGCGTAGTCAATCATTTTTAAGCTATTACAAAATCAAAATAACATTTACAAATCTACAAGGGAATAATAACTTCGGTAAACTGAAGTTAACTTTTCTCCATTTTTGCAAAATGTATATATAATATTTTTCACAGAAGTTTGCAACGCATGGAAATATTCATTTCCGTCCACATACAGTATATATATTCTTGATCAGTGCTATAAGCTGAGTCGATTTAACTTTGTCCGTCTGTCTGTCTGTTTCTACTCAAACCAGTCTCTTAGTTTTCAAGCTATTGAGCTGAAACTTGGCACAGAGTCGTCTTTTTACTGCACGCTCCTTATTTGTCGAAACCTCGAATTCGACGACTATTTCTTATAGCTGTCATAGAACGGATCGGTTAGAAAATAAGTTTTATTATTAAAACCTTTTTTGTTTTCATTGTTAGCGCTCTTAAACTCGGCAATCTTGCAAAATTTGGTCAAAATCGGGTAACTGCATCGTAAAGCTATAGCATAGGACCGATCGGTCAAAAAATAGGTTTTAGTAGGAAAAACTTTTTGGTTTTCAATGTAAGTGTTCCTGAACTTACCAATTATGAATACTATACGCTTTTAAAAAGTTCTGCAAAATTTGGTCAAAATCGGATGACCATATTATATTACTGATTGGTCTGAAAATGGGTCTTATACCGGGGTTACACGCATCAATGTCGAAGATGCGAAAAAATGATGCAAGCATTCGGACCGCAGCCGCATCATTTAAACAGCTGTTCGCCATGTCAAACGTAAGCAAACCGAAGTAGTAAGAAGAAGAGAACAAATGTAATTTATAGAAATAGAGACAATTATGAGCGATAATATGTTAAATGTGAAACACGGTATATTTGGCAACCACTCTGCGTGCACCAAAATGGAAATGGAGCTGCCGTGACACAATAAGGGTATCGAACCCGTCAATATACGGTCACTTTTTCCGCATCATTCAAATTGCGGCTCTTCTTCTATCCACAGGTTTCTAATGGGAAACAATTCCGTATCTTGGTTTAACGGAAAAATTCAATGATGCGGCTGGTGTTTTTTGATTTTGATGGTAGGGTGTTCAAATTCAGAAGTATACAGTCAGATTCTTAAAGATTTTGAGTTTATTAAGTCGAGCTAGTTTTGCAAGTGTGGCAGAGCTTCGGCATAGTGGAAGTTAGCTTTCCTTCTCGTTTTTATATCATTTTGTATAGGGAAACGCACTAGGTTGATCCACTGGTAAGCGATTTTCTTATATTTCCCGTATGGTGGTACATAGCATTTTTTGGAACGTCGCCTAAATGCGGAGATGCGACCACAAAAAATGGACTTATGATTTTCAATTCGATTTTTTCAATACCTGCAGTCAGGGATTAATCCCGAAACGAATATCGGTTCCGGTACCTACCGAAACGAGTATTTCGGTTAAAGATTTTACCCGGTTTTCAATTTATTTCAGTTTTTGGTCCCAACACGGTACCCAGATTTTTATTTCGGTAATCCGGTACGTACCGGTTCAAGTATAATTTTTTTTATTAGTAATTTGCATTTTTTCAAGATAACCAAAAACTTAATGGATGTAATAGTATTTAAAAAATTGTGATCTAGGAATATACAACATAAAAAACGATTTTTGAAATATACCGATTTCTAGCTTTTCTTTTGGACGAACAAGAACAAGACCGGCCGCATCATTGATCATCATTGATCATAATTTTCCGTTAAACGGAAGGTGCGGAATTCTTTCCCATAAAAAACCTGTGGATAGAAGAAGAGCCGCATGTTTAATGATGTGGAAAGAGTGACCGAATATTGAGGAGTATCGAGTATTGTTTCACAGCGTCGATAGCGAGATTCTGCCACCGAATTTCGATAAGCAACAACAACATAATTGGACCGCGTAGTTTAAAAAAATAAATGATCCGCATAAACAAGCTCTATTTTCATTTTGGTGAACGCAGTGCCGTTGCCAAATACACCGCGTGCCACATTTAAAATATTATCGCCCATAATTGTCTCTATTTCAATAAATTACATTTGTTCTCTTCTTCTTACTAATTCGGTTTTTTTACGTTTGGCATGGCGAACAGCTGTTTCAATGATGCGGCTGCGGTCTAAAACCCTGCATCATTTTTTCGCATCTTCGACAATGATGCGCCCTGTGTAACTCCGGTATTACATTACATTTTTCGAAGTATTAAAACAAATCTTCCTTACAATAGAAATTGGAAAAAAATTTCTGAAATTTTTAAAACATTTTTTTAACAGTTCTATATTTTAAGGAAGATTTTTTTATGACATAGAAATCTTTAACATTTAATAAGAGCGTTTATATTTACCAAAAAAAATTTGTTCTGGTCTTTAGAAAAATATTTGTTACATCTTCTCAGCCAACCAGCGGAGTCCGCTGGATACACATTTAGGACTCCGCATACTCTCCTAGGGAGGCTCCTAAAATATACCCAAAGGTGCTTATCCGCCAGAGAAAAAGGCCTTTTTAACATATATGAAAAAAATGTTCCTCAGGACTCCTTAAAAGAGTGATTTCGGAGTCCCAGAATGCTCACTCGGATAATCCGCAAGGACTCCGAGCGGACTCCTCTAATCGCCTTTGATTTTTTGAAAAGAACTCCGTCAATCATCCTAAGATAATTCAGACGGAGTGTTTGTGATCTTCTTTTGGGCTCCAATAATTTGAAGAGGGAGCCTACAAAAAAAGCCAACCAAGCCCAGCCAACCAGCGGACACCAAAAAGGAGGCTCTAAAAAAAATTTCTGGCGGCCAACCAAAGTGGCCATGCCGAACTTCTCTCAATCTCTTGGCTTGTGTGCAGTTTACCACCGAATCCGAACGGCAAAGTTTGAGAATCTTGTTCATGGCTACACTTCTTCACAGTTGTCGACAATAGCTGGTAAAAGATTCCGGATGTGTAAAAGTTTTAAAGAAAAAACTTGTGTCTTTAAATGTCCCCTTGCACCACTCTCAAAATTATTTCCAATTTACATTAATCGAATTAACTTGGATAGTTGTAAAAATGATTGAAAATTTCTAGAAAAGAAAATAAGTTCGGCCTACTTAAGTATTTTAAAATTTCATACACGCCATCATCATACGATTTTAATCTATTTTTACTTTGTTCTTTTGCTTATTGGTAGACATGGATGGCAATGAAGTCATGAGTAATTTCTTATCCAAAACCTCAGACTCTAATTTCATTTTTAGAATTGTTAGCTGAGCATAAATATGTATAATTTTCTCCGGACTTTTTCTTTTCGGTCCGCTTAATTTTCATTTCGGATTTATCGCTTTCGTATTCTAAATATCTACTAATTCGAAATTTACAAAATATGTTATATATTTTAAATTTGTTGTTAATTCTTTACGAGTTGTTGCTTTGATAATGAAAAAATTGCCCTACGGCTGCCTTAGCGTTTCGGTATGGTTCCGGTTTTTTCGGTTCCTATTATAACGGTTTTCGATTCTAAAAAAATATTCATTCATTCAATACTTTATGTATTTCTGAACAATTTTGCACTTAAAATTGTTTAGCTTTTTTAAAAACAAAAAATGCTCCCGCTTTCCATATTCCATTGTCTTAAAATGCTATCTTTCCGACGCTAAGGTAGCCGGCATAAATTTTGTTGCTATAGCTCTTTTTCCTCAGTGTTTTTACATTAAATAAAAAACTAGTTCCTTAATGGTTCTGAAACCACTAGATTTGGAACCGGTGCAAGTGCTGAAATCTACAATGAAGGTTATCACAATAAATAAAAATATATCAATATGAATCGATATCGATTGGTCCATCGATAAATTTTGCTACACCCCTATTTTTATTTTCAATTGCACCTTTGTGTGTACATAAGAGCATACATAAACCTGTATGTATGTATACACATGCTTACATATGTATTTAAGCATCTCTAATGGAAATAAAGCGCTGCGAGTGGCACTTTATAGTTCACCGGCGCATGCATGTATGTATGTACATCTGTCATTAGTACATTCATACATATGTACATACAAAATATGCATGTACGTTAAAGACGGTTGTGAAATTTTGAAGACTCGACGGGAGTCTGTCAAACACCTAATATGTCTCTATAAAACATTGTGAAGTGTAATGTTATAGAACGATATAACATGGTCAATAAGGCCATATCGAAAAATGTTGCTGTCTCAGCAGTATTCTACAAGTAACCGCCCTGATGCTTACATATGTAGATGTTAACTTATTTAATAAGAGTTTTTGTGCGGCAAACATAGTCTACGTACGAGCCTGGTGTCAAAGAATTCAGAACAATTGTCAAACAAAGTACATTTTACAACCCTACATTAAAAACTAAATTTTTTCTTTGACTTAAAATTGTGCTGATAGTGTCTGCCACATTGTATTTATTCGCTTGCATCGTAATTTCTATTCCTATACACAGAATTACGCGCCCCCCATCTATACATACACATTTGCTGTTCGCGCCTTCATGCATACTCATTTAGCAAAAAAACAATACGGACACGGGCAGAAACAAGTGCAAAGTTCATAGACGTAAAACGCCACAAGGCAGAGGAAAATTCAATGCACAACATGGAATCCGATGGCGACCACAGCCAAGACTCTGGTAATGCCTTTCTGAAAGAGGCATCAGCCGATGCCGCCGAACATGTTCTGAACGACGATGTGAATGCATTAGAAGAGTCTACTTTTGTAGCCGATATACTGCGCGAGATTTTCTACAGTCCCATGAACCTAGCCCTGCTAGCAATCATCTGCTTCCTGGTGTACAAAATCGTACGTGACCGCACTGAGGTACCCAGCGTGGGTGCACTTAAGCCGACTGAGCCGGAACTCCCCAAAATTAGGCGCGACTTCACCGTGCAGGAGCTGCGTCACTATGATGGCAATCAACCCGATGGTCGTGTGCTAATGGCTGTTAATGGCAATGTTTATGATGTTAGCAAGGGAAAGCGTTTTTACGGACCGGGTAAGATTCGGCGAAATACAAATTCAAATTTTAGTTGGATATAACAGTTACGTGACCGATACAAATATAATGGTTAATTTCCGTTTTAAGTAAAGGGTGTGCCATCTTTTATGTCGGTATGTGAACATTGTATAAGGTATTTTTATTTTGTTTCTTTACAAATTTCTTTGGACTAGTTTTTAAATACAACATCAATCGGTCATAAAAATTTGCTTAAAAATAGGGCGCATTTTGTTTCGGCCAATAAAGGTGGCCACTTGATGCATTAAAAAACTAGTCCAAATAAAAAAGGACCAAATGTAATAAAAAAAAAAATCATGGGAATCGGTATTTTTTATAAAGGTATTTAATCTTGCAAAGGGTATAGTAAAATAGGTGTGATGTTTGTAAGGAATAGAAGGAATATATAAAGGGAAAATATAAGGTATATATATTCTTGATTAGTATGACAAGCTGAGTCGATATATCTATGTGCGTCCGTCTCTATCCTCCCTCAGTTTTAAAGCTTCTTCTTTGGGCCGATATATCAATATTTCAACCAATTGCCGGTCACTGCCGCTGCTTGTAATGTGTGACAGCCGCTTCTGTCTCGTGCGCACTGGCTCCCGTCGTGTACACCAAGCTTGTCTTGCTGCACCTGGTCTTCCCATCTCAATTTCGGTCGTCCTTTCTGGCGGGGTCTCCATAAGTCTTTCGCCTTCCGACTACGCCTTTTTTATTGGAGCGTTATCATCCATACGGTAGACATTTCCTAAACCAGTGTAGCCGATGCATTTTTATACGCTCGGCTAGGTTAGTATCCCCGTAGAGCTCATACAGTTCGTGATTCTTTCGGGAGCGAAATTCATCGTTATCCTTTAAAGGACCATAGATTTTCAGCATATTTATACTCGGCACCAAAGGTACACAGAGTATATTAAGGTTGTGCAGATGTATGTAACAGCCAGAACGAAGCTTTTCCGACCTTATAAAGTATATATATTCTTGATCAGCATCATCATCCGAGTCAATATAGCCATGTCCGTCTGTCAGTATGAACGAAGAGATCTCAGAGATGGTAAGAGCTAGAGGCTTGAAGTGTATGGAACATATAATTCTTATACGTGCAGGCAGTTCAAGTTTATTTTGTATATTTGCAAATTAAAAAAAAACGTAATAACTCCCACAACTTTTAAGATGGATAGTTCGAACACTCTAGACATATATTCTACTACTCATTATTTATTGATCCGCCATTTTCCGATCAGATGAACAATAGTGGAGCTATACGTAAAAGAAAATTCAAAGCAACGACAACAACACCGCAGCGATTTGTAGAACTTACGAGAGAGCTAGAGCGGTAAAACTGAGAGCGACTTAGCTGATAAACTGTCTTGTTTAAGACAGCGCAAGGCAACGCGGAGAGGCAAGGGATTAAGCATCTCTTGACTGAGCTGTATTTGTAATTATTATTTTGAATAAAACCCTTATTTTGGTTTTAGAAATAACTATTACAAAATCCTATTCAAAATTTGATGGGCAAAAGCTAACTGGTATTTTCCCATCTGGACTTTGGTCAGTTTTCCCCCTCCCTTCTTTGTCATAGATATTTGTGACTGATATACGGGGGGTGCCACAGAAATCGCTTTCGCTCTAAATTCACGCGAATTCGATTTCGCCCTGCCACAGAGCATGTTTTCGGGTGATTTGAAAATCGCTCACTGTTGAGTCGGCGATTTGCTTAAAAAAAGCTTTAAAATGCATTTTGATGCAAATAAACCTTATTGATGCTAGTTAAAAAAAATTATTGTTGAAATGTCTGCAAATCTTAAGATGATTTTTAATGTAACATTTGCACTGACGATGACTGCAATTGATTAAATATATATTTATAGAAATTAATTGTACTTTCCAAAAAGACAAATTGCGCCACAGTACTTCATATAGTTATAGATATAGTTTTGGGCTGATTTGCTGCTTATCTTAATAAAGAAACATCATCTTAATTTATTTTATTAACATTATGTTTACATTGTGATAAGATATTTAGCCTATCACAATGTAAAGAAGACCAATATCAGCTGTTCAATGGATGCAAGAATGACCCCGTCGGACTTTACACCGGTCCAGAAGTACATATTTCACGCTTCCTTTTCACGTAAGAAGGCATGAAAAAATCTGAAGTCTTGGCTTCCTTTTGCTTTAGAAACGTCGAAAATCTCAGGGATGGTTGTTGTAACCGTTTCGAATTGGGTGACGTCAGTCGACAGCCTTTGGGTCTCTCTCTCTCGTCTCCATGAGACGTTCCATTCCGAAATCAGGCATTATTTACCCGTGTCTTTCTCAGCTATTATCATGAAATGTCACACCATTATTAAATTAATTAAATATATTTTTATTTGCGCAGTAAACACAGTAAAATTACATTATTAAATTAACTATTTTGTTCTTCCACAATTATTATTACTGACGTTCGCCCTGGTGCCTTCCCTTTTTGCTTTACGCCGTTGTTGTGTTTTGGCAGAGAAACGTTTTGTTGTTTGAAGTCCTCGATTAAATGGCGATTCATTTTTATATATTTACATATTCGTGTAAATGTATATAGGCAAAAATTTTAACAATTCTTTAAATTTAATTAAATGTTATACTCACCATCATTCTACGTATTAAAATATTTTTCACTTTTATATATATTCACAGCAGACACGACTTTTCGCAGCAAGAGCAAAATTCATACTGATAAATTGAATAAAAGAGTTGCAGTTCTCCCATCCTTCTTTTGCCCAACGATCAGAAATCATTCGGGTCTGACTTCGCTTTCTACTTCGTGCCTCAGCTAAACTACTGAGAGAGCTCACTCTCTCTCAAACCGTTTCAAAATATGCTGATTTTTATCCTTACCAATACGTGAAAATTCACAGGTTGCTTTTTTACCCCAGAATCAGGCACAATGCATGGCAAACAAATAATGTACAGACTATCTCCGTGAAATTTCATGCCAAAAAATGTACTGAATGTTTTCACCACATGCTGCAAAGTCCGACTGGGGAGGCCAATGAGGACACCTTATCACATCTCTTCGTGGATTCATTGCCAAACGTTTTTTTTCTTGCAGATCTAATTAAAATTTGGTTTGAAAGTATGGTATGGACTAGAGATGGGCGCGGGACAGAAAATTGCATCCCGCCCCGCCCGATGCCGAATCAGAATTTTCTGTCCCGTCCCGCAAAATCCCAAGAGTATTAAAATTGTCCCGCCCGTCCCGAATCCCGAAAATTTTAGATTCCGAAAAAAAATTTTTTTTACAACATACTTATGTACTTTAAGTGTTTATTTTTTATTTTTTTTTAAATTATACAGGAATGCATTCAGAAACATAGGTTTTTATTTATTTATAGATACATTTTTGTTTAGAAATAGAATTTGCTCAAAATTATCGCCGAGCAGACGAGTTCGTCTTTCTTCTAGAATTCTACTGGAGGTAGAAAACACTCTTTCACTGGTTGCTGATGAAGTTGGCACATTAAATACTTGCCGTGCAAGTTTTTGCATTAATGGAAGCTCAGTACAGTCTTTCCAAAACGACAAAACAGATGCTTGATTCTTATATTTAACACAATGTGTGTAAAAACTTATTTCATGAGATATTTCATCTTCTTTATCTGATGAATCTTCTATAAATTCTGAGAAACGATCAGTATTTTTAACTGAAGTGATATTTTCTTTGTTTCTTATTTGACTCTCGGAACCTTTAATTACTTCCAACATTGATCTTACTGTTACATAAACATCATTCCGTGTTTCTGCGGACAAAAAACTTAATTCTTTGAAAGGAGGATTCAAAAACAGTGCTACATAATGAAAAGTAGTTGGTTCACAGCGCTTTATTAAAGCTGTTTTACAGATGCCTCTTATTTCTTGCATTACTTTGGTGCCAAATAAATTTTCTGAGAAATGATTTAATAGTTTTCTGTACCACAAAGCGTATTCATGCATCGTAGGTTCCTTAGCAGAGCTCCAGCTTTCAGAACATTCCTTAAACATGACCAAAAAATTAACAATTTGATTTAAAAAGATATAGTCAATGTTGGACAGCCATATTACATCATTTTTTTCCACTAGAAGAGTCCGAACTTCAGTGAAGGAATCGACAATACTATCAAGCATGGTGAAAACAGAGTTCCATCTTGTTTTTACGTGCTGTTTAAGAGATTTGGACAGTTTACTGTTAAGTTCAGAGTGCTTAAAATGGCCTACTAAGAACTTTGAAGCTTCCAACAAAGAGCTGAATTCTGTAACCTTCCCTTTATCGAATAGATCTGTCATGACCAGGTTTAAATTGTGGCACGCACATGGAATTTTCTTGTAATGCTTAAAAGCTGCTTTAATATTGACACCATTGTTTGTGACAATAAAGCTACTTCTAAAACATCGTTCTAACTCATACTGTTTTAAAATTTCAGTTACACATTCCAAAATGTTTGCTCCGTCTTTCTTACCCATTAATAATTCTTGATTTGCTAGAACATTTACACTAAGAATAAAATCATTGGAGATGTGATGAGCTGTTAACGTAAGAAAGCTTCGTTGCGTGTGCTCATCGGTCCACATATCAGTAGTGTAGGCAATGGACTGATCCTCCAGTTCAGCTTTTAGCTTCGTTTTGACGTTGTTATATTCCTCGGGCAAAATGACACTTGTAATAGTTTTCCTGCTTTTAAGCAAATCAGATTCATTTTGCTTGCCAAATTCTGCTCCAATATCCAATAACGTTTGCGCTAGTTGCAAGAATTGACCTAACAAAATAATGCAGTTTCTTAAATATTTTAGTTATATATGTATATCCACTAGACTGGCCCTTAAATCTTCGATTTTTAAGTGCTGGGGCCAGTTAGGGGCCAGTCTAATCTGTGTGTTTACTTACCTTCGGTTGTGGAAAGCGGTCTTAAGTCATTTGTGAAGAAAAAAAGTTGATGCTTAGCAAGCTTATTACGAACGCTGGATGGCACTTTCTTTTTTACAAAGCTATCCAAACTCGATTGCACTCCGCTTCTGTCCTCTTTAAATTTTTTGATGCACTTGTGGAGATGCATCCCGGTAGTGCCATTTCGTGATGTATGTGGTATGACTTCTTTACATTGCCCACAGAGAATAAAGTCCGCTGGTTTATCATTTAGCGAAATCAACTTAAAATTTTTCCAAATGTCAGATTGGGATGACGGATTTATAAGATTAACATCATCACTATTGTTTATAATTTTATTTTGTATTTCCCCTTTTGACGCCATGCTGGTTTGTTCTAGTGACCATATTTTGCAAACACAAAAATATCAAAGTGCGAAAAGGCGCGTAGCCATTGAGTGACCATGTTTTGTACAGGGTTGTCCATATTCGACGGACCCCTGTTTTTTTTTTTAAAAATCAAAAAAAAAAATACAAATTTGGCGGTTGGCAATCTAAATCATTTAATTTGTTCCGAGTAGATTTGTTTACATCAATTTTTGAATATGATATCTCTCAAATGGCCGCCTCTGGCGTTGATGGCGTATTGTGCCCTTTTTGCAGCATTTTCCATCGTTTTCGCCAACATTTCGGCCGGAATAGCGGCTATTTCTTCACGAATGTTGTCCTTGAGCTCTTCTACGGTCCTTGGCTTGTTAACGTAAACCTTTGACTTCAAATATCCCCACAAGAAGAAGTCAGGCGGCGTCAAATCGGGCGAACGCGGTGGCCAGTCCAAATCACCACTTTTCGACATCAAACGGACCGGAAACAATTTCTTCAGAAAATCGATTGTTATGCGACTTGTGTGCGGTGGAGCGCCGTCTTGTTGAAACCAGAACTGCCTCATACGCTTTCGACGAATAATTGGCATCACAAAATTGGTCATCATGTCGCGATAACGCTCCTGGTTGATGGTAACAGCATGGCCATTTTCATTTTGGAAGAAAAACGGCCCAATGACCGTTTTCGCACTAACGCCGCACCAAACTGTGACTTTTTCGTCATGAAGAGGCACTTCTTGAATCTCCTGAGGATTTTCAGTGGCGTAAATACGGCAATTTTGCTTATTTACGGTCCCATTCAATGTGAAATGGGCTTCATCGGACATGATAATTTTGTTCCAAAATTGCTCGTCATCTTCGGCCATTTCGATGACTCTATGGGCCCATTCCAATCGACGAGGCTTGTCCGCAGGCAACAATCTTTGCGTCAATTGAATTTTGTACGGGAACAAATGCAAATCAACGCGAATAATCCGTTGTAAAGTGGACCGAGCCATGCCCAACTGCTGAGAACGGCGTTTTTGGGATGTTCTTGGGGACCTCTCAACACTGGCTCGTACGGCAGCGATATTCTCGGCCGATCGCCTTGGTCGACTTTTATTTGGCCTCTTCGGATTAGAAAGAGCCTCACCAGTCGAAAATTTTTCGTATAAACGCTTAATGGTGTTCTTAGAAGGCGCACTTTTCACATTTTTTAATTTTTTAAAAGCACGTTGAGTTTTCACAATTGACTTGTTCTGTTGAATGTAAATTTCAACTATTTCAGAGCGCTCGCGTGGCGTGTATTGTTCCATGGTAAAAATCTGCTTGGACTGACGCTTCAAACGCGGTATGTCATTAAGCGATCTGACATCTCTGTCAAAAGTTATGGCGTTGCCAGATGGGTCCGTCGAATATGGGCAACCCTGTATAGGTGAAAATGCAAAAAATACTAACTCGAAGCAGAAATATACTAACCATTATAATAGCTTTAAATAAAGTTTTAAAATGAAAAAAAGTCGGGTCCCGAAGATATTTCGGATCCCGCAGGTTATGTCGGGACCTGCGGGAATTTCGGGATAATGGAATTATCCCGCCCGTCCCGCACTTTTTAAAATTTGTCCCGTCCCGCGGGACCCGCGGGAATCCCGTCCCGCGCCCATCTCTAGTATGGACCAAATAGATAAACATTTTTTTATAATTTTTTAAAACTAACCCAACACGTGGAAAAATGGGGAGTGGTTGATTTTTCACTGCGGGGCAGGGTTTTGGAGTTCATTCAATTTGCAAGCTCTGCGAAAGAAACATATTTAAAAATATTAATGAAAAAATCCGATATCTTTTTGGCGGCAATACTGATGGTGGCGAAGCGAAGCGCGCTTGGTTATATGCTAGTACACACATATAAAAGTGAACCCACTAAACCGATCTTTATGAAATTTTCAATGTATGTTCATGTCGATTAGAAAAGAGTCATAAGCTATGTCGGAAGTCTGTGAACCGCTTCACAAGCGGTTTAATCGGGTTCAAAAGTGGTTCGAACGTGTAAAAGAGCTATATATCACAATTATTGACACTATGAACCTGAAATTTGGTGTGTAGATTAGTTATTTAGAGTCAGATATTTCACCAGTCCAAGACCGGTTCCTAACCGGCTGAACCAGTTCAAAAGTGGTTCAGAGACATATCTATAAAGTTATGAACTTGAAGTTGGGTGTGTAGGTTAGTTTTATGGAGACGGATATTTCACTGGTTCAAAACGGGTTTACTCTGAAATTATTGAAGCTTGAAATTTAACTCATATTATTTTAAGATAGACATTTCAGTGGTTCAAGACCGGTTCCGAACCCGCTGAACTTTCTCAAAGCCATATCTAAGAAAAGATTCAAGTTATAAATTTAAAAAAATTGGTTATTAAAATGGTGTGAGTTATTTTACTGGTGCAAGACCGGTTCCGAATCCGATTGAACCGAATCAATAGTGGTTCTCAGCCTTTTTATCTGTGTAACGTTTTTATACTCTGTACCGAAGGTTCAAAGAGTATATTGGGTTTGTGCAAATGTATGTAACAGCCAATAGGAAGCATCTCCGACCCTATAAAGTATATATATTCTTTATCAGCATCAACAGTCGAGTCGATATAGCCATGTCCGTCTGTCTGTCCGTCTGTCCGTTTGAACGAAGAGATCTCAGAGATGGTAAGAGATAGAGGTTTGAGGTGTATGGAACATATATTTCTTATACTTGAAAAAAAAACTTAATATCTTCCACAATTTTAGAGTTAAAATGTTCAAACCTTTTAGACATATATTCTACTCATCATTACTTATCGAGCCCCCATACATCGTTTTCCGATCAGATAAACGATAGTAGAGTTGCCACCCCAGCAATTTGAAAAACACCTCAAATATCCCGCAATTTTGGAGTTAGGTTGCTCGATCCTTCTAGGCATGTATTCTACTCATCATTCCTTATCGAGCACCCATACATTGTTTTCCGATCAGATGAACGATGGTAGAGTTGCCACCCCAACAATTTGAAAAAAATGGAATATCTTCCACAATTTTAAATACAGATTGTTTGAACCTTCTAGACATTTATTCTACTCATCATTACTTATCGATTCACCATACACCGTTTCCCGATCAAATGAACGATATTCGAATTATAAGCAAATTAATGCCCGAAATCGTGATGGGCAGCACTTGCACAGTTTTTGTGACCCCACACTTTAAAGTTATTAGTTATATACAAACAGGTACAGAGTATATTACAGTCGACCGACTTTTTTACTTGTTTAAGTTCTGAGTGCGTGGTTTAAGACCGACTTCGAACAAGTTTAAATAAATAGTTCAAAAGCTGTTCAGAACCATATCTTAGATATTAGGTAGGTTGGTTATTTAGCAGTATAAACCTGAGACCCTTATTAGTTATAACTAAAAAAATCAATTGTAATTAATCATTTTTGATAAATATTTTTAAAAATCAATCAAAATTTTTTTTTTGAGTTTTATTAAAAAAATTATTTTTAAATATTAATTTGTGATTTTTATAAAACTCATGAGTGATATTTATTTTAAAAAATCAATCCTAATAATAACGATGATTTTTAAAAATAGAAATCAACCTGCATAAATATTAATAAAATTGTCTGTCTGTCCGTCTGTATGAACACCTAGATCTCAGGAACTATAAGAGCTAGAGCTACAATTTTTTCAGTGTAGACTTGTATCTTCTGCATGCAGATCAAGTTTGTTTCAAATTTTTGCCACGCCCCCTCCCGCCCCTGCAATATGAAAAAACCTCATATCTCCCACAATTTTGAAAATAGATTGTTCAAACCTTCTAGACATATATTTAAATCATCATTATCTATCTATCCGCCATACATCATTTTTCGATTAGATGAACGATAGAAAAGTTCCCGCCCCCGCAATTTGAAAAATACCTCATATCTCCCACAATTTTAAAAATAGATTGTTCGAACCTGCTAGACATATATTTTAATCATCATTACTTATCAATCCGCCATATATCAATTCCCGATCAGATGTACGATAGTAGAGTTGCCACCCCCTCAATTTGGAAAATACCTCATATCTCCCACAATTTTTAAAATAGATTGTTCGAACCTCCTAGACATTTATTGAAATCATCATTACTTATGGATCCGCCATACATCATTTCCCGATCATATGAGCTATAGTAGAGTTGCCACCCCCGCAATTCGGAAAAAACCTCATATCTCCCACAATTTGGGCATGTTGTGATCTAATAAAATATTCTTAAATAAACCCTGAGTAACGGGTATATCGAAGTCGAGCAGGGCCGACTTCAACTTACGCTCTCGTTTTAGTTTCAAATTTACCCCATAACCGTTATTTTCGGTCCCTGGTATAAACCTATTCAAAATTTGCTAGGAAAATAACATTTGATATGTAGATTGTTTATTATTAATATTTTATGTTATTTATATTTTATATTCTTTATATTATATATTTTTTATATTATTTATTTAATGAATTAAATTTTAATTTAATTCAATGTACTAAATGCCAACGTGTGAAAATATGAGACATACACAAAGTACCGCCATACCCACTACCCGCCCACATGTGCAAACTGGCATCGTTCGGTATGTACAAATATAAACAAACGAAAGTTAAGCACTTAAAACAAAAAAAGCGGCAACACCCCAAAAATCAACAAGACAAGCAATAAGCTTATTAATAGGAAATAGGTTCCAAATTCTTGGTGAACAGCTCAACGCTGAGTGCTATAAAAAGGCTCCACAAGTCGCAAAACTAAAGCCTCAACCAATCTTCATAAGGAACAACAGCTGTGCAGCCCTGGTAAAAAAAACTTATCCTGCTTATAGGCAAAAATAACTTCTATGTAACATCCGGAAGGAAATATACTCAAAACAAAGCTTCAAGTAAACACTGTGAAAAATTATCGGGCTGTCGATAAATCCTTAAGAGAAGATAATAAAAGCTTCTACACCTACCAACTAAAAACTAGCAGAGGCCTACGATTCGTTATGAAAGGTATTGAATCAAGTGTACCTTCAGCGAAAGTTGGTTCTGCATTGGTTGAAGGCAAGGTAAAGGAAAAATCCGTAATAAACCTTATGAACACGGACAAGCAACCACAACCACTATTCAAGGTAGAACTAAGTCCGGAAGACAAACCTCCCAAAAAAAACGAGGTGCACCCAATTTACAAATTAGTATTTTTGTTGCCTCTCAGAATAACTGTAGATGAGCCGCACAGACGTATAAATCCAGTACAATGTACCAATTGCCAAGGATTTGGGCATACTGAAGCCTACTGCGCTCTGCGATCAGTTTGTGTTGCATGCGGAGAGCTTCACGACATTGCCTCGTGTCCTGAAAACAAGGAGGATCCGTGCGCTAAAAAGTGTAGTAACAGTGGAGGTAACCACACTGTTTACAAAGATTTAAAGAGCAGGGTAAATACACGCGTAGAAACTGCCCGTTCGTATGGAAACTTAAATCTGTAAACACCCACAAATTCGACACCTGGTGTTTTCTTCACCCAAGCTGCAAGATCGTCATTGCCGTAACAAGCACCTCCCAAGGCGTTTTCTTGCAAGCGCCTTTAAACTTAAAACATATAAAACCGCATCCAGAACTACAGTTACACACGAAAAGAGCCGAATTGTACAAAACCAAGCGGAACAACCATTAATCTTAAGTACGCCAGAAACATTGTTTCTTTTGTTGCAGCAAACCCTAATGGATTTGATTGTATATACGCAAAACGCAATACAAGAACAAATGAGGAATCAAAGCATCGCTTGCAACAATCAAAGTAGAGTACTTCCTAAAAATTTCTCTCTGAAATGCAAATTGCATTCCTCGCCACAAACTGGGATTATTAAAGTTTCTCCAAGACAATAAAATGGACATAATGCTGTTTGCCGAAACTCATCTTACGGACATATATTTTTCAATTATCGGGATATGCATTCTACGGCACAAATCACCCACATGGTTAAGCTCATAGTGAAACTAGCATCCTAGTCAGAAACCGCATTAAGCATTACCAACTATCTGGATTTGCATAAAACTACATGGAAGCTACATCGATATGCACGGAATCAAAGCGAGACAATATCACATTGTCCGCAGTTTATTGTCCCTCACGTTTGCAATATCAGAAAAACAATTTATAGATTTCTTCAAAACACTGGGTCAACGCTTTTTAGCAGCGGGTGACTATAATTTCAAACATCTCCACTGGGGCTCTTGACTGACTAGACCAAAAAAAAGCAACTCTTTAGTGCACTAACGCACGCATCGAACAAAGTCGACGATGTATCACCGGGAAGGCCTACATATTGGCCAGAAGATCCCAAAAAATTCCGGACCTTACACATTTTGTCATAACAAGAAAAATTCCACGCAACTTGGTAACTTCAGACCCTTTAGCAGATTTGTCGTCAGACCATTCCCCAATTAATTTTACCCTTCTGGAGTGCCCTTAGATCAGGGAATATCCTTGGCATCTGACATCTCACAAGACGAACTAGCTTAAATACAAAAAGATATATTAGCAGTCACATCGAACTGAGCCCAACCATCAACAGCGATGAAGACATTAAAAATTCCGTCCGAGCCCTTAACTCAATCATTACTGCTGCAGCTTATCACTCGAACCCTCTAACAGCAACAACAACAGATAGATAGTAGAGTAACAAACAGCCCCAAAGAGCAACTCGTCACTGAGAAACGCCGTGCATGAAGAGAATGGCAAAGCTCGCCTGCTGCAAAGAGAATGGCGGATCGCGAACTTAGCAAAGCCATCGAAACTGAAGAGCAAAAAGCTCAAAGCCGTTACATAGATAAATTGACGCCTACAAGCAAAAAATATATCTAATATAAAGTACACGCAAGCATAATGCCACCTGCAAAGATAGACACGCCTTTGAGGGATCAGAGAGAAAGATGGGCCCGCAGCGAAGAAAGAAAAGTCAATTTTTTTGCACTGCACCTTGAAAATTTTTTCCATCCGAATCCACCATCAAATGGATATGCACTTTTATTAATTCCTACTGCCGCACAAGCTGACCCAATCAAAGTTTATTCGTCTGAAAAGGAAATCTTATTTGAGAATTTAATCCTAGAACACCATGACATGATCTCATTACGCCTTAAATGATTATGGAACTTCCAATTCCAGCCATTAACTATATCTCAAGACTTTTAATGCTGTTCTGCGATGTGGATACTTCCCAACTAACTGGAAATCATAATGATTCACAATCTGGGAAAGGATAAAACACAAGCGTTGCTTATATACACATTAGCCTGATGCCTTCTTTATCAACACTATTGGAGAAGATCTTACTCCGTAAAATTAATACCCATGCACAAAATATCATTCCACACGGGACCATTGAACAAGTCAACCGCCTAACTTCAGATATTCGGATGGCGTTTGAGCACCACGGATACTGCTCCGCAATTTTCCTAGGTGTTGCCCAAGCATTTGGCCTCTTCTGCCTGGACGGTCTTATCTTCAAAATTGGGACACTGCTTCCGCCAAACACACACAAACTCCTTGAATCACTATGGTACACTGCTGACATCCCAACAGACCCTCAAATTACAATTATCTTACTTACAATATCCACATTTGCGGATTGTACGGCAATTCTTAACAGATCACAATGTCCAATTAACGCAACAAGAGTTTTGGCAAGCCACCTAGCTGAAGTAGAGGAGTGGCTGGCCAATTGGCGCATAAGGATCAACGAGCAAAAGTTTAAACATGTCACGATCACACTGAACAGAAGCACCTGGCCCGCACTATACTTAAATAGTACCTTAATCCCGCAATCAAATGTTGTATACCTTTGAATTAACTTCGATAGAAGGCTTACTTGGCGCAATCACATAGATTAAAATAAACTTAAAATAAAGCTGAAGGCCAATAACTTCAACTGGCTTATTAACTATCGTTCCCCATTAAAACTGGTATGTAAAATCATCATAAAGCTTGCTTTGACGTATGGCTCCCAGCTATAGGGAAATGACTGTGCGAGCTGCGTGGACATCCTCCAAAAACCACAATCACGAATACTTAGAATCCTTGATTTGATTTTAAACTCTCTCATAATGGTATCAAAATTTCTAAATTTTGTGAAAGAAAACGAGAAGGCAAAGCTAACTTCGACTGTGCCGAAGTTTTAATACACTTGAAAAACTTTACTCCTACTGATTTAACCGGTAAAATATATATAGGATATAGATATCAGATATTTAAAATTATGAAATCATTGATAATAAAAATTTAATACCATAAAAAAAACTTTTCTTAGTAAAACACATTTTCCGACCGATCGGTCCTATTGCAGCTATATGCTATAGTCATCCGATTTTGATAATTTTTTTCAAAATTATGTGAAAGCATATAAAACTAATATATACCAAGATTGGGGACGCTACGATAAAAAACAAAAAAGTTTTTCTCACTAAAAGCGGTTTTTTGACCGACCGTTTATATGGCAGCTATATGCTATAGTCATCCGATTTTGATCAATTTTTTCAGAATTGTGTGGAAACATATAAAACAAATATGTACTACGATTGGAGCCGCTACGATGAAAATCAAAAAAGTTTTCTTCACAACGACTTATTTTTCGACCGATCGTTCCTATGACAGCTATATGATATAGTCATCCGATCCGGCCGGTTCCGACATATTAGTTGCGTGCAGTAAAAAGAAGATTCTGTGCAAAATTTCAGCTCGATAGCTTTAAAACTGAGGGACTAGTTTGCGTAGAAACAGACAGACAGACGGACAGACGGACAGACAGACAGACGGACAGACGGACGGACGGACAAGCGGAAATGAACTCAGCTCGTCGTCCTGATCAAGAATATATATAGTTTATGGGGTCGGAAATGAATATTTCTATGCGTTACAAACTTCTGGGCAAAATTAATATACACTTTTCAAGTGTATAAATATCAACAAAAGTTTTAAGGACCCGAGCGGCGACGGGTATATAGCTAGTTTAATATAACAACGAGCAGTTAATTAACTAATTACTTATAATGACAGCATTTCTTAATTGCAATCAACGTAAAGGCAAGCAGATAGTAGAGTCCAATTTTGATTAAAATTAAGGGATTTTACAAGCAAGCTAAGTTATTCGTGCGAAAATATTAGATTCGTGTTTTTTTGACTTCGCAAAATCAAATCCAATTGAATAAATAAAATTTAAAAAATGTACATACCTTGGTTTTGGAGAGATTCGAACCCAGGATCTCCGGGTTGAGCGGTAAAGACCACACCCGCACGCAATGCCACCTTTTGCAATATTGGTAATTGATGATATGTTAAAATCTAAATGTAAATCTGGCTGTTACAGCCCCAAAGGGCCAGGCCGAGCTTCTCTTAATCTCTTGGCTCTTGTGTCTTTTTAATTTTCTCTCAAGAAAATGGGCCCTACAATTTAACGCCGAATATTTTATGTGTAAAAGTTTTAAAGAAGTCCAACATAAATGTTGGAACACTCGGCCAGGAACGGAAATGTCAGCTAGTATAAAACATAAAATGCTATCTTAAAAGCTGGCTGAACTTTTCTCTGTTTTTCTTTATAATGGAGACGCACGTCCCTATATGTACTTTTTTTTATATGCCTTATAAATTTTTGTATTTTTATTTTTTTTACAGGAGGTCCCTACGCAACGTTCGCTGGAAGGGATGCATCACGTAACTTGGCCACATTCAGTGTAGTTTCCAATGACAAGGATGACTATGATGATTTGAGCGATCTGAGTGCCGTAGAGATGGATTCAGTCCGAGAGTGGGAAATGCAGTTCAAGGGTAGATAGTCAATCCTTAAATTTGCCGGTGTTATTCGACTTTTCTTTTCCACTCAGAAAAATATGAGCTCGTTGGAAAGCTATTGCGCAAAGGTGAGCAGCCCACTATCTATGATGACGATGAAGAGGACGACAACATTGGCAACTGTGAAGAAGCATCTAATAAACCAATCGAGAAAAATAATGTCGAACCAAGTTGTGGACTACGTAGACGCCAATTATCCATTAAGGAAGTTTTGGCTGGAATTGAAAATGAAACTTGTACGATTGCAGAGGATGATCACGAAATTTCCAACAAAAACATTGAAACTGACAGCCACATTTCGCTAGCCACAAGATCAAGCACCAACATTGCACAAGGTGAATTAAATTCCACCGACTGTTAGTAATACTGATTGCAATATTGATAAGTGACGCAGTAGTGAGCCTACACTTAAAAACCAAGCTTTGGCATTCAGCATTTATAGCTCATTATTATGAGTTTCCTTCTTAAAAACAATCACAAAGGAATACACATACATACAAGGAAGATACAATCTTTTATATGCTGAAATCAACAGAAGCGGAACATCAAACATACCAGCGCATTATCGATGTAAACAACTTGATTATTGATACTTTTTAGCAGATTACCCCCAGTGCCCTGTATAAACACACCAGAGCTTGCACCGTCATCCAGCTCCAGCTACAAAAAAATTTATTCACGTGATTTTGTCTTATATATTGTACGTACACTATTCAAGATGAATTAAAAATATAAAGTTTAATCGTCACGTTAGCGCAAAGCACCGGGGTGGAGCCTAAATTTCTTAAATTCAAACAGAATAGGCTATGGTGTTTTTTAAACGTAAAAATACTTAAAACAATTATGGCATATAAACTTCGGTCGCAAATATTGTGTTAAAAATTATATTTCTTGTAATAAAAATCGTAAGCTGTAAAATACAACACATTTATTACTTTGTGAGTAAATGCTTCGCTACTTTTTAAGGTCAATATTCTGGTCACACCCTCAGTCAGTATCAAGGAGAACGGATAAAACAATTCACAAAGGGGGCACCCTTGTTCGTCTAGTTTTAAAACTAACTATAATAACAGTTTACATAAAATGTGTGTTACCGTTATAGCGACCTTTCTAATGTTTATTTGGAAGTGTAACCGGGTCGAGGAATTGCACTTTATGTTTTCATAACTATAAAGGATAGTACTCAGACCATTATTTTTACGCTTAGGGTGAGCTAAAATACCAGTGTTACCCTTCAACACAAAAATTCCAACGTTCGAACGGTCTCACTGCTTTGTCGCTGTGGTTTGTTGACATTTGAATTTACGGTAAATACAAATTTATATGCAAATTTTAAACATTTGAGTTAATTATGCGCAAATTTTATATAAGAATGTAGATGCAGATATTGTATGCAAATCGCTTATAAGCAAACATCGCATATATGCAGACATTCCCCAAAAAAATTAAAATTGCTGCACGCGAGTAAGGTAGGTGCTGTAAACAATCTTGAAACGAAAACGAATAGAGAAAGTATACATATACATTATACTGTTAGTGGACTTGTCTTTCTAACTCAGGCACAGGAGTTTGCCATAAATCTAAATGAAGACCATGTACCCGAACGAAACTGGTTCCAGCGTTGGTGCAAACTGTATTCTGTTAACTTCGCTAAGATTCACGAACAGCCCGTTAAAACTTACAGCAAGTGCCGCAGCTTTTATCGTAGATCATTTGCTGCATTATCTGGACAAATTCACTCTAAATTGAATTTTTAATTTTAAGGCGCTGTCAAATAGAAGTTATAAGTTCCTCAGAGTAATCATTCGATTCGATACACCAACTTTTCAGGCGGTTGTCTAGCTTCAAAATTTAATATTTATTTTATAATCTTTGATATTTGTAAAAGAGGTATGATTGCATGGTTACGATGCAGTATCTTTAATTTAAAGCAGTATACTGTGTATATTAAATTGCGCTGCGACAGCTACGTCAGCATACCGATAATATAAGCTCGTTGCGCTGCTTTGCTGTCATTGCGATCTTTACTCATCTCCATGCAATTTATTATACACTTGCAAAGTGTATATTAATGTTGCCCAGAAGTTTGTAATGCATAGAAATATTAATTTCCGACGCCATAAACTATATATATTTTTGATCAGGACGACGAGCTGAGTTCAATTCCGTCTGTCTGTTTCTACGCGAACTAGTCCCTCAGTTTTAAAGCTATCGAACTGAACTTTTGCAAACAGTCTTCTTTTTACTGCACACAACTAATATGTCGGAACCGGCCGGATCGGATGACTATATCATATAGCTGCCATAGGAATAGTTCTAGTTAGAAAAACTTTTTTGTTTTCCCTCGTAACGTCACCAATCTTGGTATATTTTTGTTTCATATGCTTCCACATAATAGTGGACAAATTTCTCAAAATCGGATGACTATATCATATAGCTGCCATAGAAACTGTGGGTCAAAAAACTAGTTCTAGTGAAAAAAAAACTTTTTTGTTTTCCATTGTATCGTCACTAATCTTGGTATATATTAATTTCATAAGTTTCCACATATTTCTGGAAAAATTTATCAAAATCGGTAGACTACAGCATATAGCTGCCATAGGACCGATCGGTCGGAAATGTGTTTTGTTAAAAAAGATTTTCTTTTATGGTAACGCGATCAAATTTTCATTCTCAATGATTTTGAATTTATAAATATCTGATATCTATATCCTATATATATTCTACCGGTTAAATCAGTTGGAGTGAACTTTTGCAAGTGTATTAAAACTTCGGCACAGTCGAAGTTAGCTTTGCCTTCTCGTTTTTATTATAAATCAATCAATAAATACATCAATCAAAAGAAAAAAATTATGACGATGCGTTCCGAGTTTTCGTGATATTCTTCCTGAAATTGGACCAAATTACCTAAAAATTTTGTTTTTTTTTAAAACTTGAAAACGCATTTTATAAAGGGTTGCATATTTGAAATCGTTGAAGAATTTCCTATAATGCAATTTTTGATTTTGGCAACCTGTCTTGTTCTACGGGCGCCCGTTCTTTGCGACGATTCCAAGTGGATGATTTTTTCGATTTAAAAATAAAAAATAATCATTATTTACGATCCCTGATTATAATTATACCAAAATGATTCTTTTTCGAATATCTATGCAAATCCAACATGATTTTTATTTTTATAAGATTTAACTCGCGGCCCGATTTAAACATGCTTATAAATAACAAGCCAAACGAGTTTTTAAATGTTTTTCAACATTAGAGGGTACAAAATTGGTTAAATTAAAAGACGCTACGTCATATAAAGAATTATATATGAATGATATTTTTTAAAGCTGTTAAAAAACAGAAACACCATTCATTGTAGTAATATAAAGTGAACAAAAAAGAAAGGATTCGCAAATCACATTTCAATGTATCAAAAACTTAAGGAGAAAAATCTTTTGCCAAGTTGGTTTAAACATTTAACTTTAAAACAAATTTTTGAATAATCATCCGAAGGCATTTATTCGTGGTAAATTACTTATTAGTTTAATATATTTCGTTTTAGCCCAAAATGACACGTGGATCGAGCCTCGCACAATATAAGCAACGAGTAATAGTTGGAATTCACGAAAGCGGAGTGAAGGAGATATCGGAAAGGGTTAACCGGTATAGTAAATGCATATCCAATTACTTCAAAAATCCAAAAAAATATGGTACAATTCGACGCAGTGGTCGAAAAACCAATATAGACACCCGATGCAAAGGACAAATTCAGCGCCTTGCCATGAGTAGTGGACAAATAAAGGCTCAAATGGGACTTCAAATTACAAGGAGTAGAGTTATTCAAATTATTTATAAAAATCGGTACATCAAGCATACCTCCTTGGTACATAAACCGAAACTTTTGCAGAGACACAGGACAGCGCGCATAAAGTTTGCAAACATATACCGTTTCTGGGATGAAGAGTCACATATTATTATTTTTAGTGACGAAAATAAGTTTAATTTAGACAGCCCTCATAGCTGGAAGAAATATTGGCGCGACATACGTCAAGATCGGCTATCCTATTATAAGCGTGACTTTGTTAGGGGGACGGTCATGGTATGGGATGCGTACTGTTAAAGTGGAAGGAGTCAGATATGCTTCATATCGACTAAAATTAATGCCCAAATGTATGTCGAGTTATTTTTTTAAATGTGTGTTTTTGGCTTAAGCAGGCTGTCGCTACGCCAAATAAACTGGTAAAAATGCAAAAAAATTCACATAATTAGAACATATGATTGGCTACAGGATCAAATGGCTGAAATTGATATCCTCCAACCTCTCTAGCTCAAAAGAGGTGATTTTTTCGTAAAAATAGCCATAAATCGAGTAATGTCGGACTTTAGAGACCAATTTGGACCCTTTTGCATGACCGAATATTGCGGGTTTAAATTTTTACAGAAGCATCGATATGTGCTCAGTCGAATAGTCCAGATAAATTCAGAAATTCAGGCCTATTGTGACCACAAGAAATTCGAGAGGGCAAAATTTACTAGAAATCCGTTTTTCCGTCATATCGTGGAAACAAGAGCTGATGGAACAAAACCGATGATGCAGTTTTGTTCAGTGCACATAAATGAATCATAATTTTTGATCAACAAGGCTGCACCTCACAAAGTTGGTCATTTTGTTGTCCTGTGAAATTCTTTTTCTTAAAATTTGAGCAACAAAATGTTTGTACAAAGTAGGTGAACATTTGTGGTCATAGTCTTATAGCCTCTCTCCACTAAGGCAGATACGTACATATTTTTACATATTGAAAGAAATGAAACATATTTCCCATAGGAAAAAAAAATTACATATTTAAGATATGTGTACACAGTGTACACTAGAGTGTCCCTCCATAAGGTAAAATCGGAAAACCTAACTCTCACCATCTGAAATGGTAGATTTTGGTTTGCAAAGAATTTACATAAACTTTTTGGCGAACCCTGGTTTAAAGCATATTTCGCCAACCCCTAGGGGCCGAACACATTCGGCAATCCACATGCATATGAGTCGATTGCTTGCCAAAGTTATTCGTCACTGATTGGCAGAGAGACAAACTCTGCCTACTCTTTATGAGAAGACAATCGACATCTCTTTGTTACCAGGCAACACTTTCACACGTTTTCTCTTCTCTCTTTTTGGCGATCCCTGCTTTAAAGTTGTGTTTGTCCACACGGAAACTCTTTTTTATCGAACAGTTTACTGTTTGTTAGGCAAACACAAATCAAAACAAACAAAACAACAAAATGAAAAATCAACTGTCAAATTGTCAACAAACCTGAAAAATATGTACATTGTACATATCCTAGTGGAATTGTTTTTAAAAAAAATATGTACATATCGATATACGTGAACGTAGTGGAATGAGGCTATTAAAGGTAAGTAAGTACACCTAATTCTGTTCCAAAAAAAACCGTGTAAAAAAATACCGTTTAAAAAAAGACATGAAGTACATAGAAAAAAAAGGGGATTGGTTCCATATCCTTCAACCATCAATGCAAAAATGAAAATATAATATTCATTCATGCATTTAATGCACAGTTTATTACATGAAAACAAAAGACAATTCATTTTTTAAAGTAAAAGTAATATAAAGAGAAGGCAAAGCTAACTTCGACTGTGCCGAAGTTTTAATGCACTTGAAAAACTTTTCTCCAACTGATTTAACCGGTAAAATATATATAGGATATAGATATCAGATATTTAAAATTTTAAGCCATTGATAATAAAAATTTGATACCATAAAAAAAACTTCTCTTAGTAAAACACATTTTCCGACCGATCGGTTCTATGGCAGCTATATGCCATAGTCATCCGATTTTGATCGATTTTTTCAAAATTATGTGAAAGCATATAAAACTAATATATACCAAGAAAACAAAAAAGTTTTTCTCATAAGAAGTAGTTTTTTGACCGTTCGTTTCTATGGGAGCTTTATAATATAGTCATCCGATTTTGATAAATTTTTCCTGTATTATGTGAAAGCATATAAAAATTAAAAACACTCCGTGATAAGTGACGCTACGATGGAAAACAAAAAAGTTTTTCGCACTAGAACTAGTTTTTTGACCGACCGTTTTGTAACGGATAACCCGTCTATGATCAGGCTTGGTGGTAGTCACAAGCGGGAGCGCACGCGAGATTTTTCCCAGGGAACGTAATCATTATAAGTTATAAAATAAAACTTAATACTTAATGATTACTTTTTAATTTTTTTTAATGTGCTCACACCATAATGATTATTTTTAAGTAATATTTAAAAACTTGGGTGATAATCATTATTTTTGAGTGAAAAAATAAAACTCAAAAATAATGATTATTCCATGAGTTTTATTTTTTCGCTCAAAAATAAAACTTAAAAAGGAATTGCGACCTTTTCAAAAGGAACTTTTTTTCAAAAATTTTGTAAGTCCCTGATTTGGATTTTATAGATTCGTCTTGCTTCACTTATTAAGGATATGCATTAACTTGCCAAAGTTCCTTTTGATAAGGTCACAATTCCTTGTTGTGTTTTATTTTTAAGCGAAAAAATAAAACTCAAAAATAATTATTATTTCGTGAGTTTTATTTTTTTTGCTCAAAAATAATGATTATCGCATAAGTTTTAAAATATCACTTAAAAATAATCATTAGCATTAAGGAATATAGTTAAAACTTATAAAAATAAAAATCATGGCGAATTTGCATAGATAATCGAAAAAGAATAATTTTGGTATAATTAGAATTCTTCTACGACGATTCTAAGTGGATGATTTTTTAGATTTAAAAATAAAAAATAATCATTATTTACGATCCCTGATTTTTCCGGCTCTGGCTCGTCGGCAAATTGGGTGGATTTTTGCTCCCTTCCTATGATGAGGCCTATACGAATATATTTCATTTAATTTTTGCGTGCTAAGACAAGCCAATAACAAAACTAAAATCGGAGAAAAACAAACACCAGTAAGGGAAAGTATACTAGGAAAAGACACAGAACTAAAACAAAATTAGCTGGACCTCAGATCTTAAGAGGTGATATGCCCGCCCTTCTCTTGGTCATTCCATGCCGGTAAACGCTCATTTTGCTTTGATTGACCCCTTCTGTGGGGACCCTGCAGGGGCGATTTGGCTAGCCGAGATCAAAACACAAAAAAAAATTTAACACATAAAAATCTATTTATTACTAACGAAAAATTGATTAACTAGAGTGACCATTTTGGCGGTTTGTTTAAGAGAAAATATAAAAAAATTAAAAATTTGGCTTAACGATAATAATAATAAATATAAATAAAAAATATATCGAGGTTAAAATTGAATGGCACCAATGCAAACAGAAATAAAAATGAAAAAATATAATGTTCAGAGGAAATATAAATAAAAAAAAATGATGAACAATTAAATATAAAAATTTTGACATCTATCTTGAACGTGCACAACAAAAAAATGAGTTTGGTTGGATAGTGTACGCCCTGTAAATATATATATATATATTTATACACTTGAAAAGTGTATATTAATTTTGCCCAGAAGTTTGTAACGCATAGAAATATTCATTTCCGACCCCATAAACTATATATATTCTTGATCAGGACGACGAGCCGGGTTCATTTCCGCTTGTCCGTCTGTCGGTCCGTCTGTCTGTCTGTCTGTCCGTCTGTCTGTCTGTTTCTACGCGAACTAGTCTCTCAGTTTAAAGCTATCGAGCTGAAATTTTGCACGGAGTCTTCTTTTTACTGCACGCAACTAATATGTCGGAACCGGCCGGATCGGATCTTATAGCTGCCATAGGAACGATCGGTCGGAAAATAAATCTAAGTGAGAAAAACTTTTTTATTTTCTATTGTAGCGTCACCAATCTTGGTATATATTAGTTTTATATGGTTTTACATATTTGTGGAAAAATTTATTAAAATCGGATGAATATAGCATATAGCTGCCATATAAACGGTCGGTCAAAAAACTAGTTCTAGTGAGAAAAACTTTTTTATTTTCCATCGTAGCGTCACCAATCTTGGTATATATTTGTTTTATATGCGTTAACACAAATCTGGAAGATTTTATCGAAATCAGAGGACTATTGCATATAGCTGCCATAGGACCGATCGGTCGAAAAATGTGTTTTACTAAGAAAAGTTTTTTTTATGGTATCAAATTTTTATTATCAATGATTTAAAAATTTGAAATATCTGATATCTATATCCTATATATATTTTACCGGTTAAATCAGTTGGAGTAAACTTTTTCAAGTGTATTAAAACTTCGGCACAGTCGAAGTTAGCTTTGCCTTCTCGTTTTTTCTTTTTGAGGCGACCATGTCATATCTTGAATCAATAATTAAAATTCATTTTGGGGACGGAAATAATTGACTGGATGTGAATCTGGAAAACCTTTTTCCACAATTGAACACAACAAAAAAAAATATGAAAAAAAATTATCTCCAATCTCATATTCTTGGCCCAACTATAATTATATTTGCTTATTTCTTTTTTTCAGGCACAGGTTTAAAATTGAACTCTCTCTTTAACAGAAAAAAAATCCCATTATTCTTGAGGAGAACATTCGGGAAGAGAGGTTAAATTGGCTCTCTAACTCTCCACTTTTGTTTGATGTTAGCACTCTCAATTGAACAAAATAAACAGAATAATCAAAAATAACTGTTTGGGACACTCACATATGCAATAAAAGAAATTAATATTTGCGGACAAAAAATATTGAAAAAAAATTATTGCCGCTTCATTTTTCCACTTTCTTTTGGTCGGCTTTTCTCGCCTAACCTCCTCTCCTTGGTTTTGGAGGGAACACACAAAAGCTGATGCACAGACACAGGGAAAGTTGGCTCGCGAATTTTTGTTTGGTGGGCGGTTTTCCCGCCTTTCCGGGCCGCTTTTTGGGGGAGGTTTTCTCACTTTTTCCCGCGTCGGTTTGGAGGATTCCGGCGCGATTGAAACAAAAAAAACTCGTCTCGCGATCGATCGCTTTGCCGTCTGTCTGCCAGCGACTTCTGGCACGAACTGCAGGGGGGTGGCTCTGTCTAAGCTGGGCGGCCAGAAACTCTCCACTTTTGGCTCTCTGGGAGAAAAAATACCACAATGTGGAATTGGGGATAAAGTGCCAAACCTGGAATTGGTTGGTTGCAAACAAAAATTTTTTTTAATTGAATTTGGAGTGCCGATTTAGGCAAAAAAACCTATCCGCTCTTTGAGTTAAGATTTTATCTATTTCTTTGAACTCACCAGTTAGCTTGGCATCAGCCACAATTTTGCTGCCTTCAATTTGGGTGGCTTATCTGAACACTTATAACACTTTATTTTAGTTTAGTATTTATATATATTTTGCCAACTTGCAACTTTTTCTGCACGCACTTGAAAAAATATTTGGACGAATTTGAACAAATTAAGACTGCTCAGCTCCGAGATAACAAGCTTAGTAATGATCTGCTGCTTTGGCCCTCAGCAAGAAAACTCCTAACAGAGCCTTCGCCATTTTCATGAGAGAATGAGAGGCTACAGGTGCATTACAGTTTCTATGGCAGCTATATGCTAAAGTGATACGATTTTGATCAATTTTTCCAGAAATGTGTGGAAGCATATAAAACTAACATATACCAAAATTAGTAACGCTACGATGGAAAACAAAAAAGTTTTTCTTACTAGAACTAGATTTTTAACCGACTGATTCTATGGCAGCTATATGCTATAATCATCAGATTTTGATCTATTTTTCCATAAATGTGTGGAAGCATATTTAACCATCATATACCAAGATAAGTGACGCTACGATGGAAAACAAAAAAGTTTTTCTCACTAGAACTCGTTTTTTGACCGACTGTTTCTATGGCAGCTATATGATATAGTCATCCGATCCGGCCGGTTCCGACATATTAGTTGTGTGCAGTAAAAAGAAGACTCTGTGCAAAAGTGCAGCTCGATAGCTTTAAAACTGAGGGACTAGTTCGAGTAGAAACAGACAGACGGACGGAAGGAATTGAACTCAGCTGACGAGCTGATCAAGAATATATATAGCTTATGTGGTCGGAAATGAATATTTCAATGCGTTACAAACTTCTGGGCAAAATTAATATACACGTTTCAAGTGTATAAATATAAAATTATTGCAATTTAGGAACTAAAAATTCGTATAAGAAAACATCAAAATTAAAATAAATAAAAAAACAAAGCATTAATTTTCATGTCAAGGTGCTGAAAATAACACAACTCTATTCGCTTTCATTAGCTGATATTATACGCGATCGCTTACGTTAAAGTGATTCAAAATCGCTATCATCACTTACTATTTTGTACGTTATTATCACGTACAAATTGTGGTAATTTTCTTTCCGTCTGATTAGTACTGCGTTTCACAACAAAATCGGTTATCAGGCGTTGTGATAAAGTTTTAGATAGCTCCTTGTATAATTCATGATAACGAGACTTCAGATCACGTTGAAACTGCGTAGCCCTTTCCTCAATAGAACGATCCTATGTGGCGAAATGATTTCCTAATTTATTAGAAAGTTGAATACCCTCTAGAATTAAACTTGAAGTTAGTTAGTCCGGTTAGTGGGTTGCTATTTAAGTTTCTGGCCGATTGACTTCAAACTCGGTTTGTAAGGATAGTATGCTAAGTAATTGGACATGAGATTTTCAAATGTTGGAAAATCCGCCCACAACGAAAATACCCGGAAAATTCTATATGAAGAACTATTTTTGATCAGATTGACTTCAAACTCGGTTTGTAGCGATAGTAAGCAAAATAAGTTGACATGAGATTTTCCGATGTTGGAAAATTCGCCCCAAGAGTGGGGAAATGCCTGGAAAATTCTATAAGGTAAAACCTATTTTTAATCCGACTGGCTTCAAAATCGGTTTGTGAGCACATTATAGAAAACAATTAGACATATGATTTTTCGGTGGTGGAATTTCCGCCCAGAGCACACTGGGCCCAATTGCCCATTTTTTGGCATAAAGTCTAATATTGATGCTGCAGAGCTGATACTTGGTATATACGATAGTTTTAGAATGCATAATACATGAAAAAAATTTTGGATAATTCTGGACACGCCTACTCTTAACGCCCATATAAGAATGCATTGCGTATACGTACTGTAATGTTGATTTTTTGATTTCCCGGTTATACATTAGTTAAAATAAATGGTAATTTAATTTATTTAATATAAGTGAGGGGCAAACATATTTATTAAGGCTTGAAGCTTCAGCTTTTTCAAAAGCATATTGAGAATTGTAACTTAATATTAAAAATAGTTCTTAACAAAAAAAAAAAATAGAAGGCTAACATCGGCGTAGCCGATGTTTTAAATACCCTTGCAGTTTTTGAAAGGCGCTACCATTGATAACAAAAAAGTTTTTCTCACTAGAACTAGTTTTTGGACTGATCGTTCCTATGGCAGCTATATGCTATAGTCATCCGATTTGGATAAATTTTTTCAGAATTGTGTGAAAGCATATAAAACTAATATATACCACAATTGATGACGCTACGATGGAAAACAAAAAAGTTTTTCTCACTAGAACTTGTTTTAGGACCGATCGTTCCTATGGCAGCTATATGCTATTGTTATCTAATTCGATAATTTTTTCCAGACTTGTGTGGAAGTATATAAAACTAATATATACCACGATTGGTGATGCTACGATGGAAAACAAAATAGTTTTTCTTACTAGAACTAGTTTTTGGACCGAACGTTTATATGGCAGCTATATGCTATAGTCATCCGATTTCGATCAATTTTTCCAGAATTGTGTGGAAGCATATAAAACTTATATATACCACGATTGGTGTCGCTACGATGGAAAACAAAAAAGTTTTTCTCATTAGAACTAGTTTATGGACCGATCGTTCCTATGGCAGCTATATGATATAGTCATCCGATCCGGCCGATTCCGACAAATGTGCAGCGTATTTGTATTTAAAAACTTTTGCAAAGTTTGGTCAAGATAGCTTCAAAACTGAGGGAGGAGATAGCATAGAAACAGACGGACAGACGGACGGACGGACAGACGGACAAGCGGTAATGAACTCAGCTCGTCATGCTGATCAAGAATATATATACTTTATGTGGTCGGAAATGCTTCCTTCACTGCGTTACAAACATCGTGACAATTTTAATATACCCTCTGCAAGGGTATAAAAAAATAACAATTATCTTCTACTTCTAATTCGTCTATTTCATCCATTTTCTCATTGCTGAGCTTGTAGCCGCTTAGTTGCTCCAAAACCCAGCTTTTAATTGCGGTACCATCTCGATCGTTATTTAGCCATATATCGAGCAGCGTTGCATGAGAGAACTCAAGCTTACCTACAAGTTGAGAATACCGCAAGGGCCGCAAATGGCCGCAAAAAGCATAAATAACATAATTTAATATACATATTGAAGTTAATTTTAACATACATTACAATTGATTCCGGTTAATTCCAAAAAAGTTCTACTCTATATAAGATGAGCACTTTGGTTAAGTTTCTCTGTATATGGACAACACAAAATAGCACACATTAATACACACATATTAAACATTATAACAAAATGCTTCCATTTATAAATTCTACATACCCTGGCCATCAATATCCATAATTTGCAATAAATTATTGTGCAAATTTATACGACGTGCAAGTCCACAAAGTTAACAAGAATTTGACGCCAATTTTTTCGAAACAATCACTTAACTCAACAGTTGACTTCGATAATCAATAACAATTTCAGGGTTGCCAAACAATCCAAAATATTATTCGATTCTTTGTATATAGATTATGTAGTTTAAGGGTGTATTATTAAAAATGAGTTTTGTTTCCATGAAATTTTCGACTTTATGCCAAAAAATCGGCCATTGGGCCCAATGTGCAGAGGTAAGAATAATGGTGGGCGTATTTCGGTTTATGTAGTGACAATGGCTATTTGTGAGCTGATCTGAATAAAATTCGTTTTGTAAGCTCTAGGGTCAGAATAAATGGAAAAACGTTTTTTTAATGTCGGGAAGTTCACTGCAAAGGTCGGAATATGGGTGCGGGGGTGGATTTTTAGCCGATATGTGATAAATTTGGTTTGAAAGCTCTATGGGCCAATTAAATAGGATAACGTTTTTAGCTTTGCGCATACTCACCCTCAAGGTCGGATAATGGGTGCCGGGGGTGGTTTCAGGGTTTTTACGCTCAATTGGCCAACTAGGTGGAAAATAATTTACACATTTCTGATGGTCGGAAAATGGGGGCGGGGGTGGGATCATTGCCAAACGTTTTTTTCATCATTTTGGTGGCTTTATTGATGGTGGCGAAGCGAAGCGCGCCGGGTTATATGCTTGTTTATATATATTCACGTTTATGCTTCACGATTTCTGGAGCAATATTGCCATTCTCCATATAACGTTACCCCATAAGGGAAGATAGGACAAAGATATTGGTAAATCGGGAAGAAGAAGAACAGCTCAGATAAGCAAAATAAAATCTGGCCACAAATCCGCAAGAGGCCACGACGAACATTATACCGCCTCTAGAAAAGAAAACGAGGCCACCAATCGTCTTAAACTTAACTTAGCTTTATGATGGCAATGCAGGGAGCCGGAAGTCATAGAAACTCTGGGACACCTCATCAGCAGCTGCCCACCAGTTGTCAGGCAAAGACTGAAACACCTTTTACACCATTTGGAACGCGACCAAGAGGCCTCTCTAAATATAATAGCATTCGCCAAAACGTCAAAGATCCTGTTGGACATCTTAGGCGAAACATATTTCCAAATGGCCTTTGTGTGGCCCCCACCCGGGACCAGCCGGAACTACTTACCTATCTACCCTTATGGGGTAACGGTATATGGAGAATGGCAATATTGGTCCAGAAATCGTGAAGCATAAACGTGAATATATATACAGCCAGGCTCCCATATTCACTTTCGCAAACATTTTGCGATTTAGAGACCAAATTTGCTCCTAAAACCGGTTTGAAATCGCAAAATTTTTGCGAAAGTGAAAATGGGAGCATGGCTGATAAATAATTTTTTTTGTATTTGAGAAATCTAATCTAAATTTCCCGCCAGGCATAAACATAGTATACTTTTACTTGTACTTATATTAAAGCACACACTAAAATGTAAGCTAAAAATAAAACAAAGTTTACTTATACTGACACTCAACTATGTTAAAAAATTTAAAACAGACGAGGTGTGCTCTGAAATCTGCGAATAGCGTCGTCAAATGGTAACCAAATTTATTGGGACCACCTGTGTTCAACGTAGAATTGAATGGACTTTTACCATAAAGTTTAAGAAAAAATCGCATAGAACAAAATAGTTAAGCCAATGGTGGGTAAAGTGGAAATTTCATTAAAAAGGGTGAAATTTCCATATCTGTAACCCGCATTTAACAGCCACCGCGTTGAATCTATATAACCACTGATTACAATATATTAGATTCATTCCGTTGCTATCAGAATTTTCAAGGTTTGAAACAATCGGACGGTCAATGCGCGAATTATTTCAACTTAATGGAGTAAAAAAGGCAAAAAGCGGTTTTTGGGCCATAACTTCAGATTTTGGGGGTGTATTGAACAAACCAAGTATGAGGAAATGCTATACTCGACCAGCCCCACTATCTGTACTGGGTCTCGTGAAAAATATATTCAGAATTTGTATACACTTGAAAAGTGTATATTAATTTTGCCCAGAAGTTTGTAACGCATAGAAATATTCATTTCCGACCCCATAAACTATATATATTCTTGATCATGACGACGAGCCGAGTTCATTTCCGCTTGTCCGTCCGTCCGTCTGTCCGTCTGTCTGTCCGTCTGTCTGTCTGTTTCTACGCGAACTAGTCTCTCAGTTTTAAAGCTATCGAGCTGAAATTTTGTACAGAGTCTTATTTTTGCTGCACGCAACTAATATGTCGGAACCGGCCGGATCGGATCTTATAGCTGCCATAGGAACGATCGGTCGGAAAATAAGTCTTAGTGAGAAAAACTTTTTTATTTTCTATTGTAGCGTCACCAATCTTGGTATATATTAGTTTTAGATGATTTTACATATTTGTGGAAAAATTTATTAAAATCGGATGAATATAGCATATAGCTGCCATATAAACGCTCGTTCAAAAAACTAGTTCTAGTGGGAAAAACTTTTTTATTTTTCATCGTAGCGTCACCAATCTTGGTATATATTAGTTTTATATGCGTTATCACAATTCTGGAAGATTTTATCAAAATCGGAGGACTATAGCATATAGCTGCCATAGGACCGATCGGTCGAAAAATGTGCTTTACTAAGAAAAGTTTTGTTTTATGGTATAAAATTTTTGTTATCAATGATTTAAAATTTAAAATATCTGATAACTTTATGCTCTATATATTTTACCGGTTAAATCAGCTGGAGTAAAGTTTTTCAAGTGTATTAAAACTTCGGCACAGTCGAAGTTAGCTTTGCCTTCTCGTTTGATTTGTAACACTGTGTTATCTATGCCAATCCAACATGATTGTTATTTTTATAAGTTTTACTATGTATATTAGAGCGGGTCGATTTGTATGGGGCAAAAAAAAATGAAATAGGCGTATAGCAGAATCGCAATCTATGGACAATTCTAAGAACATTTGCCCAAGACACCATAGGTCAAAAATAAAAACTTAGCCGCTGCATTTCAACCTTTAGGTTCATAAATAACACAGGTCAAAAAAATGACCAACATTGTGTTGTCCAGTCTTGCTGGTATATAAATATGATAAAGTTATCCGCCCAGATTCCAAAACTGACTTCGGTTTAGATCCATCGGTTCTTGGTCGGTAGATTTGGCGGAAAAACAAATTTAATGCTCTTTTTACTTATTAGTGGCTTTACTTGGCATTCATTTCTGAACTTGTGGTGTCTATGCGACAGATTATATACCAATGAAAAATATTTATATCCAAAAGGCGAAATTCTATGACGTAGGCCGATGGGGAAAATGGCCAAAGTAGCCATTTTTGGCATTTTTAGGTTCAATTTGCAGCTAATCCATTAAAGATATAGGATCTCTGAAACCAGATTCGGATTCAGCGTGAAAAATGCATTTTGAAGCAATAACTCATTTAGCATTTTAGCTCCTCTTTCGAGAATAAATCAATTTTCAAATCTTGTCAAAATAATTATGCCAACCAAATTTTACATTTTTATTTTAATTCTCTTATGCAAGCATCCGACTGTGAACTTCTTATGCTTTTTTGAGAGCTCTCTTCTGTACTAGTATGCCATAAAAATTTCAACATTTTCCGATTTTTTGTTTCAAAGATATTATGAAAAATTGTTTGTCAAAATAATTGTGCCGACCAGTGTAGTGACAATGGCTATTTGTGAGCTGATCTGAATAAAATTCGTTTTGTAAGCTCTAGGGTCAGAATAAATGGAAAAACGTTTTTTTAATGTCGGGAAGTTCACTGCAAAGGTCGGAATATGGGTGCGGGGGTGGATTTTTAGCCGATATGTGATAAATTTGGTTTGAAAGCTCTATGGGCCAATTAAATAGGATAACGTTTTTAGCTTTGCGCATACTCACCCTCAAGGTCGGATAATGGGTGCCGGGGGGGTGGTTTCAGGGGTTTTTACGCTCAATTGGCCAACTAGGTGGAAAATAATTTACACATTTCTGATGGTCGGAAAATGGGGGCGGGGGTGGGATCATTGCCAAACGTTTTTTTCATCATTTTGGTGGCTTTATTGAGGGTGGCGAAGCGAAGCGCGCCGGGTTATATGCTTGTTTATATATATTCACGTTTATGCTTCACGATTTCTGGAGCAATATTGCCATTCTCCATATAACGTTACCCCATAAGGGAAGATAGGACAAAGATATTGGTAAATCGGGAAGAAGAAGAACAGCTCAGATAAGCAAAATAAAATCTGGCCACAAATCCGCAAGAGGCCACGACGAACATTATACCGCCTCTAGAAAAGAAAACGAGGCCACCAATCGTCTTAAACTTAACTTAGCTTTATGATGGGAATGCAGGGAGCCGGAAGTCATAGAAACTCTGGGACACCTCATCAGCAGCTGCCCACCAGTTGTCAGGCAAAGACTGAAACACCTTTACACCATTTGGAACGCGACCAAGAGGCCTCTCTAAATATAATAGCATTCGCCAAAACGTCAAAGATCCTGTTGGACATCTTAGGCGAAACATATTTCCAAATGGCCTTTGTGTGGCCCCCACCCGGGACCAGCCGGAACTACTTACCTATCTACCCTTATGGGGTAACGGTATATGGAGAATGGCAATATTGGTCCAGAAATCGTGAAGCATAAACGTGAATATATATAAATAATTTTTTTTTGTATTTGAGAAATCTAATCTAAATTTCCCGCCAGGCATAAACATAGTATACTTTTACTTGTACTTATATTAAAGCACACACTAAAATGTAAGCACGCTAAAAATAAAACAAAGTTTACTTATACTGACACTCAACTATGTTAAAAAATTTAAAACAGACGAGGTGTGCTCTGAAATCTGCGAATAGCGTCGTCAAATGGTAACCAAATTTATTGGGACCACCTGTGTTCAACGTAGAATTGAATGGACTTTTACCATAAAGTTTAAGAAAAAATCGCATAGAACAAAATAGTTAAGCCAATGGTGGGTAAAGTGGAAATTTCATTAAAAAGGGTGAAATTTCCATATCTGTAACCCGCATTTAACAGCCACCGCGTTGAATCTATATAACCACTGATTACAATATATTAGATTCATTCCGTTGCTATCAGAATTTTCAAGGTTTGAAACAATCGGAAGGTCAATGCGCGAATTATTTCAACTTAATGGAGTAAAAAAGGCAAAAAGCGGTTTTTGGGCCATAACTTCAGATTTTGGGGGTGTATTGAACAAACCAAGTATGAGGAAATGCTATACACGACCAGCCCCACTATCTGTACTGGGTCTCGTGAAAAATATATTCAGAATTTGTATACACTTGAAAAGTGTATATTAATTTTGCCCAGAAGTTTGTAACGCATAGAAATATTCATTTCCGACCCCATAAACTATATATATTCTTGATCATGACGACGAGCCGAGTTCATTTCCGCTTGTCCGTCCGTCCGTCCGTCTGTCCGTCTGTCTGTCTGTCTGTCTGTCCGTCTGTCTGTCTGTTTCTACGCGAACTAGTCTCTCAGTTTTAAAGCTATCGAGCTGAAATTTTGTACAGAGTCTTATTTTTGCTGCACGCAACTAATATGTCGGAACCGGCCGGATCGGATCTTATAGCTGCCATAGGAACGATCGGTCGGAAAATAAGTCTTAGTGAGAAAAACTTTTTTATTTTCTATTGTAGCGTCACCAATCTTGGTATATATTAGTTTTAGATGATTTTACATATTTGTGGAAAAATTTATTAAAATCGGATGAATATAGCATATAGCTGCCATATAAACGGTCGTTCAAAAAACTAGTTCTAGTGGGAAAAACTTTTTTATTTTTCATCGTAGCGTCACCAATCTTGGTATATATTAGTTTTATATGCGTTATCACAATTCTGGAAGATTTTATCAAAATCGGAGGACTATACATATAGCTGCCATAGGACCGATCGGTCGAAAAATGTGCTTTACTAAGAAAAGTTTTGTTTTATGGTATAAAATTTTTGTTATCAATGATTTAAAAATTTAAAATATCTGATAACTTTATGCTCTATATATTTTACCGGTTAAATCAGCTGGAGTAAAGTTTTTCAAGTGTATTAAAACTTCGGCACAGTCGAAGTTAGCTTTGCCTTCTCGTTTGATTTGTAACACTGTGTTATCTATGCCAATCCAACATGATTGTTATTTTTATAAGTTTTACTATGTATATTAGAGCGGGTCGATTTGTATGGGGCAAAAAAAATGAAATAGGCGTATAGCAGAATCGCAATCTATGGACAATTCTAAGAACATTTGCCCAAGACACCATAGGTCAAAAATAAAAACTTAGCCGCTGCATTTCAACCTTTAGGTTCATAAATAACACAGGTCAAAAAAATGACCAACATTGTGTTGTCCAGTCTTGCTGGTATATAAATATGATAAAGTTATCCGCCCAGATTCCAAAACTGACTTCGGTTTAGATCCATCGGTTCTTGGTCGCTAGATTTGGCGGAAAAACAAATTTAATGCTCTTTTTACTTATTAGTGGCTTTACTTGGCATTCATTTCTGAACTTGTGGTGTCTATGCGACAGATTATATACCAATGAAAAATATTTATATCCAAAAGGGTCAGAATTGGACTTTTAAGTCGGACTATTCACGATTTATAGTAATATTTTAAAACAAATAATTTACTTTAGGCCAGTGTGGTTGTTTGATTTGTATTTGAACATCCTTAGCATATGGCCGAACTTTTTCTCTAATTATGTAAATTTTATTGCATTTAAATCAGCTTATTTGGCCAAGTTTTGGCCTGTTTAAGCCGAACGAAAATATTAAAATTTATGGGAGGATAACTAGAATAATACACAAAATTTGTATAGGAACTGTTAAAAGGCTGCTTGGTTCAAAATAGAATTTATAAAAAACTAAACCAGACGTAAATAACTGATGGGAAATCAAGTAGCCTTTTTATAGTTCCTATACAAATTTAGAGTATTAATCTAGTTATCCTCCCATAAATTTTAATATTTGCTTTGGGCTTAAACAGGCAAAAACTTGGCCAAATGAGCTGATTTAAATGCAAAAAAATTTACATAATTAGAGAAAAAGTTCGGCCATATGCTAAGGATGTTCAAATACAAATCAAAAAACCACACTGGCCTAAAGTAAATTATTTGTTTTAAAATATTACTATAAATCGTGAATAGTCTGGTTTTTAGGTCCAATTCTGACCCTATCGGCTATAATTATATTCCATTGATATGTGCTCTGTCGTATAAACACCACAATTTCACAAACTATTGCCAAGTAGGGCCACTAATACGTTAAAAGAGCATTAAATTAGTTTTTCCGCCATTTCTTGCGACCAACAACCGATGGAGCTAAACCGAAGCCAGTTTTGGATCTGGGCGGATAACTTTATCATATTTATATACCAGCAAGACTGGACAACACAGTGTTGGTCATTTTTTGACCTGTGTTATTTATGAACCTAAAGGTTGAAATGCGGCGGCTAAGTTTTTATTTTACTCTGTACCGAAGGTACACAGAGTATATTGGGTTTGTGCAAATGTATGTAACAGCCAGAAGGAAGCATCTCCGACCCTATAAAGTATATATATTCTTGATCAGCATCAACAGCCGAGTCGATATAGCCATGTCCGTCTGTCCGTCTGTCCGTCTGTCCGTCTGTCTGTCCGTCTGTCCGTATGAACGAAGAGATCTCAGAGATGGTAAGAGATAGAGGTTTGAAGTGTATGGAACATATATTTCTTATACTTGCAGGCAGATCAAGTTTAGTTTTGATTTTTGCCACGCCCCCTGCCTCCCCCGCAAATTTAAAAAAACGAAATAACTCCCACAATTTTCAAGATAGATAGTTCGAACATTCTAGACATATATTCTACTACTTATTTTGAATCGACCCGCCATACATCATTTTTCGATCAGATGAACGATATTAGAGTTATATGTAAAAGAAAATAAAAACCAACGCCAACAACAACACCGTTGCCATTGGTAGAACTTACGAGAAAGAGAGAGCGAGAAGGCAATAGCTAACTGGTAATTTCCCAATTGGACCTTGCTATGAGTGGAGCGATATAATTGAGATGGCCTGCGGTCAGAAATCACGCGTGATTCCCGCGTGACTAATACACAGTGCGACACTCAAAAAAACCCATGAACGGGACCAAAAAAATGTGAAACTAGAGCCCTCAGGGAGCAACGCCTCATACCCAGTTTTTCCACTCCACGTCAGGATCGCGTTTAATGGGCATCTTTATACTAGCAACACACAATAACAACATTTGATGCTTGTTAAAACAAAGTGAGAGCTAAAATTCTGAAAAATTCCCGAAAGATCAAAAGGGTCACTACAAATGTCATAGAAAATTCCCACCTAAAATGGACAAGTGGTTAGTACCCCTCCCGAAGAGGTCAAACTTTGTAACTTGAATATTTGAAAAACCACGCGATAGAATTGTCAAAGATTTATTTTTAATTAAGATACTGACCAATAAAAAGTGTCCCCAAGAGATGGTAACATTCGATGAAAAACCGCGATATTGGGTACCACATTTGACCGTACCCATGAACAAGTCCACATAGGCAAAAAACTAGAGATAAAAATAGACCGAACTGCATTTTCAGTTTTTCTAAATCTAAGTATTTGCGGATTTTATGCTTACTTTTATACAAGCAGCATGCAAGGAACAACATCAGCCATTAATAGTATTTCCCCAGACTTTAAAATTATTAGTTTATTTATACATGTCAAAAACATCCATACCAATATGTAAATGTATCAGTGGGATTGGAAAATAACATAGCGGATCGCTAATATAGCTAACAGAGTCAGCAGAATATTGCTTATAGGTAGACTACTCTACATGCTTTCAGAGCAATTTCTTTCTACTTAGTCTATTTAGTAGCTACCAAAGATATACCATATAAACTAATCCACAACTGAATCATTGGTAAGGGTGTATACGATTGCGATTGCTAACGGCAAATGTGTGAAATTTTTGTTTCAAATTGGAGTGAATAGTAGGCAGTACATTTTTAAAAGGGGGGAATGTTAACGTACATAAATTTACTGACATTTAAAACTTACAAAAGAAAAGTGAGAAAATGAGCAACAACCAGAAGAAAATTTTGCCAGGAACCAGCACTCAAAAAAAAGCCGCTGAGAGGCGATCAGCTGACAACGTTCTGCAACGCAATCATGAGGATCCGCTTGCGGTAAAGACTGAGAGCCAGTTGCATAGATTGGCATAGGCGAAATCTATTATTCCCGATTTTATTCCTCGGGAGCAATTTTTTTTTTTTTTTTATAGTAGTAGTATATTTATTAATTATTAAGAACATTTTGCATATTTTAGGCATGGCACGATTGCCGTCAGTACTATAATATAATATATAAGTCAATATATTATAAAATGATTAATCCTAGTGAGCTTCAGGAAGACCCACCCTTCGGAGTTACACCACCTGCCTTCCCCGCTCGTCGCGAGATAGCAGATCTTTCACTCCTCAGAGGACCGTCCCCCGCTCTTAAAACTAATAGTTATCTTATAACTGTTATTATTAATTGTCATTCTTTGATTTTTACTGTTTGCCACAGTCCTTGTTTCTTTTCCAATTAGTACTTTTAGCCCTTCTAGAAACTTGTAGTTCTTTGTTATTTGTTTCTTTGTTACTTTTCTTTTGTAAGTTTTAAATGTCAGCAAATTAATGTACGTTAACATTCCCCCCCTTTTAAAAATGTACAGCCTACTATTCACTGCAATTTGAAACAAAAATTTCATACATTTGCCGTTAGCAATCGCAATCGTATACACCCTTACCAATGATTCGGTTGTGGATTAGTTTATATGGTATATCTTTGGTAGCTACTAAATAGACTAAGTAGAAAGAAATTGCTCTGAAAGCATGTAGAGTAGTCTACCTATAAGCAATATTCTGCTGACTCTGTTAGCTATATTAGCGATCCGCTATGTTATTTTCCAATCCCACTGATACATTTTCATATTGGTATGGATGTTTTTGACATGTATAAATAAACTAATAATTTTAAAGTCAGGGGAAATACTATTAATGGCTGATGTTGTTCCTTGCATGCTGCTTGAATAAAAGTAAGCATAAAATCCGCAAATACTTAGATTTAGAAAAACTGAAAATGCAGTTCGGTCTATTTTTATCTCTAGTTTTTTGCCTATGTGGACTTGTTCATGGGTACGGTCAAATGTGGTACCCAATATCGCGGTTTTTCATCGAATGTTACCATCTCTTGGGGACACTTTTTATTGGTCAGTATCTTAATTAAAAATAAATCTTTGACAATTCTATCGCGTGGTTTTTCAAATAATCAAGTTACAAAGTTTGACCTCTTCGGGAGGGGTACTAACCACTTGTCCATTTTAGGTGGGAATTTTCTATGACATTTGTAGTGACCCTTTTGATCTTTCGGGAATTTTTCAGAATTTTAGCTCTCACTTTGTTTTAACAAGCATCAAATGTTGTTATTGTGTGTTGCTAGTATAAAGATGCCCATTAAACGCGATCCTGACGTGGAGTGGAAAAACTGGGTATGAGGCGTTGCTCCCTGAGGACTCTAGTTTCACATTTTTTTGGTCCCGTACATGGGTTTTACCAAAAGTTGGATTTTGTCGCACTGTGATATAGATACGTTTTTGTTAATAGGAAATTATATACAAATTTTATAATTTTACGGGTTTGTACTAGGTACTAGCCCCCATACATCGTTTTTCAACCAGATGAACGATGGTTGAAAGAGTTGCCACCCTCAGATTTTGAAAAAACCTCACACTTTAAAGTTATTAGTTTCGTACAAACAGGTACAGAGTATATTACAGTCGGGCTTGACCGACTTTCTTACTTGTTTTAGACCTATGGTTTCTTGGGCAAATGTTCTTAGAATTGTCCATAGATTGCCATTCTGCTATACGCCTATTCAAAAAATAAATCGACCCGCCCTAATATATATTCCTTACTGTTAATGTTTATTTTTAAGTAATATGATAAAACTTAGGTGATAATCATTTTTTTTGAGCAAAACAAAAAAAAAATCGCAAAAATAAGGATATTTCCCAAAGTTTTATTTATAAAAAATTTTGTATCTCTAATTTGAGAAAAATATATCTTCATTCAAGATATTTTGTACTTTGAATTATGTAACGTACGATCGAAATCCAGAAGATTCTATCAGAACTGTGGCGCCTCGATCTTATATTGATAGATATAAGTAAACCTTAACGAAATTCTATTTAAATGTCAAGTGGCGACTCGCACAGGTACAAGACCCAGCTTTTTACCATAACTGTTCAAATAGTGGAATAAGTGTCGAAAGCGATGGGGGAGAGGCTGTTAAGATTCCGAGTGTAGTCAATTAGGTGGGTACCACTATGTCTATGAGGAGGATATATCACTTAGATCGGCAGCAATGAGTAAAAATGTACGAATGTAAAGTACGTAGCACAGGAAATGCCCATATCTTTTTAAATAATTAAGTTGTTAAATAATTAAGTTCAAGGCAATTTAACAAAAGACTAAGATTTAAGTATTGGAGGTCCACTAAGGAGATTTTTAACTGAAATTGTTGGTTTTCTTTCTGGTAATAAAGCATTTTGTTCATAAGAATAATTGCATAATTTTGGTGCATTTGGTGAAACTCTAAATGGTCAATATTGTGCTAAGGCAATTGCTAGTACCAAAATGGCCGTTGTCCGCAAACCAATGCATCTTTGGTAAAACTGAAAACGGAATTCGGTCTATTTTTATTCCGACAATGTTACTTCACTTCTGGTGGAACCTTAACCAATTGTTCGAGTAGAGAGCAATTGTGTTTCCACTGATTTAATCGAGAATCGTTTACATACAAGTTAAAATTGCTATTGCTAGTACAAAAGTACCCATTAAGCGCGAAAAATGGGTATAAGGTGATGCTTGAAGAAGTCCAAAGTTTCCGAAGTTGGGTGTCTCCCAAAGGCGTTATTTTGAGTGTTGTACTGTTACAATAACAATATGCAAATGAAATTAAATGAACATGAATAAATGAATTGCTTATATGAATTTTTTTGTTGCTTAAAAACGATAGATTGACTTGAATAACATTGATAACCGCTTAGATGCAAATATCGATTACTAGCTGTATACCGGATGACACACAGGTCCTCAAAAAGTTGTGCTGATATATCGCTTTTCACAAACAGGTACGGAACCCCTACCGGGGTGTAGTTCATAGCTTAAATATTTTTTAGGTATAGCTTCGAACCAATATTTAACTGATTACAAATGTTGAGATCCAACTTTGAAAGCCGAAAAAACACCATTCGTCGTCGAGTTTAAATAAATTGATGTTCATAGATTATTTCATAATATTAATGGATAACTTAATTTATTTTACACGTTTATATTAATGCATCGCAACGATTTCCGCACACACGACTGCTCACTTCAAAGGTTAAAATCTCTCTCTCTCTTCCTGTCTGTCGAGCACTCGTCGAATACATTCAATAAGCGATTAACTTAGAGATCTTCTTGCTTGTTACACTGCTAGGGCCGTCAATCCTACATTCGGCTGTCCTGATTCAGCATTCGACCCGAATGATGGTGACCAAATCTTCATATACTCTGAAACTGTTTTAGTTTTGGCTGGACCTTCATCGTCACCTAGTTTCTCTACAATGTATCTGCCATGTCTCAACTTACGCTTCACAACATTAGGACCTAAATACTTCCTTTTCAGCTTTAACTCTGTTCCGAATTGGGTAAGTTAAAGCAACCATATCACCGGGACCTGTCAAACGACTTGCGATTCTCTTCTTGTAGCTGTGCAATTCTGTTTATCTTTCTGCAGCTCATTTAGATGTTCTTCTTCTAAAAGTTCCTCTAGTTCACTTTCATATTTTGTTCTCATTTTTATTTCGATTAAAAACTTGAATGGAGATACTTTACTTTGGTAATTCTCGGAGGAGAGGAATTTATAAATTATTGAATCTTTCAACATGCTTATACCGTGCTTTTGGGTCTTCTGCACACAGCTTAGTTAACAATGTTATAACGACTCTGTTAATCCTCTCAACCTGGCTGTTACCCCGTGGTACTCCAGTTGCAATAAGCAAATGCTGAATTCCGTTCTCCTTACAACAAATACTCCTCAAAAACATTGTGAACACAGTGAATGCAGAACCCCTATTTGTATTCACACGCCTCGGATTTTCAAACACTTCCGACTGTTTCTGTGCTGCATTCAGTTAGCGGCAATCGATAGGTTAGTTATCAGAGCAGTCAGAGTATGAGTAGGTAGCAACGCTAGGGTGATTAGGAGCAGTGGCGCCCTCTAGAGAGAGCGATGGGAAGCACCAAAGGCTTTAGCCGTTGAGCTTACACTATTTGTGAGGGAAAGAGTTCTAGCACTCTCTTCGAGTTGGAGTGCGCAAACCCTATTTAGTGAACAAAAAAATAAAATTATAAAAACTTGACCCTCTCCTTTGACTTGCTAAAAGAGCTTTTGAGGTAGGTTAAGGTAGTTGTTTAGCTAACTCCAAGCTAAATGATAGAACTTCCTTTAGGGAGAATGCAACTTGATTGCAGACCAAACGCGGTGTTCTTTGTACAATGATTTTCGACAAATTAAATTTTGTTTAAGCAAAATGGTTAGATCTCTGCATAGCTTCTCTGCAGCGCGCAAGCTAACATAGAAAGCAAAGAGAGTAAGAAGGATAGAATACAATATGATGTGACAGAGCGCTTAAGAGATTACTAAGCTAACTTCATTGCTATGTCGAGCAATTCACAAGTTTCTCCTACATTTTATGTTTAGATACATTTCATATACAAGGTTAGTTACAAAGTTAGTTAAACTAACTATATTCATTTATATACATTTCATTTGCAACTTTATATGATCTGACTAAACAGTAGTTGTAGGCCATCGTTGCTACAGAAAAAGAAAAGTAGGTTTAAATAAAATATTTATATGTATATGCATATGTACGTACCTAGGCACGTATTATCCGCTTACCAAGAAATTAAAAAAGAAAAAGGAAAAACTGAAATATCCAATTCATGTCTCGCCGGATCGCGACGGATCCATAGGGAGGAGCGAGGTACGATCGCCTTACAATATTTGTAAAATAATTGTTTTCCCTCGTGACATGCTGTTCTGTGTTTTAAGTCTGCAAAAGAAAGAAAATTATGTTACTTTTTAAGTTTATTTATAATGTATTGTCCTCTTGAATAAGAGTCATTATGTGTTGCTAAAGTTGTAGTGGGAGGGGGAGTAGCTTAGCTGTTAGTGATGTGAGTTGTAGATGTAAGTGGTGACAATTGTAGATGGAAAGTGACGGTCGTGATTGTTCGGTCTGCTATGATTTGGGATGGACCTCATTCCCGGCACCCGTTGAGCCAGCCGAAATAGCCTATCGGGATAGAAAGCAGAGCCGTAACATCTGCAATCTATCGACCACCTCATCTGCACCAGTACTTTACTTTGGATAGAGCCACACGAATTTAGAAAATGCGCCGACAACTACTAACACATGGTTGTATTGTTTCTTTGTTAACAACACTCTTCTACTTTTCGTACTAATTCTGGAATATAATAATCTCGTCGTATTAACTCTATCGTTTTCTTGACACTAAACTGTCCTTGAAAATGGGCTATGGTTATGATTTCACCCTCCATTTTAGACAGTATTACAATCAACTCATTAATCTTTGCTCAAAACGTCATATTTAATATAATAATCGACGTTAGAACCCGATTCTAACACTTTACAGATTGCTTTTATTCTCTTATCCTGACTTTGAGCCTGCTTTTTCCGATTTCTTAGTGGCTTCTGTAACAACAAACAATGAACTCTACTCAAATCATCGAAGTGCTTCGTCTTTGTCCCTGTGTAATGCTCGATTTTATATTGAAAATGTTGTAGGAAACGTGACACTTTAACAGGAACATCTTTTTTTTAATTGTCATCTTAAACTCGTAACAGTCAGTCACAATTTTAATTTTTATCCCAAGCAAGTATACTCTGCACTTTTTTAGAGCCTGAATTATAGCGTGAACTTCTAACTCATACGAAGTATACTTTTCTTCAGCTGGTCTTGTCTTTCGCCTCATGTACTCTACTGGATGGTAATCTTGATCTTCTGAATCTTTCTGTAAGAGTACGGCCCCATACCTATACATACTTGCATCACAATGAACCTCTGTAGCACTCTTTTGATTAAATAACCTAAAAATAGGCGAACTAAAAAGACAAGCCTTTAATTGGCTGAACGCTGCTAACTCTTCTTCGCCCATTTTAAATGAAACGTCTTTTTTCATTAAATTCGTCAGCGGCCTAGCAATCGTAGCAAAATCCATCACAAACCGACGAAAATAAGATGTTAAGCCCAAATAGCGTTGAACTCCTTTCTTATCTCGTGGAACTGGAAAGTTATCAACTTATCTTTTCTTTTGAAGATTTAATAGTTCCACCCTCTATGATGTACCCCAAAAAGTAAACTTTTCGCTGCAGCATCTGATATTTTTCCCATTTGATGCGCAAGGCTGAAATTTCTGCAAGCTTTAGTAACTACTTCAATATCTCAAGTCTTTCTTTTTTGTACTTTGACGGAACGATGATATCGTCCATATATAAAATCATTGTACCGTCATTTATCAATGGTCTCAAACCGGCAAATATATTCCTCATAAATACGGGGACTCGAAATCCCGAATGGCACAAAACAAAATTCATATTGACCACTCTGTGTGACGAATGAAGTATTTTTTCGAGAACTCTTATTGACAGGAAAATGGAAAAATCCATTACGCAAATCTAACAATCTGGACAAAACTCTTCGACAATATTAGCTGACAGTATCTGAGAAAATGAACTTTTCAATTCTGAAATACTCGATTCGGAATTTGAAGGATTGACTATTGAAGCTTCACTTTGATTAGTGCTCTTCAACTCATGTCGACCCTCTGCACAATTCTTATCACGGGAAAATCACGCCTTGAGCCCCGACTCTTTGCGTCACACTGATTTGCATTATGTCCTATCTGGTTACATTTATAGCATTTGACTCCGTTCTTGCAATCTCTTGCCATATGATCGCTGTCTCCACAATTATAACACTGTTTTTCGCCTTTGCTATTTTTAGCTGGATTACTGTCAAACTTTAATTTCGATTTAAACCCTGATCTCGCACTTATTTTTTCATAAATCTTCATTTTGTGACGAAACTCTTTGTAGGTTACTGCTTTGTACAAACGGCTTTTGCTTTGTTTTGAGTCTGGAATGCCCTTAATAATATATTCTACAATGCTTTCTTCATCTAATTGGCCTTGTTTGACAAGACTACGCATGTTATAGAAATATTCCGCCAAACTTTCTTTCTAAATCTTCTCCCTATTCTCTAGTAGCTTATGCACTTGCGTAGCAGTCAATTTCTCACTAAATTCATTTTTCAGACTGTTCAAATATAATTTTGCTGCGGTATTAATCAATTGTCTGCCATATATAAATTTTGGCAAATCGTTCCACTGCGCAGTTATAGCATTTAGCTCAAAATGTCGCAGCCACAATGTCCGGCGTATCTTTATCCGTAAACGCTGAAAGGGAATTTTCAATATCTGTTTATGTGAATGTCGACATCATTAAAACTTGATTACTTGCAGTTTCTACTTCAAAACTTTCTGCCTGCTCGTTATTTGATAGTTCTGGATCCAAATTTTCTACTTTTTCGTTTTCTGTTTCTTCGTAAATAGATTCTTCGTTATCGTCTTGATCTGGCCAAAAATATGAAAAAAATCTTTATTGGAAAACTGCATTAACACCTGAACGCGGTAAATTTAAATCTCTTAACTTTTCTTTTAGTTCGGCTACCGTCATGGGTGCTATCTCGTTGCGTTGCATATTTCAAAGATCACATCTCTTTACACAAAATACAAATTAAATTTAAATTGCGTTACGTTAAACAATCATGTATCAGTGTCTGCGTTATTTACAACTGAACTCAAATTGATGTTTGAATATGATTTAGCTGCTTCTTTACATATGTAAACCTTCGCCTCCTTGTAAAACATACACGGCTAGATGCTACCTTTGTTGTAGACCTTCTGGAATTCCCGTTGCCTCAACGCCTTCTGGCCACGTACGTCTTGAAAATCGTGTTGTGTTGCTACTTTTCTTTATCGTCGATCTTGCGAGTTACGTCTTGTTGTTGTTGGTGACACCTTGCTTACTTAGCGCCTTTGTTGCACTGCCTTCCTCTGTGTCGTTGTGTTTGCTGCTCGATCGCAAAATTGTCAAATCTGCCACAATTGCCCCTAATGACGAAATCAAATGGCGTTGATTTCTTTTATTGCGTCATCTGATCGTCTGCTTTAATTTTACCATGTTGCACAAATCATAGTGGTTTTTGGGTGCGGTTTCGTAGTCAGCAAAAGTCTACGGCGCTCTGTCATCAGCTTCACACCTGTTGACAAGCGACTAGCCGCTCTCAGACTTAAGGCTAAGTATGTTAACATTAGTCTTATCTGTACCCACGCCCCGACGGAAGACAAGGATGACTCGGTTAAAGACGAATTCTATGAGCGTCTAGAATACCTCTATGAGCGCTGCCCCAATCACGACATTAAGATCGTGCTAGGCGATTTCAACGCAAAAGTCGGGAGAGAAGGAGTCTTTGGCCCAACGGTCGAACGTTTTAGCCTTCATGACACAACCACCAGCAATGGAGAGAGGCTAATTTATTACGCTGCGGGCAGGAACATGGTCATTAGTGGTACCAGATTTGAACATCTCGACAACCACAAGGCAACATGGAAGTCCCCTGATCAATTAACACGAAACCAGATTGACCACGTTGTGATCGACGGAAGGCATTAATCGAGTGTGTTAGACGTACGTGCGATTCGAGGAGCAAATATTGACTCGTATCACTATCTTGTTGCTGCCAAGGTACGCACGCGGATCAGTGTGGCCTATGCCACACGCACTAGCACACGGCGAAAGCTGGATGTCGGAAAGCTGCAATCACAGCGGACTTCCGAAGCCTACAACGCAAAACTTTCCCAACTGCTCCGAGAAATCTCGTCATACCCTTCTAGTGTATGCGAACATAGAAACATATTTCCCACGCCATGACGGCTGCCAAGGAGAAACTCTCCGAGTTTCCACGAAAGCAGACCTGGTACGATTACGAGTGTCGCCAAGCAGGAGAACTCTGCAGTCGGGAGCAACGCGAGCTTTAAAAGAGCGATACCGGGAGAAAAGGCGAGAGGAGAAGGCGCCTTGTTTTGGGCAATTGGAGCGACTGAGGATGGCGGTGTCATCAGCAAACGTAGACGTGGTGACCGGATATTTGTTGGAAGATCCGCTGTGAATAGGACGTATAAGATCGGTCCAAGGACGCTTCCTTGGGGTACACCAGCCTCGTTTACATGGGTATCGGAAATGTCCGAGTTCTAATTTAATACTTAAGTCCATCCAGCCAAACGCGATCGAGGGCTTGAGAAACAACGAGGAATGCGGCAGTACAGTATTCCTTACGCTCAAACGCAGTGCGTATCTCTGAGGTTATGCGGTTGACTTGATCAATAGTTCCTTGCTTTGCTCGAAGTCCAAACTGATGTTTTGGGATTATATCATTATTTTGCAAGATTGGGTCTATTTGAAGTAGAAATAGCTTTTCGAATAGTTTGGACAAGCATGGCAGAAGACTAATAGGTCTCTAGGACGATGGGTGAGCTTTATCTTTACCGTCCTTCGGGATCATTGTAATTAAGGATTTTTTTAAGGATTTTGTGGGTAATACCCCAATCTCAGTATGGAGTTGAATACTGTAGTGATGGATTTTATTACGTATCTCGGTAATTCAATGATCATTTTAGGAGTGATCAGAACGTGGCCCCGGGCTTTTTTGGATTTAGTTGATCCTTGATGACTTTTAAGATTTCACAAGTTTGGAATGTGAGTGGTAACATTTCTTCTACAGTATCCAGAGACTGCAGATGATTGGCAAAGGTATTTGATTTTTCTTCATCGCTGCGGGCCTTGGCACCATAATGCGTTCTTATTGGCATTTCAGCTTCTGTTGGAGGGCTTAAGTTTGGGTGGGCTTTCCACAGAGGATATTTATTGCTGGTTGGTGAGAGTTGCTCGATATATTTGTGTTGGGCCTGTTTTCTGTCCTTTTCCAGGGCTTTAGAGAGTTGTCGGCTCGCTTATTTCAACCGTTCTTTGGACGACGGTGACCTGTAGGTTTGCTGTTCATGCCTGCATCTCCGTTTTTCCTGAAAAAGTTCTTCAATGTACCTGTTTGTCCTAATGTAAGGGGGGGAGGGGGATTCAGCGGATTGTTTTGGAGTGGATTTTTTAGCAGCTGAAGACATAATTGAAACCAGTGCCTCCACTGAGTTTTCAATATCCATCTAAGAGTGTATTTTTTATATTTTAGCCAATCCGTTCCAAATGAAGTTAGATAGTAAGGAAGAAGCTGTGGTTGATTAAAATCATAGAGAAGAACTGGAGAATGATCAGATGGCTAGTCCGCCAGAGACTCAGTCCGTACTGCACTGCGCAGCACTTGTCTTGTGACTGCGAAATCTATTAGGTCAGGTTGTTTTCTTGGATCTTCTGGCCAGTATGTAGGCCTTCCCGGTGAAGCGAAATCAAGCTTATTGCTTGGAGTAATTATTGCTTGGTACCTAGTTGCCTACCTTTACGATTAATGAGACGTGAACCCCAGTAAGTGTGCTTGGCGTTGTAGTCGCCGGCTGCTATAAACCGGTCTCCTTAGGAGTTGAAGAAGTCCAAAAATTGTTTCTCTGACATCAAGAAACGTGGCGGACAGTATATTGCCGATAGATTGAGAGATCTGCCGGTTGTTGTTTTAATGCATAATGAGGTGGCCTGTAGGTAGTTGGTTGAGAATTCTTGCAGTGGATGATGCTTAATCCGATGCTTAATCAGGATGCCAGTTCCTCCATGAGCCTTGCCATCCGGATGGTTTGGCGCGTAGAATATATATCCAGTAATGTAAAAGTTCTTTTTGTTAGTTAGGTGAGTTTCTGACAAGAGCATAACGTCGATGTCTTGATCGGTCAAAAACTTTAAAGGTTCACATTTGTGCTGTGAAATGCCGTTAGCATTCCAGAAACATAGTTTTCAAGAATTTATCTATAAAGTATTTTTATTGTTGATTAGAAACTCCATTAAGCGGTTTTCGTTCCTCACTGTTTCCTGCATGTTATTTTGCATCGATACAATTAAATTTATCAGCGTTGCCAACATACCTTCGATTCCGCTAGGCGCTTGGGTGGGATTTTGCACTGTCGTGTGCTGGATGGGTGGTTCTTGTGGTTGTTGCTGTCTGTATTGTTTGCTCCTGCGAGGTTTCTTGATATCTTTGATTAAGGGTGCTGGAGAATGAAGCTGATAAATATCGTAAATCATTTGCAAAAGAAACTCCTGGTGTGGTAGTAGATAGGGTGTATGGTTGCGGAGGCAACCTGTCTGTCTGTCTGTCTGTTTCTGAAATTTTGCACAGAGTCTTCTTTTTACTGCACGCAACTAATATGTCGAAATCGGCCAGATCGGATGACTATATCTTATAGCTGCCATAGGAACGATCGGTCGAAAAATAAGTCTTAGTGATAAAAACTTTTTTATTTTCCATTGTAGAGTCACCAATCTTGGTGTATGTTAGTTTTAGATGATTTACATATTTGTGAAAAAATTTATCAAAAACGAATGAATATAGCATATAGCTGCCAAATAAACGGTGGGTCAAAAAACTAGTTCTAGTGGGAAAAACTTTTATTTTCCATCGTAGCGTCACCAATCTTGGTATATATTAGTTTTATATGCGTCAACACAATTCTGGAAGAATTTATCAAAATCGGAAGACTATAGCATTTGGCTGCCATAGCACACTGGGCCCAATTGCCCATTTTTTGGCATAAAGTCTAATATTGATGCTGCAGAGCTGATACTTGGTATATACGATAGTTTTAGAATGCATAATACATGAAAAAAAATTTGGATAATTCTGGACACGCCTACTCTTACCGCCCATATAAGAATGCATTGCGTATACGTACTGTAATGTTGATTTTTTGATTTCCCGGTTATACATTAGTTAAAATCAGGGAATCAAACCGAATCGAATTTCGGTTCCGGTTCCGGTTCTGGTACGTACCGAAACTAATGTTTCGTATACCGTATACCAGTATACCGGTACCGGTATCGGAACCGGTACCGGAACCGGTATAATTTAAAAATCCTTTAATCCGAAGATATAATAGAAATAGTAGCAACCTACACAACAAAAAGTAGTTATTAAGAAGGAAAATTAAACATAATAAACTTTACTTCAGAAAAAAATGTCCTAATAATAGAAGAGCAAGAAGATCTTTTGATATCTGATGAAATGTTAAATTCACTGTTTTCAGATAACGTTACCGATCACAATTTAACCCTGCTATTAGGTTAAGTCCATTTGGGCCAATTATTAATTCATTTCCTTTGTAAATGCTAACATTAAGGATAAATTAATAATATTTGAAATTTATTGAACCAAAATATATGCAACGAAATAAGATGAAATTGTTATTTTTATTGAAAATTTCAATATATACCAGATGGTCCCTTAACTTTACATCTGTACGTTTTTGCTTACGTTTACCCTGCGTTTTACCCTGAAGAAATCCCTGATTGAAGCAATAAAAATTAAATAACAAAAAAAACTCAGAACCGAAACTGTACCGGTACAATGTTTCGGTTCTTTTCGGTCACTTCGGTTCCAAAAATAAATGTTCCGAAATACCGGTACGCAAAAAATAAATAATAACGGTTCCGGTTACGGTTGTGGTTCTGAGTTTCAATCGGTTCTTTTCGGTATACGGTTTCGGTTCGGGTTCTGGTTTGACACCCTGGTTAAAATAATTGGTAATTTAATTTATTTAATATAAGTGAGGTGCAAACATATTTCTTAAGGCTTGAAGATTCAGCGTTTTCAAAAGCACATTGAGAATTGTAACTTAATATTAAAAATAGTTCTTAACAAAAAAAAAAAAAAAAACAATTATCTTCTACTTCTAATTTGTCTATTTCATCCATTTTCTCATTGCTGAGCTTGTAGCCGCTTAGTTGCTCCAAAACCCAGCTTTTAATTGCGGTACCATCTCGATCGTTATTTAGCCATATATCGAGCAGCGTTGCATGAGAGAACTCAAGCTTACCTACAAGTTGAGAATACCGCAAGGGCCGCAAATGGCCGCAAAAAGCATAAATAACATAATTTAAAATACATATTGAAGTTAATTTTAACATACATTACAATTGATTCCGGTTAATTCCCAAAAAGTTCTACTCTATATAAGACGAGCACTTTGGTTAAGTTTTCTCTGTATATGGACAACACAAAATAGCACACATTAATACACACATATTAAACATTATAACAAAATGCTTCCATTTATAAATTCTACATACCCTGGCCATCAATATCCATAATTTGCAATAAATTATTGTGCAAATTTATACGACGTGCAAGTCCACAAAGTTAACAAGAATTTGACGCCAATTTTTTCGAAACAATCACTTAACACAACAGTTGACTTCGATAATCAATAACAATTTCAGGGTTGCCAAACAATCCAAAATATTATTCGATTCTTTGTATATAGATTATGTAGTTTAAAGGTGTATTATTAAAAATGAGTTTTGTTTCCATGAAATTTTCGACTTTGTGAAGAATCACATTTTTTGTAGGAATTAAGATATAGGGAAATATTTGTACTTTAAGTTGTTTTGTAGAATTTAAGGATTTAGGGAAATATTGGTAGGTTAAGTTGTTTTGTAGAAAATTAAGGAAACATGGTTAGGAACATTTTTAATAGTTTGTAAGTTGTTTTGTAGCATTTAAGTATTTAGCATAAGATTTTTAGTTTAAACCCGCAATGGAGCGGAACTAGCTCATTTTTAGTCATCTCTAGCGCGATCGTCCAGCACTGATTGCAGCCAGAGAGACAAACACACACATGTACAGCAGCAGAGCAAAGACATACGCACATTTCAGCCGGCTCGCACACACACGCACAAGCATAGACAAGTGGCGCGCAAGCCAACAACAACAACAAACAGCAGAGCGAAGACCCAAGCAGAGAAACATGCAAGCCAGCAAAAACAACAACAACCAGCAGAGCAAAGACAAACGCGCATTCCAGCCGGCTCGCACACACACACAACCAAAGAAAAGTGTCGCGCGCAACCAACAACAACAACAACAAGCAGCATACGCAAAACCCACCCCAAGTTTGGCACGCGCCAAAAGTGTGTGTGAGAGCGAGAAGGAGGATCGGCAGAATAGAATTCTGGGCAGAGGAGAGCTCTTGAAAATTTTGGCGAGCCACCGGCGAGGAGTTGACTTTGGAGATTAATTATGATCGGACGTGCCTACTGAATTCGGAAAATATTCGCAAAGTTTAGTGCCACGCCTCCGCCGTAGATAACAAAAACCCGTGTGTCCAGGATCGCCGAGATTTGTAACACCTTAAGAAGCACAAGGAAACCCAGGAAATCAAAGAAGCCGAGAAAGTATCCAGCGGGTAAGCCAGGCTTGGCCTTAGCCAATAAAGAAAACAGTAGGGATCGAAGAACTGGTGCGGCTAGGGCAATTTTCTGCAATTATTTATGTGACAGTTTTCCGGGGAAAATTTTAAACAATATCTGGTGGAACTCAGACTGATGATGCAGCGAGCACGCTATAGCCCAGAGCAGGAGCTAGAAAGACTGTACGAAAACTTGCTGCCCGAGTACCAATTGTTCACCCGGAGACACGAGTTTACCACACTGGAGGAACTGATGCAGCTGATCATTAGCTACGAGTCCAAAAAGGTGCAAGATACTGTGCGACCAAATCTTTTTGTTCCAATATCCAGTTTTAACTCAGCTCCACCCCGAGCGATGACCCCAGTCCCACAAGTGGGGTTTGCAGTTCCTAACCCAAATCCGATGGGAGTGAGCCCAACAAAGACGCCTGCAGAGAATACGTTGCCATTGGTCCCAGCTGAGGCCACCAACAAGATGGTCCAGGACCAACGGATTGACGTACGTCGGGCTTGCCGCAATTGTGGAACTATAGCACACTTTGCCAAGGATTGTAGTAAGACCCGGATGCTATTCTGCTGGGAGTGTGGACTACGCAATGTTCGCACTATAGATTGTTGTAAGCAGCAGAAGTCGGGAAACGGATCCCGTCTCCATCCCACCGGGAACAGGGCGGAGACGAGCAGTCCCGAGTCCCAATGGTAGAACATCCCTTGTGGCTCGAAGGAAGGAGGATAGCAGCGTTGGTATCGATCGAAGGACAGTTTTTCACGGCAACTTTGGACACGGGTGCGTCTCGGAGCTTTGTTAACGAGCTGGTGGCAAGGCGGCTGACTAATCCAAGCAACAGACGAGAGGTAAGAACAAGGATCACACTGGCAGACGGATCAAAGAGGGAGGTGACACAAGCTTTGGTTGTCCAGGTAGGCCTGGACCAACGCCAAACACAAATGCCTTTGTTGGTTTTGCCAAGCATTTTGGAGGATGTCATCCTGGGTTTGGATTTCCTTTGCGGGATACAAGCCATAATCCAGTGTGGACGGGCCCGCTTGCAGCTAGCTAGTTCCCCCACCCAAGTCTGGCCATTAGAACCATCAAGCCCAGAAGAGAACCCTAAGAAGAAAGTTCCAGAGGGACAAATCCTACAGATCAGCACTGGAATCCAAAAGACAGATGATAAGAAAGCAACGCTACCTCCTTCAGCACCCACCACCTTAGAATCATCGACCGAGAACATAGAACCAACGACAGAGAACAGAGAACCAACAGAACAAAAGGAATCAACAGAGTACAGAGAATCAACAGAGCACAAGGAATCGACAGAGAACAGAGAGACAACAAAGAAAAGGGCACCAACAGAGCCGAGGAACCCTGAGAAGACATCGCCGACGGCACAAAGATCTTATCCAGAGAGTAGTCAGGTATCCCTAGCCCAGCCCATTGACAAGACATCCACAAAGCCTTATACACGCCCAACATTGGAACCATTAGCCGACTCGGCCATTGCTCGGCAAAGAAACCCATTCCGGAGATCACAGAGAGCCCACATTATCAATGGATTAGATAATCCCAGCTTACAGATGACACCCGTTCTCGAAAAGCGGGAGAATTCGGAAACGGAAACCGGTAAAACAATGGATTCCACAGCAGTCGTACTGGCAACAGTGAACAGTGACCCAGACATTCCCGACGAGCACTCACCGCAAGCCGCACGCGAATCCATTTCCTCGGAAGAGACACTGGAGCCATGGGTGAGTGAATTTCTGGAGAAAGAATTAGGAAAGTTTGAAGGGCTCACAGGAGTCTCAACTATTGCTGAGCACACTATCATCATGCGAGACAACAAGCCAGTTAAGCAACGATGCTACCCCAAGAACCCGGCCATGCAGAAGATAATCAACGAACAGGTGGACGAGCTTCTGCGAGACGACCGGATTGAGCCTTCGAAGAGTCCCCATAGCGCGCCCATTGTCCTAGTGGGTAAGAAAACTGGCGATACGAGAATGTGTGTCGATTTCAGGGACCTAAACGCGCGTTCAGTTCCTGATGCCTACCCGTTGCCGAGGATCATTCATATCCTGGAGCGCCTGCGAAATGCCCGATACATATCCACCCTGGATTTGAAGAATGGATACTGGCGGATCCCTGTTGCAAAAGATAGCAGAGAATGTACCGCATTCACCGTTCCGGGTCGTGGCCTGTTTCACTGGAAAGTGATGCCCTTTGGGTTACACTCGGCCCCAGCCACTTTCCAGAGAGCCTTAGACAGTGTAATAGGTCCCGATATGGAGCCACACGCATTCGCGTACCTAGACGACATCATAGTCATTGGTGCCACCCTGGAAGAACATGTGGAGAACTTGCGAGAAGTGTTCCGACGTCTGAGAGCCGCCAATTTGAAGCTTAACCAGAAAAAGTGTAGTTTCTTCAGAAGCAGCCTAACCTACCTTGGACACGTGATAAGCGAAGCTGGAATACACACGGACCCAGACAAAATCGCAGCGGTAAGAGAACTTACCCCACCTACATCTTGCAGAGAGCTACGTCGTTGCCTCGGGATTGCATCCTGGTACCGACGCTTTGTCCCAAACTTTGCCACCATCGTCCAGCCGATGACCGCCCTACTTCGAAAAGGTAAAAAGTGGGTGTGGAGTGATGAACAACAATTGGCGTTTGAAGAACTGAAGACAAAGCTGACGGAAGCCCCAGTGTTGGCGTGCCCAGATTTCAACGAAAAGTTCCAGCTGCAGACGGATGCAAGCGACTATGGGTTGGGAGCAGTGCTAACCCAACGGATTGAAGGTGAGGAAAGAGTCATAGCATATGCCAGCCGGAGACTCCTCAAAGCAGAGGAAAACTACTCAGCCACCGAGAAGGAGTGCCTGGCCATAGTGTGGGCCATTCGGAAGCTACGTTGTTATGTGGAGGGCTACCGCTTCGACATCATCACTGATCACCTGGCGCTAAAGTGGCTTAACTCAATCGATAATCCAACGGGGCGAATCGCACGCTGGGCTCTTGAGCTTCAGCAATATCAATTTGATATCCACTACAGGAAAGGCAAGCAAAACATTGTCGCGGACGCACTATCACGGCAGCCCAGAGAGACTCTACAGCAGGCAACAGAGGAACCAGTACAGTGCCCCTGGATACGGAAGAAGCAGTCACAAATGCAAGAGCAACCAGACAAATTTCCGGATTTCACATACGAGAACGGACAACTATACAGGCACTTGGGACATCGTCCGACCGAAGAAGAATACATCCCCTGGAAGTTGTGCGTTCCTAGCAATCATCGACGACGGGTTCTAGAAGAATGCCACGATAACCCCACCGCAGGCCACTTGGGTATCAGGAAAACAACGACCAGGATCACTCAGCGATACTACTGGCCCGGATTGTTCAGAGACGTCGCCAAGTACGTACAACGGTGTACCACATGCCAAAAATTCAAGGTAAGCCAGTTGAAACCTGCAGGGAAGATGCACAAGAGCCCTTTTCGACCCTTTGCGCGGACTTCATTGGACCTTTGCCGCGTTCCAAACACGGGACACTGTCCTACTAGTTTTCTTGGATCTGTTCTCAAAATGGGTGGAACTAATCCCATTGCGGAAGGCTACGACAGCGCACTTAGAACGAGCATTTCGAGAACGAATACTGAGCCGATTTGGAGTTCCCCGCGATTTTATTTGTGACAACGGTACACAATTTACAAGCCGGGCATACAAGGAGTTTTGCAAACAAACAGGAATGGAACTACAGTACACTGCGCCGTATAGCCCTCAACAAAACCCGACGGAACGTGCCAATAGGACGATTAAGACGATGATATCCCAGTATCTACAGGATGATCACAAAACATGGGACGAGCTTTTACCTGAGTTTACCCTGGCGATTAATACTAGTGTCTCAGATACGACAGGATTCAGCCCGGCTTTCCTCGTCCAAGGAAGAGAACCTCGCCTTCCAGGAGCACTATATGAAGAAGTAACCCCGGGATCAAACAAGGACACCCCAGAGCCCAGATGCAAAGCACAACAGTTGCGAGACGTTTTCACTGTGGTACGAGATAACTCCCATAGAGCAGCACAGGACCAAAGTCGCCATTACAATCTCAGACGTCGAGAGTGGAGACCAGAGCTTGGATCATTAGTTCTGCTGAAGCAACACCACCTGTCCAAAGCAACGGATGCTTTTGCGGCCAAACTGGCGCCCAAATACGACGGGCCGTATAAACTAATCAAATTTCTTTCCCCTAATATAGCTCGTATCAAGTTAGTGGGAAGTCGCCAACGACGGACGGCCAACTTGGCCGACCTAAAGGCTTTCCAACAGAAAGAAGCTTGCGAGGACCAAGAAGAAGCTTACCCAGCCCCGGCCATAGCATCAACAACACAAGATGACCCATCCAGAGAGACAAACGAACCTGTGCTACGTTGCGCCACCCCCGGCGAGAAGGAAGATCAACAGGAGTAACCAGAGTCGAGTAGCATAGCCACTGAGTCAGCGGGGGCCACTTGAGAGTGGTGCGCCACAACAACGTCCCCGCCCCCGTAAGGGGAAACTATTGTTAACCGCACCATAGGTAGGCTCAGAACAGGGTATTAGGGTTTCATTGTCAGGTACTAATTTTCAAGTCCATAGATATTTGCCATGGTTACCCCGCCTCGAGGAGAAGCCCGGCCGCAACGAGAAGATCCGGCGCCAGACGTTGGTTCCCCAGAAGAGGAAGAGTTTTTGCGGCAGATCTTCGATGATTATGACAACAGCCCAGGTTTTGTCGGAAATCTCATTGGGTTCCCCGATTTCGAGGCCTTAGATGACGGGTGCGGCGTATCCCCGACGGGAATCTATCGTCGCCCACGAGATCCGGATACAGACTCCGACGACTCCGAAGTTCCCCCGATGGACGGTTCTTCACGAACGGCGAGCGTGGGACGTCAACGATGGTGGGACGTCAACGATAGAGGATTCCCCGGAATGGACGACTGGGAGCGGTCGAGATCCGACGGCGAGGCCATACTACCACCGGAAGCAGAAACGGTCGGTTTGACCCCGGGAGCACATGGTGTTGATGAAGGGCACCCGGGGGGTGAGTTACAACCGCCGCCATACACGCCTGCTGGAAGCGAAGAGGCTCGCTCGAGTCTGCTTCCATTTTATGGGTCCTGGTGGAGCGCAAACCCAGGAGACTTTGCTCGTTTGGACAACCCGGAGGATTCCATCCCTGTGGACCTTTCGACAGTCGGAAGACGGCCGGAAGAAACGTCGCAGGACCAAGAACCTGGCGAGACGTCCAATGTGTTGTCACTGGACTTGGCCCCGGGAGCACAAGGTGTTGAAGAAGAGCACCCGGGGGGTAATTTGTCGCCTCAAGCCGCGGTACAAGCCGTCTGGACAATCCCCACAACGCGGTCTTCCGAATACTCAGACGTCAGCGAGGACGAAGAACCTTTAGGTACGGAACATTTGCCAGACAGGCCGGTCATATTGGTGAATATGTTGCTACAGCCAGCCTCGTCATCGTCCACTTCACACCACGATAGCACCGAAAATCACCCGGAAGTGAACAACTGGTCAGAGGCACCGCAGGAATGGCGAGTGGAAACCCCTGGGCGACGTTTACAGCCAGAAGCGATCCGTTTCCTCGAACAAGAAATTACCGATGGCAATAGAGGAGGGGTACGTTTTCTCCGCCGGTTCGACCACCAGAATTTCCGTTTCCAAATAAGTCGAACGAGAAGGATTTTTGTTTCTTTTCATACCCCGAAATAAGGGGAGGAGTGTGAAGAATCACATTTTTTGTAGGAATTAAGATATAGGGAAATATTTGTACTTTAAGTTGTTTTGTAGAATTTAAGGATTTAGGGAAATATTGGTAGGTTAAGTTGTTTTGTAGAAAATTAAGGAAACATGGTTAGGGACATTTTTAATAGTTTGTAAGTTGTTTTGTAGCATTTAAGTATTTAGCATAGGATTTTTAGTTTAAACCCGCAATGGAGCGGAACTAGCTCATTTTTAGTCATCTCTAGCGCGATCGTCCAGCACTGATTGCAGCCAGAGAGACAAACACACACATGTACAGCAGCAGAGCAAAGACATACGCACATTCCAGCCGGCTCGCACACACACGCACAAGCATAGACAAGTGGCGCGCAAGCCAACAACAACAACAAACAGCAGAGCGAAGACCCAAGCAGAGAAACATGCAAGCCAGCAAAAACAACAACAACCAGCAGAGCAAAGACAAACGCGCATTCCAGCCGGCTCGCACACACACACAACCAAAGAAAAGTGTCGCGCGCAACCAACAACAACAACAACAAGCAGCATACGCAAAACCCACCCCAAGTTTGGCACGCGCCAAAAGTGTGTGTGAGAGCGAGAAGGAGGATCGGCAGAATAGAATTCTGGGCAGAGGAGAGCTCTTGAAAATTTTGGCAAGCCACCGGCGAGGAGTTGACTTTGGAGATTAATTATGATCGGACGTGCCTACGGAATTCGGAAAATATTCGCAAAGTTTAGTGCCACGCCTCCGCCGTAGATAACAAAAACCCGTGTGTCCAGGATCGCCGAGATTTGTAACACCTTAAGAAGCACAAGGAAACCCAGGAAATCAAAGAAGCCGAGAAAGTATCCAGCGGGTAAGCCAGGCTTGGCCTTAGCCAATAAAGAAAACAGTAGGGATCGAAGAACTGGTGCGGCTAGGGCAATTTTCTCCAATTATTTATGTGTGGTGGCAAGGCGGCTGACTAATCCAAGCAACAGACGAGAGGTAAGAACAAGGATCACACTGGCAGACGGATCAAAGAGGGAGGTGACACAAGCTTTGGTTGTCCAGGTAGGCCTGGACCAACGCCAAACACAAATGCCTTTGTTGGTTTTGCCAAGCATTTTGGAGGATGTCATCCTGGGTTTGGATTTCCTTTGCGGGATACAAGCCATAATCCAGTGTGGACGGGCCCGCTTGCAGCTAGCCAGTTCCCCCACCCAAGTCTGGCCATTAGAACCATCAAGCCCAGAAGAGAACCCTAAGAAGAAAGTTCCAGAGGGACAAATCCTACAGATCAGCACTGGAATCCAAAAGACAGATGATAAGAAAGCAACGCTACCTCCTTCAGCACCCACCACCTTAGAATCATCGACCGAGAACATAGAACCAACGACAGAGAACAGAGAACCAACAGAACAAAAGGAATCAACAGAGTACAGAGAATCAACAGAGCACAAGGAATCGACAGAGAACAGAGAGACAACAAAGAAAAGGGCACCAACAGAGCCGAGGAACCCAGAGAAGACATCGCCGACGGCACAAAGATCTTATCCAGAGAGTAGTCAGGTATCCCTAGCCCAGCCCATTGACAAGACATCCACAAAGCCTTATACACGCCCAACATTGGAACCATTAGCCGACTCGGCCATTGCTCGGCAAAGAAACCCATTCCGGAGATCACAGAGAGCCCACATTATCAATGGATTAGATAATCCCAGCTTACAGATGACACCCGTTCTCGAAAAGCGGGAGAATTCGGAAACGGAAACCGGTAAAACAATGGATTCCACAGCAGTCGTACTGGCAACAGTGAACAGTGACCCAGACATTCCCGACGAGCACTCACCGCAAGCCGCACACGAATCCATTTCCTCGGAAGAGACACTGGAGCCATGGGTGAGTGAATTTCTGGAGAAAGAATTAGGAAAGTTTGAAGGGCTCACAGGAGTCTCAACTATTGCTGAGCACACTATCATCATGCGAGACAACAAGCCAGTTACGCAACGATGCTACCCCAAGAACCCGGCCATGCAGAAGATAATCAACGAACAGGTGGACGAGCTTCTGCGAGACGACCGGATTGAGCCTTCGAAGAGTCCCCATAGCGCGCCCATTGTCCTAGTGGGTAAGAAAACTGGCGATACGAGAATGTGTGTCGATTTCAGGGACCTAAACGCGCGTTCAGTTCCTGATGCCTACCCGTTGCCGAGGATCATTCATATCCTGGAGCGCCTGCGAAATGCCCGATACATATCCACCCTGGATTTGAAGAATGGATACTGGCAGATCCCTGTTGCAAAAGATAGCAGAGAATGTACCGCATTCACCGTTCCGGGTCGTGGCCTGTTTCACTGGAAAGTGATGCCCTTTGGGTTACACTCGGCCCCAGCCACTTTCCAGAGAGCCTTAGACAGTGTAATAGGTCCCGATATGGAGCCACACGCATTCGCGTACCTAGACGACATCATAGTCATTGGTGCCACCCTGGAAGAACATGTGGAGAACTTGCGAGAAGTGTTCCGACGTCTGAGAGCCGCCAATTTGAAGCTTAACCAGAAAAAGTGTAGTTTCTTCAGAAGCAGCCTAACCTACCTTGGACACGTGATAAGCGAAGCTGGAATACACACGGACCCAGACAAAATCGCAGCGGTAAGAGAACTTACCCCACCTACATCTTGCAGAGAGCTACGTCGTTGCCTCGGGATTGCATCCTGGTACCGACGCTTTGTCCCAAACTTTGCCACCATCGTCCAGCCGATGACCGCCCTACTTCGAAAAGGTAAAAAGTGGGTGTGGAGTGATGAACAACAATTGGCGTTTGAAGAACTGAAGACAAAGCTGACGGAAGCCCCAGTGTTGGCGTGCCCTGATTTCAACGAAAAGTTCCAGCTGCAGACGGATGCAAGCGACTATGGGTTGGGAGCAGTGCTAACCCAACGGATTGAAGGTGAGGAAAGAGTCATAGCATATGCCAGCCGGAGACTCCTCAAAGCAGAGGAAAACTACTCAGCCACCGAGAAGGAGTGCCTGGCCATAGTGTGGGCCATTCGGAAGCTACGTTGTTATGTGGAGGGCTACCGCTTCGACATCATCACTGATCACCTGGCGCTAAAGTGGTTTAACTCAATCGATAATCCAACGGGGCGAATCGCACGCTGGGCTCTTGAGCTTCAGCAATATCAATTTGATATCCACTACAGGAAAGGCAAGCAAAACATTGTCGCGGACGCACTATCACGGCAGCCCAGAGAGACTCTACAGCAGGCAACAGAGGAACCAGTACAGTGCCCCTGGATTCGGAAGAAGCAGTCACAAATGCAAGAGCAACCAGACAAATTTCCGGATTTCACATACGAGAACGGACAACTATACAGGCACTTGGGACATCGTTCGACCGAAGAAGAATACATCCCCTGGAAGTTGTGCGTTCCTAGCAATCATCGACGACGGGTTCTAGAAGAATGCCACGATAACCCCACCGCAGGCCACTTGGGTATCAGGAAAACAACGACCAGGATCACTCAGCGATACTACTGGCCCGGATTGTTCAGAGACGTCGCCAAGTACGTACAACGGTGTACCACATGCCAAAAATTCAAGGTAAGCCAGTTGAAACCTGCAGGGAAGATGCACAAGAGCCCTTTTCGACCCTTTGCGCGGACTTCATTGGACCTTTGCCGCGTTCCAAACACGGGACACTGTCCTACTAGTTTTCTTGGATCTGTTCTCAAAATGGGTGGAACTAATCCCATTGCGGAAGGCTACGACAGCGCACTTAGAACGAGCATTTCGAGAACGAATACTGAGCCGATTTGGAGTTCCCCGCGATTTTATTTGTGACAACGGTACACAATTTACAAGCCGGGCATACAAGGAGTTTTGCAAACAAACAGGAATGGAACTACAGTACACTGCGCCGTATAGCCCTCAACAAAACCCGACGGAACGTGCCAATAGGGCGATTAAGACGATGATAGCCCAGTATCTACAGGATGATCACAAAACATGGGACGAGCTTTTACCTGAGTTTACCCTGGCGATTAATACTAGTGTCTCAGATACGACAGGATTCAGCCCGGCTTTCCTCGTCCAAGGAAGAGAACCTCGCCTTCCAGGAGCACTATATGAAGAAGTAACCCCGGGATCAAACAAGGACACCCCAGAGCCCAGATGCAAAGCACAACAGTTGCGAGACGTTTTCACTGTGGTACGAGATAACTCCCATAGAGCAGCACAGGACCAAAGTCGCCATTACAATCTCAGACGTCGAGAGTGGAGACCAGAGCTTGGATCATTAGTTCTGCTGAAGCAACACCACCTGTCCAAAGCAACGGATGCTTTTGCGGCCAAACTGGCGCCCAAATACGACGGGCCGTATAAACTAATCAAATTTCTTTCCCCTAATATAGCTCGTATCCAGTTAGTGGGAAGTCGCCAACGACGGACGGCCAACTTGGCCGACCTAAAGGCTTTCCAACAGAAAGAAGCTTGCGAGGACCAAGAAGAAGCTTACCCAGCCCCGGCCATAGCATCAACAACACAAGATGACCCATCCAGAGAGACAAACGAACCTGTGCTACGTTGCGCCACCCCCGGCGAGAAGGAAGATCAACAGGAGTAACCAGAGTCGAGTAGCATAGCCACTGAGTCAGCGGGGGCCACTTGAGAGTGGTGCGCCACAACAACGTCCCCGCCCCCGTAAGGAGCGGTCGAGATCCGACGGCGAGGCCATACTACCACCGGAAGCAGAGACGGTCGGTTTGACCCCGGGAGCACATGGTGTTGATGAAGGGCACCCGGGGGGTGAGTTACAACCGCCGACATACACGCCTGCTGGAAGCGAAGAGGCTCGCTCGAGTCTGCCTCCATTTTATGGGTCCTGGTGGAGCGCAAACCCAGGAGAATTTGCTCGTTTGGACAACCCGGAGGATTCCATCCCTGTGGACCTTTCGACAGTCGGAAGTCGGCCGGAAGAAACGTCGCAGGACCAAGAACCTGGCGAGACGTCCAATGTGTTGTCACTGGACTTGGCCCCGGGAGCACAAGGTGTTGAAGAAGAGCACCCGGGGGGTAATTTGTCGCCTCAAGCCGCGGTACAAGCCGTCTGGACAATCCCCACAACGCGGTCTTCCGAATACTCAGACGTCAGCGAGGACGAAGAACCTTTAGGTACGGAACATTTGCCAGACAGGCCGGTCATATTGGTGAATATGTTGCTACAGCCAGCCTCGTCATCGTCCACTTCACACCACGATAGCACCGACAATCACCCGGAAGTGAACAACTGGTCAGAGGCACCGCAGGAATGGCGAGTGGAAACCCCTGGGCGACGTTTACCGCCAGAAGCGATCCGTTTCCTCGAACAAGAAATTACCGATGGCAATAGAGGAGGGGTACGTTTTCTCCCGCCGGTTCGACCACCAGAATTTCCGTTTCCAAATAAGTCGAACGAGAAGGATTTTTGTTTCTTTTCATACCCCGAAATAAGGGGGGGGGGGGGGTGTGAAGAATCACATTTTTTGTAGGAATTAAGATATAAGGAATATTTGTACTTTAAGTTGTTTTGTAGAATTTAAGGATTTAGGGAAATATTGGTAGGTTAAGTTGTTTTGTAGAAAATTAAGGAAACATGGTTAGGGACATTTTTAATAGTTTGTAAGTTGTTTTGTAGCATTTAAGTATTTAGCATAGGATTTTTAGTTTAAACCCGCAATGGAGCGGAACTAGCTCATTTTTAGTCATCTCTAGCGCGATCGTCCAGCACTGATTGCAGCCAGAGAGACAAACACACACATGTACAGCAGCAGAGCAAAGACATACGCACATTCCAGCCGGCTCGCACACACACGCACAAGCATAGACAAGTGGCGCGCAAGCCAACAACAACAACAAACAGCAGAGCGAAGACCCAAGCAGAGAAACATGCAAGCCAGCAAAAACAACAACAACCAGCAGAGCAAAGACAAACGCGCATTCCAGCCGGCTCGCACACACACACAACCAAAGAAAAGTGTCGCGCGCAACCAACAACAACAACAACAAGCAGCATACGCAAAACCCACCCCAAGTTTGGCACGCGCCAAAAGTGTGTGTGAGAGCGAGAAGGAGGATCGGCAGAATAGAATTCTGGGCAGAGGAGAGCTCTTGAAAATTTTGGCGAGCCACCGGCGAGGAGTTGACTTTGGAGATTAATTATGATCGGACGTGCCTACGGAATTCGGAAAATATTCGCAAAGTTTAGTGCCACGCCTCCGCCGTAGATAACAAAAACCCGTGTGTCCAGGATCGCCGAGATTTGTAACACCTTAAGAAGCACAAGGAAACCCAGGAAATCAAAGAAGCCGAGAAAGTATCCAGCGGGTAAGCCAGGCTTGGCCTTAGCCAATAAAGAAAACAGTAGGGATCGAAGAACTGGTGCGGTTAGGGCAATTTTCTCCAATTATTTATGTGACCCCCCCCCCTTGTCCTAAAACATGTAACGAGAGTGCGAAAAGAAATTTAAAAAAAACGACAGAAAACTACGAGAGTGTGAAAGTGAAAGGGGTTCAAAGTTTTTCCAGGACTCAACTGACCAAAGTGGGCCATTTCCTCACACCTTGCTGGGTTGCCGGAGGTGTGGCGTTTTGATCACCTATGGTCAGGGTGAGTGGGCAAGGCGTCAATTTGCGCTGGGCTGCCGGCAACGTGGCGCGTTGCGCACAGTGGGTCACATAGGGATTTTTCCACGTGGTTTTTTTTTTTGTTTTTGTATTGCCATTGTATGTTTGGGTCTTTAGGAAACCCAACTGACTAGCCGATTAATCTATTGTGCCTTGCTGGGTCGCCGGAGGCACGGTGGCGTGATCGGCTCTGGTCAGGGTCAGTGGACAGGGCGTCATTTTGCGCTGGGTCGCCGGCAATTTGACGTAGTGTGCACGCGGGGTACCCTAAGCGTCAGGTTTTAACCTTGGGATAGGCGTGAGGGTCGAATTTGACTCACTTGTGCTGGGTTGCCGACAAGTGGCCGAATTCGAACCTCCGTCGTCCATAGGAGGCGCATTTCTTTTTCGAATCTGCTACGTTGAGCTGGGTTGCCGTCAACGTAGTGGATTTCAAAGAGAAACGCCTAGACGTAGTAATATTTGCATATAACCAAGAATTTTTCCCCATATCCCAGGTCCCGGCACTTTATAAATTTTTTTGTGAGTGACCTTGGACAGGACTGAGTCGTACCTCAGCTGAAAAACTTCCTTACAACTTTATGCCAAAAAATCGGCCATTGGGCCCAATGTGCATAGGAACGATCGGTCGAAAAATGTGTTTTACTAAGAAAAGTGTTTTTTTATTGTATTAAATTTTTATTATCAATGTTTTAAAAATTTGAAATATCTGATATCTATATCCTATATATATTTTACTGGTTAAATCAGTTGGAGTAAAGTTTTTCAAGTGTATTAAAACTTCGGCACAGTCAAAGTTAGCTTTGCCTTCTCGTTTTTTACTACTTCGGTGCAATTTTGCTTACATATATATATTGGAGGCGGTCTCGATTTTTTGGTACTAGATTGTGTGGGCTCATCCTTTTCCTGTTCGCCAAGTATTGTGAACCTATATCCAGATAACGGCTGTTGCGATTCAGAAGTTGTACCGCTTACTGTTTTTGTTATTTTTGAGGTATTCCCATTTTTTTGTGCGTTTGGGCTCAATTTTCTCTTAGCCTGAACATTCCAATCTATTCCGGTCTACAAGATCGACTCCAAGTTAGTCTTGGAGACAAAGAATAAATTGAACCAATTAGGTAGCATAAAAATCCTATCCCTACGCTGGATACTGGGACACAACAATATTCCCGAAAATGAAATGGCGGATGAATTAGCGCTCAAGGGCGCAGCCACCAAAATGATAGGACCAGAACCTTATTGCGGCATAGGCAGGCACACTATTAGAGAACTTCTTAGGAATGAGGAGAGAACGCTTAGAACAACCACCTGGAAAAAACACCAGGGGTTGAGACAAGTAAAAGCATTAATCGTGCAGCACGATCACAAATGGTTTAAAAAATGTCACGTTTGTGCAATAGTAAGCTTTATGTTTCTTGGCAGGCAGTTTCTTGTTATGGACAGTTGCCTAAGCATGCCATAGGTTTTTCCTTTCGCCTTTGCTACATGATAGTTTCACGATAGAGTATTGTCAAACTGTATTCCAAGGTTGGAAACATGGTCCACATAATCGATCGAGGATCCACCAATGGTAAGCTTAGCCAACCGTGTTGTGTCTACTGTCTTCTTATAAATAATTTGGTATTTTGACTTTGAAGGGTTGAGATTTAATCCATTTACAGCAGCCCAGTTACTTATAGTTTCTAATTTATTTTTACAAACACTGACACAAACATTTATATCTCGTAGCGGATCACTAACATATAACACAGGGCAACAAAATGACCAACTTTGTGAGGTGCAGCCTTGTTGATAAAAAATTATGATTCATTTATGTGCACTGAATAATACTGCATCATCGGTTTTGTTCCATCAGCTCTTGTTTCCACGATATGACGGAAAAACGGATTTCTAGTAAATTTTGCCCTCTCGAATTTCTTGTGGTCACAAAACTCATAAATTTCTTAATTTATCTAGCCTATTCGACAGAGCACATATCAATGCTTCTGTAAAAAATCAAACGCGCATTATTCGATCATGCAAAAGGGTCCAAATTGGTCTCTGAAGTCAGACATTACTCGATTTATGGCTATTTTTACAAAATAAATCATCCCTTTTAAGCTAGAGTGGTTGGTGTATTTAAATTTAAGCCATTTGAGCCTGTAGCCAATCATCAATTCTAATTACGTGAATTAATTCGTATTTTTACCAGTTAATTTGGCGAAGCTACAACCTGCTTAAGCCAAAAACACACATTTAAATTTATGGGAGGACTACTAGATTTCTATACCATATTTGTATAGGAACTATTGAAAGGCTACTTGATTCCACACAGAATTTATAAAAAATGTACATCTGCTTGTAAATAAATAAAATTCTTTGATGAATCAAGTAGCCTTTTCACAGTTCCTATACAAATTTGGAGTAAGAATCTAGTTATCCTCCCATAAATTTAAATATGTGTTTTTGGCTTAAGCAGACTGTAGCATCGCCAAATGAACTTGTAAAAATGCGAATTAATTCACATAATTAGAATAGATGTTGGGCTATATGCCGAAATGGATAAAATAGAAATCCAACAACCGTTCTAGCTTAAGGGACACGATTTATTTTGTAACGAGAGCGTAAGTTAAAGTCGGCCCTGCTCGACTTCGATATACCCGTTACTCAGGGTTTATTAAAGAATATTTTATTAGATCACAACTTGCCCAAATTGTGGGATATATAAGGATTTTTCAAAAATGCGGTGGCGGCAACTCTACTATGGCTCATCTGATCGGGAAATGAAGTACGGCGGATCGATAGGTAATAATGATTAAAATATTTGTCTAGAAAGTTCGAATGAGCCATCTTCAAAATTGTGGGAGTTATGAGGTATTTTTCAAATTGCGGGGGTGGCAACTCTGCTATCGTTCATCTGATCGAAAAATGATGTACGGCGGATCGATAAGTAATGATGTTTAAAATATATGTCTAGAAGGTTCGAACAATCTTTCTTCAAAATAGTGGGAGATATGAGGTATTTTTCAAATTGTAGGGGCGGCAACTCTACTATCGTTCATCTCATCGGGAAATGATGTATGGCGGATCGATAGGTAATGATGATTAAAATATATGTCTAGAAGGTTTGAATAATTCATCTTCAAAATTGTGGGAGATATAAGGTATTTTTCAAATTGCGGGGGTGGCAACTCTGCTATCGTTCATCTGATCGAAAAATTATGTATGGCGGATCGATAGGTAATGATGATCATAATATATGTCTAGAAGGTTCGAACAATCTATTTTCAAAATTGTGGAAGATATGAGGTTTTTTTTCATATTGCGGGGGCGGGAGGGGGCGTGGCAAAAATTTGAAACAAACTTTCAGTCTTCATTTAACACCACCGCCGAGAGTGAAAGATATTTTTCGAGTCGGGCAACGGAGCCAAGACTCAATTGTTGACCCAACAATCATCATAAAGATGGACCACGTGCGAGATAAGGTGGCGCTGCTGCGGGCGGCTGGTGCATACCGTAGGGAAACTCAAAAACCACTGACTCTTAGATTACTGGGTTATGAATCTCAGACTCCCACCCCCCTCTCATCCGTCTGTTTTACATAAACGAGCAATTGACCAAAGAAACGTATGCTATTTTTAAAGAGGCAATGAAAATGAAAAAACACAAGGTTCTCTTTGCTGTTTTTACTCGTCGGGCTGTAGTGCACGTAAAACAAAGAGAGGGTGGGGAGATAAAGTGCGTGCAGTACAAGCATGAACTTCTTGCGCTGCAACGCTCTCTTGATCTCTCTTCTGAGAACACTCTTTTTCGTTAGGAAGCTTTTATGTTATTCTCTTAAGTTTATGTTAAGTATATGTATTCCTTTATGTGTGATTGGTAGGGTTTTAGTTGTTATATGTACATTGCGTGCACTGCTAATACATTATAATTTAAAAACATATTTAATGATATGAATGGTACCACAACCAACAGTAAGACATTGATTAGAAGTTTGGCAAAACGAAGAGAAGGTATTAAAGTTTGTCATATAAATGCACAAAGTTTGTTAAGAAAGGTTGATGAATTTAGGTATTTGTTTGTAAAGTCAAATGTAGATATTGTTTGTGTGTCTGAAACTTGGTTTGTCCCTCAATTAAGTGATTCGTTGATTCTGTGTGAGGGGTTTGATATATATTGATCTGATCGGGAAGGCCATGCGGGGGTGTTGCAATATATGTAAATAAGAAATTAAAATCAAAATTGATATATAAACATCCTCCAAATAGTGCAATTGAAATCTCTTTATTCAGGTAAAGGGAATTCTGATTGAAAACACAATGCTAATTGGCTGCTTATACCGACCAAATCGTTATATTGACTACACTGACGCAATTAATGTAATATCGTGTTTGTCTTTAAGTTTTACGGACGTTCTAATAACTGGTGACCTTAACTGTAATATGCTTACTGAAAAAAATTTATCAGATGAGATGTCTTCATTGGGCTTAGACCTTGTTAACACAAGTGTACCCACACACTTTTCGAAAACTAATGACACATTACTGGACATTTTCTTTGTCAGTGACAAAGATAAGATTATGTTATATGATCAGATTTCAGTACCTGTATTTTCAAAACATGACTTAATTTACCTGACATATGACTTTAAACCTAACAAAATTGACGAAATCATTTGGTATAGGGATTACAGGAATATTGACTTTGCGCATCTTAGTAATAAATTTGTTACTTATGACTGGGACTCAATATACAGACTATCGGATGCTAATTCACAAATAGAGCAACTTCAATTGTTTACAAATAATCTTTTTGAAAGTTCCGTACCTTTACGTAAAGCACGGCTGAGATCGACTCAAAAACCGTGGTTTAACCAGAACATCGCTGGTTATATTTCTCAAAGAGATACAGCTTACAAAAAATGGAAGAGGTATAAGACCGCAGAACACTATCGACGTTTCAAAGCATTACGGAAAGTTGTGTATAATCTTATAAAGACTTCAAAAGAATCCTATTATTATACTAAATTTAATAATGCAATTACGACCGGACAAACATGGAGTGAGCTCAGAAATCTGGGAATTGGCAAACAAAAAACTAGAAGTGCAATAATAGCAGACGTAAATGATCTCAATCATAAATTTGTGCAATCTGAAGTACCTGAAGCTACCAATAATCCGTACCTTGAAATTATACCAAATAGTAACTGTGATAGTAACTTTAGCTTTATGTGTGTGTGTCAATGTGATGTCTTGGAATCTGTTCTTAAAATTAAGTCAAATGCAGTAGGATTGAACGACATGGATACCAAATTTTTTAAAATTATCCTCCCACAAATACTACCTCACATTACGCATATCTGCAACACAGTGCTTACAACATCAACATTCCCGTACATATGGAAAATCGCCAAAATAATTCCGATACCAAAAGGAAACAACCAATTCAGACCAATTTCAATTTTACCTTTTTTATCGAAAGTATTTGAACAATTAATAGCACATCAAATATGTAAATTTATGGCAGACAACTTATTATTAAGTAATAACCAGTCGGGATACAGAAAGAACTGAAGCTGCACTACAGCACTAATAAACATAACTGAGGATATAAGAAGACAAATGGATAAGGGACAGGTGACATTCTTGACATTACTAGACTTTAGCAAAGCATTTGATACGGTGAACCATGATATCTTGAACACGAAGCTAGTCCGAATATACAATTTTGAACATACTGCCTTATGTGATAAACGACAGGCAGTGGTTTCAGGGTCTGAAAGGGTCCACACTGTACCTTAAGCGTGGTGTCCCCCAAGGTTCAGTCCTTGGCCCACTTCTTTTTTCATTATATGTCAATGACCTACCATATATTTTATCTGATTGTAATGTCCATATGTATGCAGATGATGTCCAAATGTATGTTAGTCGTCCGTTGAATAAAATAAATGAGTGTGTTAATGTAAGTAATAGTGATTTGTTGAGTGTTAATAAGTGGGCAAAAAGTAATGGACTATCACTTAATCCAGCCAAATGTAAATGCATAGTAATATACAAAAAAACACTGAGCACTGCAGATCTTCCTCCATTGAATATTGCAAATTCACCTTTAGAGTATGTTACACAGGCCGTTAATCTAGGCATTACTTTTAATAACACTCTGACCTGGAATGATCAGGTAATAAAAGCAGCTGGAAAAACACACGGCCTACTAAGGCAGCTATCTTTGACTAAATGTTATTTACCAACTAATCTTAGGCTGCTTATTGCAAAAACTTACTTAACACCGACACTATGCTTTGGAATCGAAATATTCGGAAATTGTGATGCTGATTCTCAGAGAAGGCTTAATGTGACGTTCAACAACATTGCTAGATATGTGTATAATAGAAAAAGAACAGGATTCGCTAAACAGATATACAACCTAGACTTTAAAATTTGGACTGAGTATAGATCTTTGCTACTATTACATAGGATAATTTACACTAGAGAACCGTCGTATTTATATGACCTAATAATATTTGCCAACTCAACGAGGACTATCAATAAGCCATAAACTTGCTAGCTCTGAACGCCAATTTTTTGTAAACACTGTTCGGTTGTGAAACCAACTCCCCTCAAACTTGAAGAGTATTAGTAGTGTTACGCAATTTAGGGAACAAATAAATAAATACTTACAAGTCAAAACTAATTCATAATCGCATATCACATATTTTATAATTCAATTTTATAGTATTAATTTCTCAAAAAAAACAAAAAAATTGTAATTGTATATGTTTAAATTATTAAATTAAGTAGGATCATTATATTTTTTTCTCTCGCTGATTGTTTGTTGTGACTGGTGCAATAATTATTAAGTTTATACTTGCAGCACCAGGAATTTTTGTCAAATAAAATTAAACTTGATCTGCGTGCAGACAAAACAAGTCTACACTGAAAAAATGGTAGCTCTAGCTCTTATAGTCTCTGAGATCTAGGTGTTCATACAGACGGACGGACAGACGGACATGTCTATATCAACTCGGCTGTTGATGCTGATCAAGAATATATATACTTTATGGGGTCGGAGATGCTTCCTTCTGCCTGTTACATACATTTGCACGAACTAAGTATACCCTTTTTACTCTACGATTAACGGGTATAAAAATAGCCATAAATCGAGAAACGTCTGACTTCAGAGACCAATTTGGAGCCTTTTTCATGATCGAATTTTGGGCGTTTGATTTTTTACAGACGCATTGATATGTGCTCTGTTGAATAGGCCAGATAAATAAGGAAATGTATGTCTATTGTGACCACAAGACATTCGAGAGGGCAAAATTTACTAGAAATCCGTTTTCGTTCCGTCATATCGTGGAAACAAGAGCTGATGGAACAAAACCAATGATGCAGTATTGTTCAGTGCACTCCATACTTATATAATCAGTTATAGATAGGGCTGCACCAAAAACACTGTTGCCCTGTGTAATTGGACGACATCGGCATACATATGGACTTCACAATTTGACAGGTTTTCAGGAAGGTCATTTATATAGATGGAAAACAGAAAAGGACCCAACACAGAGCCCTGCGGAACACCTCGTATAATGGGTAGGAATTTTGACATAGAATTGCCCGATACCACTGCTTGACGCCTATCTGACAGATATGAATTTATAAGTTTTAATGCAGTGGGCGAGAGATTGTAAATATCCTTTTATTTTGTGTATAAAATTTTATAGTCTACAGTGTCGAATGCTTTGCTGTAATCCAGTAGTGCCAAAAGAATTACATTGCTATCGTCGAGTTGTATGGTATGTCCTCCGCTACTCTCAGGAGAGCTGTTGTACAACTTCTTTTTTTTTCGAAAGCCAGATTGCTTTTGAGTCAGAAGAGATTTAATATTGAAAAAAGTCTCTATTTGTTTTGCCATTATTTGTTCAAAGGCTTTTGACAGAAAAGGCAAAATGGAAATTGGCCTGTACTCACCATTTGATTTAGACATAGGAATAATCTTTCCCGATTTCCACATGTCAGGAACGATTGAGGTCGTTAGGACAGTGTTTATAATGTGAGTAATGTAATCAAGTACCATTGGTAGGAGGATTTTAAGAAATTTAGGATTAAGTTTATCCAGACCTTCTGCATTTGACTTTACATTGAGAATACTTTATACATATTGTTAGTGGAGACAGGTACATTTATTTGGACGAATTTTTAATTTATAGTATAGTTATAGTCATTCTCGAGTCTTGGTTTGTTTTTGCCTATTCCCATCCCTTTGAGCTCCCTCCAAATTTGTGTGGATGATAGTTCACTGCTCAACTTTGAATTGTAATAAGTACTCTTAGCGGTTCTAATCATTTTTAACAACGTTTGCTCTTAGATTTTTAAAAGATAGCTTTGTGTCAGGTGTGCGGTAGCGCTTCCATCGTTTATATGCAGCATCTCTAAGATTAAGCGTCGCTTAATTTCAATGTTAAACCAGGGTGTTTCATTAGGTTTGATTTTTTTTATTATACAGGAACACATGTATTAAATAGGCAGTCAAAGTTGTGGTAAAATACGTTTAATTGGCTGTCAGGGTCAGTCAACGAATAGATACAGTCCCAGTCGTATTTAAAAAATTCAGTCGTTAGAATTTTATAGTCAATAGCCCTAAAGTCCCTGTATGAAAATGATTTTTCAGTTTGATCTAAAAATAGTTCGTACGTCATAAATATGAGATCATGTTTAGAGAAGGCTTGAGCGGAAACTTGGTCAAACATCAGTGCCTTTGATATATCACGTACAAAGAAGATGTCAAGGAGGGTATCACAGGTGTTGGTAAAATGCGTAGGTACAGTTCTGTTGACTGCGATTATGCCTAGTGATTCCATGTCAGTTGTTAAATTATTTTCAAATAGTAAATTGCTATTAAAATCACCAGCCAATATTACGTCCGTATATATCACAGAAAGGTTCGATATCACAGTGAGTAGCTCGGAATATTCAGTGTTTCGATTTGGGCGGTATATGCAACCTATCAATATTTTTTGGTCCAGACGCGTGCTAAGTAGTTCGATAAAAATAAATTCAATTGTACTGCTAGGAGGATTTTTATGTATAAGCGTACACCTTAGTTTATTGCTAATATATATTGCCACTTCGCCTGCATGTTCTACACGGTCAGATCTATATAGCGAATAGCCATTACATTCATATAACGTATCACAAGAGTCGCAGACAAACCAGGTTTCAGACATACGTGTAAGATAATAAGTGTGTTTAATAAAGATATATTGTGGTTTAGTAATATAGTATAAAGTATTTAAAGAGTGTGTATAAAGTGATGTGCGTCTTAATTTCGGCTGATTGACGGCTGGCGGCGGAATTCTGCTGATCACGGCGACGACTGCTGAGCGACTGATGACGACTGACTCACGATAACTGCTGACCTATCGATAAACGGCTTCTATCGGCTTAACAGGGATGCCACCTCGGTGCATGCAGGTCCCTATACTATCTTATACTCGGCCATCCTGTTCTTCATCTGTCCCAGATGAATCCGCTTCAGAATCCTCGTCTTCCAGCTCATAGCACCGCCATAATTTCATGAAGTCATCGCTTGTAGATGTCAGCTGAGGACCCTGAAAATCTCCTGATTTGTTGACCTCATATCTGCCATTCCTCTTGACCTTGACGACTTGATAAGGCCCGATATATTTGCTTGCCAGTTTCTTGCCTGTTAAAAACTGTGTGACTTTAATTACGACCAAATCATGCAGCTGATATCCCCGTTGTTTCTTCCTCTTTTTATCGTAGTTGGACTTATATTCATCTTGCGCCTTCTCAATGTTAGCTCGAACCTCATCTTGCATCTCATCTCGTTGAATTTGCAGGTCTTGTAATAACTCATCTTCCAACAATTTTAGCAGCTCCAAATCGGATTCGTTTCTCATTTTTACCCCGAACAATACTTCGAATGGAGTATACTTAGTAGAAGAGTGAACGTGCGCGTTTATAGCACGTTGCACCATTGATGTGTATTTGTACCACCTGGACGGCTCTGCAGCTGACATCTTTGCTAAGACGGACAAGATGACACGGTTGACCCTTTCAATTTGGCCATTTCCCCTTGGAACTCCTGTAGTTGTTTCAACGTGATCGATTTTGTTTTCTTTGCAAAAGTTTTTAAACATTTTAGATGTAAATGCTGCCCCCTTGTCACTAATAATTCGCTGTGGACTGCCGAAAATTGTGATCCAAGACTCTAGACGCTGAACAACTTCTTGGGCATCTGTTGCTTTTGTTGGATATATCCATACGTATTTGGAGAATCCATCTACCGCGGCGAATATGTTTTGTAGTTTTTTGATGTCGGATCCAATGTTCCTAGGTGATCGACGTGTAGAGTAGAAAGTGGTCTGTTCCCTTTATCAATACAATGGAGAAAGTCTTCCTGCTTACCAAGCTTGCGATTGTGTTGTATGCATTCTATGCAATTTCGAATAACTTATTGAACTTTTCTTTTGAAATGTGGGATAAAATAATACTGACGAATAGCATGTAACGTTTTTTGCAAACCCATGTGGCCAAAGTTATGAGCATTTCTTATAACTTCCTTTTCCATGCTTTTCGGCACTGCCAAAAGATCACGACCCTCCATTTGTTTGTAGACCAACATGTTTTTTATGGTAAAATCAGCATACGGCTTTACTTTCAGGATTTCAGATACTGCTTTCAAAAAATCATCTTTCTGCTGTGCTCTTAGGATTTGAGCGTGTACTTCCAACGTGACAGTCATAACCGGATAACGACTTAAGCTATCGACATGTTTCATTCTGTTCGCTGGACGATGTTCTACTGTATATGAAAAATCCTGCAAGTACATTATCCACTGGACTACCTCTCTTAGAATATTTTTTTTAGTACTTCTCTGCTTGAAGGCTGCGCAATCGGTGACCAATACGAAGTTTATACCCATTAAGTAATGACGCAGCTTTTTAGTGGTTAAGTATGCTGCCTTCACCTCAAGAAAATAGCTGTGCAATTTTTCTTCCTGCTGTGATGTTTTTTTGCTCCAATAGACAACTGGATGCCATTTGCCATCTTGCTGCTGCAAAAGTGTTGCTCCGAAACCGTGCTTGGACGCGTCTGTATGCAATTGTGTTCTAGAATTCTGATTGTAGATTTGCAAAACTGGTTATGCTGTGAGTGCCGACTTTAGGGATTCTATAGCACATATTTCTGATTCGGCTATCTTAAAATCAGCATCTTTTTTAAGAAGTTGAGTTAATGGTCTAGCTTTGATAGCGTAGTCCTGTATAAATCGCCTGAAGTAACCTGTTAGTCCCAGGAAAGCTTGGACACCTCTTATATTTTTTGGCAAAGGAAAGTTTTTAACTGCTGCTACCTTTTGTTGTCCTGGCCAAACCTGTCCGTTCTCGATTTCATGCCCCAAAATGTTATTCTGCTTTTTAGAAATTGACATTTTGACCATTTGATTTGCAATCTGTGTTGTTCCGCTGTATTCAACACGACTCGCATATTTTCCAAACATTCTTCAGCTGATTGCCCAAAAATCACGATATCATCAACATATAATTCCATAATGCCCAGGTTTATGAGATTTCGAAAGATGTGGTTGATGTAACGCACAAATACTGCGGGTGAGTTGCAAAAACCAAACGGCGCTTTCTTAAATTCGTATAGTCCTTCCTTCGTGATAAATGCAGTATACTTCTGACTCTTTACTTCTATGTCGACATGGAAAAATCCATTTTTTAGGTCCATGACCGTAAAAAACCTGGCGTTCTGCATCTTCTCCAAGACCTCTTCTACTATGGGTACCGGGAATCTATCTTTAAGCACTTTACTGTTCAATATTCGGTAATCAACACAGAATCGTTGTGTGGTATCCTTCTTCTTTGCTAGGACCACTTTACTTGCAACATCTGAACAAGACTCCTGTATAATTCCCTGCTGTAGCCATTCATTAACCTGCTTTTGTACAAACTCTCTATCCGGTGCGGATAAGCGACTTGGACTTGCGCGAAATGCAATTTCATTGCAGTTTGGCAAAATTCTTAATTTTATTGGGCAGCTTTCTTTATTTTTTACCGGATTGTAATTGTCAATCATCTGCATGACCAACTCCTTGAATTTCGGCTCCACTTCTATTTCTTTGTTTTGTTCGACCACATTATAAACGTGAAATTATTATAGTATCGGCCTCAACGTCATCGGCAGTTGAAAAAATGTAGTTCCCAGCATGTAGAATTACCTTGAATTTATTTAAAAAATCGTAGCCAACAATTGCATCAACGTTTATTTTATCGTCTGGAACTACTAGGAATGTGTGCTGTGTTTTAAGGGCATCTACGTTGACACCTGCGGAAAATGCACCCACAACCGACGTTGCGACATTGCCTAAACCATACAGCTTTGAAGAATTTTTTTGCAACTTACAGCCGGAAAATTGTTTGTTGTATACACCCTTACGCATTAAGGACACGTCTGCACCTGTGTCTACTAGGCACCACAGCTTTTGATTGTTGATCTGCATTTGCTTTAAACGTTTTTCATTTATGACAACATTAATATTTTTGGTTGTAGAGTCACAGTCTTTAGCCATGTGTCCACTGGCATTACATTTAAAACATTTTGTGCTTTCCTTGCACTCACTTCTTTTGTGTTCAGTTGAACCGCAATTAAAACAGTTCAGAAATTTTATTTTTGTCTACACGATTTCCCACTGTATATTCTCGCTTATTTTGAATATTTACACCATTCTTTGTCAGCATTGTTATCAGCTCGTACGCTTTAATCAAATCTTTATAGGACCCGGCGGAATAAAGCGGATATTTTTTGTCTTCTCGAATATTTACACCTTCAGCTATATAAGCAATAACTGATTCCTCTTCAATATTACCGACCGAAGCAATTTTTCTCATTTGTAGCTGAGCTCATTGTAGAACTGAGCTGCTTGTGAATTTCTGCACTTGTAAATATTTTGTCAAACTCACTAATTAACGCTTCACACAGAGATTCGTAGTTAGCTACCATAACAGTTTCTAGGAAAAGAGCAGCGGCACCCTTCATTTTATTCCGAGCATTTACGTATTTTTGTTTTTCATTCAGCTCGTAAGCTTCAGCGTTTTCATTAAAATTATAAATCCACTGCCGAACATGTATCGATAACCCGTCAAAACATGGTATTGCTTTTCATTTTGGATTAGCTTTTCAGCAATTAATTTTATAAATTCACTCATTTCAGTATTTTCACTTATTTCATTTTTCCCGTTCATTTTGCCTTTTCCACTTAATTTGTCCTCTGCACTTATTTTGTCTTCCTCAGCGGCGCCACTTTTTGCTTTTTCTTCACTCGTTGTCTGCTTGTTTTTGTATTTTTCTGCACTCTGCTCGTTCTTGTATTTTTCTGCACTCGTGTTCTGCTGGTTTTTGTATTTTTCTGCACTCTGCTCGTTTTTGTATTTTTCTGCCGATTCTCCTTCAATTGTACCACTGTTTTCGTCTGCTTCTAATTCACATTCATTTTCGTTTTGCACTGGCGTTTCAAAAATCAGTTTTTTACCTCCTTTTTTTCTTTCTTGTGTCTGCGTTTTTGCTGCGTTTTTCTTGTTGTTCTTGTTTTTTTCCGAACGAATCATTTCGACTTCTCGAACCTTCTGCTTATATGGTCTTGAAATGTATTTCACCACGACTTTGCTGCTGTAACTCCACTTCACATTCTCTGCGTTTAATTTCACAAACAAACTTCTGATTTTTTGGCCTTGAAATGTACGTATTTCACCACAACTTTGCTCCTGCAACTGTAATTTGTGTTTTCTGCTTTTCACTTCACTCTACGGACTCTAAGCGGTTGAGCCCCCATGTAAGATAATAAGTGTGTTTAATAAAGATATATTCTGGTTAAGTAATATAGTATAAAGTATTTAAAGAGTGTGTATAAAGTGATGTGCGTCTTAATTTCGGCTGATTGACGGCTGGCGGCTGAATTCTGCTGATCACGGCGACGACTGCTGAGCGACTGATGACGACTGACTCACGATAACTGCTGACCTATCGATGAACGGCTTCTATCGGCTTAACAGGGATGCCACCTCGGTGCATGCAGGTCCCTATACTATCTTATATACATATAACATCAATGTTGGACTTTACAAAAATGTGACTAAACTCGTCCATTTTCCTTATCAAGCTCTGAGCATTAATATGAACCACTTTTAAACCATTACGCTGTTGGCTAAGAATTCTCGTAATTATGCTAGCAGTGGAACCTCCCATGCTATCCTCTATTGGAGGCAATGAAATTTAAAATATGGAACGCTCGCAGTAAACCTAACAAAAAGACAAAATTGTACAAACAATTAACTAAATAGAAAGAGATCAGAAAATTAAGTATTTCCTTAGCAATAAAGTCATCGCATGCTATGAAGAGAGTGATATTAATGTTGACAAAATGTATGATTAAGCTCTTCTACATCGCCGGCACCGTCTGGCAAAGAGGCATATTGCTTATGCACACGTAAAGACTTCTCCCGCTCACGCGCACATGAACGAGAGAACGGCGTGTGTAGACTGCAAAAATTATATGCTTCTTCTTCATGGCCTCTTTGAAAATTTCATACTGAGCTTTGGAAAGCTGCTCATTAACGTAGAGTGGCGCCGGTGAGTCAATGTCAACCATGTGCAAGCTTAGTGGTTGTGTTGTGTTTGTCCCTTGGAGCAGGATTGCGCTCCAGATCGACACGCTGGCAGCCCGGCTTGGCTCGCCGTATGCGGGGTGGTCCTTTCGGATGCCATCCTCTCCCAAACACAAGCAATACATTTTGTATGTAATTTCGTGCCTACAGTCAATAGAAATAAAAAGTTAGTCGAATAAAGCTGTCCGATCCGCCCACAAACTTTTGTCCACATACATATTACTTTCATACACACCCATACATTCAGAAAACCCCCCAGAATCATACGCATCCCCCAGATACTTTCGCTCGCACCCATGCATTCCAAATATCACACGCACACTCACAGTCACGCTTAAGGTTCCCCGCTCAATCGCACATTCTCACTCACACATTCACATGTATGTACTCTCCAGTTTGATCTTACGATCGGCGGGCTGGCCCTTCCCACCCCTTTCCACGCGTCTGCGTGGCCTGTGGACCAACGGTGGCCATGAGAGTTGATCCCCTAGTCTTAGTCGTCCGTCAAGTCATTCCCAGTTTGTGTCAGGATTCTCATGGCTTCCATGCCATGACCGATACCCCCTTTCCCAGCTCATAAAAAAAACTTTAGCACTTCATTATTTCCTTATAATTATACAATGTTTATTTCCATTTGCCTCCATTGGTAGTTATTTATACATATATATAAACAAAAAAAAATAAAAGATATAAAAAGAAACTTCATAGAAAAAAAACGAAAGAAAAGCTAACTATTTATAAATAATAAAGAAATAAAAAGAAAGGATATACGATAAATGAAATATGAACTAAAATAAACTATGATAAATATATATATATATAAAATTGTGAATCGAGCGAACTTAGCTGCCTATGCTCATATATAAAAAGAATTTAAATGCAAATAATTCGAAGTTAAAAAAAAAACGAGAAGGCAAAGCTAACTTCGACTGTGCCGAAGTTGTAATACACTTGAAAAACTTTACTCCACCTGATTTAACCGGTAAAATATATATAGAATATAGATATCAGATATTTAAAATTTTTAAATCATTGATAATAAAAATTTGATACCATAAAAACAAACTTTTCTTAGTAACACAAATTTTTCGACCGATCGATCCTATGGCAGCTATATGCTATAGTCATCCGATTTTAATAAAATTTTTCAAAATTATGTGGAAGCATATAAAACTAATATATACCAAGATTGGGGACGCTACAATGGAAAACAAAAAAGTTTTTATACACTTGAAAAGTGTATATTAATTTTGCCCAGAAGTTTGTAACGCATAGAAATATTCATTTCCGACCCCATAAACTATATATATTCTTGATCAGGACGACGAGCTGAGTTCATTTCCGCTTGTCCGTCCGTCCGTCTGTCCGTCTGTCTGTCCGTCTGTCTGTCCGTCTGTCTGTTTCTACGCGAACTAGTCTCTCAGTTTTAAAGCTATCGAGCTGAAATTTTGCACAGAGTCTTCTTTTTACTGCACGCAACTAATATGTCAGAACCGGCCGGATCGGATGACTATATCATATAGCTGCCATAGAAACGATCGGTCTAAGAACAAGTTCTAGTTAGAAAAACTTTTTTGTTTTCCATCGTAGCGTCACTAATCTTGGTATATGTTAGTTTTATATGCTTCCACATAATTCTGTAAAAATGTGTCCAAATCGGATCACTATAGCATATAGCTGCCATAGGAACGATCGGTCGAAAAATAAGTCTTTGTGAGAAAAACTTTTTTGGTTTCCATCGTAGCGTCTCCAATCGTAGTATATATTTGTTTTATATGTTTCCACACAATTCTGGAAAAATTGATCAAAATCGGATGAATATAGCGTATAGCTGGCATATAAACGGTCGGTCAAAAAACTACTTCTAGTGAGAAAAACTTTTTTGTTTTTTATCGCAGCGTCTCCAATCTTGGTATATATTAGTTTTATATGCTTTCACATAATTTTGAAAAAAATTATCAAAATCGGATGACTATAGCATATAGCTGCCATAGGACCGATCGGTCGAAAAATGTGTTTTACTAAGAAAAGTTTTTTTTATGGTATCAAATTTTTATTCTCAATGATTTCAAAATTTTTAATATCGGATATCTATATCCTATATATATTTGACCGGTTAAATCAGTTGGAGTAAAGTTTTTCAAGTGTATTAAAACTTCGGCTCAGTCGAAGTTAGCTTTGCCTTCTCGTTCTTACTAGAACTAGCTTTTGTACCGAACGTTTGTATGGCAGCTATATGCTATAGTGATCCGATTTTGATACATTTTTCCAGAATTATGTGGAAACATATAAAACTAACATATACCAAAATAAGAGACGCTACGATGGAAAACAAAAAAGTTTTTCTCACTAGAACTAGTTCTTAGACCGATCGTTCCTATGGCAGCTATATGATATAGTCATCCGATCCGGCCGGTTCCGACATATTAGTTGCGTGCAGTAAAAAGAAGACTCTGTGCAAAATTTCAGCTCGATAGCTTTAAAACTGAGGGACTAGTTCGCGTAGAAACAGACGGACAGACAGACAGACGGACGGACGGACAGACGGAATTGAACTCGGCTCGTCGTCCTGATCAAGAATATATATAGTTTATGTGGTCGGAAATGAATATTTCTATGCGTTACAAACTTCTGGGCAAAATTAATATACACTTTTCAAGTGTATAACAACAAAAGGAATCAGCTAAGTTCAGCCGCTGACTATCTCGTCTGAGCGCCTATTAATCGTTCTAGGCATTACCGCTGGTTTTATTTTTATACCCTTGCAGAGGGTATATTAAAATTGTCACGATGTTTGTAACGCATAGAAGGAAGCATCTCCGACCCCATAAACTATATATATTCTTGATCAGCATGACGAGCTGAGTCTATATAGCCATGTCCGTCTGTCCGTCTGTCCGTCTGTCCGTCCGTCTGTTTCTATGCTATCTCCTCCCTCAGTTTTAGAGCTATCTTGACCAAACTTTGCAAAAAGTCTTAAAATACACATAGGCTGCACATTTGTCGGAATCAGCCGGATTGGATGACTATATCATATAGCTGCCATAGGAACGATCGGTCCATAAACTAGTTCTAGTGAGAAAAACTTTTTTGTTTTCCATTGAATCGTCACCAAACTTGGTATATATTAGTTTTATACCCCTTCACACAATTCTGGAATAATTTATCAAAATCGGATGACTATAGCATATAGCTGCCATATAAACGGTCAGTAAAAAAACTAGTTGTAGTGAGAAAAACTTTTTTGTTTTCTATTGAATCATCACCAAACTTGGTATATATTAGTTTTATACCCCTTCACACAATTCTGGAAAAATTTATTAAAATCGGATGACTATAGCATATAGCTGCCATATAAACGGTCAGTAAAAAAACTAGTTCTAGTGAGAAAAACTTTTTTGTTTTCTATTGAATCGTCACCAAACTTGGTATATATTAGTTTTATACCCCTTCACACAATTCTGGAAAAATTTATCAAAATCGGATGACTATAGCATATAGATACCATATAAACGGTCGGTCAAAAAACTAGTTGTAGTGAGAAAAACTTTTTTGGTATCAATGGTAGTGACTTTCAAAAACTGCAAGGGTATTTAAAACATCGGCGTAGCCGATGTTAGCCTTCTATTTTTTTTTTTTGGTTTGCTATGGCAGAATGTTTGGCATACAGACTTACCCCGGATTTTGATGTTGGCGCCAGCATCTCAAGCCGATGATTTTTGCTGTAAAATAGAAAGATAACACACGCAAAACAAAATAAAACCACCGACACTACCGAACGCGAATGGCTATTCACAAACAACAACAAACTTTGACTGCGGCTGCTCTGTCGTGTCTATTGGACCCTTTGGGACCACCCCCCACTTTATTCCCCTCTGCCGCTGTCGCCAAGGTAGTCCAATTGCTCCGCCTCAGATTTTTGGTGGTCTTCTTTTATTCCTCGCGTTCGTCCGAACTGCCGCTGAGGTAGTGCAGTCGCCTTTTCTGATGCGCCTGGTTCTAGTCGGCTCTCTGCGCTAAGCGTTTGAGACAAGCGCAGCTTGTCGCGCATGTCGTCGGATGTCTGGTCTGCTCGTCTTGTACAGCTGTCTTCGTCTGGGTTGGATTTGACTGGGGTGATGCGGGAGGAGGGGGTTTTCTTCTTTGCGAATATTTTTCTTTGATGCCAGAACCGTTAGAAAGAGACCTTTTTAAAGTTTAATTGCTTCTTTTGTTTGTTACACATATTTATTTTTTAGCAATTATTTATATCATTGCCAGTTTAATTATTTCTTTGGTTTGTTACACATATTTATTTTTAGCAATTATTTATATCAGTGCCATTTCACTTTCAATAGCGATCGAAATTTAATTTCATTTAATTTGCCGACAATTTTTTTTTGTTCCCGCCGACAACCTCTCATTTTAAATTTCCCATCCACACTAACTTAGCCCTTCAAATTTTTGCTGCTGTGCAAGACTGGGGATTCGGCTTCGGCTATTTTTTTTTTTTTTGTCGCCATCAGGCGATGTTCAGATACAATCGGCCTCATCTGAATATGACCACAACTGGCTCGGAACCGTCGATACCGCCAGGCATGGAACGAGTCCGAAAAAAGATACATTTGGACATATTCAGCTATTTGTTCTATATATCCGTCCTGCACACTACGTGTGGCCTCGACCACGACCCTGAATTCTCCTTCCAGATCCTTAGGCCACAAATAAATCTTTCGCATGATATACGCCAACCTTTTGGCCATTGCTATCTCCAAGCTCATACAAAGACTGTCCTTTACGCTCTAACACCACACAGCGGATCCTCTTTGCCCCCAGTTTCGCGTTATATTTTCCAGCCTTGTTACTTTGTTTGAAGTTTTTCCTGTAAACTTCCTGTCCAACTGAAAACTCCACGTGTCGACATCTCGTGTTATAAATTTTCTCGGCTCGTTTGTGGGCCATTTCAAGCTCCTGGCAAACCTTTTGCCTGATGAGTTGCATTTTATCGCTTTGCGACAACTCTTGATCTGCTGCATGTATTCCTCCCAGCTTGCGAGCCAATGGATAAGCGATGCCGTGTTGCATCATACGAGTGCCAAAAATGGCAAAATAGGGTTCCATGCTGATGGATGAATGCCAATCGCTACGTAATGCAAAAGCAATATGACTCAGATGTAGATCCCACATTCGCTGATCGGATCCTATGAGTGTTCGTAACATTTGCAAAACTGACCTATTAACGCGTTCCGCTGCGTTTGCCTGTGGAGAATAGAACGCCGTTCTCACATGCAGTACCCCATATTTGGTCATCAAATCCTTAAATACACTGGAAACAAATTGTGTTCCGTTGTCGGAGTGAATGAATTCTGGTACTCCAAACTGATGAAAAATTTGCTCCTCTAGGAATCGGGTTACCTCGGAAGCGGTCGCTTTCCGCATTGCACACAGCCAAACAAATTTCGTGAAATGGTCAAGAACCACAAATATGACCGTATTGCCAGCTTTGGTCCTTGGATAGGGTCCCATAAAATCTATGTAGATTCTCTGCAATGGCCTATCGGTGTGCTGTTGTTGTCCCATTGGCGGACGCGTCACTAGGCTCGTTGTCTTCGTTCCTTTGCATACCTCGCAGTTCTTAATTATTTGCTGCACTCCAGATGCCATTCCGGGCCAATAGTACCACTGTCGTATCCTTTTTAAAGTTTTGTGGATACCTCCATGTCCTGCAGATTGTGAATAGTGGGATCGATTTAACAAGTCCTCACGTAGTTCCACTGGCACCCACAATTTCCAGGCACGGTCATCTTCCAACACCCCTCCACTCCTGAACCCTGTGCGTTTATACACATATCCCTCGGATGTGCAAATATCTGGCAATACTTCCTTTCGTTCAGCTGCAGATTCGACCAGGATTTTATATTCATCAGATTGAAATGCAGGGGATTTGAGATCTATATGTAACTCTGCCTGGCTGACTTTGATCTCATCCATATGTACACGTGAAAGAGCATCCGGTACAATGTTCTGGGCACCTTTACGATGTTCAATCGAAAAATCGAATGCCTGTAACTTTAAACTCCATCGAGCCAATCTCCCTGATAAATCCTTTTGACCCATGAGCCACTTTAAGCTAGCATGGTCTGTTATTACCGTAAACTGCATGCCTTCTACGTAAGCCCTAAACTTGCTAATACTGAGTACTGCCGCATAGCATTCGAGCTCTGTGATGCTATAATTTCTTTGAGCTTTGTTCAATTTAGCAGACATAAAGGCAACTGGATGTTCATTTCCCTCCTCATCAATCTGGAACAGAACTCCGCCTACGCCTGTGGTTGAAGCATCACATTGAATCGTAAATGGCCTATTAAAGTCTGGTGTCACCAACACTGGAGCTGAGATAAGACTGGATTTCAATGCTTCGAATGCTATTTTCCCCTCATCCGTCATCCGAAACTGCTTAATGCGCTCCTTGGTCAAGCAATCGTGTAGAGGTGTCGCAAGGACGGCATAATTTTGTATAAACCGCCTATACCATCCAGTCATACCTAAGAATCTTCGCAGCTGTTTCGGTGACTTTGGCTCCGGGAACTCTTTTACCGCTGTTTCCTTTGATCATCAGTTTTGATACAACCTCCACCGACCACATATCCTAGATACCGAGCTTGCTGATAACAAAATTTGCTCTTACTGACATTTATTGTTAATTTGGCTCGAGACAAACAATTGCTTAATTGCCTCAGCATCTCCATGTGCTCGTCAAAAGTGGGGGAACAAACTAGCAAATCGTCCAGGTACACAAATATGCTCTGCCTTAATGCTGCTGGCACCACTTTGTCCATCAATCGACACATCCTTTGGGCCGCGTTGCATAAACCAAACGGCATTACGGTGAAGTGGTACAACGGCCGGCCTGGAACTGTGAACGCAGTCTTTTCACGGCTCTTCTTCTCCAAAGGAATCTGCCAGAACGCATCCTTTAGATCAATTGCAGAGATATAGTGCGTATCTTGCAATCGGCTAAGGATCCCTTCTATGTGAGGTTGTGGGTATGCATCCTTGATGGTCCTCTCGTTCACCTTACGTGCATCCAAGCACATTCGCACTTTCGGCCCTTTAACTACCATTGTCACCGGCGAACTCCAGCTGCTATTGCTCTCCTCAATTACTCCTAAAGACAACATCCTGTCCAACTCTGGAAATAACAAAGATTGTTTATACGGGGATATTGGGAAATGGCGCTGTTTTATAGGTAGTCCCTCGTTTGTGACCTCTATTATGTGCTCTTCCAGCTCTGTTTTTCCTAATCCCATAACTTCGCATGAAGGAAATAGCCGCGTCACCTCTTTGAGAGTTTCCGCCTGTTGCTCTGTAAGGACATGTGGTAAATACGTGGTCTCTTGCGGTTCCGGTTCTTCTAATACTACTATCTCGCTTACTATCTGCACTTCCTCTGGCTTATGCTTCCTTTTATGCATCCCGTTCGGACCAATTACTGACAGTCCAAAAGCTTTCCAAAAGCAAATTCCAAAATAAAATGATTGCTGCAGGGCGGGCACCACCAGAAAATCTAAATTTTTGGTATCTCCGTTCCACATAACTGGTAGCGTTATGATCCCTTTCACCTGAGTTTCACCTCCATCTGCCGTTTTGACCCTTTGCCCGGTCATCCGTCTCATTTTATGTGCCCGTCCTTGAAGAAAATTTTCTGCGCCTTCTCCGATACAGTTCGCACTCGCGCCGGAATCTAGCAGTGCCACAATTTCTTCACCATCAACCTTTGTTTTTGCGTAGAATCGATTATCATTCTCCATGGACACTACTGCCGCTACGACCATTCCCTTAAGCAACTTTGCATCCGTATACTTTTGCAGTAATTGCTGAATTTTTTTGTATTTTCTTGTTATTTTGTCCGGTTCAACCTTCACTTCCTCTTCTCCAAAAATACGCGCTGATTCGGATTTACCACACACAAAGCATATGGCTCCGTGGAACGCTGATTTGCACCCGGCTTCTTTATTTCCCCCTTCTGCTGCTTGCTTGGTATAAAAATCCCCTAGTAGGCCGCAGGTGAAGCACAAATTGAGGTGGAACGGCGATGAGCAAAATGTATCTCCATCTACTGTCCTTTGATTTGGTCGAGCATTTCTCTGCTCAAAACGGACTCCTTTTTTATCGTCAGCGTTGCCTCCGTATCCTGGTCTTTGGCTTTTTTGGAAAGCCTCTACTTCATAACTTGCTCCTTCTATATCGGCCGCAATCTCGTGCACTTGGCGCGGCCTCGATCGGCGTTCCTTGAGCCACTTTTCCGCTTTAAAACCCTCATTTTTAAACGCCGCCAGTGTCTGCACCGATGAAGAGTATAGCAAACCTCCCATCTGCGTATTAAGGTTCTCCTTTAAGATATCTACGAGATTGGACTCCGGTATCTTTTTACGCATCTTAAAATGCAAGTTATGCACCTCTGCATAAAAAACCTCAAATGCCTCGCTAGGGCCCTGTTTCCTCTCAATTATTTCCTTAATGATGACATAATCGTTATCAGAGGTAGAAAATGCGGTAACCAGTTCCCGTCTGAACGAATGATACCCGAAATCCACATCCTCTGCTCGATCTTCAACCAACTGCCAGTACCACTTCAACGCTGCCCCTGTCAGCAAGCTGTGGAACTCCCTAAATAATTGCCCAGTGGTCACCCCGTACTAATCCTGCATCCTTTCAACTCTGAACAAAAAGCTCTCCACCGTCATCCCACGGCCTGAACCATCGAATTTTAAGTTCCAACGATCGATTCCTGCAGGGCGAGGATGCGACCAACCACCAAAAGTGTGATCAAACGACATTTCTGGGGACCTGTTACGACCCTGTGGAGGCTGCCAATGCCTTGGCTCAGCTGGTTGGGATGGAAGGTTTGGATGCTGCTGAGGCTGCTGCGGTTGCTGCAATTTTTGGTGCTGACTGGTCTGCTGCCCTTGAAATGGGCTCCTCCCAAAGGATGACTTGTCTCTCTTATTCCGGGGCTTTCTTCCAGGTGTCGCGCAGCAACTGACGCCTCCATATCTATAACCCGGTTATGAAGTCCAGTAACCTGCTTAGCTAGCCCACCAACTGTCTTCACCAGATCCTCATTTCTTAACAGTAAGGCCGACACCATCTTCGTAACTTTGCTAAGCTCCGACTCCTCTCCTGGTTGAGCTGGCCATTCTGTAGCTATGCTGGACCTCGCTTGTGGTAGCCCCAGCCCCCTTTCCTCTCCTCCAATAGCTCCTTGCTGTTCCTCCATAATTTTGCTGCAATCAGCTAATGTTCCCAGCTGATCTAGTTGGCTGCAAAAGCTTAGTGAGTGGTCTTTATGTTGCTGCTGGTCTTGACTTTGGTTAGGTATTTCCGGAGTGGAATCTAGACCCCTATTTGACAGCGACCTGCGTAACTGCCTGTCAATGTGCGCGTCTAGTGCTGTGAGGGCGTTGCTTCTGAGCACTCTTGGCGGCAACGGCAGCGGGCCTATCGATCTTCTGCCCCTACGTCCCATCAACCAAATATTTTCCTCTCTGCTTGCTATTTTTATAAATTTTTTATTTTTTTTTATTTTTTTATTTTTTTACTTGACTATCCCCAAAACAAACAAAAAATCCAAACAACTAAAGAAAATATATCAAAAATATACGGGAAATAACTTAATCAAAAAAAATTCAAGAATAAAAATATAATAAAAGGAAAATAAATGTAAGCATATATTCTCACCAAATATATTTATTTAGTGAGCAAAAATGAGGAAAAAAATCGAATCAAAAATTCTCCAGAAAACCAATAAATTTTATCAATAAATGTTTCGATCTTCTTTTGCTTTTATTTTTATTTTAATGTAATAAGTGTGCTGGAATGTGGAAGGTATCGGTCACGGCCGGTCTTTCCGAGTCCTGCCTCTCCCAATAAATCCCTCCATTTAACTGGTTTCAGTCCATTTTTATTTTTTTTTTGTTTGTTTTAAATTGTATATTATTTGTCCTCCCCCATCCCCCTGTCATTGAACAGCACTAGGATACCGCCTCAGTTGAACCCCGTCAAATATTTCTAAACGTGGCAAGCCCCTTTCTTGCTACTCCTTTTTTTTTTTAAATTTGTTTTATATGCAGATTTTCTGCAGATTTGCTACTTTTTGTAAGCCTCGCAAAAGGCAATTAGGCGTATAACAAACAAATTAAATCTCTACCCCCATTAAAATTTGCGTTGACCCATTGTACTTTTTTTTTTTTTTTTTGCTATGAAGTCATTTCTGTACAAGATGGCCAAACGCCCCATGTGAACCCTATTGTTCCTACCTCATCAATACCGTGGGCAGTACATACCCGGAAAGTACTTTGTAGGAGTAACCAACCAAATAATTTTTATTTTTAATTTCTATCAAAATTACGTTAATTTAAAAGAAAAAGGAGAAAATGCTCAAACAAAAAAAAATATAAGTTATAACCTGTTTCCGTCCTTGCACAAATTCGTTGGGCGCCAATTGTTGTGTTTGTCCCTTGGAGCAGGATTGCGCTCCAGATCGACACGCTGGCAGCCCGGCTTGGCTCGCCGTATGCGGGGTGGTCCTTTCGGATGCCATCCTCTCCCAAACACAAGCAATACATTTTGTATGTAATTTCGTGCCTACAGTCAATAGAAATAAAAAGTTAGTCCAATAAAGCTGTCCGATCCGCCCACAAACTTTTGTCCACATACATATTACTTTCATACACACCCATACATTCAGAAAACCCCCCAGAATCATACGCAACCCCCAGATACTTTCGCTCGCACCCATGCATTCCAAATATCACACGCACACTCACAGTCACGCTTAAGGTTCCCCGCTCAATCGCACATTCTCACTCACACACTCACATGTATGTACTCTCCAGTTTGATCTTACGATCGGCGGGCTGGCCCTTCCCACCCCTTTCCATGCGTCTGCGTGGCCTGTGGACCAACGGTGGCCATGAGAGTTGATCCCCTAGTCTTAGTCGTCCGTCAAGTCATTCCCAGTTTGTGTCAGGATTCTCATGGCTTCCATGCCATGACCGATACCCCCTTTCCCAGCTCATAAAAAAAACTTTAGCACTTCATTATTTCCTTATAATTATACAATGTTTATTTCCATTTGCCTCCATTGGTAGTTATTTATACATATATATAAACAAAAAAAATAAAAGATATAAAAAGACACTTCATAGAAAAAAAAAACGAAAGAAAAGCTAACTATTTATAAATAATAAAGAAATAAAAAGAAAGGATATACGATAAATGAAATATGAACTAAAAAAAACTATGATAAATATATATATATATAAAATTGTGAATCGAGCGAACTTAGCTGCCTATGCTCATATATAAAAAGAATTTAAATGCAAATAATTCGAAGTTAAAAAAAAAACAACAAAAGGAATCAGCTAAGTTCAGCCGCTGACTATCTCGTCTGAGCGCCTATTAATCGTTCTAGGCATTACCGCTGGTTTTATTTTTTTTTTTTTTGGTTTGCTATGGCAGAATGTTTGGCATACAGACTTACCCCGGATTTTGATGTTGGCGCCAGCATCTCAAGCCGATGATTTTTGCTGTAAAATAGAAAGATAACACACGCAAAACAAAATAAAACCACCGACACTACCGAACGCGAATGGCTATTCACAAACAACAACAAACTTTGACTGTGGCTGCTCTGTCGTGTCTATCGGACCAATTGGGACCACCCCCCACTTTATTCCCCTCTGCCGCTGTCGCCAAGGTAGTCCAATTGCTCCGCCTCAGATTTTTGGTGGTCTTCTTTTATTCCTCGCGTTCGTCCGAACTGCCGCTGAGGTAGTGCAGTCGCCTTTCCTGATGCGCCTGGTTCTAGTCGGCTCTCTGCGCTAAGCGTTTGAGACAAGCGCAGCTTGTCGCGCAGGGTCGTTGACCTGTCAGCCAAATTCGCCGCGCACTTGCTGCTAGTCGGATGTCTGGTCTGCTCGTCTTGTACAGCTGACTTCGTCTGGGTTGGATTTGACTGGGTGATGCGGGAGGAGGGGGTTTTCTTCTTTGCGAATATTTTTCTTCGATGCCAGAACCGTTAGAAAGAGCCCTTTTTAAAGTTTAATTGTTTCTTTTGTTTGTTACACATATTTATTTTTAAGCAATTATTTATATCATTGCCAGTTTAATTATTTCTTTTGTTTGTTACACATATTTATTTTTAGCAATTATTTATAGTAGTAGTAGTAATTTTATTTGGGCTTATTATAGGCATGGCAATTTGCCGTTAGCCTAAAGCCGTTTTGATGTTCGGTAGTTACATTTTTTGTTATGTTTTTTTTTTCACTTAATATTAGTGTTTATACATATATTATTATAATAACATTGAATTAATTTACAAATTAAGTCTAAAAGGCAACATAAAAATAGACAAATTATAGCAGACTTTACACATAACTTTTACATTTAGAACGATTCTTGCATAATTAGAGACCTATATTTTAAAGCGTGTATTATATATGAAGCTAAATCCATCCAGTTTCTTCCATTAAGAATCGAGTGGCATTCCTCCTCCGTCAGCCTTGGTTCTCCCAGGTAAGCCATTCTCAGCTCTTGTAGTACTGGGCATCTGCCCAGAAAGTGCTGTGTGTCCTCACGTTCTCTCATGTTACACAATGTGCAAAGACTATTTTCGCTTTGATGATGAGGTCTGTAGTTGAGCTGAAGCATTTCCACTCGAGCCTTAAAGATGTGCGAGATCTTACATGTTCCAATAGCATCTTGAAAGTAGTTATGCTCACCCATATTGTAACATAACTTTGAGTAGGAGTTTCTCGTGACACTCTGTCTTGCTTCCGTCTCCCATCTTTGCCGCATTGTAGCTTCTATACTTTGTATTAGCATTTCCTGTTGTGTTTCCCACTGTTTGGGGTTTTCCAGTGTTAACTCTGTCCCGAACTCCCGTGTCAAACTTATCCACTGTTGAAAGCATTGTGATTCAGTCGCAAGCAGGTGTTTTGCAATTATTTTTGGATATCGTTGAACGGGCATATCGAATATTTTTTTAATATAATTGAAATGGAGTTGCAGCGTATATGTGAATAAAGGTGGCAAGCCAGTTTCTAGATGAATCGCATAACTAGGTGTGTTTTGTGGGAGTTGAAAGATCCTTTTAATAAAAAACATAAGACTTCGTTCAACGTCTTCGTATTGATAACATCCCCATACCTGTGATGAGTAGCACGTTATCGCCTTTGCTGTCGCCTGGTACATCTTGTATTTGGTGCTTGGATTGACATTTTTCCGTTTTAGGAGAGTGTTCCAAGTGCTTCCTATTGCTGCTCGGTGTCTTTTAACTTCAGTTCAGCGTGTTTATTGAACTGCATATTACCCGTGAGAGTCACCCCTAGGTATTTGAAGGATTTCACAATTTCCAGCGGTGATCCATCTAGTGTCCATGATTCGTTGCTTGCTTGTCTTCCTCGGCTATCACGTACCACCAGTACCTTAGACTTTTCGATGTTTATCTTTAGGTTCCAAGTGTTGCAATACTCCTGCGTAGCGTTTATCATGTTTTGCAACTGCGAAAGGCTTTCTGCTAGCATGACCATGTCATCAGCGTACATAAGGACTTTAAAAGTGTATCCACCCATTTTGACTCCTCCTGGAAGATTTTCCGCAATGTCATCTACAAATAGCGCAAAGAGCAGAGGGCTGAGTAGGCATCCCTGTTTCACACCTTGATTCGTCGCGAATTCATCCGATAGTGTATGTCCATCCCATACCGTTGTCGTGTTGCCGCTGTACAGGCTTCGCAGGATTGCATTCATTTTTGCAGATACCCCCTTGTTTCCCAACTTATAGAGCAGTTGTTCTCTATTAATTGTATCGAACGCTGCTCGAAAATCAATAAAAAACATGTACATCTTTTTTTTTCTTTGACGGTACTCTTTTGCTAGCGAGGTCAATACGAAAATGCTATCCACTGTCGAGTAGCCTTCTCTAAAGCCCATTTGATTTTCGCTTAGAAATTGATTATTTATATCAGTGCCATTTCACTTTCAATAGCGATCGAAATTTAATTTCATTTAATTTGTCGACAATTTTTTTTGTTCCCGCCGACAACCTCTCATTTTAAATTTCCCATCCACACTAACTTAGCCCTTCAAATTTTTGCTGCTGTGCAAGACTGGGGATTCGGCTTCGGCTATTTTTTTTATTTTTTGTCGCCATCAGGCGATGTTCAGATACAATCGGCCTCATCTGAATATGACGACAACAGTTGTTTTGTCTCCCGTCGGTAAAGCCCAATGGTCCGCAAAACCAAGCTCTTATCGCGAACGTGATCCAGCTTAACGATTATGACCGGGTCTACTGGCGCTGTCTCACCCGAAAAATATCCTTCACCCAAGGGGGCGGTGCGATCTTCAGTAAGAAGCAGAGGGTTTTGAAGACTGCCCTTAAGTCCTCACCGTCGTTAAAGGGGATGCCATGCATCCGAAGATCAGCAGCAAAACTCTCGCTGGCCTGAGCAGCAAGCCCAGCTTCGAATTTGGCCTCCAGAGCATCCATCAGCTGCTTCAAGCCTTGAGCATATCCCGCGTTGTTTTCGTTTTCCAGCTTCAGAATACGTTGTGCCAGCTGGTGGAGCTCTGCTGCCATGCCGTTCATTCGGTCTTGAAGCACCTGGAAAATACGCTGCTCAGTCGCAAGCATGTTTGACTTGATCAGCTCCGGCTGTGCCTCAAATTTTTGGTCAATGAGTCCGAGGAGCTCCGTGGCAGAAGCGTCGGAGGAGCGACCAGACACCAGGTCAAGTGCGGTTTTTTCTCGCTGACGCTTTGTTGGAGAAGCCATTGTTGCTGTTTTCTAGTTGAAGTTGTGTGTATGTTGTTGTAACTTTTAGATGTTTGGTGATTTCTGGCTATTGTTTTGTTTTTGTTTTGCCTTGTGTTGTGTAGTCTTTTTAAATGAACTTTTGCACAAGCACACAGCGTTTGGCTCAGAAGACTACTTGCTGGCTATTTTATGAGCGTTTATATTGTAGTTTTTAATGAAGATATATTTAATTAATTTGATTTGAACAAATTTTTAATACATTTACTGAAGCTCAAAAAAATTGCGCGTTCACCTTCGATAACGATAACCTGGGCAATCAAAGCTTGTGAAAGCTTTGCGATGCAGGCTTCGGAGGTCCGTTGTGATTGCAGCTTCCCGACATTCAGCTTGCGACGTGTGCTAGTGCGAGTGGCACAGGCCACACTGATCCGCGCGCGTACCTATGCTGCAACAAGATAGTAATCCGAGTCTATATTTGCTCCTCGAATCGCACGTACGTCTAACACACTTAATGAATGCCTTCCCTCGATCACAACGTTATCAATCTGGTTTCGCGTTAATTGATCAGGGGACTTCCAGGTTACCTTATGAATATCGCGATTTTCAAATCTGGTTCCACTAATGACCATGTTCCTGCCCGCAGCGAAATTAATAATCCACTCCATTGCTGAAGGTTGTGTCATAAAAAAACTCCTCTACCGACTTTTACGTTAAAATCGCCTAGCACGATCTTAATATCGTAATCGGGGCAGCGCTTATAAAGGATTTCAAGTCGCTCATAAAAGTCGTCTTTAACCGAGACATCCTTGTCTTCCTTAGGGGTGTGTGCAGTGAACAGATAAGACTAATATTAAAGTACTTAGTCTGAGTAGTAGTCTGATCGCATATCCTGAAGAGCGGTGATATCAGCTGAATATTTTTCCATGACACCACCATCTGTATAAATTAAATCCTTTGATGAACAAAACAAAGAAAAAAAACATATTTTCCTGAGACCAAAGTCTTTTATTTGAGGTCAAAATTAGAATTAAATTAAATGACAATATTTTTAGCTTAATAAACCCTCAACTTGCCAACCGACACGTTTTGGAACGGTTTCTTCAGGTTGGACGATCCAGGTAACGGTTTGTAATCTACGGAGGTTTCAGAAACATAGGTTTGTCCGTTGACTATTAATGTAAAGTTGCTGAATCTTATGATGAAGGTTCCGTTTTGGGTTTTCGACTCCTCGTCTATTTTTATGGTGCCGTTAAATTGCCGTTAAGTAGGATAATGCCGGGTTGAATATTTTCGATGTTGGGAATGTGCTGGTTATTGATTCGTATGCAGGTAGTTGGCTTACCTCGAAGTAGGTTTGGGAGGCAAGTTGAGTCGGAGATATCTAAGATATTACTATTTGTACATATTTTTATTTCGTTGTAAATTTTACATGTTGATTTCAATAACAATAGTTTGTTTTTACATCTAATAAAATTTTAGTTTTCGATTATATAAATGAAATTTCCCCTTTTGATTGGTTTTATTAGCATCTCGTCACAAAGTTCTTTTTCAGTAATCGGAATCTTGATAATGTAAATTAGTGACGAGCCACTACTTACAATGCTTACATCGGCTATTTGCATTGCTTCTTCTAGATAAACGTATGGAATCTGATCAGTTTCTTTTATCTCTTTTACTTTATTGATTTCCTGTTCACTTAATATGTGGGAATTGCTAATGTCAGCTTTTGCCCATTATATGGCATAATTAAGATTGAGAATCTCGTCTCTTAGAATTTGAATTTGATACACTAAAAACATTCCTATTTCTCTTTGAGCGCTGCCTATTTTTTCCATAATAAGTATATTAATGATAACTTGGTTATTATTATTTTACAAGGCATTATTCATTTTTATACTCTGTACCGAAGGTACACAGAGTATATTGGGTTTGTGCAAATGTATGTAACAGCCAGAAGGAAGCATCTCCGACCCCATAAAGTATATATATTCTTGATCAGCATCAACAGCCGAGTCGATATAGCCATGTCCGTCTGTCCGTCTGTCTGTCCGTCTGTCCGTATGAACGAAGAGATCTCAGAGATGGTAAGAGATAGAGGTTTGAAGTGTATGGAACATATATTTCTTATACTTGCAGGCAGATCAAGTTTAGTTTTGATTTTTGCCACGCCCCCTGCCTCCCCGCAAATTTAAAAAAACGAAATAACTCCCACAATTTTCAAGATAGATAGTTCGAACATTCTAGACATATATTCTACTACTTATTTTGAATCGACCCGCCATACATCATTTTTCGATCAGATGAACGATATTAGAGCTATATGTAAAAGAAAATAAAAACCAACGCCAACAACAACACCGTTGCCATTGGTAGAACTTACGAGAAAGAGAGAGCGAGAAGGCAATAGCTAACTGGTAATTTCCCAATTGGACCTTGCTATGAGTGGAGCGATATAATTGAGATGGCCTGCGGTCAGAAATCACGCGTGATTCCCGCGTGACTAATATAGATACGTTTTTGTTAATAGGAAATTATATACAAATTTTATAATTTTACGGGTTTGTACTAGGTACTAGCCCCCATACATCGTTTTTCAACCAGATGAACGATGGTTGAAAGAGTTGCCACCCTCAGATTTTGAAAAAACCTCACACTTTAAAGTTATTAGTTTCGTACAAACAGGTACAGAGTATATTACAGTCGGGCTTGACCGACTTTCTTACTTGTTATACACTTGAAACCGTCTGTCCGTCCGTCTGTCTATTTCTACGCGAACTAGTCCCTCAGTTTTAAAGCTATCGAGCATACATTTTCGTCCTTTTACTGCACTCAACTAATATGTCGAAACCGGCCAAATCGGATGACTATATCATATAGCTGCCATAGGAACGATCGGTCTAAGAACTAGCGAGAAAAACTTTTTTGTTTTCCATCATAGCGTCACTAATCTTGGTATATGTTAGTTTTATATGCTTTCACACAATAAAGGAAAAATTTATAAAAATCGGATGACTATATTATATAGCTCCCATTGAAACGGTCGGTCAAAAAACTACTTTTAGTGAGAAAAACTTGTTTTCTATCGTAGCGTCCCCAATTTTGGTATATATTAGTTTTATATGCTCTCACATCATTTTAAAAATATCCTAGCGCCATTTAAATCGCTCCCAAAAATTAAACATTATTATTATACACTTGAAAAGTGTATATTAATTTTGCCCAGAAGTTTGTAACGCATAGAAATATTCATTTCCGACCCCATAAACTATATATATTCTTGATCAGGACGACGAGCTGAGTTTATTTCCGCTTGTCCGTCCGTCCGTCTGTCCGTCTGTCTGTCCGTCTGTCCGTCTGTCTGTCTGTTTCTACGCAAACTAGTCCCTCAGTTTTAAAGCTATCGAGCTGAAACTTTGCACAGAATCTTCTTTTTACTGCACGCAACTAATATGTCGGAACCGGCCGTATCGGATGACTATATCATATAGCTGTCATAGGAACGATCGGTCGAAAAATAAGTCTTTGTGAGAAAAACTTTTTTGATTTCCATCGTAGCGTCACCAATCGTAGTATATATTAGTTTTATATGTTTCCCCACAATTCGGAAAAAATTGATCAAAATCGGATGACTATAGCATATAGCTGCCATATAAACGGACGGTCAAAAAACTACTTCTAGTGAGAAAAACTTTTTTGTTTTCCATCGTAGCGTCTCCAATCTTGATATATATTAGTTTTATATGCTTTGACACAATTCGGAAAAAATTTATCAAAATCGGATGACTATAGCATATAGCTGCCATATAAACGGTCGGTCAAAAAAATACTTCTAGTGAGAAAAACTTTTTTGTTTTCTATCGTAGCGTCTCCAATCTTGGTATATATTTTTTATATTCTTTCACATAATTTCGGAAAAATTTATCAAAATCGGAGGACTATAGCATATAGCTGCCATTGGACCGATCGGACGGAAAATGTGTTTTACTAAGAAAAGTTTTTTTTTATGGTATCAAATTTTTATTATCAATGTTTTACAAATTTTAAATATCTGATATCTATATCCTATATATATTTTACCGGTTAAATCAGTTGGAGAAATCTTTTTCAAGTGTATTAGAACTTCGGCACAGTCGAAGTTAGCTTTGCCTTCTCGTTTTTAATATAAAGTGGTTTTAAATTGAATAAACCTGTGTAAAATTTCCGAGTGTGTCTGTGTTGTGGCTGGTGATTATTTATTAGCTCGCTAAACAATTAACAAACAAAACAAAACTTTAAAAGTGAAGCTCTGTGCTCTATATACCCCGTTTATATGTGGCGAAATACGCGGTAACTTACCGCGTATTTGTCAATATAAACACTTATACGCGAATAAATGTTATCGTGATAAGTTACCCTGAAAATTGTTGTCTACCAGGATAAAGTAATATGCGTCGATCTGGCAACACAATTTTTTATAATTTCCATCATGCGCAAATGCCTCCTTTCCATGCAACGACGCACAAAGTTTGATGCCCGCTCCTGGCTTTGCCTCATGCAAATAATTAATTTTTCCTCACTCATTTGACAATTTTAAATGTTTGACATATTTAATTAATCCTACCCATGTGGCAACTCCCTCGCACTGAGTTGCTTTGAGCTACACGTATAAACAGTGGTAAGTTTTTTACCACGGTAATATAAATACGCGTACTGTGCGTATAAACGGGGTAATAGGCACAGAAACAACAACAAATCCACGCAGCAAAATCACACACACTAGAACACTCATAAAACAAATCGAACTACATAACTCACTTAACGAAAGTCACTCAAATGGCTTCAGAACCAAAACGTCAACGCGAGCACACTGGCATGGAGGCTAAAGGTGCTCGCATGATGCAGATGCAACACATCACGGACAGTATACGTGAGTTTGATGTGCGTATTCTGCATGAGTTTCAGGAGAAACTTAGTCATGTGACTGGCGAGATGCAGAAGCTCACCCAGCGGGTACAGCAGCTGGAGGCAGAGGCTAATGAGGTTCTCCAGCTTAAGGACCGTTTCGCTCCACTTGAAGCTGAAGTGGGTGAAGTGCAGGCACTTCGTGGGCGTGTCGGTGAGCTAGAGGCCAGGGTTGCGGCGCTGTCCTATACAAACGTGGCATGTGATCTGCGAATCAATGGTGTTCCGTTTGGCGAAGATGAGAACCTCTCAACGGTTTTCAACTCACTCTGCGTAGCCCTCAACCTTTCACCACCACCGAGGGTTAAGGACATTTTCCGGGTCAGGCAGCAGCAAAATATTAACACAATTGCCGTTTCAACAATCATTGTCAAATTAGAGCACTTGCGCGATAAGGCTGCATTAATGCGGGCGGCCGGTGCAATCAGAAAACAAAACAAACAGCCACTGACACTTGCGCTCTTGGGTCTTGACTCATCGGCACCTTTCAATATAAATGAGCAGCTGTGCAGAGAATCATACGCTGTCTTTGAAGAGGCCATGCGCTTAAAAAAGCATAAGCGTCTCTCTTCTGTATTTACGAGGCGTGGAGTAGTGCACATCATAAAAAGATTGGGAGGAGAAGTTTTGTGCATAGTCACCATACAAAAACTATTTGAGTATAGCGAAGAGGGAACAGCAGAGCAGCTTGAACAGCTGAAAAGTCAGATAGAAATATTCTCTTTCGTTAGTATAAGCTGTTTATCAATGAGGAATATAATTAAATTATATATAACTAGTTTTTTAATCGAATTATTTTTTGTGTCTAAGCTTAGATTAGTATTTTTGTTGGTTTGCTTTAAGTTGCGCTACACTAACACTAAACACTAAACTGCATAACAATATAAATAGGTCCACATCGAACAGTGCTACAATGATTAGGGTTCTAAGTAAACAAAAAAATGGGCTAAATATTTGTCACTTAAATGTACAAAGCCTTGCAGGCAAAATTGACGAGTTTAGGTATTTGTTTGTGAAGTCCAATGTAGATGTAATCTGTGAATCTGAAACGTGGTTTACTCCCCAATTAAGTGATGTCCTTTTTTATACACTTGAAAAGTGTATATTAATTTTGCCCAGAAGTTTGTAACGCATAGAAATATTCATTTCCGACCCCTTCTTGATCAGGACGACGAGCCGAGTTCAATTCCGTCTGTCCGTCCGTCCGTCTGTCCGTCTGTCTGTTTCTACGCGAACTAGTCTCTCAGTTTTAAAGCTATCGAGCTGAAATTTTGCACAGAGTCTTCTTTTTACTGCACGCAACTAATATGTCGGAACCGGCCGGATCGGATGACTATATCATATAGCTGCCATAGGAACGATCGGTCTAAGAACAAGTTCTAGTTAAAAAAACTTTTTTGTTTTCCATCGTAGCGTCACTAATCTTGGTACATGTTAGTTTTATATGATTTCACATAATTCTGGAAAAATGCATCAAAATCGGATCACTATAGCATATAGCTGCCATAGGAACGATCGGTCGAAAAATAAGTCTTTGTGAGAAAAACTTTTTTGATTTCCATCGTAGCGTCTCCAATCGTAGTATATATTTGTTTTATATGTTTCTACACAATTCCGAAAAAGTTTATCAAAATCGGTTGACTATAGCATATAGCTGCCATATAAACGGACGGTCAAAAAACTACTTCTAGTGAGAAAAACTTTTTTGTTTTTAATCGTAGCGTCCTCAATCTTGGTATATATTAGTTTTATATGCTTTCACATAATTTTGAAAAAATTGATCAAAATCGGATGACTATAGCATATAGCTGCCATAGGACCGATCGGTCGGAAAATGTGTTTTACTAAGAAAAGTTTTTTTTTATGGTATCAAATTTTTATTATCAATGTTTTACAAATTTTAAATATCTGATATCTATATCCTATATATATTTTACCGGTTAAATCAGTTGGAGAAATCTTTTTCAAGTGTATTAGAACTTCGGCACAGTCGAAGTTAGCTTTGCCTTCTCGTTTTTAATATAAAGTGGTTTTAAATTGAATAAACCTGTGTAAAATTTCCGAGTGTGTCTGTGTTGTGGCTGGTGATTATTTATTAGCTCGCTAAACAATTAACAAACAAAACAAAACTTTAAAAGTGAAGCTCTGTGCTCTATATACCCCGTTTATATGTGGCGAAATACGCGGTAACTTACCGCGTATTTGTCAATATAAACACTTATACGCGAATAAATGTTATCGTGATAAGTTACCCTGAAAATTTTTGTCTACCAGGATAAAGTAATATGCGTCGATCTGGCAACACAATTTTTTATAATTTCCATCATGCGCAAATGCCTCCTTTCCATGCAACGACGCACAAAGTTTGATGCCCGCTCCTGGCTTTGCCTCATGCAAATAATTAATTTTTCCTCACTCATTTGACAATTTTAAATGTTTGACATATTTAATTAATCCTACCCATGTGGCAACTCCCTCGCACTGAGTTGCTTTGAGCTACACGTATAAACAGTGGTAAGTTTTTTACCACGGTAATATAAATACGCGTACTGTGCGTATAAACGGGGTAATAGGCACAGAAACAACAACAAATCCACGCAGCAAAATCACACACACTAGAACACTCATAAAACAAATCGAACTACATAACTCACTTAACGAAAGTCACTCAAATGGCTTCAGAACCAAAACGTCAACGCGAGCACACTGGCATGGAGGCTAAAGGTGCTCGCATGATGCAGATGCAACACATCACGGACAGTATACGTGAGTTTGATGTGCGTATTCTGCATGAGTTTCAGGAGAAACTTAGTCATGTGACTGGCGAGATGCAGAAGCTCACCCAGCGGGTACAGCAGCTGGAGGCAGAGGCTAATGAGGTTCTCCAGCTTAAGGACCGTTTCGCTCCACTTGAAGCTGAGGTGGGTGAAGTGCAGGCACTTCGTGGGCGTGTCGGTGAGCTAGAGGCCAGGGTTGCGGCGCTGTCCTATACAAACGTGGCATGTGATCTGCGAATCAATGGTGTTCCGTTTGGCGAAGATGAGAACCTCTCAACGGTTTTCAACTCACTCTGCGTAGCCCTCAACCTTTCACCACCACCGAGGGTTAAGGACATTTTCCGGGTCAGGCAGCAGCAAAATATTAACACAATTGCCGTTTCAACAATCATTGTCAAATTAGAGCACTTGCGCGATAAGGCTGCATTAATGCGGGCGGCCGGTGCAATCAGAAAACAAAACAAACAGCCACTGACACTTGCGCTCTTGGGTCTTGACTCATCGGCACCTTTCAATATAAATGAGCAGCTGTGCAGAGAATCATACGCTGTCTTTGAAGAGGCCATGCGCTTAAAAAAGCATAAGCGTCTCTCTTCTGTATTTACGAGGCGTGGAGTAGTGCACATCATAAAAAGATTGGGAGGAGAAGTTTTGTGCATAGTCACCATACAAAAACTATTTGAGTATAGCGAAGAGGGAACAGCAGAGCAGCTTGAACAGCTGAAGAGTCAGATAGAAATATTCTCTTTCGTTAGTATAAGCTGTTTATCAATGAGGAATATAATTAAATTATATATAACTAGTTTTTTAATCGAATTATTTTTTGTGTCTAAGCTTAGATTAGTATTTTTGTTGGTTTGCTTTAAGTTGCGCTACACTAACACTAAACACTAAACTGCATAACAATATAAATAGGTCCACATCGAACAGTGCTACAATGATTAGGGTTCTAAGTAAACAAAAAAATGGGCTAAATATTTGTCACTTAAATGTACAAAGCCTTGCAGGCAAAATTGACGAGTTTAGGTATTTGTTTGTGAAGTCCAATGTAGATGTAATCTGTGTGTCTGAAACGTGGTTTACTCCCCAATTAAATGATGTCCTTTTCTATACACTTGAAAAGTGTATATTAATTTTGCCCAGAAGTTTGTAACGCATAGAAATATTCATTTCCGACCCCATAAACTATATATATTCTTGATCAGGACGACGAGCCGAGTTCAATTCCGTCTGTCCGTCCGTCCGTCTGTCCGTCTGTCCGTCTGTCTGTTTCTACGCGAACTAGTCTCTCAGTTTTAAAGCTATCGAGCTGAAATTTTGCACAGAGTCTTCTTTTTACTGCACGCAACTAATATGTCGGAACCGGCCGGATCGGATGACTATATCATATAGCTGCCATAGGAACGATCGGTCTAAGAACAAGTTCTAGTTAAAAAAACTTTTTTGTTTTCCATCGTAGCGTCACTAATCTTGGTACATGTTAGTTTTATATGATTTCACATAATTCTGGAAAAATGCATCAAAATCGGATCACTATAGCATATAGCTGCCATAGGAACGATCGGTCGAAAAATAAGTCTTTGTGAGAAAAACTTGTTTGATTTCCATCGTAGCGTCTCCAATCGTAGTATATATTTGTTTTATATGTTTCCACATAATTCTGAAAAAATTTATCAAAATCGGTTGACTATAGCATATAGCTGCCATATAAACGGACGGTCAAAAAACTACTTCTAGTGAGAAAAACTTTTTTGTTTTTAATCGTAGCGTCCTCAATCTTGGTATATATTAGTTTTATATGCTTTCACATAATTTTGAAAAAATTGATCAAAATCGGATGACTATAGCATATAGCTGCCATAGGACCGATCGGTCGGAAAATGTGTTTTACTAAGAAAAGTTTTTTTTATGGTATCAAATTGTTATTATCAATGATTTAATAATTTTAAATATCTGATATCTATATCCTATATTTATTTTACCGGTTAAATCAGTTGGAGAAAAGTTTTTCAAGTGTATTAAAACTTCGGCACAGTCGAAGTTAGCTTTGCCTTCTCGTTTATGAGATGGATTTGACATATACCGATCTGTCAGAGAAAGCCATGCTGGAGGAGTTGCAATTTTTATTAATAAAAAACTTAAAGCCAAAGTTGTATGCAATCAGCCTTCGGGAAGTGCAATTGAATACTTGTTTTTGCAAGTTGCAAGTAGGAAAAGTGCAATAAGCATGCTCAAGGCTGCCTCTATCGGCCACACCGCTTTATTGACTTCTCGGATGTAATTGACATAATCTCTTTACTATCTTTAGACTTTACCGATATTGTGATAACAGGCGACCTAAATAGTAATATGCTACGTGAACGGCATTTATCTTCTGAAATGGAATCTTTGGGATTATGTTTAGTCAACTCAACCGCTCCTACGCATTTCTCTGGCACGACTGATACACTACTTGACGTTTTTTCGTTGGTAATAGAGATAAAGTTCTCCCTTATGACCAGGTCTTACTATCTGCTTTCTCCAAACACGACTTGATCTTTTTAACATATGACTTTAATCCTTCTTGTAGTGACACAACCATTTGGTATAGAGACTTTAAACATATTGACTACAAACTACTACATGACAACCTAAATCTATGTGATTGGAACACAATTTATTCATTCACAGACGTTAACTCACAGATAGATGAACTCAGCCATTATATTAATATCCCTTCAGTTCCGCTCAGGCCTGAATCAGACCTGAATTCAGCCCTGAAATGGAAGGGCTGGTCATGAATTCATGGCAGCTTTTATATAAGTTTCAGGCATGAATTTAACACAGGCATGGCCTAGGACTTCATGACGTTCGCTTCTTTTAGCCATGAGAAACATGGGTGAACTCGTGGGTGAGTTTCATGAATGATTTCACTGGTGATTTAAGGTCGATTTCATGAGTGATTTCTGGGGTGATTTTAGATAGAGTTCATGAGTAATTTCATGGCTGCACAAAAAAACGAGAGCGTAAGTTAAAGTCGGCCCTGCTCGACTTCGATATACCCGCTACTCAGGATATAAACATGTCCTAATTGTGGGAGAAATGAGTTTCTTTCCAATTTGTGGGGGAGGCAATTCTACTATAGCTCATCTGATCAGGAAATGATGTATGTCTGATCGATAGGTAATAACTATTAAAATATATGTCTAGAAGGTTCAAACAATCTATTTTCAAAATTGTGGGAGATATGAGGTTTTTTTCAAATTGCGGGGGCGGGAGGGGGCGTGGCAAAAATTTGAAACAAACTTGATCTGCCTGCAAACAATACAAGTCTACACTGAAAATTTGATAGCTCTAGCTCTTATAGTCTCTGAGATCTAGGTGTTCATACGGAGAGACGGACATGTCTATATCGACTCGGCTATTGGTGCTGATCAAGAATATATATACTTTATGGGGTCGGAAATGCTTCCTTCTGCCTGTTACATACATTTGCATGAACTTAGTATACCCTTTTTACTCTACGAGTCACGGGTATAAAAATGTGTACTGGTGGAGAGTGGAGAGGGGGGAGGGGGGAGGGGTAAAGTTCTAACTCCACCCTCCACGTGTCTCCCCGCCTCCCCCACACTCAGACTTTTTTATCTAAGTAATATTAATACTTATGGTCAACCAACAATATTTTTTAACACAGATTACCTTGTCTGGGGATCGAACTCGGGACTTAGCGCAAATCGAATGACGTCTCAACGCAGTTAGCCACTTATAGTTAGCTACTTATATGAGCAACATTGTTTGTCTCTTTCCTTCTTATGCACACATTACGCACACTTTTGCATTCGTTTTGCTTCGTTGTTGTTTTTTTCGGCCAACGTTGCCGTGAGAGAGTCAGCGTGCAGCATTCTCTCTCGGTCTTTTTATACCCGTTACTCGTAGAGTAAAAAGGGTATACTAAGTTCGTGCAAATGTATGTAACAGGCAGAAGGAAGCATCTCCGACCCCATAAAGTATATATATTCTTGATCAGCATCAATAGCCGAGTCGATATAGACATGTCCGTCTGTCCGTCTGTCCGTCTGTCTGTCTGTCCGTCTGTCTGTCTGTATGAACACCTAGATCTCAGGAACTATAAGAGCTAGAGCTACCATTTTTTCAGTGTAGACTAGTATCTTCTGCACGCAGATCAAGTTTGTTTCAAATTTTTGCCTCGCCCCCTCCCGCCCCCGCAATATGAAAAAAACTCATATCTCCCACAATTTTGAAAATTGATTGTTCGAACCTTATATATTTTAATCATCATTACCTATCGATCCGCCATACATCATTTTTCGAACAGATGAAGGATTGAAGAGTTACCGCCCCCGCAATATGAAAAATTCCTCATATCTCCCACAATTTGGGCAACCTTACCCTGAGTAACGGGTATATCGAAGTCGAGTAGGGCCGACTTCAACTTACGCTCTCGTTTTGTTATGTTTGGTCACAAAAATTACAATAATTATTTTATTAATAATATATTATCATTATTTGAATAAATAATTACTTATATAATTAATTATTTATATATATTCAAATTTTTATAATATATTCTGATTTTTCGCCACAACATTTGAGTTGCGAATATGAGCAGAATATCGGTCATGAATTTGCTCTGAATCATATATAACAAAGTTGAACCTTTAAAATCAAATGTAATTAATGAGCGACACAAGCCATGGTTTTCACGTGATATTGCGAGAAAAATTGCTGATCGTGACAATGCTTATAAAAAGTGGAAGAGATACAAAACTTCTGATTGTTATACACGTTTTAAAGTGATCAGAAGGTTGGTTAATAATATGACATATGCGGCTAAACGTAATCATTACTCCCAAAAATTTACAAGTGCAATGTCTACCAAACAGATATGGAATTAACTTTAGAAATTGGGAATCGGAAAGACAAAATCTGTTAACAATATCACTACTGACGTAACAGAACTTAATAAAAAGTTTTTGCAATCAAACGTACCTGAATTCTCGACTAATCCTTACCGTGATATTATAGTAGATAATAACTGTAACTAGTAGATAATCATGTGATGTCCTCGAATGTGTTCTTAAAATTAAGTCAAATGCTGTAGGGCTAGATGATATGCATCCAAAATTCTTCAATCTCATTTTGCCAAAAATCCTTAATTATGTGACCCATATCTGCAACACCGCATTTACTACTTCAACCTTCCCTGAAAACTGGAAATCAGCTAAAATAATTCCCGTTCCAAAATCAAATTATGAATACAGACCGATATCAATTCTTCCATTTCTGTCGAAAGTCTTTGAAAATCGAATGCCAAATAAACAAATTTTTAAGCCTTAACCAAGTGTTAAGCAATTTGCAATCCGGGTTCCGAAAGCACATCACAGCAATTTTAAAAGTAACAAAGGACATTCGAATGCAAATGGATAACAGCTATGTGATATTTCTCACACTACTTGATTTTAGTAAGGGTTTCGACACAGTACTCCTCGACATTTTATGTACAAAATTAACCAAGTTCTTTAATTTTACTGACACTGCTATTAAACAGATTTCATCGTACCTGAGTGGAAGAAGACAGGCAGTGTATACTCGCGAAGAAACGTCATCGCTATTGCCTCTAAAATGCGGTGTACCTCAAGGCTTAATTCTTGGTCCTATTCAGTTCTCAATGTATATAACGACCTTCCTGTCTCATTGTCAAACAGTAATGTGCATATGTATGCTGATGATGTCCAGCTGTATGTTAGTTGTCCACTAGAAAGTATAAATGAGTGTGTAAATCTGTGTAACAGTGAACTGTCTAAAGTATCCGTCTAATTGAAAATGTATAGTTATTTATAAAAAACCGTTAAGCACTGATCCGTTGCCAAATTTAAAACTAGATGGCACACCAATTGAATATGTAGAACGAGTTGTCAACCTTGGTATCACTTTTAATAAGACTCTATCCTGGAGAGACCATGTTATTAAAGCTACAGGAAAAACTAAAGGGCTAATTAGGCAACTTTCACTGACTCAGCAGTATTTACCAACTGACCTCAGACTCTTAATAGCAAAAACTTTTCTAACGCCCACGCTCTGTTATGGTATCGAGATATTTGGAAATTGCGATATTGGTTCTCAGCGCAAGCTGACAGTCACATACAACAACATAGCCAGATATGTTATCAATATTGGGAGACGGGCCCATATAACAAACTTTGCCACACAAATATACGAACTAAATTTCAAGTCCTGGGCTAATTTAGAAACTTACAGCTCCAACACAAAATCATTTTGACGAAAGAGCCAAGCTACTTATTCGACATATTATGTTTCAGCACCTCGACTAGAACTAGAAACATCAATATCATACGCCATAAGTCGTCAAGTTCAGAACGCCAATACTTCGTACACACTGTTCGATTGTGGAACCAATCACCTGTCCAATTAAAAGAAGTGGGTATCCACTTCTATCAAGTAAATTTTTATTTCGTTTTCTGACTACTAGTTTGTTAAGCAGACTCTGTATCTTACTGAGTTCTTCATGTGCGAACGGAAGTATTGGATCAAATATTTTTTAGTCTTGTCCGTATTGTCAAGTTTATAGTGTCGAGGGTCTGTTGGTATCCCTCAAGGTTTACTAGGTGAATGAGTCTGAACGTTCCATTTTGTACTTTTACTAGTTCGGTGGTCATGGTCACTGTCTCAGAGTTCGAGTAGTCTATTATTTGTACGTCTGCCGCACACGTTGTGCGTATCAGTAGCCTAGAATGAAAATAGTCTATTAGTTTCGTATGAGTCCTTTGTAAACTACTCGTCCTGTCTCTGTCAGTATTGTAGTGTTCCTATCTTCTTTAACAGTCTCTTCTTTAAATCGGGGTGATAGTTTCGTTCCTATTCGATTGTTATTTTTCGCGAATATTTTTTCCCCAGGAACATATGTTTTAATCTGTTGTCTGCGTTTGTTGTGGTATTCTATATCGTTCTGTTGTTTGAGTGCTATCTGTTCTGAGTTCTCCTGTCTTTTTTTTTGTAGTAGTCGTGGATCTTTAGCAACACGTCTACCAAAAAATAAATCAACCTGTTTTCGTTTTGTAGTTGAATGAATGGAATAATTATATTTGCAAACAGATCTGTCGAGAAGCTCCTCGAAAGAAGAGTGCGTTTTCTCTGCTTTTTGACATCTCACAATCTCGCCTAGTGTGGAATGGAATCTTTGTATTTGACCGTTTGCGAGACTATTGTATGGTGGTGCTTGGTAGACTTCGATGTTTAACTGAGACTTTTCGTTATCCATTATTATTGCTTAAGGAATTCCAAAACCAATAAGCATTTCTTTGAATGGTCGTTTTATATCTTGAGTAGCTCTGGATTTTACCACCTTAGCTACAGCGAACTTTGAAAATTGTTCCACTATTGTTATGGTGTTTATCTTCCTATAATCCTGTACTGCTCGGTACCTATTTTCATTTGTAGCGTCCATTTTTTTAGGGACTATCCAAATGGGTGAATTATAGGGGGATCGTGAGGGTCGTATTATGCCGACAGCAAGCATTGTTTGATTTGTTTTTCATCTTCCGGCTTTAATGATTCTGGATAAGGGTAATATTTTGAAAATACTGGATTTTCGTAGCTGGTTCGAATTTCCCCTGTTACTCTCGTCGTGAATGTAAGTTTTTATTTGGTTCGCAAAATAATTTTGCGAATTTTGAGCATAGCTCATTAATCTTTTGTTTTTGGTTCTCGTTTACATGCTCCATTCTAATATCTTTTGTGTTTACTTGTGTCGCTTCTTGTTGCCTTATTCTTATCTTGAGCTTATTTTGAATTGATATATAACCCCGCGTGATTAAAATATCTATCTAAAGTTCCCCCAGTGAGTCATTCCCTATAATCGCGTGGAATGTTGTAAGCTGGGGTAAAATAAAAAACAAGACATTAGTGTCGTTAAGACCTAATGGGTTAGCTATTGTGTGGTGTATAATTTTTACCTTACCCCCAACCGAACTTATCATGAAGAGTTGTTTGTTTTTAATTGGATTTTTTACAAGTTTTTCTTTAATGTAATTTTTATTGGAGCCTGAGTAAATTAATATTTAGACAAATTCTCCGCTTCCGAGTTTGCACTCAATGTATGGTAACGATGAATATTTTATGCTAAAAAATTAAGCTCGACATGATCGACAACAGATTGCTCTTCTTCTGTTTCTAAATAATCGGCTAGAGCTTTGCCGTTTATTTCGTCTTCATTATTCATTGCTGCATAATACTCTTCTTCCTCAGTTGTCATGTGGAAATTTCTTTGCCTTTTGTCTAACTGATCTCCGGAAATATGGGGTGGTGGTCTTTTTCCGACTTGTTCGTTATACGGTCGGTTCATATAATTGACCCTCTTGGTTTGGATACTCTGGTCGACCTCCATTGTCTCTGGTCTGGGCAATGGTTTTGGAGCTATCTGACGTTGAGGTTGTAATGGCATGTAGCCATTCGGACGAAAATTTTGATTTCTTGGGACAAATTGTTATTGCAGTTCGTATTTCTGAATTGTTTGCTGAGGCAAGTGAGTCAGGTGTGGATAAAAATGATGTGTAGTTATGCGTTGCATGTTTCTACGAGGTGGAATGGGAGGGGCCGATGGGGTTATTATTTTTCTTAACATGTCTTGGCTGCTGTTGGCATAATTAGTCGCATAGTTGAAGAGCTTCGAGTAAGTCTGCTGGCACTTTAATACCCAATAGTCTTGGTAAATCAGGGTTTAGCCCTCTAATGAATGTATCAAGAGCTTTGTCCCTATAACTTTTTGAGAATAATTCTAGTGACTCTCTGCTCATTTCCACGCATGAAATTGTATTCAAAATGAATGATAAATGTGAATAAACCTTTTGGTAAAACTCAGAAATTGTCTGGTTTCCCTGTGTCAAAGAAGCCATTTGATACTCAAGTGTGCCTATGTCTCTCTTTTCAGCGTAATAGGCGGTCGAGCATTTGAATATTGCAGAGCTAAATTCTCCTGCTTTTCCTGAAAATTCTCGCAAACATCTTACTACATCTCAAATTTTGTCAAGATTACTTTAATTTTTCAGATTTACGTTAACTTCTTGGTTCACTAGTGGTTGATCATTTTGGATTGTTTGTCTGCTATTTAGCATACCCTGAACTATGACGCTTATTTGAGCCTGTAGTTCTGTCCAGTCATTTGAACTGGTGAGTTTTCTGTTCGTTCGTTCGTTGAGCTATGGTTTCTAATTTGTGAAAGCTGCGAAGATCGAAGTAAACTGTTTGTGTTTGTTTCCATTTTTTTAAATAAATATAAATGTTGCGCCAATAAGATAGGTAGGTTTTAGAGATTTGTTCTTAAGTGATTTTAATTGAGCCTCTATTTTTTTTATGATAACTGACTTTATGAAGAGATAACCAAAATATTTTTATTTATTACAAAAAGAAAAATGTTTCTTTCGGGCAGAGATAGGCAAAATGGGAATTATAATTAACCATTACCGAATTACTTGCTTAATTTGTAATAATTAAAATAAAACTACAAATTACTATATTAATTTGTAATAATTAAAATAAAACTACAAACTACTATATTAATTTATAATACAATTTTTCGAAATACAAATTACTCAAGTAATTTGTAATAAAATTTTTAGAAATACAAATTACTATATTAATTTGTAATAAAATTTTTCGAAACACAAATTACAAATGACATAGAGAATACAGTGGTAAGGTAGATGCCTCTACTATCTAATACCATACTCATTGCACTGTAATTCAGTGTTTTTTGTCATTTCAATATTTAAACAAAAATTCGCGATATCTCGCGAACGGTAAAAGATACGGCAAAAATAACGAAATTTCACAGAGGTATGAAGGGGTAGTGTACTATCCCTCCACCACCCAATGCCGTACTTATTGCACCGTAATTCGGTGTTTTTAAAATTTTGTTATCTTAATATTTAAACAAAAAGGTGCGATATCTCGCGAACGGCAAGAGATACGGCAAAAATTTGTATTTCGAAAAATTTCATTACAAATTTTTATTTATTTTATTTATAGTTCAACTAGGCTCAGTCAAACTTTACAGTGAATATTTAAGAATTAAGATTAGACATTAGATTATTCCTTACATCTAACAAAGAAGAGTTTAATGAGAAAAGATGGTAGTATTTATTGTAATTAAGACAGAGGTTACGAAAGGGTTCATGATGAGCATAGTTTGTAAGACAAGGATGTAAATAAATCGGGACATAATTCCTCGTTACACGTGCCGGAACCGCAAAACTTATTAGGCTAAGCAGAGTGCTTGAGTCAACTTCACCTGACAGTAACTTATGAAGGAAAATCACACTAAGATAAATCCTACGGTTATAAAGGGATGGTAGATCCAATAAGCGCAGTCTATGCTCATATGAAGGTAGATGCCTATTGGGATCCCAGTTAAAGCCTCGAAGGGCGAAAATTAGAAACTGTTTTTGAACAGATTCGAGTTGGTTCTGATATATTTGGTAATGTGGGGTCCAGACACATGATCCATACTCAAGAATAGGCCTGACCAGAGACACATACAGTTGTTTTGTGACATAGGGATCATGAAATTCCTTGGACCATCTCTTTATAAAGCCTAGAACTCCCTTAGCTTTGTTTGCAATAACATTTATATGACTATTGAAGCAAAGCTTAGGCACAAAATGAATTCCCAGGTCGTCAACTTCATAGATGCGTTCCAGAGAGTTATCATCAATCACATAATCGTAAAGATAGGGCGTATTACGATGAAACGTCAAGTATTTGCACTTATCATTGTTGAGTGGGAGTCTGTTGATCATGCACCACTCATTCAGAGAGTTTAAGTCCCGTTGCAAGAGAAGAGGTGACACTGGATCATTATAAGATAGGCAAAGTTTAAGATCGTCAGCATACATTAACACATGAGAGTAAGATAACGCATTCGGAATATCATTTACAAATAAATTAAAAAAGCAAGGGACCCAGATGACTGCCTTGGGGTACACCAGAGAATACGTGAATGGGTTTTGAAAACATCGAATTAAAGCTTACTCTCTGGGACCGATCACACAAATAAGCCTTGATCCAATTGAGTAGCTTAGGAGGGAAGCCAAGCAGATAAAGTTTGTGTGTAAGGAGCTCATGATTAACGGAATCAAAGGCCTTGCTAAAGTCTGTATATATAACATCCGTTTGCTGCTTATTTACAAAACTCATATTGACAAGAGTTGTAAGCTTTAGCAAGTTTGTATTAACAGATCGCTTTTTCATAAATCCGTGTTGAGCCGGGGAAATTACTGAGCGACAGAAATGCTGCAATTGAGTAGTTATGATCGACTCAAACAGTTTTGGAATTGCAGAAAGCTTGGAGATGCCCCTGTAATTTGATACTACTGACTTGGGTCCCTTTTTGTGGATAGGAATAATGTAAGACTCCTTCCAATAGCTAGGAAAGTCGCCAAGTTCAAGAGACAGGTTAAAGAGTTTTAGCAGGGGCAAACACAGAGAGTCAGCGCAATATTTAAGTACACAACTTGGAATATTGTCGGGGCCCGGACTGAAGGATGACTCAACCGATCTAAGCCCAGACAGTAGATTCTCCGAATCCAAGACAGGTGAATAAATGCAGGAGGAGTGTGCAATCGGATAAGGGTACGAGGCCCCCAAATTGGGAGAAGAAGCGGAATAACAACGCTGAAAAAATGTTGCGAACAAGTTGGCAATGTCCACATCATTATCAGCAGTTTGATTATTTAGAGAAAGTGAAGGTGGGAAACGAGAAGACTTACGTTTCGAATTAACAAAGGTATAAAAATTTTTAGGGTCAACTTAAAAGCTTAATTTGCAGCTGACCAAATAATTTTGGTAGCACTCGGAGTTAACGGTCATAAATTTGGAGCAAGCCACCGAGTATTTCGAATAATCGATTTCGGATCCAGATCTCTTAAATTTCTTATATAGCCGACTTTTAACGTTTTTTAGGTTGGATAGTTCCCTCGTGAACCATGGTGGAGCCCTCGTGGGAGGGGATGGACTACACGGTGGAACGAATTCCTTCAAGACGGTATTCATCTTGAAATAAAATGAATTGGTGGCTTCTTCAATATCATGAGAAGTGTCAAGGAAGGACCTATCAATATTCATGAATGCATCATTGATGGCAGAAAAATTGGCTTTGCGAAAACAAAAAGCATCTATATGATTTGACTTGGCTGTAGGTAAATTCGATGTCTCAAATTCCATCTCAATCTGTAGAGTAGGATGGTAAACATCCTCAGGTACCGATAGCGGTGGCACTCTGGATACAACCGAGCTGGAAATGTCATTGATAAAGACAAGATCAAGTAGTCTGTGCATACTGTTAGATATACAATTTATCTGGCCAAGAGAAAGCTCCGCCATTAAATCAACAAAATCATGTTGAACAGATGGATAGAGTTCGTTTGAATTTTCACAAGATAACCAGGAAATATGAGGAATATTAAAGTCACCAACAACTACCAAACGGTCACGATCACCTAAAAGAGACGATATGTGCTGGATTTGTTCAGCATGGCATAGGTAAATAGCAAGGTCAGAAGCCGGTGGAATATATGAGCATATTATAAAGATATTATATTCATGTGTCCGTATTTTGACAACAATAATCTCGATGTTGGACGAAGTGTCAACAAGAATTTTTTGGGATGCCCAAACCGCGTTTACCGCAATAAGGACACCACCACCACGACGATTAGGACGGTCAAATCTGTACACAAAGAAGTTATCTGTCAGGATTTCAGAATTGTTTATTTCCGGGTGAAGAGAAGTCTCACAAAAAGCAATTGCATCATGAGTAAAGGTAGCACTACTGCTATATAATGTGCTAAGCTTGCCGCGAAGACTGTTGACATTTTGGAAGCAAATTGTAAAAGGAATTACTGATTTAAGTTTTTAATATAGTAATTTGTAATTTTATTTTAATTATTACAAATTAATATAGTAATTTGTATTTCGAAAAATTGTATTACAAATTACTTGAGTAATTTGTAATTTTACTCGTAATTATTACGAAAAGTAATATTAATGCCGATCCCTGCTTTCGGGGTTTTAAAAATACAATTTTTTTTTAATTATTACTTTACTTTGTTACTCAAATTTGATTAAAATTGTTTAAGAGCAATCTTTACTTTACTTTTTCTCCTGTTTTTTCAGAATTTCTTTTTTTAAATGCTTCTCAAATTTCGTATTTGCGTTTTAACTTTTTGTTCTTTATTTTTTTTAAATTTATCTGGATTAGCTTTTAGCTTTTACTTTTGCTTTTCGCAATTCAATATAATCCAAAATATCCCGTGCCGGTTAGTGGGCAGAATCCTTTTTGCTTTTGCTACTGGGGTGCCCGGGTCAACACCTCCGCTCCGGTTGTCTGCGAACAAAATCTACAGACTGATGATTGGTAATTTTCGAGATAATGATTGGTAATAGCCGGTTGTTGGGTATGATTACTTTTTGCGTTAGCTGCTTGGGTACCCAGTTGCAACACTACCGCTCCGGTAGTGTCCTTTAAAGGACAAAACAAGAAATAAATAGAAAACTAAAATCGGCTACGCCGATGTTTTAAATACCCTTGCAGTTTTTAAAAGGCTCTACCATTGATAACAAAAAAGTTTTTCTCACTAGAACTAGTTTTAGTACCGACCGTTTATATGGCAGCTATATGCTATAGTCATCCGATTTTGATAAATTTTTCCAGAATTGTGTGTAATCATATAAAATTAATATATACCACGTTTGGTGACGCTACCATGGAAAACAAAAAAGTTTTTCTCACTAGAACTAGTTTTATTACCGACCGTTTGTATGGCAGCTATATGCTATAGTCATCCGATTTTGATAAATTTTTCCAGAATTGTGTGACGTCACCTTTATAGGCAACGTCCCATTGTACTAAGTCAGCTAAAAAAACTAAGTAATAAATAATCTAACCGCAAAGCCATTTGTTTATCCCACTGTATCCCGCAACTCAGAAAAAGAGAGGCAACGGTAAAAGCTAGCAAAGTCCGACCAAGCTGTACAGGCACAGAAGCCCGCAGCCGGTTAGTTGCGGTAGTTCCGTTATTCTTGCTTCCCACTCTCTCATGCTCTCATGGCCCAACGTTAAGCGTGCTCTCAGTAAGAACGATAAGTAACGGACCGCATTTGCGGTTGATCCGATCGCCTCTGTCGACGCAGGCCGCCGCCAGCAAAACTAATTGCGCATCAGCCATCGGCCTATTTGCCTCTCGCTCTCGACCCTTTGGCTGTGCCCAACAACACGCACACGCGCCACGGAGACGTAAAAGGAAGCGAACGCACATGCATTGGCTCTGCCGCCTCTGTCGACGCCGGCGACGGCGACGAAACGAATTGCGCATGGGTTTGATCCACGATCAAACAAGAGAGACTGGTTCGGATGGGTATGGAGAGTGCAGTCGAACAGGGCAGAGGTTTGATGGGCAAAAGTTGGGGTAGGTAACGATTTGTGAGAGATTGGAACGAGGAGAGCAGTTAGAACACTCGAAGAGGAAGGTCATGCAACGGCTGGTCTAGTTTTTGTGGAAAAAAGGAGCATACAAGTTACAGAGAACGCATAAAAAAAGGAGTGGAGAATAACGAGGTAAGACACGTGGCTAGAGCGAAAACTGGTGCAGCATAGGGATCTAAATTGCAATATCAAACCAAGGAAAAGAAAGTGAAATCTGTGAAATAAATGAATGAAATTTGAAACTCCTTTGTGAATTGATTATAGAAAAGGGGTGCGATAGGTGAATCCCGGTTTTATTGTAGATACCCCCTGGAGGACCCCGATCTAAATAAAGTGTAAGTGATTCCTGAACTCTCTTAGTCTTGTCCTTGTGGTTTCCACCAAAGGATTCGAACTAATGCTCCTTTGGTTTTCACCGAGGATTCGAACTAGTGTTCCTTTGGTTTTCACCGAGGATTCGAACTAGTGTTCCTTTGGTTTTCACCGAGGATTCGAACTAGTGTTCCTTTGGTTTTCACCGAGGATTCGAATTAGTGTTCCTTTGGTTTTCACCGAGGATTCGAGATTTTATACCGTGGGTTTTTTTTTCTATCGAGGATTCAATTTCTCTGCATCTGGTTTCCACCGAGGAGTCCTTTTCTAATAGGATCCCTCGGCCTCTAGGGTAATTCTCTGCCTCTGGTCTCCACCGAGGAGTCCCTTTCTGATAGGATTCTTTGACCTCTAGGATAATTTCTCTGCCTCTGGTTTTCACCGAGGAGTCCCTTTCTGATAGGATCCTTCGGCCTCTAGGAAAATTTCTCTGCCTCTGGTTTCCACCGAGGAGTCCTTTTCTGATAGGATTCTTTGGTCTCTAGGAAAATTTCTCTGCCTCTGGTTTCCACCGAGGAGTCCTTTTCTAATAGGATCCCTCGTCCTCTAGGAAAATTTCTCTGCCTCTGGTTTCCACCGAGGAGTCCTTTTCTGATAGGATTCTTTGGTCTCTAGGAAAATTTCTCTGCCTCTGGTTTCCACCGAGGAGTCCTTTTCTGATAGGATCTCTCGGTCTCTAGGATAATTTCTCTGCCTCTGGTTTTCACCGAGGAGTCCCTTTCTGATAGGATTCTTTGGTCACTAGGATAATTTCTCTGCCTCTGGTTACCACCGAGGAGTCCTTTTCTGATAGGATCCTTCGGCCTCTAGGAAAATTTCTCTGCCTCTGGTTTCCATCGAGGAGTCCCTTTCTGATAGGATTCTTTGGTCTCTAGGAAAATTTCTCTGCCCCTGGTTTCCACCGAGGAGTCCCCTCCCGAAAGACTAACCAGTTCTCTAGGATACCAAGTGATCTTCTGGTTACCACCGAAGCTCTATCCTGGATTTCCGTACTACAACCATTGAATCAAAAGTTTAAACCTTCCTTAGGAAGCTCGGCATATATTGACACGCTTTCCTACCCACAGGGTCCCATCTTACTTACAAATTTCTTGTAAAGAACCTTGGCGAGTCCTGAGTTATAACCTCGGCAGGGAACTACTTTACAGTGGCGCCCGAGCAGGGACCTGAGTGGGAATTTGATTGTCAAGTAAAGGAATTAACATTTTGCGGATTAAAGCCCCGCTGTGTCTTATGCCAGCATTTCTAGAGGATTTTTCATACGTGTCCCCGGTACAAGATTTGCCCAAGCCCCGTATATAGTCAAGAGCCACGTGTTTCGCTAGCCAGTTATTTTCCCGGTGGTTTGTCGAAAAGGACGCAAACATACCACGTGTTTCTCTACTATACTCCGCTAGTGTATTAGCGTATCCAACCTCCTGTGATGTCACTGGGCGAGAAAAGTGACCAAACCGCCCTCCCAAACCCGGGAGTGGGCATCAAGTGGGTATACTCGTTGAGGAAGGAGGAACTCGTCGCCTTCGCAACAGAATTTGGGTTCGAAGGAACTGGACGAGTAGAAGAGTTGCGCAAAAAATTTGCTGAACTCTTACGAGTGGGGGGAGTGTACACGATCTGTATGGTCAAGATTAGCCGAATTGGAAAGACAGTATGCTTCGAGTTCTGCGGGAACTTCTCCGCACAGGCAAGGAGGTGTCATGCCGGAGGTGGCAAAAGCCACTCTCGAACTCCCGATCCCGACGTTTTCTTTCAAAGGCGAAAACCCCGGAATCATGCTTTCGACCAGCCCCCAAGAAACGCACGCAATTTCGCTGCCTGGATTATCCCCAATACACTCGGATAGTGGAAGAAGGCATTCGTTTGGAGATATTGGAGAGCCGTTACAGGTGCAAGGTGCACCAACAGGTCAAATCAGTGGTCCAAGAGCTGAGCAGCACGCTTCGTACGTGGCTATAGCAGAACGTATGCGCAAATGGGGCATTCGTTTTGATGGGCACTCTGATCCACTTTCTTTTATCGAAGAAATTGAAGAAAGGGCCTTATCGTACGCTACACGGTTAGATCACCTTCCCCGTGCCATGACAGAGGTGTTGATTGGCAGAGCGTTACGTTGGTTCCGTACGAGTCAACTACAGGGTGTCGCTTGGTCAGAATTTCGTAAAGAGTTCTTAGAATTCTTCCTCCCGCCTCGTTATTTCCAGCGTTTGGAAGACGAAATACGAGGCCGATCTCAGAAAGAAGGGGAATCATTCAAAGACTTCGTTATCGAGCTTAGAATCTTAATGCGCCATGCCGGGTACGATAAGGCTAGGGAATTGGACAGGTTGTACGAGAATGTCTTGCCCGAGTATCAAATGTATATAAAGCGTAACGATTTTACTACTTTAGGACAGCTCATCCAGCTGGCGGTCGAGTTTGAGAACATCCGGGAACGAAACAAGCTAAGAGTACAAAGTCTAGCCCCTAACCCGACAAGGAACCCGTTTAGAAGCCCATCACAGTTGCAACTGAGTAGCAACCACGAACACCCCCCGACAGAAGCAGACGCTCCACCAATCGATATCGCCAACCGTATGATAACCCACGAATCGCAAAGGTCAGGAAGTAATCGACGCGTGTGTTACAATTGTGGCGGAGAAGGTCATTTCGCCAGGGAGTGTCGTAATCCCCGTCGCTTACTGTGTTGGGAATGTGGCAAGGAAGGCGTCCGGACCATCGAGTGTTGTCGTCGCCCAGGTTCGGGAAACGAACAGCGCCCTCAGTCGGAACGGGAGCAGGCGAGGTCGCAGGATGCGGAGGCCCGAATGTAATAGAATATTTAAGAGTGGACGATGGACGCATCATAGCGATGGTCACGATCTTGGGCCGTGCTGTGGCAGCGACCATCGATAGCGGAGCCACGAGGAGTTTCGTCAGTTCAGGGTACATCGAACGAGCGGGGTTGCAAGGAGATCTGAGAGAAATTTGCGCCAGAATTAAGTTGGCGGACGGAACAAGCTCGGCTATAACACGGGGACTGTTTTCGAGTGTGCAACTAGCAGACCGTCAGGTGGAGTTACCCCTGATGGTGATGCCTAACATGCTCGATAATGTCATCCTGGGACTGGATTTTTTGTGTGCGATCGGAACAACATTACAATGCGGCCGAGCTAGGCTACATCTGAGTAGGAGAAGTAGTATGCACTATTCCCCGCACACGGCCACCGGGCGTCCCAGTGTAACGACACCGCCACCATCAAGTTATTTTCGTCCGGAGACGACAAGCATCGCTACACAAACGGATCCACCAAACGACGTTGTCGACAACAGAGAGGGAGAATCTATTAGTCCGGAGATGGCCCAGGCGGATTCCCACCACGTGGAGTCAATGTGTTGGGTGGGAGTTGACCATGATGCCACTAACAGTCGAGGAGGTGCACTAGAAGATTTTCACGGGGAAGGCAGCCCAGTCCCACCAGACGCCGGAATAGACGTACACGAATGGCCCGAGGAAATCAGATCGCGCATTCAAAAGTTTTTAGAAGAAGAACTACCTAAATTCGATAAGCTACAGGGAGTGTCACAAATAGCTCAACACTCCATTACCATGCGAGATGACCGTCCAATAAAACATAGGTATTCACCCAAAAATCCGGAAATGCAGCGTATTATTGATTTGCAGGTAAACGAGTTGTTAGATCAGGGTCTGATTGAGCCCTCCAACAGCCCTTACAGTGCCCCCGTAGTGCTGGTGCGGAAGAAGACGGACGAGTGGCGGATGTGCATGGACTTCCGGAAAGTAAATGCACGATCGATACCAGACGCGTACCCCACGCCGCGGATCAATCACATCTTAGAACGATTACGCAATGCCCGATTTATACCCACCCTCGACCTCAAAAGTGGATATTGGCAGATACCCATGCATCCGCAGAGTCGGCAGTACACGGCGTTCACGGTGCCAGGACGGGGTTTGTTCCAATGGCGTGTCATGCCTTTCGGCCTACACTCGGCTAGTGCCACTTTCCAACGTGCATTAGACAGTGTCATAAGCCCAGAAATGGAACCACACGCCTTTGCCTATCTCGACGACATTGTCGTCATCGGCCAAGACCTGGAGGAGCATATCCAAAACCTGAGAGAGGTGTTACGAAAGCTGCTGGCTGCAAACCTACGTATCAACCACAAGAAATGTTCTTTCTTTAAGAAGCGCCTCAAGTATCTCGGTCATGTGATTAGCGAAGACGGTATTCACACAGACCCGGAGAAAGTGTATGCAATCAAGGACCTCCAAGCCCCTTCATCGCTCAAGGAATTACGAAGATGTCTTGGCATGGCGTCGTGGTACCGCAGGTTCGTACCGAACTTCGCTGAGATAGTCCAACCTATGACCGCACTGTTGAGGAAAGGGAGAAAGTGGAATTGGGGTACAGATGCACAACAGGCATTTGACGAGCTCAAAAAGCGGCTAACGGAAGCACCAACGTTAGCGTGTCCTGATTTTAGCGCTAAGTTTTCGGTACAGACTGATGCCAGCGACGTGGGTCTCGGGGCTGTATTAACTCAAGAGATTGCTGGAGAGGAACGGGTAATCGCGTACATTAGTCGTCGGTTGGAAAAGGCAGAGGAGAACTATACTACGACCGAGAAGGAGTGCTTAGCCATCGTTTGGGCGATCCGTAAGTGGCGTTGTTACCTCGAGGGGTACCACTTCGATATCGTGACTGACCATCTGGCCCTTAAATGGCTCAACTCTATTAAGGAACCATCCGGTCGTATAGCTCGTTGGGCCCTCGAGCTGCAACAATTCCAATACGAAGTGCGTTATCGGAAAGGGAGCTTGAACGTGGTAGCAGACGCGCTGTCACGACAACCCCTGGTCGCATTGCAAAGAACCGAGAAGGAGGCAGAAACATGTAAGTGGTGGACCAGAAAGTTGTCGCAGATCAGAGCCGAACCCGAGAAGTACTCTGACTATGCCTTTGAGAACGACCAATTGTATCGGCGACTAGGCCACCGCCCGGATGACGAAGACCATATCCCATGGAAGTTGTGCGTTCCGAGCGGGCATCGACAACGTCTGCTGAAAGAATGCCACGACACGCCCACAGCAGGTCATCTCGGGATACGTAAGACGATAATGCGAGTCGCCCAAAGGTATTACTGGCCCGGGATGTTCAGGGACGTGGGGAGACACGTTCGGTGTTGCGAGATTTGCCAGAAGTTCAAGGTGAGTCAGCAAAAACCCGCAGGTCATATGTTAACCCGTAGAGTAGACGAACCTTGTTCCACGTGGTGTGCCGACTTCGTAGGACCGCTCCCTAAGTCCAAAAAAGGCAATACAATGCTGCTGGTCTTTTTCGACGCATTTTCAAAGTGGGTCGAACTCATACCTTTGCGCAAGGCAACGGCTACTCTCCTTATTAAGGCTTTCCGGGAACGGATCCTGTGTCAGTTCGGTGTCCCCAAAACCTTCATATGTGACAACGGGACTCAATTCACAAGTCGGGATTTCAAGGATTTTATGCGGCAGTTGGGCAGCGAAATACAATTTACTGCACCTTACTCCCCACACGAAAATCCCACAGAGAGGGCTAATCGCACAGTAAAAACCATGGTGGCACAGTTCGTGGATGGACAACATGGTAGTTGGGACGAGTTGTTGCCTGAGATCTCGTTGGCAATCAACTCAAGCGTTTCGGACACCACGGCGTTTACTCCGGCCTTTCTGATGCAGGGTCGCGAGCCACGGTTACCTAACTCTCTGTACGACGAAGTCACCCCCGGATCGGCCAGCTCACAACAATCTCCTCAACACAAGGCCAACCACATGAGGGAAGTCTTCGCCGTAGTCCAGAACAACGCCCAGAGGGCCAGTGCCGACCAAGAACGACATTATAATCTTCGCCGACGAGAGTGGCGACCGGCCTTAGGTGCGTTAGTACTGGTGAAACAACACCATCTATCCAAGGCAGCAGAGAATTTTGCCGCAAAACTTGCTCCGAAGTTCGATGGCCCGTTCCGGGTAATAAAATTCATATCGCCTAATATCGTACGACTCCAGAAGGCAGATGAGCGCAAGAGAAGGGTCGCCAACATCGCTGAACTGAGACAATTCCACACGCCTGACCCAGAGAGGAAAGACACGGAAGGCGTACCCGAATAACAAGTATTTTTCATAAAGTAACCCCCCTAGGTTAAGCCCGTCTAACATTGTAAATCCCGTCAAACATATTGTAAGCTGCACCAGTAGGCAGGGTTTTGTCAGTTTGCATAGGCTTGTTATTAAGTGAATATCTTGGGATTAATATCTTCCTTTAGCATAATCATGGACGGTGAGGAGTCTGAAGCGGAGTTCATCGACGACGACGGTGAGATTATGTCCTTTGACGGTGAATCGATGGAGTGGTGGGACGAGCCCCCGCTCTCTCCGTATCGCTACGGATCGGACCACATGGGTTCACCACCCCCAGAGCCGACCCAATCAAGAGACCCGAGACGTGGACAAGGTGTGTAAGATGACGATGACGATGAAGTTTGGACCTCTCATTTCGTACAAGAACGAGAAGACTACCATTACACCGTAGTTCCAGGAGGATACCGCGTGACTCAAGTACGCCGAGTGACGTTGGACCTAATAGCACCACCCGGGGACGAACCCGACATGCGATACGGCTCTCATTTCGGCATCGACAATAATCTGGCCATTGATCAAAGGCAAGCTTGGCCAGACCATCCACCGATATCATTCGCCAATGAGTCGCCAGCCCAAGGGGTTACACCCAAAATCGATGAAAACCAGCCGTCAGTGTACCAAGCATCACAACTATATATTCCCGAAGAGAGCCGACCGGACGGAGTCTTACTCCGCGAGGCTGAATCAGGATCTACCGTAGGTGAGACAGACACACCTGTGGGTAGAGACGACACGTCAAGTCTGATAGGAATATCGACAGGCGGCGTCGAGGCAGCTGCCACCAGTTATCCTACCTGGGAACCCTCAACGACAGATGACGAAGAGGACCAACCTCTTTTCCGACGTCGATATCCAAAATTGGCCATCGAAGATGAGCATTGGGAGGTGGACCCGGGCAGCGAATTCCCGACGATCAACCTACGTCGAGTCTCAAATAACTCCAACCCAGTAAGCGAATTCGTTCCCCTAGTTACTAACGACGTCGCAAAGTTACGGTCAAGCGACAGGGACAGACCAGGCGTCGCCCAAGACGAGGAACAGCTCGGGTTGGATCTCGACCAGTTGCTGGAAGATATCGAGGCCATAGAGACCGCCCAAGAAATGGCCAAAAATCAGAAGCCTTGCCATTGGGTCGAGGCACCCCAGTCTTGGACAATTGTCGCACCAAATCGTCGACTACCATATGATCTGGTAGAGGAAATCTTCAACACGGGACCTTCCAAGGCTAAGAGGGCCAGGTTTTCTCGCAAGTTCGAGGGAAAGGAATTCAAGGTGACCCGCACCTCAACCACAGGCCACTCCGATGCCATCACCGTCTCTCTCCGCCCGCCTAAGTAAAGGGGGGGTGTGACGTCACCTTTATAGGCAACGTCCCATTGTACTAAGTCAGCTAAAAAAACTAAGTAATAAATAATCTAACCGCAAAGCCATTTGTTTATCCCACTGTATCCCGCAACTCAGAAAAAGAGAGGCAACGGTAAAAGCTAGCAAAGTCCGACCAAGCTGTACAGGCACAGAAGCCCGCAGCCGGTTAGTTGCGGTAGTTCCGTTATTCTTGCTTCCCACTCTCTCATGCTCTCATGGCCCAACGTTAAGCGTGCTCTCAGTAAGAACGATAAGTAACGGACCGCATTTGCGGTTGATCCGATCGCCTCTGTCGACGCAGGCCGCCGCCAGCAAAACTAATTGCGCATCAGCCATCGGCCTATTTGCCTCTCGCTCTCGCCCCTTTGGCTGTGCCCAACAACACGCACACGCGCCACGGAGACGTAAAAGGAAGCGAACGCACATGCATTGGCTCTGCCGCCTCTGTCGACGCCGGCGACGGCGACGAAACGAATTGCGCATGGGTTTGATCCACGATCAAACAAGAGAGACTGGTTCGGATGGGTATGGAGAGTGCAGTCGAACAGGGCAGAGGTTTGATGGGCAAAAGTTAGGGTAGGTAACGATTTGTGAGAGATTGGAACGAGGAGAGCAGTTAGAACACTCGAAGAGGAAGGTCATGCAACGGCTGGTCTAGTTTTTGTGGAAAAAAGGAGCATACAAGTTACAGAGAACGCATAAAAAAAGGAGTGGAGAATAACGAGGTAAGACACGTGGCTAGAGCGAAAACTGGTGCAGCATAGGGATCTAAATTGCAATATCAAACCAAGGAAAAGAAAGTGAAATCTGTGAAATAAATAAATGAAATTTGAAACTCCTTAGTGAATTGAATATAGAAAAGGGGTGCGATAGGTGAATCCCGGTTTTATTGTAGATACCCCCTGGAGGACCCCGATCTAAATAAAGTGTAAGTGATTCCTGAACTCTCTTAGTCTTGTCCTTGTGGTTTCCACCAAAGGATTCGAACTAATGCTCCTTTGGTTTTCACCGAGGATTCGAACTAGTGTTCCTTTGGTTTTCACCGAGGATTCGAACTAGTGTTCCTTTGGTTTTCACCGAGGATTCGAACTAGTGTTCCTTTGGTTTTCACCGAGGATTCGAATTAGTGTTCCTTTGGTTTTCACCGAGGATTCGAGATTTTATACCGTGGGTTTTTTTTTTCTATCGAGGATTCAATTTCTCTGCCTCTGGTTTCCACCGAGGAGTCCTTTTCTAATAGGATCCCTCGGCCTCTAGGGTAATTCTCTGCCTCTGGTCTCCACCGAGGAGTCCCTTTCTGATAGGATTCTTTGACCTCTAGGATAATTTCTCTGCCTCTGGTTTTCACCGAGGAGTCCCTTTCTGATAGGATCCTTCGGCCTCTAGGAAAATTTCTCTGCCTCTGGTTTCCACCGAGGAGTCCCTTTCTGATAGGATTCTTTGGTCTCTAGGAAAATTTCTCTGCCTCTGGTTTCCACCGAGGAGTCCTTTTCTAATAGGATCCCTCGTCCTCTAGGGTAATTCTCTGCCTCTGGTCTCCACCGAGGAGTCCCTTTCTGATAGGATTCTTTGGTCTCCAGGATAATTTCTCTGCCTCTGGTTTCCACCGAGGAGTCCTTTTCTGATAGGATCCCTCGGTCTCTAGGATAATTTCTCTGCCTCTGGTTTTCACCGAGGAGTCCCTTTCTGATAAGATTCTTTGGTCACTAGGATAATTTCTCTGCCTCTGGTTACCACCGAGGAGTCCTTTTCTGATAGGATCCTTCGGCCTCTAGGAAAATTTCTCTGCCTCTGGTTTCCATCGAGGAGTCCCTTTCTGATAGGATTCTTTGGTCTCTAGGAAAATTTCTCTGCCCCTGGTTTCCACCGAGGAGTCCCCTCCCGAAAGAGTAACCAGTTCTCTAGGATACCAAGTGATCTTCTGGTTACCACCGAAGCTCTATCCTGGATTTCCGTACTACAACCATTGAATCAAAAGTTTAAACCTTCCTTAGGAAGCTCGGCATATATTGACACGCTTTCCTACCCACAGGGTCCCATCTTACTTACAAATTTCTTGTAAAGAACCTTGGCGAGTCCTGAGTTATAACCTCGGCAGGGAACTACTTTACAATTGTGTGGAATCATATAAAATTAATATATACCACGTTTGGTGACGCTACGATAGAAAATAAACGAGAACGTAAGTTGAAGTCGGCCCTGCTCGACTTCGATATACCCGTTACTCAGGGTTTATTTAAGAATATTTTATTAGATCACAACATGCCAAAATTGTGGGAGATATGTGGATTTTTTCAAATTGCGGGGGTGGAAACTCTACTATCGTTCATCTGATTGCAAAATGATGTATGGCGGATCGATAAGTAATAATGTTTAAAATATATGTCTAGAAGGAACAATCTTTCTTCAAAATTGTGGGAGTTGTGAGGTATTTTACAAATTGCGGGGGCGGGAACTTTTCTATCGCTCATCTGATCAGGAAATGATGTATGGCGGATCGATAGGTAATGATGATCATAATATATATCTAGAGGGTTCGTACAATCTATTTCAAAATTGTGGAAGATATGAAGTTTTTTCATATTGCGTGGGCGGGAGGGGGCGTGGCAAAAATTTAAAACAAACTTGATCTGCGTGCAGACAAAACAAGTCTACACTGAAAAAATGGTACCTCTAGCTCTTATAGTCTCTGAGATTTTATTTGGACGTTGATGTACAATGCGCAGTACGTTCAAGTGGCCCAAGCGACAACAAGCCGAAGCTTGTTACGCGCGAACCCCAGGCAAAATAGCAGCCCACCTCCCGCCCAACCGACCGGGGGGCGCTGCCACAAACGAGTGACACGAAAACGCGTAGAAAAACACGGAATTAAAGCAAACTACGGGCTAAATACGTTAATATAGAGGTTTTTATAGCAAAAATAGAATCTTCTAAACTAATTACTCGAAAGATTTTATTGTAGTCAGCACAAAGGACACGAAACGGCTCATGCAAAGCATAGTTAGTAGTACAACGTTTTAAAGATAAGGGGATATAGTTACGTGTCTGTCTAACAGGAACACTAAGATTAATTTGACTAAGCAACTCTGATGAGTCGATTTCACCATTTATTAGTCTATGTATGAAGATTACACCAAGCATAACTCTTCGGTTAATTAAGGAGGGAAGGTTTATTAAAAGAAGTCTACTAGAATACGATGGTAACCGGACCTCAGGATTCCAATTCAAACCACGAAGAGCAAACAATAGGAATTGTTTTTGCACCGATTCAATTCTATCTTGATGGATCGAATATTGTGGAGACCACACACATGAACCATACTCAAGAATTGGACGGACAAGAGAAGTATAAAGAATTTTGGTCGTATAGGGATCATCAAATTCCTTAGACCAACGCTTAATAAACCCAAGAACACTTCTGGCCTTACTAACAGTAGCAGTTACATGAGAGTCAAATTTAAGATTATGATCAAGAATTACCCCCAGATCATTTACTTCATTGGCACCATCGTTTAGACGCTCTAATGCCACATTATCAAGCGTGTATGTGACCAGTTGTGGTAAGCTTCTATAAAATGTCATAACCTTACACTTCGAACTATTAAGGTTTAGGAGATTGAATTCACACCATGAGTGAAATGCATCCAAGTCAGTTTGCAAATGATATCGAGATACCAAATCTTTATATGTTAAACAAATCTTAACATCATCAGCATACATAAGGACTCGTGAATGAGTCAGAACTGAAGGTAGATCATTTATGAATAGAGTAAAAAGCAATGGACCCAAGTGACTACCCTGGGGTACTCCAGAAGTAACTTGGATACACTTAGAATATGAATTTCGAAATAGAACCTTTTGGGTTCTATCACTTAGGTACTGAGAAATCCAACTGAGAAGGTTAGTGGGAAATCCAATTAGGCTCAGTTTGTGAAGCAGCAAGGAGTGGTTTACAGAATCAAATGCCTTACTAAAATCAGTATAAATGACGTCAGTTTGCATTTTACTTAAGAACCCTTTTATCACTAAGGATGTAAACTCTAAGAGGTTAGTGGTGGTAGATCTACGTCTCACAAATCCATGTTGGAACGGTGAAATAATGGAACTACACAAATGTTGCAATTGAGATGTTATAATTTTCTCAAAAGTTTTAGGAATTGCAGACAACTTGGAAATACCCCTATAGTTTTCAACATCAGACTTATTGCCCTTTTTATGAAGAGGAATGATAAAAGATTCCTTCCATAACATTGGGAAGGAAGATGACTCAACAGACAATTTAAATAATCTATGGATAGGCTTACACAGTGATTCAGCACAGTACCTAAGGACACAACCAGGTACTCCATCTGGACCAGGTGCGTACACAGGTTTGACTGAGCTAAGATCGCAAAGGAGCGAACTTTCAGTTATAACGGGGCTAAAAATGCAATTTGATTCATTTAACTGGTAAGGATATGATTGATTCGCACTGTACCTAGAAGTCGAGTAGGTAGATTTAAAAAACTCCGCAAACAAATCGGCTATGGCCTGATCAGTATTTGCATTCTCATTACCATAGAGCACAGAAGAGGGTAAGGTGGAAGACTTGCGCTTAGAATTAACAAAGGAATAAAATTGCTTAGGATCTTGCGAGAATTGAAGCCTGCAACGGCTAAGATAATCTTTATAACATTGTGCATTAAGCACATTAAAATTTGAACGGGCAACCACATACCGGGAGAAATCCGACGACTTTCCCGATTTTTTATATTTTTTAAAATACCTCGACTTCACGTTCTTCAAGTTTGATAATTCCTTCGAGAACCACGGAGGCCTATCAGGACAGCGAGGTTGCTCAAGTGGAACACAAACATCAAAAAGTGAATTTAAGGAATCATAAAAAAGTTTAATGGCAACATCAATATCTGTACAATTGTACAATTGGGACCAATCGGTATGCAGAATAAGATTGTTGAGCTTTATAAAATCAGTTTTACGAAAACAACGGGTTCTAGCTATTGAAATCGTAGAAGCAGAGCACACACGGGAAGGCAAATCAATGGTAAGGTCCAATGTAGGATGAAAAGGGTCTTCTGGAAGTACTAATGGGTCAATTCTAGATGCAACATTGTTGGAGGGATCCAACAAAAAAATCAAATCAAGTGATCTGTTTATCGAGTTGCGAATAGGATTAACCTGTACTAGGGACAACTCATGAAGTCCATCGATAAAATCATGGGATTTCGAAGGTAGGAGCGCGGTTGATTCATCATTTGAGGACCAACCGACTTCAGGCAAATTAAAGTCGCCAAGAACAATCAAAAGATCACTGTTTAATAGCAGTGAAGAGACTGACTGAATGGCAGATAGGTGATCATCGTAAATAGTAGTATCGGATTGTGGAGGAATATAGGGCTCTCGTGATCTATACAGCGCTTTAACGATCTCGTCTGGACTTGTAGTAGTGTAGTCTTCCGACTCTGCCTTATACGTCTCATGAACCTGGTGATGTTCTCTATGTTGTTTGGAAGCTTCCTGGGACCCGGCGGATCGTGTCCGTCGGCTTATCAATAATCTTTCAGCCTCGTGACACTCTTCTCTTAGATTCTCCAAATTGGTAATCCACATGGGGCATATTATCCTCGATATCCCGTCTCTGACATTTACTTTTATCACCCTTATCAAGTCATGGTCAGAAAAAGCTATTTCTAAACGAGATCACAGCGTAAACATAGACTGTAAATACTCATCTATGCTCGCTCCTCGTTTTTGCTTTCTCTCCCGTAGCTCCTGTTCCCGTGCAAAATTAGATCTTCGTGTCTGGAATCGTTGTTGTAGCGCGTGCGTACATACATCCAGAACCAATCCTTGGCCTGGCCTTCTATCAAGCAATGAAAGTCCCGCAAGACTTCCGCCCATGGCATCTGGTAAGACCTTTGTAAATGTTCCAATCGAAATAGAAACTCACTTATTGGTATTCCTTTAGGTGTTCCGTCGAAACTGAGACCCCATCGCTTCAAATGCACCACTTCTGGTCTTGGCTCTCGCTGGTAGCCCATTTGCTGCTGCCCTGCTGGTTGGAATGCCTGTGGACGCTCCGCCTGCGCTCTTTGTTATTCTTCCAACACTCAATGGTCAATGGTGTTTGTTGGAAGAGTGGCTGCATGTGCTGTATTTCTTCTGGGTTCTGCTCCAATCAACCCCCGGATGCTTTGAGTGGCTTCTGGACGAAACCCTTTTAAGGTTTTATTCATCTCCAACATAAAGTTCAACATATCCTGTCGTACCTGTGTCTGAAATAAGGACATTTCACTGGCCATGGTTGTACGATATGTGTGCTGAACGAGCCAAACTCCAAACACCAGCTTGCTTGTTTTACCAATTAAATAAATCCGCTCGGCGTGTCGTTTCAACTCGACGTTTATTAAAGACTATATAAAAGTGTGTGTAAGTTCAATCCGATATCGATTCATGTAGATTAATAAAGTTACAATGGTATGGCCGTTTGCCAATCAACTAACCGATTAACATTAATGTTCTTTTCGGAACAATTGGAAAGAAACTTAGTTATTTTAAAATGAATATAAAATAATTCGCATAAGTGGCGCGAACATACTCCCCGCCATGGAAACTCCTTCCAACAAACAGCGAAGCTCTTGCTAGTTCTCCACTGGGAGAGGACAAATCCGGTGTACGTTCCTCTTAAGGTAGCCCGTCTTCGTTTTAAGTGCCACAACACAAACAGCGCCATCAGCCCCAGGATGTAGCTTAGAGACTCGTCCAAGCAACCATTGGTCAGGCGGCGAGTTGTCCTCAGCAATAAGGACCAGCGAACCGGGCTGTATGTTGGTGGCAGTCGTCCTTCACTTTGAGCGCTCCTGCAGCAGTGTAAGATACTCAGCTGACCACCGACGCCAAAATGTGTTGTGCACTACCCTAATGCGCTTCCAATGTTCGGTCATGGACAGCTTGACTAAGGCACCATCAAACGGTTCCACTAACGAATTTAGTGGTCTGCCAACTAGAAAGTAGCCAGGCGTTAATACTTCTAAGTCATTCGGATTCGATGACAATGGATACAGGGGCCGTGAATTCATCACAGCTTCTACCTGGGCAATTGCAGTCGAGAGGTCTTCGTAGTTCAGTGCAGTGCAATTGGTACACTTAACCAATAATTGCTTCGCGACCTTTACGGCGCTCTCCCACAATCCTCCAAAGTGAGGTGATCGTGGAGGGATGAAGTGGAAGCTGACTCCACGCTGGCTGCACTCGTCATCAATAAGGCGTTGGCTCAATCTGTCAAAGGCTTTGCTCAGCTCGCGAGAGGCGCCCACAAAGTTTGTGGCGTTGTCACAATATAGATCCGAGCTCAAGCCACGTCGCGCAAAGAAACGCTTGAGAGCAGCTATGAATGCGTTTGCACTTAGGTCCGAAACGATTTCCAGATGGCAAGCCTTTGTTAAAAAGCATACAAATATGCAGAGATACACCTTGACCGGTCTTTTTCCTCGCACATTGAAATGCATCCAGATGGGTCCAGCGAAGTCCAAACCTGCGCTGGAAGTGGTCCCATAAGTTGGCTTCCCAAAATTGGTCGCAGTCTATAGCACACCACGCAGCTTCGTACTGTTTTCCGAGCCAGTTTCCTGCAATTGATGATCCAATATTTCTGCCGCAAAAAGGCACATAATGATTGTTCCCCGGCATGTAAATTTTTTTGATGTGTGTAAGAAATTAGTGCGTTAATTACTATATGGTCGCTTGGCAGTAAAATGGGATGCCTCATGTCAAATGGTAGTTCGGCCCTTGATAATCTCCCACCTACACGAATAATAGCAATCCCCTCGTCTACTTCTATGAAAGGATTCAAGCACTGTATTTTTGTCGACTTTATGAGTTTCTTTTTCTTCAATTTGGTAAATTCCTCATTAAATTTATTACCTTGTAGATTCGCTGCAATATAGCGTAAGCCGCCAGCCATTTCCACTGCGGTTAAATTACGATGCTCAGCCAAGTCGGTCTTGATAAGTGATCTACGCCAACGGTAGATATAGCTGAACACACGAAGTAACTTTAAAAAGTCCTGTGCAAATTTGCATTGCCCTATAAGATCGGAGACTTGATTAGCTCCATGACTGCTGACTGCTAATGTAAACGTACCCTTTTTTTGCTCAGGCACCGTTTCACTACTATTGCTGGGCAACGTCGCCCAATCGTTATCAGTACTCATTAAAAAGTCAGGGCCATGCCACCAAAGATTAGATTTGCTTAAGTCAGTCGCATAAAATCCTCTAGATATCCGCAGGATTTTCCTTAGACTCGACCTTAAACCAATCCTGAATTTTGGACAACTCCTGAATTTGTGCCACTCTTTTGGCCACAAATGTACTTCATCGGCTGTCATGTGACGAAAGCCAACTGAGAACGATTGTAAAATCAGTAAACAATCTAACTTGTGAAAAATTTTAGTACAGACAAGCGCGCACCTTGTCCATTAATTTTGTCACAAGCAGAGCTCCTTGTAGCTCAAACCGAGGCAAGTATGTCACTCTTACTGGAGCGACCTTTGATTTCGCTGTCACTAGGCTAATTGAAATTACACCTGCCTTGTCTCTTACGCGAGCATAGATTACTCCGCCGTAAGCTCTGTTTGACGCGTCCGAGAACCCAAAAAGCTCCAAAGTTTCTGGCTCAGCCGTCACTGTAACTACCGATCTGGGCAACGAACACTGATTTATTAACTTCAGTTCCTCCCGATATTTACGCCATTGAATTGCGTAACTTGGTGGTATCTCCTCATCCCATTCGTGTTTCAGTAGCCACAATTCTTGAACAAAGATCTTTCCTAAAATCAATATGGGACTCAAAAATCCCAAAGGATCGAATATTTGGGCAAGTTCAGACAATACAGCTCGCTTCATAAGTGTGGGTAAGCATTTTATATTGTATGAAAACTGGAATTCATCCTTTTGACTCATCCAAACTATTCCCAAAGTCTTAGCCGCATCTTCTGTCTTTAGCCTCAAAGGCTCTGGATCAGCTGCGTCACTAAGCACTTGTTGGCAATTGCTGCGCCATTTGTGCAGCTCAAATTTGCGACGTTTTAGAAGTTCAGTTACTTCTCTTTTCAACCTTGCGAGCTCCTCTAAGATGTCAGCACCGCACAACATATCGTCCATGTAGAAACTTCGTTTAACCGCTTCTACTACCATCGGGAACTCTTTGGCGTTTTCATCCGCTAAGTACAACAGACAGCGCACAGCTAAATATGGAGCGGAATTAGTTCCATAAGTGACCGTTCTCAAACGCAAGACTTGTATCGGCTCGTCTTTACTTCTACGCCACAAGATGCACTGGAAGTTGCGATGTTCTTCTATGACCAAAATCTGTCTATACATTTTGGTAATATCTGCGGTAATCGCTAACTTATAAAAACGAAAGCGAACTAATGTTTCGAATAGGTCTGATTGCAAGGTTGCTCCAACGAGCATTGTATCATTAAGAGATAATCCATTACTTGACTTACAGGATGCGTCAAATACGACCCTTAATCTGGTCGTCAAACTTTCCGGCCGCATCACCGGATGATGTGGCATGAAGAATTCAACTTCATCCATCTTAGCTGGGTCCACGATCTCGAGATGCCCAAGCTTTTCATATTCTTCAAGGAATTCTATATATTGCTCCTTCAGAGCCTTATTGCGACTTAACTTTCTCTCTAAGTTTAAGAATCGGCTTAGCGCAATTTGATAAGTGTCGCCAAGAACCATTTTAGGCTCCTTGAAGGGAAGTGCGACAACCAGCTGTCCAAACTCAGTCTTTCTGACGTTTAGGGCAAAACTTTCCTCACATTGCTTCTCTTCTTCTGTATAAATCTTGGCTGGCTGAGGTAATTCCTCGCATTTCCAAAATCGTTGTACAAGTTCTTGTAACTCGTCAGGATTTCGTTCACTTTGCACAACTTCATTCACTAAAAGCGAAACGCCAGTTGTGGAGGTGACCTCACCTACGACGACCCAACCCAAGAGTGACTTTTAAAGCCTTGGCAAATAAGGCCCAAGTTTTATTTGGGCTGCTACAAAAAATTTGAAGAATAATGAGACCCCTAGCAACATGTCAATATTTTGACTTGAGTTGAATGCTGGATCTGCCAGCATCACTCCTTTAGGCGCCTAGCCCTGAACTCGCTGGGTTATACCGAGTGATTTCTGACAACACACAAAAATGATCCGTAGCAGCGAACCTGGTCAATCTAGATTTGAATGTAGCCTCCACCTCGCCTACAATTTCAGACATTGTATCGCCTATTCCGCTAAGTCGCAGACACGTATCTTGCATTTCCAGTCCTAAAGCGGATACTAACCTAGAGGGTCAAAAAGTTTAGCTGGCTGCCAGAATCTAAAATGCATCGGCAGCTATGGTAGCTTCCATATTTGTCCCTAATTAATACCACTGCGGTGGCTAAATAGCTCATTGATGATCTGGAGAGCAACGAACTATGTACTGTGCTCGGCTGTTGCTGATCGGGAGCCGTAGGCAGAAAGTTATGAACGCTATTGGTTCCATCCCGATGAAGCAACACACGTTGAGCTTTATTACATACCCTACAATGTGGACCATTACAACCTTTTGTTGTATGTCGCTTGCTAAAACATATGAAGCATAATGTATGCTTCTTCACCTCTTGGTACCTCTGTACCGGTGACAATTCACAAAATTTTGGACACACCTTCAATCTGTGAGTCCCAGAACAACTATAACAGGAGTTGTTATGAATGCTGCCTTTCATTTTTACCATTCGAGCGGAAGCCATTTGTTCGCCTCACCTCTCGATTTGCCAAATTTGTTCCTCTGTTCGTCAAGAACATAGACAACAACGGCCAGGAAGGCAATTCTGAACAGTCCCAGTCGCTTTCCCATCTCTCTACCGTCTCGTCGTCAAGTTTGTTGCGAATTAAATGAAATATAACCGCCTCCAGAATCTCCTTGTCTTCGCTTAAAGACCTCAGAGCGACCAGTTGAGAATTCACACTGTCAACCATCACTCTCAACGTATCTGAGTCGGCATGCTTAAGTCGCTTTACATTGAACAGCTCGTTGATATGAGATTGTACAATAATCGACTTATTTTCATAGCGATCCTGCAACAACTTTAAGGCCCGTTTGTAGTTAGCCCCTGATAATTCCAAGCACTCCATAGTGCCTGAAGGAGCTGAACCTAAAGAGCATTCCAAATGCATAAATTTGGCCAAGTCATCAAGCTCGCAATCTGAGTCTATGAGCGTACAAAACATATTAAACCAACTGGTCCATTCTGTGAACTTTCCAGAAAACTCAGGAATCTTTAAAGTAGGAAGTTTTGATGAGCGAACCATGTACGAACTGTTTTAAGTGTCATTCACATTTGACTGACGCTGGCCTACCTTAGCAATACTACTCAAAAGTTTGGCCTTTATTTCACAATAAAGTTCTTCAATTTCCTGACGATTTTCCTGTTCATTCGCATCGTCACCGTCCTGTTCAATCTTTGATTGAATGTTGTAAAATTGGCAAAAATTTGATTCAATTAGGCTTAATCGTGCTTCTAACTCTGCAGTTGTCATGGTGGCGCTATTTTTGGCAATATAACTTTTATTACGGCTAAGGAGCCCGCTCTTGCGGTAAGCATCTCAGCATCTTTTAATTTTTTAGGTGCCATATTTCCTTTTTTTTTTTTGTTTTTTTTTTTTAATACGATGTGACAATTCCGAGAATATCTAGGCAGACTAATGCTTGTACCCTTCGACCACTAGTTATCTTAAGCACGCTAGAACTACTACTTCCAGAGTCGGACAGTATATATGAGGGGCCACTGTACTTTCAGTGTACCTTGCCACTAAGCATAATTAATATATATATTTTTTTTCTTTTCCAATTCAGATTCAATTGTATTATCCCGTAATCGGCAATCAAATTATATTTAAATTCCTTGCGCGGCCGTACTATTTAAGAACAAGAAATTATTCAATGGTGCATCAACTGTCCAGCAAATATCAATATGTGCGCATCTATGTATGTTCATTTATACATTCGCACAAGTTCTGGAAACAGTTTGAGCGAAAATGCGTACGCAAGAAACTTAAAAAATCAAGGTTAAGTCAATCTTAGTCACGTAGTCCACTGCGTTTGCGTTAAGTATGTATGTATAATGGTGAGTGCACAAAATTGCTCTCCTATTCGGCAAACGAGGTTTAATCTATGTACATACAACTGCAGCTCCTTATCTACATGCGTGAAAGTTGTACCGCTACTGCGTTTTGGTGAGCGCAGTATGTAACTGAGCTTTTTTCTCTAAACCTCGTGGTCAGTTCTTTACCTAGAAACAACGAAATGACCTGACTACCACTTGACAAGTTTAAACCTTTTAATGTCTTTTGTTCACACTTTCGATACCAAAGCTGCTGTAGCAGTCGCCGATCAGCCACACTTCTGGCTGCCGCAGTCGCCGATTAGCCAAACCTTTGGGTGAACAAAAGACGAGCTCCAGAATTGAGCTCCAGCCCAGCAATGCTTCTGGGGAACTAAAGATGAACTCCAGTAATGAGCAGCAATATCTGAGTAATTAATGTTGAGCTCCAATAACGAGTTCCATCCGGATAATAAGAACCTTTTCCAATAGGTCCCTGCTCGGGCGCCAAATGATCGAGCCAAACTCCAAGCACCAGCTTGCTTGTTTTCGTTTCAACTCGACGTTTATTCAAGACTATATAAAAGTGTGTGTAAGTTCAATCCGATATCGATTCATGTCGATTAATAAAGTTACAATGGTATGGCCGTTTGCCAATCAACTAACCGATTAACATTAATGTTCTTTTCGGAACAATTGGAAAGAAACTTAGTTATTTCAAAATGAATATAAAATAATTCGCATAAGTGGCGCGAACATGTGGCAACGCTACATTGACCGCTGATTTAATCTCACTAGGCATTGTCGGTTGAGTCACTTGATCTGTCAGTGATGTTTGCTAACCTGTCAGACATGCCCATTGATGAAGTGCTCCGTTTGGGAATAGCCCCCAGTCCTCCTACGGCAGCGGCTGTTGCCTCTTGCTGAATTGGCTCAAGAGTGTGATTGGCCTCGCTAGACATATAGAAGCTCTCTGGATACTTTGCCTGTCTGGGATTTGGCGCGAGTGACCGAGGGACTCATTTCAGTGTTTCTATTCCTGATTAAGTCTAGGCTTCGTCTTAGTTTCCTATTTGTTGACTGTTTTTCCCTTTCACTTCCTGACATTCCTTATCCTTCCAAAATCTGTTTTCTTTTGTCTCGATTTTGAGTTGATTTTTTTTGGTTTTTTATTTATCTTCATATATATCTAGGGTGAGATGACTAAATATTTAAATCAATATCTATGATATCGTTGTTCTTTTCTTTTAGTTCTTCTTTTCTGTTTAAAACGCCTCTTTCAATATCAGGATTTGGTCTATTACATTTTATGGAACAGCCTCCCGCCGGACAACAATGCTTTGATTCCTGTATGATCATGCACGGACCACGGCCTTAATGGGAAAACTATTTCTGTTTCAGATAAGTATTATTAAACTACTGTAATTTCTCATACTAAAATGCTATCCTTCTTTCCTTACAGAATCTGTCTTGAACGACAACGCAGCAGCAGACTTTATTGTTCCACTCTGGGGTTCTTCTGGATCTTACTCGAGCTGTTCTCACGAAGCTACTTTATTCTTCCGTACAAACCGTGGCCGCAACAGGCTTAGATTAGGAATCTTACCCGCGGTCCAGACGACTGAACTTGGAGAAGTGCTTTCAGATGGAACAGTCCCTCTTTCGGTTTTTGAAATCTTCTACTCCTGATTTAAACTCGACTATACAGTCAATCTGTTTTGTTTTTCAATTGGGCGCCATTTGTTATGATCCGACCTTCTGTCAAGGGTCCAACTATCGGTCGCCGGTTAGCTTACGGCTGACTCAGGGATGAGTACAACCTCGATAGATGGACAAGTCGGCTAACAACAAAAATTTATATTTATAGATGCCTGTCTCGGCTCACACACAACATAAAAAGAAATCTTTGGCAAAATTAGTAGGTTTTTTTTTGCCCGAACACACCCGCCCTGCCATAGGTTGAATTTAAAATCACAGACAACCCCCTTATTTCCACAGACACTGATTTAATTTACTGCCATCTCACCCTCTGCAAAAATTTACTCTATCATAATTTTTACTTCACTTTTCATTTCAGATTATTATTCTTTTTTTTCAGCACAATATACATTTCCTTAAAGATTCCTAACCAGGGTACCTCTGGGACAAATACAAAACTAACATTAATAAATAAATAGAACAAGAATAATTAGACAAATAAATAAATTAATAAATACTTAAAAACTAAACTCCGCCAGTTTATTTGGTGGTATAAAAACCTGGGGCCACCCAGAAGTGGGTGGCCAATTTTATATACTTAAAATTTGGTGTTCCTCTGGTGGCCACTCTGCGGGTTTCAGCAAAATCTCGCTTTTGCCGATCTCGTGGTGGGATGTTTTCAAAATCGGCCCTATGAAGAATATTCTCTTATTAGTTAAGCCTACTACCTTCAATTTTACTTTTAAAATCTATTACCGAATCCGGCAGAATCGCTCTCACTTAAATTTCCTTTTAATCTTTTGCCCTGGTCGACTGGCAATGATGACTTTCAAAAATAGTCTCACTTTCTTCTTCCTAAGACACCATTCACCCCCAAATCGAGAACAGTTCAAATCCTCGTTGGAACTCGCTCAACTCCAGAACTAGTTCAACTCTGGAACTAGTTCTACTCCGGAACCACATGGTCGCAGCACTGGCTCGCTCATTGAGTCACGATAATTTTTCCCATCTCTCCCGCCAAGATATATAGCCAAAATATCTTAATGTGATTTTTGTTTTATTTTCAGCACATAACAACTTTTGTCAAAATATTGATCAGGATTATTTTTCTTCAAATTACAAAAGAATTGCTGATTTACGTTGTTCCCGATCATTATATTCCGTATCCCGTATTACAGCAGAAATTTTTTAAATAAGTTTAATTTAAAATTATGTTTTCTGAACGAAATATTAATATCAAATATTGAAATTGCGGTGAATAAAGAGAAATTACAAATATCAAACAATATTTGCATTGTATTTACAGTGCATTAAAGAATTATTAAATTGTAAAACAGTGGGAATTGTGTAAAAATTGTTTACAGAAAACTTCCATTTCTTCAGATATTGGTATTACAAATATTTTGGGAAAGTTGCGGACTGGTTCAACTTGGCGAACCCAGCGCGTTCCTTACTTACTGCGTCCCAAGTCGACCCACACCTCTCCGTGGTGGCCTCTGCTAACTTCTCCCTTAGTTTTAAAGCTATCTTGACCAAACTTTGCAAAATGTCTTTAAATACAAATACGCTGCACATTTGTCGAAATCGGCCGGATCGGATGACTATATCATATAGCTGTCATAGGAACTATCGGTCCAAAAACTAGTTCTAGTGAGAAAAACTTTTTATACCCGTTACTCGTAGAGTAAAAAGGGTATACTAACTTCGTGCAAATGTATGTAACAGGCAGAAGGAAGCATCTCCGACCCCATAAAGTATATATATTCTTGATCAGCATCAACAGTCGAGTTGATATAGACATGTCCGTCTGTCCGTCCGTCCGTCCGTCCGTCTGTATGAACACCTAAATTTATATTTAATATATAATATAATATTTAATAATATTTGTATGCTTTTTAACAAAGGCTTGCCATCTGGAAATCGTTTCGGACCTAAGTGCAAACGCATTCATAGCTGCTCTCAAGCGTTTCTTTGCGCGACGTGGCTTGAGCTCGGATCTATATTGTGACAACGCCACAAACTTTGTGGGCGCCTCTCGCGAGCTGAGCAAAGCCTTTGACAGATTGAGCCAACGCCTTATTGATGACGAGTGCAGCCAGCGTGGAGTCAGCTTCCACTTCATCCCTCCACGATCACCTCACTTTGGAGGATTGTGGGAGAGCGCCGTAAAGGTCGCGAAGCAATTATTGGTTAAGTGTACCAATTGCACTGCACTGAACTACGAAGACCTCTCGACTGCAATTGCCCAGGTAGAAGCTGTGATGAATTCACGGCCCCTGTATCCATTGTCATCGAATCCGAATGACTTAGAAGTATTAACGCCTGGCTACTTTCTAGTTGGCAGACCACTAAATTCGTTAGTGGAACCGTTTGATGGTGCCTTAGTCAAGCTGTCCATGACCGAACATTGGAAGCGCATTAGGGTAGTGCACAACACATTTTGGCGTCGGTGGTCAGCTGAGTATCTTACACTGCTGCAGGAGCGCTCAAAGTGAAGGACGACTGCCACCAACATACAGCCCGGTTCGCTGGTCCTTATTGCTGAGGACAACTCGCCGCCTGACCAATGGTTGCTTGGACGAGTCTCTGAGCTACATCCTGGGGCTGATGGCGCTGTTTGTGTTGTGGCACTTAAAACGAAGACGGGCTACCTTAAGAGGAACGTACACCGGATTTGTCCTCTCCCAGTGGAGAACTAGCAAGAGCTTCGCTGTTTGTTGGAAGGAGTTTCCATGGCGGGGAGTATGTTCGCGCCACTTATGCGAATTATTTTATATTCATTTTAAAATAACTAAGTTTCTTTCCAATTGTTCCGAAAAGAACATTAATGTTAATCGGTTAGTTGATTGGCAAACGGCCATACCATTGTAACTTTATTAATCTACATGAATCGATATCGGATTGAACTTACACACACTTTTATATAGTCTTTAATAAACGTCGAGTTGAAACGACACGCCGAGCGGATTTATTTAATTGGTAAAACAAGCAAGCTGGTGTTTGGAGTTTGGCTCGTTCAGCACACATATCGTACAACCATGGCCAGTGAAATGTCCTTATTTCAGACACAGGTACGACAGGATATGTTGAACTTTATGTTGGAGATGAATAAAACCTTAAAAGGGTTTCGTCCAGAAGCCACTCAAAGCATCCGGGGGTTGATTGGAGCAGAACCCAGAAGAAATACAGCACATGCAGCCACTCTTCCAACAAACACCATTGACCATTGAGTGTTGGAAGAATAACAAAGAGCGCAGGCGGAGCGTCCACAGGCATTCCAACCAGCAGGGCAGCAGCAAATGGGCTACCAGCGAGAGCCAAGACCAGAAGTGGTGCATTTGAAGCGATGGGGTCTCAGTTTCGACGGAACACCTAAAGGAATACCAATAAGTGAGTTTCTATTTCGATTGGAACATTTACAAAGGTCTTACCAGATGCCATGGGCGGAAGTCTTGCGGGACTTTCATTGCTTGATAGAAGGCCAGGCCAAGGATTGGTTCTGGATGTATGTACGCACGCGCTACAACAACGATTCCAGACACGAAGATCTAATTTTGCACGGGAACAGGAGCTACGGGAGAGAAAGCAAAAACGAGGAGCGAGCATAGATGAGTATTTACAGTCTATGTTTACGCTGTGATCTCGTTTAGAAATAGCTTTTTCTGACCATGACTTGATAAGGGTGATAAAAGTAAATGTCAGAGACGGGATATCGAGGATAATATGCCCCATGTGGATTACCAATTTGGAGAATCTAAGAGAAGAGTGTCACGAGGCTGAAAGATTATTGATAAGCCGACGGACACGATCCGCCGGGTCCCAGGAAGCTTCCAAACAACATAGAGAACATCACCAGGTTCATGAGACGTATAAGGCAGAGTCGGAAGACTACACTACTACAAGTCCAGACGAGATCGTTAAAGCGCTGTATAGATCACGAGAGCCCGGAGGAGAGAAGCCACTAATAGTCTGCTGGAACTGTACGAAGCGAGGACATACGTTTTGGGATTGTGGGGCACCAACACGTAACCTATTTTGTTATAAGTGTGGTCTGGCCCGAGTGGTAGTACGCAAATGCCCAAAATGTAATGTGGAAAACGGCAAGCGGAGCATGACCAAGGCGGAGGAGTCACGCTTCAATCCCACAGCAAGCGGGATTTAAATACCTCACCAAATCGCATGGTAGATTTAGGAAGTAGCTGTAAAATAAATAAAACTAGATAAAATATGCAAGATAAAACCGAAATGGACATCAAAACAATTCCTAAATGGTCAGAACGTTACCCTGTAGAGATTAGAGAAGAGGAATATCAGCTGGCTAGAGCTAGAATTTTTGGCAACGAGTCCGAACTGCTAAGAATTGTTAGTCCACGGGTAGCTAGAGCTAGGAAGCGAGGATGGCGGAGGAAGACAGACCGCAAAAAGATATGTGCAGCAATTATAGCAGCTGTCAGAGGTGAAAAATGGCCATTCGCGACTGTAAGACTCGAGGAGCAGGAGAAGACTGGATTATTGGATTCCGGAGCCTCAGTTAGCTTGTTGGAAGATGGATGTATGGAGAAAGAAGAGTTGGGATTAAAGGTAGAAAACTGGGTGTAGACTTTTGGAGGAAATTCCGACTTGCTCCGGAAATTGTTGGTGTGGAGTCATTAGAACACCACGATTCGGAGTTCATGACGAAAGGTATAGAACCACATGTGCTAGATGAGGACCAGCAACGTCGATTGGAGGACGTAAAATGCCTATTTCCGTTTTAAGAGAGACAGGGATTGGGACATACGAAGCTGGAGGAGCACACCATTCAATTGGTAGAAGGAGCGGTTCCAATCAACGAAAGATTTTTCACTGTATTTCCAGCAAAGCAACAGCTACTATTCGCGGATGTGGATGAGATGTTAAGATTGGGTGTTATAGAGCTGAGCGAGAGCCCCTGGAACAACCGAGTCACTCTTGTTCAAAAGCCTGGAAAGAACAGGTTATGCTTAGATGCTCGAAAATTGAATAATGTTACAGTTAAGGACGCTTACCCGCTACAGAACATTGAATCAATCTTAAGCAGAGTGGACGAGACGATCTACATCAGCAGCATTGATTTGAAGCATGCGTTCTGGCAGGTGTATATACAGCCTTTACGATTCCAAGAAGACCGCTGTATCAGTTCTGCCGAATGCCGTTTAGACTCTGTAATTCCGCAAAGAAATTGTGTCGACTGATTGATCGGGTTATCCCGCAAAGACTCCGGAATCGGGTCTTCGTATATCTAGATGATCTACTAATGATATCCAGATCCTTTGAAGAGCATGTAGAACTGTTGCGAGAGGTAGCCGAATGTCTGCAAAAAGCCAATTGATCAATAGGACTGCAAAAGTCGAAGTTCGGATTCAAATATCCGATATTTGGGATACATAATTGGTGAGGGAGCTCTACGCACGGATCCGAGAAAAATTTAAGCCATATTGCAAAACGAGGTTCCCAGGAATATCCGTCAGCTTCGTAGTTTTCTGGATACCGCAGGGTGGTATAGGAGACTTATACAAAACTTCTCGGAATTAAGTGTCCCGTTGACGGATTGCCTAAGGATGAACAACAAATTTGAAATGACCGCTAAACAATCTTTCGTGAAACTTAAAAAGACCCTTACCTGTGCTCCGGTATTAGCTCACCCAGATTTTAAGCGTCATTACTACATTCAATGTGATGCTAGTCAGGTAGGAATTGGTGCAGTTCTATTACAACGCGACGATGAAAGTGCCGATCGTCCAATAGCCTTCTTTTCGACAAAGTTGCGTGGCGCACAACTAAATTATAGTGTCACGGAAAAGGAGTGCCTCGCCGCAGTTAAAGCCATCGATCGATTTCGTCCCTATGTGAAATTAATGCCTTTTACGGTGATAACCGACCACGCCAGCTTACAATGGCTAATGACGCTCAAAGATTTAAACGGCCGATTAGCGAGATAGTCATTGGCATTGCAGGCGTTTGATTTCCATATTAAACATCGGAAAGGCAAAGATAATGTGGTGGCGGATATGCTTTCCCGACCAAACCAAGTTAAAGAGATGAATAACTTTGAGTTTGACACCACAGAATTTGAAAGTATAGAATAGCTGGAAAGGATCGAGTTGATTAGCCAGCAGAAAGAGAGATTTCCAGACTAACGGGTTGAAGAGGGACTTCTATTCAAGAGAACACGATTTAACCGTGAAGAAACCGACGAGTTTATGTGGACATTAATCCAACAAGCCCATGAAGGAGAGATGGCCATGCATGGAGGAGTCGCAAAAGCATTGGCGAGGCTTCAACGGTTTTACTACTGGACCAGGATGTCGATACAGGTGAAAAAGAAAACAAGCAGACTACGCAGATTACTCGACCAGCAATGGGAGTAGAGGTCGTTACGAATAGGCCGATACAGAAATTGTATGTAGACTTTTTAGGGAAGTATCCGCGATCCAGGAAAGGCATTATCATGTTGTTCATTGTACTGGACCACCTGACGAAATTTGTCTGGTTAAAAGCGATGCCCCAAGCCACGTCCGCAGCAGTAATAAAATTTCAGCAGGAAGAAATATTTGTTCATTTTGGCGTTTCCGAGACGATAGACACTGACAATGGCAGACAATTTACCTCCAAGGAGTTCGAAGAGATGGTGCAGCAGAATGGAATTACGCAAATGCGAACAGAAAATTACGCACCCCAGTCGAATGAGTCCGAAAGGGTGAATCAATCGGTTTTGGCAGCGATTCGAGTAAATATAGGCGAGGAAGACGCTAGATGGGACGAGCATTTGGCAGAGATCCAGGCAGCGTTGCGTTCCGCGAACCACAGCAGCATAGGTGTGTCCCTACATTTTGCGATGTTTGGACAACACATGTTCTGCAACGGTGCGGACTACAAATTAGCACGAAAGCTCCAGGCTATCAATGACACCGAGATCCAGCAGCTTCGCCATTCTGAGCGACAGCTTATCAATAGAGAAAAGATTAAAGAGACCATGCATCAGGCGTACGTGAAATCAGCGAAGAGATACAATTTGAAGGTGCGTGAGATGAAATATGTAGCTGGCCAGGAAGTTTATAAACGAAATTTCACCCTAAGCGATTTCTGAAAGAATCTTAATGTCTGTAGGAAATACACTAAGTGCAGAGTGGTGAAAGCGCTGGGAAACAATTTATATGCATTGGAAAACATGCGAGGAGAACCGATAGGAATCTTCCATGCCAAAGATCTGAAACAGTGACATAAGTGCCCGGCTAGCATCATACGCACACACATACACAAACGAATATGAAGATCTCAGGGTCCTGGCGATGTCCTAAGTTGGGCGATATTTCCAAGGTCAATCAGATAACCGCCAAGATAAGCTTCAGCACGATCTTCACTCCAGTTTATGAAGATTCGTGCTTCCAAGCCGTATTGTGGTGTTATGTGCTGAAAATAAAACAAACGAGAAGGCAAAGCTAACTTCGACTGTGCCGAAGTTTAAATACTCTTGAAAAAGTTTACTCCAACTGATTTAACCGGTAAAAAATATTTAGAATATAGATATCAAATATTTTAAACTTTTTAATATTTAATAATACAAATTTGATACCATAAAAAAAACTTTTCTTAGTAAAACACATTTTCCGACCGATCGGTTCTATGGCAGCTATATGCTATAGTCATCCGATTTTGATAAATTTTTTCGAACTTATGTAAAAAAATATAAAACTGATATATAACAAGATTGGAGAGGCTACGATAGAAAACAAAAAAGTTTTTCTCACTAGAAGTAGTTTTTTAACCGACCGTTTATATGGCAGCAATATGCTATAGTAACCCGATTTTGATAAATTTTTTCAAAATTATGTGAAAGCATATAAAACTAATATATACCAAGATTGGAGACGCTACGATGGAAAACAAAAAAGTTTTTCTCACTAGAAGTAGTTTTTAGACCAACCGTTTATATGGCAGCTATATGCTATAGTCACCCGATTTTGATAAATTTTTTCAAAATTATGTGGAAACATATAAAACTAATATATACTACGATTGGTGACGCTACGATAGAAAATAAAAAAGTTTTTCTCACTAAGACTTATTTTTCGACCGATCGTTCCTATGGCAGCTATAAGATATAGTCATCCGATCCGGCCGGTTCCGACATATTAGTTGCGTGCAGTAAAAAGAAGAATCTGTGCAAAATTTCAGCTCGATAGCTTTAAAACTGAGGGACTAGTTTGCGTAGAAACAGACAGACAGACAGACGGACAGACGGACAGACAGACAGACAGACAGACAGACAGACGGACAGACGGACAGACGGACGGACGGACAAGCGGAAATGAACTCAGCTCGTCGTCCTGATCAAGAATATATATAGTTTATGGGGTCGGAAATGAATATTTCTATGCGTTACAAGCTTCTGGGCAAAATTAATATACACTTTTCAAGTGTATAAAAATCACATTAAGATATTTTGGCTATATATCTTGGCGGGAGAGATGGGAAAAATTATCGTGACTCAATGATCGAGCCAGGGCTGCGACCTTGTGGTTCTGGAGTAGAACTAGTTCCAGAGTTGAACTAGTTCTGGAGTTGAGCGAGTTCCAACGAGGATTTGAACTGTTCTCGATTTGGGGGTGAATGGTGTCTTAGGAAGAAGAAAGTGAGACTATTTTTGAAAGTCATCATTGCCAGTCGACCAGGGCAAAAGATTAAAAGGAAAGTGCGATTCTGCCGGATTCGGTAAGAGATTTTAAAAGTAAAATTGAAGGAAGTAGGCTTAACTAATAAGAAAATACTCTTCATTAGGCCGATTTTGAAAACATCCCACCCCGAGATCGGCAAGAGCGAGATTAGGCTGACACCCGCAGGGTGGCCACCAGAGGAACACCAAATTTTAAGAAGATAAAATTTGCCACCTCTGGGTGGCCCCATGTTTTTATACCACCAAATAAACTGGCGGAGTTTAGTTTCTAAGTATTTTTAAATTTATTTATTTGTCTAATTATTCTTGTTCTATTTATTTATTAATGTTAGTTTTGTATTTGTCCCAGAGGTACCCTGGTTAGGAATCTTTAAGGAAATGTATATTGTGCTGAAAAAAAAGAATAATAATCTGAAATGAAAAGTGAAGTAAAAATTATGATAGAGTAAATTTTTGCAGAGGGTGAGATGGCAGTAAATTAAATCAGTGTCTGTGGAAATAAGGGGGTTGTCTGTGATTTTAAATTCAACCTATGGCAGGGCGGGTGTGTTCGGGCAAAAAAAAACCTACTAATTTTGCCAAAGATTTCTTTTTATGTTGTGTGTGAGCCGAGACAGGCATCTATAAATATAAATTTTTGTTGTTATACCGGAGTTACACAGGGCGCATCATTGTCGAAGATGCGAAAAAATGATGCAGGCGTTTAGACCGCAGCCTCATCATTGAAACAGCTGTTCGCCCTGCCAAACGTAACCAAACCCAAGTAGTAAGATGAAGAGAACAACTGTAATTTATTGAAATAGAGACAATTATGAGCGATAATGTGTTAAATGTGGCACGTGGTGTATTTGGCAACGGCACTGCGATCACCAAAATGAAAATGGAGCATGTTTATGCGGATCATTTATTTTTATACACTTGAAAAGTGTATATTAATTTTGCCCAGAAGTTTGTAACGCATTGAAATATTCATTTCCGACCCCATAAACTATATATATTCTTGATCAGGACGACGAGCCGAGTTCATTTCCGCTTGTCCGTCCGTCCGTCTGTCTGTCCGTCTGTCCGTCTGTCCGTCGGTCCGTCTGTCCGTCTGTCCGTCTGTCCGTCTGTCTGTTTCTACGCGAACTAGTCTCTCAGTTTTAAAGCTATCGAGCTGAAATTTTGCACAGAGTCTTCTTTTTACTGCACGCAACTAATATGTCGGAACCGGCCGGATCGGATAACTATATCATATAGCTGCCATAGGAACGATCGGTCTAAGAACAAGTTCTAGTTAGAAAAACTTTTTTGTTTTCCATCGTAGCGTCACTAATCTTGGTATATGTTAGTTTTATATGCTTTCACATAATTCTGGAAAAATGTATCAAAATCGGATCACTATAGCATATAGCTGCCATAGGAACGATCGGTCGAAAAATAAGTCTTTGTGAGAAAAACTTTTTTGACTTCCATCGTAGCGTCTCCAATCGTAGTATATATTTGTTTTATATGTTTCCACACAATTCTGAAAAAATTTATCAAAATCGGATGACTATAGCATATAGCTGCCATATAAACGGACGGTCAAAAAACTACTTCTAGTGAGAAAAACTTTTTTGTTTTTTATCGTAGCGTCCCCAATCTTGGTATATATTAGTTTTATATGCTTTCACATAATTTCGAAAAAAAATTATCAAAATCGGATGACTATAGCATATAGCTGCCAAAGGACCGATCGGTCGGAAAATGTGTTTTACTAAGAAAAGTTTTTTTTTATGGTATCAAATTTTTATTATCAATGATTTAAAAATTTTAAATATCTGATATCTATATCGTATATATATTTTTCCAGTTAAATCAGTTGGAGTAAAGTTTTTCAAGTGTATTAAAACTTCGGCACAGTCGAAGTTAGCTTTGCCTTCTCGTTTTTAAACTACGCGGTCCAATTATGTTGTTGTTGCTTATCAAAATTCGATGGCAGAATCTGCTGCTCGCTATCGACGCTGTGAAACAATACTCGATACTCCTCAATATACGGTCACTCTTTCCGCATCATTGCCGCATCATTAAACATGCGGCTCTTCTTCTATCCACAGGTTTCTTATGGGAAACAATTCCGCACCTTCCGTTTAACGGAAAATTTCAATGATGCGGCCGGTCTAAACAGCGTATTAGCCGACTGGTCCATCTATCGAGGTCGTACTCATTCGTGAGTCAGCCGTAAGCTAGCCGGCGACCGATAGTTGACAGACGGTCGGATCATAACAAAGTGCATAAACGAAAATGTCCAAGTACCTTAATATTCGATTTTTCGAGTTCATTCTGAACTAATTTGTGTGGTAATGTTGGATCAAGCTAATTGCGCTATCGGTATCAAAAAGAGAACACAATTTAATATTATGCGAACTATTTCGTTAAAAGCAATTCTTACCATATTTACTACGCCCACTTCTGCTGTCTATTTTCATCTTTGCCAAATTTGTCTGCGATAGATATTCCTTGACCTTGCAATCCTTGATCGAATGCAGTGACGAGCCACATTTGAAACAAGATCCCTTCGCTCGCTTTGGTTCTGTGCAAGCGATCGCCATATGTCCAAACCCAGGACAATGATAGCCACGTAATGTATTTTTGGTAGGGATGGGCACACTGCCTCGGCAGCTCATACGCGCACATCTGCTGATAACGACGAGCTCGCTGCTTCAACTGCTCAATTGTTTTCGCAGCGTACAATAAACCAATATCCAAAAAACGAAAACATTGTGTGATTTGTAATAAAATTATATAGTCCGAAAAGTTCTAGTTTAAATTAACAAATTTCTTACCAAAGTCTTAAAGGAATTCTCTTCTTTTAGAGTTTCCTCAAACTCCTCAAAGTCCTCAAATGTAGCCAGAGGTGACAGTGACACTATCAAATATGGTTTATGAGCCTCTCCGCAAACTCGAGCCTAAATTGATGAAATTTCACTCCTTAAGGATATTAGTTCGGCTCCTTGACAATCAATTTTAGATAGTAACTGATCCATTTTATCAGTTTTTGCCCGCTGCACTATAGGAAATATTTCCATTTTTGTGGCAGAAAGTCCATTTTCAAAAGCGTCCAAGTCCACAAATTTTGTTTGCCATTAGTTTATAAATTCATCAATCCTCAATGTGGCATACTAGAAATGTTAATAGACTGCAGCCCTGGTTTTATAACGGCTGTTAAAGTTAACATTTGTGATCGATTGACAGCTGGATGTAAAATGCGTATATTTCTGCTGGGATTTAGAATTGTTAAATAGTAAGAAAAACTCCAGATTTGGTAAAATATTTTTGTTGGAATCTGATCATTGTGGTTTGTACTACGTGTCTGTACCTTTGGTCTGTAGATATAAACCGTGTTGTCATAGTTGTCGATGGTATTCGTGAGGCATCTCACGATATATAATTTGTAAAGAAAATTTAACTTCACGAAGGCCTGCAAAAAATTGTTAGCATTTGTTAGATCTGAAACTTTTTGTACCTTGTAGAGTTACTAATTCTGCATCCGATGAAGTTTATCTCAATGTGCAGATATTTGAACTTTTCGCGAAATTTAATTTTTTATGACATAACCTCAATTTGATCAATGCTGACTTGTTTGCCATTTGGATAAAAGCGACTGGCCGAACTAACAAAGAGTATGTTATTTCGAATTTCTTCACAGGAGGGTTAAACCAAGCAACTTCAGACTCATAGAAAATTTAACTTCACGAAGGCCTGCTAAAAATTGTTAGCATTTGTTAGTTCTGAAACTTTTTGTTCCTTGTAGAGTTATTAATTCTGCATCCGATGAAGTTTATCTCAATGTGCAGATATTTGAACTTTTCGCGAAATTTAATTTTTTATGACATAACCTCAATTTGATCAATGCTGACTTGTTTGCCATTTGGATAAAAGCGATTGGCCGAACTAACAAAGAGTATGTTATTTCGAATTTCTTCACAGGAGGGTTAAACCAAGCACCTTCAGACTCATAGAAAAGATATTCAAAGGAAAAAACAGCATGTTTTAAGTAAATCTGGAGGCAAAATGACAGAAAAGTTAACGAAATCTAAATCTCTTTTTAGCTAAAATATGCTGACTGGCTTAAGGCAATACATAAGACCAGTTGATCGTCCCGGTATGTCATTTTTGCTTAAGAGCATTAGATGTCGGAGGAAGCTTCCAAGCTTTCTTTACCTGAGGCGAATAATGTGCGCTTATTGATACAAGCAGCAAGCATGGTTGTTCGTAAATGAGGGCAAGCTGACCTTGCAGCAGTTCTTAGGATACTATATATATAAAGAGGACTGCAGGAACAAAAACTGTGATATTTATCCGATATATATGGAAGTGGCGGAAAGGATTAGCCATTGAAGACCATCAGGCATCCTTGTTTCGGATGCAAAGGCAAAAGTCAGTCTACAGAACCTTCTGAACCATACTGTATCTCGGATTGTTGGTTTGCAAAATGATGTTATGCAGGCTCAGGGAAAAAAATATACTGAGTATAATGAGAACTCCAAATAATTAATAAAAACCAGTCATTTTGTTCAGCAGGAAACGCATTATTCATTAATATCGCTGTTGAAAAATATGTTTCTTATTTTACGACAATAATATTTAAAATATTTTAAAATTAACGTTTTTAAGCGGGGTAAAAAATGCCTGTGGTTGAGGGCCAGCTGACCTTGCATCACCTTCTAAATGACATTCTATTAATACATTACACGTACACTTGCCCTTTAAAGTATGCTATACTTTTTTAAACCACTTTTATAAATCATGGCCAAGTGCTGCCACGCCCATTTTTTATAAAAATTTAGCCCTATGGTATGGTAAACCTAAAGCAAAAACCCGGATCCAAAAATATCGCTTACTTTTTAAGTTATTAATTAATGCCACAAAAATTGAAATCTTTCCTATAGTGCGCCGGTTTTCCACAACTTTCTTTAGAATGTTCAATATATCTGCAAGTATATTTAATAAGTATATTAAATATGCATTCATTAAAAATAGAATGATTGCATTACCAGAACGATTGGACCGATTGCTTGGAGCCGTATTAGATATGTCTGAAAATAGATTTTAACGAGTGCGTAAGTTAAAGTCGGCCCTGTTTGACACTGGATATAGCCGTATTAGATATGTCTGAAAATAGATTTTAACGAGTGCGTAAGTTAAAGTCTTTATTTTACTCTTAGGAGAATTTTGCATACTAAAGGTTGCTCTGTGTTTATATAGACAGACGGACGTATTGACAGACGGACGGGACTAGATCGAATCGGAAATGGTGTATTCTGGCATTTTACATTTGCACATATTAACTTTTTTACTCCACGAGTAACGGGTTGAATTGTCCTGAAAAGTAATATTTATTATATATATTATTATTTAAAATGTTACCTGTTAGTCTATAATTCACACTATTTTCGTTTTCAGCTCCACTATCGCTGACATCGAAATTTAAATTGTATGAACAATTTATTGTTTTTAGGGCTAAAATCAATTAACGGAAAGTAAATGCGAATACCACTGTCGTTAAAATATAACAATTCCCTGATATTTTTTCTATATTGTGTAGCAATATGTGTTCGGAGCAGAAGCCTTTTGGTTATATTAGTGTTTGTGTATGTGTTTCTACAGACAGTACATAAACTGCCTGTAATTGACTTTGTAAGTAAGTGTAGGAAGCTGGGATGCATACAGTACATAAAACTGTTTGCAAGTGGTCGTCGCAACTAGAACTTGAACCAGTTGGACTGCGGAGAGGGTTTTCTTCGTTGCGCACTATTAAGGATCTGAAGACACAGCGACAGATTCTTTGCTGGGTGCGATGGAAGAAATGAGTAACAGTTGATTGTTGTACTGAGACTGATTTTATTGATCAAACTTACTGCTATTTATATCAAAAACAATGGGTCAAAATTGCTTATAGTTAATAACTGATTATTGTTACAATTGGTAAAAGTGTTGACTTAGAGAAATTATTGTGTGCAGAAATTTAGGTAATTGTAATGGTAAGCAATTCTACAAGTTGCTTGCCCTGTGAGTGTCAATTGCAGTGTCAGCAAGACATTCTACTGACAATTCGGCTTATTGCATATGCATTATATCTGACTCAGCGGTCAGCGGTGTCGCTAAATGTTCTGACCTGCCTTAATGTTTTTGTTTTGTATATTTGTGTTTAATTATTACATAATTAATAAATGTATTTATTACAATTAAATAGCTGCGACTGAACATTCTCCCGGCCGTTGAACAGTTGTTCAACCATCGCTTACGTTTAATGTAAATCGGCGTGGAGTGGGTGTAGGCATTGATGATTCGCAGACTTCCTCTGCAGTGGTTGTGGTGGGTGATCATAATCTTTTTCTCTGTGCAGGTGGTTCATCGGGTTCCGTTAAGTCTTTATCAAGATTGATGGGACGCTTGATTGCCAAATCTTCTGGAAATAATGGCGCCAGACGACTTATGGGACGCTTGTATACGCCTGAGGCTGTTTTCACGTCTACTACTCGTACGTAGTTATCCTTTCCGGGGTATGTTTTGATGACACGACCCATTGGCCACTGCATTATTGGCAGATTGTCTTCCTTCACCAAGACAAGTAATCCCTCTTTAATATTTGGGGAGGCTGTTTTCCATTTGTGACGAACTTGGAGTTCTTGCAGGTATTCCTGCGACCATTGTCTCCAGAATCCTTGCTTCAGTCTAGACACCAATTCCCAGCGTTTTGCTAATGATTTTTCATCACGCTCACAATTAGGGTCGGGTGAAGCGGTTAATGGTTCACCAATCAGAAAATGTCCTGGAGTAAGGGCGGTTTTATCCGTAGGATCATTTGACATCGGAGTAATGGGTCGTGAATTGAGAATTGCTTCAATTTCAACGATGACCGTATTTAGTTCCTCAAATGTCAGAGATGCTGTTGCTGTCGTTGTAACTAGTAATCGTTTTGCAGATTTAACGGCAGCTTCCCAAAGGCCGCCAAATGATGGCGCTCTGGGAGGTATGAATTTGAATGCCACTTGTCTCTTGCTGCAGTGACTTATAATTTGGTCCTGAGCCTTGTCAGTAAAGATGACATCGTCCAATTCTTTTAATTTGTTATTTGCACCAATAAAATTGGTTGCATTATCGCAGTGAATGGTTTGGCATTTCCCGCGTCGGCTCAAAAATCGGCGAAGAGCAGCCAGAAATGCGTCGGTCGTTAGATCACTCACCAACTCCAGATGCACCGCTTTTGTTGTGAAACAACAGAACACGGCGATGTATGCCTTATCAGGCCTTTTGCCGCGGATTTTGTGATGAATCCAAATTGGTCCGCAGTAGTCTACGCCTGCATTGAGAAATGGACGGGCTTGAGTGACTCTTTCTACCGGAAGATTCCCCATGATTTGATGCATCAACTTCGGCTTCGCCTTGTTGCATCTGACACAACTGCGGATGATGCTTCTTGCCATGGTCTTGTCGTTTATAATCCAATATTCTTGTCTTGCAATGGCGCGTAGTGCTTGGGCGCCGCAATGCATGTTGTCTTCATGGATTTCTCTTAGTAGCATCTTTACTATTGGATCATTGTATGGCAACAAAATCTGGTGTTTTGAGTTGTACGGAAGTTCAGATTGCTCCAATCTCCCACCGACTCGGACGATTTCATCTGATCCCAGTATGGGAGACAATGAAGTAATCGGGCTTTTCTTGTCCACTGTGTTGTGGCGTTGTAATTGTTTGAGGTCAGTCGCGAACTCTACGTGTTGTATGTTCCGTAGTATCAACATTCGCGCCTCATTCAATTCCTCCATCCGTAGTGTTGTTGTTGCTGCTCTGTTATTCTTTTTGCAGAAGCGCAACATATATGCTACAATGCGTTGTAGCTTATGGAAAGAATTGCTGTGTTTGCACATATACAGCTCTTCTCCTTTTGCTGTTGGTGTAACTGGCAGACTGACGTGTTTTGCCTTTCGTTCCAGGTTACTATGGGAAATGGGTGGAGAACTTGTCCATTTATCCCGTGGACCATGCAAAAATAATGGTCCATAAAGCCATAAGTTATGACTCGCCAATTGTCGCGCAGTGGTTCCTCGTGACAGAACGTCGGCTGCATTGTTGGCCGATGAAACATGACGCCATTGGATTTGGCTTGTCAATGCCTGAATTTTGGCTATCCGGTTTGCGACAAATGTATGGTATGAAGACGCAGTGGCATTAATCCAAGCAATCACGACTGTAGAGTCCGTCCAATAGAATCCTGGAACTGTCTCAGGATTCATACGCAAGTCCTTCCGGACTCTGGCGGTGAGCTCTGCTCCTAACAGTGCAGCGCAAAGTTCTAGTCGAGGAAGAGATTGCTTTGCTGTTGGAGCCACACGAGACTTTGAGCACATTAGGCGGACAGAAATCTGTTTGTTCTTGTACGTAGACCGTATGTAGACTGCTGCTCCATATGCCTGTTCTGATGAATCTACAAAAGTGTGGATTTCTACAGTTTCTGGGGTTTTGCCATCATGAATATGCCTTGGAATCTGCATTGAGTTTAGTTTCTGCATGTCATTGCGATATTCCTTCCATTCATTTTGAAGTTTAGTTGGCAGTTCGTCATCCCAATCCAGTTTTAACTCCCAAAGCTGTTGCATAAATATTTTTGCCTTGACCACTACAGGGGCAAATAATCCCAACGGATCAAAGATTTGAGAGAGTTCTGAACACACTACTCGTTTGGTAATATGTATAGCTTGACTCTTTTGTGCTCGTCCACAAAGTTGGTCTTCCTTTGGCTTCCAGATGACGCCAAGAGTTTTTATACTGTGATGATCCAATGTGTCACCCAGTTTCACATCGCTAACAATGTCCTCTTTGGGAATTCCTTGTACCAGCTGGTCATTGTTGGCGCACCATTTCCTTAGTTTGAATCCAGCAGGTTGGAGTATCTTGACGAGCTCCTGCATAACTTGCTTGGCTTCCGGAATTGGCACCAGTCAAACAATCGTCTACATAGAAATCATCCTTCAATGCAGATGATCCTACTGGAAGTTTGTCCTTATTTTGGATTGCCAGATGGTCCAAGCATTTAGTAGCCAAAAATGGTGCTGACGTTGTACCATATGTGACAGTCTTTAGACGATAATACTTTAGTTCGTCTAATGGATTGTTTCTCCAGACAATTAACTGATGAAATTGATTTTCTGGGTTCACCCACACTTGACGGTACATTTTCTCTATGTCCGCTGTGAAGACGTATTTGTGAAGCCTAAAGCGTAGCAAAATCGACATTAATTCACTTTGAACAGTTGGCCCGTTGTGTAATATGTCGTTTAAAGATTTGCCGGTCGACGTTTTGCATGATGCGTCAAAGACAACTCGTAATGGTGATGTGCTGCTTTCCGGTTTCAGGACGCAATGATGCGGGATAAAATAATGGTTCGTTGGAATCTGGGATGCTGGCACTTGCTTCATGTGTCCAAGTTCCTCATATTCTGTCATAAACTTTACATATCCTGTCCAATTGTCAGCTGTTGTCCTTCGTTCCAGTGCCAAAAACCTTTTGGTAGCGATTTCCATAGACGCCCCCAGGGCTGAAGCATGCTCAGAAAATGGCAGTTTAACGATAAATTTGCCATCTGCTGCCAACTGTAGGTTTTGTAAGAAGTGGGCTTCGCAATGTGCTTCTGTTGGAGTGCGTGGCTTTTCTTCTGATTCCATGTTGTCTAGAGTCCAAAAGAGCTCAATTAATGCATTTGTATCTTCGATGGTTGCGGCTGCACAAATCGCTGTAGAATCGGTTGACGCGTTTATTTTTCCTGCCACGATCCATCCAAATTCAGTGTCTTGTAGTACTGGACCTCCGGCCGAAATCTTACGTTGATTTGGACGCCGCAATGAGTAGTAGTGCTCTGTACCAATGAGCATGTCTACTTTTCCTGGCTTATCAAAATTTGGATCTGCCAGTGGCAACTTGCTTGGAATTTTCCAATTTGCCGAATTGAGTTCTTGTGCAGGTTGGTCTGATATTATATGAGGTAATACAAACGCTTCAATTCTTTGTGTAAAACCACTGTGCAAGGATTTTACTAGCACATTCACTCGTGATCTGCTGGTTCGTGGCTGCCCTCCAATACCTTCAATTCGTAGTGTTGTATTGTGGATTTTTAGGGACAGCATGGAGGCCAACCTCTCAGATATCAAGTTTATTTGTGATCCTGAGTCTAGCAGTGCTCTAAAGTTAGCAATCTGCCCGTTGTTTCCTTGTACTGCTACTTTTGCTGTGGCAAGTAGATTGTAATTATTATGGCTTGCCGCTCCAACGGCTGGTGCCTGAGGACTTGCGGCTGGTGCTATGGGTTCCAAATGCAACAGAGTGTTATGTTTTTTGTTACATTTGAAGCACGTACGCCCTGTGCAAGCCTGTGATCTATGGTCACTTCTAAAGCAGTTGACGCATAGCTTCTGTTTTTGTATCCAATTTAAGCGTTCGGATACTGATTTGTTTCGGAAGTCCGGGCATCGAAACAGCCCATGGTTTTCCTTTTTGCAAAACTGACATCTGTGTGTCTTATCAGAGGCAGCCGACGCACATGTCGTGCCCCTTGACTCTTTTTTGGAGCCTTGTGTCTTTTTTCCAGCCCCTAGAACTCTTATTCTTTGTTCTAAAAATTGGAGCATGGTGTCTAACGCTTGTAATTCCTTTGAGTTTCCAAGAGATTGCTCATACAAGGTTTTGTTGTTAGAATCCAACTTGTTCTGTATAATAGCCAACAGAATGGGATCCCAAGTGGATATGTCGATTCCTAATCCCTTTAATGATGCCAGGGATTCGACCGTTGTTATATATAATTCCTTCAATGATTTAACATCGTCATTGATGGTATTATGATGAAGAAAACGGTTAAGTACCGTATTTGCAACGTCTCTGGGGTTATTGTAAGCGTCGTTCAATATTCCCCATGCGCTCATGTAGTTTTCTTCCTTGAGATCGATATGTCGAATCAATCTCTCAGCTTCCTCAGTTACTGTGGTTTTGAGATGCCACATTTTTTGCACCGTGGGCATATTGGTTTCATGGACCATGCATGAAAATAAATCGAAAAATTGGGTCCACTTTAGCAAATCCCCGTCGAATTTTGGGACGCTAACCCGCGGTAAATGCATTTCGGCTGTGCGTGCATTTACCTTTAACGATTTTTGTACTTCTTTTTCCAGTTTGAGATAGGATTCCATGTCGTATCCAGCCTCTTCTGGATCATCACACTCCTCGTGAATGCGGAAGTGAACCTCTTGTGTTTGGGCCCAAAGAGAATTTATCAATTCTCTTGACTTTTGTCCGTCCGTCTGTTCTTTGAGCGAGCGTTTTAGTGACGCTATAATCGCTTTTTGTCGGCGATATAGGGAGATCAACTTATCATCTGCCGTCGTAGGCTGATAGTTGATTATACTTGGCTTTGGTGTGGCTTTTTCTACCACTCGTTGACTTGTGGATTGTTTCTGTTTATCCACATTTTCTTTGAACTCAGCAATGTATTTTGTATACGATTGCTTAATGTTCTCATATTCATTTACGTATTCTTCGCTTACATTGACCATTTTCCGAACAATGCGATCGTTCTCTTGATATTTCTCCCAAACGTTCTCAAGTGCTGCTGCCTTTGATTGGAAATATAATGCTTGGGCCTTTCTTTCTACTGAGTCTTTTTTGTAATTCCTTATGACTCTAGTCAATTCTTGGCCGATATCAATTTGTAAGTCCAATGCCCTTTGGGCGGCAGCACGATCTTCCTTTTCAAACTCCATTATCTTGTCTTACTTCTGACCCGTTGGAAGTGTTTTATTTGCTAATTTCTTAGACTGGATTACGCTTCTATTCGCAACCGATATTGGTCGAAGAAGTATAGATCAAGAATCACAATTCGAGTTTTGAAAATAAATAATTGTTTTAACTTGTTTTTAACAGCCAATGTTGACCACGTTGTCGATTCCACAGCAAAAGTGTACTGAACCCAACGTTTTTATTTTATATAAATTTTTGCGTATGTTTTATATATATTCCAACAAATTGATGTATTGACAATTATTTGTGCAGACCTACACAATTTGTGCTGCTACGTAAATGTACATGTGAAAGTGTTTGCCGTCTGTTGGTCGCCAAAATGACCAATGTTTGACCAATTAGGATAAAAATTTCTATGTCGCCAAGTTGACAGTTAGAATCTTTTAGTATTTCGGAGTCCTTTAATGTCGCCCAGTTGACAACTTCGTAAGGCTCTCTCTTAAACAAAATTTTGGAAGTTTTTGTTTATTTACAGACCCACACGAGATCGTGTTGCTGCGTAATTGCCTTGGTTGGCTGTTGACAGTTGAAGTCCTTTAATGTCGCCTTGTTGACTATTTATATAGGATCATTCAACGATGTCTTGGTCACCAAATGTTTTTGGTGAGATTTCTTGCAGACCCACACTATGGTAGTGTTGCTGCATAGTTGCTTTGGGTTGGCAACTTTAGTATTGTAAACAGTTGAAATCCTTCTTATGTCGCCTTGTTGACAACTTCTCGAGGATCTTCAACGTTGTTGGGGTCACCAAAATGCTTTTTTTTGGTGAGGTTTCTTGCAGACCCTCACTAGGGTAGTGATGCTGCGTAGTTGCCTTGGGTTGGCAACTTTAGTGTTCTGAACAGTTGAAGTCCTTAATGTCGCCTTGTTGACAACTTCTCAAGGATCTTCAACGTTGTCGGGGTCACCAAAATGTTTTTTGGTGAGATTTATTGCAGACCCACACTATGTTAGTGTTGCTGCGTAGTTGCCTTGGATTGGCAACTTTAGGATTGTGATCAGTTGAAGTCCTTAATATCGCCTTGTTGACAACTTCTCAAGGATCTTCAACGTTGTCGGGGTCACCAAAATGTTTTTTGGTGACGTTTCTTGCAGACCCACACTATGGTAGTGTTGCTGCGTAGTTGCCTTGGGTTGGCAACTTTAGTGTTGTGAACAGTTGAAGTCCTTAATGTCGCCTTGTTGACAACTTCTCAAGGATCTTCAACGTTGTCGGGGTCACCAAAATGTTTGTGTATGTGTTTCTACAGACAGTACATAAACTGCCTGTAATTGACTTTGTAAGTAAGTGTAGGAAGCTGGGATGCATACAGTACATAAAACTGTTTGCAAGTGGTCGTCGCAACTAGAACTTGAACCAGTTGGTCTGCGGAGAGGGTTTTCTTCGTTGCGCACTATTAAGGATCTGAAGACACAGCGACAGATTCTTTGCTGGGTGCGATGGAAGAAATGAGTAACAGTTGATTGTTGTACTGAGACTGATTTTATTGATCAAACTTACTGCTATTTATATCAAAAACAATGGGTCAAAATTGCTTATAGTTAATAACTGATTATTGTTACAATTGGTAAAAGTGTTGACTTAGAGAAATTATTGTGTGCAGAAATTTAGGTAATTGTAATGGTAAGCAATTCTACAAGTTGCTTGCCCTGTGAGTGTCAATTGCAGTGTCAGCAAGACATTCTACTGACAATTCGGCTTATTGCATATGCATTATATCTGACTCAGCGGTCAGCGGTGTCGCTAAATGTTCTGACCTGCCTTAATGTTTCTGTTTTGTATATTTGTGTTTAATTATTACATAATTAATAAATGTATTTATTACAATTAAATAGCTGCGACTGAACAATTAGAATAAGTTATATATTTTAAATGTAAATGCCCGTTGGCTATTGTTTGTTTTGTTCTGAATTTTTGTAAACAACTAAATGCCTCACTCAGTCAGATCTTACGCTCAAAGCTTTTATCTTGGGAGCTTTACCATTTATCTGAGCTGAGCTTTCTGCTGCAGCTGGCCATCGGCCGCCGGCAATTGCATTTTACCAAGCACTGCAACTCCAGAGATCAGCAAATAAACATTTAAACATTGATCCAACCCGTGTCGTTGATTAATTCTAATAAGGTGTATATATCGTTATACTTCCTCAAAACAATATGTTTGCGACGAAAATAAGTTGTTTTGAAGAGAAAATGCTTATAAAGGTGGAGTTTATTGGATAAGTGAAAATGGATCTAGGTAAACTACTTGTCGGCAATGCAAAATTTTGTTTTTAATTTCAATTATTTTTTATATTATATGTTTGTTTCCATCCTTTGTGATATAAAAACAGTCGCGATCTTTTCCATTAAAATACCAATGATTACACTAGTTTACAGCGAAAAAGACCCATTGAAGCCATTATTTTTTAATGATGTATTTTGGAATGCTGAACTCGAAAATAAATTTCAAAATGTTTTCTATGGATTCGTTTTTGAGTTCGAATTTTTTTTTAGTTTTTCGATAGGTACCCTTTCTTTTTAAGCCTTATCTCGAGATACAAACAACTGATGGAGTCAAGCAAAGGATTAATCAAAAGGGTATTAAATTCCTAATAATCTAGTCAAAGAACATTTTCCAATCGGATTTGTAGTTTGAAAGTTAGAGTAAAAATATTTCGAAAAAAAAATTTTTTCTCAAAAACGTGAAAAATTTTACTTCCTTAAATATGTAAATGGTTGAAAATTAAAATCAAAAAATGGTTTTTATTCGTTTTTCATTCACGAATTGTACTTTTACGAAGAAAATAAGGTATTGATGACGAAAATCTGTGGATAAATAGCGAAGTTGTGAACAATTTTGTGAAAGTACTTAGGTCAAATTTGACGTGTTTATTAAAAAAAAATATTTTTTTTACTTCGCCTTTTTCTCAATCTACGAGTTCCAATAGAAGACAAATCACAGAAAAAATTAAGAGCAAGGCCAAAAACGAAGAAAAAATAAAAATATTTTCTAATAAATACATAAAACACTGAAATTTGACTGTTAGTAATTGTACTCAAATGCTCACAGTTCTTTTATTTATCCATAGATATTCTTTATCAATACCTTATTTTCTTCATAGAAGTGCTATTCGTAAGAACAAAAAAAAACCATTTATTTTCATCAGTTTCAACCTTTTACAGATTTTAGGAAATAACATTTTACACGATTTTGAGAAAAAAATCGATCTTTTCGAAATATTTTTGGTTGTAGCACTTAAACTACGAAACCGATTGGAAAATGATCTTCAACAATGATCTTCGATATCCAAAGTTTCTAACTCGAAATATGTCATTAAATGTAAGGGTGCCTACCGAAAAAAAACGAAAATAATTCTTACTCAAAAACGTATCCATACAAAAATTTTTGAATTTCATTTTTGAGTTCAGCATTTCAAAGTACGTCATAAAAAAATAACAGCTTAAATGGGTATTTATTTTTTTTATTTTTGTAAACTAATTGAAATTTAAAGTTTTCTCTTTGAGGACGACTTTTAAAATGCTGCGCTCTACAATTCGGTTGTATAATTGCTCTAAAGAGTAGTCAGACTTTTTCACCAATTTTTTTTAATGTCCTAGGAAGTTTTCGAATGGAAAGGAGCTAATGGTCTGTAGAGAACCATATTGCATGGTTTGTTTTCTTAAATGTGTTAATCAATATAAATTAAATGTGAGCAATGGAAACATATAAAATGACAGCACTTGGTTTACAAAATCAGCTAGCAAACTGGATGCTAGAGAGTTTTGAGTGACACAATACTCCTTGTGTAGTATAAGTCTTATTCCTACGCTAAGTAGTAGAAAATGATTATATAATCCGAAATCTAAAATATCTCTCAATACTACGGGTCCAGTATATAATAAAAAAGTTCGAAACTCAGTGGCCTTAAATCTGTCCAGATTATCTAGAGATCGAACTTCTCTATTGAAATCCCTAGGTAAACATTTTTTTAGGGCCGTCAGTTTATAATTTAGGGAAGCTATGGAGAGCCGACTCAAAGAAAATGAATGAATGAGCAAAAGCTCACGCTAAAACCACTAGGATCGATTTCATAACTCCAAGACAAACTACGTGCATGTAGTCTAAGGGAAACTAATTTACCAAATCAATTGGCAAAAGTTCTAGAATAAGTTTGCCTTGTATGTTGTGATGCTCTGGTTGAAGTCGGTTTCGGAAGCTGCCACAGGGGTATTCCAAATTGTCTGCAATTCCAAAAACTTTTGAGAAAATTATAACATCTCAACTGCAACACTTTTCTAGTTCTATCATTTCACCTTTCCAGCATGGCTTTGTGCTACGTAGATTTACTACCTCTTACCTTTTAGAGTTTACTTCTCTTGTGATCAAAGGGTTCTTAACCAAAATACAAACTTACGTCATTTATACTGATTTTAGCAAGGCGTTCGATTCCGTAAACTACTCTTTGCTACTTCACAAATTAAGTTTAATCGGTTTCCCAATTAATCTTCTCAATTGGATTTCTCAGTACCTAAGTGATAGAACACAAATGGTTCTTTTTCGGAATTCTTATTCTAAATGTATCCAGGTAACCTCTGGGGTACCTCAGGGTAGTCACCTGGGTACATTACTTTTTACTTTATTTATTAATGATCTTCATTTTGTCCTCAACCATTCACGCGTACTCATGTACGCCGACGATGTGAAGCTTTGTCTAACTTATAAAGACCTGATCGCTCGCTATCTTTTGCAATAATATTTGGATGCGTTTCAGACATTTGGAACGCTTGAACAATACTGCCAATGAGGTTAACGATCTAGGGGTTATTCTGGATCATCAACTTAAATTCGACTCTCATGTTATCTTTACTGTCAATAAGACCAGAATCGTACTTTGGTTCATAAAACGATGGTCAAAGAAATTTGACGATCTCAATACGACCAAGATTCTTTATACTTCTATTGTCCGTCCAATTCTTGGGTACGGATTATGTGTGTGGTCTCCACAGTATTCAACCCATCAGGATAGAATTGAATCGGTGCACAAGCAGTTCTTGTTGATCGAACTTCGAGGCTTAAACTGGGATCCTAATATCCAACTGCCCTCGTATTCTAGTTGACTTCTTTTAATTAACCTTCCTTAATTAACAGTAGAATTACGCTTGGAGTAATTTTTTTACATAAATTTATAAGTGGTGAAATTGACTCATCTGAGTTGACTAGCCAAATTAACTTTAGTGTCCCGATAAAACCTACCCGTAACTTCATCCCCTTATCCTTGAAACGGTGTAGTACTAACTATGCTATGCATGAGCCTTTTCGTGTCCTCTGTACTGATTATATCAAACTTTACCGAGTGATCAGTTCGGAGTTGTCCTTTCCTGCTTTGAAGACCTCTATCTTAACACATTTAGCCCGCTATTAATTTTGAATTCATTTTTACGCTTTGTAACCGATTTTCCGCCGTGATTTCGTATCGCACATTAGCGACTGCGCCCCTTGGTCGGTTGGGCGGGAGGTGGGCTTGCTATTTTGCCTGGGGTTCGCGCGTAACAGGCTACGGCTTGGTGTCGCTTAGGCCACTTGAACGTACTGTGCATTCGTACGTCAACGTACGAACGTCATAATAATTGGTTCATGGAAGGCAACTTGATTCCCTGATTAGTCACTTATTGAAACTTTCGCCTTTCTGGATGCAATAGTTACTCGAATAAAAACCAGAGTGATATTTCACACCCAAAATAAGAACACGGACTGGCGCATCATAAATAATTGCTCTAGCTGATATTTGTAAATTCCTACCTTGAAATATCTTGCCGTTTGTGATTAGTTCTCCTAATTCGCAGACAAAATCTTCCAAATAAACATTGGGATCATAAGGCTTTGCATTACCTACATATATCCCAGCTACTAATACGGGCTTTGTGCCATTGACGTTAATCAAAATGGGCCATGCTTGATTTCGTCAACTTTTACAAAGCGGAAGCCCGTCTACATAAATACATAAAGAAAATAAATCTAGAGTAAACCTCTGCTCTGCTTCTCTTTTCTGCCGACGATTTCAATGCAACGCGCAGGTTTGATGCTCGAATTTTCAAACTCGCCTGCTTTGCCTGCAAATGAAATGGGCGATCATATGTTTTGCACTGCCCCGCAACAGTTAATGCTCAAGGCAACTGATAGCACTCAAGTCTCATAAATTTTACTCTCTTTGTATGATTGTTGTGAGAGTATGTTCGACTGCTTATGCGGCGCTGGCTTCGCGGTTGCTTCGATTTCGAATGTCTTTGCGGCAGCTGCTCCGCTCTAACGCATGCGATTTTTAATAAACATCGAAAATTCGAAGGCAGTCACCGTCAGCATCGAAGAAAATGAACGGGACTCAGGCCGCTACCGAGCAGTCGTTCAGTCTATTCTTATATGGTCCCTGATAAATATTTAAACTAATATGGGAAGATATATAAGTAAAATTCGTAAGGAAATCAGTTAACGCGTTCTTTATACCATAGTGCACATACTCGCCTGGCTCTACAATCCGTTTTACGATACAACGTGGAGTACATTCTAGCGAATGTACATCACGTGGTAAGATAGGAATTTTTCACCCAAAATAGAAAGCAAATCATGGCATGCCCCTTTGCTGATATTATAATAATATTATAATTACACAGTGTTACAAATCAAAAAAATTTTGAATATACTTTTCACGAGACCCAGTGCAGATTGTGGGGCCGGTCGAGTATAGCAGCTCCTCATACTTGGTTTGTTCAGTACACAAATCTGAAGTTATGGCCCAAAACCCGCTTTTGCCTTTTTTACCCCATTAAGTTGAAATAATTCGCGCATTGACCGTCCGATTGTTTCAAACCTTGAAAATTCTGATAGCAACGGAATGAATCTAATATTGTAAACAGTGGTTATATAGATTCAACGCGATGGCTGAGAAATGCGGGTTACAGATATGGAAATTTCACCCTTTTTTATGAAACTTCAACTTTACCCACCATTGGTGTAACTATTTTGTTCTAAGCGATTTTTTCTTAAACTTTATGGTAAAAGTCCATTCAATTCTACGATAAACACAGGTGGTCCCAATAAATTTGGTTACCATTTGACGACGCTATTCGCAGATTTCAGAGCACACCTCGTTTTTTTTAAATTTTTTAACATAGTTGAGTGTCAGTATAAGTAAACTTTGTTTTTTTTTTTTATAGTGTGCTTAGTAAGAGACCTGCACGAGTAAGTAAAATAGTAATCAAGTTATACTCGCCGAGTATGATTACAGACGAGTATGATTACCTAGCTGTCAAATTGGCACCGTGGCACCGTAGCATCGTAGGAACCGCACCGTTTTAATCATTTTACTCGTTTTAGTTTTAGTCAGTTTTTATTCTGAATTATTTCTGAAACGTACTGTTCGGTTAAAACTAAAAAAAAACAAGTAAGAAAGTCGGTCAAGCCCGACTGTAATATACTCTGTACCTGTTTGTATATAACTAATAACTTTAAAGTGTGGGGTCACAAAAACTGCGCAAGTGCTGCCCTGCGTACTTATTTGATTTTCTTATAACTCGAATATCGTTCATCTGATCTGGAAACGGTGTATGGTGGATCGATAAGTAATGACGATTAAAATATATGCCTAAAAGGTTCAAACAATCTGTCATTAAGATTGTGGAAGATATTCGATTTTTTTCAAATTGTGGGGGTGGCAACTTTACCATCGTTCATCTGATCGGAAAACAATGTATTAGGGTTCGATAAGTAATGATGAGTAGAATATATGCCTAGAAGGTTCGAACAACCTAACTCCAAAATTGCGTGATTATTTGAGGTGTTTTTCAAATTGCGGGGGTGGCAACTCTACTATCGTTTATCTGATCGGAAAACAATGTATTGGGGTTCGATAAGTAATGATGAGTAGAATATATGCCTAGAAGGTTCGAACAACCTAACTCCAAAATTGCGGGATATTTGAGGTGTTTTTTAAATTGCGGGGGTGGCAACTCTACTATCGTTTATCTGATCGGAAAACAATGTATGGGGGTTCGATAAGTAATGATGAGTAGAATATATGTCTGAAAGGTTCGAACAACCTAACTCCAAAATTGCGGGATATTTGAGGTGTTTTTATACTCTGTACCGAAGGTACACAGAGTATATTGGGTTTGTGCAAATGTATGTAACAGCCAGAAGGAAGCATCTCCGACCCCATAAAGTATATATATTCTTGATCAGCATCAACAGCCGAGTCGATATAGCCATGTCCGTCTGTCCGTCTGTCCGTCTGTCCGTCTGTCCGTCTGTCTGTCCGTCTGTCCGTATGAACGAAGAGATCTCAGAGATGGTAAGAGATAGAGGTTTGAAGTGTATGGAACATATATTTCTTATACTTGCAGGCAGATCAAGTTTAGTTTTGATTTTTGCCACGCCCCCTGCCTCCCCCGCAAATTTAAAAAAACGAAATAACTCCCACAATTTTCAAGATAGATAGTTCGAACATTCTAGACATATATTCTACTACTTATTTTGAATCGACCCGCCATACATCATTTTTCGATCAGATGAACGATATTAGAGCTATATGTAAAAGAAAATAAAAACCAACGCCAACAACAACACCGTTGCCATTGGTAGAACTTACGAGAAAGAGAGAGCGAGAAGGCAATAGCTAACTGGTAATTTCCCAATTGGACCTTGCTATGAGTGGAGCGATATAATTGAGATGGCCTGCGGTCAGAAATCACGCGTGATTCCCGCGTGACTAATATAGATACGTTTTTGTTAATAGGAAATTATATACAAATTTTATAATTTTACGGGTTTGTACTAGGTACTAGCCCCCATACATCGTTTTTCAACCAGATGAACGATGGTTGAAAGAGTTGCCACCCTCAGATTTTGAAAAAACCTCACACTTTAAAGTTATTAGTTTCGTACAAACAGGTACAGAGTATATTACAGTCGGGCTTGACCGACTTTCTTACTTGTTCAAATTGCGGGGGTGGCAACTCTACTATCGTTCATCTGATCGGAAAACGATGTATGGGGGCTCGATAAAAAATGATGAGTAGAATATATGTCTAGAAGGTTCGAACAACCTAACTCCAAAATTGTAGAAGATATACGTTTTTTTTCGATTTGTGGGGGGGGGGGGGCAGGGGCGTGGCAAAAAAAAACTAAACTTGATCTGCCTGCAAGTAAAAGAAATATATGTTCCATACACCTCAAACCTCTATCTCTTACCATCTCTGAGATCTCAGCGTTCATACGGACAGACAGACGGACAGACGGACATGTCTATAACGACTCGGCTGTTGATGCTGATCAAGAATATATATACTTTATAGGGTCGGAGATGCTTCCTTCTGGCTGTTACACACATTTGCACAAACTCTTTGTACCTTCGGTACAGAGTATAAAAACTGGATATTACTAAAAAGCTGGAATCAGGACAATATAAGATAGTTGAAGCAAATGGATCCAGCGAGGTCTGGAAATTTTTTGGCAAAATAGCGGATGCCAATACGCTAGAATTTGTGGGGCATGTTCAGTGCAAAAGATGCCTAAAACTATTCAAATTTCCCAAAGGATCTAGTCCATCGAACTTAAAGAAGCATGTATGTTTCAAGCGCGTAGGTAGTGAAACAATAATGCCGCAATCCAAAAAGGCAAAAGTGGTCGTCGATGATCAAATTCGGGAGGACGTTACTAATTGCTGCGTTAAATTTGTCGCACAAGACATTCGCCCCTTTGAGACCGTAAACGGTTCGGGCTTTAAGGATCTTGCGCGATGCTTAGTTGATGTGGGAGTCAAGTTGGGGACCAAGCAATATTCTATCGAAGATATTTTACCGCATTCCACTACAGTTAGTCGCAGATTGCTTAAAGTGCACGTTAGTGAACGCGATGTTTTTATACAGAATCTGCGACATTTTGTTGAAACAGGTAAGTTTGCATCAATTATTAAGAATAATTTTTTTCTTTAAATATATCTTTAGGTAAATGCGGAGGTACAACCGATTTGTGGACTGATAGCAAAAAACGCAGTTTTTTAACCCTGACAGTGCATTACATTGACTCGTCTTGGAGCTTCCATACGTAAGTTGATATATATAGCCCTTCTCTTAAATTTTTAATCAAATTTTAAATAATTAAATTTTGTATTACAGGCGAACTCTTTTTACAACAGAATTTGAACCAATTGATATAGATGGAAACGTTATCAAAAAGACTGCAAAGACAATTGTTCGTGCATTAGACGATAAATTTGAAGAGTTGGGTCTTGATCGCGAAATTCATCGAAAAATAAAGTTCACAACTGATCCCTCTAGGTGGAATAGCACTTTCGACATGTTGTACTCAGTTCGAAAAAATTTGGATTCAGCCTTGGAGAACTGGGAGAACGTGAGGAAAGTATAATGGACGATGACATAATAGAAGACGATGATATGTTAGAATATAAAGATATTCAGGTGTCAAACAGACAAAACTCTGACAGCGTTATAAATGTCCAGCTTCACGACTGCATTATATTAATTTTTGATTAAAAACGCGATTTGCAAGGTCATGATGGACCATCCCAAGAAAGAAACTTAATGAATATACATGATTGTGACACACCAAAATATAGCAATAGAAAATACTGTTTTTTTTAAAGCCATTCCGCGAGTTCTTCAGATAAAAACGAGAGCGTAAGTTGAAGTCGGCCCTGCTCGACTTCGATATACCCGTTACTCAGTGTAAGGTTTATTTAAGAATATTTTATTAGATCACAACATGCCCAAATTTTGGAAGATATGAGTTTTTTTCCAAATTGCGGGGGTGGCAACTCTACTATTGCTCATCTCATCGGGAAATGATGTACTGCGGATCGATATGTAATGATGATTAAAATATATGTCTAGAGGGTTCGAATAATCTATCTTCAAAATTGTAGGAGATATGAGGTATTTTCCAAATTGCGTGGGTGGCAACTCTTCTATCGTACATCTGATCAGGAAATGATGTATGGCGGATCGATAGGTAAAGATGATTGAAATATATTTATAGAAGGTTCGAACAATCTATTTTCATAATTGTGGGAGATATGAGGTATTTTCCAAATTGCGTGGGTGGCAACTCTTTAATCGTTCATTTGATCAAAAAATGATGTATGGCGGATCGATAGGTAATGATGATTTAAATATATGTCTAGAAGGTTCGAACAATCTATTTTCAAAATTGTGGGAGATATGAGGTTTTTTTCATATTGCGTGGGCGGTAACTCTACTATGGTTCATCTGATCGAAAAATGATGTACGGCGGATCGATAGGTAATGATGATTAAAGTATATGTCTAGAAGGTTCGAACAATCTATTTTCAAAATTGTGGGAGATATGAGGTTTTTTTCATATTGCGGGGGCGGGAGGGGGCGTGGCAAAAATTTGAAACAAACTTGATCTGCGTGCAGAAAATACAAGTCTACACTGAAAAAATGGTACCCCTAGCTCTTATAGTTCCTGAGATCTAGGTGTTCATACAGACAGACGGACAGACGGACAGACGGACGGACGGACGGACGGACAGACGGACAGGTCTATATCGACTCGGCTATTGATGCTGATCAAGAATATATATACTTTATGGGGTCGGAAATACTTCCTTCTGCCTGTTACATACATTTGCACGAACTTAGTATACCCTTTTTATACTCTGTACCGAAGGTACACAGAGTATATTGGGTTTGTGCAAATGTATGTAACAGCCAGAAGGAAGCATCTCCGACCCCATAAAGTATATATATTCTTGATCGGCATCAACAGCCGAGTCGATATAGCCATGTCCGTCTGTCCGTCTGTCCGTCTGTCTGTCCGTCTGTCCGTCTGTCCGTATGAACGAAGAGATCTCAGAGATGGTAAGAGATAGAGGTTTGAAGTGTATGGAACATATATTTCTTATACTTGCAGGCAGATCAAGTTTAGTTTTGATTTTTGCCACGCCCCCTGCCTCCCCCGCAAATTTAAAAAAACGAAATAACTCCCACAATTTTCAAGATAGATAGTTCGAACATTCTAGACATATATTCTACTACTTATTTTGAATCGACCCGCCATACATCATTTTTCGATCAGATGAACGATATTAGAGCTATATGTAAAAGAAAATAAAAACCAACGCCAACAACAACACCGTTGCCATTGGTAGAACTTACGAGAAAGAGAGAGCGAGAAGGCAATAGCTAACTGGTAATTTCCCAATTGGACCTTGCTATGAGTGGAGCGATATAATTGAGATGGCCTGCGGTCAGAAATCACGCGTGATTCCCGCGTGACTAATATAGATACGTTTTTGTTAATAGGAAATTATATACAAATTTTATAATTTTACGGGTTTGTACTAGGTACTAGCCCCCATACATCGTTTTTCAACCAGATGAACGATGGTTGAAAGAGTTGCCACCCTCAGATTTTGAAAAAACCTCACACTTTAAAGTTATTAGTTTCGTACAAACAGGTACAGAGTATATTACAGTCGGGCTTGACCGACTTTCTTACTTGTTACTCTACGAGTAACGGGTATAATGATGAAATTAGTTTACACTTGGCCAACGGTCGATTTTAATCAATATTTAGTCAAAAGAAAAACAAGCAATAAATAGCAACTTCTTCAGATAATCTTGTCGAACATGTCATTCGTAAATAAAACCGGGAAATTTATGTACTGTTACCCACTGAACGATATTAATTATTATTGTTTTTTTGTTAGATTATTCTCTGACGATTCCACGATTATAATCGTACGGTGCCACGATGCCGATTACTACTCGTAATCATGAAAATGATTACCTGTTACAAAAAAAAGTAACTGTAATCGTAAAAATGAGTATTTTTACTCATGATTCCGGCATCGTGTAATCACTCGTGCAGGTCTCTAGTTATTAACCTTAAAATGGCCGTAGAACAGCCAATAATAGAGCTACAGAAATCTATCACTGCTTTTTGGAAACATTGGAAGCTGTCCTTTAAGACTACGTTCCAAGAAATATTGATTTAAAGCCGGAAATAATTTTTAAACACTTGAAAAGCCATTTTTGTCATCATTTTCAGTGATTTTTGAAAAGTTTCTAACCTTAAAATGGCCGTAGAACAGCCAATAATAGAGCTACAGAAATCTATCACTGCTTTTTGGAAACATTGGAAGCTGTACTTTAAGACTACGTTCCAAGAAATATTGATTTAAAGTCGGAAATAATTTTTAAACACTTGAAAAGCCATTTTTGTCATAATTTTCAGTCATTTTTTAAAAGTTTATAACCTTAAAATGGCCGTAGAATAGCCAATAATAGAGCTACAGAAATCTATCACTGCTTTTTGGAAACATTGGAAGCTGTCCTTTAAGACTACGTTCCAAGAAATATTGATTTAAAGCCGGAAATAATTTTTAAACACTTGAAAAGCCATTTTTGTCATAATTTTCAGTCATTTTTGCCACGATGCCGATTACTACTCGTAATCATGAAAATGATTACCTGTTACAAAAAAAAGTAACTGTAATCGTAAAAATGAGTATTTTTACTCATGATTCCGGCATCGTGTAATCACTCGTGCAGGTCTCTAGTTATTAAACTTAAAATGGCCGTAGAACAGCCAATAATAGAGCTACAGAAATCTATCACTGCTTTTTGGAAACATTGGAAGCTGTCCTTTAAGACTACGTTCCAAGAAATATTGATTTAAAGCCGGAAATAATTTTTAAACACTTGAAAAGCCATTTTTGTCATCATTTTCAGTCATTCTTAAAGTTTCTAACCTTAAAATGGCCGTAGAACAGCCAATAATAGAGCTACAGAAATCTATCACTGCTTTTTGGAAACATTGGAAGCTGTACTTTAAGACTACGTTCCAAGAAATATTGATTTAAAGTCGGAAATAATTTTTAAACACTTGAAAAGCCATTTTTGTCATAATTTTCAGTCATTTTTTAAAAGTTTATAACCTTAAAATGGCCGTAGAATAGCCAATAATAGAGCTACAGAAATCTATCACTGCTTTTTGGAAACATTGGAAGCTGTCCTTTAAGACTACGTTCCAAGAAATATTGATTTAAAGCCGGAAATAATTTTTAAACACTTGAAAAGCCATTTTTGTCATAATTTTCAGTCATTTTTGAAAAGTTTCTAACCTTAAAATGGCCGTAGAACAGCCAATAGTAGAGCTACAGAAATCTATCACTGCTTTTTGGAAACATTGGAAGCTGCTCTTTAAGACTACGTTCCAAGAAATATTGATTTAAAGCCGGAAATAATTTTTAAACACTTGAAAAAAAAGTATACTATGTTTATGCCTGGCGGGAAATTTAAATTATATTTCTCAAATACAAAAAAAAAATTTATATATATTCACGTTTATGCTTCACGATTTCTGGACCAATATTGCCATTCTCCATATACCGTTACCCCATAAGGGTAGATAGGTAAGTAGTTCCGTCTGGTCCCGGGTGGGGGCCACACAAAGGCCATTTGGAGATATGTTTCGCCTAAGATGTCCAACGGGATCTTTGACGTTTTAGCGAATGCTTTTATATTTAGAGCTGTTGAAGTTACAATTTTTCACGTCGATGAAACAATAAGCAAGTAAATGGCAAATCAACAGTCAACGCTTGTGCTTAACGCGAATCCCCTTAAACTTAACTTAGCTTTATGCAAGAAATGCAGGGAGCCGCGAGTTATAGAAACTCTGGACCACATAATCAGCCTTGGAACGCGACCAAGAGGCCTCTCTAAATATAAAAGCATTCGCCAAAACGTCAAAGATCCCGTTGGACATCTTAGGCGAAACATATCTCCAAATGGCCTTTGTGTTGCCCCCACCCGGGACCAGACGGAACTACTTACCTATCTACCCTTATGGGGTAACGGTATATGGAGAATGGCAATATTGGTCCAGAAATCGTGAAGCATAAAAGTGAATATATATAAATTTTTTTTTTGTATTTGAGAAATATAATTTAAATTTCCCGCCAGGCATAAACAGAGTATACTTTGAGTTGCTCTTATATTAAAGCACACACTAAAATGTAAGCACACTATAAAAAAAAAAATAGAAGGCTAACATCGGCTACGCCGATGTTTTAAATACCCTTGCAGTTTTTGACAGGCGCTACAATTGATAACAAAAAAGTTTTTCTCATTAGAACTAGATTTTAGACCGATCGTTCCTATGGCAGCTATATGATATAGTCATCCGATCCGGCCGATTTCGACAAAATTGCAGCGTATTTGTATTGAAAGACTTTTTGCAAAGTTTGGTCAAGATAGCTTTAAAACTGAGGGAGGAGATAGCAAAGAAACAGACGGACAGACGGACGGACGGACAGACGGACAGACGGACGGACGGACGGACAGACGGCCGGACGGACGGACAGACGGCCGGACGGAAATGAACTCAGCTCGTCATGCTGATCAAGAATATATATACTTTATGTGGTCGGAAATACTTCCTTCTATGCGTTACAAACATCGTGACAATTTTAATATACCCTCTGGGCGGAAATTCCACCACCAAGAAATTAAATGTCTAATTATTTTCTATAATGTGTTCACAAACTGATTTCTTAAGGCAATCGGATTAAAAATAGGTTTTACCATATGAAATTTTCAGGGAATTTCCCGACTATTCGGGCGGATTTTCCAACATTGGAAAATCTCATGTCTAATTATTTTGCATACTATCCTTACAAAACGAGTTTGAAGTCAATCGGATGAAAAATAGTGTTTTCTATATACAATTTTTCGGGCATTTTCCTTGTGGGTGGATTTTCCACAATCGAAAAATCACATGTCTAATTATTTTGCATACTATCCTTACAAACCGAGTTTGATGTCTATCGGATGAAAAGTAGATTTTTCCATATACAATTTTTCGGGCATTTTCCTTGTGGGTGGAGTTTCCACCAACAAAAAATCACATGCCTTATTATATATATTAATTATACTATCCTTACAAACCGAGATTGAAGCCAATCGGATGAAAAATTATTTTTTTTCATTTGGAATTTTGCGGGAATTTCCCGACTTTTCGGGCGGATTTTCCATCATCTGAAAATCTGAAGTCTAATTATTCTGCTTACTATCCTCACAAACCGAGTTTTAAGTCAATCGGATGAAAAGTAGTTTTTTCCGTGAAGAGTTTTACTGCCATTTTCCTTGTCGGCGGATTTTTCGAAATCTGGGAAACAGGTGTCCAATTGTTTCGCTTACTTTACTTACAAACCAAATTTCAAGTCAATCGGATGAAAAACAAAATTTTCCCCATAGTAGCTTTTCCGGGAGTTTTCCACCCCTTAGGTGGTCATAAGGAAACTTCTGTGAAAATTTCAGCTTTCTATCTCTTACCGTTCAGGCTCTATGTTGATTGCCAATCAGTGAATCAGTCAGTCAGTCAGGACAAACTCTTTTATATATATAGAGACTAGCATATAATCCGGCGCGCTTCGCTTCGCCACCATCAGTTAAGCAACCAAAATAATGAAAAACGAGAAGGCAAAGCTAACTTCGACTGTGCCGAAGTTTTAATACACTTGAAAAACTTTTCTCCAACTGATTTAACCGGTAAAATATATATGGGATATAGATATCAGATATTTAAAATTTTTAAATCATTGATAATAACAATTTGATACCATAAAAAAAACTTTTCTTAGTAAAACACATTTTCCGACCGATCGGTCCTATGGCAGCTATATGCTATAGTCATCCGATTTTGATCAATTTGTTCAAAATTATGTGAAAGCATATAAAACTAATATATACGAAGAAAACAAAAAAGTTTTTCTCATAAGAATTAGTTTTTTGACCGACCGTTTCTATGGGAGCTATATAATATAGTCATCCGATTTTGATAAATTTTTCCTGTATTATGTGAAAGCATATAAAAATAAAATACACCATGATTAGTGACGCTACGATTTTTATTTTTATTTTTTTTAATTAGTTTGATTTTTAAATAGTGTAACCCTAATACAAAATTTTTTACATTTTACTGTTACTTTTAAGGAACTTATAATGTAGTGAAGTGTATAATTGAATTATTTTAGTGTTATGGTTATAGTAAGATAATAAAGTGTGTGGCTACTTGTGGGGTTTTTAACACATAGCTTATTTAACTAAATTTAAGTGTGTTATGTTATTTTGTTGTTGTTTACTAGGTGGGTGGTGATCAAATCCTGCGACTGGCTAAGTCAGTGGGGTGTAAGCGAAGCAGTCTTCTCCTGGCTCGAATCCCGTTGATCCTCCTCCTTCTTAGCAACGCCCTTGCCAGATTGTTTGGGTGGCACGCGACCTTATCCAAGTACCGAGCTGCTTCTGTGTTTATAATATCCCCTACCATAGAGACTTTGAAATCCCGCTCAAGGTCACGTGTGCGGATGTACCACTCGGCTCCTGAAATACTCCTCAGCATCTTGGCCTGGAATATGCGTATTCGGTTTAGATGAGACTTTGCAGCGATTCCGTACACCTGCCCACCGTACCGCCAGATTGGTGCAAAGATTACTTTGTATACTAGAACCTTATTTTTAAGCGAGAGCTTGTTATTGGCGTTAAGGAGCCATCTCATCCTTCGCGCCTTGGCTTTCATGCAGCCTACCACCTCCTTGACATGTTGGCCAAATGTGAGCCTTTTGTCCATTTTATGGCTGGTTTTGTGAGGTAGCACCTCTCCATGTAAGAAGACTCCAGGGCTGATGTCCCTCCTTAGCGTATATGTTACATTTGCACACTTCTCCGGGTTCACTGCGATAATCCACCTGCACTCCCAGTTCTCGAACCTTTTCAGGTATTCCTGGAGCGTAACGGTGGCTGTATAGACACACCGATTTCTGACCATAATCGCAGTGCCATCTGCAAACGTGCCTACTAATAGGTCCTGCGGGTCGTCGATTGGCACTGACCGAGCGGTTGGCATGTCACTTGTAAACAGGCAATACAGAGCACACTGCCCTGAGGAACTCCTGCTCGAATTCTCTTCTTTCGGGATGCAAGGCCATCCTTGACCACCCTGAAGGATCTTTCATCAAGGAATGATATGATCATCAGAAAGAGTTGAATATTGAGCGTTCCCTTGATTTTCGATAGCAGGCCAGCGTGCCAGACACGGTCAAACGCCTGTTGAATATCCAAGTACGCTGCAACAACGTACTCCTTGGCGTGGAAACTTTCCAGCACGAAGTTGTCCGCTCTGTGGAGTTGTTCAGGAGTGCCATGTCTGAGTCGAAACCCAAACTGAAACTTGGGTATGCTCCTTCTTGCAGCTGGAGTTGCACGAATCAAAAATTGTATGTGGACTATCTTGGTCGATATCCAAGATCAAAGTCTGGCCATGTAGGAATTTTTATTGTACTTGACCATTTTACAAAATTCCCATTCCTAAAAGCTTGCTTTGGCGTCCCCGAAACGGTGGTATCTGACAATGGGGTACAGTTTAAATCTCACGCTTTTAAGAACTTAATGCTCAGATATAGAATAAACCATGCCTACACAGCTGTCTATGCTCCTCAGGCCAACGCTTCCGAGCGTGTAAATAGGTCAGTTATTTCTGCAATCAAGGCATACATACATTCCAACTGGGATGAGAATCTCAGAAAGATTTGTAGCTCATTGCGCTCAAGTCAACACACAGCAGTAAATAACACTCCCTATCGATTAGTTTTTGGACAGCATATGATAACGAACGGCTACACTTATCGACTCTTACGTGACCAAAATCTGCTCGAAGATCGTGCAATTTGTTTTAACCAAGATGATTCTTTAGATTTGATGAGGAATAAGGCGATTCACGGGATGCGAAAGCAGCATATACGCAATGAAAATGTATATAATCTTCGAAGTCGAGATGTCTCATTTGTTGTTGGACAAGAAGTTTTTCGTAGGAATTTCCAGCAGAGCAACTTCGCAAAAGGATTTAACGCAAAGCTTGCACCAACCTTTGTGAAGGCCAGAGTCCGAAGTAAGCTAGGAAACAGTTATTATGAACTCGAGGATATGCAAGGTAACCTAACCGGAAAATATCACGCTAAGGATATAAAGCAATAGTAAATGATCGTTAGTCCTTGTTACAAGCGAGTATCACCCTTGAGATGTGCGATTTTGGTTGGGGGAATTTGAAGTGGCGCTTGTTACAAGGCCAGCAACAGATTTTTTATAATGTCTTAAAGTATGCAAATTGTTTCGCCTAGCTCGTTTAATTTTAGTAGTAGGTCTTGCTTTTGGTACTATTTGCTTGTAGTCTTAGTAGTAGCTAATTTTATTCCTAGTATAAATAATTAAATTTTTCCCTAAGAAAATAATAATAGAGTCTAATTTTATAAATAATTGTTGGATCTATTCATTATCATTTGCATTGTTTTTCGCAAATAATTGTATCGGCAAAGTACCCGAATACCCGATAAACTGACAAGGCATTTTATTTGGCTAAGTAAGTGCTCACAAAAATAAAGCTAAAGCTCAGTTTCTAACCGGATATCAGATATTTAAAATTTTTAAATCATTGATAATAACAATTTGATACAATAAAAATAGAAGGCTAACATCGGCTACGCCGATGTTTTAAATACCCTTGCAGTTTTTGAAAGGCGCTACCATTGATAACAAAAAGTTTTTATACCCTTGCAGAGGGTATATTAAAATTGTCACGATGTTTGTAACGCAGTGAAGGAAGCATTTCCGACCACATAAAGTATATATATTCTTGATCAGCATGACGAGCTGAGTTCATTTCCGTTTGTCCGTCTGTCCGTCTGTCCGTCCGTCCGTCTGTCCGTCTGTTTCTATGCTATCTCCTCCCTCAGTTTTAAAGCTATCTTGACCAAACTTTGCAAAATGCCTTTAAATACAAATACGCTGCACATTTGTCGGAATCGGCCGGATCGGATGACTATATCATATAGCTGCCATAGGAACGGTCGGTCTAAAAACTAGTTCTAATGAGAAAAACTTTTTGTTTTCCATCCTAGCGTCACCAATCGTAGTAAATATAAGCTTTATATGCTTCCACACAATATTGAAAAAATTTATCAATATCGGATGACTATAGCATATAGCTGCCCTATAAACGGTCGGTCCAAGAACTAGTTCTAGTGAGAAAAACTTTTTTGTTTTCATCGTAGCGTCACCAATCGTGGTATATATTAGTTTTATATGCTTCCACACAATTCTGAAAAAATTTATCAAAATCGGATAACTATAGCATATAGCTGCCATATAAACGGTCGGTCCAAAAACTAGTTCTAGTGAGAAAAACTTTTTTGTTTTCCGTCGTAGCGTCACAAATCGTGGTATATATCAGTTTTATATGCTTCCACACAATTCTGGAAAAATTTATAAAAATCGGATGACTATAGCATATAGCTGCCATATAAACGGTCGGTCCAAAAACTAGTTCTAGTGAGAAAAACTTTTTTGTTTTCCATCGTAGCGTCACCAATCGTGGTATATATTATTTGTATATGCTTCCACACAATTCTGGAAAAATTTATCAAAATCGGATGACAATAGCGTATAGCTGTCATAGGAACGATCGGTCTAAAAACTAATTCTAGTGAGAAAAACTTTTTTGTTATCAATGGTAGCGCCTTTCAAAGACTGCAAGGGTATTGAAAACATCGGCGTAGCCGATGTTAGCCTTCTATTTTTCTCATTAGAATTAGTATTTGGACCGATCGTTCCTATGGCAGCTATATGCTATAGTCATCCGATTTTGATAAATTTTCCCAGAATTGTGTGAAAGCATATAAAACTAATATATACCACGATTGGTGATGCTACAATGGAAAACAAAAAAGTTTTTCCCACTAGATTTAGTTTTTGGATCGACCGTTTATATGGCAGCTATATACTATAGTCATCCGATTTTGATAAATTTTTCCAGAATTGTGTGAAGGGGTATAAAACTAATATATACCACGATTGGTGCAGCTACGATGGAAAACAAAGAAGTTTTTTTCACTAGAACTTGTTTTTGGACCGATCGTTTATATGGCAGCTATATGCTGTAGTCATCCGATTCCGATAATTTTTTCCAGAATTGTGTGGAAGTATATAAAACTAATATATACCACGATTGGTGATGCTACGATGGAAAACAAAAAAGTTTTTCCCACTAGATTTAGTTTTTGGATCGACCGTTTATATGGCAGCTATATGCTATAGTCATCCGATTTTGATAAATTTTTCCAGAATTGTGTGAAGGGGTATAAAACTAATATATACCAAGATTGGTGACGCTTCGATGGAAAGCAAAAAAGTTTTTCTGACTAGAACTAGTTTTTTTACTGACCGTTTATATGGCAGCTATATGCTATAGTCATCCGATTTTAATAAATTTTTCCAGAATTGTGTGAAGGAGTATAAAACTAATATATACCAAGTTTGGTGACGATTCAATAGAAAACAAAAAAGTTTTTCTCACTAGAACTAGTTTTTTGAGCGATCGTTCCTATGGCAGCTATATGATATAGTCATCCGATCCGGCCGATTCCGACAAATGTGCAGCGTATTTGTATTTAAAGACTTTTTGCAAAGTTTGGTCAAGATAGCTTCAAAACTGAGGGAGGAGATAGCATAGAAACAGACGGACAGACGGACAGACGGACAGACGGACGGACGGACGGACAGACGGACAAACGGAAATGAACTCAGCTCGTCATGCTGATCAAGAATATATATACTTTATGTGGTCGGAAATGCTTCCTTCTATGCGTTACAAACATCGTGACAATTTTAATATACCCTCTGCAAGGGTATAAAAAGGGGAATGGATCCATATCCTTCAACCATCAAAGCAAAAATGAAAATATAATATTCATTCATGCATTTAATGCACAGTTTATTTCAAGAAAACAAAAGACAATTCATTTTTTATTATAAAAGTAAAATCAATATAAAATTATACCAATTCAGGAACTAAGAATTCGTATAAGAAAACCTCAAAATTATAATGAATAAAAAACGAGAAGGCAAAGCTAACTTCGACTGTGCCGAAGTTTTGATACACTTGAAAAACATTACTCCAATTGATTTAACTGGAAAAATATATATAGGATATAGATATCAGATATTTAAAATTTTTAAATCATTGATAATAAAAATTTGACACCATAAAAAAAAACTTTTCTTAGTAAAACACATTTTCCGACCGATCGGTCCTATGGCAGCTATATGCTATAGTCTTCCGATTTTGATAATTTTTTTCAAAATTATGTGAAAGCATATAAAACTAATATATACCAAGATTGGGGAAGCTACGATAAAAAACAAAAAAGTTTTTCTCACTAGAAGTAGTTTTTTGACCGACAGTTTATATGGCAGCTATATGCTAAAGTCATCCGATTTTGATCAATTTTTTCAGAATTGTGTGGAAACATATAAAACAAATATATACTACGATGGAAATCAAAAAAGTTTTTCTCACAAAGACTTATTTTTCGACCGATCGTTCCTATGGCAGCTATATGCTATAGTGATCCGATTTTGATACATTTTCCCAGAATTATGTGGAAGCATATATAACTAACATATACCAAGATTAGTGACGCTACAATGGAAAACAAAAGAGTTTTTCTAACTAAAACTAGTTCTTAGACAGATCGTTCCTATGGCAGCTATATGATATAGTCATCCGATCCGGCCGGTTCATATTCATATTCAACATATTAGTTGCGTGCAGTAAAAAGAAGACTCTGTGCAAAATTTCAGCTCTATAGCTTTAAAACTGAGAGACTAGTTCGCGTAGAAACAGACAGACGGACTTCTTATGTACTTTGGAATGCTGAACTCAAAAATTAAATTCTTAAAAGCTGAAGATAATTTTCCCATCGGTTTAATATTTTTAATGCTACAAGCAAAAATACTTCGAACAAATCGAATTTTTTCTCAAAAACGAGGAAACATTTTTTTTCCTAAAATCTGTGAAAGGTTGAAACTAATAAAAATAAATTGTTTTTTTTTCTTTTGTTCTTACGAATAACACTTTTATGAAGAAAATAAGGTATTGATAAAGAATATCTATGGATAAATAAAGGATTTGTGGGCAATTAAGTACAAGTACTAACAGTCAAATTTCAATGTTTTATGGTTTTATTAGAAATATTTTTATTTTTTCAAAGTTTTTGGGCTTGCTCTTAATTTTTTTTCTGTGATTAAGCTTCTATTGCAACTCTTAAATTGAGCAAAAACGAAGTAAAATAAAAAAATATTTTGAATAAACACGTAAAATAGTCAAATTTGACTTTTAGTACTTTTACAAAATTGCTCAAAACATCGCTATTTATCCACAGATTTTCGTCATCAATACCTTATTATCTTCGTAATAGTGCAATTTATTAGAGTAAATGAAAAAACAATTTTTTAATTTTCAACCACTTACAGTTTTTAGAAAATCAAATTTTTCACGTTTTTAAGAAATATTTTTGCTTCTAACTTTCAAACTACTAAGCCGATTGGAAAATGATTTTCAACTAGATTATTAGGAATTGCATTCCCTATTGGTTAATCTCTTGCTTGACTCCATCCAAATTTTTTAACGCGAGATATGGCTTAAAATCAGGGTGTCAAACCGGAACCCGAACCGGAACCGTATACCGAAAAAAACCGATTAAAACTCAGAACCAGAACCGTAACCGAAACCGTTATTATTTATTTTTTTCGTACCGGTAAATGACCGAAAAAAACAGAAACATTGTACCGGTACAGTTTTAGTTCTGAGTTTTTTTTTTTTTTGTTATTTAATTTTTATTGCTTCAATCAGGGATTTCTTCAGGGTAAAACGCAGGGTAAACGTAAGCAAAAACTTACAAATGTAAAGTTAAGGGACCATCTGGTATATACTGAAATTTTCAATAAAAATAACAATTTCATCTTATTTCGTTTCATATATTTTTGGTTCAATAAATTCCAAATATTATTAATTTATCCTTAATTTTTGCATTTACAAAGGAAATGAATTAATAATTGGCCCAAATGGACTTGACCTAATAGCATAATATAATAATAATAATATAATATTAGGACATTTTTTTCTGAGGTAAAGTTTATTATTTTTAATTTTCCTTCTTAATATCTACTTTTTGTTGTGTAGGTTGCTACCATTTCTATTATATCTTCCGATTAAAGGATTTTTAAAATATACCGGTTAATACCGGTACATACCGGTACGTACCGGTATACCGAAATAAAAACCAAGGTACCAATACGGAACCGAATACCGAAATAAACAAGAACCTAAACAGAACCTTTTACCGAAACATTAGTTTCGGATCGTACCAGAACCGGAACCGGAACCGAAATTCGATTCGGTTTGATTCCCTGCTTAAAATGTAAGTGTACCTACCGAAAAATTTAAACAAATTCTAACTTAAAAATGTATCCATACAAAAATCTTTTTCAAAATTAATATATTTGATTTATTTGTTCGATTGAAAAGGAAGCTTCAGTAATTGAGAAGGTATTTATGAAGCATCCTAAAAGCATGCAATTTTTGTTGTACTTTTGGCGGTTTTAGCTAGAAAATAATTCAGCTGATCAATTTTATCCATTTTTTAGCGGTATTGGCCGAAAGCTTAAACCGCCGAAGAATTGAAAGCTTAAACAGCAGATTAAAGGTTGCTTAGATGAGCCATCGATATCGTAAGTTACTGAAAGCTCTTAAATGACAATTGTAGCTGTCAAAGAAGGAAAATATTACAGGCTTCCGTTTCCCAATTCTCGTTCTTTCTCAACGTGTGTGTCAAACCGATCGCAAGTGCTGACGGTTTATTGCTCTTGAGAAAGAAAAAAAATCAAAATTTATTAAGTCTCAAGAAGAGAATATTTTTACGATTTTTAATGTAGAAAAAATACGCAAAATTAAGTTTAAATTCAGTGAGAGTGAAAATTATTCCAAGGGGTGAGTTAGGCCTCTATTTTATCGTACACCTACTAAAAAGAATTTGTGTACCAGGTCTCCCTGCTGCCTACCTTCAGCTCTTAAGTGGAATCCTGGCTGTTTTAACTGACGCTATCCACGGATTGAGTCTGCTCCCGATCCTAAGCGGATTCAAGAGCAGATTAAGCCGGCTCGGCGCTAGGCTGCACTGCCTCAGCCAAGTCGGACCTAAACCCAAAATTTAAACGGTCTATTGAGATGCGAGTATAGACGGCTAATTGGAGTCTCGTTTTCGAAGTTCCTAACCGGCTAAGTCGACTCATTTATGGAGCAGTGAAGGCATCATAAGCATACAGCTTAAGCCGGTTCAGCAGATCAGCTTTAAGGCTTCGTTTGTCTTGGACATATTTCTCCAAAACTTGAGTGTCAACCTGGAGCTAACCTTAAACTGATTCTGTCCGAGTATCTCTACAGAACATAACCTTAATGCCTTTCTAAGGGCTAAGTGTGATACGGAAATTGTTTAATATTATTTTTGGTTTTCATTTTTTTTTGTTCTAAAACAAGATTGATTTTTGATTCAAAATTTTCTTGGTGATTTTCTTTTAATAACAATATGAAAAAAAAATAAGAATACGAAAATTGTAAAAAAATATTAAAAGGAAGTGAAAAGGAAAGAATAATGAAAATCCAAAAAAAAAAAAAAAAAAAAAATAGTGAGAAAAGAAAAATGAAAACTTAAAACAGTCATACGTATATGCATATTCTTAATATAAATTCCCAGTTACAGGTTTCATCGCCGGGAGATCGATCTTTCGTCGCTGGAATTAAGAGTGAGTGAAGTGAAAAAAAAGATAATTATGTATATATATTTCTGAAGTTTGAGGAAAAAATGGCATACATATACCGCTGTGTTTGATATTTCGTTTCACAAAAAAATAATTTTCTCAAAATTTACCTAAATTTTCAAAATTTGAATGAGTCTAAAATGATCATTCCTCTTCTCTCCTTTAAATGTTTAAAAGTTAAATAACAATTTAAAAGAAAATTAAAAGAATTCGTCTTCATAAGAAACTGAACATTACAGTGAAACCCCAGTATGAAAAACCAAATTGAATCAAATTATATTATATTTAAAATTACAAATTAAATTAATTTAATGGAAAAACCTTAAAGTAAAAGAACAAGAAAATTTAAAAATGAAAGAAACTGAAATGAACTTTAAAAATAATTTGAATTAATCTAAACTTAATTACTCTTAAAATTTATATTTTTGTATTTTTTTTATTATTTCCATTTAAAACTAAAACTACTTACTTTTATTAGTATGTATTATTATATTATATTACCATAACTAAATAGAATATCCCAAAATGAATTCTCTTACACACACTTATTTTTTTGTCGAATTAAAACTTATATTTAAAATGAATTAGATGCCTTCTGAACTCAAGCTAACGTTCTCACTGCCGTAGGTTATTTTTCAAAGGGATCACCCAAAAGCATTCAGAGGCCGGTGATCTAAGGTAGGGTGGGCAAAATGCGACCACGATAACACCTGTGGCTTCGCACCCCAAACTTCTCCCTCTTTTCTTGTTTCTTCATTCTTCTTTCTCCCTTCTCCTTACTCTCTAAATTCGATTTTGTCTATATTCTTCCGATTTTAGTAATCTAGCATTTTTATTTCGTCGCAGCACGTTATCATTCTAATCATATTAATTGAACAGTAGGACATTTTGGTATCAGCAAGATCACCACCCCCAAAGCCGACGAGCTAGAGCCGGATATCATAACGTGCCACCGCTCGATACCACTGTCTGGCCATAGCTGCTTATTGGTTACACGCTACAAATTATTACCAAGATGAATACCCTCTATATTTAAACTTGCAGTTAGTTGGGCGGGTTCATCACTATCACGGCTATCTGTGGAATCAACAGTCTCTAAAGCAACTTCGATAACATATTAAGACTGAAATATTTACATACTAAAGCTGCTAAAAATAAATTGGAAAGGGAAATTCCCTAACTAAATTTTTAAAAATTCTTTCAAATTTCAATCAATGAGATTTTTTTAAATCGTGCTATTTCGAATGAAATCGTGTAAAAACAGAATCAAAATTTTGTTTGTAAACCGTGTTATTTCAAAATCGTGTAAAAAAAGACCGTGTAAAAACAGAATTAGGTGTACTAAGTTCGTGCAAATGTATGTAACAGGCAGAAGGAAGCATCTCCGACCCCATAAAGTATATATATTCTTGATCAGCATCAATAGCAGAGTCGATTTAGACATGTTCGTCTGTCCGTCCGTCCGTCTGTCCGTCTGTCTGTATAAACACCTAGATCTCAGAGACTACAAGAGCTACAGCTTCCATTTTTTCAGTGTAGACTTGTTTTGTCTGCACGCAGATCAAGTTTGTTTCAAACTTTTGCCACGCCCCCTCCCGCCCCCGCGATGTAAAAAAAAACTTTATATCATCCACAATTTTAAAACTAGATTGTTCGGGCCTTCTAGACATATATTTTAATCATCATTACCAATCGATCCGCCATACATCATTTTTCGTTTAGATGAACCATAGTAGAGTTACCGCCCCCTCCATTTGAAAAATAACTTATATCTCCCACAATTTTGAAAATACATTGTTAAATCCTTCTATCAATCCGCCATACATAATGTCTTGATCAGATGAACGATAGAAAAGTTGCCGCCCCCGCAATTTGAAAAATACCTCATATCTCACACAATTTTTAAAATAGATTGTTCGAACCTTCTAGACATATATTTTAATCATCATTATCTATCGATCCGCCATACATAATTTCTTGATCAGATGAACCATAGTAGAGTTACCGCCCCCGCAATTTGAAAAATAGCTTAAATCTTCCAAGATTAATGGAACGACACTCACACCAAAGAAGAACGTCAAATATCTTGGAGTAGTAATTGACAGCAAACTGTCCTGGAGACTCAATGTAGAGGAAAGGGTGAAAAAGGCAACCGCTGCACTATATGCATCCCAGAAGATGCTGAGCAGCACATGGGGCCTCTCACCAAAACTGATGCACTGGGTCTTCATTTCAGTCGTAAGACCGATACTACTCCACGGTATACTGGTATGGTGGCAGGCCACGGAGAAATCCACGTACCTGACACTAATGGAGAGGACCCAGCGGCAGGCCATGGTCTGCATAACGGGGGCGCTGAGGTCCACCCCAACCAAAGCTCTGGAACTCATCCTAGATGTCAACCCCCTGGAAATCCAAGCACGCCTGCTTGCACAAAAGACTGCACAACATCTATGTGCGACAGGCGCCATGGCACTACAAAGCTATGGGCACAGCATGATTGGCAGAGAGATCAACAGTAGCACAGACTACATGATCCCCAGTACCAGCTTCACAAGCACACCAACACCACTGGGACCAGATGACTGCCGTACAGGACTGGCCCAAGAAGCAACACACATTTTCACTGACGGCTCAAAGATGGATCTAGGAATCGGAGCTGCTATATACTGCGAAGAGCCGGAAATGAAGCTCAGCTATAAACTGCCAAACCACTGCACCATATTTCAGGCGGAAGTCTTCGCAATAAAGAAAGCAGCAGAGATGGCAGAACTACTCGCTCCAAGCGACAAAAAAGTAAATATATACGTAGATAGTCAAGCGGCAATCAAGGCCATGCATAGGCACGCCATCAACTCCAAAAATGTCCTGTCTGGTAGGGAAGCACTAGGTTCTCTCAGCACCTCTAGAAGGGTGCAGATCTACTGGATCTCAAGCCACCAGGGCATTGACGGAAATGAGACAGCAGACAGCCTGGCAAAAGCCGGAGTTGCACTTAGCCAAGAAGCGATAATACACCTACCTATCTCACTTCAGACGCGACACCGCAAAATGGAAGAGATAGCTTCAAACGAGGCAGCGGAAAAGTGGAGAAACACAACCGGCTGCAGAATCTCCAATATCATGTGCAAGACAAAAGACAAAGCACCGCACGCACTATTTACTACAGCTCCAAAGAAGAGACTGTAGACTTCTAATAGGCATATTAACCGGCCACTGCCTAACAGCCTCTCACGCGAAGAAGCTAGGCATAACGACAGAGGACACATGCAGGAAATATAGGAAGCCGGGAGCAACGGAGACTCTAGAACACCTCATCTGCAAATGTCCAGCAGTAGCAAGGCAAAGATTGCAACACCTCCATACACCCTGGATTGCCTCACTGGAAGAAGTATCCAGGAGACCCCTCACAAATATACTGGCATTCGCCAGAACGTCAAGAATCCTTGCAAACTACTAAAAAGTCGGAACCTCCATTACAAAAAACCCGGTCTCACTAAGGACTAAACAGTCTATGTGTGGTCCCCCTGCGGGGCCAGCCGGAACTACCTAACCTACCTATATCTTCCACAATTTTGAAAATACATTGTTAAATCCTTCTAGACGTATATTTTAATCATCATTACCTATCGATCCGCCATACATAATTTCTTGATCAAATGAACAATAGAAAAGTTCACGCCCCCGCAATTTGAAAAATACCACATATCTCCCACAATTTTGAAAATAGATTATTAGAACCTTCTAGACATATATTATAATCATCATTAATCATCATTTCCCGATCAGATGAGCTATAGTAGAGTTGCCACCCCCGCAATTTGGAAAAAAACTCATATCTCCCACAATATTAGCATGTTGTGATCTAATAAAATATTCTTAACGGGTATATCGAAGTCGAGCAGGGCCGACTTCAACTTACGCTCTCGTTTCTGGTATAGTTGGAGTATATTCAGTGCAAAATGTAGGTTTGGTCAATTTTCAAATTTCAAAGGGCATAGCCGGGTTTACTAGGCGTATTGGTCCCCAATCCGATCCATATTTCAAGCATGCAGTTTCAAAGAACATCAACTGAAAGTAATTTATCGATTTTTTGTATACTTTTAAATAGTACCAACCCTGAATTTTAAATAAAGACTTTAAGTTGGGGTACCACTTTTATATTAAACATGTTTAAGATATTGCATAATTTTTGTATAATTTTTGTATAATTTTTGCAGAATTTTAGAAGGTGTGAAAGGTGGTTAAAATTAATTAAAACAAAAATGTTAAAAAACTTCTTGAATATCTCATCGGACTAAGATCGCTTTCCAAACCTGGTGATATATGCATTGTTGACAGTGGCTTAACCATGTTATAGAAGATTTAATTAGATATTGTTCCTTAAAAAAACTTTTTTGAAAAAGTTATATTTCTTATACGTAAATATATACGCTTTTTATCCAGCTTGGGAATCTCATAAAAGTTTTTCAAAGCAAAAAAGAATTTTATTTAAATTAAAATTGAGATCGCGACATATAGCAAAACATATAAATGCTACGTTAAGAACGTACCGCATTCTGTTGGATACTCATAAATATGGCGCTATTGGTGTGAATGAGCGAATGGCAACATAAAAATTAGACCCGCTGATATCGTGAGTAATAATTTTAAGAACGTAAGTGCTAATGCAGTTATTTATAGAAAACACAGCGACGAAGACAAAAATAAATCATTTCATAAAAATAAATTAAAAAATAGCGGATTTTTGGTTTTTCAGATTGAATTAATTTCTAGTAGGCCAGGGTGAATGTTTTATTACAGAAGCTTTTTGTGATTTGAGCACTGCAACAAGCAGGCCATTATGTGTTTATTTAACAAATTCCCCCTGGCCTACTAGTACTAAATTCTATCTAACAAAGCCCAAAATCCTCTGTCTAAATATTTATATTATTGTTTTAATTATTTTTAACCACCTTTCACACCTTAAAAAAATTCTGGAAAAATAATACAAATTCTATCTTGGAATAACAATTACCCATGTTTAATATAATAGTGGTACCCCAACTAAAAGTCAAAAACAATTAAAGTTAAAAATTTCGCAACAGTTTTTAAGACGGATTGCATTTTAAAAATTAAAAAAATTATTCTGAGGGAGTGTTGACATGTCAGCTATTGCCATACAAATTTGGGATTTTTTAGAACGGTTACATGTCCGGAAAAACGCTTGTGTTGGAAATGATAAAAATCATTATTTCAAATTCAGAATGGTACTAGAAGTATAAAAAAATCGATAAATTACTTTCAGTTGATGTTCTTTGAAACTGCATACTTGAAATATGGATAGTATTGGGGGCCGATACGCCTAGTAAACCCAGTTATGTTTTTCATATATTGTGTAACTGTGCACTCATTCAGCCAACCTAATGTTAAACTTAACACTTGATGTTATCATTTACATAAAATTATTATGTTAACAAAAAATGTTTTATGTTAACACTAACATTTCATGATAATATTAACATTTTGTGATTTAATCAAAGATTTTTTATTTATCCTTTTCCTGAGTAACAGGTATATCGAAGTCGACCAGGGCCGACTTCAACTTTGGCCCTCGTTTATTAACGATTTTTTTGCGATCGCGATATCATGTTGCTGTTAACATCATCTACACATAAAATCGACCGTACCTACCTTTTGCACTGAATATACTCAAACTAAAATGCTCCAAAAAAATATGAAAAGTTAAGGGCCGGGAACGAAAAGATTCGAATCAATAGGAAAATTTACAGGCATATTTCAAGCCGAAATATGTGCCATCTTCCGATGCGCGGACCTTAATATGGGTAAGAACTACCATAATAAACAACAAATGAAATGGCGTATGAGTTAGCGCTCAAGATTGCAGACACCACAATGATGGGACCAGAGCCCTATTGCGGCATAGGTCAGCCAGCATACTATTAGAAAATTCCTTAGAAATGAAGAGAGAATGCTTACAACAACCACCTGGGAAAACACCAGGGGGTTGAGACAACCAAGAGCAATAATTGTAAACCATGACTACAAAAGTTTCCAAAAATTAATCCAACAAGGAAAAATACCCTCAGGATCCTGACAGGGCTCCACTGGAAACTGCGGAGCCACCAGTATAGAATGAGGATAACAAAAACCAAACTTTGCGAATAGAAGGATGAATCCTCCAAGCAGATAATGGGCTATTATTAATAGCACACTTGGATGCTCTGCCAAGTCGCAGATTCAGATGCAGATACATCCTAACTGTATTAAAAACCTAGACCACACAAAAATCCTGAAATGTGTACATGAAATAGGGCTGCTAGGGAAGTTGTAAACTCAGAGTGAGGGCACAATAAATCAATAATGGTTGCAGTGCACTATATCCCTAACGACAAAACTAAGTGGCCGCTCACATCGCACAACTTTGTAGACGAAGGTACGTGTACACCACAGGACTCCGCCGCTAGATAAAAGAAGTGGTGATCGTACAAGACGGCTTCGGTGACGTTGTAGGATCTGGTAGAGGTGTAACCGCAGTTTTTGAATGAACGACTGTGGTTGGAGATGTGTGGGCGAAAGCTGTTATCAATCGGTCGATTGCAATGTTGACGTCGCGATTAGGCAGCCGAATTTTGAAGAATTTCCTTGTTCTGTCCAGAACCTTATATGGAGGTTCCAATGACACGCGTTTGCGGTCCACGCGAACATAAACGTGCGTATCGTGACAGAGTTCTGACTGTAAAGAGGTTTGCTTTTGACCATGGCACGATGTTTTGCTATGATTGAGAGACTGCATTTATGAACTCAGTTTCGTTGGGATGATTTTGTGTGGAAGTGACAAATTTACCAGGAATGCGCAATTCTATGCCAAAAAGCATCTCAGCTGGGCTTGCTTAATGACAGCTTTAAGAGTCCTGTGCCAGCGCTCCACTAACCCATTAGCCGGTGGGTGATAGGCAGTGGTGCGTAGGTGTTTGATGCCTAGTATGCGCATTATGCCAGAAAAGATAGCTGATTCGAATTGCCTTCCAAGATCGCTGGTGATGTGCAATGGGATACCAAATGACGAGATCCGTTCATTTATAAGCGCTGCAGTGAGCCATCTGGAAAATCTGTCGATGCACGTTAGTGCAGTAGCGATTTCCTCTTGAGACTGGCAATAGACCAATGAGGTCGATGAGGATATGGTCAAAGCGCTAATCCATTGGTCCGTAACTCCCCATTAAAGATTTGTTGTGGCGGTAAACTTTGCAACGTTGGCAGTGGTCACGTGCTTACAAAGTTGCCAATATTCTTTACCATTGACGGCCAAACAAATCGATCAAAGACCAACCTTTGCGTAGCTCTGCGGCCTAGATGTACTGGGTTATGTAGTTTTTCCATGATCTGTTTGAGTTATTGCCTCGGAATTAATGGTCAAGCTGTACTGTAGTTGATATCGCAGTAGAAAGATGTTGACGCCTTCAGTAGAGAAACTTTTTTCAACTTTTGTTTCTTGTTTTTTATTTTTATTTTCTGTTGTGATATGCACACATATAGAGTACCCACTGTACTCAGTACATTTATTTAAGTACAAATATACATATTGTAAACACTTTGTTGCAATGTCCAAAAGACCCAAGCACATTTCAAGTGCAAAGTAATACGATCATTCGTTGGGCAACTAACACAGAAACGCAGCGTCAGCATAACTGAGCATAGCCAGTGGCGCAGCCAATTGACTTTGTTAATGTGCATATACCATCCTCTCTAATACAAAGATATATATATACATAAGACAGCCGCTCTGCTGCCGGCGTATTCCGACAGCATAGCTGCTCTTTAAGAATAATTCAAAATGTAAAAGAACGGAGACAAAAAGCCAGCCGAACAATATGTATCAAAGCGAATAATATTTCTTTAAAATAAAACCAAAATCCAAAACTAAACCAACATCGAATGGCATTTATTGGGTGGGAGCTGAACCTGCAAACGAATGGGCGTGTCCCTCAACGCCGTCAATGTCAACAACAAAAAGGAATACAAATAGAAGGACGCGCCTATCATTCTAAATATATCGGATTCCTGAGCATAGCGATAGCTCCGAAATCTTCCGTAATTGTGTTGATTCGGGAAAGTACATCCGCTACATCGATTTCTTTGCCAGACACACGTCGTAGATCTGGATGGAATCCCAAATAGAGCAGTCAAGCTAGCGTTGGCACTCCAACCGCAGATATTCTGCACTCTATTCAGCCAGTGCCTTGTGGAAGGCTTATTTCCAGACAGATGGAAGATACACAAGCTACTCCCGCTTCCCAAGCCAAGGAAACCATAAGAGGATCCCTTATCCTATAGGCCAATCTGTCTCATAGACACAATGGGCAAAGTACTGGAGAAGTTGGTGTGCAACAGAATAGAAGTGTGCCTAGTCACAACCCTTGACATTAAAAACGCGTTCAACACAGCCAGGTGGAGCTCCATTCTAAAAGCACTGGAGCTACTCAACGTGCCGGCATACCTAATCCGGGTTATAGCCAGCTACTTCCAAAACAGGACCCTCTTGTACGAGACAACGGCTGGCTCCCAAACACACATGGACTCAGTAGAAAGGCAGAGAAATGCAGCATGAGACGGGGATCAGGCTCCTGCGAAGAAAGCCTGGTACCGCAGGAGTGGGCTTCTCAAATCATGATTTTATGGCATATAAGTTGTATATTAATAAAGTTAAGAAAATAAACAATTAAAAAAAAATAAAAATAAAAAAAAGGGCCACGTGGTTTATGATCAGTAAAAACAGTGAATTGTCGGCCTTTCAGTAAGAATTGTTCCTCGTTTTTGCAAGTTGGCATTTGCTATCGATGATGGTCAAGTTATTGTCACCAAGTCGCTTAAATACTTAGGGTATTCACGACAACTTGCTTACTTGATAACCGGATGAAAAATTAAATTTGATCTTCATCAGTCGTCATCACACTTGTGTGTGAATATCTTGATTATTGTGAAGTGAGTAAATCAGAGCCAACTATTTTGGAAAATTTTAAGTTAAGTATTTTTTAAATATAAATAAAGAAAATGGCTAAAAATAATATGTAACCTTACCGTAATTTAAAATCGGGTCTTGTTGACTTTCTGTCTCACACCTCAACCTCTACACCAGCCTTAGTCACAAAGAGCGAAGCGAAAAAGTGAGAGTGTATTGGTGTGCGAATATAATGCGACTCAAAGCGGCTCGAATCTTTCTCGTTGACGGCTAGCCAACGAATGAATGCATTTTTACTCTCTTGGCGAAGGGCTCGGCATGTGTTCGGCTCGTGTCTGTGTGAATTTGTCGAATGTGTTCGGACAACTGTGACCTGGACGACGACGTCTGCTCTACACCATTGCCACCAAGGTGAAAGTGCCAGCTTAGTGTGATTTATAAATCAGTGGCGCTTTATCAACAAAATATAATGAATAGCACTTTTTGAAGTGTTTACCAACACTGAAAATAATAATTAATCAGATAACCACATGATTCAGCTCTAGGCTGGTGAGATTTCATTTTTCAACAGGTTATCAAATATGCAAGTTGTCGTGAATACCCTAACTGTTTGTAAATGTTGCCTATGCTCAAGGCGACAAATATGTCATCGATGTAAACAAATACGAAGTCACGGAAATCATTAACGGAGTAGTAAGTGCAGTCTTGGGAATGTCACTTGGTTCGATTGATATATGGTGATATGCTCGTTGCAAGTCAATGACCGAAAATATGCTTTTGTTGTACAATATATTTGTGTCGTCATGTATGAATGGTAGCGGGTAAAGATCGGTAAAAGGAAAAAATCGCCACAAGGACTCCAATCGCCGTTTGCCTTGCGAACCATGTTTATCGGACGCCCAATTACTGCTGGAGGGACGACACATTCCACGCTCTACCATGTAACCGAATTCTTTCTTAGTGGCAAAGAGCTTGTTGTGGTTTGAAAGAAAGAAAGACTTAAAATTAAATTAAACTTAGTAGCAAACGACGCAGGCTCATTACTTCTACTTCGTCTCTTTCTGCGATTCAGTTGGAATTAAGTGGCAGTTCACAACGCGAAACTTCGTAATCGAACAACCGTGTACATCACATAGTATTAAAAGTACTCTTTTAGCAGGTCAACGCGCCTATTCACAAGTCTAGCGCAACAATGTCTTAATTGCATTTTGAATTGCTTTCCCACCCCCTATATTCATCCGATTCTCCAGCACTGAAAACAATTTGCCAGAGAATAAACAATAAAGTAATCGCGGCAACTGAATCATCTTTTAAGGGTAAGAAAAATCATTATGTACTATAAAAACGTTGAACTGCATTTAACACCACAGGAGGGAAATTTTGGGCAAATAAAAATTTTTGTAGTGCCACATGTGACTGCATTATCTATGGTAAATTGCCACATCGTGTGAGTCCGCCTAAAGACTTGGAACCTTTTGAAACATGATGAATAAGAACTACTTTAAACCAGTGTTTGTCAAGAATAATGCGACGCAAAGCGGCTCTGACCTATCTTGTTGAAGGCTAGGCAGACACCATAAACGAACTAACCTAGACTGCTCGTTTGCTCAGTCCCTCTTCTGCTGACAGCAGCACCAGTGTTGCCAGAAGTTCAGAACCCAAAGATGCTAGATTTGAAAAAAAAAATAGCAAAAAAAAAAAAAAAAAATTTCAAAATATGTTTTTACTTTATTTTATTTATTAGCAAATCAACAACTTAATAAAATGTATATTTCAGCATTTAAAACTAACAAAAACTGTTTTTTTTTAGCCTCAGCTTGGTGCAGTGCCTTATGGCTTCAGTGTAAAAACACTATAAAGCTACTAAGCTTACTAAAACGTAAAGTAAGTTTGTAATTTCTTCTAAATCAATCATTTCATCTTCAGAGTACTTTTGGCTCGATGAAATAAAATTCAAATAATTTGGCGGCAAGTCAAAGTTGTGGCAACATTTGTCATGTCTACGTAATCTATAATCCAATTTGGGTTCCTTTATTTTTTGTTCAAAAGCATAACCCAAATATAGGTCTCTTGCAGCAACTTCTTCGAAATTATCTTTGAGAATATTCAGTTGAATATCCTCAGGTATTATTTTTGTTTTGAGCGAGTTTATGCTCACAATTAGATCGTGAAGCAGTTTTGTGGAGTTTGCGTGACAACTTTGAAAGTTCTTATTATCTGCATGTCATTTAATATGGGGTTCAAAAATATTAAATATAAATAATTTACTTCGTTGGTATATAAGCCTTGTAAAATTTTCGCTTTATGACAGTTTTCGGCGCTGGCAGCTAGAGCAAAATGCTGTTTTAGCTCTAACCACTAGTCAACAATTCGGTTCACAGCGGTCTCTATAGAAAGCCACCTTGTGTCACAAACACGCGGTATCTTTAATGGTGCCCAAGGGAATAAAAATAGACAATCCGTAAATAAAATGAATTCTTCTATATTAAGGAACACACAAGTCATAATCTATATACAACTATTTGCAACTAGGGTCAGCAATATCATAAAAATACGTTAGTTTGGACATCACGATTATAGCTGAACGTATTTTTAAAACAGCTAGATTTGTAGCTAATAGCATTTTCACAAATTTAATAGCATTTCCACTTTTAAAATTGCTAGATCTAGCAACTAAATAGCTAAAATGGCAGCACTAAGCAGCACAGGCAGAATTTCTCTTTGTTTGAACGGTACGAGTTCGACTTGAACGGTACGTGTATGATGTGGCCTACTAATTTGTACTGAAAATTAAGGCAACAGCTGTTCGCAACCTCAGTTCGACGCAATTTTTTATGTCAAACCATCGAACGTCAGCGTTTTTCTCCCTCACACCATCGAACGACATCGTTTTTCTCTCTCAAACAATCGAACGTCAGCGTCGCAAAAAAAAAAAAGGAGCACAAACGTTCAGTCTAGATATCTCTAGTCTGTGCAGACACTGATTGATCTAGCGTATTTTTTTACTCTCTTTGCCAAGGGCTCGGCATGTGTTCGGCTCTTGTCTGTGTGAATTGCCGAATGTGTTCGGCAGCCAGCAGCTATGGATAACAAACATTGCTTTAAAGTTTAAACCATGTGGTCGGAAATGCTCTCTCTGCGTAGCAAAAATTAGACCAATTTTATAATACCCTCCGCAGGGGTATACAAATATATAACTGACTAACGGGCATACTTAAAATACGTTTGATTAAAATCTATTTTATGTCTTACTTACCTTTTTTAATTCAGAAAAATTACTGATTTTAAATCAATTTCCGACAAATCTAACTGCAAAGTGGACAAATTGTCTATTTTTTTGACAAAGCTATTGGACCTTGCATTCTTCTAGTTGATAATAAAATAATTAGTATCAAGTAAGAATATCTTTCCCTTTAATGTATGTACATCAGCGATGTGCATGTAATAGTCCGTTGCTCCAATACAGCTGGGCCCTATGTTTCTCTCAAACCACAATAAAAAAAATAGAAGGCTAGATCGGCTACGCCGATGTTTTAAATACCCTCGCAGTGTTTGAAAGACGCTACCATCGTTAACATAAAAGTTTTTCTCACTAGAACTAGTTTTTGGACCGACCATTTCTATAGCAGCTATATGCTATAGTCATCCGATTTTGATAAATTTTTCACAATTATGTGGAAACATATAAAACTAATATATACCATTATTGGTGACGCTACTATAGAAAACAAAAAAGTTTTTTTCCCTAGAACTAGTTTTTGGACCGATCGTTCCTATGGCAGCTATATGAAATAGTCATCCGATCAGACCGATTCCGACAAATGTGCAGCCTATATGTATTTAAAGACTTTCTGCAAAGTTCAGTAAAGATAGCTTTAAAACTGAGGGAGGAGATAGCAAAGAAACAGACGTATAGACGGACAGACGGAAATGAACTCAGTTCGTCATGCTGATTAAGAATATATATACTTTATGGGGTCGGAGATGCTTCCTTCCATGCGTTACAAACATCGTGACAATTTTAATATACCCTCTGCAAGGCTATAAAAATCATCATCGCGCTTCATCTTATGACGCACAAGAAAAAAATTCAAGTATGTGGCGACGAAACAACAATTGAGTAGATTTTTTCACTATGCTGATAGCGAATTGAAAAATGAAGGAAAAAACTTGTTGCTGCGGCATTCCGCTAGATTTTGGTTGCCCACCGCTGGTATACATGTATAGCAGCATTAAGCCAAAGTGCCTTTAATTGAATTTCTCAGAGTTTATTTTGCCACGATATGCAACTAGAGTACCGAAAGGAACTTAAGTTATAAAGTCATTCCGCCTGTACATTCATACATATGTACACGCATGTGTGTCTGCATGTCTATTTGTTGCTCTATACCAGTGTAGGGCATACAATACAATCATATTTTGGCTATGTATGTGTGCGTGGCAGCCGATACGAAGTCGACAGCAGCGAAACGTTCGTATGCTGTATGTGAGCGACTTCGCTGCGACTGCGGCCTTTCATATGCACACGCTATACGAACGCGCCCTACACTGCTCTATACTTATCCTGCCAAACTGGGCGCCATGTACATACATACTAGCTTGGTCAATCAATCAATTGCCCGAAGTCCGCCTCATGTACTCGTACAACACATACATACATACATGCAACCGAATGGCGTTTACTTAACACAATTTATTTTATTATATATTCTGTGTATAACGCTGAGTTGACGGTTATGACACAAATTATAAATTAAATTATTAGTGAAATGTAATTTTGGTTTTGTTTTTGAATATGCTTGCATATGTTATTTTTACATGAACATGTACCCTTCCGTGTTATTTTTATTTTGGTACCAATTTTTATTTGTTTTGTTGGCGGCGCGATAAACACCTGTTAATTGGATTACATAGTGTGTGTCTGTGTGTGTGTGTGTGTGCGGTGTGTATTTAAAGAGCTAATTACAAAGATACGTTTTGGTTTTTTATTAATTTCTTTCAATCTGGATATAGATATTACACAAAAAAAAATTGAAACTAAAAGTACTATATATGTGCATGTATGTGTGATCTTGCGGCATATACATATCAACATAATAATAGAATGTATATAGAATTAAAGTACATAGTAACATACATACATAAAAGATTCTGATATTAACATATTTAAAGGTGTTGCTTATTCGTATTTTCCAATTATTAGAGTAAAAATAATCAAATTAACATAAAACATCAGTGTTCGTTCGTCGTTCGTTCTTAGCTATTTGGTACACAAGTTTTCGAAGTATTTAGTAATAAAATGTAATAGTTTATGTTTGTTGCTTTGTTCGGCTTAAAAACGATACTCTGACGCCTTTGTGTTAGTTATTAGTATTCATTCAATCATCTGTCCATACATATACATATGTACTTATGAAATGCACTGCTTTACAGCAAATCAGGACAAGCAAACAAACAAACGTAACGCAAAGCAAATAATCAGAACAAAATTATTGGATAGGATACACATAGTATTCGTTCGTATTGCCTTTAACTGAATTCATATGAATGTATATGTGTGATCGATTTTTTTTCTTTTTTGCTCGAATAGGAATCAAATTCTATTTGTATGCTGCATTGTTTAGTAATTTGAAGTTCGGACTATTATTTAATTGTTTGTAATATCCAACTTAATACAAAAGTGTAAACAACTTTGGGTTACGCCGTGCGAAAGTCATACATCCAAATATATATGCATGGTTTAACCGTCTGGATAGGCATTTAATTGAAATTATTTAGTTATTCACCTATTCTTGTAGATCGTTTATTTGTTGCCCTTCAATTGGCTGTGAGTCTATTGCACTGAACCCCCCATACCCTTGTGCTCGAGTTGAAAGCATGAAAAACAGCAGCCAAAAATAAAAATGTAACTCCGAATGGACCCACACCTGCTCGTAACCGAGCTGTTAATACAATTATTGTGTTGGTGAACTTGAATGAATGCTCATGCGGTGTGGGGCGTGGTGTGTGTGGGTGCTAGCTGTTGTAATCGTTATCAGTGAGTGATGCTTGTAAGTGTTGTACTTCCACGATCGTTATTTCCGCTATTCTATGTATGCATATGTATGTTAAGAGTTCGTTAAACATTTATAAATTGTTTAGGTTTTATAGGATTTAAAGTTAAGTGTTTTTAATTTATTGTTGTAGCTTATATGGCCATCATTATATATGTAAATAGTTTTTTTTCACTAATACATAGGTATGTATGTTATTTAAATCATTCTTATTTTTGTTTGTATATAAATTAAGGACTTAAACATAATAAGAAAAATGTTTTATAAAGTGTTTTGTTTACTTTTTTACTTGATCATTTAAATTTACGCAATAATTTTAATTTACCTTTTTGTTTTGTGATTTTATTTTTTAAATGCTTCAACTTTATTTGACTTCGCTCCATCTCAGGATCCACTATGTCCATCTGTGTATGTGTAGATGTGAAAGTGTATGTGTGTACGAAGAACCTCCATTCATACATTTATGCAACGTTACCGTTATTTCTATCAACGAATTTGCATTTTATATATGTATGTAAGTAAACAGTAGACCACCCCAATGTCTTCGTATAGCTTGATTTTACTTAATCGACTGAAAACTCGAAAATTAGAGAATCAAAAGTAAAATTTATAATTTTTACACATGGTTAAACCAGAACTCCTTTTAATTAAATAATTAACACGTTATATTAACATACAAATCTAACAGTTTGTCGTAATATATACCCGTGAACATTTATTAAATATTACAAATTCAAGTATATAGAATGTTTGAATCCTATTATTCAGAAATAGATTTTATTTGCAGACAAGACAAAATGCCGGGTCGAGACTACCGTAAGTTGAAAATTTTGAAATTTTCGGTAAATCTTTTTTTTATGATAGGCACTTATATTCTGTGCAATAACACATCATAGACATTTGTAGGGTGTGATCAGAAAATCAACCAACACCTTATAAGGATTATATTCATTTTGATTGAAAAATAATTACGTTATTGGAATCAGTAGCAGACAGTCTTCTGAATCTTTCATAAAATTGAAGGCTAGCCAAAACATAAATTTATCTGCCTTTTATTAAATGTTTAAATATAAAATTAAAAAACAAACTGTACAAGAATTCTGTTTTATATCCACGAATTAGTTTGGTCGTTTGTCGATTGCGTTTAACTAATTTAATGAAATGGAATATTAAAACTGTTTTGTTATGCCTGTTCATTTTCGAATTTTAAGTCCATGAGGTTAAAACAAGATGCACAGAGACATTATTGGTACACTTTAGTTATCTATTCATACACACACACACATACGCGAGCAGGTGTGCATCAATATAGTTACATACACGTGCATGTAAACTGTTATCGTCGAGTCCGCGTATCGTCATTCTCATTATGTTCACACACTGCAATTTGCACGATTTAAACGTGATTTAACTAAATTTACTTTACGTACTGTTAAACTGTAGCTGTAACCGGAATTCTGACTAAACTGACTAAACAGCTGACTCTGACCATTAGCGACAGCTCATCGTACATTCTTCGACTTCGAATTCCCCATTTACACTAATAATATACTTGTATGCGTGTATGTCTATTTGTATGTGTATGTGGCTGTGTTTGTATGTGTGTGTGTGTATGTGTCTGTGTGTTGGTTTGGGTTGTTGTATAAGTTTAATAAGTATATAGCAATATAAATAATTTTGTATATAAAGTTCTTGTTGTTGTGGTCTACGTTCCAGTCAACTTTGCTGCGTCCCATCCATCTAACCTGACCATGGGAGGAGTGTCACCGCACCGCACCACAGCATAGATGAGGCCGGTGCATCTGACCCCACCCCGCCCCACGCACCTACCACGTTGACCCCACCCCACCCGCGAATACGCATGCCGAATACCGCTTAGTTCCATACACGTAAGAATGAGTCCCACGATCCGGTGGCGACCGCCATGCCGTTCTCAGTCACTCCCAGACACGACACGCGGTTATCATGACCGGCCAGGATGCCTGAGCGCTCGGCCTTCATCGTATCCCATACGTTGCAGTTGAAGTCGTCGTAGCCTGCCAACAGCAGACGACCGCTCTTTGAGAATGCCACCGAGGTGATACCGCAAATAATGTTGTCGTGCGAGTACATTGCCAACTCCTGGTCGGCGCGGATGTCGAACAGGCGGCAGGTGGCGTCGTCGGAGCCCGTGGCGAACGCCTGGCCGTTAGGGAAGAAGGTGACCGCGTTGATGTCAGACTCGTGTCCAGGGAAGGTCTGCTTGCACACTCCCTCGCGGATGTCCCAGAGCTTGGCGGACGCGTCGCAGGCTCCCGAAACGAAGGTCTTGCACTGAGGCGCCAGCGACAGAGCCATCACGTCCCCCGTGTGACCCAGGAACGAGGTAACCTGCAGGCCCGTCTCGATATCCCACAGGCCGCACGACATGTCGCCTGAGCTGGTCACGATCTGATTGTCGTCCAGGAAGCGGCAGCACGAAAGGTAGCCACCGTGGCCGGGTAGCTCGCGGGACACCCGCACGTTGCCCTCGCGCGTCTTTAGGTTGTAGATTGAACACATGTTGTCGAGCCCGCCGCAAGCAACGTAGCTGCCCGATGGTGCATACGCGCAGGTCATCACCCACGATGAGCGCAGCGGAATGGCGTGCACCTTGTTCGTGGTGTGCGAGTCCCAGACGATCAGCTTGCCGTCCTGTGAGGCCGACACGAGGTTTCTAGAGTCGTTACCCCAGTGCATGGCATAGATCTTGGCCAGGTGGCCACGCAGCGTTCGCCGTGTGCGCATCTGTATGCGTCCGATGGGCTCCAGCGATGCAGCTGCCTGTAACAGCGATGTGTCACAAGCGGCCTTGCGGGCATCTCGTATGGCATTCTTGAGGGACTCGGCTTCCTGCCTGAGGCTGTCTAATTCATTCATCTTTTGCTGGTGCGGTGGCGCTGGGCCGGTTCAGGTTCCGGTTATACTGTCGCTGAAGAGGAGAGACGCACTGTAGGCTGCCGGATGACTGGAATGGATAATGAAAAGAAGTAGATAATGCATTTTGGTCAAGTGTTTGGACACAAGTAGGTAAAATGAGGGCTGCGATTAAATGGGGATAACTCACGTTTTATCTATGGTGTCTGTAGCGGTGCCTTCCTAGGAATTAACAGAGCTTTTTTCACCGCTTCTTCTGTTGCGGTTGTTGATTCTATTGGTGCGTTAATGTAAACGGACATGCATATGTTCGTGAGGATGGCTTAGTTATTTTTTCTCTTAGCACTGAACGCACGCTTTGATGCGCTGGGCATGCCTTGGTCCGGGTCGAATGTGTGGTTGAGTGTGCGCGTTAAACTGACTGCCAGCGCCAACGATTTACCGTTTTCCCCAGCTTTCTGCAGGTGTAGAAGATCCTTGTGCTGCTTTAGTGCGTGCTTAGACTGGAACCAATCAGCCGCTGAATTTCCGGTCACTTTTCCTGTTTCGCTTGATGACTACTTTGTGCTAGCACAGCTCGGTCGAGCGGCGTACAATTTTTCGCACAATGTGTCCAGTTGTATTAGGATTCCAAATAATTCCTTACAACATTTTTACAATTTTTCCATGAAATCGAAAATTTTCTTTCCTGCTGCTGGCTCCTCTCGCCCGTGCCTTCCGCTGGTTGCTCACTTTGCTTTTTTGGTACACTAAAATTGCAATTTTTGCACCACCGTCGATGCTAGCAATCAATCTAATGCGTGTGAGCAGCACAACCAGCATGACGAGACGGTACGCATTTGCAAGCGCGTCAGAGAGAACAGGCCGAACGTGACCACATAATGGCAACGGCGTTGTGATGAACACAATTTGTCCCGTTCGCACCAATTGCAATGATCGGGTGTACAGATAAGGGGTAGAGCGAGAAAGAGATAAAGCAGAAAAAATCAATTTTAAATACTAAAACATTTTATAAGATTAAAATTGCTTTGCCAGAAATTACTATAGCACGCTCATAACAAATCACCGCACTCCCAGGACAAAAACGCTGAAGGCGAAATATGCAAAACATTAGAGATATGTACATGCAAACGGATGTAGATTGTCTTTCTACACTTATGTGCATACATACAGATGTAGGTATATACTGACAAATATATTTTACTTTATGTACACATACACACATACACAAAACAGACACACAGACACCTCATAGCAGTCACCGCGGACATATTTTCACTGTCCGACTCTGAAACAATCTTTACTTACACTTAACTCTGTCTTTAAAACTTCAGACACGTTAACGAAAGTAAATAGATTATATTACACAAATTTCTCGCTGTTTATAAAATTCTAGTAGACGAATACACAATCCGCAACTTTTCATTTGCACTCTACAATTGGCAGCCAACACCTAGAAGCAAACAGAGGTGTATGATATACGTATATCGATATATCGTAAGTGACCCTTACAACTAGTTCTTCAAAAAAAAACGAAATTAAAATTAATTGAATAATTTAATTTTATGAATACAGTTCTTTTTATTTAAAATGACTACACAAGTGGGTATGACGATTATTATGAAAATTAAGTATTCATTTTTATTTTATTATTAATTTTTAGCAGCAAAACCAATATAATAGAATATATATTTTTAGATAAAACCTTCCAGAATTGTGTGGAAGCATATGAAACTTATATATACCAAGATTAGTGACGTTCCAATGAAAAACAAAAAAGTTTTTCTCACTAAGACTTATTTTACAACCAATCGATCATGTGGCAGATATAAGATATAGTCATCCAGCTCCGACATATTAGTTGCTTGCAGCAAAATAAAGACTGTGCGAAATTTCAGCTCAATAGCTTTAAAACTGAGGGACTAGTTCGCGTAGAAAAAGACAGACGGACGGCCCAACAGGTCACACATTCTTCTGTGCAGCCATCCTAAAAGCAAGAGGGTGCGTTCCCGTATGGGGACAGCATGGTGAACTTTGTCTCCGAAATCAGAGCAATAGGCCAAGTTAGCAATGACAGAGTTGTTGCAATCTTTAGCAAAGGCCGATAAGCAATAAGCATTTAATGAACCATAAATATCAGGGACCCTTTATAGATTCTTTTATTAATATGGCATAACAGATTTTGTACTAGATTAATTTATTACTGGAAAAAGTTAATAATAAAATCATACTTCAGATGATTTCTTAAGATTAACAAGGGCTGCGACTTATACCGAAGTTACACAGGGCGCATCATAGTCGAGCGACGATATGTTAAATGTGGCTCACGGTGTATTTGGCAACGGCACTGCGTTTACTAAAATAGAAATGGAGCTTGCTTTTGCGGATAATTTATTTATTTAAATTATGGGGTCCAATTATGTTATAGTTGTGTATCAAAATTCGATGTCAAAATCAGCTATTCGCAATCGATGCCGTGAAACAATACTCGATACTCGTCAATATACGGTCACTCTTTTCGCATCATTAAACATGCGGCTCTTCTTCTATCCACAGATTTCTTATGGGAAACAATTCCGCACCTTCCGTTTAACGGAAAATATCAATGATGCGGCATCTTCGACAATGATGCGCCCTGTTAATAAATTTAAAAAAAAAGGCTAAATTTTTGGCATTTTTTTTTACCAATAAGATGCCAAAATAGCTAGATTTTATCATTTAGGATAAAGAAGGTCACACTATTGATTCTCTCAGCTTCCACACTGTCATAAAATGGTGTTTTCGTCGTCAAACTTTTTGACAGTGCTTTTACGCAGGTTCGTATTAGGCTTTATATTGTAAAATATTATGATAGGTTCTCACCGGCGTGATTTTGTCATCGATAGCAAGATTTATCGAAGAGATGCGATAAGGTGTCCTCATTAGCCACATTCTTGCATACTTGCATCCGTTGAACAGCTGATATTGATCTTCTTTACATTGTGATAAGCTAGATATCTTATCACAATGTAACCAAAATGGAAATAAAATAAATTAAGATGATGTTTCTTTATTAAGATAAGCAGCAAATCAGCCCAAAACTATAACTATATGAAGCAGGGCTGCAAACCCCTCTAATTTTGACAGGGGTTCGGTTCGGGGTTCGAACCCTTACCCTACTCTGGGGGTTCGGTTCCACAACCGGTTCCCTTCAATTGAGAACCGGGGTTCCGGTTCGGGTTCGGGTTCCAGATAGCATTTTATATATTTATGTACATAATAAGTAATTTAATAGATTTTGAAGACGAGATGCCTTATAATATGCGGCCTAATGGCTTGGAAGTCAAGCACATTAGTGATCTGTCTTGATCGAAGAGTTAAGCGATTCCGCCAACTTGCACTCACAGCGAAAGTCATTTCTCCTTCACAGTAGTGGGATTGCTGAATCTGATGTGATTTTTGTGGCTATGAAACCTGCAAAAAACCCCCGCCACTTTTGGCATAAAAATAAGAGATGAGCATTATCTGCGTACCCGTGATTTAGTAACTGTGATTGACCATATCGGCGTAACTGTGATTAAGTCACAGTGACTGGCAGTCATCAAATCACACTGTTACTTCAAATATGCAGTCACTGTGTGATTTGACGATTGCCAGTGACTGTGACTTAATCACAGACACGCCGGGTTGTCTCATCCCTAACTTATAGTGTGGCTGAAAACACATGCATTTCCGAGAATTCAGTCAGAATTATTTTTTCTACAAAAACCGCCACAGCACGGCTTTTACTGGCATATTGTGAGAGTGAAATGCTATAAGAACTTTATTTGTGATTTGGTTAACAAAAATGAAGAAATTTAAATAAAGTGCAACTTTCCCTTGTATTCACAGTGCCATTGTATCTCCATACGAACAAAATAATACACAGAAATACGGTTTCAGATGCAAATTGAATTCCCTTGCTTGGGGTTGTGTTATTTTGTCCAGTCTTTTGTTGCGGATGGGAAAAAGTGTCGCCGTCCATACATGGGCATATGAATGGATACATTTTGCTTCATAATAATGAAATATTTTTTACCATCAAAGTGCAAAAATAAATTCTATGCTCGCCAATTTCTTTTTAGAACCGAACCCCATCAATAAGAAAACAGGGTTAGGTTCGGGTTCGGGTTCGGGTTCTCGTGATTATTTCTAATGGGGTTCGGTTCCCGGTTCAATTCAGGGATCACCAGAACCTGAACCGAACCGGTTCTGCAGGGTTCGGTTCCGGACCGGTTTGCAGCCCTGATATGAAGTACTGTGGCGCTATTTGTCATTTTCGAAAGTACAATTAATAAATAAAATAAATTAATAAATATATATTTAACTAAGTATAAAGCTCCAATTGCAATCCTCGTCCCTGCAAATGTTACAATATCAAGTAAGAAAGTCGGTCAAGCCCGACTGTAATATACTCTGTACCTGTTTGTATATAACTAATAACTTTAAAGTGTGGGGTCACACAAACTGTGCAAATGCTGCCCATCACGATTAAGTGCAGTGCTGCCCAACGTAATTATTTGATTTGCTTAAAACGCGAATATCGGTCATCTGATCTGGAAACAGTGTATGGTGGATCGGTAAATAATGATGATTAAAATATATGCCTAAAAAGTTCAAACAATCCGTCTTTAAAATTGTGGAAGAAATTCGATTTTTTTCATGTCAACTCTACCATCGTTCATCTGATTGGAAAACAATGTATGAGGGCTCGATAAGTAAGGATGAGTAGAAAATATGTCTAGAAGGTTCGAACAACATAACTCAAAAATTGCGGAATATTTGAGGTGTTTTTCAAATTGCGGGGTGGCAACTCTACTATTGTTCATCTGATCGGAAAACGATGTATAGGGGCTCGATAAGTAAGGATGAGTAGAAAATATGTCTAGAAGGTTCGAACAACCTAACTCCAAAATTGCGGGATATTTGAGGTGTTTTTCAAATTTCGGGGGTGGCAACTCTACTATTGTTCATCTGATCGGAAAACGATGTATGGGGGCTCGATAAGTAAGGATGAGTAGAATATGTGTCTAGAAGGTTCGAACAACCTAACTCCAAAATTGTGGAAAATATGAGGGGGATGCAGGGGGCGTGGCAACAATCAAAACTAAACTTGATCTGCCTGCAAGTATATGAATTATATTTTCCATAAACTTCAAAGCTCTAGCTCTTACCATCTCTGAGATCTCTTCTTTCATACGGACAGACGGACAGACAGACGGACATGGCTATATGGACTCGGCTGTTGATGCTGATCAAGAATATATATACTTTATGGGGTCAGAGATGCTTCCTTCTGTCTGTTACATACATTTGCACAAACCCAATATACTCTTTATACTGCGGTACAGAGTATAAAATCATCTTAAGATTTGCAGACATTCCAACAATAATTTATTTCATCTGCTATTTTGGCCAATTTTGTTCACCGCTTAAAATTTCACAACTGTTTTTATACTCTGTACCGAAGGTACACAGAGTATATTGGGTTTGTGCAAATGTATGTAACAGCCAGAAGGAAGCATCTCCGACCCCATAAAGTATATATATTCTTGATCAGCATCAACAGCCGAGTCGATATAGCCATGTCCGTCTGTCCGTCTGTCTGTCCGTCTGTCTGTCCGTCTGTCCGTCTGTCCGACTGTCCGTATGAACGAAGAGACATCAGAGATGGTAAGAGATAGAGGTTTGAGGTGTATGGAACATATATTTCTTATACTTGCAGGCAGATCAAGTTTAGTTTTGATTTTTGCCACGCCCCCTGCCTCCCCCGCAAATTGAAAAAAACTTAATATCTTCCACAATTTTGGAGTTAGGTTGTTCAAACCTTCTAGACATATATTCTACTCATCATTTCTTATCAAGCCCCCATACATCGTTTTACGATCAGATGAACAATAGTGGCGCTATATGTAAATGAAAATTTAATGCAACGACAACAACAACACGCAGCCACTTACGAGAAAGAGAGAGCGAGAGGGCAATAGTAATTTCCCAATTGGAATTGGCTTGACGGCATTAGCGCCGCTTTCAGTTTCCCCCTCCCTTCTTTCCAATAGATATTTGTGTAAGGAGGCAAAGACCAAGTATGATAGGAGCGATGCAATTGAGATGGCCTGCGGTCAGAAATCACGCGTGATTCCCGCGTGACTAATATAAATATGTTTATGTTAATAGGAAATTATATACAAATTTTATAATTTTACGAGTTATGTACTAGGGTAATTCTACTCATCATTACTTATCGAGCCCGTACATCCTTTTTTCAACCAGATGAACGATAGTCGAAAGAGTTGCCACCCCCAGATTTTGAAAAACCCTCACACTTTAAAGTTATCAGTTACATACAAACAGGTACAGAGTATATTACAGTCGGGCTTGACCGACTTTCTTACTTGTTTGTTTTTGGTAGTGGTCACAATTGTGACGATACCCATGCGATAGGCAGAATTATCGACACTCTAGCGGAAAAGTACTAAAAAAAGTTAGATGCAGCTGCATTTATTATGAATGCAACTTTTTGCCACCACTAGCTCCAATGACTTTTGTATGGGAGAAATGCTGCATCTGAGACAAGAATGCAGAAATGCAAGAATGCGCTGCAGTGAGGACCCGGCATAAGGCCTATTCTCAGATGTGCGTAAAATACATTTTCCGCTGCTGCATGTATTTTCTGTGTTCTGCGACAGTAAAAATAAATACACAGTTGTCCATAAAGCGGTGGGGATTGTGAGCCGTTTAATAAAGCCTATATGACACGACATTATTCTTTTCATTAATTAAATGCGAGTGAACGTTTTTGGTTCTGGATTTCTGTAGCAAGTACGAACGCATGTGCCGGAATTTTAATAAATTTAAATTTGTAATTAGCATCAGCAATAGCCATGAAAATGAAAGAGTTGTCATCTATGAAATTGGAATAGTACGAACCGATTTTTGGCAACGCTCTTATCTTGCAATGCTTGCCTGTACAAATTTTCAATATGATTGGATTTTTAATAAAATATATATTTTAACACCATATATTGAACAATAAAGTTTGTAAATTCATAAAATTGTTGGCATTCTTTTCCCACACCATGCTCTTAGATAGAAAGGAGAGGTACTTCTTGTTTAACAACAGAGATTGTCTCCTTTAAAATTTTGGAAATGGTTGACTGGTGAATTCGAATGGGCGATTGCAACGAGTTCAAACTTTCCCTTTCAATTATTGATTTCGAATTATGACAATATTTGTATAAAAGAATGTTGTCATTTACTGTAGCCAAATGAACCAATGTGATTTGTGGCCTTTCTGCAGGTCCAATGCAACTACGCATCACTGTGTTCTGCTTCTGAATATGCGGCTTTATCATATTTTAAATCAATTAAAATTAATGTGGGGTCATACGAAGAATAGTTTTCTTAATTTTCGGGTCCTCGTTCATGATCTTCGGCAACAATTTATGAGTGAAGCCTGCAGTTAGTTTTCTTATTGTTAATTCACATTTTATTTATCATTAAAAATAAAGCAAAATATATTTTTTATTCTTTTTATTTAATAATATGTTTGCCGCATACAACTTCAATACCGCTGATCATAGAAGCCAATTCGTGCCTGTCTTATCCATTTTGAGGGCTTTTCCACAGATTAATGACAAATTAATTAGTTTTCAAATAAAATTTAATGTATTAATCTATCGGCCGATGCCAATCGAAATCGGTATATTTTTTTTTTGAGTTGGTATTTTTTTGTATATGTATCGAAAATCGATTATAACGTTGTGTCATAAGGCCATAAACAGCTGATACCCGAATATAAATAAATAGAATTCCTGAAACTGATTTGCTTTCGATCTTGCTTTGCTATTGAAGTTCAGTGTGACCATAAATCCATCATAAAATTTGGCCACTTTTCTGATGGAGTCTTGGCCACACTGCGCCTTTTTTATGGAGCAGCTAATTCACGGAATCACGGAACGCAAATTTGTTTCAGGAATCCCTGTAATTTGCGGCCGCAGTCTTAATTAACAAATGTAAGAAAAATAAAACCCACCAAAGATGCGAACATATTGACATCCAAAATCTCATTAGAGAGATTCCTGAAAGTAATTTGTTTTCATTTCGTAAAAGCAAATCAAAATTAGTTGACGGAACGACCTTTTTTGCGCACTGATTTGATTTTGATTTCGTGAACAGCTGATTGTCAATTAGCGCTAAAGTAAACAAAGGATCAAAATCTCAAAACGCCAAAAAAAGGAAAAAACAAGAAAGAAAAGCGAAACCAAATCGAAATCAGACTACGAACTGATTTCGTGAAATATTTTAGTATGACCTCTATTTTCTTACTTTTTGTGGGCACACTGCACATTTTGTATGGAGCAGCTGTAAACAGCTGTTCGACGAAATGAAAATGAAATCAAAATTAAAAGCAAACCACTTTCAGGAATCCCTCTATTGAATTTCTAGAAACTGTAGAGAATTTCATTTCACTTTTCTGAGTATATAATATAGATTAAATACTTTATTTAAATATATTGTTTTACTAATTATTTTACTTACTATGCTTACAAACCGATTTTGAAGTCAATGAGATAAAAAAAGTTTTTCCAAATAGAATTTTCCGGACATATTCCGATTTTTCAGGTGGATTTTCCAACATCGAAAAATCTCATGTCTAATTATTTTGCTTAATATTCCTACAAACCGAGTTTTAAGTCAATCGAACGAAAATAGATTTTTCAATAAAGAATTTTTCAGGCATTTTCTTTGTGGGCAGATTTTGCAACATTTAAAAATCTCAAGTCTAACTATTTTTCATAATATGCTTACAAACCAAGTTTTAAGTCAATCGGAATCTTATTCAATATAGAATTTTCCGGCCATTTTCCCGTCCTGGGAACGAAATTTTCAATATCGAAAAATCAGCTGTTTTCTTATTTAAAGCGCTTTACTTACAAACCGAGTTTGAAGTCATTCGAATGAAAAATAATAATTCCCATCGAAACTTTTCCGGCTTTTTCCCTTGTGGTAGGCATTTCCAGCACTGAAATTTCGCATGTATAATTATTTTGCATACTATAGTTACAAAGCGAGTTTAAAGTCAATCGGATGAAAAATAAATTTTTCAATAAAGAGTGTTTGGGCGTTTTCCTTGTGGGCGTATTGTCCAATATTAGAAAATCTCATGTCCAATTATTTCTGGAAATGCCCTAAAAATTCTATGTGGAAAAAACTATTTTTCATCCGATTGGCTTCAAACTCGGTTTGTCCTACCCTTACAAGCCGAGTACTAGAGCTGTAAAACTATCGACGATATATCGATAATATCGATGGTGGCTGTGCTGCGGGTCATCATCGATTGTTTTTTCCACCATCGATACTTCGCGATGTTGGAAAATTCGCCCCAAGAGTGGGGAAATGACTGGACAATTCTATATGGTAACCCCTATTTTTAATTCGATTGGCTTCAAAATCGTTTTGGAACACATTATAGAAAATAATTAGACATTTGAATTCTCGGTGGTGGAATTTCCGCCCACAGGCAAGAATAATGGTGGGCGTATTTCGGTTCAGTGACAATGGCTATTAGTGAGCCGATCTGAATAAAATTCGTTTTGTAAGCTCTCGGGAAGTTTACTGCAAAGGTCGGAATATAGGTGCAGGGGTGGGTTTTTAGCAACCTGAATTGTTAAAACAAAATGGTTTTTTTTTGTTTCGATAATATCGAAATAATCGATGGTTTAGACTATCACTATCGAAAACATCGATGGAGGGCAATATCGATGTTTTTACAGCTCTACCGAGTACTACCCTTACAAACAAATAATAATTCCCTCGTGGTAGGAATTTTCAACACTGGAATTTCGCATGTATAATTATTGTGCATATTATCCTTGCAAACCGAGTTTAAAGCCAATCGAATAAAAAATGTTTTTTTCCATGAAGAATTTTCCGGCCATTTTTTTTGTGAGCGGATTTTAAGAAATCTAGGAAATAGGTGTCCAATTATTTCGCTTACTTTACTTACAAACTAAATTTGAAATCAATCGGATGAAAAACAAAATTTTCCCCATAGTAGCTTTTTCGGGAGTTTTCCATCTCTTAGGTCGGGAATTTTCCAAAACCCCGCACTAGTGCCCACTTTCAACTCATATGGAAACTTCTGTGAAAATTTCAGCTTTCTATCTTTTACGGTTCAGGCTCTGCGTAGATTGCCAATGAATCAGTCAGTCAGTAATTATTGCCGACGCGCTCGAGTTGTAAACAGGCTTACCTAAACCTAAAGTAGGAAATGAATATTTCTATGCGTTACAAACTTCTGGGCAAAATTAATATACACTTTTCAAGTGTATAAAAAGGATTGATATTTTCAAACATATCAAGTTAATCTAATCCGAGTGAAATTAATATAAAACAATGTGGAAATGACCACTGATATAAATGGTATGAACAATTGTGAGACCAATGTAACTTTTTATACACTTGAAAAGTGTATATTAATTTTGCCCAGAAGTTTGTAACGCATAGAAATATTCATTTCCGACCCCATAAACTATATATATTCTTGATCAGGACGACGAGCTGAGTTCATTTCCGCTTGTCCGTCCGTCCGTCTGTCTGTCTGTCTGTCTGTCCGTCTGTCTGTCTGTTTCTACGCAAACTAGTCCCTCAGTTTTAAAGCTATCGAGCTGAAATTTTGCACATAATCTTCTTTTTACTGCACGCAACTAATATGTCGGAACCGGCCGGATCGGATGACTATATCATATAGCTGTCATAGGAACGATCGGTCGAAAAATAAGTCTTTGTGAGAAAAACTTTTTTGATTTCCATCGTAGCTTCACCAATCGTAGTATATATTAGTTTTATATGTTTCCCCACAATTCGGAAAAAATTGATCAAAATCGGATGACTATAGCATATAGCTGCCATAGAAACGGACGGTCAAAAAAATAGTTCTAGTGAGAAAAACTTTTTTGTTTTCCATCGTAGCGTCTCCAATCTTAATATATATTAATTTTATATGCTTTGACACAATTCGGAAAAAAATGATCAAAATCGGATGACTATAGCATATAGCTGCCATAGAAACGGACGGTCAAAAACATACTTCTAGTGAGAAAAACTTTTTTGTTTTCCATCGTAGCGTCTCCAATCTTAATATATATTAGTTTTATATGCTTTGACACAATTCGGAAAAAATTGATCAAAATCGGATGACTATAGCATATAGCTGCCATAGAAACGGACGGTCAAAAAACATACTTCTAGTGAGAAAAACTTTTTTTTTCTATCGTAGCGTCTCCAATCTTGGTATATATTAGTTTTATATTCTTTCACATAATTTCGAAAAAATTTATCAAAATCGGAGGACTATAGCATATAGCTGCCATTGGACCGATCGGACGGAAAATGTGTTTTACTAAGAAAAGTTTTTTTTTATGGTATCAAATTTTTATTATCAATGATTTCAAAGTTTTATATATTTGATATCTATATCCTATATATTTTTTACCGGTTAAATCAGTTGGAGTATACTTTTTCAAGTGTATTAGAACTTCGGCACAGTCGAAGTTAGCTTTGCCTTCTCGTTTATTGTTAAATCACTTTCTGTCAAAAACAGCAGAGACCACTGACCATTAATTCAACATAGTCTAGTACTCAACCATATTAATCGCTTGGTTGTTTACACAAGACCACAGCCATTTTTGAAGAATTTTATTTAGGCAGTATTCTGTCAGTGGTTTTACGTATTTCGACATAGCATTAGTTATCGTACATCGATTAGAAAATGTTATATACGAAAACACTTTCAATAAACAGGACGACAAATTAATCAAAGACACTATATACTTAAAGTTAGTTCCTCAAGACTTCGATACAAGTGATTTAAAAAAAAAAATAGAAGGCTAACATCGGCTACGCCGATGTTTTAAATACCCTTGCAGTTTTTGAAAGGCGCTACCATTGATAACAAAAAAGTTTTTCTCTTTAGAATTAGTTTTTAGACCGATCGTTCCTATGGCAGCTATATGCTATAGTCATCCGATTTCGATAAATTTTTACAAAATTGTGTGGAAGTATATGTGAAAGCATATTTCATTTTTCATTTATTGAATAATGTTAACAAATTACACAGTTCTACAAATTGAGACCTTTTGTGAGTATCCCGAAGATTTTAAACTAATTACTGTTCGTCTACCCATGCTGAACACGAGATGATAGGACAAAGTCATATCTTAATCAATCAATCTTATCAAGAAATTGCGGAAAAAGCATATTTTCGATTTTTTGACCTTCGAATTCGAATTTTTAAAGACCACACTAACCATAAGTTGATGGGTTTATGAAGCCTATTTGATAGTAAACATGTCAATGCAACTGAGAAAAATCAAACACGATGTAAAAGTAAAGCCAAAAGAGTGGAAAATGGCCTGTGAAGTCAAGTTTTTCTATATTTATAGCGTTTTTGTCAAACTTAATCGTCTGCTACAAGCTAGTGGATTGGTCTGATATTTTTTTCAACCACATAATCCTATAGTTTAACATATGCACTAATTATGGCAATTTTGCTGAATTTATGGCAGGTAAATTGGCAACGTTAGAGCCTTTTTTAAACGAAAATCAACATTTATTTTTATGGGAGGACAACTAGATTCCAACCGCAAATTTTTATAGGAATTTTGAAAAGGCTACTTCATATAACATAGGCCTAAGTGAATATTTATTCAAATGTACACTTATTACATTCATGGATTGCTAGGTTAAGTTTTGCTGATGGTGATAGTAAGATTGAGAAATTGGTTGAGTGGCAAAAAAACATCATTTCGTTTCGCTACACCAATGCACTGGCGCGAATCGACCAACCACGAAACTGATTGTTATTTCTGTTTAACAACTCATATATTTGGAAAAGGCAAGGGAGTTTCGAAAAAGAAAAAGGCTGCTATCGTGTATCCAAATATTCCGTCGGCGATTCGTCCTCTGCCTCATAGCAATCTGAACCCGATCCCAAATCGTCCTAGTATTAACGAAGATGAATTCATACTAAATTCACCGTCAGTTTCCTCGACGTCAGAATACGACTTGCCTGTCACATCATCACAGCCACATAAGATAACGCAAGCAGAGTTGCATGATCTGGTAAGAGACTTAGAATTGCCAAAAAACAAAGCGGAACTGCTAGGCTCGAGATTACAAGAATGGAACTGCTTAGAAAGTGGTGTGACTATAACATCTTTCCGGAAAAGACAAAAAGAGTTGACGCATTATTTTGATATGGCCGAAAGCTTAGTTTTTATACCCGTTACTCGTAGAGTAAAAAGGGTATACTAAGTTCGTGCAAATGTATGTAACAGGCAGAAGGAAGCATCTCCGACCCCATAAAGTATATATATTCTTGATCAGCATCAATAGCCGAGTCGATTTAGACATGTCCGTCTGTCCGTCTGTCTGTCTGTCTGTCTGTCTGTCTGTCCGTCTGTATGAACACCTAGATCTCAGGAACTACAAGAGCTAGAGCTACCTTTTTTTCAGTGTAGACTTGTATCATCTGCACGCAGATCAAGTTTGTTTCAAATTTTTGCCACGCCCCCTCCCGCCCCCGCAATATGAAAAAACGTCATATCTCCCACAATTTTGAAAATAGATTGTTCGAACCTTCTAGACATATATTTAAATCATCATTACCTATCGATCCGCCATACATCATTTTTCGATCAGATGAACGATAGAAAAGTTCCCGCCCCCGCAATTTGGAAAATTCGCCATATCTCCCACAATTTGGGCAACCTTACCCTGAGTAACGGGTATATCGAAGTCGAGCAGGGCCGACTTCAACTTACGCTCTCGTTTGTAAAGATGTCAGTGGTTTAACATATCTTACATATCTTATGAGCAGCATGAATGGAGACTTTTCATAGATAGCTCTAAGTTAAGTTTAAAAGCTGTGTTACTACATAACCAAAATATTTCACCTTCAATCCCTATTGGTTACGCAGTCCATATGAAAGAGAGCTATGAAAATATGAAAATTCTTTTGCAGCGGATAAAGTATGATGAACACCAATGGAAAATCTGCGGAGATTTAAAAGTCGTAGCTATACTGCTCGGACTACAACTAGGCTACACGAAATTTTGTTGCTTTATTTGTGAATGGAATAGTCGTGAAAGAACAAGTCATTATAAACAAAAGTATTGGCCTCTTCGACAATCTCTTGAACCTGGGGAAAAAAATGTGAAAAATCACCCATTAGTTGACCCACAAAAAGTGTTGCTTCCCCCATTGCACATTAAACTAGGTCTAATGAAAAATTTTGTAAAAGCAATGAACAAAAATGGAGCTGCGTTCGAACACTTACGCAAGAAATTCCCAAGATTAAGTGAAGCTAAGATAAAGGAAGGTATATTCGTTGGTCCTCAAATAAGAAAGTTATTCAATGATGATAGATTTGACGCACTTTTAGAAGGTAAAGAAAAATTATAAATGTATTTCAAAATATCTTTAAGTCTATTTTAAAAGGATAAGAAAAAAGAGCATGGGACGATTTCCGCCTTGTTGCAAAACACTTTTTGGGAAATAAGAGGAGTTGCAACTACTCTCAGCTCATCGATAATATGTTATCATCATATCAAAGTCTGGGTTGCAATATGTCCTTAAAGAAACACTTTTTGCATTCCCATTTGGACTTCTTTCCGGACAATTGCGGAGATTTTAGTGATGAGCATGGGGAGCGCTTCCATCAGGAACTCGCACTCATGGAAAAACGTTATCAGGGAAAATGTAACATTTCAATGTTGTCGGACTACTGCTGGAATGTTTTTCGAGAAGAAACAGAAGCAAAACACAAGAGGGCAAAAAAAAAACGAAAGTATTAATAAGAAAAACAAAAGATGCGGTAAATATAAGGTATATCAAAATTTCGAATTTCTTTAAGTAATCTATTAATTTGCAGAATTTCCGAGAGCTTGTCTATAAGTCAATGAAGAGTTTTGCCTCCACAGTGATAGTATGGGCCTAAAAGAAAGTTTGTCTCACATAGCGGCTGGTGGACGAACACATTACATAATTCACACAGACACGAGCTAAATGCATCCCGAGCCCGACAAGACAAGAGACTAAAAAATCCGCAAAATCAATGGCTAGGCTTTAACAGTAGCCAATATACTCTCACTTTTTCGCCTTGCTCTTCTTGACAAATGCTGGCCTCAAGCAGAACCCCAAGAGTCAGCAGAGGGTTTTAGAACAAAACAGCAGTGGCAGTTCAAGTTTGCAGTGAGCGTAAAAACGCAGTTTATATTCAAAGTCAACTACCTTTGACCTCAATAAATAAATTTAACTGATGCGTAAACTTAATTAACATTATATCATTATTTGGCATCATAAAACAAACAGTACCGTCTTACTATCACCATCAGCAAAACTTAACCTAGCAATCCATGAATGTAATAAGTGTACATTTGAATAAATATTCACTTAGGCCTATGTTATATCAAGTAGCCTTTTCAAAATTCCTATAAAAATTTGGGGTTGGAATCTAGTTGTCCTCCCATAAAAATAAATGTTGATTTTCGGTTAAAAAAGGCTCTAACGTTGCCAATTTACCTGCCATAAATTCAGCAAAATTGCCATAATTAGTGCATATGTTAAACTATAGGATTATGTGGTTGAAAAAAATATCAGACCAATCCACTAGCTTGTAGCAGCCGATTAAGTTTGACAAAAACGCTATAAATATAGAAAAACTTGACTTCACAGGCCATTTTCCACTTTTGGCTTTACTTTTACATCGTGTTTGATTTTTCTCAGTTGCATTGACATTTTTACTATCAAATAGGCTTCATAAACCCATCAACTTATGGTTAGTGTGGTCTCTAAAAATTCGAATAGGTCAAAAAATCGAAAATATGCGTTTTCCGCAATTTCTTGGAAACGGAAACTAAGATATGACTTTGGCCTATCAACTCGTGTTCAGCATTGGTAGACGAACAGTAATTAGTTTAAAATCTTCGGGATACTTTCGGCTGTTGAACTGTGTTATCTGTCAACATAAACCTATAACAATAACTAATATTAATCCTAATCTTAATCTTGCCTCCGTCCAAATAAGGAGTACATTTTTTACGATATGCTCCGACTCACATCGAGTGGGCGGAGGCAAAGATTTACTATTGTTGAGAGGATAAGTATGACAATATATTAGATACATTTACAAATAAAGAATCATCAAAGGTTAACAAGTGGTATAAATTATTATATAGCAGACATAAGATCCGAAAGGGGTCATGGGACCGAGAATTGAATTCGGCTTAACAGGAAACCAGAGTCAATGTGACCGTTTATAAGCTTATAGAGAAACATAACTCCATGGCAGCTCCTGCGATCCTGCAGGGATGGTAGACTTAATAAACGAAGCCTATCCTTGTACGATGGCAGGCGACTATGTTGATCCCAGTTTAGTCCACGTAAGGCGAACAGGAGAAATTGTTTCTGTACCGATTCTATGAGGTCTTGGTAACATGCATACTGAGGTGACCATACACATGAGCAATACTCGAGTATTGGTCGTACAAGTGAGACAAAAAGAAGCTTAGTGGTGTAAGGGTCATCAAACTCCTTAGACTAACGTTTTACAAAAGCAAACACCCCTTTGGCTTTGCTCACGATGATGCCAATGTGATCTGCAAAATTCATAGTATGGCTAAATAACACTCCAAGGTCTGTTACGGCATGTATGCGCTCAAGGCAGTGTGTGCCGAGAAAGTAATTACCTATAAATGGGGCGGAGCGGTAAAAAGACATAACACTACATTTCGAGTGGCTTAGATTCAGTAAATTGTTGACACACCAGGATTGTAAACAGTTTACGTCATTTTGAAAAAGAGAATGTGAATCAGGGTCTGTAAGTTGCATGCAGATTTTAACATCATCTGCATTCATCAAAATATGGGAAGATACAATCACTGATGGAAGGTCATTTATGAATAGTCCGAATAGTAGAGGTCCAAGGTGGCTGCCTTGGGGAACTCCAGAAGTGACGGAAACATATTTAGAAATAGAGTTGTTGAATATGACTTTCTGTGTGCGATTTTCCAAGTACATTGATATCCATTTAACTAAGAGGTTAGGAAAACCTAATAGTGTTAATTTCTTTAGGAGTAAAATGTGATTAACTGAATCGAATGCTTTGCTGAAATCGGTAAATACAACATCGGATAGATTTTTATACCTGTTACTCGTAGAGTAAAAAGGGTATACTAAGTTTGTGCAAATGTATGTAACAGGCAGAAGGAAGCATCCCGCCCCGCAATATGAAAAAAACTTCATATCTCCCACAATTTTGAAAATAGATTGTTTGAACCTTCTTGACATATATTATGATCATCATTACCTATCGATCCGCCATACATCATTTTCCGATCAGATGAACGATAGCAGAGTTGCCACCCCCGCAATTTGCAAAATACCTCATATCTCCCACAATTTTGAAGATGGATTATTCAAAACTTCTAGACATATATTTTAATCATAATTACCTATCGATTTGCGGTACATCATTTCCTGATCAGATTAACGATAGAAAAGTTCCCGCGCCCGCAATTTGAAAAATACCTCACATCTCCCACAATTTTGAAGATAGATTGTTCGAACCCTCTAGAAATATATTTTAATCATCATTACATATCGATCCGTCATACATCATTTTACGATCAGATGAACGATAGTAGAGTTGCCACCTCCGCAATTTGGAAAAGACCTCATATCTCCCACAATTTTGAAGATGGATTGTTCGAACCTTCTAGACATTTATTTAAAACATCATTACTTATCGATCCGCCGTACATCATTTTCCGATCAGATGAACGATAGTAGAGTTTCCACCCCCGCAATTTGGAAAAGAACTCATATCTCCCACAATTTTGAAGATAGATTATTTGATCCCTCTAGACATATATTATGATCATCATTACTTATCGATTCGCCATACATTATTTTCCGATCAGATGAGCTATAGTAGAGTTGCCGCCCCCGCAATTTGGAATAATCCTCATACCTCCCACAATTTGGGCATGTTGTGATCTAATAAAATATTCTTAAATAAACCCTGAGTAACGGGCAAGGCCGACTTTAACTTACGCTCTCGTTCAGCTTGAAACTGTTCCTAATTATGGAAGTAAATTCGAGAAAGTTCGTTGTTGTAGACCGGCGCATCATAAAACCATGCTGAGATGGAGACATCAATGAGCAACACTGATGTTGCAACTGAGCAGTTATGATCTGTTCGAAAAGCTTAGGTATGGCACAAAGTTTTCCTATTCCACGATAATTTTGAATATCAGATCTACTTCCTTTTTTATGAAGTGGTATAAAAATGGATTATTTCCAGATATCCGACAAATAGCTATGGTTTAGGGATAATTGTGCATTAGCACAGTGCTTGAGAACACAGCTTGGAACTTGATCCGGACCCGACGAGAAGGAACTTTTTAGGATTTTAAGGTTATCATAAACAGTGATATTATCAATCGTTGGCATGAAAATGCCTTCAGAGTGAGGAAGAGAGTAAGGGTAAAAAGAAGAATAAGTAGTCTGAAAAAAATCAGCAAATAGATTGGCAATCTCAGCGTCATTGCTTGCAGTAGTGGTATTATACCGAAGAGAGGGCGGAAAAGGTGAAGATTTACGTTTAGAGTTAACGAATTGAAAAGAAACCGAGCAGATAAGTATTTCGAGTGGTCTACAGATTTTTTAAATATTCTACTCTTAATATTTTTAAGATAAGACAGTTTGCGGGTAAACCATTGAGGCTTTCGAGATGCAACAGATAATACAGCATGTGGAACATACAAATCAATAGCAGTGTTTAGCGAGGAGTAAAACAAGTCCATTTTTTCAGATGGGTCAGCTGTGGAGTCAAGAAAGGACCAATCCACTTGCAATAGATATTGATTTAGTTCCACAAAATTTGCTTTGCGGAACGAACGAACAGATCTTGGGCCAAACTCAGATGATGTCACTACAGAGTCACAAATCTCTAAGGTTACTTCGATTGTAGGGTGATAGACGTCTTCTGGGGTAGACAGAGGGTCGATTCTAGAGACAACGATTTTTGTAAATTCTTTAAGAATTGTGTGGAATCATATAAAATTAATATATACCACGATTGGTGACGCTACGATGGAAAACAAAAAAGTTTTTCTCATTAGAACTAGTTTTTGGACCGATCGTTCCTATGGCAGCTATATGATATAGTAATCCGATCCGGCCGGTTTCGACAAATGTGCAGCGTATTTGTATTTAAAGACTTTTTGCAAAGTTTGGTCAATATAGCTTCAAAACTGAGGGAGGAGATAGCATAGAAACAGACGGACAGACGGACGGACGGACAGAAGGACAAACGGAAATGAACTCAGCTCGTCATGCTGATCAAGAATATATATACTTTATGTGGTCGGAGATAATTCCTTCACTGATTTACAAACATCGTGACAATTTTAATATACCCTCTGCAAGGGTATAATAATAGAAGGCTAACATCGGCTACGCCGATGTTTTAAATACCCTTGCAGTTTATTAAACACGCTAGCATTGATAACAAAACAGTTTTTCGCACTTGAACTAGTTTTTGGACCGACCGTTTATATGGCAGCTATATGATATAGTCATCCGATCCGGCCGATTCCGACTTTAGATAAATAAATATGAAGCATTCAGTTTAAAAATGGAAATGATTTCTTATTTTGAATTTGTATAAAAAAAAATAATTCTCTATTTAATTAACGTGATAATTTTTTTTATACACTTGAAAAGTGTATATTAATTTTGCCCAGAAGTTTGTAACGCATAGAAATATTCATTTCCGACCCCATAAACTATATATATTCTTGATCAGGACGACGAGCTGAGTTCAATTCCGTCTGTCCGTCCGTCCGTCTGTCCGACTGTCCGTCTGTTTCTACGCGAACTAGTCCCTCAGTTTTAAAGCTATCGAGCTGAAATTTCGCACAGAGTCTTCTTTTTACTGCACGCAACTAATATGTCGGAACCGGCCGGATCGGATGACTATATCATATAGCTGCCATAGGAACGATCGGTCTAAGAACTAGTTCTAGTTAGAAAAACTTTTTTGTTTTTCATCGTAGCGGCACTAATCTTGGTGTATGTTAGTTTTATATGCTTCCACATAATTGTGGAAAAACTTATCAAAATCGGATGACTATATCATATAGCTGCCATATAAAGGGTCGGTCAAAAAACTTGTTCTAGTGGGAAAAACTTTTTTGTTTTCCATCGTAGCTTCACCAATCATGGTTTGTATTAGTTTTATATGCTTCCACGTAATTCTGGAAAATTTGATCAAAATCGGATGACTATATTATATAGCTCCCATAAAAACGGTCGGTAAAAAAACTAGTTCTAGTGAGAAAAACTTTTTTGTTTTCTGTCGAAGCGCCCCCAATCTTAGTATATATAAGTTTTATATGCTTCCATACAATTCAGGAAAAAATTTTCAAAATCGGATGATTATAGCATATAGCTGCCATAGAAACGGTCGGTCAGAAAACAAGTTCTAGTGAGGAAAACTTTTTTGATTTCCATCGTATCATCACCAATCTTAGTAGATATTAGTTTTATATGCTTTTACAAATTTTTGAAAAAAAAAATTTATCAAAATCGGATTACTATAGCATATAGCTAACATAGGACCGATCGGTCGGAAAATGTGTTTTATTAAGAAAAGTTTTTTTTTATGGTATCAAATTTTTATTATCAATGATTTAAAATTTTTTAATATCTGATATCTATATCCTATATATATTTTACAGGTTAAATCAGTTGGAGTAAAGTTTTTCAAGTGTATTAAAACTTCGGCACAGTCGAAGTTAGCTTTGTCTTCTCGTTTTAATTACAAAAAATGTATATGATTCCCGTGAAATCTAAATATGTAGTAAAAATGTAGTAAATTAGAGGACATTTCAATCTATTTATTTAAATTTCACGGGAATCAGACAATTTGCTATAAAATTCTACTTGAAAAACTTTAGTAACAAAATTTGGTAAATGTTCGATATCCCCGCCTCCTCTCCAAAAATTCCGAAAAAATCCCTTCGATGGACCGCGAATTATGAAGAATTTACGTAAATTAATTGGCGGTCGGACATGGTTCTTTTTTAATTGAATTTTAAAGTTTTTATACAAAATATGATTGATCACATTAGCTTTTTAGTTAAAAATTGAATCTTATGTCATAATTAATGGCAAAAAAAATATTTAATTGATTTTGGTCCTTTAAATAAGTCTATATTTAAAAAAACATGGTTTGTAGTGGATGCAATTTAACCGTAAGGCAATTTGAACGCCTAAGTACGAACGACTTACTCGAGTTCTTAATGGATCACAACGTCATCCTTAAAAACAAAATATGTCCGAAGTGTGGTGCTGAATGCACTTTCTCAAAGGACCTACTTATATTTAGATGCCGTTCCGTGGTTCAAAGCGGAATGAAATTACGCTTGACTTCTTCTTTAAACTCTTTTCCACACCACCAATATTAGGTATAATTCAACAATGTGAGCTGGTCTCTGTAAAATTAATGCTAATGTGATAGACATACAAATATAGTATTACCATAAAAAACGTTAACGTTATTAACGAGGAGGTTAGTTTTTTCGAGGTGAGTGGCCTGTGGAGGATCAAACATTTTGTGTATGTAAAAAATGAAAACTTTAAAATTCAATTAAAAAAGAACCATGTCCGACCGCCAATTAATTTCATCACGTTAATTCTTCATAAATCGCGGTCCATCGAAGGGATTTTTTCGGAATTTTTGGAGAGGAGGCGGGGATATCGAACAATTACCCAAAATTTTGTATGAAGTCATCGTGATAACTCAAAAAAAAAAAATTATGCAGTTCGATTTCTATGGCCCAAATTAGGGTAAAACAGTTAAAGTTGGTCATGTTTTATTTTCGACTTGCACTGTGTTATTTGAAACTTTTATAATTTTTCTTCGACAATAATAATAACGACCGAATTTATTCATATAAATCTAAAATAATAAATAGAAATAAAATAATAATTTTATTATTCACGCATAATGATCATTCTCGATTTTTGTCGTTTTTAATCAAAGCATAAAAATTATGAGACATTTTTTATACCCGTTACTCGTAGAGTAAAAAGGGTATACTAAGTTCGTGAAAATGTATGTAACAGGCAGAAGGAAGCATCTCCGAGCCCATAAAGTATTTATACTCTTGATCAGCATCAATAGCCGAGTCGATATAGACATGTCCGTCTGTCTGTCCGTCTGTATGCACACCTAGATCTCAGGGACTATAAGAGCTAGAGCTACCATTTTTTCAGTGTAGATTTGTATCTTCTACACGCAGATCAGGTTTGTTTAAAATTTTTGCCACGCCCCTCCTGCCCCCGCAATATAAAAAAACGAGAAGGCAAAGCTAACTTCGACTGTGTCGAAGTTTTAATACACTTGAAAAACTTTACTCCAACTGATTTAACTGGAAAAATATATATAGGATATAGATATCAGATATTTAAAATTTTTAAATCATTGATAATAAAAATTTGACACCATAAAAAAAAAACTTTTCTTAGTAAAACACATTTTCCGACCGATCGGTCCTATGGCAGCTATATGCTATAGTCATCCGATTTTGATAATTTTTTTCAAAATTATGTGAAAGCATATAAAACTAATATATACCAAGATTGGGGACGCTACGATAAGAAACAAAAAAGTTTTTCTCACTAGAAGTAGTTTTTTGACCGACAGTTTATATGGCAGCTATATGCTAAAGTCATCCGATTTTGATCAATTTTTTCAGAATTGTGTGGAAACATATAAAACAAATATATTCTACGAATGGAGACACTACGATGGAAATCAAAATAGTTTTTCTCACAAAGACTTATTTTTCGACCGATCGTTCCTATGGCAGCTATATGCTATAGTGATCCGATTTTGATAAATTTTTCCGGAATTATGTGAAAGCATATAAAACTAACATATACCAAGATTAGTGACGCTACGATGGAAAACAAAAAAGTTGTTCTAACTAGAACTAGTTCTTAGACAGATCGTTCCTATGGCAGCTATATGATATAGTCATCCGATCCGGCCGGTTCCGACATATTAGTTGCGTGCAGTAAAAAGAAGACTCTGTGCAAAATTTCAACTCGATAGCTTTAAAACTGAGAGACTAGTTCGCGTAGAAACAGACAGACGGACAGACAGACGGACAGACGGACAGACGGACAGACGGACGGACGGACAGACGGAAATGAACTCAGCTCGTCGTCCTGATCAAGAATATATATAGTTTATGGGGTCGGAAGTGAATATTTCTATGCGTTACAAACTTCTGGGCAAAATTAATATACACTTTTCAAGTGTATAAAAACCTCGTATCTCCCACAATTTTGTAAATAGCTTGTTCAAACCTTCTAGACATATATTTTCCTCATCACTACTTACACTACATCATTTCCCGATCAGATAAGCTATAGTAGAGTTGCCACACCCGCGATTTGGAAAAAACCTCATATCTCCCACAATTTGGGCATGTTGTGATCTAATAAAATTTTCTTAAATAAACCTTACCCTGAGTAACGGGCATATCGAAGTCGAGCAGGGCCGACTTCAACTTACGCTCTCGTTTTTGTTTAAAATCAAGAATATAAATTAAAATAATAATTTTTCCAGGAATTTTAATTGTTATACAAACACCACTGACTTCAATGGTTCAGCTGATTTTGATAATTCAACTAAAGCTATAAGAACTGCTTTAGCACAGTAATTTCTTAAATAAATTAATTAAATAGTTCAAATCTCAGCTGTAGAAATAAAATCACAAACATTTTATTTTGGTAACGTGAGAGTTTTTCCGTGTGCTCCTCAAGTTCTCTTTGTACTCGCCCCATAGGCCCACGAGTCTGTGCTTCGTTTCTGGAGTCCACACAGTATGCGACGACAAAGACTCCGACACTATAATATGTATTCCATAAGGGCATGTAGATGAATTATATTCTAATATAAAAAATTAGATCGCCTGATCCGCTGCACGGCATTATTAATTTTAACAATCAATTTATACCGAAGTTACACAGGGCGCATCATTGTGGAAGATGCAAAAAAATGATGCAGGCGTTTAGACCGCAGCCGCATCATTGAAACAGCTGTTCGCCATGCCAAACGTAAACAAACCGAATTAGTAAGAAGAAGAGAACAAATGTAATTTATTGAAATAGAGACAATTATAAGCACCGATATGTTAAATGTGGCACGCGGTGTATTTGGCAACGGCACTGCGTTCACTAAAAAAGAAATGGAGCTTGCTTTTGCGGATCATTTATTTTTTTTAAATTACGGGGTCTATTATGTTGTGGTTGTTTATCGAAATTAGATGTCAAAATCAGCTGTTCGCAATCGATGCCATAAAACAATACTCGATACTCGTCCATATACGGTCACTCTTTCCGCATCATTGCCGCATCATTAAACATGCGGCTCTTCTTCTATCCACAGATTTCTTATGGGAAAGAATTCCGCACCATCCGTTTAACAGAAAAATTCAATGATACGGCTGGTCTAAACAGCGTATTCGGTTGACAGCTGACAATTTTTTAGTCGTGGACTCAAAAATATCGCATATCGGCGGTATGGAACAACTTGGGATAGAAACATCACCAGCCGACACAGAGTGTCGCCCGTAGAACAAATGAGGTTGAAAAAATTAAATATTGCGTGTGCGCCTACGAAATTTTGTATAAACCCATCTTATTGGAACTTCTTCACCGATTACAAATATTCAACCATTTTTATTTTAGTAGATATAACCCTTCAAAATTGACAGATTTTCAAAAAAAAACAATTTTTTTTCAATTTTTTTTCGCAATTTTTATGTAATTTTGCCAGCTTTCAGGTAGAATATCTCGAAACTAGGTAACGAATCGTAATTTTGTTGTTTCTTTTGATTGATTTAAGTGCATATTAAAAAAAAAATAATACTGGTTGCTTTTCTCCAATTAAAACGCTATTTACCAACTGTCAATTTTGTTACGAACCTGGTTTTTTCTCTTCTTGGGCGATGACGGCTAGATCATCCGAACAGGGCGGAGTAAGTCCCTATGCCCGCAGGTCGCACAAACTCGTCAAGTGGCGCATCTTCACCACACGTTCAAATACTAATATTACCTTTCAAAATACAAATATTAACGGACAACATAAAACCACCGGACAATGGGGTGTGGATGTAATACCCCTGCGCACCCACCCTACCAATTCGGGATGTGGACTCGGTCACCCTGCCGCATTTTAGGATCGGCTTACTCCCTGGTCATCTTTACACCATCCTTTCCCCTACCATCTTATATAGTCTCAGACTCGCGCCATTATTCCCATTTCCATCCGTCTCCGATCATTGACCTTTCCTACGGCCATGGCCTAGTATTGCCATTGGGTGTGGGTGAGAAAGGGACTACACTTGTTGCATCCCAAAAGTGTACCCACTTCCCCTCACTCATGGAGGTGGAACGTATTCCCCTATCATGTGCCAATAGGGCGCGCTGCATACGATCATCGCTGCAGAGCTGCCAACCCGCGTCAATCGATTAAATCCCTGACCAGCCTCTTCGCGCCCTCTTTATCGATACCTCTACACTAAGAGCGATGAGAATTTTCGCAAGCATTTTCAATAACATAAACACTTGATCTCTCTATTGTTCCAGCCCTCCCACGGCCGGCATACCCAATTGAAAAAACCATGGACTTTCCGCCGTGCACAACGTAGGGTCACACCCACGCTCCTGCTTATATTTCTCTCGGTTAGTTTGCCTTACCAGCCTATGTTGGTATGTGTGTCGGTGTGTGTGCCCTGTACCAGACGCCTTCGCTGTGCGTATGTATCCACATACATATGTGTATTCAAAAGAAACCTGATGCTTTGTGTCTTCTATGTTTCATTTCAGCCTACAACCTCAAATCTTTGGAATGGTATACGCCTATGGACTTCCCCGCCAAATCCTCCAACTCGTAAGTATTATTACCAACGGGTCGAACCACTCGGCATCGCACAAACTTAGGTGCGGACTTGGCATTGTAGCTCTGAGCGAAGTTGCTCAACGTAAAATTGCGCCGGAAGATTTCTTGGCCCGGCTTCGCATAGAACCTCCGAGCTCGCTTGTTGTACCTCTGGCGACTCTGTTCGTAGGCTTTGTGGAGATTGCGGCCGATCAATTCGCGCATCTCCTCCCTCTTGCTCCGTGGCTCCATGGTGGTTACCTCGTGATCGGTCAGCGACTGCAGTTTCTGTGCCAACTTGTAATTGGATCCATTGAGGTTTATGTGATGGCCGAAAACCGCGTAAAACGGCGAGACTCCCGTTGCTTCGTGAACTGCATTTCGGATGGAAACCTCAATCTCGGGTAGATGTGCGTCCCAATCGCGGTGATCCGTTTCTAAATACGTCCGGGTCGCTGCTAAAACCGTTCGGTTTACCCGTTCTGCTGCGTTGCTCTGTGGCGAGTAAACTGCCGTCTTCATATGATCGATTCCGAACGCTTCGATCATATCTTGAAACGTCCGCGACGTGAACTGTATCCATTGTCGGAGTGTATGGTTTCGGGTACTCCGAACTTATAAAAGACCTCGTGCATTAGGAATTCAACCACGCTGCTTGCCTTGGCTTCAGGCATGGATTTAAGAAAGATGAATTTGGAATAGTGGTCCATTACCACGAATATCCACGCCTGGCCCCGTTTGGATCTGGGATACTTGCCCAAGAAGTCAGTATATAGCTTCTGGAATGGTCGCTCTGTAACCACCTCCTTTCCTATTTTAACCTGCATCCGGTGATTTGGTGCTTTTGTCTCCTTGCACCGCTGGCATCGGCGAATACAATCCCGAACCTGAGACGTCATCTTCGGCCAATAATATAGTCTACGGAGCAGGTGTAAGGTTTTGGCCATGCTTCCATGTGACGCCTTATCATCGACATGCGCTTGCTCTATCATCCCAGCTGTCAGAGAATTGGGTACCCACATTTTCCATAACGTTCCTTCGACCTGATCCTCCAGCCGATCAAATCCCATCCGCTTGTAAACCACGTTCCCTTCTACTTTTAAATCAGGCAATACTGATTGATTTTTTTGAATTTCTTCCCGAAGCTCTCGATAATCATCGGGCTCGAATTCCGTTGTTTGGAACCCCAGTAGTTTTTGCGGATCCAGTTCCTCCACATATCGAGACAGGGTGTCAGCCACGATATTCTCCGCGCCCTTCCTATGCTCGATTTGGAAATCGAAAGCCTGCAGCTGGAGGGACCATCTTGCCAACCGTCCGGTCAAATCCTTCAGCGACATCAACCACTTAAGGCTGGCGTGATCCGTTTTCACGGTGAACGACATCAGTTCAATGTATGGGCGGAACTTCTGAATGGCCAATATCGCCGCTAAGCATTCTTTTTCCGTGACGGAATAGTTTAGCTGGTGACCATTCAGTTTGGCGGAAAAAAACGCTAAAAACGGCGCTCTGCCTCTACTTCGTCCCTCTGGAACAGCACAGCTCCGACTCCGGCATGTGATGCGTCGCACTGGACATAAAAATGACGGCTGAAATCAGCTTGGACTAAGACCGGTGCTTTTGTCAACGCTGTTTTTAACTCCTCTACAGCCTGTACTGCCTCTTCGGACAATGCAAATTTTCTTCCTGGCGTTTTCTTGAGGGCATCCGTAAGTGGCACCGATAGGGTCGCAAAGTTCCAGATAAACCGGCGATACCATCCGGCCGTTCCTAGAAAGCTTCGCAATTCTCGGATGGATTTCGGAATTTGGATTTTTAAAATAGCGGATTCTCGGTCTGGGTCCATCCGTATGGCCCCCCCTCCAACAATGAATCCCAGGTATTTTATCTGTTTAAAACAAAAATTTGATTTTTTAATAGCTATGGTCAAATTGGCCCTTTTCAAGCATTGGGCTACTTGCTTCAAATGTTGGATGTGCGTTTGGAAGTTCGCGGAAATGACCAGCGAATCATCCAGATATACGAACACGTTCGATCTCAACTCTGCTGGAATGACTTTGTCCATAAGTCTGCATAATCTTTGCGACGCATTGCCTAATCCAAAGGGCATCATCACGAACTGATAAAGTGGTCGCGCCGCCACTGAAAACGCCGTGCATGGTTTGCTGGCATCATCCATCTCGATCTGCCAATATGCAAATTTCAGATCGACACTTGAAATGTAATGTGTCTGATCAATTCTCGAAAGGATGCCATCTATGCTGGGTAATGGGTATGCATCTTTGACGGTCAATTTGTTAAGCTTCCTGGCGTCGATTTTTGTCCGGTTTTCGCACGACGGTCGTCCGATTGCTCCAGGGTCCTTCGCTGGCTTCAATAACTCCTAGTGCTAGCATCATATCGACTTCGGCCCACACCAATTCTTGCATGGCCGGTGAAAGCGGATAATGACGATCCTTGACTGGTTGAGCTCCTTCTATGAGTCGAATCGTATAAGTTTCCAAAACGTCCTACCCAATCCCACCTTCTCAAACGCTAAGAAATCCTCCTTGACCATTTCTAATTCTATTTGTTCGTTTTCTTTCAGCTCCCATGGCTCCGGTCTTTGTCTCGGAGACCCCTCCTCGGATTCGAAATAGTGTTCGATTCGTTTTGCCCACACTTCTTCAACAAACTGTTGCATTTTTCGTTCAGGGCGATAACGATAACCTTGGGTATCGAGACCGAACTATCGATGAGTCCATTGGGGTGCCCAAACTTTTACGGGGTGGCAACGCTATGAACACCGGTGATCGGGTTCAAAGCTCTGGCCGGTTCGCTCACACGGTTTGGCGGGAGATCCGAAGCGGTTAGTGGGAGGCAATTTAATTATGCAGCCAAATAGGTCGTTAACCCAAACTGTTGGGCTTGAAGTAGGTCAGGGCCAAAATGGGAATTGGGACGAGGGCATATATGCGACTAGGGGCTGTTGCGCAGGCGATATTTTTTGCCAGCCAGAGACGAAGATCGTCAAAGAAACCCAAAGAGGATGCTTAATTAATAAATCTATCAAATTGTCGGGCCATAGTTAATATATATGCATAAAAATATATTGCGTTGAAAAAAAAAAATCAAACAATTAAAAGACTTGTGATGTTAAATCAAACAATCAAAAAATAAAACAACAAAAATTATAGCAGACAAAGTGAGTTAAAAAAAAAAATTTGAAATATTTCAAAAAATTACAGCGTGGTCGGATTGCTTGGCACCGACCACATATCTTTTTCTGGGATTCCACTCGAGCCAGTATCCACGGATTCCTCATCCTAAAAAGGGAAGAAACCTAATTTTGAAGCAGCAAAACTGGAAAGAAGCTAAAGCAAAGTGAGTGTGTTCCGAGGCGAGCCAATCCGGTCTACGAATTCCGGGTCTGCGAGGAGCTACTTCTAAAACAATTTAAATGCCATTTTTTTTGAGCCCAAATACGAAAAGCGTGAGATAAATATCTCTTAATAATTAAGTGTCTTTATTGACCAAAAAATAAAAGCGGCAAGCAAAAATATAAAAGTAAATTACATGTACGCACCTGAAAGAAAAGTAAGAGAAAAAAATATTAAGTTTACTGAATACATCAAATTGAAAATAAATTGAAAAAAAAAAAAAAAAAATATAAAGAATGAAAACAACAAAACTTATAAAAGAGAAAATTTAAAGAAAAATTTAGTTATATGTCATCTACATTAAACAAAGAAAAATATATAAAACAATCCTTTTTGGTGGCCTTCAGCCCAAACAACCTCACCCAGCAAATTGTGAGTGTCGTGATTCCCCATATAGGCCGGCAGTACATGCAAAGAAACAAAACAGAAATATTAGATTTAAAAAAAAATTTAAAATACATAGAAGAGAATTTAGTAATTATGCGTACTGCTGAGTCTACTTAATACTTACTTAGAGAGCTCTTGAGGTAGGGTAAGGTAGAATTAAGTTGTGCTGCAAATTAATATTAATATTCCCACAAAAACATATTCTCGTCCATATTCAATATAACTTATTTATTTATTTACTTACTTGATTGTCTCAAATTCCATGAAGTGTCAAGCCCTATAGAGCGAGCTACAGCACAAAACGGGGGGGTTTAGTATTCTAGTATTTATTAAAGAACTTATATTGTCGTAATTGTAACTATGTCGGTCCTTTTTTTTGTTGTTAAAGAAGGGAATGAAGAACCATGTTTGCCGCCGTGGGCTGAGATAGTCCTGATCGGAGGAGCCAGCATATTGGGCAGCTGGAGGATAGATCCGCTGCAGGTTGGGTGAGAGCGCCAGGGTTCCGATGTGGAATCCTACTCTGGGATATATGGATGACGAGTTTGATTTGTTTTGTTGTTATTAATGTTGGTTTTTTTTGTTCTGTTTGCCGAGTAGTGTTAGTAGAGTCAATAATTGTAGGTGTCTATCGAGTGGAGTGATTGTGCGGACTGTAGGGCATAGGGATGGGACTACCCCTGAGATCCGTTGAGCCAGCCGGCTTAGACCGTCAAAATAATGCAGTTCCGTAACACAACCTGACGGAGGCTGCTGTTTCTGACCTTTTTATCACCTCTGGAGCTAACGAAAAGGCACTCCAGAAATCTACTCCTAAATATAAGTTTTGTTCTAGGCCCGGACACACATAAAATAGTATGTCCTTGGTGGTTCCTTCATACTGAACGGGCAGCTTCACTCTGCCAATTAGAGATTTATCCTCGCCTGACGCTGTACGCATTATGGAGACGTATTTGCTAATATTTATGTCCAATTCATTCAGCAACTCTCGACTATTTAGGCCGAGAACGCTGACCGAAGCTCCTGTGTCTAATAATCCTATCACCGATTTGCCTCGGATAATAAATTCCGCAAATGGACGAGGATCTGCATCGGCGCTGCCCCTCACCGCTCCCACTTGTTTCTGACATAATTTCCTTTGGCGGAATCGGGCTCGCGTTTTCTTTACTCTTACGGTGACCATTCACATGCCTTCGACTTGTTGTTCTGCAAAAATCTTCCCTCGTGCAACCAGATAAGCTCTCATTCGTTCTTCTGCAGGTAAGAACCTAATTCTATTATCTTTATTTAACCTAACTTGACTAATTTTATGATTTTTTAGGGTTTTCATTTTTACTTCCGCACAGGGTTCCTCGTCGAGCGCGCATCCCCTGCTCTTACTGCGCTCGATCGCCCGTTTCCCGTACAATTTGGGCATTCGGGGCTACAAACATCTGGATTGCCGCAGCGGTAGCAGGAAATTCGCCTCTCTTTGGCCGGGCAGTCGCGGAATCCGTGGTCGGGTTGATTACAGTTCCAGCAAATTAGTCTAGGCTTTGTCATGAGTCGCGCTTCCCCGACGGCATTTGTTTCCATTTATTTTGTGCCGTCTGGGTCAGCCGCTAGCTCGTTGACTCGTGGATTTGATTGAAATTTCGAAGCGTTCCGATACGCTGGACGGGATTCGAGTCTTCCAAAACTCTATTCGACGTCCAAACATTCCTCGCGCAACTGCTCTACGATATGCACTCTCAGGGCATAGACGTACCGCGCGACCTCTTCACCAAGCCCTTTTTTTTATCATTTTGATCATTTTGGCTTCGGCTAGGGGTTGTGCCGATCTAGATCCCAGCCGTCGCATCGCACGAAAATACTCCTCCACGTTCTCTCCAAGGCGTTGCCTTCGTTAGTGAAGCGCTCTCAACTTTTCGAATTCTCCTCCAGTGCCCCGAAATCGTGTGATCAGCTCTTTCTTTAGATCCTCCCAGGTGTCGGGTGGACTCTCCCGTACATGCTGCCAGTACCACTCGGAAGCTTGTCCTTTTACCAGATGATAAACATTTTGTAGGACCTCGTCCCAGGCGCATCTACTCTGCCTTCTCAAAAACTCCACTCTGAAAACGAAGTCTTCCACTGCCATTTTGTTGGGATCACCATCAAAGTATATTTCCCACTTCTCCACTTTTCCCCATCGGGATCCTCTCGCGGTCCCATGGGCCATCGTCCGCCCGATGTGCATTTCGACGATCTGTTTCGGATGGTTGCCTTTCCCTCGATTCATCTCTTCGTGGCGGCTTAGGTGGTCCTGCAGTTGTTGATCTTTGCTGGTTGCTTGATCCATCCGATGGTGAGCGTTTTGGGATGGCTCCTCGGTTCAAAGTTGATGCTGCGCGCACCTCTCCCAGTCTCCCATCATCGGTCGTCGTCACGTTGTTCTGCACGCTCGCTTGTATCGCTGCTGCACTCTGTCGTAAAGGCACCATGAGATCCCCCTCCGGATCTCTTCTTGAAGAACGCGGTTAACCGTATCCGACTGAGATCCGCGATAAGTCTCATGAGCTTGCGCGACAGCGACATTAATGGCCGAGGTTAACTTAGACGACATCTGCAGCTGTGGAGCTCCTTCCCAGCTACCGTCTTGTTACTGATCCGTCTCACTCATTTCTGCGGTACCGGTTTCTTGACCGGGTTGGGGATTTGTCGGCGGAGTTCGAGTTAAGCCTGACATTAATGTCCCTAATCTGACTTTTTCTTTTCTAGATCTTTCCACCGCTAATTTGCTCGTACAATACCTATCACTATTTTCTAATGTTAGTCACTGAACAATCAGCGCAATACAGAAATTACTCCAAAATTTTCAGCTTCCTGCTGTAACAATGGACAATATTCACAATACAATAAATCGACAAAATTCATAACAATAAGGGGGAAGAAAGATGACTCCGACCGGAGCCGACCACATATACGGATTTCTGCGCATCCTGTTGTCTCTTATTTTAGTTCGAGAGACGTTAACTTCTTCCATCTTCCTCTAGGAAGACCGAGAGTCAAGGTCTCTCCCCATTCTATTTTTACTTCTTAGTTCGGATCTGGTCAGCAAATCCATTTTTGGTTCAGCAATGCATCGCATGTCCAACTACAGTTCGCATGGGCCATCCATGAACCAGCTTCCCAAAGGAAACAAATTTGATTAATGGCCAGATCTTCGAACGGAAGTAAGTTTTAACATTGTATCCTCTACTTGAAAATGATTCCTCCCTTCTTAGGATTTCATCATCTTTTTCTCCACCAGGCACCGGGACGGTCGCTGACGAAGCTCTTTGTTTATTAATGCTCTCGTGCCTTACCTCCCTAGATGATCTAAATCCGAATAATGGGGTGCTCCTTATATAAGATAAGTGCTCATTTTATAATAATTTTTTTTTAATCTACTCTACGACAAATTTACTTTGTGAAACCTTTTTCTCCTCCCCAGGTCAATCTTCGGATCGCGCATCTAGGAGCCAACTTGTGTAGTTCCCCCTAAGCTCGGCAGTGGTTTCTGGCGAGATACATCCGCTCGGCCGAATGTTTATTTATTTTCTTTTAAGCTGAATGGATCGGACAGAAACAGCAACCTCTTCTAAGGCTACTCTTACCAAACCCCAATCTTGTTTCGAGTTTAAGTTGGGCGCCATATGTTACGAACCTGGTTTTTTCTCTTCTTGGGCGATGCCAGCTAGCTCATCCCTATGCCCGCAGGTCGCACATACTCGTCAAGTGGCGCATCTTCACCACACGTTCAAATACAAAGACCTTTCAAAATACAAATATTAACGGACAACATAAAACCACCGGACAATGGGGTGTGGATGTAAGACCCCTGCGCAACCACCCTACCAGTGACCAATTCGGGATGTGGACTCGGTCACTCTGCCGCATTTTAGGATCGGCTTACTCCCTGGTCAACACACCATCCTTCCCCTTACCGTCTTATATAGTCTCAGACTCGCGCCATTATTTCCGTTTCCATCCGTCTCCGATCATTGACCTTGCCTACGGCCATGGATTAGTTTTGCCATTGGGTGTGGGTGAGTAAGGGGCTACACTTGTTGCATCCCCTCACTCATGGTGGTGGAACGTATTCCCCTCTAATGTGCCAATAGGGCGCTTTGCATACGATCATCGCTGCAGAGCTGCCAACCCGCGTCAATCGATTAAATCCCTGACCAGCCTCTTCGCGCTCTCTTTATCGATAACTCGAAAATGCAACAATTTTTTCACTATTTTTTAACATTATACGCTGTTAAAACCAGCCGCATCATTGAATTTTGATATATTTCACACTATCGAAATAATGACATATCGATTAACTATCGCGTGACACAGTGTGCATCGTGTGGCAATGCTGAAACATCAAAATGACTTTTCGCAACGTTTCGGTAGACCAATAGACTGTTTATACTAGGGGTTGCGTCTTGAGATTTGGCGTCTGCCCCATGTAAAACATATGGGGGCCTTGTGATGACAAAACGCCGATTTCGATTACTGAGTTTATTCGATTTTTTGGGGTATATTAGATTATTTTAGCCCATTTCTGCCTATCGTTCGACCATCGTTTTGAACTATTACCACTAGCACAACAAAAATCAGCTGTGAAATTTTCAACGGGAATAAATATAAAAAAGTTATCAAGTTAAATCGGGAAAATTTCTAATTATGGCTGAAAAGAAAGGCAAGCATGAAATGCCCGAACGCGAGGCCAGCGTGGCTTCCTTTGCAGAAAATCAAATGTTGCTGCAGACAACCCCGCCAAATCCATAAATTGCGTCATCATACCATCATTTGGCTCCATGGCAGATAATAAATTTAGTTTTCTAGTATTCATTTTCCTTCTGTTTTTTTTTATATTTATTTGCTTTCAACAAAACCAAAACAAACCTCAGCTGTTTCGCAACCTTGTGCCAATATAAACGGCAATTCAGAGTAATTGCGTGGATAACGATTTCGATAGCAAACTCAGTGTAGTATTAATGTAACACAACTCTTGAAACAGCTACCATAAAAAATTGATATCGCGAGTATTTCGCAGTTACTCAATACCAAGTATATAGTTTTGAATATTATTTAATTTTTTTTTGCTAATTTTAAAACATTTAAAACTTAAAAAGAATAAAAATATAATCTAAAATTGTAATCATTTTTGTTTTGATTAATTTGATTTTTTCACAAATTTTAGCTTTGATAACCAATAATTAAGCACCTAGATGGCGTAGCACCCATTTCCAACACTTATTTTTTAGGTTGAACACTTACTTATCATATACAATTTAAACAATTCGTCTTGTTACTGATCCGTCTCACTCATTTCTGCGGTACCGGTTTCTTGACCGGGTTGGGGATTTGGCGGCGGAGTTCGAGTTAAGCCTGACATTAATGTCCCTAATCTGACTTTTTCTTTTCTAGATCTTTCCACCGCTAATTTGCTCGTACAATACCTATCACTATTTTCTAATGTTAGTCACTGAACAATCAGCGCAATACAGAAATTACTCCAAAATTTTCAGCTTCCTGCTGTAACAATGGACAATATTCACAATACAATAAATCGACAAAATTCATAACAATAAGGGGGAAGAAAGATGACTCCGACCGGAGCCGACCACATATACGGATTTCTGCGCATCCTGTTGTCTCTTATTTTAGTTCGAGAGACGTTAACTTCTTCCATCTTCCTCTAGGAAGACCGAGAGTCAAGGTCTCTCCCCATTCTATTTTTACTTCTTAGTTCGGATCTGGTCAGCAAATCCATTTTTGGTTCAGCAATGCATCGCATGTCCAACTACAGTTCGCATGGGCCATCCATGAACCAGCTTCCCAAAGGAAACAAATTTGATTAATGGCCAGATCTTCGAACGGAAGTAAGTTTTAACATTGTATCCTCTACTTGAAAATGATTCCTCCCTTCTTAGGATTTCATCATCTTTTTCTCCACCAGGCACCGGGACGGTCGCTGACGAAGCTCTTTGTTTATTAATGCTCTCGTGCCTTACCTCCCTAGATGATCTAAATCCGAATAATGGGGTGCTCCTTATATAAGATAAGTGCTCATTTTATAATAATTTTTTTTTAATCTACTCTACGACAAATTTACTTTGTGAAACCTTTTTCTCCTCCCCAGGTCAATCTTCGGATCGCGCATCTAGGAGCCAACTTGTGTAGTTCCCCCTAAGCTCGGCAGTGGTTTCTGGCGAGATACATCCGCTCGGCCGAATGTTTATTTATTTTCTTTTAAGCTGAATGGATCGGACAGAAACAGCAACCTCTTCTAAGGCTACTCTTACCAAACCCCAATCTTGTTTCGAGTTTAAGTTGGGCGCCATATGTTACGAACCTGGTTTTTTTCTCTTCTTGGGCGATGCCAGCTAGCTCATCCCTATGCCCGCAGGTCGCACATACTCGTCAAGTGGCGCATCTTCACCACACGTTCAAATACAAAGACCTTTCAAAATACAAATATTAACGGACAACATAAAACCACCGGACAATGGGGTGTGGATGTAAGACCCCTGCGCAACCACCCTACCAGTGACCAATTCGGGATGTGGACTCGGTCACTCTGCCGCATTTTAGGATCGGCTTACTCCCTGGTCAACACACCATCCTTCCCCTTACCGTCTTATATAGTCTCAGACTCGCGCCATTATTTCCGTTTCCATCCGTCTCCGATCATTGACCTTGCCTACGGCCATGGATTAGTTTTGCCATTGGGTGTGGGTGAGTAAGGGGCTACACTTGTTGCATCCCCTCACTCATGGTGGTGGAACGTATTCCCCTCTAATGTGCCAATAGGGCGCTTTGCATACGATCATCGCTGCAGAGCTGCCAACCCGCGTCAATCGATTAAATCCCTGACCAGCCTCTTCGCGCTCTCTTTATCGATAACTCGAAAATGCAACAATTTTTTCACTATTTTTTAACATTATACGCTGTTAAAACCAGCCGCATCATTGAATTTTGATATATTTCACACTATCGAAATAATGACATATCGATTAACTATCGCGTGACACAGTGTGCATCGTGTGGCAATGCTGAAACATCAAAATGACTTTTCGCAACGTTTCGGTAGACCAATAGACTGTTTATACTAGGGGTTGCGTCTTGAGATTTGGCGTCTGCCCCATGTAAAACATATGGGGGCCTTGTGATGACAAAACGCCGATTTCGATTACTGAGTTTATTCGATTTTTTGGGGTATATTAGATTATTTTAGCCCATTTCTGCCTATCGTTCGACCATCGTTTTGAACTATTACCACTAGCACAACAAAAATCAGCTATGAAATTTTCAACGGGAATAAATATAAAAAAGTTATCAAGTTAAATCGGGAAAATTTCTAATTATGGCTGAAAAGAAAGGCAAGCATGAAATGCCCGAACGCGAGGCCAGCGTGGCTTCCTTTGCAGAAAATCAAATGTTGCTGCAGACAACCCCGCCAAATCCATAAATTGCGTCATCATACCATCATTTGGCTCCATGGCAGATAATAAATTTAGTTTTCTAGTATTCATTTTCCTTCTGTTTTTTTTTATATTTATTTGCTTTCAACAAAACCAAAACAAACCTCAGCTGTTTCGCAACCTTGTGCCAATATAAACGGCAATTCAGAGTAATTGCGTGGATAACGATTTCGATAGCAAACTCAGTGTAGTATTAATGTAACACAACTCTTGAAACAGCTACCATAAAAAATTGATATCGCGAGTATTTCGCAGTTACTCAATACCAAGTATATAGTTTTGAATATTATTTAATTTTTTTTTGCTAATTTTAAAACATTTAAAACTTAAAAAGAATAAAAATATAATCTAAAATTGTAATCATTTTTGTTTTGATTAATTTGATTTTTTCACAAATTTTAGCTTTGATAACCAATAATTAAGCACCTAGATGGCGTAGCACCCATTTCCAACACTTATTTTTTAGGTTGAACACTTACTTATCATATACAATTTAAACAATTCGATTATCTTTCAACTTTATTTAGTTCAAAAGTAATGATTTTGCAACGAAAAAACTCAAATGGCGCCACTGTGGCGGCCTCAATTTGGCACGGTAAGTTTTTACGTACCATCATTGACAGTAAACGGTAGACGGTGACTAGTGTGAATTGACTATAACAACAAACTGGTAAACTCCATAAGTTTACGATACAACAACAAAACACATGAGAAAAAAATACAACCTTTCCGAGACCCTGGGGTATGTTTATAAAAATGCGACGTAAAATTGTAAAGTGTTAAAATCAAAGTATCGAATAAAAAAACTTAGAATCGTGTCACTCCTATATAGCAATTTAGCTACTTTATATTCGAAATTGGCGATGGCTGAGTGGACAGGCATGATGAAGACAAAAGAGGACTGTTTTTTTTTCATAATATTTGTTTTGTGTCTTTTTTATGAATATGTTATTTATTTTTCATTCACGTTATTGTAGAGTTAAAATGGTGCTCTATTCTAATGCAAATTTATGTAACTGGAAGAGGAAAGAATTCCCGACCCGCTAAGTATAAATTTTCTTTATCAGCAAAAGCCGATATATTTAAGTCCGTCTGTCAGTCCGTACGCCTTTCTTGATGAACAATGAGATTTTGGAGAGAAGAAAAAACTGAATAGATCAACCAAATTTGAAACTTATGCAACAAAATGAATGAAATTAAAAGCGCCAAACTATTACCGATTTAAGAAAAGTATAAAAACATAGGCTCTACCTACAAACAAACGATAATAAAACTAAAAAAAAAACTGTTTATTACCCACCCCGTTCAAGGATCGAACCATGAGTATTAGAGTTATGCATTCAGCGCCCTACGCCACCAACCTAACAGAAAGTGGTCGTAAATATTAAGCTTTGAATCTACTCTGGTTTACTACTAAAATTACTATCATGAATCACAAAGGGTCGTTCAGTAGCTAGTGTGTGGTAAATTTACCAACCGGAGTTATACAGGGCGCATCATTGTCGTACACAGAAAAAAAAAAGATCCATTTGGAATGGATCCTTTTTTTGGATATTGAAATGCATATCCTTTTCAAATTTACACATCCTTTTGATATTTTTCAGCTCCATTTTCACATCCTTTGGATATTTTTCAGCTCCATTGGATGAAAAACTAAGATCAATTTAACATTATTTAATCTCAAATGGATGATAAAAATGGAAAATAAAAATGATAAATATGGACATATCCAGTCCAAATGGATATGAAAAATATCCAATGTATCATCAAAAAATATCCTTTTTGTTTCTGTGTAGATGCGAAAAAATGATGCAAGCGTTTAGACCGCAGCCGCATCATTGAAATAGCTGTTAAATGTGGCACGCGGTGTATTTGGCAAACAGCACTGCGTTCACTAAAAAAGAAATGGAGCGTACTTTTGCGGATAATATATATTTAATTTTAATTACGGGGTCCAATAATGTTGTGGTTGTTTATCGAAATTCGATGTCAAAATCAGCTGTTCGCAATCGATGCCGTGAGACAATACTCGATACTTGTCAATATACGATCACTCTTTCCGCATCATTAAACATGCGGGTCTTCTTCTATCCACAGGTTTCTTTTGGAAAACTATTCCGCACCTTCCGTTTAACGGAAAAAAGCAATGATGCGGTGTAAATTGTTTCCCATAAGAAGCCTGTGGATAGAAGAAGAGCCGCATGTTTAATGATGCGGCAATGATGCGGAAAGAGTGACCGTATATTGAAGAGTATCGAGTATTACTCCTATGCATCGATTCCGACCAGCTGATTTAGCCATCGAATTTCGATAAGCAACAACAACATAATTGGACCGCGTAATTTAAAAAAATAAATGATCCGCAAAAGCAAGCTCCATTTCCATTTTGATGAACGGAGTGCCGTTGCCAAATACACTACGTGTCACATTTAACATATTATCGCTCATAATTGTCTCTATTTCAATAAATTACATTTGTTCTTTTCTTCTTACTAATTCGGTTTGTTTACGTTTGGCATGGCGAACAGCTGTTTCAATGATGCGGCTGCGGTCTAAACGCCTGCATCATTTTTTCGCATCTTTGACAATGATGCGCTCTGTGTAACTCCGTTATAATACGGTGTTACCTGAGTATCGGTTATTGTTTCACAGCATCGATTGCGATCAGCTGATTTTGATATCGAATTTTGATTCACAACTACAACATAATTGGACCGCGTAATTTAAAACGAGAGCGTAAGTTGAAGTCGGCCCTGCTCGACTTCGATATACCCGTTACTCAGGGAGATATGAGGATTTTCCCAAATTGCGGGGGCGGCAACTCTACTATGGCTCATCTGATCGGGAATTGAAGTACGGCGGATCGATAGGTAATAATGATTAAAATATATGTCTATAAGGTTCGAATGATCCATCTTTATAATTGTGTGAGTTATGAGGTATTTTTCAAATTGCGGGAGTGGCAACTCTGCTATCGTTCATCTGATCAAAAAATGATGTACGGCGATAAGTAATGATATTTAAAATATATGTCTAGAAGGTTCGAACAATCTATCTTCAAAATTGTGGGAGATGTGAGGTATTTTTCAAATTGCGGGCGCGGGAACTTTTCTATCGTTTATCTGATCAGGAAATGATGTATGGCTAATCGATAGGTAATGATAATTAAAGTATATGTCTAGAAGGTTCGAATAATCCATTTTCAAAATTGTGGGAGATATGAGGTATTTTTCAAATTGCGGGGGTGGCAACTCTAATATAGTTCATCTGATCGGAAAATGATGTATGGCGGATCGATGGTTAATGATGATCATAATATATATCTCGCAGGTTCGAACAATCTATTTTCAAAATTGTGGAAGATATGAGGTTTTTTCATATTGCGGGGGCGGGAGGGGGTGTGGCAAGAATTTGAAACAAACTTGATCTGCGTGCAGACAAAAAAAGTCTACACTGAAAAATTTTTAGCTCTAGCTCTTATAGTCTCTGAGATCTAGGTGTTCATACAGACGGACGGACAGACGCACATGTCTATTTCAACTCGGCTGTTGATGCTGATCAAGAATATATATACTTTATGGGGTCGGAGATGCTTCCTTCTGCCTGTTACATACATTTGCACGAACTTAGTATACCCTTTTACTCTACGAGTAACGGGTATAAAAATAAATTATCCGCAAAAGCAAGCTCCATTTTGGTGAACGCAGTGCCGTTGCCAAATACACCGCGTGCCACATTTAATATATTATCACTCATAATTGTCTCTATTTCAATAAATTACTTTTGTTTTCTTCTTCTAACTACTTCGGTTTGCTTACGTTTGGCATGGCAAACAGCTGTTTCAATGATGCGGCTGCGGTCTAAACGCTTACATGATTTTTTCGCATCCGGTATAAACTAAACTCACAAAACTTTTGTTGCCAAAAGCATTTGGCGCTTTCTTTGCTTGCAATATACACCTTTGACAAAAAGGTCTCAAATAAATACCGAAAAAATACTATATTCGTATTTTGTGTGATTTTATCGATAGCTGAAAGAACAATATTTTTAATTAATTTTTATTCTCTGTACCGTAGGTACTAAGAGTATATTCGGTTTGTGCAAATGTATGTAACAGCCAGAAAGAAGAATCTCCGACCATATAAAGTATATATATTCTTGATCAGCATCAACAGCCGAGTCGATATAGCCATGTCCGTCTATCTGTCCGTCTGTCCGTATGAACGAAGAGATCTCAGAGATAGTAAGAGCTAGAGCTTTGAAGTATAAGGAACATATAATTCTTATATTTGCAGGAAGATCAAATTTATTTTGGAGTTTTGCCACGCCCCCTGCCTCCCCCGCAATTTGAAAAAAAAACCGCAATTTTTAAGTAAAATTATTCAAACGTTCAAGACATATATTCTACTCATCAATACTTCTTGAGCACCCATACATCGTTTTCCGATCAGATGTACGATAGTAGAGTTCCCACCCCCTCAATTTAGAAAACATTTCAAATCTCCCACAATTTTGGAGTCATGTTCGAACCTTCAAGACATATATTTTACTCATAACTTCTTATCGAGCCCCCCTACATCGTTTTCCAATCAAATGTACGATGGTAGAGTTGCCACACCTACAATTTAAAAAAATCTTTTAGGCCTATATTTTAAACGTTAATTTTTATCGATCCACCATACATACCTGCACAGTTTGTGTGACCTCTCTCTTTAAAGTTATCAGTTACATACAAACAGGTACAGAGTATATTACAGTCGGAAGTTATCAGTTACACACAAACAGGTACAGAGTATATTACAGTCGGGCTTGACCGACATACAATTTTGAGTTATCGAGGAGCATTTGTAAATATTTTGCCATTGAAAATAGAATTGTCCAAGAAAGTTGCAAAAATAAACACGTAAAACACTAAGGATTTTCTACCAAATTGTGCAACTGTATAGTATGTGAATATATTATTAAATCCTGTCCCGCTCCCCAAAAACAAAACAATTGCCACTTTTGGCACTTTTGTTTTTGCAGATGCTTTGGTGAGGTCGATAGTAAGCTTTAAGCGAAAATATTTACAAAACTTAAAGGCAACCCGTTTCTTTGACATCTTTGTTAGTGACTTTTTCATTTAAATCGAGCACTCCATTATATTGCCATCTCTAACTTGTACCAAACTATCATCTTTTTGTCCAAAAGATAACAAAAATGCCAAAAGAATTTGTAATGACATCCATTTAGTAAACTGAAAAAACAATGCTGACACTACAAAGTATTGGGGTGAAGTATTTTTTACAAACTTTCTGAAACAGCATTTTTTAACAAAGCAACAATGGTTATTATTTGCAAATATTTAAAAATGCACGCGATAACACTAAATTGTATATCGACAATGTCCCATGTACCTAAAGAAAGTAGTAATTAAATATTATTTTTTTTTATTGGCTGTTAAGTCACAGAAAACATAATTCTAGTATCTTTGAGGTATCAGAACTGTATATAGGTAATTCAAAATTTAATTACCATTACATTTACGATTTTTTCGTATTAAACAATTTAATTACCATTTACATTTTTTTTAATTGTATCTAAAGCAGGGACCGGAAATAACTGTTATGACATTAAACTTTAACCAAAAAAATCATGAAAAAGAGCGAATTCTACGAATACGAAGAATTTACCAATATTTAAGACTTTGCTAGGACTATGCAATTAGGCTATAAACTGATATTCATAAGTAATATTATATACATTTTTTTTAACTATTATTTCATAATTTTTATTTAAAACTTATCAAATCCCTTCAGTTCCAGGGGGAGCAATTGCTTCCTTTCATGGGTGAATTTAGAGCTGAGTTGGCACTGCAAATTCATGACCGATATTCTGCTCATATTCGCAACTCAAATGTTGTGGCGAAAAATCAGAATTTATTATAAAATTCAGTATATATATAAATAATTAATTATATGAATAATTATTTATTCAAATAATGATATATATTTTTTATAAAATAATTATTGTAATTTTTGTGACTAAACATAACAAAAAAAGAGCGAGAGAGAGAATGCAGCTGCACGCTGACTCTCTCACGCAACGTAGGCCGAAAAAAACAACAACGAAGCAAAACGAATGCAAAAGTGTGCGTAACGTGTGCATAAGAAGGAAAGAGACAAACAATGTTGCTCATATAAGTAGCCTCTTTAGCGTTTGCCCGCACGCGTGTGTGGTGGCTGACTGCGTTGAGACGTCATTCGATTTGTGCTAAGTCCCGAGTTCAATCCCCCAGACAAGGTAATCTGTGTTAAATAATATTTATATTTCTTAGTTTATTTCAGAGCAGAGTTGGTTCACCATGAGAATTAATATTACTTAGAACTTAGTTAGAACTTGAAAATAAACGTTGATTTCAAATATTTTTTCAGCTATACATACTACCTACATACCTAACGTCGCGTTTATATATACCTGGAGTCCTAACATATAGTTGTACTAGGGTCAATATGTCCCTTATATGCATAGGCGCAAAGTCAAATCCAAATAAAGTGAAAATGTATATTTCTTAGTATTATTTATTTAATTTTAAAAACAATAACTGTTTCAATGAGGTGCCGGACAAATTGCATCTTAAGTCAGACAGAATTAATTTTAATGCAGAAAATGCCCTCTCCACACTGACCTGGGTTGCGGGAACGCAATGCACCACTTTGGCCAATTGATATAGGATATATATACTTTTCCCCCTCTCAATAATGCAATATGTTTTCTTGTAGTTCAATTGGCTTTGGGCAGTATGTTCTTATTTCATTTATAGCCAATTAAACTTTCGTTTCGTGCATTTTATAATATTCCTCATTACCACCTGGCACTTCTATAGAGTTCAGAAACTCTTTTAGTACGGAGCACATGTCCTCAGAATCGCCTGTACCTTGGCTGATTGATGATTGGGGTTCATCAATTAACTCGTTCTCGAGTGGAACATTAGAGTCCTATTTTTGTTTGAAAAATATACTTGTTAGAATGCATAAAAACAGATGTGCTGCAAATAATTCTTACATAATTTCCACACAAATAAATCTGCTGGAAAAGCTTTATAAGGTGTGTTCCGGCACATATCAATTTTTCGGGCTTTGTTACCAAAACTCGTCGAATTCTCGGGTCTAAATATATAGCTGCTATAATAACGTCATTATCAATCAGATTTTCTGTCCTTTTTTCAATGCATTTGGACATTTCCATACTGAAAGGGCAGTTCATTTTCTTGACAGACAACTGCAGATAAAACCAAAGCTCAATAACACCAAGAGTTCTTATTTTAATGCTATTATCTGCATAATATTGTGCGTTAACCCCCAGAACTATTCTGTTATGCCTTGATGCTATATCAATCTTCAGAGACAAAACTTTGCTTCCAATGGCCCTCATTATTAGTTTTTTCTTTGCATCATAAGCCACTGAAACATGCGTCTTTTCTGAAGTAATAGGATTCATTTGCAGCCCAGAGAAAATTTGACTCGTTAGTTTTTTGAAGGGTTCAGAGTCAAAAATCGCAAAAGGCATTTTTTCATTTGTGACAAGTTGAATACATGCCGATTTAACTTCATCTGCGTTGAAGACAACGAAAAATTTGCTGCTCTTTGGCTTTGGCTCATCTTTTTTATTCTCCTCCAATTCAGCTTCGTATGTGGAACTGTGTTGGTCCATCAAATGCCTTTTTAGATTTGTTATGTTGTTTCCCCTGAAAAACCTATTACAAAATTTGTAGACATTTTTATTTTCCAAAGGGTGAAAATAAAAAAATTTTCTGATGAATAAATCGCACTTTCTAACCATAGTTACAAAACACAAGTGAAGTATTTGACAATTTAAACAGGAGACCACAATAGAACGACAAAGTAAAGCAAACTTAATCTTTATACAATAGCAAATGCTTATTAATTGTACACTTTATCTTTAATAGGTTTTAATTATGCGCCTATGCATATTAGGGACATATTGACCCTAGTACAACTAAATGTTAGGACTCAAGGTATATATAAACGCGACGTTAGGTGCAGAAGAATGTATAACTCAAGAAATATTTAAAATCAACGTTTATTTTCAAGTTTTAAAATAAACGCTGACAAATAACACTTATTTTTATTTTTTTTTTATAAACGTTGTCAAATAACACTTATTTAACATTTTTTTAATAAATCTACTAAATAAGTATTATTTAATAAGTTTTAAATAAAAATTATGAAATAATAGTTAACAATTTTTTTTTACTATAAGTTATAAAATAACTGTTAAGTCCCGATTATTATTTTATAACTTATAACAGTTACGGTCACTGATCTAAAGCTTGATACTCAGACACCAATAATATCTAATTACATGGCTCTTAAAATGCGTTCTAAGAATTTTCTCTCAGCAGATAAATTCTCGAAAATTCGAATGATTAATTATGCTTGATAATTCAAAGATGTACCTGCGAGAATTGGGCACACAAATTATAAAAATGAACTTAAAGAAGATCAAAAAGCAAAACAGAAATTATTTGAAACGATCAAGGGATTTAAAGGGATTTGGTCAACAATATGCCGCGCTGGCTTCACTTCATCCTCCTTCAGCGCTACACTAAATCCACATAAGGAAACAACCATGGCAATGCCCATGACCTTTGCATTTCACATAAATCCTTCCATTTTCAATTTTATAAACATTTGTTTTACAAATCCGTTTGCCCGCTTGTTTTTAAACAAACCATAGCTGACATAATCAGAGTGACTATTCGTTTCACAGTTAGAAATGTCTAATGAACGAAAAGTTTTTCTCACTAAAACTAATTTTTTAACCGATCGTTTCTATGTATTTCAAGACTTTTTGGAAAGTTTGGTCAAGATAGCATTAAAACTGGGGGAGGGGATATCATAAAAACCAGGGATGCAAACTAGTTTTGAACCGAACCGGGATGAACCCGTAATTCCGACTATTCTTTTACTGTGAACCGAACCTTAATCAAAATCTCTTGTGAAAAAAATTGTTCAACCTGAACCTGTTCAAAACCAAAACTTTCGAATCGGTTCAAACAAAATTACAACTCCTAGTTAAGAGGGCATTTTATCGATAAAAAAAGTAGCATAGACCAACAATTGCTCGAAGAAATAATACTTTTAAATTTAAATTGAAAATAATTGAATTCGTATGTTTAAGAAAACAAAAATTCAGAAAATATGTTATTTTGATTATTTTTAACATAAAATAAAAACTTGAAAAAACTTGGGACGATGTTCGAACCAAAACCTTAGCCAAAACCCTTGAACCTTTAATTTCTGAACCTTAACCAAGGTAAGTTCTGGTTCGAACCGGACCTCCGAAAAAATTATTTGGGCTTGCTTCCCTGGTTGTGATATTTGTATTTGAACAAAATAAACTCTTATACTCAATTAAAACGAGAGCGTAAGTTGAAGTCGGCCCTGCTCGACTTCGATATACCCGTTACTCAGGGTTTATTTAAGAATATTTTATTAGATCACAACATGCCCAAATTGTGGGAGATATGAGGATTTTTCCATATTGCGGGGGCGGCAACTCTACAATAGCTCATCTGATCGGAAAATGATGTACGACGGATTGATAAGTAATTATAAGTAATGAGAATTTTCGAAATTGTGGGAGATGTGGGGTTTTTCTCAAATTGTGGGGGCGGAAACTTTTCTATCGTTCATCTGATCAGGAAATGATGTATGGCGAATCGATAGGTGATGATGATTAAAATATATGTCTACAAAGTTCGAATAATCCATCTTCAAAATTGTGGGAGATATGAGGTATTTTTATACCCGTTACTCATAGAGTAAAAGGGTATACTAAGTTCGTGCAAATGTATGTAACAGGCAGAAGGAAGCATCTCCGACCCCATAAAGTATATATATTCTTGATCAGCATCAATAGCCGAGTCGATATAGACATGTCCGTCTGTCCGTCTGTCTGTCTGTCTGTCTGTCTGTCCGTCTGTATGAACACCTAGATCTCAGGAACTATAAGAGCTAGAGCTACCATTTTTTCAGTGTAGACTAGTATCTTCTGCACGCAGATCAAGTTTGTTTCAAATTTTTGCCACGCCCCCTCCCGCCCCCGCAATATGAAAAAACCTCATATCTCCCACAATTTTGAAAATAGATTGTTCGAACCTTCTAGACATATATTTAAATCATCATTACCTATCGATCCGCCATACATCATTTTTTGATTAGATGAGCGATAGAAAAGTTCCCGCCCCCGCAATTTGAACGAGAGCGTAAGTTGAAGTCGGCCCTGCTCGACTTCGATATACCCGTTACTCAGGGTAAGGGTGCCCAAATTGTGGGAGATATGAGGAATTTTTCATATTGCGGGGGCGGTAACTCTTCAATCGTTCATCTGATCGAAAAATGATGTATGGCGGATCGATAGGTAATGATGATTAAAATATATGTCTAGAAGGTTCGAACAATCAATTTTCAAAATTGTGGGAGATATGAGTTTTTTTCATATTGCGGGGGCGGGAGGGGGCGTGGCAAAAATTTGAAACAAACTTGATCTGCGTGCAGAAGATACAAGTCTACACTGAAAAAATTGTAGCTCTAGCTCTTATAGTTCCTGAGATCTAGGTGTTCATACAGACGGACGGACAGACGGACAGACGGACAGACGGACAGACAGACAGACGGACAGACGGACAGACGGACATGTCTATATCGACTCGGCTATTGATGCTGATCAAGAATATATATACTTTATGGGGTCGGAGATGCTTCCTTCTGCCTGTTACATACATTTGCACGAACTTAGTATACCCTTTTTACTCTACGAGTAACGGGTATAAAAATTCCTCATATCAGATTAGCTATAGTAGAGTTGCCTCCCCCGCAAATTGGAAAAAAACTCACATCTCCCACAATTTGGACATGTTGATATCCTGAGTAACGGGTATATCGAAGTCGAGCAGGCCCGACTTTAACCTACGCTATCGTTTTGTAATTCAAGTTGTGTTTTATTGTATGTAAATTTAATTTGTTTATTTGTTTATTTGTTGAAAAAAAAGTCGACAAATGGTGGCTGTCAACCAAAAAAAAGAAAAACTGAATACGTTATAAAAAGGCTTAATGAACTAAGAAAGCCTAACAAGGAAAATCTAACAAAATTACAAATCGACTAGTAACGACTCCGACACGGTGGGGGAATTTTATTTGCCCGTCCGGCCAGCTATGCCCCAGTTCACAGCCAATTGAAGCCAGAGACGTTACTAGACCTAACACAAATTTAAATAGTATAGAAGTCGAAAAAGAGAAAAAGAGAATAGTGAGGAAATAGAGAAGGCTTAAAAATATGTTTACAAAATCATAAACACAAACAATAAATAAACAATATTATAGAATGAACAAAAATAATATAAAATAAAACAATAATGAAAATAAATTTAAAATTAAAAAATTTAAAAAAAAGGAAAAAATTAAATTAAATTAAATATATTAAAAATAAAATAAATATAAGCTAAAATAAAGATGAATTAAATCATCCGGAAAATCTCTGACCCGGTGGGGGAATATTAATTAGCCGGTCCGGCAAGCTAGGCCCCTGCTCCTGCTGGATGTGGTCAGAGATTTTGCCGGAGATTTGCAAAAAGAGATAACTTTATGGAAAAGAGAGAGAGTTCTGTTGAGAGCAGGCGATAAACATCATTATAATTTTGACATAAAACCCGAAAACGGTTGTGCTGTGCGTAGTCGGTTGTGCATCTAGGCAAGATTAAAGGCAAATAATTTCTAGTTGGTCTAGAGGGAACAGAGAAGTTAAGGCGACCTAAGAGTTCAGAAGAGTCTACATCACCGATAATTAACTTATGAAGAAAAGAAACGCCTAGCACTGTTCTACGGTTAGCCAACGATGGAAGGTCAATAAGCAAAAGCCTACTAGAATACGATGGCAACCGAAGGTTGGGATCCCAATTTAAGCCGCGGAGGGCAAAAAGCAAGAATTGCTTTTGGACAGACTCAATACGATCCATATGCTTTTTATACTGCGGACACCAGACGGATGAGCAGTATTCAAGCACCGGGCGAACTAAAGATGTAAAAAGAACTTTTGTTGTATAGGGATCATTAAATTCCTTCGACCAACGCTTAATGAATCTAAGTATACCATTCGCCTTATTAACTATACAGGATATATGATCATTAAAGCTTAATTTGCAATCAAAAATAACTCCAAGATCAACGACAGTTGATATTCGTTGCAAGGGTTCATTGCCAATCGAATAGGAAACTAGCGAAGGTTTGCAACGATGAAAAGACATAAACATACATTTTGCGCAATTAAGAAATAAATGATTAACCAAGCACCAAAAATGAAGCGAGTTTAAATCATCTTGCAACCTAATAGAATGCATCGGGTCGTTGTAAGATAAAATGAGTTTAACGTCATCGGCATACATAGGTATCCGAAAATGAGATATTGTCGAGGGGTGATCATTAATAAAAAGAGTGAAAAACAAAGGACCGAGGTGGCTTCCTTGAGGTACTTCGGAAGTTACGTAGACAGGTTTTGAAATATTAGATCTGAGCAGAACTTTTTGAGTTCTATCTTTTAAATATGAAGAGATCCAAAAAAGAAAAGGGGAGGGAAATCCAATACGATCAAGCTTAAGAAGGAGGAGATCATGGTTCACGGAGTCAAAAGCCTTACTGAAGTCAGTGTAGATGACATCAGTTTGGCATTTTATAAGGAATCCATCGTTAACTAATGATGTGAATTCAAGCAAATTGGTCGTAGTTGACCGACTCTTTTCAAATCCATGCTGAAAAGATGACAAAACCGATTTGCAGTAATGCTGCAATGTAGAGGTTATAATTTCTTCAAACAACTTAGGAATAGCAGATAATTTGGCGATACCTCTATAATTGGAGATATCTGATTTTCCACCCTTTTTGTGAAGAGGAATATTGAAGGATTCTTTCCAAAGATTTGGAAAAAAAATAGAGTCAAGCGATAGATTAAAAAGCTTTAGTAATAGTCGCCAATGCATTTGCTATTGTGGTAAGGATATCAAAACCATTTTCAATACTGTTTGGAAGCAAAGTGATAGCATTTTTGCTAAGTTGTTGTTGGCCAGCAAAGCATCGCGAGAAGCTGCCAAACAAAAACAGGTGTTCGAACAGTGTGTACAGCCCCAAACTGCTGAAAATTTTTTTAATTTCTTTGCCTTTATGTTTATATTTTCTTGGGTAATTAAAATTTAATAATGCAGTGCTAAAAAATATTTTAATTGTGAATTTTCTAGGTTAACTCTAATACATTATATTCGGAAAAAAGAGCGAAAAAGCAAAATTTGAAACAAAACAAAATTATTCCCGTGGACTCGCACTGTCTTCCATCGAATTATCTTGAGAACTATCGACGGTGGGGGAAAACCATTTAAAGGTATTCTCATCTTTATATAGTCCTTCTATTTGATAGAGAATTAAAAATTTGTTGGAGACAAAAAAAATTGGGTCGGCTGAGTGGATTTGGAATATCCCATATGTAAAATACTAGAGGGATTCCTGAAACTGATTTGCTTTTGATTTTGATTTGCTTTTGATTTCGTGAAATAGCTGTTCGCAGCTGCTCCATACAAAGGGTGCAGTGTGGCCATTCAACTAAAAAAAAGTGGCCGTATTGTCTGTATGTTTTATGGTCACACTGCGCGTTTTGTATGGAGCAGCTGGGAACAGCTGTTTCACGAAATCAAAAGCAAATCAGTTTCAGGAATCCCTCTACTATTTTACATGTTTAATTGTTTTTCACCATGAAGCACAATTGCGATCTGATTGCAAAAATTATATGTTATTAGGGATATCCTAATGTAAAATACAGAAAACAAACTGGAGGTGTAGAAAAAGATTATCACTGCGAAAAAATTATTTCGAAAATACAATCATCATTTTTGGACCAAATTTTTGGTAATAAAAATCTGGAAAAAATATTTTTAGAATTGTATTTTGAACACTTACAACATATATTTAACCCATCAAAACCGGTCAAGCGGTTCTTAAGAAAAAACAGTTTTTCTTTTCAACTTTCCAGCCTCATAATTTCCGTCCATTCGCGATTAGGAGACTACAATTTTGGGATAGTGAGTTTCTTATAGATGTTAATCTAATTTTTAAATTTGGTGCGGATAACTGCGGGGGCGGTTTTTCTATGCTTATTCTGTTATGCCCTTAAATTTTTCACAGGTTATCAAATAAACAAGTTGTCGTGAATACCCTTTACATATTCTATCGGTTAAATCAGTTGGAGCGAGGTTTTGCAAGTGTATTAAAACTTTGTCACAGTCAAAGTTAGCTTTTTCTTCCCGTTTTGTTTTTTGTTTGCGGTGAAAATTATCGTAAGTGCCTTACAACATTTACTGTCTGCGGAGATAAACGCGTGTTTGTCGATTATTGGAAGTTAACGTGGACGCAGCTGTCGTGGATACCCGCTATAAAAAAAACCAGTTCGATAGCCCAGTCAAGTGAGCAAATCATAAACACTCAAGCACACAGCACTAGTTCACTCATACTGGAACCCTCCAACAACCACCTGATAAGTTGTCATGGGCGATGCTAACTAGACGAATCACACATTTCCCGTGGCTTCCAAACAATTTGAAACTCTATTTTGGTTCGCTTGCAGCTTGCCAATCCGTCGGCATGGATAAAGTGTATCTACGCAATTTAGACAATTCTGAGGAACTGCACATTACATTTCGCTATGTAAACAAAGAACTTCAGGTGGACCGGCAGTTTAACTTCTGCCGGCGCATGCATGAGCGTGTGGATCAAGCGCTTATCCGAATTCGTAATAATGTCGAAAAGGAACTAGACAAACGCCATAAAAAGAATAGCAAACGTCGCCCACTGACTGCAGATGCTGTCCCACCATCCAGTCTGCTAAGTGAGGTAAGTGTACATATATACGTACAAATGTAATTGTTGATGTTCCGTAATTTTGCTCCTTGTGAATAGGTCAACATTGAACTCTATCTGAATAATAATGTACTCCCCATTTCTGCAATGACTTTCGACGAATTACTTCGTGGGAATGTTACTGACATCAAACTGCGGGTGATTGATAATCATTTCCAAGTGGTCTACAACCAGCCGTGGGTGCAAGCACTGCAATTGCCTAGCTGCATTTTAGCCGAACATCTCGTTTACCCCAGCAAAATGGACTTGCAATTCGCCAAACGCGAGTACAGTGAGGGCTTGTGGTTCAAATGTGTGATGGTAAGGCCACAACGGCAATAGCTCTGTCCGAATCCACTTAACATGCATTTATTTTACAGCCGGCATCGGGGGACATGATGAACGGCGCAAAGTGGGAGTTGTGCGGCCAAGGCTTAGCATACCGAACCAGCCAGAAAGATATTGGTCACCACTTAAAGCTTGTGGTGACTCCACGCAACAAAGAGCAGATCTCGGGACCTGTTTTGGAACAAATTTCTAAGTCACCCGTACAGGCTGGGCCTCGTGCTTGTCCCTATGAGTTGCGACAACTGCACACCGCTATGCCATTAAACGACGCCGCCGCTATTCGGGTCGTCACGTACAATCTTTTGGCGGATTTGTACGCCGACAGCGACTATTCGCGCAAAACCCTTTTTCCCTACTGTCCACCGCATGCGTTGCAGATGGACTACCGCAAGCAACTCTTCCTCAAAGAGCTAGTTGGCTACAATGCCGACTTGCTATGTCTTCAAGAGGTCGACCAGAAAGTGTTTGACTTCGACCTAACAACAGTGTTGCGCCAGTCGCCATACAATTTCCATGGAGTTCTGGCACCCAAGGGCGCTTGTACTGAGGGCGTGGCTATATTTTTTCGTACATCGCGGTTCGATTTGCTAGCGACACACGTGCTGCACTTGGGCGACAACTTAGCCACACTTCCGATTTTTAAACCACTTTGGGATAAGATTAAGGAAAACCAACGTCTGTCGGCACGCATCTGTGATCGGTCCACCACCCTAGAGGCAAAGAGGAGTATAACGAGGTGGTTTAATAAGCGATTACTAACAGTTATTTTCAAATATATTTAGTTATGCTTGCTGCGGATCAAGGACAGCGATCGTTACGTACTAGTTGCAAACACACATTTGTATTTCCACCCCGATGCGGACCACATACGTCTTCTGCAAATGGGCTTCGCCATCACCTATATCGAGCACATCTTCAATCAGTCAGTGCAGGAGCACCAAATCACCCACCCCCATAATATTGGTCTTATATTTTGCGGTGACTTTAACAGTGTTCCCGAATGTGGCATTTACAAGCTGATGACCGAGCAGTTTGTGGACAGTCACTCAAAAGATTGGACCAGCAGTGAGTTTATATAAACGTATCATGTAAGTTAGAATGGTCCAGTATTTTCGGTGCAAAGAAGTTGCCTCCATGTTAATTTCGAACGTATCCAGCGCGAAATCTTCTTTTTTGTTTCAATTGACTTTTATAGCCTGAACCTATAATAATAGGTAAAAATGGTATCATGAATTTGTGGAAATGTGTGTAACAGGGAGGAGAGGAAATATTTGCGACCTTATAAAGCATATATATTTTTGATCAACATCAACAGCAGAGCTGATTGAGAGACTATAAGAGATAGAGCCGCATGCTTTTGCATGTAAGAAGTTGTATACCATACTCAGATTGAGTTTGTTTTAAATTTGTTTGTTTCGAAAATGTACCCCTTCTCTCCCACAACCCGCAACAGTCAAACCCACAAATTTGAAGTTATCTTGTGCCTTTAAATATATAAACTTATACCAGAGTTGCCCAAAGCCTATACTCTCCGCGCTCTTGTGTTGCTAAAACTCGACGCTATATCGCGTGCATACGAATTCACAGACCGAGCACGCCGCATACGCGAGAACCAAACCCCAATATTACAATCAAATTTTGTTGTCTGCTCCCTCACTCCTTTTTTTATCGAGTGCGAGTCAACTTAGACGTTGTTATTGCTGACTGATTAATAAAAAATTGGTGTCTGCTCTTCCATATGAGTTCTTTGGGCTCCCCTGACTTAGACCAATTGTCTTTCTGTTTTGTTAGGTACAATAAGATCGGTTGAAAATATGGGATTTATGGAATTAAAATGGGTTTCAGCCATTCAGCAGGTGGCGCAGAACTAGCATCGCGGCTCCAGCTTCGTTAGCATCGTCTGCGTGTGCATGTGTATATATGCGTATAAAATCAGACAAAATCAATGGGACGGGGTATTTCGTAGACGGGGCACTGAACTGCAGCCCTCTAACTTGTTCTACACTTGCATAGTGTGTATTTTATTATTATTATTATTTTTTGAAGAGTTGACTTAAGCTTACAAAGTTTAAGTCAACAGTTTTTTTTGAGCCATGGGACTGTATATTATTTTTGCACAGAAGTTTGTAACGAATAGAAATATTCATTTCCGACCATATATATAAACTATATAAAAAACCATAACTATATATATTCTTGATCAGGACGACGAGCTGAGTTCATTTCCACCTGCCCGTTCGTCCATCAGCCTGTTCCTACGCGAAGAAGTCTCTCAGTGTTTAAGCTATCAAGCTGAAATTTTGCACAGTCTTCTTTTTACTGCACGCAACTAATTTGTCGGAACCGGTAAGATCGGATGTCTATATATTATAGCTGTCATAGGAACGATCAGTCGAAAAATAGGTCTTAGTGGGAAAAACTTTTTGTTTTCAATAATATCGTTCTTAAACCCATCAGCTAAGAATATATATGGGCATTTCCGCAGAAAAGTCTACCATTCCATGTTAGTTTCTATGACAGAATCTGCTTTCTAGGAGATGAGAAATTGGACCTAAACTTATATAAAATCCTTATAAAAAGCAGAAAAACATTTCTTAATTATGGTTCGAAATAATCGGTCCCTAAATCTGCCGTATTCCTGCGATATATCTTTTAACATTTGGATAGATTTGATCCCATACTATAAGACTAGGGTTCTCCTTCAAATTGGCGAAAAGGTATTTTTCTATATTTAAACCTTTAAAAACCTGAAAAGCTAAAGTTTTTTGTAGATATTTCAGAAGATATAAAAGTTTTAAACAAATTCTTTACCATAAATGGAAGATATTGTGGAAAATCATTTTTTATAGTGATTTATTTTTTTGCGAGAAGCTAATAGATTTTGGGAAAAAAAACGAAGAAAAATCATATGCAAATGCCTGTAGGTGAATTTTTTTTAACAAATCCATATCCTGTTTATCCTAACTCCGAAATTGTGGGATATTTCGCGTGTTTTTCAAATTGTAGGGGGTGGCAACTGTACTAGCGTTCATCTGATTGGAAGACGATGTATGGGGGCTTGATACGTAATGATAAGTAGAATATATGTCTAAAAGGTTCAAACGTGTTTCAAATTGTGGGAGTGGCAACTCTACTGTCGTTCATATTATTGGATAATGTGTAGGTATGGGGTCTCGATAAGTATTGATGAGTTTAATATATGTCTAGAAGGTTCGAACACCTAACACCAAAATTGTGGACATACGCGGTTTTTTTTAAATTGCAGGGGAGGCGGGGGCATGGCAAAAATCAAAACTTAACTTGAACTGTCTGGAAGTATAAGATTTATATGTTCCATACACTTCAAACCTCTAACTCTTACCATCTCAAAGATCTCTTCGTTCATACGGACAGACGGACATAGCTATATCGACTCGGCAGTTGATGCTGATCAAGAATATATATACTTTATAGGCTCGGAGATGCTTCCTTCTGGCTGTTACATACATTTGCACAAACCTCATATACTCTTAGTACCTAAGGTACAGAGGTACATGAAGTTTCTCAAAAAGCTTTTGCTTGTAGGAAAGAGGTATAGAGGAAAAAGCTACCCCAAGGGAAAGAGGTGTGGTGGGGTAGCTTTTCCCCTCTACACCTCTTTCCTACAAGCAAAAGCTTTTTGAGAAACTTCATGAAGTGTGCTTCATCGTGTAAATGCGGACTAAGTTTGAGCAACACTGAAGAAAAAATCCGAAATATTAGGACTAAAATCAATCCCAATCGATGTCAAGCACGAGAGGAATAACTTGAATACGGATTTTTCAATGCTGTAATTCTTGTCTCGTCTTTGGCTCGGTTGTGTTTGATTTTAACTCGAAATAGGCTTTTATTAAAAACACACTGGATTGATTTTAGTTTGTTATTAAAAAAAGGTATAAGCTAAAGCGATTTCGATGGGTATCAACTACCTACAAAAAAGGGTGTCGGAACGACTTCGACTTTCTGCATTTCTTCCAAATATGCCTGCATTTTTCTATTTATCTAAAAACATAACTAAATTTAAATGTCAACAAAAGCACAGCTGGCAACCAGTATGACCGTTTGCGATTTGGAGGTTTCTTGCTCATAAACGGTGGAAATATGGTGTTGAAGGGTTACACTGGCAATTTATCTCACCCCGACCGTAAGAAGCTGCACAGTTCCGCTTAGCGGACGTTAGCTGGTCTGAGTACTAAGCTTTAATGTAAAGAGAGTGGCCGAGAATAGAACTTCGAACTATAGGTTACTTTTCGTTCTTCCGTTATGACATTGCAATTCTGAACTTACTTTATTCTTTATGCAAAACTATTTGATTTTTAGTTAAAATGCGTACTTGAAATGAGACTTTTCGGATTGATACAAGAATTTTGGGACTGATTTAAGCCTTCGTACTTGTTTTGATAGAATCAAGCTTGACTTGTACTTGAAACTCGAATCCCAAGGTCTGGACCACTTCAATTTTATTAAACTAAATGACTAATGTCGGCTGATGACATGTTTCTTTAAACCAATTGAAACGTATAAATAAATCGAAAAACGACAAGGCAAAGCTAACCTCGACTTTGCCGAAGTATTAATACACTTGCAAAAGTTCAATCCAACTGAACCTGTAAAATATATATAGGATATAGATCTCAGATATTTATGAAATCAAAATCATTGAGAATCAAGATTTGATACCACAAAATATTATTTTTCTTAGTAAAACATATTTTCCGACCGATCAGTCCTATAGCAGCTATATGTTATAGTCATCCGATTTTGAGAAAATTATCCAGAATTATGTTAAAGCATTTGAAACTATTATATACCAAGATTGGTGACGCTACGATGTAAAACAAACAACTTTTTACCGATCCGGCCGGTTCCGACAGATTAGTTGCGTGCAGTAAAAAGAAAACTCTGTGCAAAACTGTTCGCGTAGAAACAGACGGAAGGACAGACGGAAATGAACTCAGCTCGTCGTCCTGACCAAGAATATATATAGTTTATGGGGTCGAAAATTAATATTTTTGTGCGTTACAAACTTCTGGGCAAAATTAAGATACACTTTGCAAGTGTATAAAAACAAGTTATTGTTCAAGTGAACCGAGGTTCGATCCAAAACCTGGGATTCGGAGGATCCAGGAACCCAAAGATTCCTCACGTGTTTGAACCTCCAAACCGAACCTTCTCCAAAAATATTTGAGGTTTGCAGTCTTGTAGTTAGGTAGTAATTCTATAGCCCTTTTTAAAAACAAAAAATTACAAGAATTGACCCAGACGATTCAAAGATATAAGTAAAAGAGGGTCCTGACGTGACGTTACATAAAACGGAAGTGGGTTTTGCCTGGGATTACAAAATTGCAAAACTCTGCGAATTGGGAAACTTTTTGTGTGTGAACCTTTTCCAGTAGTTTTTTTTAGAATAACATAAGTTTATTTTAATTTTTTAATCTGACGTGATGTTACTGGCGTTACATAAATTTCAATTGGCAATTTTTTATTAAAGATTATAATTCCCTTGCAGAGGGTATATTAAAATTGTCACGATGTTTGTAACGCATAGAAGGAAGCATTTCCGACCCCATAAAGTATATATATTCTTAATCAGCATGACAAACTGAGTTTATGTCCGTCTATACGTCTGTTTCTATGCTATCTCCTCCCTCAGTTTTAAAGCTATCTTAACCAAACTTTGCAAAAGGTCTTTAAATACACATAGGCTGCACATTTGTCGGAATGGGCCGGATCGGATGACTATATCATATAGCTGCCATACAAACGGTCGGTCCAAAAATTAGTTCTAGTATGAACAACTTTTTTGTTTTCCATCGAAGCGTTACCAATCTTAGTATATATTAGTTTCCTATGCTTTTACATAATTCTGAAAAAATTGATTAAAATCGGATCACTATAGCATATATGCCATAGGAACGATCGGTCTAAAAACTAGTTCGAGTCAGAAAAACTTTTTTGTTATTATGCTTGCGTCTTTCAAAAACTACAACGGTATTTAAAACATGATGTTAACCTTTTTTTTAAAAAAATTATTCAGGGCAACAAAAAAATATATTTTTGTTGTAGCTAAAGTTTTGCGAAAAGAGTGGAATTGCTCAATGACTCTTAGAGCTGTAAATCGAAAAGATAAAATACACTTAAAAACTTGCCAAAACGTGAGTTTGACCATTCTAACCCGATGTATCGCCATCGCTACTAAGGAAAGCTTTAAACTCTTTAATTAAAATAGTTTTGCATTTTTACCTTTTCTAAATCAAGTCAGAAACAACTGTAAATTAACTTATAATTTTTCGATCATGGTAGACTTTCTGCGGAAATGCCCATATGCTTATTCTAACCCTAACCATGCATTTCTTTTTCATTTATATATTTTAAATAATTTATTTAAAACAAGTAAAAAAGTCGGTCAAGCCCGACTGTAATATACTCTGTACCTGTTTGTACGTAACTAATAACTTTAAAGTGTGAGGTTTTTTCAAAATCTGGGGGGGGGCAACTCTTTCGACTATCGTTCATCTGGTTAAAAAACGATGTATGTACAATTACAATTACAATTACCCTAGTACATAACTCGTAAAATTATAAAATTTGTATATAATTTCCTATTAACATAAACGTATCTATATTAGTCACGCGGGAATCATGCGTGATTTCTGACCGCAGGCCATCTCAATTACATCGCTCCTCTCATAGCAAGGTCCAATTGGGAAATTACCAGCTAACTATTGCCTTCTCGCTCTCTCTTTCTCGTAAGTTCTACCAATCGCTAAGGTGTTGTTGTTGTTGTTGGTTTTTATTTTCTTTTACGTATAGCTCTAATATCGTTCATCTGATCGAAAAACGATGTATGGCGGGTCGATTCAAAATAATTAGTAGAATATATGTCTAGAATGTTCGAACTTTCTATCTTGAAAATTGTGGGAGTTATTTCGTTTTTTTAAATTTGCGGGGGAGGCAGGGGGCGTGGCAAAAATTAAAACTAAACTTGATCTGCCTGCAAGTATAAGAAATATATGTTCCATACACCTCAAACCTCTATCTCTTACCATCTCTGAGATCTCTTCGTTCATACGGACAGACGGACAGACAGACGGACAGACGGACATGGCTATATCGACTCGGCTGTTGATGCTGATCAAGAATATATATACTTTATAGGGTCGGAGATGCCTCCTTCTGGCTGTTACATACATTTGCACAAACCCAATATACTCTGTGTACCTTCGGTACAGAGTATAAAAATTATCTGGTTTTGCCTATTACATTGTTGCGAAATTAAACAGGATAATACCACAGAGTGTAACTACAATTATCAATATAGCAATCATTGCGCTTACTTCTATGGGTCAAACACTTGGGTTTGAACAATTGTTGATAGGTTGGAAGCAGAACAGTTTGGAATTTTTCCGGAACCCTGCATTAAATTTAATTGCGTAGACTAAAGCCATTTCAGGGCCATGTTGTTAAAACATAGATGTTTAACTTATTAAGCCAAGCTTCGCTAAGTGGTCGTAATTCAACCAGCTATTTAATTTTACGCCCGCGGGCGTAATTATGTTCTGAAAACCGGCGTTATGACACTTTTGGAAGAGACATAAGGCCCGCGGGCGGTATGACACTTTTGGGAGTGTCACCGGTCGTTATTACATACACCCCAGCATTTGACTTCATAACTTTTTCTTTGTCGAATGTAAGACATTAGAAATTTGAATGTAAAGCAATTTAATTGCGTAGAACAAAAAATAAAAGTTTAAGCTGAAGAAAATTTAATAAACAAATTTTTTTTGCATCTTAAAGTTTTTCACGTCACGTCATTTTGCTTCAGCCCCTTGCAAACAAAAATGTTTTTTTCGCGGTTTTGTGTATATGATACTATTCTAAGTCATAAACCACCGGCAAAGAAGCTCGCTTTAAAAATATCATATATGCTGGAACCACCCGGATCAGATGACTATTTCATATAGCTGCTACAGGAATGCTGGGTCAAAAAAAGTTTTATAAGAAAATTGTGCTTGTTTGTCGTGTATTCTAAATAATTTGTCTAAATTTTAGACCAAATCGATGATCATATATAGAATCCTTTATAAAAACAAGTTAAAACGTCGGTCAAACCCGACTTTAATATACTGTGTACCTGTTCTAGCTAATAACCTTAAAGTGTGAGGTTTTTCAAAACTTGGTGGTGGCAACTCTTTCGATTATCGTTCATCTGGTTGGAAAACGATGTATGGGGGCTCGATAAGTAATGGTGAGTAAAATTTATGTCTAGAAGGTTCGAACAACCTTACTCCAAAATTGTGGAAGATATGTGGGTTTTTTTTTTAATTGTAGGGGGTGGCAGGGGGCGTGGCAAAAATTAAAAATAAACTTGATCTGCCTGCAAGTAAAATAAGTTTATGCTTCATACACTTCAAACCTCTAACTCTAACCATCTCTGAGATCTGTTTGTTCATACGGACACAGACTAGAGATGGAAGCAGAACAGAAATCCCGCGAGATTACCGAGTGATCCGAAATTAACTGGGGTATCGAGCGGGACAAGAAAGACTTAAATTCTTTGGGAAATCTTTACTCTAGTACATAACTCGTGAAATTCTAACATTTATACATGATTTCCAATTAACAAAAATGTAACTATATCGGGTATCACGGGTAATTTTTGACCGCAGGTCATCTCAATTCGCTGTTATCTCATACTTTGTCTTTACATAAATATCTATTGCAAAGAAGGGAGGGGGAAGTGAGAGCGGCGCAGTCCAATTAGCTTCTGCCGTAAAGCAAAGTCCAGTTCGAAAATTACCAGTTAGCTTTTGCCCCTTAAATTTTTAATAGGATTTTGTAATGGTTATTTCTAAAACAAAACAAAAAGGGTTTTATTAAAAAAAAATAATGGCAAATAAAGGTCTTTACAGCTCATTCAAGAGAAGCCTTATACCTTGCCTCTCTGCCTTTTCTTGTGCTTAATACATTTTTATAAACAAATATCAGTACGTCAACGTTCTAATATAAGTCGCTCTCAGTTTCCCCGCTCTTGCTCTCTCTTCTCGTGTTGTTGTAACGGCTGCTGTGGAAGAGTGGTTAATACGCATTTTAAGGGAGAACAAAAAAGAAGATTTAAAAAGAATTAGAAAAAAAAGAAAGAGGAAATGATAGTCTAGTGGGATGTGGATGTATGGATGGAGGTTAATTGATTTGTAAGTTGGAGTATTCCAGGAAGGTGAACACGCTTGTCCTGTCTGCTGGTGGTGAATGGAGAGGGTGGAACCTGGAGGGATTTGGTGAATATTATGGCCAACCATGAGCTCTTTGAGCAGAATCTGCTTGGTTAGGAGGTTGCAGTGGTCACGAACACCTAGCATTTTTATTTATTTATTTATTAATTTAGTTATTAGCAAATTCATCATTTTGAAACAGTTACATTTAGGTATCGTATAAGCTGATTAGGTAATAAGGAAGAAGAAAGGCTGTAGAGCGAAAAAGGATTCCCTTCTGATTCGATAGGGGAAATTTAGTTAGTCTAATGACTTGCTACGCTCCTGCTTGCAGCAAAGGTAATCAGAAGGGTATCCTAAAAGGTAGCAGAAGGCGCTACGAATTACTGAGATAACGAAGAATTGAAGTCTTTACCGCCTCGTCGGAACTGTAACCACTGAGAAGGAAAGAGTAATTGTTGTAATCCCTGCAGAGGACTCGAAATGGACAATTAGAAGCATACAGTGAAGAGACATTAGAAAGTCTTAAGGGAATATAGTTCCAAGTTTGTCTCGAAGGAACATTAAAGTTAACTTGAACAAGTAGGTTTGATGCATCGATATTACCTTCAATGAGTTTGCGCAGGAACATTAATCCCATCATGGTGCGTCTATACTCTAGTGTTGGTAAATCTAGAAGTTTGAGCCCAGATATGTAAGGAGGGAGTCTAATAGTCTAACTTCTTCATGTAGGTGGTCTTCATGGGTCATGGTGTAGCAGCCAGTTACAGTACGGAGTGCAGCGTTTTGGTATATCTGCTGACCAGATTGGAGCTGCGTAGTCACATAGGGTCCTACCTATGGCCTTGTAGGTTACTAGCATCGACTCTTTTTCCTTACCCCAGATGCTTCCAGCGATGGCTTTTAGTGCCCTGTTCCTCTCTCTTACTTTTCGGGCTTTACTTTTGGAGTGCCTCGCGAAAAAGAAGAAATTGTGAAACGTCACACCCAATATTTTTGAGTTTTTGATAGTGGGAATTGTTGCTCCATCCACTGTGACATTGAGTTAGGTATTCACTATTTTCGTCCAGGTAGTAAACTGGGTGGCACTGTATTTGAAAGGAGATAGTGCTATGTTTCTGCTAGCGAAGTATGCAGAGAATGTCGGGAGATAAGAGTTAAGACTCTCAACTACCTTATTGAAGTCCCTTTCCGAACCAGGAATGGAACAGTCGTCTGCATAGCTGACTAGCTTGAGAACCGGTGGCGTAGTTGAGCTTGTATGATGTGCACAGCTCCATTGGCTTTCCAGGTTTGGGTACTGGGAAAATTTTGCCTGATTTCCATATATCAGGAATAATGAGGCCAGACATACCCAGGTTAAATAGTGCTGTTAGGTATTCTACTCCTTTTTGTCCGAGTTTCTTTAGCATCACAGTGGTGATGACATCTGGCCCCACTGCCTTGGAGTTTTTGGTCAGTTTGATGGCATTGGAAACTTCATCTGCGGTGAAGTCAGGCGGATTGGATTCATGCGGAAGTTGGCGGATCCGACGGAGGACGGCTCTATAGAGTTTGCTCACGTTCTTTGGTTGCTCGACAAATTGTCTGTTGAACCCCGTGGCGCATTTGTCAGTACTATTTTGGAGCACGCTCGGGAAGGCAATATCGGCAACGTCTGCCGCTTAGGAGTGGATGTAAGGTTTCTGATTGTCTTCCCGAGGTGTGCCAACCATTTCTCCCTCCGATACACGTTGACCATTTTCCCAATGTCCTTGCTAGCCTCTTCTATGCGGGTATCTGCTGGATTTGCGGCTCGTAAGGCATCCCGCATGCGAGCCTTTTCCGCGGCTTCTGTAGGGAAGCTGGGGCGAATTTTGGAAATTCTTGCAGCAGGAATGCGGCGTTTCCCTGCACTTGTGAGGATTTTCCGGAATTGAATTTCCCCTGTGGTGAATTCTGTGAGGATTTATGCTCCGTAAAAGCGGTCCAAACTGCCTTAGCAAAGTTAACATATCTCTTCTTTTCTACGGATATGAAATCCGCATCACCTCCTGCACCCTTCCGGGTGATGGAGATGGGCAGATGGTCAGAATTTAGTGCAATATCGATATGCCATTCAGTGATGGCCAGAAGGTTGGCGCTGACAATGAATATATCAGGAGAGCTCCTGCAGTTTGCTGTTATTCTGGTGGGTTGGTCTAGGTCGTACGATGTGTTTTTGATCTGCTCAGCAATTGAGATACCTCTCGGATCATTCCTGAGCAGTGTAAACCAACTTTCATGGTGGTCATTTAAGTCACCCATAATGACGCGATTACCACCAGTTAGCAAATGAGCAAGGTTGGCAGAGAACCTTATATATATTCTTGATCAGGACGACGAGCAGAGTTCAATTCCGTCTGTCCGTCCGTCTGTCTGACTGTTTCTACGCGAACTAGTCCCTCAGTTTTAAAGCTATCGAGCTGAAATTTTGCACAGAGTCTTTATTTTGCTGCACGTAACTAATATGTCGAAACCGGATGACTATATCTTATAGCTGCCATTGGAACGATCGGTCCGAAAATAAGTCTTAGTGAGAAAAACTTTTTTGTTTTCTATCTTAGCATCACCAAACTTGGTATATATTAGTTTTGTATGCTTTCACATGATACTGGACAAAATTTTTCAAAATCGGATGACTATATCTTATAGCCATAGGACCGATCGGTCGGAAAATGTGTTTTACCAAGAAAAGATTTTTCTCAATGATCTGAATTTATAAATAGCTGATATCCATATCCTATATATATTCTAACGGTTAAATCAGTTGGAGTGAACTTTTGCAAGTGTATTAAAACTTCGGCACAGTCGAAGTTAGCTTTGCCATCTCGTTTCAAGTATTAACTCAAAATTATATTACAAAATTCTTAAGAACATAATAAAAAAAAGTTGTCACGTAGCGTATCATAATAAGCGTTACATAAAAACAACTTACCAATTTTTTTTTCAAAGAAAACAGATTTTTTTTAATATTAAAATTAAGAAACTTAGTCGCATTTCGCTGACTTTCGCATTTTTATGAATGCACTCAAAAGCAACTTCTGTATTCTGTCACGTCACGTATATTTTCCTTGCCAGTATATTGGGACATATGTGTCCACAGCTTCCACCTTTTACATTAAATATAGTGATAATAAAGTGCTTTCCAAAAACCAAAATGGGCAAACATTTAACAAAAAATTGCACTGTTTTTCTTTATACATTTCAAATAAATTCGTACGACTGTCACGTGCGTGGCTGCGGAAATGACCATATACATAAATTTGTTATCATATATACTTTAGCCACATTGTCTACACATTGTTCGCTTAGAAAAGCCATGTAAAGCCGTCTGACTCTAGACAATGTCGAAAGTAGGATGTACAATTTACATCGTTGTGGACACGGACCTAGTCTAGTTTTTTCCCGGGCCTCATAGGCCCAGGCCGGTCCTTAAAAATGAAATCTATCTGGGCTTCTTAGAGGCCTCACGTTTAACTCTGAAGCCAAGTACCCTGGCAAGACAAATTTGCTGGTGTGCAGCAATAATTAAGAATTCTATATTAGATAATATTATTTTATTGAATCTTATTTTCTCTTTATATAAACATTTTCTATTGTTTGCTTTCAATTTATATTTTTTTTGTTTGCACCAATCTTTTCCCACATCACTTCCAAAATAATTGCAAACAATATATTCCTGTGCTGTGTGACAGCTGTTTTTTCAACCACACGCGCAAACGATAGGCCAACTATCGATAATTGTGGATTTTGTTGATGTTGCTGGATACCAAGGAAAGGAAAAGGTGAACCAAAAATTCCTGGCACTTTTTTTTCATATGAAATTTGGCCAGGTGCTAGATACCCGGCTTAAATTGGCCTAAAAATCAAAAAGATTTAAATTTTGACATGCGTTTCCTTAAAATAAAGTTGCGGATCAGGTATGAAATGTAAAGAGAAGCTGTTTTTAAAAAAATGAGCAAGCAAACAAATCCTCTTATAAATTGAAAAGGATATCGTCTTACAATTTTTATACTCTGTACCGAAGGTACACAGAGTATATTGGGTTTGTGCAAATGTATGTAACAGCCAGAAGGAGGCATCTCCGACCCTATAAAGTATATATATTCTTGATCAGCATCAACAGCCGAGTCGATATAGCCATGTCCGTCTGTCTGTCCGTATGAACGAAGAGATCTCAGAGATGATAAGAAAAAGAGGTTTGAGGTGTATGGAACATATATTTCTTATACTTGCAGGCAGATCAAGTTTAGTTTTAATTTTTGCCACGCCCCCTGCCTCCCCCGCAAATTAAAAAAAACGAAATAACTCCCACAATTTTTAAAGTAGATAGTTCGAACATTCTAGACATATATTCTACTACTTATTTTAAATCGACCCGCCATACATCGTTTTTCGATCAGATGAACGATATTAGAGCTATACGTAAAAGAAAATAAAAACCAACAACATCAACAACACCGTAGCGATTGGTAGAACTTACGAGAAAGAGAGAGCGAGAAGGCAATAGCTAACTGGTAATTTCCCAATTGGACCTTGCTATGAGAGGAGCGATGTAATTGAGATGGCCTGCAGTCAGAAATCACGCGTGATTCCCGCGTGACTAATATAGATACGTTTATGTTAAAAAAATATTATATAATTTTACGAGTTATGTACTAGGGTAATTCTACTCATCATTACTTATCAAGCCCCCATACATCGTTTTTCAACCAGATGAACGATAGTCGAAAGAGTTGCCACCCCCAGATTTTGAAAAAACCTCACACTTTAAAGTTATTAGTTTCGTACAAACAGGTACAGAGTATATTACAGTCGGGCTTGACCGACTTTCTTACTTGTTTTTTTTAGAAATATAGAAAAGTTAATTTTGTTCATCTAAATGTTAGAAACACATTTTTTAATTTAAATCAATTTTCGCCCTGAAATTTAGTGGTATTGTATAAAAACGAGAAGGCAAAGCTAACTTCGACTGTGCCGAAGTTTTAATACACTTGAAAAGCCTTACTCCAACTGATTTAGCCGGTAAAATATATATAGGATATAGATATCAGATATTTAACATTTTTAAATCATTGATAATAAAAATTTGATACCATAAAAAAACTTTTCTTAGTAAAACAGATTTTCCGACCGATCGGTCCTATAGCAGCTATTTGCTATAGTCATCCGATTTTGATAAAATCTTTCAGAATTGTGTTGACGCATATAAAACTAGTATATACCAAGATTGGTGACGCTACGATGGAAAATACAAAAGTTTTTCCCACTAGAACTTGTTTTTTGACCGACCGTTTATATGGCAGCTATATGCTATATTCATCCGATTTTGATAAATTTTTCCACAAATATGTAAAATCATCTAAAACTAATATATACCAAGATTGGTGACGCTACAATGGAAAATAAAAAAGTTTTTCTCACTAAGACTTATTTTTCGACCGATCGTTCCTATGACAGCTATATGATATAGTCATCCGATCCGGCCGGTTCCGACATATTAGTTGCGTGCAGTAAAAAGAAGACTCTGTGCAAAATTTCAGCTCGATAGCTTTAAAACTGAGGGACTAGTTTGCGTAGAAACAGACAGACAGACAGACGGACAGACGGACGGACGGACAAGCGGAAATGAACTCAGCTCGTCGTCCCGATCAAGAATATATATAGTTTATGGGGTCGGAAATGAATATTTCTATGCGTTACAAACTTCTGGGCAAAATTAATATACACTTTTCAAGTGTATAAAAAACCCGGCGCCACTCGAGTCCTTATACTTTGTGTTGATGTTATTCTATCACAATATTAAAAAAAATGAAAGCTAACATTTTGAACTTGTGAAATTCTAGTCCAAAAGAATTATTATGAAATTGAAGTATGAAAATATGTGAATTTGATACCTAAGAACTGTTTTCCACACCACCTTTTTGAGGTAAAGTTGAAGATACGTTTTTTTTTATTCCTTGAATTTTACCTCAAAAAGGTGGCGAAAAAAAGTTCACAAGAGTTCGAATTTCAAAAGTTAAACATATTTGTAGTACATTTATTTTTAAAAACAAACAATATTCCAAAAGCATACGCGATTGCACAATTTTGTATGAGAAAAAATTCAATATTTGAAATTCAATAACAAAAGAATCATTTTCGACCGCCAAATAGTTTCTGCACGTAAATTCTTGATGATTCGCGGTCCATCGGTGAGTTTTTTTTCAGAATTTTTGGAGTGGGTTACCGGTAGGTAAACATTTAACAATAATTGATATTGCTCTGATCCACTATTAAAACAGATAGAAACCTGCACATCAAATTTTATGTGCCTAGCAAATAAATTGAACCAACTTAGCGTGTTCGGAACCAGTTTTAACCCAGTAAAATATCTGACATCAAATATTTATCCTATGCACCAAATTTCAAGTTATAAGCTTTAATAACTTCGTGAATATGGCTCTTATCTACTTTTAAACCGGTTCAGCGATTTCGGAAACGGTCTTGAACAAGTGAAATATCAGTCTCCATATAACTAACCTACACACCAAATTTCAAGCTCAGAGCTTCAATAACTTCTGAGATATCGACGTATGTTACAAAAACCATATTTTATAGGAGAGATTTTTTTCTATTGTTTGTTGAGGTGGTTGGCAACTTCGCTACCAAAGTTCAAATTTACAACAATAACACAGTTCAACAGCCGAAAGTATCCCGAAGATTTTAAACTAATTACTGTTAGTCTACCCATGCTGAACACGAGTTGATAGGCCAAAGTCATATCTTAGTTTCCGTTTCCAAAAAATTGCGGAAAAAGCATATTTTCGATTTTTTGACCTATTCCAATTTTTAGAGACCACACTAACCAAAAGTTGATGGGTTTATGAAGCCTATTTGATAGTAAACATGTCAATGCAACTGAGAAAAATCAAACACGCTGTAAAAGTAAAGCCAAAAAAGTGGAAAATGGCCTGTGAAGTCAAGTTTTTCTATATTTATAGCGTTTTTGTCAAACTTAATCGTCTGCTACAAGCTAGTGGATTGGTCTGATATTTTTTTCAACCACATAATCCTATAGTTTAACATATGCACTAATTATGGCAATTTTGCTGAATTTATGGCAGGTAAATTGGCAACGTTAGAGCCTTTTTTAACCGAAAATCAACATTTATTTTTATGGGAGGACAACTAGATTCCAACCCCAACTTTTTATAGGAATTTTGAAAAGGCTGCTTGATATAACATAGGCCTAAGTCAATATTTATTCAAATGTACACTTATTACATTCATGGATTGCTAGGTTAAGTTTTGCTGATGGCGATAGTAAGACGGTACTGTTTGTTTTATGATGCCAAAAAATGATATAATGTTAATTAAGTTTACGCATCAGTTAAACTTATTTATTGAGGTCAAAGGTAGTTGACTTTGAATATAAACTGCGTTTTTACGCTCACTGCAAACTTGAACTGCCACTGCTGTTTTGTTCTAAAACCCTCTGCTGACTTTTGGGGTTCTGCTTGAGGCCAGCATTTGTCAAGAAGAGCAAGGCGAAAAAGTGAGAGTATATTGGCTACTGTTAAAGCCTAGCCATTGACTTTGCGGATTTTTTAGTCTCTTGTCTTGTCGGGCTCGGGATGCATTTAGCTCGTGTCTGTGTGAATTATGTAATGTGTTCGTCCACCAGCCGCTATGTGAGACAAACTTTCTTTTAGACCCATACTATCACTGTGGAGGCAAAACTCTTCATTGACTTATAGACAAGCTCTCGGAAATTCTGCAAATTAATAGATTACTTAAAGAAATTCGAAATTTTGATATACCTTATATTTACCGCATCTTTTGTTTTTCTTATTAATACTTTCGTTTTTTTTTTTGCTGCCCTCTTGTGTTTTTCTTCTGTTTCTTCTCGAAAAACATTCCAGCAGTAGTCCGACAACATTGAAATGTTACATTTTCCCTGATAACGTTTTTCCATGAGTGCGAGTTCCTGATGGAAGCGCTCCCCATGCTCATCACTAAAATCTCCGCAATTGTCCGGAAAGAAGTCCAAATGGGAATGCAAAAAGTGTTTCTTTAAGGACATATTGCAACCCAGACTTTGATATGATGATAACATATTATCGATGAGCTGAGAGTAGTTGCAACTCCTCTTATTTCCCAAAAAGTGTTTTGCAACAAGGCGGAAATCGTCCCATGCTCTTTTTATACCCGTTACACGTAGAGTAAAGAGGATATACTAAGTTCGTGCAAATGTATGTAACAGGCAGAAGGAAGCATTTCCGACCCCATAAAGTATATATATTCTTGATCAGCACCAATAGCCGAGTCGATATAGACATGTCCGTCTGTCCGTCCGTCCGTCTGTCCGTATGAACACCTAGATCTCAGAGACTATAAGAGCTAGAGCTACCAAATTTTCAGTGTAGACTTGTATTGTTTGCAGGCAGATCAAGTTTGTTTCAAATTTTTGCCACGCCCCCTCCCGCCCCCGCAATTTGAAAAAACCTCATATCTCCCACAATTTTGAAAATAGACTGTTCAAACCTTCTAGACATATATTTTAATCATCATTACCTATAGATCCGCCATACATCATTTTTCGATCAGATGAACTTTAGTAGAGTTGCCACCCCCGCAATTTGAAAAATACCTCATATCTCCCACAATATTGAAAATAGATTGTTTGAACCTTCTAGACATATATTTTAATAATTATTACCTATCGATCAGCCGTACATCATTTTTCGATCAGATAAACGATAGTAGAGTTGCCACCCCCGCAATTTGAAAAAACCTCATATCTCCCACAATTTTGAAAATAGACTGTTCAAACCTTCTAGACATATATCTTAATCATCATTACCTATCGATCCGCCATACATCATTTTTCGATCAGATGAACTGTAGTAGAGTTGCCACCCCAGAAATTTGAAAAATACCTCATATCTCCCACAATTTTGAAAATAGATTGTTTGAACCTTTTAGACATATATTTCAATAATTATTACCTATCGATCAGCCGTACATAATTTTTCGATCAGATGAACGATAGTAGAGTTGCCGCCCCCGCAATTTGAAAAATACCTCATATCTCCCACAACTTTAAAAATAGACCAGGTTCAAGAGATTGTCGAAGAGGCCAATACTTTTGTTTATAATGACTTGTTCTTTCACGACTATTCCATTCCCAAATAAAGCAACAAAATTTCGTGTAGCCTAGTTGTAGTCCGAGCAGTATAGCTACGACTTTTAAATCTCCGCAGATTTTCCATTGGTGTTCATCATACTTTATCCGCTGCAAAAGAATTTTCATATTTTCATAGCCCTCTTTCATATGGACTGCGTAACCAATAGGGATTGAAGGTGAAATATTTTGGTTATGTAGTAACACAGCTTTTAAACTTAACTTAGCGCTATCTATGAAAAGTCTCCATTCATGCTGCTCATAAGATATGTTAATTGCTTTCATTAAACGACTGACATCTTTACAAAAAACTAAGCTTTCGGCCATATCAAAATAATGCGTCAACTCTTTTTGTCTTTTCCGGAAAGATGTTATAGTCACACCACTTTCTAAGCAGTTCCATTCTTGTAATCTCGAGCCTAGCAGTTCCGCTTTGTTTTTTGGCAATTCTAAGTCTCTTACCAGATCATGCAACTCTGCTTGCGTTATCTTATGTGGCTGTGATGATGTGACAGGCAAGTCGTATTCTGACGTCGAGGAAACTGACGGTGAATTTAGTATGAATTCATCTTCGTTAATACTAGGACGATTTGGGATCGGGTTCAGATTGCTATGAGGCAGAGGACGAATCGCCGACGGAATATTTGGATACACGATAGCAGCCTTTTTCTTTTTCGAAACTCCCTTGCCTTTTCCAAATATATGAGTTGTTAAACAGAAATAACAATCAGTTTCGTGGTTGGTCGATTCGCGCCAGTGCATTGGTGTAGCGAAACGAAATGATGTTTTTTTGCCACTCAACCAATTTCTCAATCTTACTATCACCATCAGCAAAACTTAACCTAGCAATCCATGAATGTAATAAGTGTACATTTGAATAAATATTAACTTAGGCCTATGTTATATGAAGTAGCCTTTTCAAAATTCCTATAAAAATTTGGGGTTGGAATCTAGTTGTCCTCCCATAAAAATAAATGTTGATTTTCGGTTAAAAAAGGCTCTAACGTTGCCAATTTACCTGCCATAAATTCAGCAAAATTGCCATAATTAGTGCATATGTTAAACTATAGGATTATGTGGTTGAAAAAATATCAGACCAATCCACTAGCTTGTAGCAGACGATTAAGTTTGACAAAAACGCTATAAATATAGAAAAACTTGACTTCACAGGCCATTTTCCACTTTTTTGGCTTTACTTTTACATCGTGTTTGATTTTTCTCAGTTGCATTGACATGTTTACTATCAAATAGGCTTCATAAACCCATCAACTTATGGTTAGTGTGGTCTCTAAAAATTCGAATAGGTCAAAAAATCGAAAATATGCTTTTTCCGCAATTTCTTGGAAACGGAAATTAAGATATGACTTTGGCCTATCAACTCGTGTTCAGCATGGGTAGACGAACAGTAATTAGTTTAAAATCTTCGGGATACTCACAAAAGGTCTTAATTTGTAGAACTGTGTAATCGACATATTTAACTAAACTCATAACTGTTTGAGTAAAGAAATACTCGTTTACTCGTGTCTAAATACAGCATTTGACACTTACACATACACACACACACGTAGCTGAACATCATTTATTTTCAAAAGTTTTTTTTGCAAGCTTTACACATCAATTAATAGGTAGCTCTTTAAAAAAATACAAATAATTGCGCTTTAAAACGTTATTTACCAAATATAATCTCATCAGAGTTGATTAGTCAAATTAATCTAAGTGTTTCTATTAAACCGACTCGTATGGGATAACCCTAATCTCTAAAACGTTGAACTGCTAACTTGCAAGCATGAGGCGTTAAGTGTCCTTTGTGCTGACTCTAATAAACTCTACCGAGTAATAAGCTTAAAAGAATCTCTTCCTGGTATCAAAACCTCTTTTTTAAAGTATTTAGCCCGTAGTTTGCCTTAATTTAGTGTTTTCCTACGAGTTTTCGTGTCACACGTTTGTGACTGAGCATCACGGCCGGTTAGGCGGGAGGTGGGCTGCTATTTTGCCTGGGCTTCGCGCCACAGAGCATTATTATTAGAGAGAAAGATTCAGACGCCTCTCAATTTGTGGCGCTGTTAAGAGATATTAAGCATGTAGATACTTTAGAAATATTGTCAGCAAGTTCAAAATGTTGCTTAGGTCTTATTACACATACAGGAAAACACGATGGTTAGAGCGAGACGGACACTGTCTTGACTGTACTCAGAGAGCGACAATAATAAAAACGAGAGCGTAAGTTGAAGTCGGCGCTGCTCGACTTCGATATACCCGTTACTCAGGGTATCAACATGCCCAAATTGTGGGAGATATGAGGTATTTTCCAAATTGCGTGGGTGGCAACTCTTCTATCGTTCATCTGATCAGAAAATGATGTATGGCGGATCGATAGGTAATGATGCTTCAAATATATGTCTAGAGGGTTCGAACCATCTATTTTCAAAATTGTGGGAGATATGAGGTTTTTTCATATTGCGGGGGCGGGAGGGGGCGTGGCAAAAATTTGAAACAAACTTGATCTGCGTGCAGAAGATACAAGTCAACACTGAAAAACTGGTAGCTCTAGCTCTTATAGTCCCTGAGATCTAGGTGTTCATACAGACGGACGGACAGACGGACATGTCTACCGACCGAGCAATCGTTCTCTCTAATTATAATGCTCTGTGTTCGCGCGTAACAGGCTTTGTGACGCTTAGGCCACTTAATGGTTCCAAAAATACGATTGCCAGAATTATTTGAATGCAAGCATCAGAGTTTCTTTAAAATGATATGATACATATATCTAATCGATATGATAAATATATCTATCTGTATATCTATCTAAACAACCCAATATTAATGCCATAGTTTGAACCAAAAGTGACGGAAGCCAATTTTTAAGTTAGTTTTTTTTAATAAATTATTTTAAATTTATGCATTTTTTAACATCAGCGTTTAAGTTACCATATTATCGAAAACTATCGTAGACTATCGATGGGTTTCAAAAAACTATCGTTGACTATCGATGGTGCCGACTATCGATAGTTCTCCACCTCTAGTTTATACAGACGGACATGGCTATATCAATTCGGCTATTGATGCTGATCAAGAATATACAGCTGCGAAAAAAATAGGACCACCCTCACATGCAAATTTTCCAAAGACGTCATAACTTAATTTTTGTAACATTTAGAAACCTTTGAATACGTTTTTAGATTGAGCAGACCCTTAAAAGTAATGAAAAAATCCGTGGTTTATTTACCGTTGTCAACAAATTTAAGGAATTGTATAAGAAAAATATATTTAACATATGAAGAGCTATTGGCGTTGTTAGGTTGAGGCCTCAAATTAAAAGATTGCAAATAAACACACGCGGAAGCTTACTCGAAAAAAATAATAGGACCACTTTTTCAAATATGCACTTAAATTTACAAAATTCACGTAAATGATTACTTAAAGATAATTGTATATTAAAGCTGAGATTATTCAATAAATTTAATGTTTATTTGCGATGCCTTTATTGGCTATAACGACTGCGCAAAGTGTTGGAATCGATTCAACCAACTCCTGGCACCGTTTTTGAGGAATCTTGCTTCAGGACTTCTGAAAGACTTCCCATACTGATCCGGTGCTGGTTGGCTTAACTGTAGTAACTGCCTTTTGACATTAGACCACAGACTTTCGATGGGATTGAGGTCTGGTGACTGCGCAAGCCACTCAAAAACTTTCCCAACATTTTTTTCTTAACCATTCCTTTCCTTTTTCCTGGGGTCCTTGTCTTCTTGGAAGACCCAAACTAGCAGAATCTTATATTCTGTGATAGGAAGCATCAAATATCAAAAATATGGACGTTATCATGTTGATCCATTAAGGTTTTGATACACAATAGTCGACCTATTCCATAGTAAGAAAAACATCCAAACACCATTATACTTGAGCCTTTATGTTTAATGATTTTTCCAGTGTATTTTTGGTTGTTTTCTGAGTTTAGAGGACTCCGCTTACCAATATGTGTGGCTTTTAAAAAAAGGGACTTTTCCTGGGCCTCCAGGTTTCTGAATTCTGTTCTCTGGGTCACGTGTAAACTTTTTGCACTGGCGAAGTTATATTTAGGTCCTTTTTGAGCTCAGTTGGAGCCCAAAAATTATCCCTGTTGCCCTTGAGAATCAATCTTTTGACGTGAAACTGGGCCAGAAATCGCTTTTGTGCAATTTTTCAAATTTCTTTGTATTTTATTGCGTTCCGTATTATTTTATTTGAATACACAACCAATCGAACAACTTCTTTTAAGGATTTTCCAATCAATATCGATTTTTTTGATGATATCGCTATTTTCCGCACTGCAGTGTTTCCCACGAGCTTTGGTATTGATTTACCTTACTCTTGATGATCAAAATAATAAAATCAAAGTCAAATCCCTTAACCACGTGCTTTTCATCAAAGTATTTCTGCGAAATATAGCAGTTTCTATGAAGAATGCGAAAGTGGTCCTATTATTTATTTCGCCTTTTAAGCCCTCTATCCATAAAAAAAAATAAAAAACAAAATATTGTGAAACATTTTAAGGGCAGTTCTACTTTTTTCTTTTTAGGGGAATACTACAATATTAAAAATAACAAGACTTGAAAAAATTGCAACAATAATTGATTGTTTTTTGATCAATTCGACAAGGTGTCATAGTGGTCCTATTATTTTTTTCCCAACTGTCGCAAAAGTTTCCTTCTCTTCGTTACATACTTTTGCACAACTTCATGATACCCTTTTTGCCCATTTTTATGGGTACAGTGTATTAAAACATTTTTTGGCACATACAACAATTTAGCAGACATAATTTTATATGTGTTTTGACCCCTTTGCGTGAAATTATCGTATGTTGCAAAAACTAAATTTTAGAGGAAAGCGTGCTCTTTGCACTTGCCCCAGTAACGGTAAATCGAAAAGAGATGAAGAAGACAACCCAAAACGCGAACTCTCCTTCATATCACAGCAACAAGTCTGCAAACTATTAACTTGTATGGCACATACGATAATATCGCCCACAAAATAAAAACCAAGCAATGGCACTTACATTAAAATTGATTCTGTATTATCTTCGTAACCGCAGAGAATATCGCTGATATTTTAACAGGTTATGAGTAAGTGGCTTTGAAACAAATTTTCATCGAAATGTAAATTTCGTAAAAAATTTAACATACTAACGATAATTTCAAAGGGATAGGAACCACTTTTGAGCCAGTTTTTAGCCGCTGTCAAACCGGATCACTGACCTGGGACATGACTCTTCTTAATGGACACGAACTTGTTGTGAACATTTCATGAAGATCTGTTGAGTGTTTTTTTTTAAATATGGCTCTAAACCACTTTTTAACCGGTTTGAACTGGTTCACAGACTTGGCATGAACATAAAGTGAAAATTTCATGAAGATCGGCTTAGTGGTTTCAGTGATATGGCTCTGAACCACTTTTAAACCGCTTTCAAACCGGTTCACAGACTTGCGACATTGCCTATGACTCTTTCCTGACCTTTGAAAATTTCATGGTATAGACGCCGATAAGGAACAAACATACACACTTTCACTTTTATATATATGTACTAGCATATGACATGGCGCGATACGCTTTGCCCCCATCAATATTAGCCGAATTGGAAAATATTTCTAAATTTATTATTTAAATTTTCTGCTCAAATACAACAGTTTACTCCAAAACTTCTCCACAAGTGAAAAAATTAAGCTTTGATATTTAACCTCCCGTTTTCCAAAAGAAATCCATGCCCCTCAATTAGAGGTGCGCGCGTGGGCTATTTTTTCTTCACGTAACGCACAATTCACAAAATAAAAATAACATGACGCACGGTTCAAGCACACAATTTTTTAAGCGTTTTGCGTCACGCACGATTCATGCACTGTCAAATGAGAGATCACGAAAAATCACGCACGATCAACCACTTCCCGAATTTTTGCGTGGGGAGATCTAAATTCCATCATAACTTTCATGGCCACACTGCGCCGTTTGCATGGGGCAACTGCGAGCAGCAAATATCCGAAATCAAAGACAAATCAATTTTAGGAATAATATTATCAATCAAATATAATAGAAAACGAAAGCGTAAGTTGAAGTCGGCCCTGCTCGACTTCGATATACCCGTTCCTCTGGGTAAGGTTTATTTAAGAATATCACAACATGCCCATACTGTAGCTCATCTGATCGGTAAATTATGTATGGCGAATCGATAAGTAATGATGTTTAAAAAATATGTTTAGAAGGTTCGAACAATCTATCTTCAAAATAGTAAGAGATATGAGGTATTTTTCAAATTGCGGTGGCGTTCATCTGATCGGGAAATGATGTATGGCGGATCGATAAGTAATGATGATTAAAATATATGCCTAGAAGGTTTGAACAATGTATTTTCAAAATTGTGGGAGATATGAGGTTTTTTTCATATTGCGGGGGCGGGAGGGGGTGTGGCAAAAATTTGAAACAAACTTGATCTGCAGACAAAACAAGTCTACACTGAAAAAATGGTAGCTCTAGCTCTTATAGTCTCTGAGATCTAGGTGTTCATACGGACGGACGGAGAGACGGACATGTGTAAATCAATTCGGCTATTGATGCTGATCAAGAATATATATACTTTATAGGTTCGGAGATGCTTCCTTCTGCCTGTTACATACATTTGCACGAGCTTAGTATACCCTTTTTATTCTACGAGTAACGGGTATAAAAACATCGTGGATACTGCATGACATATATTCACGAGGTTTATGTTTTGCACGCACGGATTACGGATGTACACGCACGAAAGGCTGTATGTCCTCAGGATCACGTCGTGACACACCGTGACACTACTCCCAATATAAGTGCACGTGGATTTGTTCGAGAGAGATAGAGCATATATCTGCATTTCATTTGAACTGGTGGGCCATTTATAACATCCTTTTTTATTTCGTGTTCGCTAGTATATATGTGTTGTTACGGGAGAAGGATAGGGCTAATAAGGTTTTTTTTAGTAAATATTTAATAAAAACGAAAAAAGTATTCAGACCTGTTCTCGTTTCCGAATTCGATCGATCGGAATTGTTAAACGTTCTTATTTCCAAGAAACGATTAGAGAATTGGATTAAAATATATTTCCCTCAAGACAGTCAAATGAATATAAATAGAAAATGAATTTTACCAATTCCGATTCCGCATGATTTGATCGAAATCGAAAACGGGAACAGGCCTGATTGCATGTATATTTATAGTTTTTGAACTACATCTTTTAAAATCCACAAAATGTTTTCGAAAGTGGAATTGATTCGTGTTCTGGTAAACGTAAATCGGAAGCATTTTGCGGTTTCAAACGTTTTGTCCTTTGACCTGTGAAATGAAAAGTAAATAAAAGTTAATAAATCATCATTTTCTGATCAATTTTGAAATTTAAAGTAACTTCATATATTACAGTCGGCCGATCATTTATTTTTAATTAACTAATTTTTTTAACACTTGCAATTTTCTTGCTGCGATCAAAAGAAAAAAGTAAAGGATTCGTGTTCCGAATTCCGCATTCCGAATGATTCGACTAGTTCGATAACCATTTTAAAAATCGATAGACGAACATCGTTGGCTAAAGGGTTGCCAACCCATAAAAAAACACGATAAAATCGTACAAAGTCATGTTATTTTTCCCTGTAGCCAATAATTTGGGAGTAGTGGCAACTCAGGAGATGCAATTTATCCGGCGGTATTTCTGAATTAATTTAAAAATGATTTTGTTAAGTGCATCTGCACAAGTCTACATTTTCGGCAAAAGTTAACATGTGGATCAAAACGGGTGCCCAACGTCCACCGGATCGCCAATTGAAGGATGCCCAGAACTCCCGAGAGTCTGCTATGTAGAAAACCTGCGAATGCGGCTCAAATACCAGCTTTAATTCATAGGACACTGGCAATCTTTGTTCACTCTAATAAAGTTTATGGCCTCGACGAGCAGAAAAAATGGCCTGGCGGATCTGCTTGATATTGGCCAGAAACTAGCAATATTGTTTCCATTCAAACAATACAGACAAACGATTCGCATAGCCTATAGACAAATGCTTCGAATTTGTTTCGGCATAGCAATTTCTTTAGAAATTCAGTATTTATTACTGAAGTAATATATACCAAAATGAAGCTGCTTACATCGAACAGCTGTTATTTCCCAATTATTTATCGATAAACGGCACTGGAACCACTGGTTCATAAAAGTAATTCCGATGCAATTTCACTTGGAATTCAGAGCACGAAAATGAAAACTTTTCAGAAATGATGCGGAGTTACGGAAAAGTAAGTGGAATTGAGAACAAGGCTGATAAAGTAAATTTGATCTTTAGGTATAAAACTTTAAAAAATGATTTGTACTTGTGGGAAGAAGAAGAGTTTCTCTTCAAATCAACAAGTTATTTATATTCAAATCAAACAATTTTTATCTTTAGTACAAAAACAAAACTTTTTGATTTTAGCAATAGTTTATCGAAAATGTAGAGATTTAAACTAAAACTAAACTACCGTTGCCGTGGTAACTGATATAGCCGATCGGTGTTTTCCGGTTACGGTTATATTTTGGTTATGGAATACAGGTTAGGTTCTGGTTACGGTTATTAACCTTAATTATTGACAAATCACTGAGCCATATGGCTGATAAAAGCAGGCCCAATTCGGTTTCTCATTTGTTCTGCAAAAGAACTTATCTCTAATTTAGTATCCAAAGGTATTTTCCCCCATTTCAAAGTCCTACATATATTCAATTTCTATTAAAAAATCCGTGTACTTCTAATCATTTTTTACATAGAATTCTTAAATTGAACAATAGTCAACGTATATATGTATTGGACATTCCCTACTATCAAATAACGAATCTTTGTTCTCCCAAAAGACATTTTAATCCAAGGCGTAATTAAATCTAAATAGCATTTACAGTTTGATATTCCAAGCGACTCCAGTGGGGGTTCATTATAAACTTTACTTCTGAAAACAAACGCTCAACACTTACATGTGTAGGTGGTACTGCTAGCACAACTTTTGATCAGTGTTTAAAAACTTCGACTGTTTTTCATTGCCCTGACTGCTGCTTAAACATCTGATTTGAAAATCTCAACAGTCTCAGGCAAATCAAAATCAAACGAGAAGGCAAAGCTAACTTCGACTGTGCCGTAGTTTTAATACACTTGAAAAACTTTACTCCAACTGATTTAACCGGTAAAATATATATAGAGGATATATATATCAGATACTTAAATTTTTAAATCATTGATAATAAAAATTTGATACCATAAAAAAAACTTTTGTTAGTAAAACCAGGGCTGCAAACCGGTCCGGAACCGAACCCTTCAGAACCGGTTCGGTTCAGGTTCTGGTGATGCCTGAACCGAACCGGGAACCGAACCCCATTGAAAATAATCACGAGAACCCGAACCCGAACCTAACCCTGATTTCTAATTGATGGGGTTCGGTTCCAAAAAAATTTCAAGCACAGAATTTATTTTTGCACTTTGATGATAAAAAATATTTTATAATGATGAACAAAAATGTATCCATTCTTATGCCCATTTATGGACGGCGACACTCTTCCCGTCCGCAACAAAAGACTGGACAAAATAACACAACCTCAAGCAAGGGAATTCAATTTGCATCCGAAACCGTATTTCTGGGTATTATTTTGTTCGTACGGAGATGCAACGGCACGGTGAATACAAGGAAAAGTTGTACGTCATTTAAATGTCTTCATTTTTTTACACAAGTCACAATTTAAATACTTTTAGCATTTTACTCTCACAATATGCCAGTCAAAGCCGTGCTGTGGCGGTCCCATTTGTAGAAAAAATAATTTTGACTGAATTCTCGGAAATGTATGTACGTACGTGTGTGTGTGGCTGAACACACTATAAGTTAGGGATGAGACAACCCGGCGTGTCTGTGATTAAGTCACGGTCACTGGCAATCATCAAATCACACAGTGACTGCATATTTGAAGTAACAGTGTGATTTGATGACTGCCAGTCACTGTGACTTAATCACAGTTACGCCGATATGGTCAATCACAGTTACTAAATCACGGGTACGCAGATAAAGCTCATCTCTTATTTTTAGGCCAAAAGTGACCGTGTTTTTTGCAGGTTTCTTAGCCACAAAAAAAAAATTTTCGCTGTGAGTGCAAGTTGGCAGAATCGCTTAACTCTTCTAAGCATACATACAATCAATCAATCAAGACAGATCACTCATGTGCTTGACTTCCAAGCCATCAGGCAGCGTATTATAAGGCATCTCGTCTTCAAATTCTATTAAATTACACAGTGTTACAAATCCAAAAATTTTGAATATACTTTTCACGAGACCCAGTGCAGATTGTGGGGCTGGTCGAGTATAGCATTTCCTCATACTTAGTATGTTCAATACACCCCCAAAATCTGAAGTTATGGCCCAAAAACCGCTTTTTGCCTTTTTTACTCCATTAAGTTGAAATAATTCGCGCATTGACCGTCCGATTGTTTCAAACCTTGAAAATTCTGATAGCAACGGAATGAATCTAATATATTGTAATCAGTGGTTATATAAATTCAACGCGATGGCTGAGAAATGCGGGTTACAGTTATGGAAATTTCACCCTTTTTTATGAAATTTCAACTTTACCCACCATTGGTTTAACTATTTTGTTCTAAGCGATTTTTTCTTAAACTTTATGGAAAAAGTCCATTCAATTCTACGTTAAACACAGCTGGTCCCAATAATTTTGGTTACCATTTGACGACGCTATTCGCAGATTTCAGAGCACACCTCGTCTGTTTTTCATTTTTTTACATAGTTGAGTGTCAGTATAAGTAAACTTTGATTTATTTTTAGTGTGCTTACATTTTAGTGTGTGCAAGTAAAAGTATACTATGTTTATGCCTGACGGGAAATTTAAATTATATTTCTTAAATACAAAAAAAATATATATTCACGTTTATGCTTTACGAATTCTGTACCAATATTGCCATTCTCCATTTACTGTTACCCCATAAGGGTAGATAGGACAAAAATATTGGTAAATCGGGAAGAAAAAGAACAGCTCAGATAAGCAAAATAAAATCTGGCCACAGATCCGCAAGAGGCAACGACGAACATAACACCGCTTCTAGAAAAGAACACGAGACCACCAATCGTCGATATAGAAGATAGACTCACAGGATCAGGATAATATCGTTTACTCAAAAAAATTCTCAAAATCTATTAGGCATCTGGTGGTGATGAGCTGCTTGCTGATTTGCTTAATCCTGGCGAAAAAATTAGGTGCATGCACCAAATTTTTTGCCACATATGGTCCGACGGGAGCAAGACCGACGAATAGAATCTATCTGTACTTTATTTAATAGCTGGTGCTCTTTCGTTTTACTTCCGTTTACTTGGTATTTTATTTAAAGAATTTTATAGTCGTTGCTAGCGATGAATCATCCGTATCTCATGGCAATGTATTGGAACCTGTTTTCTATTGTACATTCTGTGTATAGCGGACTTGTCTATACCAGAAATCTCCAAAACATAAATAAAACCTAACTCTTTCAGGATAAACTTTAAAGGCATGCTATGGGTATGGGATAGGCGATGTGGGATGGTCACAAAGATCATGCTAATAAGATCATTCAATAAAAATGTAGGCTGCATCGAACAAACATATGTTCGTCCCCACATCTTTTGGTTGAAGCCCGTTTAATCAGGACAAAATATCCACAGTTACAATATTTTAAAATCATGTCCATGAAACAATAAGCGAGTAATTGGCAAATCAACAGTCAAAAAGTGCTTAACGCGAATCCCCTGAAACTTAACTTAGCTCCTTATCAGCAGCTGTCCAGCAGTTTTCAGGCCAAGACTAAAACACCTTTACACCCCTTGGAACGCGACCAAGAGTCCCCTCAAAAATATAATGCTATTCGCCAAAACGTCAAAGATCCTGTTGGACATCTCAGGCGAAACATATCTCCAAATGGTCTTTATGTGGCCCCCACCCGGGACCAGCCGGAACTACTTACCTATCTATCTATTGGTCCAGAATTCGTAAAGCATAAACGTGAATATATATTTTTTTTATATTTAAGAAACATAATTTAAATTTCCGGCCAGGCATAAACATAGTATACTTTTACTTGCACGCACTAAAATGTAAGCACACTAAAAATAAATCAAAGTTTACTTATACTGACACTCAACTATGTAAAAAAATGAAAAACAGACAAGGTGTGCTCTGAAATCTGCGAATAGCGTCGTCAAATGGTAACCAAAATTATTGGGACCAGCTATGTTTAACGTAGAATTGAATGGACTTTTTCCATAAAGTTTAAGAAAAAATCGCTTAGAACAAAATAGTTAAACCAATGGTGGGTAAAGTTGAAATTTCATAAAAAAGGGTGAAATTTCCATAACTGTAACCCGCATTTCTCAGCCATCGCGTTGAATCTATATAACCACTGATTACAATATATTAGATTCATTCCGTTGCTATCAGAATTTTCAAGGTTTGAAACAATCGGACGGTCAATGCGCGAATTATTTCAACTTAATGGAGTAAAAATGGCAAAATGCGGTTTTTGGGCCATAACTTCAGATTTTGGGGGTGTATTGAACAAACTAAGTATGAGGAAATGCTATACTCGACCTCCTCTACAGCGTACGATAGGTCATTTCAAAAGTATATTTTCACTGTCACACGGTGTTATTTATTATGTACATAAATATATAAAATGCTATCTGGAACCCGAACCCGAACCGGAACCCCGGTTCTCAATTTGAAGGGAACCGGTTGTGGAACCGAACCCCCAGAGTAGGGTAAGGGTTCGAACCCCGAACCGAACCCCTGTCAAAATCAGAGGGGTTTGCAGCCCTGAGTAAAACACATTTTCCGACCGATCGGTCCTATGACAGCTATATGCTATAGTCATCCGATTTGGATAAATTTTTCTTAAACTATGAGAGAGCATATAAAACTATTATATACCAAGATTGGGGACGCTATGATAAAAAACAAAAAAGTTTTTCTCACTAGAACTAGTTTTTTGACCGACCGTTTCTATGGCAGCTATATGCTATAGTGATCCGATTTTGATAGATTTTTTCCAGAATTATGTGAAAGCATATAACACTAACATATACCAAGATTAGTAACGCAACGATGGAAAACAAAAAAGTTTTTCTTACTAGAAGTAGTTCTTAGTCCGATCGTTCCTATGGTAGCTATATGATATAGTCATCCGATCCGGCCAGTTCCGACATATTAGTTGCGTGCAGTAAAAAGAAGACTCTGTGCAAATAGCTTTAAAACTGAGGGACTAGTTCGCGTAGAAACAGACAGACAGACAGACGGACAGATGGACGGACGGACAGACGGAATTGAACTCAGCTCGTCGTCCTGATCAAGAATATATATAGTTTATGGGGTCGGAAATGAATATTTCCATGCGTTACAAACTTCTGGGCAAAATTAATATACACTTTTCAAGTGTATAAAAACTAAATTTGAAAAATAGCACATCATATAAGTAGGCAATGTTTGACAGTTTTTCATTTGCCTGGACTGCGACTTTTCTAAAATTTGTTTGTTGAAACAAACAGTCGACGACTGCTTCGACAGTTTGTCATTTGATTGCAAACAGTCGGAGACTACTTCGTCAGTTTTTCATTTGATTCGACTGATAATTTTCACTTTACCAATCTGGAAAAGCAATGTTGGAGGAATCTGGGATCAGGGATCTGGGATCTTGGATCAGGAATTTGGGATGAGGGATCTGGGATTAGGGATTTGGAATGGGGGATCAGGGGTCTGGGATCAGGGATGGGTGATCTGGGCTCACGGACCTGGGATTGGGGGTCTGGGATTAGGGATCAGAGATGAGGGATCAGGGATTTGGGACCAGGGATCTGGGACCTGGGATCAGAAACCAGCGATGGGGCAACTGGGATGGGGGATCAGGGATGGGGGATCTGGGCTCCCGGATCTGGGATCGGGGGTCTGGGATTAGGGATTAGGGATCAGAGATGTGGGATCAGGGATTTGGGATCAGGGATCTGGGATCAGGGATCTGGGATCAGGGATCTGGGATCAGGGATCTGGGACCAGGAATGGGGCAATTGGGATTAGGGATGGGGGATCAGGGATCTGGGATCAAGGATTAGGGATGTGGGATTAGGGATTTGGGATGGGAGATCAGGGGTCTGGGATGGGGGATTTGGGATCTGGGCTCACGGATCTGGGATCAGGGATCTGGGCTCACGGATCTGGAATCGGGGGTCTGGGATTAGGGATCAGAGATGTGGGATCAGGGATTTGGGATCACGGATCTGGGAAGAGGAATCAGGGATCTGGGGCGAGGGATCAGGGATCTTGGATCAGGGATGGAGCAACTGGGATTTGCGATGGGGGATCTGGGATCAAGGATTAGGGATCTGGGATGGGGGATCAGGGGTCTGGGATCAGGGATTTGGGATCAAGGATCTGGGACCAGGGATGAGGCAACTGGGATTTGGGAGGGGGGATCGGGGATCTGGGATCAAGCAATTGGGATGAGGGATTCTGGATGGGGGATCAGGGGTCTGGGATCAGGGATGGGGGATCTGGGCTCACGGATCTGGGATCAGGGATCTGGGCTCACGGATCTGGGATCGGGGGCTGGGATTAGGGATCAGAGAAGTGGGATCTGGGATTAGGGATCTGGGACCAGAGATCAGGGATCTGGTATCTGGGATTTCGTATGGGGGCTCAGGGATCGGGCGTCTGGGGTCAGGGATCTGGGACACTGCTTCCAACTCTGTTTTCCAAGCTAGCCGTGGCGTTTCCCACGGTATATATAAACTATTTCAATAAACATGTTTCACATCAAAGCCTCGTGGGTGTTAACCACACTCACACCTTTTTTTTTGCACGTGAAGTGCGAACCGAGCCGGTTCGAACCCGGAATTCCGAGATTTCTTTTATAGTGAACCGAACCTTAATCCGAACATCTTGTGAAATAAATATCTGAGCCTTAACCTGTTCCGAACCAAAACTTTCGGTTCGGTTCAATAAAAGTTACAACTCTTAGTTTAGCGGGCATTTACTGATAAAAGAAGTAGCATAGTCCAACAATTGCTCAAAGAAATACTACCTATAAATTAAGATGGAAAATAATAGAAATCGTATGTTCAAGTAAACAAAAGTACAGAAATTCGGATTAATTTTTTTTATATTTTTAACTAATTAATTGTGCTTTTATACAAATTTGGTAATTCTTGTGACGAACCAAGGTTCGAACTAAAACCTAAGCACAAAAACCTTGAACCTTAAATTTCCGAACCTTAACCAATCGGTAAATTTTGGTTCGAACCCGCGAACCGGACCTCCGCAAAAATTATTTGGATTTGCAGCCCTGGGCAGCACATTCAATTCTTTAAAACAGTTTATAAATAAAATGATTAATTTTCTTGTAAATTCGTTTACCCATGCACTTCAGATCGAAGGAGAACTTACGTAGGCATGCAAGATCCTCATCGATTATTATCGACTTCATCCTCTAGACCTAGGAGTTCCATTTTGACCATTTTGTGTCCGTTATCAGTGGAACAGAAGTGCTTAAAAAGTTCTTAAAACAATTTTAGAATTCAACACATATTGTATATTTACTTACCAATAAATGCCCGACCTATACTCAAGAGTGTCTGGAGGTCTGATTGGCGAATGACATCATTTGTAACATTTTGTGGGTTGATAAAATTCTCGTATCCCTTGCCTTTGATAATTGGGTTTAAGATTTTGTGAAAGCCAACGTGATGTACAGCTGAAAATGGCTTGCCATCCACTGTGCATCTTTCATTTCTTGTTTTGTGATAACAACTTTACAGTAGGACATATAAAAATCTGTCAACTTTAACAGGTAGCGCATTTTTGAAACGCAATTACTTCGTTTTCTGCAGATTTTTCAAATACTTTGGTATGACAAAAACAAACATGATGCTTTAAATTAGTGGCATGATTTCCCTGAAGGGCAGAACAAAAATTAAAAATATACTTTTTAAGAAATTTGGTTCCTTCATATGTACTATATATATGCATTTATGTACGTAAATTTAATTTAGATTCATATACTAATGAGAATGTGTGTAAGTGTGCCTAATCTTGCTTGCAATATCTGAACAAAAATAAGCAATCGAAAGCAGCACAACAACTGGCCCGGCCTGACACTGGCCTGTGATAGGGAATCGAAAATATGTGTGTCTCTGGATTATATGTATTTATTTACTTCAATTTGCAACCTATAACCTTCAACCTATAAATGTAGTTAATTAAAGGATACACATAGATCCATTAAAAAAGTTATACCGGAATTTTTTTTTAATTTATAAAACAAACTTATTCATACAAAAACAATTTTTTTTTACCTTTGACCTGTTTCGGGTCCTGCAAATGAACTCCGATCAAGCTCAATTTTTTTACGTATGTTTTAAATTTGAAAACGTCCTTGAAACTTGGATAACAAAAATTTTTTTTAACGGGCCATCCTAATATATATTCTTACCAATGATTAGGATAAGTCTTAGTTTATGTGATATGTCTATGGTGGCTACTAAATATAAATTTCTATGAAAACATGTAAAGTAGTCTAACTAAAAGAAATATTCTGCTGACACTGTTAAGTTTATTAGCTATCCGCTGTGTCTTCATCCAATCCCCCGATACATATATATGTTGTTAGGGATGTTTTTAACATGAATAAATAAAGTGCTAATTTTATTGTAAGAGGAAATACTATAAATGGCTGATGTTGTTGCTTGAATGCTGCTTGTATAAAAGTAAGCATAAAATTCGCAAATACGCAGATTTACGAAAACTGAAAATGAAGATCGGTCTATTTTTATCTCTAGTTGCCTTTACGGACTTGTTCATAGGAACGCTAAATTATGGTTCCCAATATCGTTGTTTTTCATTGAATATTACTATCTTTTGCAGTCACTTTTTATTGGTCAGTATCTTAATTAATTTAAAATGTTTTTTTTTTATTTTTATTATCAAGCTACACTGTGTTAAAAAGGGTGTTTTTTTAAAGCCCGACAGAACTTGAAATTGTTAAAAATAACACAAACGAGAAGGCAAAGCTAACTTCGACTGTGCCGAAGATTAAATACACTTGCAAAAGTTCCACTCCAACTAATTTAACCTGTAGAATATATATAGGATATAGATATCAGATATTTATAAATTCAAAATCATTGAGAATCAAAATTTGATCGCGTTCCCATACAAAAAAAAATCTTTTCTTAGTAAAACACATTTTCCGTCTGATCGGTTCTATGGTAGCTATATGCTATAGTCATCCGATTTTGATAAATTTTTCCAGAATTATGTGGAAGCATGTGAAACTAATATAAACCAAGATTGGTGATGCTACAATTAAAAACAAAAAAGTCTTTCCCACTTAGACTTATTTTTCGTCCGATCTGTCCTATGGCAGCTATATGATATAGTCATCAGATTTTGATAAATTTGTCCTGTATTATGTGGAAGCATATGCAACTAATACATACCAAGATTGGTGACGTTTCGATGGAAAACAAAAAAGTTTTTCTAACTAGAACTATTTTTTTGACCGATCATTCCTATGGCAGCTATATGATATAGTCATCCGATCCGGCCGTTTCCAACATATTAGTTGCGTGCAGTAAAAATAAGACTCTGTGCAAAATTTTAGCTCGATAGCTTGAAAACTAAGGGACTAGTTCGCGTAGAAACAGACAGACAGACAGACGGACATACGGACAGACGGACGGACGGAAAGACGGAATTGAACTCAGCTCGTCGTCCTGATCAAGAATATATATAGTTTATGGGGCCGGAAATGAATATTTCTATGCGTTACAAACTTCTGGCAAAATTAATATACACTTTGCAAGTGTGTACAAATAAAATTGTAATCAAACATTTTTTTTTTATCGAATGATCAATACATGGTGTTAACATTTGAAAAAATTTCGGGCATATGGGCAGCGCGGTTGTTCTTGACAAAACGCATTCTGGACGTGTTGAGCGATGCGGCTCAATTTTGGCTTAACTGGTTTGTTAATAAGCAAAATTGCCGCATATGGAATGAGACCCTACAGACTCCATTACATCCAGAAAGATGCACCGTTTGGTGCGGTTTTCACGCTGGTGGCATCATGGGACCTTATTTCTTCACAAATATGGTCGGAGCTCGCGATACGGTCAATAGAAATCGTTACCGCACAATGATCAATGATTTTTTGTTTGAAAATTTGAATGACTTTGGTCCGGACGAGATGTGGTTTTAACTGGATGGCGCTACGTGATCATAAGTGGATTTCGATACATGGACCTGTCAATTTGCCTCCAACCTCATGCGATATGAAACCTAGATTTTTCGGTGGGTCTACGTGAAGTCACTGATTTATGATGACAAACTAGCAACAATTTACACCTTGGAGACCAGCATTGTTTGTGTTATTCGTGACATACTGCCATCAATGCCTGAAAAAGTAGCCCAAAATTGGACGTCCAGAATTTGCTTCGTCAAGAACAGCCGCGGTGCCCATATGCCCGAAATCATTTTGCCATGTATTAATCTTTCGAATGAAAATAATGTTGATTACAAATTAATTTAAATTTGGTACAATTTCGAATTCTATCGGGCTTAAAAAAACACCCTTTATAAACTACCAGGGAATGAGACCAAAGCTAAATTTTCGTTTCGGTTCAGTTACATACCGAAATTTATATTTCGGTAATGGTTCTGTTTAGGCTCTAGTTTATATAGGCCTCGGTTTTTATATCAGTATACCGGTTCCACTTGTGTTGTCTATTCTTCTACTCATGCGAGCAAAGAGCACAAAAAATATGTATGGTGTGGAAACCACCATTAGTACTGTCTTAGGACCTTTTTCTCTCTTGGATGATCTCTGTCAAAACAGTTTTTGCTGCAAAATGTCTGAGCTTAGTCAATGGTGAATAAGTACAACCGCCATAACAACCAACCACTCAGTCACAAAAATACTAAAATACACTTCTGCAGTTCTTTGATATGAACGTTAGTTTTTTTTTCCTTTTAACAGAAAGTAGTTACAAACATGATAAATTATAAAAAAAAAACTACTTTTAATATTTCTGAAATTTTAATCGACCACAATTTAGGAACATCTTCTATATTTTGTATACGATATACGCTGAGAAAAACCTTGATTAAGGCAATATTATAAAATAAAGAAAAAACAGTGAACCGAATATGTACACAAAGCAGGCTCGAACAACTTACACAACGGCTACTGCAGCCATATGTTGGAAAATTGTGACAATTGGCAAATTAAAAACGAAATAATAATGGCGGAATACAATTTGGCACACAAAAAAAGGAGACAGTGGAGAAATTGCGCCAATGGAAAAAAAAATTTCTTACTTTTACAATTGACTTTTTCAATTAAAATCATAGCTGAATATACAATATATATACAATACAATGTTTCAAGCTACAGCAAGAGCCATAATGTGCTATGCTGCATAGGTATGGGGTCACTTGGAATACGAAGATGTTGAAAAACTACTTCCTTTCTTAGTCAAAAAAACACATTTTCGTCTACCATTTAATACTCCAAATTACTCAATTTATTTAAAGACAGGGCTGGCATCTAACAATATTGAGAGATGCCTCAATCATGTGAAAACATAGCGCTATATGCCGTGGCAGCGACGTTAATAGCATCAAGAACACAATGCTTCGAACACTGGCTGCAGCTAGCTAGTATACAAGAAGCTAAAGTTAAAATTGGCTGTTTCAGCCCTCCAATGGGGCTAAGCCGAGCTTCTCTAAATATACACGAAGTAGTGCTTAATTTAAGCAGCCGTGATTCATGGCTGGCATCCCAGGATATGTTATTACTGACAATAAATGAAAAGAAGAGTGAAATATACATGAAGCAGGCTCAGCAGAGCAGTGCGCGAGAAATCTACAAGTCACTGCAATACAATCTCTTCGAGAATAACTATATTCAAGATCGTTTTAGCGTGTTCAGAACGTGCCAGAACTGAGACGCTTAAACTGGGGTACTACCAACCACCTTTTGTCCCTTGCTCTTGAGCGAAAATTATAAGACACACTAGCCATGAGATTGAGAGAAGCTCGGCTTGGCCCTTTGGGGCTGTAACAGCCAGACTTACGTTTTACATTTACGAATGAGAACTACACATTTTGCAACCCGTACGTCCGTCCGTCTGTCCGTCTGTTTCTATGCTATCTCCTCCCTCAGTTTTAAAGCTATCTTGACGAAACTTTCAAAATGTCTTTAAATATACATAGGCTGCACATTTGTCGGAATCGGCCGGATCGGATGACTATATCATATAGCTACCATAGGAACGATCGGTACAAAAACTAGTTCTAGTTAGAAAAACTTTTTTGTTTTCCATCGTAGCGTCACCAATCTTGGTATATATTAGTTTCCTACACTTTTACACAATTCTGTTAAAATTGATCAAAATCGGATCACTATAGCATATAGCTGCCATAGGAACGATCGTTCTAAAAACTGGTTCTAGCGAGAAAAGCTTTTTTATTATCAATGGTAGCGTCTTTTAAAAGGGTATTTAAAACATCGGCGTAGCCGATGTTAGCTTTCTATTTTTATACCCGTTACTCGTAGAGTAAAATGGGTATACTAAGTTCGTGCAAATGTATGTAACAGGCAGAAGGAAGCATCTCCGACCCCATAAAGTATATATATTCTTGATCAGCATCAATAGCCGAGTCGATATAGACATGTCCGTCTGTCTATCTGTCTGTCCGTCTGAATGAACACCTAGATCTCAGGGACTATAAGTGCTAGAGCTACCATTTTTTCAGTGTAGACTTGTATCTTCTGCACGCAAATCAAGTTTGTTTCAAATTTTTGCCACGCCCCCTCCCACCAACGCAATATGAAAAAACCTCAAATCTCCCACAATTTTGAAATTAGATTGTTTGAACCTTCTAGACATATATATAAATCATCATTACCTATTGATCCGCCATACATCATTTTTCGATCAGATGAGCTGTAGTAGAGTTGCCACACCCGCAATTTGGAAAAAACCTCATATCTTCAACAATTTGGGCATGTTGTCATCTAATAAAATATTCTTAAATAAACCTTACCCTGAGTAACGGGTATATCGAAGTCGAGCAGGCCGACTTCAACTTACGCTCTCGTTTATTTTAAAATCGATGTGACTGTTCTGAACTATGCTGTATGATGTAAAAGATTAAAAAATTAAGGCTGACGGCTAAACACAGCCATTAAATAAAATACTACCATTCTCGATCAGTATCAATAGCCAAGTTGATAAAGCGCTGTCCGTCCGTCTATATAAACTCCTAGATCTCCGAGACTAGAAGAGCTACACGTGTTTCAGTGTCGACTTGTATTGTCTGCAGATCCAGTTTATTTCAAATTTCTGGCACGACCCCGTTATATAAAAAACCTTATATCTCCCATAATTTTGGACCTTCTAGAGAATTCTTATACTCCTCATTATTTATCGATCCACTATACATCATTATCCGATCGGATGAACGATGGTCGAGTTACCGCCGCCCGCAATTTGAAAAAAGCCTCATATCTCCCACAATTTTGAATATAGATTGTTTGAATCTTGTAGACATATACATACTTAAATCATCATTACTTATCGATCCACTATACACTGTTTCCCGATCAGATAAACTAAAATCGAGTTATGAGCAAATCAAATAATTACGCGGGGCATTTTGTGATCTAATAATAGATTTTTAAATCAACTTCTCTCAGAGTAAAGGGTATTTCGAACTAGGACAGGTCTTACTTTAACTTATGCTTTCGTATTTTGTTTCGTTTTTTATACTTCAAACGCTTTGCAAAATCCACATTTAAGTATTTACATTGATAAAAAAACAGTGTTTACAAATGCTGCAACAAGGATTTTCTCTCTAAGACAAATTGTCTGACCAATCGTTCCTATTCGGACTGATTCACAAAAATAAGCAGCCTACATATATTTGTCTCTCACACTCTTTTTTGTGTTATCGTCGGTTAAATGTTGCTATTCCGGCGGATGTTGGTTGAGCTGCAACAGAGAATTTTATTTTTGCTAATAACTCAGTATTTATACCCGTTACTCGTAGAGTAAAAAGGGTATACTAAGTTCGTGCAAATGTATGTAACAGGCAGAAGGAAGCATTTCCGACCCCATAAAGTATATATATTCTTGATCAGCATCGATAGCCGAGTCGATATAGACATGTCCGTCTGTCCGTCCGTCCGTCTGTCCGTCCGTCTGTATGAACACCTAGATCTCAGAGACTATAAGAGCTAGAGCTACCATTTTTTCAGTGTAGACTTATATTGTCTGCACGCAGATCAAGTTTGTTTCAAATTTTTGCCACGCCCCCTCCCGCCCCCGCAATATGAAAAAACCTCTTATCTCCCACAATTTTGAAAATAGATTGTTCGGACCTTTTAGACATATAATATGATCATCATTACCTATCGATCCGCCATACATCATTTTCCAATCAGATGAACGATAGCAGAGTTGCCACCCCCGCAATTTGAAAAATAACTCATATCTCCCACAATTTTGAAGATGGATTATTCGAACCTTCCAGACATATATTTTAATCATCATTACCTACCGATCCGCCATACATCATTTTCCGATCAGACGAACGATAGTAGAGTTGCCGCCCCCGCAATTTGAAAAATACCTCATATCTCCCCCAATTTTGAAAATACATTTTTAAAACCTTCGAGACATATATTTGAATCATCATTACCTACCGATCCGCCATACATCTTTTCTTGATCAGATGAATGATAGAAAAGTTCACGCCCCCGCAATTTGAAAAATACCTCTTATCTCCCACAATTTTGGAAATAGATTGTTCGAACCTTCTAGGCATATATTTTAATCATCATTACTTATCGATCCGCCATACATCATTTCCCGATCAAATGATCTATAGTAGAGTTGCCACCCCCGCAATTTGGGAAAAACTCATATCTTCCACAATTTGTGATCTAATAAAATATTCTTTAAAAAAAACCTTACCCTGAGTAACGGGTATATCGAAGTCGAGCAGGGCCGACTTCAACTTACGCTCTCGTTTTTATTTACGCAACCCAGAAAGTATATATATTCCTGATTAGCATCAATAGCCGATTCGATATAACCATGTCCGTATGTATGAACGCGTAGATCTCAGAAACTATAAGAGATAGACCCATGTACTTTAGAATGAAAGTAGATGTATACCATACGCAGATCAAGTTTGTTTTCAGATATATTCTAAGACGCACAATCAGATCGGTTGAAAACAGCGCGAGGGGGCCCGGCGTGGCTCGTTTGGTCGTTAGCGTTGCAAAAATCAAATTTTGATGTTCGATTTTTTGACCACAATATTTTAATTCAATAAAGGAAACTCCAGATAGCCAGAAAAACTTTGGTTTTTTGAATTTGGTCGATTACTTTAGATTTTACAGTGGTTTGAAGTTGAATATTTTTTAACATTTGAATTTGTGATTTTTTTGGTTTCAAATGTCATTTTTGGAAGCGTATAAAAACCAAACGGATATTGTCATATACTCTTCCACGACTAGTAGGCGACTCTGATGACAGTGCCAACATAAAAATGAGGAAAAGGGATGTACAATAAAAGTTCCTGGCGGAGCTCGGGCAGAAAGTCGACTACCCCAAGCAGGGCTATGGAAACACAAATGATGGAAACACATCCCGGAGATTCTTTAACAACGATGGGGCAACTGCTGACATAAAAGGAATTCATCTGGATGTCATCAAAAGGTTTAAGATCATTCTCAATGTCTTAAGCTGTGGTGAAAATGTTGATGCATGGAAATATGGAAAATATGCTAAGGAGACAAGAAATCTGTAATGTAAAAAATATCGGAAAAAAATCTGTCTCTTACTGTTCATAAAATATTAGATCATGGTGAGCAGATAATACAACGACAACTTTTATCGATGGGCGAGTTGTCAGAAGAAGCCCAAGAATCTAAAAACTAGGACTACAAAAGGTATAGATATGCGAACACGTGCAAAATATATCTACAACAAGAAAACACAGACCTTTTCAACATGTTGTCGGGCTCCTCTGATCCCCGTATCTCATCTCTCAAACACATCAGAACACTCGACGAATTAACCGAAGAATATTCACCAGAAATATTAGATCTATTAAGAACTAATGATATGAATACCTATATTGACAACATTTTTAAAGAAAATTAACAATTCCAATGTTAGAACTAATTTTTTATGAAAATAAATTTTTTTTAGTAATTTCATATTTATATTTTATATTTTTATTCAATTTAGTTAATTGTAGTTTGTTTTAAAAATTAATTTTCAATAAATCGTTAAAAAACCAGGGACCGTAAATAATCATTATTTTGTATTTTTTAATATAAAAAATCAATCACTTAGAGTAGCCGCAAAAATATATGAATTATACCTATGGGGTTCTTTTTGGATAATCTATGCAAATCCGCAATGATTTTTTAGTTGTTGATTTTTAAATATATTCCTCAATGAAAATGATTATTTTTAATTTTTATTTTTTGACTCGAACCATAACACAGGGGAACAAAATTACCACTTTTGTGAGCTCTGGCCTTCTCGATGCAAAATTCTGTTCCTGTTCTGTGCCCTGATTCCAAAACTGGTTTGGGTTTTTCTCCATCAGCTCTTGTTTTCAAGAAATAACGGAAAAACCATTTTGTAGTTTTTTCAGCTTATGGAAAATTATGTATGGAAATTATGTATTTATAAGTTTTATGCGATACTTCATACATCAATGCAGCTATATAAAATCAAGCGAGCCGCATCAGTAAACCCGAAAGTAACTAAATGGGATCTTGAAGAAAATTTTTTCTCAATTTATAGCAAATTTTGCAAAATAAACCGTCATCTACAACCTAGTGCGTAAATCGTAAAACTAAAACAACTATTTTAACATATAGCCTAACATATCCGCTATTTTTACGAATTTTATTGCATTTTTATCAGCTTGTGGGACTAAGCTACAGCCGTTTTTTCACGAAAAAGTGAATTAAAATTTATGGCAGGACTACTCGATTAATTCACAAAATGTGTATAGGAAATATGAATAGGCTACTCGATTTAACATAGCTCTTACATTAATAGTCAAACAAATGTACAATAACATTCCGGCAGTACTAGATTAAAAAAAATTTTCCCCAAATTCATATTTGCTCTATTTAAACAACCTCGCGATAATGACATTCAAATTTCATGAATTGGGCCATATGAGTTCCGCACTCACCATTATCTCCGAACTAAGCCCCTTGTTACTAGTATGAGTTTCCAAATTAAAACAAATTGCAGCAGGAAACACCTTTCAGTGAAGAATCTACTTTTCTGTGAAACGAATATATATGTTGAGGAAATTTACCATTCTTTTTATTTGGAAAATGAGCAATAAATACAAGGAATAGCAAAAACTCGCTCCATTTCGCAAGCGAATATCGTTGTCAATTTGTCAAGTCATTTGACGAGATAAGTCATAAGATGGAAAATTTAAATTTTATAGTTTTAATTTGATTTAAGTGGTGACATACTGTTAAGTGGACCACAAAAAAAAGGATTATTGAGAATTTTTTCTTGAGAAGACCTTTCCATTGAATTTAGTAAAAATTTATTTGTAAACAAATTTAACTTTTAACTGTATTTTGACAAACATTTCTTATTTGTAAAAACTATAATTATAAAAGCTTCTACAGTGACCACGATATCTCTTGACTTGATCATCCAAAATTAAAAAATGCGATCGGGCTCCGTTAAAGTATTGTAAAATTTGGAAATTGAACGAAGAAATAAGTAAATACATTTTTATTTCGACAAATGGTAGCTTTTTTTAAAATAAGTATTTTTTACCAAAATGTGGGCTTTAAATTGTTTATTAAAAAAATTGCCAGATCAACTTGAAATTCTGTAGGAGAATTTAGATAAATTGATTGATATATTGTTTTTTTTTTCAATTATCTGAATATAACCCCTTACTTTAATTGATGCTATAATTTAAGTTCATTTCGATTACAGCAGCACGCATTTATAAGGGATCATCTCCGACCACATAAAGGGGCTTAGTTAATGGTGAGTGCGGAACTCATATGGCCCAATTCATGAAATTTGACTGTCATTCTCGCGAGGTTGTTTAAATCAGGGCTGCAAACCGGTCCGGAACCGAACCCTTCAGAACCGGTTCGGTTCAGGTTCTGGTGATGCCTGAACCGAACCGGGAACCGAACCCCATTGAAAATAATCACGAGAACCCGAACCCGAACCTAACCCTGATTTCTAATTGATGGGGTTCGGTTCTAAAAAAAATTTCAAGCACAGAATTTATTTTTGCACTTTGATGATAAAAAATATTTTATAATGATGAACAAAAATGTATCCATTCTTATGCCCATTTATGGACGGCGACACTCTTCCCGTCCGCAACAAAAGACTGGACAAAATAACACAACCTCAAGCAAGGGAATTCAATTTGCATCCGAAACCGTATTTCTGGGTATTATTTTGTTCGTACGGAGATGCAACGGCACGGTGAATACAAGGAAAAGTTGTACGTCATTTAAATGTCTTCATTTTTTTACACAAGTCACAATTTAAATACTTTTAGCATTTTACTCTCACAATATGCCAGTCAAAGCCGTGCTGTGGCGGTCCCATTTGTAGAAAAAAATAATTTTGACTGAATTCTCGGAAATGTATGTACGTACGTGTGTGTGTGGCTGAACACACTATAAGTTAGGGATGAGACAACCCGGCGTGTCTGTGATTAAGTCACGGTCACTGGCAATCATCAAATCACACAGTGACTGCATATTTGAAGTAACAGTGTGATTTGATGACTGCCAGTCACTGTGACTTAATCACAGTTACGCCGATATGGTCAATCACAGTTACTAAATCACGGGTACGCAGATAAAGCTCATCTCTTATTTTTAGGCCAAAAGTGACCGTGTTTTTTGCAGGTTTCTTAGCCACAAAAAAAAAATTTTCGCTGTGAGTGCAAGTTGGCAGAATCGCTTAACTCTTCTAAGCATACATACAATCAATCAATCAAGACAGATCACTCATGTGCTTGACTTCCAAGCCATCAGGCAGCGTATTATAAGGCATCTCGTCTTCAAATTCTATTAAATTATTTATTATGTACATAAATATATAAAATGCTATCTGGAACCCGAACCCGAACCGGAACCCCGGTTCTCAATTTGAAGGGAACCGGTTGTGGAACCGAACCCCCAGAGTAGGGTAAGGGTTCGAACCCCGAACCGAACCCCTGTCAAAATCAGAGGGGTTTGCAGCCCTGGTTTAAATAGAGCAAATATGAATTTGGGGAAAATTTGTTTAATCTAGTACTGCCGGAATGTAATTGTACATTTGTTTGACTATTAATGTAAGAGCAATGTTAAATCGAGTAGCCTCTCATATTTCCTATACACATTTTGTGAATTAATCGAGTAGTCCTGCCATAAATTTTAATTCACTTTTTCGTGAAAAAAATAGAAGGCTAACATCGGCTGCGCCGATGTTTTAAATACCCTTGCAGTTTTTGAAAAGCGCTACCATTGATAACAAAAAAGTTTTTCTCAATAGAATAAGTTTTTTGACCGATCGTTCCTATGGCAGCTATATGCTATAGTCATCCGATTTCGATACATTTTTCCAGAATTGTGTGGAAGTATATGAAACTTATATATACCACGATTGGTGATGCTACGATGGAAAACAAAAAAGTTTTTCTCACTAAAACTAGTTTTTGAACCGACCGTTTATATGGCAGCTATATGCTTTAGTCATCCGATTTTGATTAATTTTTCCAGAATTGTGTGGAATCATATAAAATTTATATATACCACGTTTGGTGACGTTACAATGGAAAACAAAAAAGTTTTTCCCACTAGAACTATTTTTTGGACCAACCGTTTATATGGCAGCTATATGCAATAGTCATCCGATTTTGATCAATTTTTCCAGAATTGTGTGGAAGCATATAAAACTAATATATACCACGATTGGTGATGCTACGATGGAAAACAAAAAAGTTTTTCTCATTAGAACTAGTTTTTGGACCGATCGTTCCTATGGCAGCTATATGATATAGTCATCCGATCCGGCCGATTCCGACAAATGTGCAGCGTATTTGTATTTAAAGAGTTTTTGCAAAGTTTGGTCAAGATAGCTTTAAAACTGAGGGAGGAGATAGCATAGAAACAGACGGACAGACGGACAGACGGACGGACGGACGGACAGACGGACAGACGGAAATGAACTCAGCTCGTCATGCTGATCAAGAATATATATACTTTATGTGGTCGGAAATGCTTCCTTCACTGCGTTACAAACATCGTGACAATTTTAATATACCCTCTGCAAGGGTATAAAAATGGCTGCAGCTTAGTCCAACAAGCTGATAAAAGTGAAATAAAATTCGTAAAAATAGCGGATATGTTAGGCTATATGCTAAAATAGTTGTTTTAGTTTTACGATTTACGCACTAGGTTGTAGATGACGGTTTATTTTGAAAAATTTGCTATAAATTGAGAAAAATTTTTCTTCAAGATCCCATTTAGTTACTTTCGGGTTTGCTGATGCGGCTCGCTTGATTTTTTATGGCTGCATTGATGTATGAAGTAGCGCATAAAACTTATAAACCTAAAAATTTGTGCTTGGTGTGACCCCCATAATTTTCCATAAGCTGAAAAAACTGCAAAATGGTTTTTCCGCTATTTCTTGAAAACAAGAGCTGATGGAGAAAAACCGAGACCAGTTTTGGAATCAGGGCACAGAACAGGAACAGAATTTTGCATCGAGAAGGCCAGAGCAAAATGGCTGTTGCCCTGTGTAATGATTATTACCTGAGTGAAAAAATATAAATCAAAAATAATCATTATTTTCTGAGTGAAAAAATAAAAATCAATAATAATCATTTTTTTTTTTTTTTTTTTCGCTCAAAAATATCACTCAAGGTCCGATTGCGCCAGTAATACTGAATCGATTTTAATCAGCCATATTGCAATCGACGCAGAATTTATGTAATTCCTTCCCGTACCTCAATCAAGGGGATAAACATTTTTTACTATTTATATACAATAAACTACAAAAAAAATTTATTCAGTTTTACAAATAGTAGTTTCTGCAATGAATCCGGAGCGAGATTGCATCTTAAATCCGTAAGCATCAATTTAAGGGCCGAAAACGATCTTTCAATACTGACTTGTGTTGCAGGGACAGAGTGCACGACTTTGGCCAGCCGGAACAAGTAAGGGTAGGAAAACCTTTTATCCTCCCAATATTCCATTATATTTTTATTAATATCAACTGGCTTTGGGTTGTAGAAATCGATTTCTCGATAAGCCATCTTGATTCTAATATCATGGACGTCATCTTCCTCTTCGTCCCCTGAAGCAACCTCTATTGAATTGAGGAACTCATTTAGGAGCGAACCGGTATTAGACTGCTCAAGAGCTGCTGCATTTTGACCCTGTGATGTTGTGGATGTTTGCGGGAGATCAATGCATTCCGTGGACAAGGCGTTGGTCACCAAAAAAATTTCAAAATAATGTTTTATATATTTGAAGATATTCAAGAATTTAGGTTTGACCTCCTCTGGCGGTACCTTAACCAATTGTTCGATTTAAGTGCAATTTTTATACCCGTTACTCGTAGAGTAAAAAGGGTATACTAAGTTCGTGCAAATGTATGTAACAGGCAGAAGGAAGCATTTCCGACCCCATAAAGTATATATATTCTTGATCAGCATCAATAGCCGAGTCGATATAGACATGTCCGTCTGTCCGTCCGTCTGTATGAACACCTAGATCTCAGAGATGGCCAGAGATAGAGATTTGAGGTGTATGGAACATATATTTCTTATTCTTGCAGGCAGATCAAGTTTAGTTTTTTTTTTTGCCACGCCCCCCGCCTCCCCCGCAAATTGAAAAAAAACCTAATATCTTCCACAATTTTGGAGTTAGGTTGTTTAAACCTTTTAGACATATATTCTACTTATCATTACCTATGGAGCCCCCATACATCGTTTTCCGATCAGACGAACGATAGTAGAGTTGCCACCCCCGCAATTTGAAAAACACCTCAAATATCCCGCAATTTTGGAGTTAGGTTGATCGAACCTTCTAGACATATATTCTACTCATCATTACCTATCGAGCCCCCATACATCGTTTTCCGATCAGATGAACGATAGTAGAGTTGCCACCCCCGCAATTTGAAAAACACCTTAAATATCCCACAATTTTGAAAATAGACTGTTCAAACCTTCTAGACATATATCTTAATCCTCATTACCTATTCATCCGCCATACATAATTTTTCGATCAGATGAACGATAGTAGAGTTGCCGCCCCCGCAATTTTAAAAGTACCTCATATCTCCCACAATTTTGAAAATAGACTGTTCAAACCTTCTAGACATATATCTTAATCTTTATTACCTATCGATCCGCCATACATCATTTTTCAATCAGATGAACTATATATGAGTTGCCGCCCCGCAAATTGAAAAATACCTCATATCTCCCACAATTTTGAAAATAGATTATTCGAACCCTATAGACATATATTTTAATCATCACTACCAATCGATCCGCCATGTAGCGTTTCCTGATCAGATGAACGATAGAAAAGTTCACGCCCCCGCAATTTAAAAAATACCTCATATCACCCACAATTTTGAAAATAGATTGTTTGAACCCTCTAGACATATATTTTAATAATTATTACCTATCGATCAGCCATACATCATTTCCTGATCAGATGAGCTATAGTACAGTTGCCTCCCCCGCAAATTGGAAAGAAACTCATATCTCCCACAATTTGCACATGTTTATATCCTGAGTAACGGGTATATCGAAGTCGAGCAGGGCCGACTTTAACTTACGCTCTCGTTTTATAGTGTTTCCAATGACCCTGTCCGTTTATTCTGAATTTTGTAGAATTTTATCTTGAATTATTTACTTTCCAGTAAAAACTGTTGTTACTGTGTGTTGCTACTACAAAAGTGCCCGTAGAACGCGAACCTAGGCTTTAATTGAAAAACTGGGTATGAGGTGATGCTTACAGAAGTCTCAAGATTCAGAATATATGGGTCTAATACCGGGCTAATTTTTAGTGTTGTACTGTGTTATTTGTAGGCAGCTGTTTAAAAATAATCCTATATTTCTCTCCATATTCAGTATTTGTAATACCAGCAGTTTAAGTTGAGCCCTAGCGAGCATCAGACTTATTGGGTGTTGGTGCAAAAGTCTTCTGATTCTTGGGTCCAAATATATACTGCAGACAACCACGCTGCTTCCCAACAGCGCCTCTTCTCGATTTTCGATGCATTTCTTAAAAATTTGGCTGTGGCAATTGTTCATTGCACCGATTGCGAGTTTTAGCTCTATCCACAGCTAATAAAAGTCACCCATATATAGTTGGGTACTCTGCAGTTTTTGGGTTGCTATATAAGCTGGCTCCAGAATACTAACCAAAACTTTCACCTCAACCCATTCGTCAAGAGTAAGTTTTAAGGTAAGCTCCGAATGCTCTTCACAAAATTCTTCAAAACAAAAAATTTTTTGATCTTTGTACACGTAGAGTTCCAGCGCGTCGCAACATCTAATTCTGGTTGTGGCAAAGACTCCTCCGTTATTAAATACCTTTTAACGAGAAGGAAAAGTTAACTTCGACTGTGCCGAAGTTTTAATACACTTGAAAATACTCACTCCAACTGATTTTCAGCTCGATAGCTTAGATAGAAACAGACAGACAGACGGACAGACGGACGGACTGACAAAGCTCAATCTACTCAGCTCGTCGTCCTGATCAAGAATATACATAGTTTATTTATAGTTTATGAATATACATAGTTTATGGTTCTATGCTTTAAAAACTTCTGGGCAAAATTAATATAAACTTCGCTAGAGTATAAATATCCATCAGAAAAATCACCTGTACGAAGGAGTTCTTTAAATTTTTACAATTTTCCGAGACTTATTAATGGCTTCAAGTGACTCCAATCGTTGAAAAAATCTTTGATGGCAAACTGCAAAGTATGTGCAGCACATTTCACTGCTTGGATGGAATGGATCCGTAAACCCTTGAGCAGGTGCTCATCGTCCAACTGTTCATCATCGTCATCATCTTCTTTTGAATTATCGTCTGACTCGTTCAATAGCTCAACAGCTTTAAGCATATTACGCCCATTGTCGGTTGTTATAGCGTATATTTGGTTTTTTGAAATGTTGAAGTCGTTTAAAATGGAAGTAATCTCAGCACACAGATTTTTGCTTGTATGTTTTCTGTTTAGCTCTATGAGACCCAAAGTACTTATGCATAGTTTACTTCCACTATAAAATTGCGCATTGATTCCAAGAATTCCACGATTACACCTAGTGGCTGTATCCATTTTTAGGCATATCACTTTATTTTTTAGAGAAGCTATGACTTTTGCTTTTATTATGTCATATTGCTCTGTTACCAAGTCCATTACATTTCTGGAATTCACTGCAGGCATATTCAGGCCAGAAAAAATATGGTTTGTCAACGTTTTAAAGGCTTCGGAATCCAAATCAGAAAACGGCATTTTTTCGGTCGTCACCAGTTTAACACATGCGTCTTTAACTTGACTTACGGTCATGGATGCAAAAACCTTAATTTTGTTTTCAGGATTCTGAACTTCTTCTTGTTGGGCTGAATCGGACTCATATATTTCCTTGTGTTCGGCTTTCAAATGGCGGTTAAGATTGCAATTATAATTTCCGGCGAACGTTTTTTTTTACAAATTTTACATTGAGAAAAATTTGTTTCCTCATTGAAATTAAAAAAACTCCGAGAATTACAATTACGCTTGCGACCCATTTTATGACACGTGTACAATAAGAATGATGAATAACAATAAAGCCAAAAACACAGAGAAAAGAAATATACAGACCTGTTCCGGTTTTCACTTAAGTGATATCGAATGTGTTACATGTTAAATTTTCTAATAAACAATGAAGGTAATCGTTATCAAGCCATTAATTTGTACCTACTTTTAACTTGACGGACGCGACTTTAATTATTAATTAAATTAAATATTGCATATGCAAAATATGCAAAAAAATATGCAAATATGCAAAGAAATATGCAAATATGCAAAAAAATATGCAAATATGCAAAAAAATATGCAAATATGCAAAAAGTATGCAAAATGTATTTAATAGTATAAATTTGTATTTGGGCATAAAATTTTGACTTATGTTGAGTAAAGAGTGTATATATTTTGCCAGAAGTTTGAAAGGCATAAAAATTCTCATTTCCGACCCTATAAACTAAACATTTTCTTCATCAGAAGACTAGCTGAGAATACCTAAAAGAACCGATTAAAACTGAGAACCGAGACTAATATTTTAATTTTCTTAGTACTTTAGTATTCGAGAAGCGATATTTTTGGAACCGAAGAGAACACAACCATAGTATCGGAACAGTTCCGCTTCTTAGTTTTCTTTCGTTTTATACTCTGTATTAAAGGTGAGTATATTAGATTTGTGCATATATGTATATATATCGAGCCCTTACCGCAACAATAACGTAAGCGATATTTTTAATAAAAAATCAGTTAATATAAATATAATCAGCAACGTCATTTACATCTAAAAGAAGCTCTTCTGAAAAATATTATTTTGCGCGCTTACGTTTTTTTCGCGGTTAGGGCTTGATATGTTCTTGACAGCATCATCAGCCCATTCGACATAGCCATGTTTGTCTCCCTATGAACGCTGAAATCTCAGAGTTGATAAGAGCTAGAGGTTTGAAGTGTATGGAACACAAACTGCTTATAATTGCAGGCAGATCAAATATATTTCGGATTTTTGCATCGCCCCCGCAATTTCATAAAAGTAATTATTTTCGCAATTTTGAAGATGTTTGTTTGAACCTTCAAGACATATATTCTACTTCTCAATATTTATCGATCCACCATAGACCATTTCCATTTATGTTGCTTTAATCAAGGCTTTCTTCTGCGTCAAATGTTTACAAAAGTGAAATAATATTCCTTCATGTTGGTCGGTAAAGTTTTCAACATACATATTCAAATAAATATCAATAGTTCTTCCTAATTAAAACCTTACCTTAACCTAACCCTACCGAAATCTGATTTGTGTTTGCACTTGTAGAAATAGAAGTAGACCGAAAAGCATTGGCAAAGAAGTATGGTGTAATAGGAAGGCAGATTGGTGGCATTAAGTTTAAATAATTGTTTTATTATTTTTGCTGATGGCGAGATAAAAAATGAAAAAAAAAGTTTGGTGTAGTTGTTGTATATATTATTGCATTTCCTGCCCTTCTGTTAGAATTTGTTGCCCACCGCTGGTCTAAAATATATTATTTCATAAAAAATATGTTTTTGCATATTTGCATAAAAAAATATGCAAATATGCAAAAATGTTTTTAGCGGAATTCGATCGTTTTCCAATAAAAATGAGATATGTGCAATCAGAACATAAATCGGACAAACGGTTCAAAATAAATGCAAAATCCGATGTCTAATCATTATTGTTCGAGTAAAAAAATTAAAATCAAAAAAAATCATTACTGTTTGATCAAAAAAAAAATCAATAAATAATCATTAAATTGTGATTTTTATAATTTCACTTATAATGATTACAGTCCCTGTAAAAAACAAATTAAAATGTTTTGCCTATTTCATGAAATCTTTTCAGTTTATTCAAATATGAACTTTAGCAGCCGATCCTGACCTGTTGACCTACAAAGACGTGCTTTAGTGCTCATTTTAAAGCTACATCAATTCTCTTTATTCGTCCCCTTGAAATTTTTCAAATATCTCTTTCGGTTCAAAAGTTATGATTTTTGCAACGCGAAATCGGCGAAACGAGCCACTCTGCTTCGTAGGCGTCGACGCGTCGGCTGTGTATTTGTATTTATGTGTAACCGTTATATGTGTATAAAATCAGGCCAAATCAAGTGTTCAGGGTATTTCGCTGTCGGGGCACTCGACTGTAGCGCCCTTACTTGTTTAAATATGTAATTCTCCTGGACGCTAATAAAAAAGCCATTACATAAGCTTTAATGGCCGTTTTTTTGGATAGTCCAAATAGTCGGACAACGTGACCTGGAAACAGAAGAAGGAGACGTAAATCAAATTGGTCAAAAAATTCAGTGAAAAGACAGTCATTTGACGCAAATGACAGGTTTTCTGAATGAAACGAAAGTCCAATTCAGAACTGGCAAGTTAGAGGGCGCACAAATTCAAATGTCAAGGAGTATTACAATGATCTGGCCAATAAACCGTAAAGTTGATGACTTTACACCGCAATAGCTCTCATTTGTTATACACTTGAAAAGTGTATATTAATTTTGCCCAGAAGTTTGTAACGCATAGAAATATTCATTTCCGACCCCATAAACTATATATATTCTTGATCAGGACGACGAGCTGAGTTCATTTCCGCTTGTCCGTCCGTCCGTCTGTCCGTCTGTCTGTCTGTCTGTCTGTCTGTCCGTCTGTCTGTCTGTTTCTACGCAAACTAGTCCCTCAGTTTTAAAGCTATCGAGCTGAAATTTTGCACAGAGTCTTTTTTTTACTGCACGCAACTAATATGTCGGAACCGGCCGGATCGGATGACTATATCTTATAGCTGCCATAGGAACGATCGGTCGAAAAATAAGTCTTAGTGAGAAAAACTTTTTTATTTTCCATCGTAGCGTCACCAATCGTAGTATATATTAGTTTTATATGTTTCCACACAATTCGGAAAAAATTTATCAAAATCGGATGACTATAGCATATAGCTGCCATATAAACGGTCGGTCAAAAACTACTTCTAGTGAGAAAAACTTTTTTTATTTTCTATCGTAGCTTCCCCAATCTTGGAATATATCAGTTTTATATTTTTTTACATAAGTTCGAAAAAATTTATCAAAATCGGATGACTATAGCATATAGCTGCCATAGAACCGATCGGTCGGAAAATGTGTTTTACTAAGAAAAGTTTTTTTTATGGTATCAAATTTTTATTATTAAATATTAAAAAGTTTAAAATATTTGATATCTATATTCTATATATTTTTTATCGGTTAAATCAGTTGGAGTAAACTTTTTCAAGTGTATTTAAACTTCGGCACAGTCGAAGTTAGCTGTTCAATTATTCTATTGGTCAACACAGCCTTGAACGCATCCAAACCATGACTTATGTTCTATTCGATCATAAACCTTGCTTCAATGACCATTTTGGAATTCTTGTTAATAACTTTAAGGTTGTTTTAGCTTTTATTAAACGTTGGTCTAAAGAATTTGATGATCACAAAATTTTTGTATTCTTTCCTTGTTCGCCCAATTCTTGAATATTGCTCATGCGATTGGTCTTTTCAGTACGACAGGTATCAGGAAGGTATAGAAAATGTTCAAAAACAGTTTCTTCGGTTTGAATTGCGCGGCTTAAACTGGGATTCTATTCTTCAACTACCATCGTACACTGAATAGACTTCGGCTAATAAACTTGCCAACTCTTAAGAATTGAAGGACTAGCCATGGCGTGCTATTCGTTCATAAGCTGATAAATAAAGATATTGATTCGTGGTTTTCTAACTACTCCGATTTGCGGTTCCACATAGAGTTACGCGGTCATATCAGCCTTTAACACTGAGCACTTGAAGGACTAATTCCTTTAAACGACGTGTTCCCTATAAAATAATACGTATAATATTTGATTGTTTATATCCTCGCCACGCTCTTGAATTTGTCTTCACCATTCTTATAATGTGAGCCGGGGCATATCTATAAAAAACTCCCCTAATCTGGATGGTGAAACAGATAAGGATATTATTATATTGTATTATGTTATTGTAAACCATTTTATTATAAACAAACAAATAAAGGGCAAATGTCCAAGCTAATAATAATGCAAAACAAAAAAATCTGAATACAAAATTTCAAATTAATAAAACCCCCTTAATAGCTTTTTGAGACTGAACCACTATTGAACCAGTTCAGCAGGTTAGGTACCAGTTCACAGTATTAGGACATAGGGTCATTATCCACTTTAACAAAACTGCTGTCAAAACAAAAATCTCCATACAAAACTAAAGTTTGTGTCGAAATTTTGTATGGAGATTTTAGTTTTGGCAGCAGTTTTGTTTAAGTGGATTCTTAGCAATAGCCTACGATTTTTTCCTGATCGACATGAACATACTGTGAACTTTTACGAGATCGGTTCAGTGGTTTAGACGCCTATAAGGAACAATCATGCAATATATATATACAAACAAAAATACTTTCACTTATATATATATATATAATATATATATATATATAATATATATATAATATATATATATATACATACATATAATATATATATATATATATATATATATATGACCCGGCGCACTTCGCTTCGCCCCAATCAGTAGAGCCGAACTGGAAAATCTTTTAAAATACAACGGTTTACTCTAAAACCACTCCCCGAGGTGGAAATGTAAGCTTTGACATTTAACCTCCCGTTTTCCAAACTTGGCTGGATTTTACAAAAATTGTTTCTATTCGGACCATAGAGTTTACAAACTGAAATTCATTCAGTTAGGTTCACTATTTTTCCATCTATTCGGTCCATAGAGCGTACAAACCGAACTTCATTCAGAGCGGTTTGCAAACAACTATGGTCCCTGAAACCACCCCTGATATCCATTATCTGTCCTTGGGGATGCAGTTGCGGGCGGATTTTCCACCATTGAAAAATCACATGCCCAATTTTTTTGTATATTATCCATGCAATTCAAATTTGAAGTCAATCGGACGAAAAATAGTTTTTACCATAACGGATTTTACGGGCACTTTCTGACCTTTTTGGCGGATTTTTCATTATCGGAAAATCTCATGTCTATTTATTTTGCATACAATCCTATCAAACCGAGTTTGAAGTCAATCTGATCAAAAATAGTTTTTCCATATATAATTTTCCAGGCATTTCATAATCTTTCGGGCTGATTTTCCAACATCAGGAAATAAAATGTCTAATTATTTTGAATACTATGCTTACAATCCGATTTTGAAGCCAATCGGATGAAAAATAATTTTCTGTACCGATTACTGTGTCTGTGTCGATTACCCACCACCGAAAAAACATGGCCTACATTATTTGCATACTATCCTCACAAACTAAGTTTGAAGCCAATCGGATGAAAAATAGTTTTTTCCACATACAATTTTCCTGGAATTCACCGACTTTTCGGGCGAATTTTCCAACATCGGAAAATGTCATGTATAATGGTTTTGCATACAATCCTTACAATCCGAGTTTAAAGTCAATCGGATGAAAATTCCTTTTTTTTCATGAAGAATTTTCCGGCCATTTTCCTTGTGGGCGAATTTTCCGAAATGGGGAAAACAGGTGTCCAATTATTTCGCTAACTTTACTAACAAATCAAATTTCAAGGTAATCGGATGAAAAACAACATTTTCTTCATATAAGCTTTTCCGGAAGTTTTCCACTCCTTAGGGGTGAAATTTTCCAAATCCCCGCCTAAGTGCCCACTTTCAAGTCATATGGAAACTTCTGTGAATATTTTAGCTTTCTATCTCTTACGGTTGAGGCTCTGCGAAGATTGCCAATCGGTCAGTCAGTCTGGACAAATGAGAAAATTATTTTACTCCTAATTGGACCATCGAGGGTACAAACCCTGAAACCACCCCGCCACCCATTGTCCAATCTTGAGGTCGCAAAGTTAAAAACTTGTTCCTATTTAATTGGCCCATAAAGCTTTCAAATCAATTTTAATTCAAATCGGCTCAAATAAAACATTTAGCCATGAACCCACCGAAGTTTTCCACCCCTTGGGGTTAAATTTTCAAAAATCCCGCCTTAGTGTCCAATTTCAAATCATATGGAAACTTCTGTGAAAGTTTCAGCAATCTTTCTTTTACTGTTCTGGCTCTGCGTAGATTTCCAATCAGTGAGTCAGTCAGTCAGGACAAACTCTTTTGTATATAGTGAGAAGAGAAGAGATGACAAAGCAACAATTTAAATAAAGTAGGTTGGATCGAAATGGTCAAGTGATGCCAATAACGACTAAGGATTAGCATTTTTATGTCATCTGGAAAGAGACCTTTAATGGTAACAGAAATACTGACATTAGTTTTTCTATACTACTCAGAGGAGGTAATTTCACCATTTTTTTGGTCTGTGTAGGAAGATAACCCCAAGCATAGCTGTATGGTCAATTAAGAAGGCATTTTTACGGAACATATAGATTAAACAGCTAATAATCTCTGGAACTGATAGTGACGACACATTCCCAGGTTGCCTGTCTCGAAATGAGTATTTCGGTTAAAGTTTATATTTGGGTTTTTCATTTATTTCGGTTCGCAACCTTCTATTTTGGGTTACGGTACGTACCACTGGTCCAAGTATAAATTTTTCAATATTCGAACAATTAAATTGTTAAAGATATACAAACAAATTGAAGATGAAAACAATGAATAATACCGAAATCGAATTGAACCGTTTCAAAGCTCATACCGGAACCGATATTAAAATTTTTTTTTGAGTTCCGAAAAACGATTACCTTTATATTTGAAACAGAAAAATTGAACCATACCGGTACTGTTCCGGTTTTTATTATTTAGCTTACTGATTTTTGATTATTACAAATAAATATATATTTTAATTGGTAAGATACCAAAGGGACCAAAAAAAAGTTCGCAAAAGTGAAGTTCGACTGTATTCACATATAGGAAATGAGCATTTCTAATCTGACGTGACGCGACAATCCTAAATATTAAAAAAACGAAAAGGCAGCTACCTTCGACTGTGCCGAAGTTTCAATACACTTGCAAAAGCTCACTCCAACCAATTTAACCGGTAGAATATGTATATGATATAGATATCAGATATTTATAAATTCAAAATCATTGAGAATCAAAATTTGATTGTGTTACCATAAAAAAAAATTTTTCTTAGTAAAACACATTTTTTGACCGATAAGTTCTATGGCAGCTATTTGCTATAGTCATCCGATTTTGATAAATTTTTCAATAATTATGTGAAATCATCTGAAACTAATATATACCAAGATTGGTGACACTACAACGGAAAATAAAAAAGTTTTTCTTACTAAGACTTATTTTCCGACCGATCGTTTCTATGGCAGCTATAAGATATAGTCATCCGATCCGGCCGGATCCGACTATGCTAAATTTCAGGTTTAAAAAAATAGCTTTAAAACTGAGGGACTAGTTCGCGTAGAAACAGACAGACGGACAGACGGACGGACGGACAGGCGGAAATAAACTCAGCTCAGCTAATATACACATAATTCTGTTTTTACACGGTAGATACGTTCCAGAAAAAACCGTTTAAAAAAAACGTGTAAAAAAATACATGAAGTACATAGAAAAAAAGGGGATTGGTTCCATATCCCTCAATCATCAAAATAAAAATATAAAATTCATTCATGCATTTAATTCACAGTTTATTACATGAAAACAAAAGACAATTCATTTTTTAAAGTAAAAGTAAAATAAATATAAAATTATAGCAATTTAGGAACTAAAAATTTGTAAAAAGAAAAAATTAAAATAAATAAAAAAAAAGCATTAATTTTCAAGTCAAGGCGCTGAAAAAATCACAACTCTATTTGCTTTTTATTATACGAGATCGCTTACGTTAAAGTGATTCAAAATCACGGCTATCTGTGGAATCAACAGTCTCTAAAGCAACTTCGCTAATATACGTGGGTTGCTATTTAAGTTTGTGGCCTAGGTCACTGCTAGCCATTTTAGGACCAATTGGCCTTTTCCCAAAAAAGTTTTAACTTTAATAGATAAAAGCTCAATACAACTCGTTCATGTGTGAACACGTTTGATATCGATTAACGATTAATCAAAAACTTTCCTCGGCAGAAAAATGGAATTAACTCGTGAAAATTTTCGTACAATCATTTTTCACTACTTTCGAAGTGGATTATCACGACAAGAGTGCAACAATGAACTTAAATCGTTGTATGGCGATGAAGCACCATCCTATAGCACTGTGAAAATTTATTTTAATGAATTCAATCACGGGCGACGCTCGCTCGAAGACGAAGGTCGTGAAGGTCGTCCAAAAACAGTCGTTGTGCTAGAAAACATTGATGCCGTGCGTGAACTGATAATGCAAGATTGTCATGTGACATACCGTGAGATAGAGGCATTCTTCGGCATTTCTCCCACCAGCATACATTCGATATTGCATGAACACCTGGGCGTAAAAAAGGTTTGTTCTCGTTGGATCCCGAACAATTTGACAATCGATCAAAAAAAAAGGCTCGTGTGGATTGAAGCAAAGAAATGCTGAAAAAATACGATCGCGGTACTTCAAAAGACGTTTATAAGATCGTCACAGGTGACGAATCATGGATCTATGCTTATGAGCCCAAAACAAAACAGCAATCGACCGTGTGGGTCTTCGAAGACGAGCCAAATCCAACGAAAGTCGTTCGTGGAAGAAGCACTTCAGAGCAAATGGTCGCCTGTTTCTTCGGTAAAACTGGTCATGTGGCGACTGTTACGCTTGAGCAACGTAGGACGGTCAATTCAGAGTGGTACACCACAATTTGTTTGCCTGAAGACTTCGAATAAATTCGAAAAACGAACAAGAGAAAACAGATCATTGCGCACCATGACTATGCGAGCACTTACACATCAGCTCACATACGTCGAATTGATGGGTCATTCGCCGTACAGCCCTGACTTGGCACCCAATGACTTCTTTTTATTCCCGCACATCAAGGGAAAAGTACGTGGTCAACGATTTTCGTCGCCAGAAGATGCTGTTGAAGAGTTCAAAAACCATGTTTTGGAAGTGTCTCAATCGGAGTGGAAAAAGTGCTTCGACAATTGGTTTGAGCGCATGCAAAAGTGTATAAATCTTGCTGGAGAATACTTTAAACAACAATAAAACCATTTTTGATCATAAATATTCGCGTTTTCATTATTAGGCCAGAAATATATATACCAACCTACGTATTAGAGACTGAACCATTTACATACTTAAGCTGCTAAAAATTAATTGGAAAGGGAAATTCCTTAACTAAATTTTTAAAAATTATTTCAAATTTCAATCAATGAAATTTTTTTAAATCGTGCTATTTTGAATGAAATCGTGTAAAAAGAGAATCAAATTTTGATTGTAGACCGTGTTATATCAAAACACTTGCAAAATTTCACTCCAGCTGATTTAACCGGTAGAATATGTACAGAATATGGATATCAGATATTTATAAATTCAAAATCATTGAGAATCAAAATTTGATAACGAAATATAAAAGGTACGAACAAACTATTTTGAAAATAGTGAGAGATATGAGGAATTTTTCAAATTGTGGGGGCGGCAACACTACTATCGTTCGATTAGTAATGATGATTAAAATAAATGACTAGAAGTTTCGAACAATCTATTTTCAAAATTGTGGGGGATATGAGGTTTTTTTCATATTACGGAGGCGGGAGGGGCAAACTTGATCTGCGGGCAGACGATACAAGTCTACACTGAAAAAATGATTGCTCTAGCTCTTATAGTTTCTGAGATCTCGGTGTTCATACAGACGGACGGACAGACGGACCTGTCTATATCGTCTCGGCTATTGATGTTGATCAAAAATATATATACTTTATGGGGTCGAAAATGCTTTCTTCGCCGGTTACATACATTTGCACGAACTTAGTATATCCTTTTTATTCTACGAGTAAAGGGTATAAAAACTTCTCTTATTAAGCACATTTTCAACCGATCAGTCCTATGGCAGCTGTATGCTATAGTCATCCGATTTTGATACATTGTGGACGAATTTGAAACTACTATATACCAAGATTGGTGACGCTACGATGGAAAACAAAAACGATTTTCTAACTAGAACTATTTTTTTGACCGATCGTTGATATGGCAGCTTTATGATATAGTTATCCGATCCGGCCGGTTCCGACAGATTATTTGCGTGTAGAAGATTTTGGGCACAATTTCAGCTCGATAGCTTTAAAACTGAGGAACTAGTTCGCGTAGAAACAGACAGACGGAATTGAACTCAGCTCGTCGTCCTGATCAAGAATATATATAGTTTATGGGGTCGAAAATAAATATTTCTTTGCGTTACAAACTTCTGGGCAATATAATATACCCTTTGTGTATAAATATGCACTGACGTGACGTTACATTAAACGGAAGTGGGTTTTGACTCGGATTACAAAATTTTTTTGTGTAAACCCTTTTTCAGTAGTTTTTGGAATAATATAAGTTTATTTTCCAATTTACCAAATTTAAAAATCTCTTCTCGTTCTTTTTGGTATTAGCTTTTTTTAATCTGACGTAAAGTTACTGGCGTGAAGTTACATTATTTTCATTTGGCAATTTTTTAAAGATTATTTTTCTTTAATTTTTCAACGCAATAACATTTTCATTGCAGTTTAAGATTTTCTTAATGACTCTGAGAAATGTAAATCGAAAAGAGAAAATGCACTAAAAAACTGGACAAACCGTGAACTTGAACTTTCTAGCCCATTATATCGCCATCGCTCCTCAGGAAATGCTTTAAACTCTTTACTTAAAAACAAGTAAGAAAGTCCGTCAAGTCTGACTGTAATATACTCTGTACCTGTTTGTATGTAAAATAATAACTTTAAGGTGTGAGGTTTTCTCAAAATTTGGGGGTGGCAACTCTTTCAACTATCGTTCATATGGTTGGAAAACGATGTAGGGGGGCTCGATAAGTAATGATGAGAAGAATTACCCTAGTATATAACTCGTAAAATTATAAACTCTGTATATAATATCCTATTAACATAAACGTATCGTAGCTACTGCCGTCAAGCAAAGTCCAATTGGGAAATTACCAGTTAGCTCTTACCCTCTCGCTCTCTCTTTCTCGTAAGTTTTACCAATCGCTGCGGTGTTGTTGTTGTCGTTGCTTTGAATTTTCTTTTACGTATAGCTCTAATATCGTTCATCTGATCGAAAAACGATGTATGGCGGGTCGATAAATAATGAGAAGTAGAATATATGTCTAGAGTGTTCGAACTATCTATCTTCAAAATTGTGGGAGTTATTACGTTTTTTGGCAAAATTAAAAATAAACTTGCTCTGCCTGCAGGTTTAAGAATTATATGTTCCATACACTTCAAACCTCTAGCTCTTACCATCTCTGAGATCTCATCGTTCATACGGACAGACAGACGGACATGGCTATTGATGCTGATCAATAATATAAATAGTTTATAGGGTCGGTGCTTCCTTCAGGCTGTTACATACATTTGCACAAACCCAATATACTATGTGTACCTTCGGTACAGAGTATAATAATTATACCCTTGCAGAAGGTATATTAAAATTGTCTCGATGTTTGTAACGCATAGAATTAAGCAACTCCGACCACATAAAGTAAATATATTCTTGATCAGCATGACGAGCTGAGTTCATTTCCGTCTGTCCGTCCGTCCGTCCGTTTGTTTCTATGCTATCTCCTCCCTCAGTTTTAAAACTAGTCTTTAAATACACATAGACTGCACATTTGTTGGAATCGGCCGGATCGGATGTCTATATCATGTAGCTGCGATAGGAACGATCTGTCCAAAAACAAGTTCTAGTGAGAAAAACTTTTTTGTTTTTCATCGCAGCGTCACCAATCGTGGTATATATTAGTTTCATATGCTTCCACATAGTTTTAAAAAAAATTGATCAAAATCGGATGACTATATCATATAGCTGCCATAGGAACGATCGGTCCAAAAACTAGTTCTAAAAAACTTTTTAGTTTTCTATCGTAGCTTTACAAATCGAGGTATTTGTTAGTTTAATATACTTTCACACAACTCTGGAAAAATTGATCAAAATCGGATGACTATAGCATATAGCTGCCATATAAACGGTCGTTCAAAAAACTAATTCTAGTGAGAAGAACTTCTTTGTTTTCAATAGTAGCGTCTTTCAAAAACTGCAAGGGTATTTAAAACATGTTAGCCTTCTATTTTTTTATTTAAAATTTGTTGTTTGTTATTTTTTTTTAAACATTACGTACAAACATTCGTACTATGCTATGAAATTTACAATTAACTGAAAAAAAATGCCCTGAATAGTTTTTTAAGTGGTAAACATTTTTCTGGTTGCAAAGAAAAATATGGGCATTTCCGCAGAAAAGTCTACCATGACCGAAAAATTAAAAGTTGTTCTTACTTGATTTAGAAAAAGTAAATATGCAAAATATTTTTAATTAACGAGTTTAAAGCTTTCTTTTGTACAGATAACAATATATCGGGCTAGAAAGTACAAATTTACGTTTTGGCCAGTTTTTCAGTGCATTTTCTTTTTTCGACTTACTGCTCTAAGAGTCATTGAGCTATTCCACTCTTTTCGCAAAACTTTAGCTACAATTAAAATAGATTTTTTTGTTGCGTTGAATAATTTAAGAAAAATTATCTTCACTAAAGAGTTGCCAATTGAAATTTAAGTAACGTAACCTCAGTAACGTCACGTCAGATATAAAAAACCCTGCTTTTGATAACTCATAGAGTTGTCTTATATTTTTATTCGAATTGTGCATGTGAGAATTACAAAAAATTGGGTCTTGGATCGTTTTAATCCGCCCACGCTCGCCGCACAGTGGCTCGTTTCGCCGATTTAGTAGCGTTGCAAAAATCATAACTTTTGAACGGAAAGAAATATTTGAAAAATTTCAAAGGGACAATTAAAGAGAATTGATGTAGCTTTAAAATGAGCTAAAGCATGTCTAGGTCAACAGGGTAACTCAGGATCGGCTGCTAAAGTTCATATTTGAACACACTGAAAAGATTTCATGAAATAGGCAAAACAATAAAATTTTTTCTTAACGATTTATTGAAAATTATGTTTTAAAACTAATTACAATGAACTAAATTTAATAAAAATATAATTTGAAATCACCTAAAAAAAATTATTTTCATAAAAAATTAGTTCTAACATTGGAATTGTTAATTTTCTTTAAAAATGTTGTCAATATAGGTATTCATATCATTAGTACCTAATAAATCTAATATTTCTGGTGAATATTCTTCGGTTAATTCGTCGAGTGTTTTAATTTAATGAGAGATGAGATACGGGGATCAGAGGAGGCCGACAACATGTTGAAAAGGTCCGTGTTTTCTTGATGTCGATATATTTTGCTCGTGTTCGCATATACCTTTTGTAGTCCTAGTTTTTAGATTCTTGGGCTTCTTCTGACAACTCGCCCATCGATAAAAGTTGTCGTTGTATTATCTGCTCACCATGATCTAATATTTTATGAACAGTAGGAGATAGAACTTTTGCTGTATATCCAGTTTCCTCATTTTTATGTTGGCACTGTCATCGTCTCCTAGTCGTGGAAGAGTATATGCCAATTTAAGCATGAACTCCATACACCTAATCCCTACATGCAATGGAGAAATGCCGTATTCATAATAATGCTCGTCCGTTTCCGATGTCTCGAACTCCTGAAAGTCCTTTTGCTTCTTCTTGCTGATAGCACATGTCAATTTTGATTTGGAATTGTGATGTCGCTCAAGACTTTTCGATTAATCATAGTCAAGAAGCATTGAAATACAATCAGAACAACTTTTCCTCCTGTATTTTGACTGGGATTGGCATGCTGTACCTGCACGTTAATTGACATATCTCACTGTAGCGGCTAGCTATGCGGGGATATGCAGCTGCAACTTTTACAATTCATTAAATACACTGTGCAACACTAAAAATGTGATCACATCGGGACCAAAAAAAATCTGAAAGGGTATAATGGTAGTATGAAAACCCTGGCTGGGTTTGGCCTGGTTAGCTGCCGTTTTTTTTTAGTGTACTTTAAGTTTTCAGCATATGATATGGCTTAACAACTCCATATCTCGGATCTCTTTGCAATTTCGCTTAACAGTCTTTGGCAGTGTTGTAGCTCTTTGTTTGACCTACAAAACACTCTTAAGTATCAAATCAAAAAAATTACATCTTCATACTCAAAATTAACAAAACTTACCCAATTTTAATTTTTTTTTAAGTTTTTCATCTTTATGTTGACAACCGTTACGAATTTGACTAAATAGCTTACAACAAATTTGTAGCTTGGACTTAAATAAACAAATCATTAAAACAAGCCAACATGATTCGACAACGCCTTCACATAGTTTTTGACCCCACAAAAAAGCATATAAAATTAACATATATTAAGATTAGTGACGTTACAATGGAAATCAAAAAAGTTTTTCTAACTAGAACTAGTTCTTAGACCGGTCGTTCCTATGGGAGCTATATGATATAGTCATCCGATCCGGCCGGTTCCGACATATTAGTTGCGTGCAGTAAAAAGAAGACTCTGTGCAAAATTTCATCTCGATAGCTTTAAAACTGAGGGACTAGTTCGCGTAGAAACAGACAGACGAACAGACAGACAGAAATGAACTCAGCTCGTCGTCCTGATCAAGAATATAACTTACAAACTTCTGAGCAAAATTAATATACACTTTTCAAGTGTATAAAAATTACAAATTTTAATATTCCAAACGAAACCTACATTCCAAAAACTATTTGGACAAGTGTTATATACAGTAGATATCCGAAATACGGGAAGCTATTGGAAATTATTGTGTGTGGGTGTCTGTGGATGGAATCACAGATAAAACAGGACAATTTATAGCTAATCTTATAGCCTTAATGAATCAACATTAACAACGCCTTATTTAGTTGGTTGTTAAGAGATAGAAAAAGTTGACAGTGGTTCAATATTAAGATTTGTCAATAATGGATTGATGATTCTTTGGCCGAATGGCACAGATTAGGTCGGGAAAAATCTTAAAGTATTTTACCCAACATTTTAACCAGAAATCCAGATAACCCAATCATAAATTTGATAGATAAGGCTATAAACAATTATACATATGGGGCATTCTTTCTCAAACGTCCCAGCCAAAAAAATTAAAGTTATGGGATTGGCTTGATACTTTGGTGAATTGTTATCCCATATAGAGGTAATAAATTCCCAAAATGTTAGCTTATTAAAAAACGAGAAGGCAAAGCTAACTTCGACTGTGGCGAAGTTTTAATACACTTGGAAAAGTTTACTCCAACTGATTTAACAGGTAAAATTTATATAGGATATAGATATCAAATATTTATAAAATAAAATCAAAAATTGATAATAAAAATTTGATACCATAAAAACAAACTTTTCTAAGTAAAACACATTTTCCGACCGATCGGTCCTATGGCAGATATATGCTAAAGTCATCCGATTTTGATCAATTTTTTCAAAATTTTGTGAAAGCATTTAAAACTAATATATACCAAGATTGGGGACTCTACGATAAAAAACAAAAAAGTTTTTCTTACTAGAAGTAGTTTTTTGACCGTCCGTTTCTATGGCAGCTATATGCTATAGTCATCCGATTTTGATACATTTCTTCAGAATTGTGTGGAAACATATAAAACAAATATATACTACGATTGGAGACGCTACGATGGAAATCAAAAAAGTTTTTCTCACAAAGACTTATTTTTCGACCGATCGTTCCTATGGCAGCTATATGCTATAGTGATCCGATTTTGATACATTTTTCCAGAATTATGTGGAAGCATATAAAACTAACATATACCAAGATTAGTGACGCTACGATGGAAAACAAAAAAGTTTTTCTAACTAGAACTTGTTCTTAGACCGATCGTTCCTATAGCAGCTAAATGATATAGTCATCCGATCCGGCCGGTTTTGACATATTAGTTGCGTGCAGTAAAAAGAAGACTCTGTGCAAAATTGCAGCTCGATAGCTTTAAAACTGAGAGACTAGTTCGCGTAGAAACAGACAGACGGACAGGAAGACGGACGGACGGACAAGCGGAAATGAACTCAGCTCGTCGTCCTGATCAAGAATATACATAGTTTATGGGGTCGGAAATGAATATTTCTATGCGTTACAAACTTCTGGGCAAAATTAATATACACTTTTCAAGTGTATAAAAATTAAAATTAACCCCCTATTTTCCAAAATTAATCGTTATTTTTTAAAAAAAAAATTTTTTCAAAAGCTTAGGTTATTTCCTATAAAATGTGTAAATATGATAGTGGGACAACAATAACTTTAGGAAATATTGAATTATTAATAATAATTAAAACGAGAAGGCAAAGCTAACTTCGACCGTGTCGAAGTTTTAATACACTTGAAAAACTTTACTTCAACTGATTTAACCGGTAAAATATATATAGGATATAGATATCAGATATTTAAAATTTTTAAATCATTGATAATAAAGATTTCTTACCATAAAAAAACTTTTCTTAGTAAAACACATTTTCCGACCGATCGGTCCTATGGCAGCTATATGCTATAGTCATCCGATTTTGATAAATTTTTTCAAAATCATGTGAAAGCATATATAACTAATATATACCAAGATTGGGGACGCTACGATAGAAAACAACAAAGTTTTTCTCACTAGAAGTAGTTTTTTGACCGACAGTTTCTATGGGAGCTATTTAATATAGTCATCCGATTTTGACAAATTTTTCCTGTATTATGTGAAAGCATATAAAACTAACATATACCAAGATTAGTGACGCTACGATGAAAAATAAAAATGTTTTTCTCACTAGAAGTAGTTTCTTGGCCGACCGTTTCTATGGCAGCTATATGCTATAGTAATCCGATTTTGATAAATTTTTCCAGAATGATGTGGAAGCATATAAAACTAATATATACCAGGATAAGTGACGCTACGATGGAAAACAAAAAAGTTTTTCAATCTAAAACTAGTTCTTAGACCGATCGTTCCTATGGCAGCTATATGATATGGTCATCCGATCCGGCCGGTTCCGACATATTAGTTGCGTGCAGCAAAAAGAAGACTCTGTGCTCAATTTCAGCTCGATAGCTTTAAAACTGAGGGACTAGTTTGCGTAGAAACAGACAGACAGACGGACAGACAGACAGACGGACAGACAGACGGACGGACGGACAAGCGGAAATGAACTCAGCTCGTCGTCCTGATCAAGAATATAAATAGTTTATGGGGTCGGAAATGAATATTTCTATCCGATACAAACTTCTGGGCAAAATTAATATACACTTTTCAAGTGTATAAAAATAAACGTTATCGATTTTAAATTGTAAATATGTAAAAAAAAAAACTAATAATACCAAGTTTGGTAACGCTACGATGAAAGACCAAAAAGTTTTTCTCAGTAGAACTAGTTTTTTGACCGATCGTTCCTATTGCAGCTATATGCTATAGTCATCCGATCCGGCCGGTTCGGACAAATGTGCAGCGAACATGTATTTGAAGCAGTGCAGGGCCCGTCCGTATAGCGTGTGCATATCAAAGGCCGCAGTCGCAGAGACGTCGCTCACATACAGCATACGAACGTTTCGCTGCTGTCGACTTCGTATCGGCTGCCACGCACACATACATAGCTAAAGTATGATTGTATTGTATGCCCTACACTGATTTAAAGCCATTTTGGAAAGATTGGTCAAGATAGCTTTAAAACTGAGGGAGAAGATAGCATAGAAATAGACGGACATAAGGACATTAATAATTTTATAATTAATTTTCTCCTAAAGTGATTGTTGTCCCACTATCATATTTAAACATTTTGTAGGAAATAACCTAAGCTTTTCAAGTAAGTCATTGTTGTCCCACTATGATATTTACACATTTTATAGGAAATAACCTAAGCTTTTCAAAAAAAAATTTTTTTTTTTTTAAATACCCATTTGGGACAAAATTTAAAAAGAACTGTTAATATTTCTATGCGTTACAAACTTTAATGTACACTTTTCAAGTGTATAAAAATTCTCCTATTTGACTTAATTATACTCTGTACTGAAGGTACACAGAGTATATTGGGTTTGTGCAAATGTATGTAACAGTCAGAAGGAAGCATCTCCGACCCTATAAAGTATATATATTCTTGATCAGCATCAACAGCCGAGTCGATATAGCCATGTCCGTCTGTCCGTATGAACGAAGAGATCTCAGAGATGGTAAGAGATAGAGGTTTGAGGTGTATGGAACATATACTTCTTATACTTGCAGGCAGATCAAGTTTAGTTTTGATTTTTGCCACGCCCCCTGCCTCCCCCGCAAATTGAAAAAAACGTAATATCTTCCACAATTTTGGAGTTAGGTTGTTCGAACCTTCTAGACATATATTCTACTCATCATTTCTTATCAAGCCCCCATACATCGTTTTCCGATCAGATGAACAGTAGTGGCGCTATATGTAAAAGAAAATTTAATGCAACGACAACAACACGGCAGCCAATGGTAGAACTTACGAGAAAGAGAGAGCGAGTGGGCAATAGCTTACTGGTAATTTCCCAATTGGAATTGGCTTGACGGCATTAGCTAAATGCTAATGCTTTCAGTTTCCCCCCTCCCTTCTTTCCAATATATATTTGTGTAAATAGGCAAAGACCAAGTATGAGAGGAGCGATGCAATTGAGATGGCCTGCGGTCAAAAATCACGCGTGATTCCCGCGTGACTAAGATAGATACGTTTATGTTAATAGGAAATTATATACAAATTTTATAATTTTACGAGTTATATACTAGGGTAATTCTACTCATCATTACTTATCGAGCCCCCTTACATCGTTTTTCAACCAGATGAACGATAGTCGAAATAGTTGCCACCCCCAGATTTTGAAAAAACCTCACACTTTAAAGTTATTAGTTTCGTACAAACAGGTACAGAGTATATTACAGTCGGGCTTGACCGACTTTCTTACTTGTTTAGCATATGCTTTTACTTTAAAAAAAATCATATTATGGATATGATCATTTTAAAAAAATACCAATACTAATATTAGTATTATATGACCGAAAACAAAACCTCGGCATACATTTTTGTCACATTGTTACTAAAAAAAAAAATTAATATTCCTGAGATTTAAAATTCCTGGATGATTTAAATTGAATTATTATTATTTTTTTGTTTGTTTGGATCTCCTTGTGGGTTATGTTAACTTTATATATAGAAATGTAGATCCAACTCTTATAGTCATACGGTCACATGGCTTTATCGACTCGGATGTTGATGCTGATCAGAAATATAAATACTTTATTGGGTCGGAAATGTTTTCTTCTGCCTGTTACATAATTGTCACAACTTTATGATATTTTTTACCCATTTTAAATGGGAACATAAATTAACAAGTTTTGAATTAACAACAATTTATTCTCTACAACTTAACGCAGATACCGCCGAGGCTGTCATCAACGTCGAGCTCTCGCAACCTTTCCGAATGATTTCGGCGTGTGGAACTCCAGAGTTCACAAACTATACGACCCTTTTCTCGGGATGCCTGGATTATATTTTCTATCAGAGCGACAGTTTCGAACTCTTGCAATCTGTGCCATTGCCCACTAATGAGCAATTGTCCGCTCACGTGGCCATACCCTCAGTTTGTTTCCCCTCGGACCACATAGCTCTGGCAGCGGATCTAAAATTTCGAACTAGTTAATCGGTTGGTGTTGTGAAGAACATACTTTGTCAAGGAAGTCTGCATCCGAACCCCGATTTATTTTCAAAGCAAATAACAATTTAAAGCAGTTTTCTTAGTTTATTATGCATTTCACATGCGTTTGACAGAGCATGACCTCAAAATAAACGCAAGGATTCAAACACACAATAAAAAGAAATCCTTGAACTGCAATAAAAAAACAAAAGAAAAGCGCTCGCATAGTAAAGATTTCTTAATTTCGTATGTACATATCTATATAGCCATTTGCAGTTGTAAGTCGCGACTTATTTTCTGTACCACATCTGGAGAGTCTTCATCCGTTTGACCTTTTTCTGCAGCTGCAGAACTCCGTACATTAGCGCCTCCGCCGTGGGTGGACAACCGGGCACATAAATGTCGACAGGTATAATGCGGTCGCAACCACGCACTACCGAGTACGAGTAGTGATAGTACCCACCACCGTTTGCACAACTACCCATGGAGATCACCCACCGTGGCTCAGGCATCTGGTCATAGACTTTGCGTAGAGCTGGCGCCATTTTGTTGGTCAGCGTGCCTGCGACAATAATAACGTCGGCTTGACGCGGCGATGCGCGAAACACAACGCCGTAGCGATCCATATCATAACGTGGCGCTGCGATGTGCATCATTTCCACGGCACAGCAGGCCAGGCCAAATGTCAGTGGCCAAATCGAGCCCTTGCGACCCCAATTCAGAAGGTCGTCGAGCCGCGCCAGTGACCACTCTGCCATACTGGACTGCTTGGTGCCGAACGGTGAGTAACCCTTTTTAGGTAGTTCATTGGCCGCAGTCGAATCTACCACAGGCATGGTTTGCTGATGGCGTACCCAGGTGGCATTCAGTGCGGATCCAACTGCTGGTAAACAATTTCCACTCTTGCATTTGGAGGCTAGCATCAACTTAGATGCGGCCATAGATGCTGTAGCTGAGCGCAGCATTTCGTCGTCCAATGCCCCTACAACGAAAAAAAGACATTATGTATTTTTTTTAACAACATCCAATTTACCTACCTATTTATGTAACTAGCAGACGTCCGAAATACAACAAACAGCTGTAGTAATCGGTAAGAGATTATTTTACGATGTACAAAAAAATCGGCAGTGTTGCCATAATTTACGATGTGCGTCAAGATAGCGACGGTCAGTTAGCGACGATTCGAATCGATGGAATGTGGGACACGTACCTATTAGTCTAATCACACTGGGTACATTTTAGAGGAACGCGTGGAATTGATGTTAAATGTGAAACTCCGATTCAAACTGGCAACATCTAGCATCTTACATCTGTCAGTCAGAGCTCTTCAAAAATGTGTTGTATAAAAACTTATACCGACACTAGCATAGGACCCGGCGCGCTTCGCTTCACCATAGCTTTGTATAGCCGAACTGGAAAATTATTAGCAGCTTATTATATCAATATTCGTCTCCAAAATCCCTCCTAGAGGTGAAAAAATCAGCTTTGACATTAAACCTCCCGTTTTCCGAACTTGGCTGGATATTATGATATTAAAATTTTGATTTATTTGGCCCGTAGAGCTAAGAAAGTAAATTTTATTCATTTTGGTGTGAATTTTCCATTTTCAGTTCGGTTTACAAATAAAAATTGGCTTTTAAACTACCCTGACACCCATTACCCGACTTTGAGGGTGCATTTGCACAAAGCTAAAAAAAATCCTATTTAATTGACCCATAGAACTATCAAACTATATTAAATACAGAACAGCTGAAATATAACGGTTTGCCATGAACCCGCACTCATATTCCGACCTTTGCAATAAATTTTCCCAAAATAAAAAAATATTCCATTATTCGGTAAATAAAGCCAGCAAAACGAATATCATTTCAACCGGCTCACAAATAACCATTGTCGATGAACTTAACCACTCCCTCCATTTTCCGAACCGGGGGCAGAAATTCCACCACCGAATAATCATATGTCTAATTATTTTCCATAATGTATTATTGTATTGTATGTATTTTCCGAGTTTGAAATCAATCGGAAAAAAACAGTTTTTTCCATATATCATTTTCCGGCTGTTTTCCGGATTTCCACACTGAGAAAAACGCGTAGATAATATTTTTTTTCAATTTAGAGCTTGCCAATAAGCTTGGAGCTAATCGAATGATAAACATGTGAGTTTTGAACAACAACACTTTTCCGGCCATTTTCCGGTAGGTTTTTCCAAAATGTAAAAGTCATATTCGTGAATGTGTAGTTTTGAAAATAAATTTGGAGCTAATCGTTTGGAAAGTATACTTTCGGCCAATTAATTGATTTTTAACCCATGGGGGTGTCGTGTGTTAATTTTGGAAAACTGGTATGCAGTTGTTGATGAATTTTTATTGCGTTTTTTTATACTCTGTACCGAAGGTACACAGAGTATATTGGGTTTGTGCAAATGTATGTAACAGCCAGAAGGAAGCATCTCCGACCCTATAAAGTATATATATTCTTGATCAGCATCAACAGCCGAGTCGATATAGCCATGTCCGTCTGTCCGTCTGTCCGTATGAACGAAGAGATCTCAGAGATGGTAAGAGATAGAGGTTTGAGGTGTATGGAACATATATTTCTTATACTTGCAGGCAGATCAAGTTTAGTTTTGATTTTTGCCACGCCCCCTGCCACCCCCGCAAATTGAAAAAAACGTAATATCTTCCACAATTTTGGAGTTAGGTTGTTCGAATCTTTTAGACATAAATTCTACTCATCATTTCTTATCAAGCCCCCATACATTGTTTTCCGATCAGATGAACAATAGTGGCGCTATAAGTAAAAGAAAATTTAATTCAACGACAACAACGGCAAAGAGAGAGCGAGAGGGCAATAGCTTACTGGTAATTTCCCAATTGGAATTGGCTTGACTGCATTAGTTAACTGGACTGCGCAGCTTTTGTTTCCCCCTCCCCTCTTTCCAATAGATATTTGTGTAAGGAGGCAAACACCAAGTATGAGAGGAGCGACGCAATTGAGATGGCCTGCGGTCAGAAATCACGCGTGATTCCCGCGTGACTAATATAGATACTTTTATGTTATTAGGAAATTATATACAAATTTTATAATTTTACGAGTTATGTACTAGGGTAATTCTACTCATCATTACTTATCGAGCCGCCATACATCGTTTTTCAACCAGATAAACGATAGTCAAAAGAGTTGCCATTCCCAGATTTTAAAAAACCCTCAACCTTTTAAAGTTATCAGTTACATACAAACAGGTACAGAGTATATTACAGTCGGGCTTGACCGACTTTCTTACTTGTTTTAAATTAGTTTGGAGCTGATCGGATGATAAACAAAAAAGTTTCATACAAAAGTTTTCTGCGAATTTTCCACATTTCCCGGTGGAATTTTCCAAAACCCCGCCTTAGTACTCACTTTCGGAGTAAGATGAAACTACAGTAAACAATTCAGCTTGCTATCTCTTACAGTTTGGGCTGTGCGACGGTCACCAATCAGCCAGGTTGAACTCTTTTATATATATAGATTTATTTAAATAAAAACTTTAATTGCCATGTGTGGCGATTAAAAGACAGCTATGCTGGGTGCCATCTCCCGTAGTACGTTTTTTTTAGCATGTTATGGGCTTCTTTACATCTGAGATATCAGTTCTTAATCGTGTTAGCATTATTATATGTTCCGAGGCGGAGTCGAATAAATTTCATTAAATTTAAAAATGAATATACAAATTCTTGACAAGTTTCTCTGAGATTACATTGTTATACACTTGAAATGTGTATATTAATTTTGCCCAGAAGTTTGTAACGCATAGAAATATTCATTTCCGACCCCATAAACTATATATATTCTTGATCAGGACGACGAGCTGAGTTCATTTCCGTTTGTCCGTCCGTCCGTCTGTCTGTCCGTCTGTCCGTCTGTCTGTTTCTACGCGAACTAGTCTCTCAGTTTTAAAGCTATCGAGCTGAAATTTTGCACAGAGTCTTCTTTTTACTGCACGCAACTAATATGTCGGAACCGGCCGGATCGGATGACTATATCATATAGCTGCCATAGGAACGATCGGTCTAAGAACCAGTTCTAGTTAGAAAAACTTTTTTGTTTTCCATCGTAGCGCCACCAATCTTGGTATATGTTAGTTTTATATGCTTCCACATAATTCTGGAAAAATTTATCAAAATCGGATCACTATAGCATATAGCTGCCATATAAACGGTCGTTCAAAAACTATTTCTAGTGAGAAAAACTTTTTTGTTTTCCATCGTAGCGTCACTAATCTTGGTATATATTAGTTTTATATGCTTTCACATCAATTTGATAAAATTTATCAAAATCGGATGACTATAGCATATAGCTGTCATATAAAGGGTAAGTCTAAAAACTAGTTCTAGTTAGAAAAACTTTTTTGTTTTCCATCGTAGCGTCACCAATCTTGGTATATGTTAGTTTTATACGCTTCCACATAATTCTGGAAAAATTTATCAAAATCGGATCACTATAGCATATAGCTGCCATATAAACGGTCGTTCAAAAACTACTTCTAGTGAGAAAAACTTTTTTGTTTTCCATCGTAGCGTCACTAATCTTGGTATATATTAGTTTTATATGCTTTCACATCAATTTGAAAAAATTTATCAAAATCGGATGACTATAGCATATAGCTGCCATAGGACCGATCGGTCGGAAAATGTGTTTTACTAAGAAAAGTTTTTTTTATGGTATCAAATTTTTATTATCAATGATTTTAAAATTTTAAATATCTGATATCTATATCCTATATATATTTTACCGGTTAAATCAGTTGGAGTAAAGTTTTTCAAGTGTATTAAAACTTCGGCACAGTCGAAGTTAGCTTTGCCTTCTCGTTTTATGTGTTACGGTGGGATAGGAACATTATGATTAAAGATGTTGATTGTTAGATGTTGCTCAGTGTGATTAGCCTATATGGCAGTGATGCCGAGACAACAATGCAATACATAAATCCATCCACCGGTTAAATAAAACAATAGTTTATGATTTTCTTAACAATATTGTATTAACAGATTTTTATTTGTGTTCGTAAATAAAGAGAAAATCAATAAATAAAAATTGCTGCCGTGTTCCACACTCCATCGTTCCGATTTGTCGCTATCTTGACGCGCATTATTAAAAGTGGATAGATTTAGTTTTCATCCCTGGTTTCCACTCCCGATACGGCTGCGAGTTCACTAAAATGAGCTACTTCGCTGAGTGAACCAAACCGTGCACCTCTAATGCTTATGTTTATTATTCAGTATTTGAAATCGCAAACATTCCTTTGATCAGTTCGAAACACAGCACTTCAGCGCATCACTACGCTGAATAATATACAGGTGAAAGTTGGAAAAAAGTACTGGAGTATGTATTCGGTGACTTGTATGGCGCCGGTGAACATCGCCCTTATTAAATACTGTAAGTCGTACCAAAGTGAAAGTTTTGATTATGAATGACGGTGAATTTTCTAGGGGGCAAACGGAATGAAGATCTAATACTCCCAATTAATGACTCCATTAGCATGACACTGAACACAAGTGAGGTAAATATCAAACATACATACACGTGCATATCTGTATGTAACTTGGTACATGCATTCTTATGTACAATATACGCGTACATACATACATACATATGTTAGTGTTTTCCTGCATACATAAAAAATATACAAAAACAAATTTCAAATGAGAAAATTTATTGTAATTACGGTTCAACGCGAGCTCATTGACTCAAAAATAGAACTGACAGTAAAGATGGGCCCGGAATAATAAAATAGCCTTGATCCCGACCCCATATTTAAAACTCAATCCTGTTCCGATCCCAGAGATTATTTCGGATAAAAGTCTAGAAATTGAAAATATTTATAGGGTTTAGTAAAAAGAAATCCAGTATTTTTGTATTAAATAAAGGGTTTATGTAGTATATGGGTCATTCCATGTGAACTCAGCCACCCAATTTTTTTTTCTGTTTTAACAAAAGCTCATAGTATTACCCTATTTTTTTTTAGACCCAAACCACTAACAGATCGCGAGATCAACGACAAAGAAAATAAAACTTTATAAAATTATTGCATCACGACGGTGCACCCGAATTAAGCGAACAAAATTGTGGAATTACTCTTCTATCCAAGAAAAAAAAGAGGTTCCAACAAAATTAGTTCTTAAGTAGGGTTTTGGCAATCTTTTATGTTTTTTGTTAAGGATATCCGAATACTTATTTTAGAAAAAATATCACGATGGGAAATTGATTGTCCCATGCGCTAGGAAAAATATTTTTCTAAAAAAATTTGTTTAAGTTAAACTAATTTATTAAAAAAAGTGTCTGAAATATTGTCAGCCGTCCTGATCAAGAATTCATATAGTTTATGGGGTCGGAAATGAATATATCTATGCGTTACAAACTTCTGGGCAAAATTAATATACACTTTTCGAGTGTATAATGAGAAAAGTTTAGCTAGCTCGACCCATTTTATTTATATTTTGTCAATTAAATAGGCGTAACTTTTAAAATTCCTGGTATACCTTTTTACCGGAATACCCATATGTATGCAGAAATATTGAAATTTATTTAAGAAGAAAATGCATGTATAAAACTATAGACTAAAATTGCTGTGGGCTTAAAAAAATCGGGACCCGAAGAAATTTTAGAGTTGGAGTTAACTACGGCACTGTCGAAGTTAGCTTTGCCTTCTCGTTTAATAAGGTATATTAATAAGTTAAATTCATTTGGTTTTATAAATTTTTACAATATCATTTGAGTTCTCGATTCGAATGGAATCGTCCAAAAAAATCTTAAAGGACCAGTCATTTTTATAATTTGTAAGATAATGATTTTAAAAAATTGTGTTTATGGCGATGGTTATTTTATCTATAAACTTCATTTCAGCGCCACGACAGACAATACGTACGCCATAACAGAGTTGAATTAACAAATTCGAACAATTTAAATTTTTGAGCTCCTTCAAGAGATGTGAGCAGCTTTACGCTAAAATGCGCTTTTAGCCTATTGTGCACAATTGGAATTACGGTATATTTCAAGTTGAAAAACATTTAAAAGAAAACATTGTCACTTTCCGTAAATTTTCGGATGAAATTTATATTGATCTGTAGAAACTTACCAATTTAAAAGCAAATGACTGTTTTGGTGCCACATAATGGACTGACTGCCAGTGACTGGATTATAAATGTTAATTTTATCAAGTTGTTCACTACTTACATCCAAAAATCCACGACAAGACTGTATAGAGAGAACCGGGAATTCGCGATCAAATTGATTGAATATAGTCGCGAAAACTGGTTACGTTCGGTTCGACTTCTCTGATAAGACTGCCTGTCTTAGTGTTTTGCTTTTACTGTTGACTTGACTTCCAGTTCCAATGCCTAGTTCCAATGCCCACGGCGTCAGGCAGAATAACTAATTATTTTTCTAAACTCCCGAAAAACATAATAATCAATACAGCATTTGGCTGTATGCAAAGCATGATGGATATCAGTGATGAGATATACCACGATGACATAATCACAGAAATAAAACAAATATTAACAAACAACGATTTTCCAATGAGGGTTATAAAATCACTCATTGAGAAGTGCGGTAGAACAAAAACAAAAACAAAAAATGAGCTACAACCAAAAACTTACAGATCACTGACATACGTTCCAAAACTGTAGGAACGATTTACAATATCTGATTGTTTCAATAAACAAAAGATACAAATAGCCCTCAAACCCACTAACACGTTGAAGAACTTTTTTAACAATACAAAGGCCAAAATTGCAACGATGTATAAAAGCAATGCAATCTATAAAATACCATGTAACGGAGAAATGGGAAATGGGAGAAACGCTTCACTCTCGAGATGCAACACATAATAAACACGTCAACTGACATGAGACTGAATTTTAAGTCTAATACTGAGAATGTTAACGAACAACATTCAGTAACGCACTCCACGTCAGGCGGTACAGGCGTATAAAACCATGTCTGTTAATATGTTTCGATGTGTTTGTACAAAATTTAATGTGAAAATTTAATGTTAAAATTGGTCAATTGTTCTTGTAGTGTTCCTGAAGACGGTTGCCGAAGTGCAGCCGAAATATATTGGAACCAAAAACAACAAAAATACAAGTTTGTTTTTCTTGACATCGAGCCGGATAAAAGTAACTTATACAATTTAGAAAGGTCGCTAATCATCAACATTAAAAATACTGAATGTGTATATTTTTTTAATCGTTTAAAATACCAAAAAGCAAAAATCAAATTCACAAAGCGTCTTATTCAGCGGTGGGCACCAAAAACCAACCATAAGGGCACCAAAATACACTTTGTTTCGCCAAAATTTAATTCAACATAAATGAAGTACCTTAAAATTGATAATTTGGTAGAGCTTTTACCGCCCAAACCAGAGATAATGAAGTAATTTTTATTTTGTAACATACTATAATTTTGCGCAAACTGGTCGATATACTATGTCATTATTTTTTTTACCCGTTACTCGTAGAGTAAATAGGGTATACATAGGTTGCTATATATATTTCTGGCCTAATAATAAAAACGCGAATATTTATGATCAAAAATAGTTTTATTGTTTTTAAAAGTATTCTTTAGCAAGATTTATACACTTTTGCATGCGCTTAAGCCAATTGTCGAAGCACTTTTTCCACTCCGGTTGAGACACCTCGAAAACATGGTTTTTAAACTCTTCAACAGCATCTTCTGGCGACGAAAATCGTTGACCACGCATTTTTCCCTTGATGTTCGGGTCGCCAGATGACCAGTTTTACCGAAGAAACAGGCGACCATTTGCTTCGAAGTGCTTCTTCCACGAACGACTTTCGTTGGATTAGGCTCGAAGACCCACACGGTCGATAGCAGTTTTGTTTCGGGCTCATAAGCATAAACGTCTTTTGAAACACCGCGATTATATTTTTTCAAAATTTTTTTGCACCAATCCACACGAGCCTTTTTTTGAGCGATTGTCAAATTGTGCGGGATCCAACGAGAACAAACCTTTTTTACGCCCTGGTGTTATATCAAATATATATGCAATATCGAATGTATGGTGGTGGAAGAAATGCCCAAGGATGCCTCTATCTCACGGTATGTCACATGACAATCTTGCATTATCAGTTCACTTTCGGCATTAATGTTTTCTGGCCCATCGACTGTTTTTGGACGACCGTCTCGACATTCGTCTTCGAGCGAGCGTCGTCCGCGATTGAATTCATTAAACCAATTTTCCACAGTGCTATAGGATGGTGCTTCATCGCCATACAAAGATTTAAGTTCATCTTTGCACTCTTGTCGTGATAATCCAAGTCGAAAGTTGTGAAAAATGATGCCCGAAAGTTTTTGATTAATCGTTAATCGATATCAAAAGTGGTCACACATGAAAGAGTTGTATGGAGCTTTTATCGATAAAAGTCCAAACTTTTTTTTGGGAAAAGGCCAATTGGTCCTAAAATGGCTAGAAGTGACCTAGGCCAGAAACTTAAATAGCAGCCCACGTACTAAGTTCGTGCAAATGAATGTAACAGGGAGAAGTAAGCATCTCCGACCCGGTAAAGCATTTAATAATAATTATAATAATATGTTCCTTTATTTACAATTAGGGTATTCACTAGCTCTGTCTTAAGTCTTAAATCTCAATTTTTAAAATTCAAAAGATTAAGACACAACAATAAAATACTTGAAAAAAATTTAAGACTTTGAATATGCCCTGGGGAATGTATCTTAAAACCTCAAATGTTAAAATGGTGTAAAATAATCGAAAATTTGATAAAAGTGTCAAAAACATTTGATTTGTCAAAACAATTAAGACGTCAAATCAGACAGGGTCGTTCACAAGCTATAATGTCTTAAATTTAAGATTTAAGACTTAAGACAGAGCTAGTGAATATCCTAAATGATTTATAAAATAGGTATACAATGTTTTTTTTTTTTTTGGAACAATACGACATTGATTTTAAATCGTCTGTCGGGTAAAGAGATTCATTTTTAAAATTTAAGCGAACTCAGTAATAATACATTTATTGTACAATAAAGCGCTTATGACGTAGTTAGCTAATTTTTCCCAGCCTTCCCAGCCCCATTTAAAATCGCAATTATTTCGTCTTTCGTAAATTCTGACTTCCCAAAGTATCTAGCTCGTATGTTTTTGAGAATTGGACATCTGCCTAAAAAATTCTCTAAGTTTTCGCATTCTTTTGGATTGCATAAGGTGTATTCATCTGGCACATTTCGCATAAGCTTGTTTAAAACAATAAAATCACATCTAGCTTTCAAAATCCACATTATCTTCTCTTATTTGTTTGATTGGTAAAGGTAGTTTGGTCCAAGGCCATGGTCTAAATATTTATAGAATCTATGTGCGCTACTTATAGATCTGTTTCACATGGTTTGGTATTTTTGACTTTGTAGCATGTTCTTGAGCCCTTGTGCCTTAATTGTTTACCATTCTAACCTAGTTAAAGGTCCAGTATAAGTAGAAATTTATGCTTAAATCATTTAGATGGTTCGCTCATCCTATAATTTTTCCGAAAATCATTTTTGAGAGTCGGTTCGATAGTCTGCTCGTTTCGTATACAAATAGCGTTCTTTCCATATAGCGTAGCTGCAGATCAAGTGTGAAAAAGTGAGCAGTTCCAGTTGAATGCAATAATCTGGGGTGTAGTCTGCGAACCTGTACATTTTTTTGATGAAAAACTTTTGCAACTTATTAACGTCCATAGCTTTGTACGGATCTGCTAACGGCCTGGTACAGTTTCCATTTAGAATCTAGTCCCACATTTTTATTCCTGAAGAAACTTCCCCACATGGCGTTAATGATAGCTTTGGCTGAGGTTAATCTGTCCTGAATATGCTTCTTAAAGGAAAGTTTCGTCGTAAATATGGTTCCCAGCTACTAAAATTCGCTTACCACATTTATAGATTCTCCCATATAGCTCCAATTTGAACACCTTGCTAAGGGTCCACCCCTTCTAAAAACCATGATAACAGACTTGCTGAGGTTGACAATCGTGTTCCATTTGTGACAATACGCTTCTAATTAAAAATAATTTGCAGTAGAGCTTTTGGATTATCTGCCAGTAAGACTATATCATCAGCGTACAGCAACACTCGAAGATTGATATTCTCCAGTTGCAGACCACCACTTAGTTTCTCGTGTAGGTCATCCAAGTATACAGTGAAAAGAAGAGGTGAAAGTAGACATCCCTGTCTTACTCCTGACTTAATTGTGAACTTCTCAGACACTGCTTCTCCATTCCATACAATTGTTTTTGTATCCGCATAAACTGCTTGCAAGAAATTTGCCATCTTTTTGGAAACTCCAATCATTTGGTACGTTGTCAAATGCAGCTTTGAAGTCCACAAAAAATGCACAGCTGCTGTCAGATTATAAATGTTATCCACGGTTGAATATTTTGCCCTGAAACCCGCGTGATATTCGTTCAACTTATCATGATCATCAACCCAGTGGGCCAACCGCTTAGTAAGGACTCCCAGATCTTTGCACACGCGTTCATAAAAGATATTCCTTGATAATTCTCCGGCAGATTTGCATTTCCTTTTTTGAAAATTGGGATTAAGGTACAAGTTGGAAATTCCTCTTGCCCAATACCTTCATTGTAGATTTTTGTTTTTTCGCCTTTGTTTTCCCCAGCATTGTCTCTATTTTTGCTACTGTAATAGGGCTATCTTGATCTTCAGCAACAATTAGTGCCGCCGCATAGAGTACATCAGGTGCAAATTGTACAGGGTTCAGAAGTGTCTCAAAATATGTACTGAACGCGGATGGATCTATATCACTACCAGTACTATTAGATGTTGATTGACATTACAGTTCCTTTACCAGTTTACACAAATCCTTAGAGTCAGAGTTAAGCTCTGATCGGCTTTCAAGGGTTTCTGGCAGTGCTTCATAAGTCGCCTGTCTGGCCGTATTGCATTTCCTGTCATACCATTTGTTCTTCCTTTGCAAAGGCTTTTTATTCGTTTTTGTGTTGGCAGATCTTTTTCACGCTTATTATTATTATTATTTTCACTAGTTAATTCCATTTTTCTGCCGAGCTAAGTTTTTGATTAATCTTAAATCGATATAGCAACCCACGTATATGCTGAGATAAGGGTTAGGTGTGTTTGTTGCGATATTATGTCTACGACGCACACATCTTCGATTTCTCTGAACATGTGGTTTATCCCCGCACTCCTTAATTTTTTTGCTCAATGTGAAATGTGTTTACGTACTGAAAGAAGCTTGGGAAGGCATATTTGCTTACAAGGAATATTGTATGATAATATAGTAATCTTGGGGTTGGGGGGTATACTTCCACTATCTACTTCACAAGTGATTTTAAAATTACTAATATAAGTTGTATTAGTTCTATCTTGACATAATTGTTTGTTCTTAGGTACTCTATATATTATTAGGAGCTTATCATCCCGCACGTTGACCCTTTTGGATGGATTCTTTGTCAGTATATCTCGTCTCAAGATCAGCATAACCTTTTCGCGCACTCTTCGTACGTTATTCAGATCTTTTTCCATCAAAATCTCGGATCCAGCTAACTTCCTTGTCTGTCTCAGCACATCCTGGGCCGCCTTCATCGTACCAAACTTAACCACTACGCCCATCTTTCCATTTGACTCATATATTTTTCTGGTCGATTCAATTTGTAATGGGGCTTGCATTTGCACTTTTTCCTCGAATTCCTCGAATTACCAGGTTTTTTCTCTTAAGGTTGTCTTCCAGGTGTAGCATTCTAGGGCTGCTCTCTACCTTGGAGTCCATTAGCTTCTCTATCTCTTCTTTAAGCTGCGCATTTTCTTTTTGAAGAACCTCAACGCTTGCCGCCACGTTGCTAACTCCACTTTTAATTTCCTCTACATACTCCTTTGTGGGTAATCTATTTACAAGCTTATCGAGCATTCCGGAGAAACTGGTTTGCAATACGGCAAAGATATATAGTCTATTATAGATGACGCACGTCAAACAAAATCCCTTATTTTTCGTTTTGAAGCTTCATGGAGCAGGCGGGGTACAAATGAAAAAAAATCTAAAAATGGAATAATTTAAAGCAATCGACGACATCTAAAAATAGAACAAACTAAAGCAACTGACGAAATCTAAAAATAAATCAAAACAAAGCAACTGACGAAATCTTAAAATAGAACAAAAACACAAATGAATTTCTTAAATACAGAACAAGCAAGCCATTTACAACCAATATTAATATTCCTCAATTCCTTGTTCAATAGTTGTTCCCATATTAACAATGATTTCAACAGCCTTAATAGCGTCTAGCACTGCATGCATAACTCATTGCCTCGTGGTTGTGAGTACGAATGCAGAAGGGTATTTATTTTACCCGTTACTCGTAGAGTAAAAAGGGTATACTAAGTTCGTGCAAATGTATGTAACAGGCAGAAGGAAGCATTTCCGACCTCATAAAATATATTCTTGATCAGCATCAATAGCCGAGTCGATGTAGACATGTCCGTCTCTCCGTCCGTCTGCATGAACACCTAGATCTCAGAGACTATAAGAGCTAGAGCTACCATTTTTTCAGTGACTTATATTGTCTGCACGCAGATCAAGTTTGTTTCAAATTTTTGCCACGCCCCTTCCCGCCCCCGCAATATAAAAAACCCTCATATCTCCCACAACTTTGAAAATAGATTGTTCGAACCTTCTAGACATATATTTTAATCATCATTACCTATAGATGCGCCGTACATCATTTCCCGATCAGATGAACTATATTAGAGTTGCCACCCCCGCAATTTGGAAAAAAACTCACATCTCCCACAATTTTGAAAATAGATTGTTTGAACCGTTTAAACAAATATATATATATTATATAAATATACATAATTTCCCGATCAGATGAGCAATACTAGAGTTGCCACCCCCGCAATTTAAAAAAACACACAATCGAGCAGGGCCGACTTCAACTTACGCTCTCGTTTTCTATCAAATTTGTCATAACTACTCCAAAACAATTATAATAAGTTAATTAGTACTTATTATAAGAAAATCAGTTTTTTGCTGATAACGCTAGTGTACAGTTCCTAGCCAATATAATTTTAATATTTTTGATGTGTTAATTTAATTATAATATCTGGGGTAGGGTATCTAATTGTCGCCGCACACTTTAACAATTACAGTTAACACTGCTGTGTTGGTGTGTGTGTGAACACTTGTGCTTGACAAAACAGCCTAAAAGTGAAGTCGAATCATAAACCAAAAAAAAATTCTTTAAAACAAGGTTATCCCATCATTCGATTTCTGCCGGTCGTACCGCATGGTCGTGTTCCGAACGAATTGTCTTTACTCGCCAGTGTGTTTCTTTGCGCCATAAAGTTTGAAAAAGTAAAAAGATTAAAAATTAAAAAATTGTAAACAAAAAAGAAACCAAAAACCGGGGTCTTCTTTTCTTGCAAGTAAAATGGCTGGCCGGCGGCCCCTAGTGGGGGGCGTAACCAAGCAATGGATTGATCCCAAAATCCAAGCGAAACCTGCAGCTTTAAAAAAAATAAAAGAAGCATTTGAAGAATTATCAAAGGAGAATAACAACGTAAATGATAAAGAAAACAATATGGCAGACAAAAGCAACGCAATGGACATAGAAATTACACAAGCTGAACAAATGGAAACTAATATTGGAAAGGAAAAAGAAGAAATAGCGGTTAAAGGAAACGGTAAATCTGAGTATGTATACGAGTATGAAGAGCGTCACAAGGGCCCATACATGGTTTATGTAGATGCCGCATCAAATTCAAATAGCCAAATAATGCCATTGAACTATCGGCAACTCTGCTCAAGCTAAAGGTAGAAGGCATTCTTGAGGTTAATAAAATTGGGTTCGGTCGCTGCAAAATTATTTGCAAATCAGCCATGTGTGCTAATTTACTTTCAAAAAATGAAAATCTCAAAAAAGGAAGGTTATGAGCCAAAAATTTTTAAGCCTTTTGTCTGTAAGACTGGTTTAGCGATTGGTATCCCAGCTAGACTGTTCATATAGGAAATAAAAGAATATATAATATGTCCGATTCCAATAGTTGAAGTCATCAGAATAATGAGGAAAGACAGGGACAATAAGGAGCTTCTTAATCAAACAGAATAAGATTGGTTTTTAGTGGTAATGAAATTCCAAATGAAATAACTTTTCTGTATACTAAGGTGAAGATCTCTCCTTATGTAGTCTTCAGTCAATGCTACAGGTGTTACAGATTTAGGCACTTCGCCCAGCATTGCAAAGAAACTGTAGAAAAATGTTACAAATGTGGGGATGATCACGCCAAAGATGTGAGTTGTGATGTATTGAGATGTTGCAATTGCAAAGAGGAGCATGCTTCTACCTTTAAATACTGTTCAGCTCGTAATAAGGCTTTCGCCATACAAAAATGCATAGCTCTTGAAAATCTTTCTAGACAAGAGGTTCGTACTAAGTACTCAAGCCTCTTCACAAAATCTTCCCATAAATTAAATAGCAATCTCAACTTCCCAGAATTCAAAAACCCGTCTTCGAACCAGCCGAGCTGGTACAATAGTGCCAAAGAGGTGCATGCCCTGGCTTCATATTCTCAAATTGTTAAAAACAATAAAAATAGATTCAGAGAAAATGAAAAGGCTGCCGCTACCATGTCACAATGGAAGCAAGCTATTTCAGATGAATCTTATAATCTACAAGAAAATTCATCAAAAATACTCAGCCCACTCAGTACGCTGAGACGGAGCTGATTGCAGAGAATGAGCTGGCTTCTGTGTCTGCTCTTTTCTCTTCTTTCATACAGAAATCCTGTATGGAAAAAATTTACCCACAATTTTAACAATTCTTTTACCTTCTTCAAGACAAAATAAACTCAGCTAACGCGAATATTGATTCACAGAAAATAAACTTTATTTCTAATTCTTACACAAATCACTCATGAATTTAGTTCAGTTTAATATTCAAAGCCTTTCTGCTAACAATAATAAACAATTACTCGAAATGTTTTTATTAAACAATAATAAAGATATACGATACTGCAAGAAATTTGGCTTAAAGACAATTCAACTAGCAGCATATCTAATTATAATTTTTGTTTGTAAAACAAGAGAAGACGGATATGGTGGTGTAGGTATCTACATTCGCAAACATGTTCGCTTAAAAATATTGAATATTAGTTTGTCTATCGAAACAATCGGTATCCAAACCTTAAACTTATTAAGAAATTTCAATATTTTTAGTGTTTATATTCCACCATCCACTGACATCAACACTTTTTAGACTGGAGTTAAAGACTTTTTTGCCGCCCTGAACTAGCCTTCTGTTATTGGAGGATACTTCAATGCAAAATCAGTAATCTGGGGGAGTCCTGACACCGATTCGAAAGGTCGTATAATAGAACGGCTCTTGTTAGATCATAGATTTGTCTGTTTAAACACAGGTTCACCTACTCCCATAGTTCTATTCAATCTTCAATTCTGGAACTAACTTTTACTAACTCTACCGATTTGGTTCCCTCTTAGGAAGTTGTAAACTGTAAAATTACAAACAGTAACCATTTCGTTTTTAACAAGAGTGCTTCACAATAAGGTAATTCAAGATTTCAAGCAGTTAAATTTTAAAAATTTAGATAATCTTCAAACAAACTTAGAAAATTTAAACAGAGCTAACATCATAAGTATACCAAGTTCAAATAGATATGTCCCAAAAAATGGTGGAACTCTAAAGCGGATAAACTTTTTAGGTTAAAAATTCGTGTAGAAAGAAATTTTACTTAACTAAATGCTTTGCTGATGCAAGACTTTTAATTACCGCGGAAAAAAAAATCTTTAAACTCACATTAAAAACTGCAAAAAGACAACTTTCAAGATTTACTCAATGAAATCTCAAATTCTCCGAATGAGATGTGGAAAAAAGTTAAAAATTTGAAAAGCTATAAACAAAGCAAGCCTATAGGTAACAGCTGGTCTGGGGAAGGCAACGTTTCTTTCCTTAATCCAGTTAAAAATGTCGAAAACGCGCCAAACTGTCTTCAGCCTTAAAATACATTTGACGAGCCCTCAGATATTCCACCTGCTTCATTTAAGTTCGAAGATTTTGTTTACTTTTTAAATACGAGAAATCCTAATTCGTCAAAAGGTATTGATGGTATATCCTACAAACTACTTCTCACACTTTCTTTGAACAAGAAAAGAGATATATTTAACATAATAAACAACACATGGCAAAATGGTGAAATTCCGGACCATTGGAGGAATATTCGGGTTGTACCAATTCAAAAAAAAAAAATCTGGACCAGGGACTGGTCAAAAACTATAGACCAATTTGTTAAGCGTGTTATTCAAATCTCATGAAGGCCTTGTCAAAATACAAATTGCTTAACACATAGCAGACAACAATCTATTACCGGATAGATCATACGCCTTCAGACGTAATCGTTATACTTCTCAATGTGTAAATGACCTTATTAATAAAATTTGTGCTCTTAAATAGCAAGGTTTTCAGGTAGTTGCTGCTTGTCTTGACTTGCAAAAGGCCTTTGATTGTGTGAATATACCAATCCTCTCTGAGAGACTAAAGCAAATGAAGTTCAATGACCATATTATCGTATGGTTAAGGAGCTTCCTTCTTAAAAGATTTTTAGTTATTGGAAATAGCAGAGTTGAAGTCAACAAATGTTTCTGCCAATGCAGTTACCTAAGCCCTACACTTTTCAACCTGTATACGAATGGACTTCATAGGATAAATGATGATAATTGTATTATCTTTCAGTTTGCAGATAACTTTTTCATTGCCACTTTTCATCAAAATTTTAACATCGCAAGAAACATGCTTTCAGATAAAATTCTCCTTTTCGAGAAAGAATGTAATGAGATCAATCTCTACTTTAATTCAGCTAAATCCAGCATTATTCATTTCAATACTCGCAGGCAGCCCCTTAACATTATACATGCTGGCATCAACTTAAATGAAGTTGATAAGATTAAATATCTTTGGAGAATCATTAGTGCAAATAGTTCTCCTATTGCACACATTGAAAGAACAATATCGAATTGCAACAAATCATGTGCTTTCCAAAATATCCTAAGCGGCTGTCAATTTGGAGTTAACCCAAGACAAGGGCTTACCTTTTATAGAACCTTCATCCGAAGCAGACTAAAGTACGCATGTTCCTTTTTTAGCAACATATCTCAAGCAGATATTGATAAGATTACAGTACACACAAATTATCATCTAAGAAGAGCACTAGGTTTAATCAAATCAACACCAGTACAAATTCTGTACCACCTGGCAGCAGAACTGCCACCAAAGCACAGAATGAAGTTTATCACAGCTAAGGAACTAGTAAAAGTCTTTGCATATGAACTTCCTGCAAGTGAAACCCTCAAAATAAGCTCTGGACTTAATACAAGCTACCGCAAAGTGTATATAGAATTTGAACACATCTTAAACCACGTCGAATCACTCTCTCCAACTTACATCAGTTGTAAAAAGACCATCTTTGATCTAGACTTCCTCCAAAGGTCAAGCTAAAAACAAAAATGAAGTTAGCACTGCAACCATACAGCTTCTTTTCAATGAAAAATTTTCCTTCATTAAGAACAAAAGTTATGAGATATATTTTACTGATGGCTCCGTTACAGAACACATTCCACGCCATTCGGCTAAATAAAACTCATTTTGCCATTCTTAGTGATAGCCGTAGTGGAGCCCAGCTTCTGCATAAAATCGTACACAACAACTACATTGCCAAAAACATCATCCATAAAATACAAACCAGCACCCATTTAAAATATGTAGAAATACACTACATACCGGGGCATAAAGACATTCAACAAAACAACTTAGTTGACGCTGCTGCCAAAAATGCTCCCTCAGAATACTGGAACTTTGCTGCCACCAAATCCAGAGGCTTCTGTGAACTATTTCCGGACATTTTAAAATCACCTTGGTTTCACAACAAAAACTGCAAAATGAAGGCAACTGAAATTAAGCAAATAAACAGAATATTATCAGGTCACGCCTTTGACAAAGTCACACTGGCCAAAATAAATGTCATTAACGACAACAGATGTGACACCTGCAATGATTTAGAAGACGCTACCCACATCATATTTAAATGTTCCAAATTTACCGCCACAAGACAAAATTACACAACACTTTCCAAATATGATAACATATATCGATTCTTCTACCATGCAAACGTATCATCCCTAACAATCATCACCAACTTCCTAAACGAATTAAACATCAACATTTAACATCACACTAATACATTAAACACATTCATCATCATCATTCAATTAACTCATCATACTGGTCTATTCCAGCCAAATTGGTCATGCCAACATTGTAAATCTTGTGCTTAAATATCTCTATAAACACTACGCTTGGCCTCGAAAATGGGAGCTGATATCAGCTCTCAGGAACAAACGTTTTTTGTTTGACGTGCGTCATCTATAATAGTCTATAAATCTTTGATTACAGTCATCGTTCTTACTTGTGCCTTGTTTTCCATGTCAGGCGACGTTTCTGCCGAGGGTCGTTTCATTTTATTGTTTTGAGGTGTGAACATAACCAGCTTCGCCAAAAAGTAAGCAATTAGCAGTACCAGTGTTCTTCTGCATGGTTTAAGAATTTGGCTTTTTACTGCGAGAGGAATTGCTCAGTTTAAAAGGCTTCGAAAAGCGTTTAGTTTATTTAGTTTTATTCACAACTGTCCCGGATAGCCTTTATTTTTCTTGAATTGGCGGGTAGGATGGTTATGGCTGGGATGGGAAAGCCTCCAAATAAGAGTTTCTTTTCAATCGACGAATGAGTAACACCACTGAGCTTAACTCACTCTCACACATACACATTTAAGGCTTTGCTTTAACTTTTTTTTTTAAATTAATTTATTGTTTTAATTTTATTTGCACTCCTTCGCGGATGTCCGCGTACCATCCTTTATGGGTTAGTCGATTTTATTGAACTTTTAAAAGTTATTTTCAATGTGTAAACAATTTTATTAACGGAGCTCTCTGGTTTGCGTCTGGTTGTTTTGCTTACTCTCTCATACTCATAAAGTATATATTCTTGATCAGCATCAAAAGCCGAGTCGATCTAACCATGTCCGTCTGTCCATCCATCTGTCCGTCTGTTTCCATTTCCTCCCTCAGTTTTAAAGCTATCTTGACCAAACGGCGTTTGCAAGTTATATTTAAGAAATGAATTCGCTTCGTGTATATGCCGTATGCACATGTATACTTTATTCTATTGATTCTTCATTTTTTTTTACGCAGATGAGTGCAAAGACTACTGTGACTGCTGCGGAGAGCTTTAAATCCAATCGAATGTGGCTTAATGACGACGAGGTGCCATTTGAAGAAAATTTGCGACTTATGCGATGTTTACAAGGTGGTGAGTGAGAAGTTTATGATTTCGTAGTTTGGTGCTCGCAATAATCCGTTTTATATCTATCTTCTTTGTTTACGCTATTACTGTAGTTCATCGTCTGGCTGCAGCAAATGGCGCCTTGAAAGTGTCTACGGCGTGGAAAGTGCATATTGCATCGCGGAACAATTTTCCGACTGCTGCTGGACTGGCATCGAGTGCCGCTGGCTATGCCTGTCTTGTGTACACATTGGCCCAACTGTACGGTATACCCATAACTGAAGAATTAACTGCAGTGGCGCGACAAGGCAGTGGATCGGCATGCCGTAGTTTGTATGGTGGTTTCGTGCACTGGCGCCGCGGTGTATTAGAGGACGGAAGCGATTCAATAGCTAAGCCAGTGGCATCGCCTAGCCATTGGCCCAACATGCATGTGCTTATTTTGGTCGTAAATGACGCACGCAAAAAAACTCCCTCCACCAAGGGTATGCAGCGCTCAGTCACCACATCTGCGTTGATTCAACACCGTGCCGAGAATGTAGTGCCGCAAAGGATTGACGAATTGAAGAAAGCAATACAGACTCGTGACTTTGGTAGATTCGCTGAAATCACTATGAGAGACTCGAATCAGTTTCATGCCATCGCTTTGGACACCTATCCGCCGTGCGTGTACATGAATGATGTTTCGCACACTATAGTTAATTTTGTACACTCCTACAACGAAGCTGCAGGCAGCTTGCGAACAGCCTACACGTTTGATGCCGGACCAAACGCCTGCCTTTATGCCTTGGAAGAACATATTCCTCAACTACTAAATGCATTACAAGTTGTCTTCCCAAATGATATTGTGTCAAGCGTTGAGTACTTACGCGGCATTCCAGTGCCCACAATTGCAGCATCATCCGCGATAGAAGAAAAGATATCGGATAGTTTAATTAATGTAGTAAGTCGAGGCAAAACCGATTCTATAACTAAAATTCGACCTAAAAATTCTTTAAAGTATATAATTCACACAAAAGTTGGTGAGGGACCATGCCAATTAGGCAACGACAATAGCTTGCTAGTCGATGGAATACCTGCCAAAATGTCAACACACGGGATTTAGAGCGAGACGGATAATATCAAAATGATCCATTTTCGATTGGCGGCTGATTTCAATCTAGATTGTACATTAAATAATGGCTTTTTATTATATGGCAATGAATTCATGGGTAACGCGTATTTAGGGTCGATTTCTTTTAAATTTGTTAAATGCAAGATTCTCAAAAAACACATAATTTAAGCAAATGTATGTATGCAGCAACTGGTTTTAGGTTGTTCATGTTCTTCTAATTCATATTCCACTTGTTGCTTGACAGTCGCAGACGTCCCCTTAATTTAAATGTCTTGGATTAGAAAGCATGACGGCAGAACTACAACAATAAACCAGCAAAGAATTACAATTGGTTTGAATAAACGCTAAAGGTTACCACGCCTTAAGGATAATTCACGAGCAAGTGAACAACTTAAAAGCTTAACAACAAAGCAATTTCAGTGAGTTAATTCTCTTGAACAAAAAAGAACAAGTGAATATATTGAGTAAAATGAACAACCATTACCAAACACTAGAAGCAACCCTACCGACGGTTTCAGTGGTCAAATTTGCGATAATAAACTTTTAACTTATGCCATTATTATGTTGGGTTTATATATTTAGTCTTATGCGAGCCATTAGTGCCCGATTTTGTCGGGGATTCTAATCTAACTTATCAAATCCGGGAATGGAGCATATATGAGTTTGAAATCTATTTATATTGATTGATCATTTTATATTGTTTGTAATTTTGACAAATTAAATCTGTTACATGCAGCCACAACATTTGTTTTGTTATTTTAGGCTTAAGTGGGGTTTAACTGCTCATATTAATAATTTTCAGTCAATCCATAAAAAGGAACATTTTTGATTTTGCAATACTACACGAATTTCACTGCAATTGTGTACACTTTTTAAAAATTAGCGATGGTTAAATAATGCAATTAAAATTTTTTAAAGATACGACCATTGACAACAAAAAATGTTTTCTCACTAGAACTAGTTCTTAAACAGAACGTTTCTATGGCAGCTATATGCTATAGTGATCCGATTTTTATACATTTTTCCAGAATCATATAAAACTAACATATACCAAGATTAGTGACGCTACAATGGAAAACAAAAGAGTTTTTCTAACTAGAACTAGTTCTTAGACCGATCGTTCCTATGGCAGCTATATGATAAAGTCATCCGATTTTGATAATTTTTTTCCAGAATTGTGTGAAGGGATATAAAACTAATATGTACCACGATTGGTGACGCTACGATGGAAAACAAAAAAGTTTTTCCCACTAGAACTAGTTTTTGAACCGACCGTTTATATGGCAGCTATATGCTATATTGATCCGATTTTGATGAATTTTTTCTTAATTATGTGAAAGCAAATAAAACTAATAAATACTAAGTTTGCTGACGCTACGATGGAAAACAAAAAAGTTTTTCTCACTAGAACTAGTTTTTTTACTGACTGTTTATATGGCAGCTATATGCTAGAGTCATCCGATTTTGATAAATTTTTCCAGAATTGTGTAAAGGGATATAAAACTAATATATACCAAGTTTTATGACGCTACAATAGAAAACAAAAAAGTTTTTCTCACTAGAACTAGTTTATGGACCGATCGTTCCTATGGCAGCTATATGATATAGTCATCCGATCCGGCCGATTCCGACAAATGTGCAGCCTATGTGTATTTAAAGACTTTTTGCAAAGTTTGGTCAAGATAGCTTTAAAACTGAGGGAGGAGATAGCATAGAAACAGACGGACGGACAGACGGACCGACGGACAGACGGACATGGCTATAAAGACTCAGCTCGTCATGCTGATCAAGAATATATATACTTTATGGGGTCGGAGATGCTTCCTTCTATGCGTTACAAACATCGTGACAATTTTAATATACCCTCTGCAAGGGTATAAAAAATTAATATACACTTTTCAAGTGTATAAAAATATTAAGTCGGAAGTGGCGTTCTACGATAAAACGTCATCGACTTACACTTATAGTTGTTTCAATGCAACAAGTTGTAGGAACACCATATAAATAATGAATTCAAATCCACTTAAAGCAATGCAGAGTCGTTAGGCGAGTTGTGGCTCAGAAATATTTTTAAATCATCTGCATACAAGAGTGCGCGAGAATGCTTAATCGCATTAGGCAAGTCATTAATAAATAGCACGAATAGAAGAGGGCCAAAATGGCTGCCCAGAGAAACACCAGAAGTCACAAATACCGGAAAGGAATTGCAACTATTGAAAACCACCTTCTGTGTTCGCGACTGTAGATAAGACGAGATCCATCTAAGAAGAGCTATTGGAAATCCCAACAGACGCAATTTCATAACCAATTGAGAGTGAGAAACACTGTCGAAAGCTTTACTAAAATCCGTGAAATTAACATCAGTTTGTTTACCATTAGTAATTACTTGAATAACTGTAGTGGTTACTTCAAGTAGGTTTGTAGTGATGGATCTGTTTCTAACAAAACCATGCAGATAGGATGAGATAAACGGAAAACAAGAGTGTTGTAGATGAGATGTTATTATTTGTTCAAAGAGTTTAGGTAAAACAGAGAGTTTTGCAATGCCCCTGTAGTTAGAGACGTCAGACCGTGTTCCCTTTTTATGCAGGGGAATTATGAAAGATTCTTTCCAAGGCGCTTGGAATAAACACTGTTCAAGTGACTTGGAAAACCAAATGTGGATAGGATAAGCAAGGGAGTATGCACATTGCTTTAAGATGCACGAAGGCACATTATCCGGACCAGGAAAAAAATCGAATTTAGCGAAAGTTAGCCATTCAGTACAAGAAAAAGAAATCGAGGGACACTGTATAAAACTATACGAAGAAATAGGATAAGGAACTTACAGGCATCAGACGACGAGTAAGTGGATTGGAAAAATTTTGCGAAAAGATTTGCAATATCTATGTCAGTACAAGCATTATCATTTTGTAAATTAAGCAAAGAAGGAAAAGCGTTAGACCGTCGTTTTGAATTAACAAATTGCTTAAAGCTATTAGGATGGTTGCTTAATTGTTTTTGTATACGAGACAAGTAGTTTTATAGCAGCCGAGAATTTGTGAAGTCTGATGGTTTTATCGATCTTTTGTAAACTTTAAGCAAATGAGACTTTATATATCTTAAGTGTCTTAGTCTTGCACTACTCCAAGGCACATTATTTTTTTGGTCGTATTCTTGAGGAATAGATATATCAAATAAGCTAAAAAGTTTTAAGTTAAACATTTAAGTAATTTGATTTAGATAAGACCAGCCATTTTATAACAACAGATTATTAAGGAGTATTTATATATATCATGTTAGTTGGTTCAGATACCACGAATACGCCAGCGAGATCGAATTTAACTTCTAAAGTGGGATGATAAATATCTTCAGGACTAGAAGTTGGGGATGTACGTGAAATTGCAGTAAAAGGATTTTCAGAAAAAAATAAATCCAGACAAGCTAAACAAGCTATCCAAAACACTATGCTGGCAGGTAGAAGGCAAAAATGCAGAATCAAAGAAAGAAACCCAGGAAACAAAAGGAAGGTTAAAGTCGCTTGGAAATAGGCTCTATCGCACAGGCATGCTTAAAATAAGTGGACTTCTCAGAAGCACGAGGAAGATAAGAGCAATTTAGGAATATATTAAAATCTCCAATGCTCACAGAAACGCAAACGAATTCGATGTCGTCAATATCAGGAAGATAAATAAGATAAGCTTGAAGATTTTGGTTAACAGCAATTAAAACTCCACCTCCATTACGATAGTTGCGGTCGACCTTAAGAATGCAATAAGAATTGCATAGAATCTCGCTGTTAAGTATATAAGATTTGTTTGGACGTTGATGTACAATGCGCAGTACGTTCAAGTGGCCCAAGCGAAGACACCAAGCCGAAGCTTGTTACGCTCGAACCCCATGCAAAATAGCAGCACACCTCCCGCCCAACCGACCGATGGGCGCTGCCACAAACTAGTGACACGAAAACGCGTAGAAAAACACGAAATTAAAGTAAACTACGAGCTAAACACGTTAATATAGAGGTTTTTATAGCAAAAACAGAATCTTCTAAACTAATTACTCGAAAGAGTTTATTGTAGTCAGCACAAAGGACACGAAACGGCGCATGCAAAGCATAGTTGGTAGTACAACGTTTTAGAGATATGGGGATAAAGTTACGTGTCTGTCTAACAGGAACACTAAGATTAATTTGACTAAGCAACTCTGATGAGTCGATTTCACCATTTATTAGTCTATGTATAAAGATTACACCAAGCATAACTCTTCGGTTAATTAAGGAGGGAAGGTTTATTAAAAGAAGTCTACTAGAATACGAAGGTAACCGGACCTCAGGATTCCAATTCAAACCACGAAGAGCAAACAATAGAAATTGGTTTTGCACAGATTCAATTCTATCTTGATGGATCGAATATTGTGGAGACCACACACGTGAACCATACTCAAGAATTGGACGGACAAGAGAAGTATAAAGAATTTTGGTCGTATAAGGATCATCGAATTCCTTAGACCAACGCTTAATAAACCCAAGAACACTTCTGGCCTTACTAACAGTAGCAGTTACATGAAAGTCAAATTTAAGTTTATGATCAAGAATTACCTCAAGATCATTTACTTCATTGGCACCATCGTTTAGGCGCTTTAATGCCACATTATCAAGCGTGTATGTGACCAGTTTTGGTAAGCTTCTATAAAATGTCATAACCTTACACTTCGAACTATTAAGGTTTAGGAGATTGAATTCACACCATGATTGAAATGCATCCAAGTCAGTTTGCAAGTGATATCGAGATACCAAATCTTTTTATGTTAAACAAAGCTTAACATCATCAGCATACATAAGGACTCGTGAATGAGTCAGGACTGAAGGTAGATCATTGATGAATAGAGTAAAAAGCAATGGACCCAAGTGACTACCCTGGGGTACTCCAGAAGTAACTTGGATACACTTAGAATATGAATTTCGAAATAGAACCTTTTGGGTTCTTTCACTTAGGTACTGAAAAATCCAATTAAATCCAATTAGGCTCAGTTTGTGAAGCAGCAAGGAGTGGTTTACAGACTCAAATGCCTTACGAAAATCAGTATAAATGACGTCAGTTTGCATTTCACTTAAGAACCCTTTTATCACTAAGGATGTAAATGCTTAGAGGTTAGTGGTGGTAGATCTACGTCTCACAAATCCATGTTGGAAAGGTGAAATAATGGAACTACACAAATGTTACAGTTGAGATGTTATAATTTTCTCAAAAGTTTTAGGACTTGCAGACAACTTGGAAATACCCCTATAGTTTTCAACATCGGACTAATTGCCATTTTTATGAAGAGGAATGATAAAAGATTCCTTCCATAACATTGGGAAGGAAGATGACTCAACAGACAATTTAAATAATCTATGGATAGGCTTACACAGTGATTCAGCACAGTACCTAAGGACACAACCAGGTACTTTATCTGGACCAGGTGCGTACACAGGTTTGACTGAGCTAAGATCGCAAAGGAGCGAACTTTCAGTTATAGCGGGGCTAAAAATGCAATTTGATTCATTTAACTGGTAAGGATATGATTGATTCGCACTGTACCTAGAAGACGAGTAGGTAGATTTAAAAAACTCCGCAAACAAATCGGCTATGGCCTGATCATTATTTGCATTCTCATTACCATTAAGCACAGAAGAGGGTAGGGTGGAAGACTTGCGCTTAGAATTAACAAAGGAATAAAATAGCTTAGGATCTTGCGAGAATTGAAGCCTGCAGGCTAAGATAATTTTTATAACATTGTGCATTAATTAAGCACATTGAAATTTGAACGGGCAACCACATACCGGGCGAAATCCGACGAATTTCCGGATTTCTTATATTTTTTTTTTAAATACCTCGACTTCATGTTCTTCAAGTTTGATAATTCCGTCGAAAACCACGGTGGCCTATCAGGACAGCGAGGTTGCTCAAGTGGAACACAAACATCAAAAAGTGAATTTAAGGAATCATAAAAAAGTTGAATGGCAACATCAATATCTGTACAATTGTACAATTGGGACCAATCGGTATGCAGAATAAGATTGTTAAGCTTTATAAAGTCAGTTTTTCGAAAACAACGGGTTCTAGCTGTTGAAATCGTAGAAGCAGAGCACACACGGGAAGGCAAATCAATGTGTCGCAGCTAAAATGAATTTGAATGATTGCGTAGGCCCGCGCTCTGCAAATATCAAGTATTAGTAAACTGCATAGTGTCGATTGTTAGTCTAAGCATACATGTTGTATATCGATGTATTGTAGATCGATATATTGTTGGAAAAAGAAGAGAAGAAAAAAGAAGTTGTGAAATTGCTGAAATAAAATTTGATTTATGATTTGTCTAATAAAAATACTAAACATAGTGGTCCTTCGAGCCGGATCGCTTAAATGCCAACCAGCACTATAGAAATACAGTCCACAACAATAAAGAAGATGTGGCAGTGGAGCGAGGAGCAACTTGGCCGCATCGACGCCTGGAAGTCGCAAACACTGCGAGAAGTTCATTTTGCAATATTCCGCAAATGTGTAACAGAAACATTAATTAAGCGACAACTTCGTAATTTCGGAAGCTTCAATTACGACAAATCTCAAAAATGAGAACACGAGCAGACAATTGTGAAGGAACTCGGCGAAAACGCGCACAATGCGTGTCTGTACGTTTCTCGACATTGGCGCCGGCGAGAATGTGACAAAAAATTAAATGGCGACAAAAATTGTAAACGCTATCTCATTTGCAGCCACCAAAAGCGCTGATGGGTCAAATGCATCGGTTCTAAAAGAGAAACTGGTCATTCTGGAACAAATACAAGACGTGGATGCAGAAAAGGTGCAAATAAAGCGAAAGGAGTGCTACAAATGGAGTTGGATCTTCTACATGCAGAAGAAGAAGCATTGGTTAGTAGAAAAAATTTACTAAAAGCCAGGTCTGTTCTAACGGATTACGCACATCGGAGTGGGTTCACTCACAGCAAAACGAAGACCGCTGGACAGAAGTGCAAGGCGAGCACAAGTCAAACGATGCGGCTTCAGTCATGGCCAAAATTCGGGCACGGCAAAATTTCAACGGCAAGCACATGGAATTCGATGGCATTGAACTGGAAACAGGAATAGGAAGACAATATGGATTTTCCAAGAGGAAAATGTTCAACGGCTCTCAAAGGCGCTTAAAGGAGCGGCGAGGGAAAAAGTTTCACAATTGCTGATTTCCGCAAAGGACCCAAACAAAATTATATCAATTTTAGACAAGGCGTATGGTGGTCCTGAGAACGTAGCTTTGGAGTTAATGACCAAAGCGTCCAAAATAAAAGCTGTTGAACAACTTTCCGATTTCTAGGATTTCAACAACAGTGTCCAAAATATTAACTCAGCATTGGAATACACAAATAGTCAGCTCGTTGACACACAGAGACTGCTGGCAAGAATAATCGACAAGTTGTCCGAAAATTATCTTCAAGAATGGATAGCATTCCTAAGGGAGGAAAAAGTACGCGCTTCCTGTTGCACATTCAACAAATTAGCTGAATGGTCACAAAAACAGGCGGATCTAATCCAGATTCAGAAAGATAACGGCAATCAACAGCCAACCGTCGTCATATGCAGCTCAACCAATCTCAAATGAGCAACAAACAACAGAGGAGGCGGTAAATCAACCAAAGCCTAAGAACAGAGCAACGTGCTCAATTTGCAGCGAGGAGAAGCATGTTCTAAGCAAATGCAACATATTTGTGAAGGCGGATGTTAAAAAAAGATGGAACTTAGCCAACCGTCACAAAGCATGCTACTGTTGTTTGAAATTTCACAAAGGGCAATGCAGCCAACGATTTGCATGCAAAATTGACAACTGTGAGAAATTTCATAATAAACTACTACACAAAGCCCCACTAAATCAACCTTCCCAAAACTTCAATGGATGCGTCATAGAATCCAAAAAGAGAGTCTTGCTAAAAATGGTACCAATCATAGTCCACGGCCAAAAAGGCTCGAAGGAAGTCATAGCATTTCTGGACGAAGGCAGTACATGTACAATCATGAATATGAACTTGGCGCGAGAAGTGGGTATTCGAGGCGACGTCAAACTCTTTTGTTTCAGTTGGACAGGTGGAGTCTACAGATACGAAGCGGAAGCAGAAACGGCAAAATCCTCAGTGCCAAAAATGGTACAAACCATCAACTAAATGATGTGTGGCTGATAAATGATCTAAAGCTACCCACACAACAATTTGATTACAATAAGCTAGAAGAGGCCATTCTGGAAAATCACTACGTTGATGACTACTTGGACTTTAAAGCCAACACTACAGAAATCATCTACATGATCAAAACAATAATCAAAATACACTCAAAGGCTGGGTTTGAACTGCGTCAATTCATATCAAACAGCGACAAGGTGATGATGATGATGATACAAGGTGAAGTATCCCGGAAAATCTGAGAGCAACACACACAGTAAGATCGGAGATAAAAAAGATATACAACAAAAGGTACTGGGTATGTTGTGGGACGCACCAGGCGACTTTTCCACATACTCTACGGCAACTATGCACAAACTTTCAAATGACCTGTTGAATGACAACCTCTCACCCACAAAGAGGAAAATATTGTCGGCCGTCAATTCATTATATGATCCTTTGGGTCTCATGACACCAGTGACAATAAAGGGACGAATCCTCATGCGAGACGTATGGGAGTCCGGCTTCGGCTGGGATGATACAATCAAAGATGACTTACTGGACAAATGGAGAAATTGGCTATAGGTCTTGAAGACAATTGAAGGCACAAAGATTCCAAGATGATACAGTTTAAAACTGGAAAAAGCGGAACGTGTTGAATTTCATATTTTTAACACTGCAAGCAACAAAGCCTTTTCGTCAGCAGTATATGAGTTGCTGCTAGCAATCTGAAGACGATTGGAAATATGACGTAGCGTTGATTGCATCAAAGGCTAGAGTAGCCCCAATGAATCATATAACCATTCCAAAGGTGGAAACCATGGCCGCTGTATTAGGCTGCAGGTTAGCGGAAATGGTTCAACAAGAATTACAAATTCAACTTAATAAGCGATATTTCTATACCGATTCACGAACTGTTCTTAATTGGATAAAAAGCGACAAACGAATGGAAGTTTTCGTTGCTAATCGAATTGGCGAAATATGTGAAAAATCGGTAAGATCACAATGGCGCTGGCTACTAACAAATGAGAATATTGCTGACATAATAACACGTGACAACATCTAGTCACAAAAGCTGCAATGGTGGCTTGCGGGTCCAGAATTTCTACAAAAACCGGAAACTGATTGGAATTTCCAGCAGCTGGCAGCAGAAAAGGACGAACCAACTGAGATTGTGATGACAATTCAACAAGCAGAGCATCCATTTACCATCTTGCTGCAAAGAATCTCTACACACAACAAACTGATTCGGCCTGGATACAACGTTTCACCAACAACTCATCAAAACACAACACAGTTTATAAATTGGAGAGTTGTGCGGGTCAGACGTGTTTATAGCCGCTCGCGTTGATTATTGTATTTAGCAAGTCCACCTGCAAAAAAGTGTAATTAGCTACATACAAAAGTTGCACACGCCGCGTACCATCACAACGCTGGAAAGAATCAGATGAACCACGGCGAAATCCAAATAGATTTAAACATTTTAAGTTTATTTGGCACAACACACCAATACCACAAAGCACTTGGTTAAGGGAGAATCCTGTGAAATTGTGCCAAATTGAGGGAAAGTAAGAGAGTTTTCACTTTCACAGAACAAAAAAAATATTACCAAACAGCTGTTGGTCTTTTTTGGCAGTCAGCCTGCAACTAACCACCAAAACAGCTGATCAGCGATGAAAGCTCCAGTGACTTTAAAACCGTATATTAGAAGAAAGCTTGTGTCTGTTTCAAACCCGTGTCAAATCGTTGCATATCACTAGGCGCTGGGCAAATCAACAATTGACTACTGTATGGTAGGAGGAGCTTGGCATCGACGTGTAAAGGATATGGCTGTAAACGATGATATGTTGTCAGACCACTTGCCTCTCACAATTCAATTGGAAATGGAGGCACCAGACATAGATGAAGCTCAGAAAAATGAACTGCTACCAAAGCTCTGCTGGAAAGAAGCCATAAGAAGCAGATACGAGGCGAGTCTAACTAATTTACACCGATTGGAAACTTATCACGATGAAAATGAGGAACACCTGGATACTCTCACAAAAGCAATTAAAAACGCAGCAGAGAATATACAAATTGCACGTAAAACCAACTTTGTGAAGACACAGAATGTGAGGAAGCCAGAAAACTTTCTTTCCACCTGCGACAGGTCGCAAGAGCAAATGACGATAATGGTGCAAAGGTATCTTATCGAGAAGCAAAAAAAAAATTTACAATTTGTTGCGAGGCAAAGAAAAAACTCTACTATGAAAGCTTGGAAATCCAGATTGCTGGTATTAGAGACAGCAAATCTTTTTGGGCACTCGTACGACGGTTGAATGAATGATCAGCAAGAGTTAATATAAAATCAACGTCATCAGATCTATCATCACACTTCTCCTCCTTGTTGTATAACCCAACGGTGGGCAACTGTATAGTCATGCAGTTTCCATTCATAGCAGATGAAAAACTTGATGATCCGATAAGTTTGGCAGAAGTCAGCGCTGCAATAAGGCGAGCAAAGATAAACAAAGCGCCAGGTGAAGATCGGATCCCGGTTGAATTTTTAAAGTTCGCCCCGCCTGAGTTATTCAATGTACTAGCAGACGAATACAATAGGATATTTAACGCCACAAGAGTACCGTCGAGCTTTAAAAAGAGTGTAATCTTTCCTCTTTTCAAAAAGGGTGATCCCAAATTAGCGAGCAACTATAGGGGGATATCGTGTTTGAACTCCCTTACAAAAGTGTTCACATCTATTATTTTAGAGCGCCTTACTACATGGATAACGGAGAACAATGTACTAAGCGAATATCAATCCGGCTTTAGAAGTGGATATTCCACGGTGGATAGTGTATTCTCCCTAACGGCAATAGCACTGTCTTATCTTGAGCGGAAACAAAAGATGTATCTATGTTTTATCGACTTCAAAGCTGCTTTCGATACAGTAAATAAAACAAACTTGTTGCTTAAGCTCAACCGGTTGGGAATCTCTTCAAAAATTCTTGGCTTGATCCGAAATCTGTACACTAACAACATAGCTGCTGTGTGGAATGGAGAACAGCTTTCAGATTGGTTTGGCAACAACACTGGGGTCAGACAAGGATGTCTACTGAATCCATTGCTTTTTTCGCTTTACATCAACGACATTACAGACGTTATTCCAGGTGGTATCACCTTTGCTAATCTTACTATTAAAGTCTTAATGTACGCTGATGACATAATGGCAGACACGCAGCTCAAATTGCAGGAGATGATTAATTCGCTTTTTTCTTATTGCCAACGTTGGAACCTACTTATAAATATTGATAAGACTAAGGTACTGGTTATCCGTGATGGGTCCTCTTCCATACCGTAAACAACCTAAGCTGGCATCTAAATGGAGAACACCTTGATGTTGTAAAAGAATTTAAATACCTCGGAGTCACGGTAACGCAAAATTTAAATTACTCCAACCACCTACAGCAGAAACTTTCTGACTCAAAAATTGCCATGAATAGCACTTGGAACTCTTTCCTCGGCAGACAAAATGTGTTACCAAGCGTAAAGTACAAGCTTTTTAAGGCCACCGTGCATTCAATAATGCTGTAAGTGTCGCAAATTTGGGGACATACCAACCATGAGGAAACAGAGAAACTGCAGCGTCACTTTATCAAGAAAATCTTCCAGTTGTCCAGAAGTACATCAAATTACGCAATTTACCTTAAAACAGGTCTATCGCTGCTTTCACCGAAGCATTGCAGGCGCACTTCTTATATATCCGAAAAATAATGAAGATGCCTGAAAGCAGGTTACCAAAAATAATATCGAAATACCTTAAGAGCGAAACAGGCCAGTTTTTTGGAAAATGGCAGAGCCTGGCCGACGAACATGGTATAGATCTGGATATAACTGACTCAAGCACGTGGGAATCAGCACATGAGAAAATTGTGGATCAAGTCAATCGGGCATTTGTGACAAAGTTTGCTTTCCAGGTCAGCCAAAGTTCGTCTAGAACAACTTACAAAATGCTTAACCATAGTCTTAATGATGCAAACTACTTTCATGATGACTTAAAAATATGGCAAATATCCTTAATATGTAAAGCACGAACAGAACTGCTGCCTCTAAACGCCATGCCATACAGAACCAACACTCAATGCAACCTGTGCAATTTAAGGACCGACGAAAATACCAAGCATTTTATTGCCATATGTTTCATTTTGAATGAAGTTAGGAAGCTCCACCTCAAAAAACCACAACTCACTCATCTGGAAACAATTATCATTCTGAATGGATCGAATAGGAATGCTCTCGCCAATTTTCTAAAACTTGCTCTGAACTATAGGAGGCAGATTCAAATTGAAAACTTTTGAACATATGCACACAATATCAATAGTATCTGACGGCAAATAGGCTCGAATATAACAGTAAAATTGTAACACCAAACCACGATTCCATACTACAAGGTGAACGATCTGGTATCTGGGGAAGACCCGGGCAGCCAGGTGTATTAACCGGAGTAGCAGCGGATAGGTGTAAGGTGATCGACAGACGGTTCTAAACCAAGTCGATTGAAGCTTGTTAACTTTATTTTTAGTTAAATAATAAAAAATACAAAATCTATTTTAAAACAACTAAAACTGTATTATACTGGAAAACTATCTTCAAAACTACGGCTCACAAAATACTGTATTTATTTAGACGAAAACAAAATCATGCGTGTCGAGAGCAGGATTGAACGCGCAAAAGAGTTATCTGCACGCACCAGAAGCCCAATTGTTCCCGAATGCTGATCAATAAAATACATACCGACGCACAACATGTCGGAACACAGGTTGTGGTACATCGATTTAAGGAATCATACTGGATGCCAAAATTAAATCGATTCATCAAAACAACTATAAATGCTTGCGTGTGGTGTAAACGCAAAAAAGCAAAACCACTGGCACCAAAAATGGGACTACTACCCGAAGAGAGGTTTTTGACTCATAAAAAACCGTTCACTGCAACAGGCGTGGACTATTTTGGGCCATTTTACATCATGGCGGGCAGTGGAACACGAGCATCGAAAAGTCTTCGCAAACGGTATGGAATAATCTTCACAACTACAAGGGCAATAAATGTGGAGATAGCGCACTCACTGGATACAGATTCCTGTATACTGGCGGTACGCAGAATGATAACACGTCGTGGTCCTGTAAAAACAATTTGGTCCGACAATGGCACAAATTTTAGAGGTGCAGCACGGGAGTTACAAGAAGCCCTTGAAGATCTGGATGAACATTACATCAAAACTTATTTGGCAAGTAACAAAATAACTTGGAATTTCATTCCAGCTAACGCACTGAACTTTGGTGCCTGCTGGGAAAGCCTAGTAGGCTGTTTTAAAAGAGCACTTGAAGCTGTCCTATCGGTAAACGCCAATCCCAGCGATGAGATGCTACTAACAGTATTCATGGAAGCCGAATACTTAGTCAACAGTCGACCATATATACTGGAGTCGGACGACACCGATGATGAAATTGGTCTCTGTCCAAACGACATTTGTGTTCCACAAAGTTGCGCTCTCCATAGTCCCGGAAAATTCTTCATTGAATCTGGCGAGAAGCGTATGTGGGGAGTATCACAGTTTCTGGTCGACGCATTTTGGAAACTCTTCATCAAAGAATATCTGGCGACCCTAATACATCGTTCGAAGTGGTGCCAAAATATTGAACATTTTTAGGTCGGATAAATAGTTGTAACGAAAGACAACACCACTCGTGGAGAATGGCCGCTAGGCTGCGTGTTAAAGGTCTACCCTGGTGAAGACGGAATAGTTCGTGTGATGGATTTGAAGACTGCTAAAAAAAAAGTATCGAAATATCGAGTTTTAGTAAACTGCATAGTATCGATTGTAAGTCTAAGCATACATGTTGTATATCGATGTATTGTAGATCGATATATTGTTGGAAAAAGAAGAGAAGAAAAAAGAAGTTGTGAAATTGCTGAAATAAAATTTGATTTATGATTTGTCTAATAAAAATACTAAACACAATGGTAAGGTCCAATGTAGGATGAAAGGGGTCTTCTGGAAGTACTAATGAGTCAATTCTAGATGCAACATTGCTGGAGGGATCCAACAAAAAAATCAAATCAAGTGATCTGTTTATCGAGTTATGAGTAGGATTAACCTGTACTAGGGACAACTCATGAAGGCCATCGATAAAATCGTGGGATTTCAAAGGTAGGAGCGCGGTTGATTCATCATTGGAGGACCACCCGACTTCAGGCAAATTAAAGTCGACAAGAACAATCAAAATATCACTGTTTAATAGCAGTGAAGAGACTGACTGAATGGCGGATAGGTGTTAATCGTAAATGGTAGTATCGGATTGTGGAGGAATATAGGAGCAAGTAATAAAAATAGAAAAATTAGGAAAAGTAACTTTTACACTTAAAAATTCGATTTCCTGTGAAATTAAAGATTATGTTAGTTCCGACGAGAGGCCGGAATCCACAGCAATTAAGACCCCACCACCCACACGAGAGGGACGATCACATCTATAAGTGGAGTATTTTGTGGGAAAGACTGTCGAGTCATGAGTCTCTGGTTTTAACCACGTCTCAGTAAGAACAATAATTTGAAAATCAAAAGCTACACTGTCTACAAAAAGTTTAGAATTAAGTCCTCGAACATTTTGATATGCGTGTAGAAGGGAGGAAATTAGTTTTTTGACGCAACAGCAGAAATAGAGGCGCCAGAAGGTATAGAAGGAATTGAGATAGGAGGCCAATTTTTCTTTTTGGTTCTAAACTCTTTAATATACAAATAATCCGGCCGAAAATCTTTAAAACAAATTGTGCTAAAGATTGATTTGAAGGAGGCAACCTCCCTTTCATAGGAAAATTCAAACTTTTCCACCATAATATTTTGGGCTTCAACTTTTGCCTGAATATATGCTTTGACATCATAAGATGTCATATCAGGGGCAACCCTAGAAACAAAAACATGTTTCTTCGGTGGAATACCTATAAGAGGCCTAGGAGCACCCGTTATCCCAACTACCCTGGTAGAGCTTACCAAAATAGGAGGAACAGGTGGCGCAACCGCAGCAATCTCCATAGGTACACTAACATCCGGAGAGATCGGGACCCCCTGGGCGGACAAGTCGGACATTACATCCGATATCACCTGACTGGATTTAGAGCCGATGCTATTATCAGTAGCAAAAACACCACTACCAGATAATCTCCGTGCAGGAGCCGGAGTATTGAATGATATCAGACGCTGTATATTAGGAGAAGATGGACTATAAGTCTGAACTGGGACAGTAAGAACATCACAATTCTGAGGCACACCTGAGATATTGGTTTTTTTGCGCTTAGGAGACTCATTCAACAGCTTTAAACTACCGAATTGTGAATCCAGCACCAAGAACCCGTCATTTAGTTTGCGAAAACTAGCAGACAGGTTCTTCAAACCATCTCTAGTCTGCCTCATGAACAATATCATGTCCCTTTCCACTCTCCGACAAGGCTCACAACTCTACTTTAAGCCATTTCGCAGGCCAATGGCGTCTTTAACCCTGGCATTGTAACCAGCACATTTGGCGTGAATGATATGGTCTCAAAGCCAATAAGAAATATAATCGTCTTTGGCATCCGAAATCTGGCAGTTCTTATAACAGCAGACAATATAACTCATGTTAACTTTATTCAAAATCAATATGCAGTAATCAAAGGTTTACAGACCAAAATTGCACAAAGAGTTCCAATCAGGCAAGCAGAAGCAACAGTAACTTGAGCAGCAAGTTACAGGAACAATGCTATTTAAATGCACAAACTCAACCCATGAGCGCGAGAGTAACCGATTGCGAGAGAGAATGAGCGTGAGAGAGGGTAAGCAACACCCAGCACCAACAGCACATCAGCAAACAATAATAATAATAATAATAAATTAAATTAACAATATGTAAACGGAGCTCGAGCGCGGGTGGCAAAGTGCACAAGAACAATATAAACGCAAAGACAAATTTACAGCTACAGAAGTAGAACTGAGAATTACATAAATGTATTTAATTCTGTTTGCTTTTGCGTTTATGTTGATGTTAACTAAATCACAAATCACAATAATATATAAACGTCAAGCATTGGTGAGGCCGAGTCTCGGATTCTTCGGGTTCTGGAGGATAAGTTGAGCAGCATGACTTCTGATTTGCAGCTGCTGGTCCAGCGTGTTCAGAAGCTGGAGATGGAAGCATCAGATGCCAGAGAGGTGCGGGAGCGCGGGGCTAAGCAAATGGATGATATGCGGGAGGAGGTTGCCCATCTCCGAGACAGGCTGAACTCAAGAATTGCAGCTGAAGCAAATGCTCTTATCGAGTGTGATCTGCGACTGCACGGCATCCCATTCATTGAGGGCGGAGATTTGAGGGCTGTCTATCACAGTCTTTGCTTTGAACTGAAGCTAACTCCGGCACCGAGAATAAAAACAATTTTCCGGGTAAGACAACGCGAAGGCGCGCTTACGGTAGTGGATGCAGTAGTCGTACTGAGACTTGACACCATGCGAGAAAAGATCTTGCTCCTACGCACAATTGGAGCTTACAAGAAGGCAACACAACAACAACTGACTCTATCACTGCTTGGTTTCAACTCGCCCACTTCATTCTATGTCAACGAGCAACTCTCCAAACCTAATTATGAGATATTCAAAGAAGCAATGCGGTGTAAATAGCTTAAGCTTTTCAAAGCTGTGTTCTCTCGGCGCGGCCTTGTCTACGTAAAGTGTTGAGAGAGCGTTACATGCGTGGAGAGCTTGGGTAAGCTTATGGCACTGAAGAATGAAGTAGCACACGTGGTCCCCGAACAACTGACCACTACTGAAACTTGCAATGAAGAACATCAAGCTTTAGCGGTGCAAAGCTCCTTTCGTTAGTAACATCTCTAACGTATTATTTCTAAGATTAGTTTTGTGCAAACTGTTTATTTTTTATGTGGGGTGTGTAATATGTATTGTCCTATTCAATGTAAAACGTGTGCGTATCTAATAGTAGAATTCCATATAAGCTCACATACTAAGTGATCTTAGTCTGTCCAACACGAACAGCTACTCCCTATTACGAATTCTCAGCAAACAAAAGGAGGGCTTAAAAATATACCACATAAATGCGCAGAGTCTGACCATAAAGATCGAGGAGTTTAGATATTTATTTGTTGGTTCAAATGTGGGCGTTGTTTGTGTATCAGAGACGTGGTTTATGTCAAGTTTATGTGATCAGTTAGTCTCATGTGAAAATTATGTCCTGTATCGTTCAGACCGTGAAGGCCACGCTGGAGGCGTTGCAATTTACGTAAACAAAAGATTGACCTCTAAGTAAGTTTTTAAGCAGCCAATTGGTAGTGCAATGGAATGGATCTTTATTCAGATATATAATAGAAGTCACAATAAGAAAAGGCTGATTGGCTGCATCTACCGACCGCACCGAAATATTGATTACTCGGACTTTACAAACCTAGTTTCAACTTTAACACTTAATTTCACCGATATCATATTGACAGGGGATATGAACAGCAACATATTAGTTGAGAAAAAACTTTCGGATGATATGGCATCACTAGACTTACAACTTGTAAACTCCACTATTGCAACGCATTTCTCCAGTACCTGTGATACTTTGTTAGATGTATTTTTTGTAAATAACCCTTTCAAAGTCCTTATGTATGACCAACATTCAGTACCTGTCTTTTCTAAACATGACTTGATCTTCCTAACGTATTATACACAACTTGATTATAATGACAATCAAATATAATATAGGGACTTTAAAAATATTGACATGTCTGCTTTTTACGATGACTTTAACAATTGTAATTGGAATCTAATTTATACGATACCCTCTGTCGAGCATCAGCTAACTCGTTTCCATTCTAATATTAAATATCTCTATGACCTTTATGTTCCACTCCGAACTAAAAAGATAAGTCCTATGCAAAAACCATGGATAAATAATGACATTAAACAATCTATCTCCTCACGTGATAAGATGTTCAAGAAATGGAAGCGATATAGGACCCCACATCACTTGACTCAATTCAAACTCGCCAAAAAAATTGTTGAGAAACAAATCAATCTTGCTAAGCGCAAATTCTATGAAGAAAAATTTGGCTGTGCTCCCTGTTAGTTACTACAGGGAAACTTGGAAGCAACTCAAAAATCTGGGGGTGGGCAAACCGAAACCTTCTGTTAAAAATTATGTGAATGTAGATGATCTCAACAAAAGGTTTGTTGAATGGCAAGTACCTGAAGTCTCCGTAAATTCGAACCTGATCCAACTACCTGATACTCACAACGACTGTGATAGTAGGTTTAGTTTTTCGTGAAATATGATGTCTTAGAATCGATCCTTAAGATTAAATCAAATGCTACTGGACTGGATGACATAAATCCAAAATCCAAAAGATAATGCTGCCAGTAACTCTGCCCTACATTACCCATATTATTAATGCTGCCTTGACTACAAGTTCATTTCCAGACTCCTGGAAAGTCGCAAAGGTTCTACCGATTCCCAAATCTGCTGAAGAGTACAGGCCTATCTCGATATTACCATTTCTATCTAAAGTCCTTGAGCATTTGATGGCAATCCAAATCAATAGTTTCATGTTTTCAAACAAATTCTTTAATGACAAGCAATCAGGTTTTTGAAAAAACAGGAGCTGTACGACAGCAATAATAAATATTGCTGAAGACATTCGCAGGAAAATGGACAAGAATAATGTGACTTTTCTTACACTTCTTGACTTCAGCAAGGCATTTGATACAGCAAACCACGAGATTCTTTGCACTAAATTAAGAAATCTGTATAAATTTTCAAACTCAGCTATCAAACTTATGCACTCCTACCTCTCTAATAGATGCCAAGCAGTTATCACCCCTACAAATTGTTCGTCGTTTCTTGTACTCAAACGTGGTGTCCCTCAAGGATCTATTCTTGGCCCATTATTGTTCTCAATTTATGTTAATGATCTGCCTAATGTTCTGTCAAACTGTGAAGTCCACATGTATGCTGATGACGTTCAATTATATGTGAGTCGTCCACTGTGTCGTATTAGTGAATGTGTTAGTGCTTGCAATGATGACCTGTCAGCTGTTAGCAATTGGGCAGTTAAAAATGGATTGGGGCTGAACCCAATAAAGTCGAAGTGCTTAATAGTCTACAAAAAAGATTGACACTACAAGTTTACCAAGTTTATTTATTGAACGAACACCTGTAGACTATATTAACCAGGCAAACAATTTAGGTTTTACATTCAACAAAACTCTGTCCTTTACTGATCACATAAATAAATCTACTGGCAAAACATATGGCATGCTTAGGCAATTGTATATTACGCAACAGTACATACCTACACAAATTCGAATGCGAATTGCAAAAACTTGCCTTATCCCTACTTTGTTTTATGGAGTCGAAGTTTTTTGCAACTGTGATTCGTCTAGCCGACACAAACTCCAGGTTGTATTTAATAACATAGCCAGATACATTTTTAATATAAAACGTCATGAGCATATTTCTCGATATTCTTTAAAGATATTTGACTTGCCCTTAACCTTATGGATGAACTACAGAACTCTGCTACTGCTACACAAAATCATTAATAATAAGGAACCCTCGTATCTCTTTGAAAAGTTTAGTTTCAGCGCATCAGTCAGAACCAATAATTTATTAAGCATACGATTTAGGCTCTCCAGTTCTGAAAAGCACTTCTTCACACACAGTATTCGTTGTTGGAACCACTTGCCTTTATATCAGGGAATCAAACCGAATCGAATTTCGGTTCCGGTTCCGGTTCTGGTACGTACCGAAACTAATGTTTCGGTAAAAGGTTCTGTTTCGGTTCTAGTTTATTTCGGTATTCGGTTCCGTACCGGTACCTTGGTTTTTATTTCGGTATACCGGTACGTACCGGTATGTACCGGTATAATTTAAAAATCCTTTAATCCGAAGATATAATAGAAATGGTAGCAACCTACACAACAAAAAGTAGTTATAAATAAGGAAAATTAAACATAATAAACTTTACCTCAGAAAAAAATGTCCTAATAATAGAAGAGCAAGAAGATCTTTTGATATCTGATGAAATGTTAAATACACTGTTTTCAGATAACGTTACCGATCACAATTTAACCCTGCTATTAGGTTAAGTCCATTTGGGCCAATTATTAATTCATTTCCTTTTTAAATGCTAAAATTAAGAATAAATTAATAATATTTGGAATTTATTGAACCAAAATAGATGCAACGAAATAAGATGAAATTGTTATTTTTATTAAACAATTTTAGTATATCTCAGATGGTCCCTTAACTTTACATTTGTAAGTTTTTGCTTACGTTAACCCTGCGTTTTACCCTGAAGAAATCCCTGATTGAAACAATAAAAATGAAATAACAAAAAAAAACTCAGAACCGAAACTGTACCGGTACAATGTTTCGGTTCCAAAAATAAAGGTTCCGAAATACCGGTACGCAAAAAATAAATAATAACGGTTCCGGTTCTGGTTCTGAGTTTCAATCGGTTCTTTTTGGTATACGGTTCCGGTTCGGGTTCCGGTTTGACACCCTGCTTTATATGAGAAGTCTATTAGAAACGCACAGCTCTTCCGTAAAACCCTTAAAACACACCTACAAACTCAATAATATAAAATAAAAGAAAAAAATATAAATAATTATAATACACAATAATAATAATAGTACACACACACAACACAAAGGAAACTGCTGGGCAATTGCTTGCCTTATGACTGTTTTGCACGTTGCTAGTTTTGGGCTCCCCAACCAGTTATGGCAATTCTGTCATGAGGAGGAAGTTGCTGATCAGTAGTTCGACAGGCAGAAAACCACTGATGAGGAAGAGTGGAATCTTCCGAAACAGCTGTATGGTTATCCAAGCCTCCTTTGTGTAGTGTGTATGTTCTGTTCTATAGTAATGCATTAGCATAACTTTAAATGACCCCGAGCCTGCTAAAAACTCGCACGTCATAATAATAATAAAATAAAACAAAATAAAAATAAAATATAAAATATACATAAATAATAATAAAACAATTGTAAAGTAAATCAATCAATTAATTAGTGTAATGTTATTCAACAATGTCAAATTCGTTATTGTAATTGTCAATTTATTGTACTATTGTATTAATTAAGCGATAAAAATTTAAATCATAATTATATTAAGTGTATCAATGTTCTTAGTAATTAAGTGCCACTAATTGGTCTACAAGTTGTGACTTGCACAAAAACACAAGCTCCTTAGAACTTAGTGCAAGGATGTCAAGAAAAATAAATCTAAATCTATAAACATGCACTATGAAAACAAACGAAATGACAAGATAGATATTAAGACACCGGAAAATAAAATTATTTATGCGTTGCGAAAAAAAAACGATTGCGAATCGATTGATTGAAGCCAAGTTTCAGTCATAATTAAAATGTCAGCATAAAAAAAAAACAAATTTAAGTAATCGGATTAAAGTTTACTTCGGATTCCCCTTACGTTTTGGTATCAGATGATAATTGACGACTTATGTTTTTTAGGAACTTAGGAAAAGTAGCACTATTACGCTTGGGTCTAGACTCGAATTCATGAAGTATAGCAAATTAAGGCCAGAGATCGGACTGAAGAATCTGATTCATATAAGTAGGCAGAACAATTATTTTAAATGATGACATTGACTGAGGTTTTGGAAATTTAATTTTATAAACCCTTATGTCCGAACATCCAGTGAAATAGGAAATAAAATTCTTTAAATTATTCTCAGTGGTATCAGGGCAAAGGCGAGACACAAAGAACTGCTACAATCGGCCGAAAAGAGAGCCGAGCATAAGAGGAAGTAGAGGTAGAGGAAACATTATTATCACAGGCAGTGGTAGCAACATCGTTGACGGTACATCCATCTGCGGAAGATATTTTAGGAGGTGCTGAAGGAGCTGCCGCGGGCACAGCAGCAGACACTGCTGCTGAAACAACGGCGGCTACATCGTTGGCGGCACATTCAGTTTCATGTTGTAAATCTGGATTAACTGAAGGGGCAACCACAGCAGCAGGAGAAGCGGCAGGAATGGCGGCAAGAGCAACGTCAGGAACAGGTTCAGATGGAGGATTTGCATTATCCACAGCAGCCGAGGAGGCAAATGAACTGTCCCTATTATTATTACCAGTAAATAGGCGTAACAGGTGCAGTTTCTGCAAAATGAGAAAAATTAGGATGTGTAGATCGAACATTGCATTTTTTACGCTGCGGCGAATTAGCCAATAACTTCAAACCATTGAAAATAGTTTGCATCCCTAAAAACTTGTCATTAAGATTACGAAAATCATAGTGGAGTTCCTTATATCCAGCGTGTGTCTGCTTCATAAAAGTGTGCATTTCAAATGCAACTTTCCGGCAGGTTTCACAATAAAATCAGATTAAGAATGTTTATTTATACAACTTGAACAGTTAGATATAAATTTAAGCGCAGCTAAGCAGATAAAAACAAACGAGCGCGGAGGCAGACGAATGACGATGTATTTAATTACTTTTTGTTTGGTCAAGATATCTTTAAAACTAAATATACAAAGTGACCACAGGAGTAGCCTAAGCAAATATTTCAAAGCTGCTTGCTTGGCAAGAGCGCCAAACATAAATACTTATAAGAGCGTTGAAAGATACGATAAGCGTTTATTTACATTTGAGCTTCAAGCCTATCTTAAATAAGATTTTACAACAGTCCAATTTAACGTTGGTATATTGTCCTCGTGAATCAGGATGAGACAGCCAACCTTTTGATGCTCTGGGCCCATTGAGCGAGTTGCTGCAGATTGACCTGGTAGACCCTGGACCAGGTCAGCCAAAACTGCTGCTTGACTCGCCTTGTTGTTGACTCGGCCTAGCGCGGATTCGTGTGGCAGCGAACGAGGAGGCTGCCCAATTAAAAGATGGCCTGGGGTCAGCGCCTCCCTATCGTTGGGGTCGTTGCCTATGAACAGCTAAAGTCACGAATTGAGCAGAGCCTCCACCTCGACGAGATGAGTTGCTAACATGTTCTGAGTCAGCCTGGCGTTGCCAACTCCTCGAACCAAACGATTCTTGGCGGCCTTTAAGGCTGCGGATAAATAACCACTAGACGCCTAGCTCTGCTGCATATGGCTGCAGTTTATGCTTCTGTGCCTCGTACGCCTGTCGAAAATCTCGGAACACGTTACCGCTCCTACGAAATTCGTAGCGTTGTCGCTCTAGATCTTCTGGGGGAGACCTTGTCTTCCGACGAACCTTTTTAAAATAGATTAAAAAAAACTGTTAGTCGACAGGTCTACAATAAGCTCAAGGTAAACCGCTTTGGCCGAATAACAATAGAACACAGCAACATATGTTTTAATAGGGGTTCTGCCACGCATTTTCAGGCTTACATAGAATGGGCCACAAAGTCCACTCTACATATTCTCTTAGTCGATCGTCTGATAAATAACCCATTATCTGGCTTAAGAGTTTTGGTTTGTATCGTACACTGCGATCGCAGCCTTTGAAAACTTTTTTGCATGCCTCTTGAGCACTATTGAGCCAGATTTGTTGCCCTAGAAGAAAGACCATCATGATCATTTTTCAGCAAGAGGGGAAATTTCTCATCATATGACTTCATCTTCTGCAGTCTCGTGTAAAAATTGATTTAGACTTTAAAGTTGAGAAGCTCGGCCTTTTCTCACTCGGCCTTTTCCAGTTGGGCAACCTCGCGGCCAAGTTCAAACATTTGAACTGTCTGCACCAATCTCAAGAACGACATACGCAGCTCCTTTGCAGAAAGAACATTCCAAGATTAAGTCATTTTGAATGAATAAATTTATTGACATAGACATCGGATTTTAGTTTTATTCAGATTGTATTTTATCTTATAGGCAGGGGGAAATGTGTTGAAAAGGCATACAACTCACAAAATGGCCTGCTCATTGCAGTGCTCAAATCAGAAAAATGTTCTTGACTAAACATTTACCATGGCCTACTAGGATTAAATTCAATCTGCAAAAACCTAAAATCCGATGTCTTCATATGACATTATTCGACAAAAGCTTTGTGAACGATGAGCACCTTTCAATTAGATCCATAATGCTAAGTTTTCCCATTGTGACAGAATGAACTCATTAAAGGGGTTAACTCTTAGCTACATTGATTTGCAGTTTGATAACTAGTCTGCAGGTCATTGCGAAAACAACAGGTAGTCAAATTTTATGGCCCTCATAAAAAGGGACGACGATCGCGACTCGTCGTGACGTATTATATTTTTTTATACCCCCGTTGACGGCGGCTAGGCCGCGCACAAGCGACTCTCACATACACACCAATACAAATGCAATGTAAAAAAAAATACAAAAATCAAATAATTTCTCACATGGGCGACAAAAATTTTGTGGCAAGTATCTTTTCTTATTTTTTGATTACACGAGGCAGTAAAAATAATTCACACACAAGTATATTACAAGCGTGGCAAAAATGCGCGTGTTAGTTACATGAATAAAATAATTTTTGCCATATGTACATTTTTTTATTTTCATGTCTGAAAATTATTATTTTTAGCATTGATGTTATTTATCATGGCATGAAAATAATTTTTGTGCATTTTACGAACCCTGATCAGGAGACATTTCAAACTAGTGCAAATTTGGCCACTCAGATTACTCCTTCAGCAAAAAATCAGAACGATTGAATCAAAGTGGACAAATCAGATCATCCATATTTATGCTACGTGAAACCAAATCTGCAGAATGTCGACTCCGACGGAACATGACGTTAACATGACCTGTCAACTCCTGAACTTCTGCCACTCTGTTGGCCACGAATGTTGCCAAAGTATTGCGGTCTCTTTCTAAACAATACAGCGTAACTTGCGAGTCTGACCAAAAATGTACTCCATCAATTTTGAATTCATCAAATAAAGACACGATTTGAGACCAAAGGGTCTCGTAGCAATGGACCACACATAACTCGAGTAGGTGGATTGATTTTGTTCTTTGTGGGGCTACTCGAACCTTGGCTGTAAAAACCTTACAAACAACATTACCGTTCTCGTTAGTGCGCACATATATGCAGCAGCCATATGCGGGGCTAAACGCATTCGCCAAGCCTTGAATCTGCACAGTTTTAAGTGTGCATTGAAACATGCATCGAGGAATGGATATCTTGTGCAATTAAGAAAGATTCTGCTTAAACATGGCCCAACATGTGTGTAAATTTAGGGAAATAGCTTCATCCCAATTCAATTTTTTCCGCCACAACTCCTGTAGCAAAATCTTTACCTTTGTAATAAGAGGACTGTTATGTCTTCTTCTACTAAAAAGCAAAATAGATTATTTTCTATATCTATTGTAATGACGATACTACATCTCTCCCCTGCTCAATTTGATATTCAGGTTGATAGCGCTCTGGATTCTTCATGGTTCTATTGGACCGACGCAAGACAACCTTTGCTGAAATCACTGCGTCAGGCGCTTGAAGTGCCGGCAGGGTGTGGGAATCTGATGCCGTTGGTGTCGTGTCAATGGGACTCGGTGCACGTGGTGTCGTGTCAATGTAGATCGTCCGCTGGTCAACACCGTCTATAACTACTGATTTTTATTTGATACGGAAGTACGCAAATTTTCATACTGCTGCTCGAGTTCCTCATCTGGTTGGGAATTACCACATAAATTTCACATTCCTCATTCTTTGATCATCAAGGCGAATTTGATGAACGTGACGAATTTCCACGTATCCTTGCCTAGATAGTTACGTGCCGCTACTCTCTCACCAGCAGAAAATAGTTTAACTGGATTTGTATACTAATAATTCGTTTTTTCGTTCTGTGGTAAGATAAGTTCAAATCGTGATTGTATATAGGATATTCCATTTCAACTCATCCACCCCAATTTTTTTTTGTATCCAAAAAATTATTGATCGATATCATTTAGAAGGACTATATATAGATGAGGATACCTTAAAATGGGATTCCCCCCTGTTGATAGTTCTCAAGATATTGCGAAAAAGACTTGAAATTTTAGAAGAACATAACTTTTGAATGGTACATCGGATTAAAACGATCCGAAGACCAATTTTTGTAATTTTCACTTAAACTTTCCGAAAAAAATAAGGTATAACTCTAGAGTTACAGTTTATTGAAGAAAAATTTTCAAGCAATTCAGTCAATATAAAATTTATAGCAAGATTTTAACAATAAATGGTAGAAAGTCTTTTCTATTAGCCAAGACGTGCTCACTCGCTTTCAAAAACAAATTTAAACATACATGTATGGATTGGAAAAGCGCAGCAGCAAAGTCAGAACACGTTGCGTTTGTTGCGCAGTCGACGATTTACATTTACTACAACAACAAACTAAAACATGCATGTGTGTATGTATATAAGGCAAAAGCATAAATGCTGCTGCTTTGATATACGTACGCGCCGGACGCTGATATATTGTTATACACTTGAAAAGTGTATATTAATTTTGTCCAGAAGCTTGTAACGAAAGAAATATTCATTTCCGACCTCATAAACTATATATATTCTTGATTAGGACGACGAGCTGAGTTCATTTCCGCCTGTCCGTTTGTCCGTCTGTCTGTTTCTAAGCGAACTAGTCCCCCAGTTTTAAAGCTATCGAGCTAAAATTTTGCACAGAGTCTTTCTTTTACTGCACGCAACTAATATGTAGGAACCGGCCGGATCGGATATCATATAGCTGCCATAGCAACGATCGGTCAAAGAACTAGTTCTAGTTAAAATTTTGTTTGTTTTCCATTGTAGCGTCACTAATTTTTGTATATATAAGTTTCATATGCTTTCACATAATTCAGGAAAAATTGATTAAAATCGGATGACTATATTTTATAGCTGCCATAGAAACGGTCGGTCAAAAAACTACTTCTAGTGAGAAAAACTTTTTTGTTTTCTATCGTAGCGTCCCCAATCTTGGTATGTATTAGTTTTATATGCTTTCACATAATTTTGAAAAAATTTATCAAAATCGGATGACTATAGCCTATAGCTGCCATAGGACTGATCGGTCGGAAAATGTGTTTTATTAAGAAAAGCTTTTTTTTATGGTATACAATTTTTATTATCAATGATTTAAAAATTTTAAATATCTGATATCGATATTGTATATATATTTTAACGATAAAATTAGGTTTGATTCGGCACAGTCGAAGTTAGCTTTGCCTTCTCGTTTTTACTTATATATGGTTTTTCACATTAAATTAACTTACCGATTTTCCAAATTCCGGCTTATTTCCATACGAATAGTTGCTGCTTTAGCACTAAAATGGATTTTCAACGCGTTACGCGTAGAGTTTTACGAAAACCAGAATCTAAAACAATTATGAGAGGCCTACCATTTTTAGTAACCTCTCAACACAAGCGTTTTTTATGACTTCTTTATTCATTTGCACCTTGATTTTGCATTTGTCAATGATATTAATTATTTTTGGTTGATTGTTGGAAGTCGGCAGCATCTGGATGTTTACGTTGTAAATGTCATAGCAAGTTTAAGCCATGGTGACCAGTCATGGTTTGGTTACTCTCAATGCACATACTTTTGTTTTCCGCCAAATCATATTTAAAATAATTAAAAACTAGATTTGTAGACAAACAATTTACATACGTTACTCTCCTTTTGCCGACAATGAGCGAATGAATTGGTACAAGTCACAGACGAGAGAAATATAGACTGCCGCCTGGCTCAGCTGACGCTTTGCTGACGTTTGATAGTTCGATATACAAAGTTGCTTCGAACTACATTTGCATTTACTTACGTATATAAAAAAGTTACCATTTAAAACAGCTAGCAAAAAAAAACAGTTTAATGGAAAAGTTTTTTTTTAACCGAACCTCTTTTGATACTGCTCCGGATCCGGTACAGCCCTGAATGTATGTTACTAAAAAAGTTTTTTTTCAAGATGAAGGACAGCGCGAGTCCACGGGACGAATTTTTGTTTATTTCAAATTTTTTGTTTTCGCTGTTTTTTAATCAATTTCACATGTGCTTTTCGAGAAAAAGTAAATTTTACAGTTATAGCCGGTTTTTTTGAAAAAAAAGTTTTATTCATTTTCTTGGAAAGGGCCATTCGATATCCGATCCGAAATTTTTTTTCAGATTCAGAATATATGTGTGTAACTTGAAAAATTTGTTCCAAGATGGAACACAACGTGAGGAATAATTTTTTTTTGTGTCAAATTTTGCGATTTCGTTGTTTTTTTCGATTCTAATGTATTAGTAATAGCCTAGAAAATGTTCAATTCAAATATTTTTAAGCATTAATAATTACCCATGGAATATATATTATATACATATCGGCAAAGACGAATGAGAAATTTTAAAAAAGCTATTGACTTATCTGTCTTGTTTAGTTTAGCACGAATTCCAGGAAAAGAAATCTTCACTATCTAATTGACTTTTAAAAAAAATGTCCACTTTTATTGCCGTGATACAAAACAAAACTGTAGACTGCGTAGTTTTTGTCAGGAAAACTGGAATAATTTGGATTGTTTTATGTTTTTTCTAGGTAGTGAATATTTTACATTAGCTTGCGATATTTACCTATTTGCAGTCGATGTAGAATCAAGGCTTTAAGCTACGTCAAACCATCATCTGGCCCCACTTGGTCCCTCAATTATAATGCTAGGGTTCGAAGGCAAAATACACCGGATGACAGTGAAAATATACTTTTGAAATGACCTATCGTACGCTGTAGAGGAGGTCGAGTATAGCATTTCCTTATACTTGGTTTGTTCATAACACCCCCAAAATCTGAAGTTATGGTTCAAAAATCGCTTTTTGCCTTTTTTCCTCCATTAAGTTGAAATAATTCGCGCATTGACCGTTTGATTGTTTCAAACCTTGACAATTCTGATAGCAACGGAATGAATCTAATATATTATAATCAGTGGTTATAGATTCAACGCGATGGCTGAGAAATGCGGGTATTCTCATCTATATATAGTTCTTCCAAATGATATCGATTATTAATTTTTTGGAGAAAAAAAAAATTGGGGTGGCTGAGTTGATATGGAATATCCCATTTGCCTTCCAAATATGAGCATGAAGGGCGACTTGCCTGTCATTGGATGTATTGCTCTCCGTTAGGCTATACTGCTTCCTATACACTTAAATTTTTTTAACTTGTTAATATTTGGTGTACATAAAATGTTTGATATTTCTCGGCATTTTCGATCGTGGTCTGGATTGAAATATTTGGTACTACGTGTACTTCAGGCCATTTACTATGAAGTAGTAGTAGTTCCTTTATTTAATATATTAAATTAACTTTTAACATTTGATTTTTAAACTAAGGATATAAATTGAATTTAAAAAAAGAAAAAATTTAAAATGCTAAGAACCCAGTTGGCGGTGTTGCCGTTTTTAAAAGTGACCTTCAAGTATTTGCTTTCTATATCTTAAAGACTGACAGTCACTCTCCAACTCTTACTGCGATCAGTCGTGCATACGGAAAGTTCTTCCAAACCAACAAAAACAATACAACAAACAAAAATACAAAAAATAGTTTAGTTACAAGTTCAACAAGCAAAGCAACTTAAACTGATAAGAAACCACCGCTAAACATTTAGCTCTGCGTAGCAGCAACAACAATGAGAGATCCGCCAGGCAGAAACAATGCAAAAACCCAGGCTCAACTGGGTTTTCTGCTAGATAAAACCAGAACAATTAAAAACCCCTTGATCGGTCCCAAATATTTAATCATGTGACGCGTCTATAGTGAAGATACCTTATTCAACGTCAGCCCATTCCTAATAAAAAAAATTATAGACAATGTATTCAGTGTTCACCATACATGTACCGTACAGGGCAATGGCTCCAAACTAATTAAAACAAAAACACTAACACAAGCCATAAACCTCGTAACACTCGCATCCCTAGGCAACAACATTAAAGTCATCGTCTTTGAACACAACACCTTAAACGTATCTAAAGGAGTCATCTACTCCAACGCCCTACGCCACTTACCAGAAGAAATCGTAGCTAACGAACTAAGCGACCAAAAAGTCATTGAATGTCGAAAAATAGCAAAAAAAAAAAACGAGAAGGAAAAGCTAACTTCGACTGTGCCGAAGTTTTAATACACTTGAAAAACTTTACTCCAACTGATTTAACCTGTAAAATATATATAGGATATATATATCAGATATTTAAAATTATTAAATCATTTGATAATAAAAATTTAATACCATAAAAAAAAACTTTTCCTATTAAAACACATTTTCCTAACGATGGGTCCTATGGCAGCTATATGCTATAGTCATCCGATTTTGCTCAATTTTTTCAAAATTGTGTGAAAGCATATATTACTAATATATACTAAGATTGGGGACGCTACGATAGAAAACAAAAAAGTTTTTCTTACTAGCACTAGTTTTTTGACCGACCGTTTCTATGGCAGCTATATGCCATAGTGATCCGAATTTGATAATTTTTTCCAGAACGGTGTGGAAGCATATAAAACAAATATATACTACGATTATTGACGCTACTATGGAAAACAAAAAAGTTTTTCTAACTAAAACTTGTTCTTAGAACGATCGTTCCTATGGCAGCTATATGAAATAATCATCCGACCAAGACGGTTCCGACATATTAGTTGCGTGCAGTAAAAAGAAGATTCTGTGCAAAATTTCAACTCGATAGCTTTAAAACTGAGGGACTAGTTCGCGTAGAAACAGACGGACGGACGGACGGACGGACAGACGGACGGACTGTAGCGTGCTGGGTGTTCTTCTGTTTTTAAATAACTGAATGGCCTTCTTTGATTTCGTCGAGAAAAGGCTTCCAAACAATGTTGCCTCAAACCAAGGCCAACGATTTTGCAGGCAATTCAAGCGCCATACCAAAAAGCACTGGCGTTGAGCTCTAAAAAAAAAATGATTAGATTTCTGAAAATTTACTAACATAGATTCGCACCTGGCCAAAACACAATTTAAACAATTCACTTCCGATTTTAATCACCAAGGGAATATAAAATATTTCGTTCACAATATATATACATGGACTCCAATACGATCTGGAATTATGTAATTTCCGCGTGGCTTAAATTTTTTTTTTAGAAGCTGATAGCGAGCAGGTCAATCAAATACGTTGAGCTCTGCACAAAAGACATTTGCTCACTGTCTGTACTTTCGCTAAGCTATGCTTGCTTAAGCCGAGGCTAGCTTACCGAAGGCGATGTCAGATAAGAACGGTGCAATCGTATGATGCGCTGATGCTTGTCCAAGGTGACCTAAGAGTAGTTGCTTAGAGTTTTCGTTCTTCTAACGTTACATCAAACAATTAAAAACAAAGCATAAGTAGTGAGACGAAATTTGGCTTGCGACCCTGTAGGAATCTGGACACTACACCACAGTTTATGCTGCGAGAGTCTTACTCGAGAAGTTATTAACTGAAAAGGGCAGAATTCTCACCAATATTTTTTAATTTCTAATCTGAATATCCTTCAGATGGTAAACTCCTAATGTCTTTCCCACATCGTTTATTAGTTCATAATAAGTGGAACTTAACTTCTTTTTAACTTTCGCATTGACGAAAACGGGAGCAAGCTTGGCGTTAAACTTTTTACCGGCGTTGCTTTAAGCAAAGTTTCTAGCGTATACGGTGTCACCGACCTTAAGTTGAGCTGTTCTGCTGCGCAGATTGTAAGCTCGAGCGTTTACGTCGTGGGCTGCAGATACATTTTCTTTCGCTATCTGTCTCGCAATCTGCAATGCCTCTTGCTGCTTTAGAAGTGTATCGTCTGTCAAAAGTTCGAGTTTGCGTAAAAGCTCATAATCCTTGCCGTTAAGTAGCATGTTCTGTCCAAACGTTAAGAAGTAAGGGGAAAATCCAGTGCTTCTATGCACGCTTGCTCGTAGCGCTCCACTAATCTCATTTAAATTCTTGTCCCAATTTGAATGATCCGTTCCTATGTAGGCGCGAATAGCTGCCAAAACGGATCGATTAAGCCTTTCACTGGCGTTCGCTTGTGGCGAGTAGATCGCAGTACAAATATGCGATACCCCAAAGCGAGTAAGGAAGGACTCAAAACAGCCAGAACGAAATTGAGAACCGTTGTCTGTAAGGACTACTTCTGGGACTCCGAACGTATAAAACTAATAGTTCTCCAGATAGTCGCATATTCGATTCGACGTGAATTTCTTAAGAGGGTGTAGGAAATGGAATTTCGTGTTGTGGTCAACTATAATGAGAATGCCAATGTTGCCACTTTTAGATCTAGGGTATGGTCCTAAAAGATCCATGTATAATTTTTGAAAGGGCCTATCCATGGGTGGTCGTAATACGATATTCGAACTTTTAGTTGACCTACAAACTGAACAATCGGACACATACTTTCTAATTTCGGCTACCATTCTGGGCCAAAATAGATATCTTTTCAATTTTTCTATTAGTTTACCTGTGCCGCAGTGAGCAGAATCAGGTGCATCGTGTGCTTGAACCAAGATCTCTTGCGTGAGACCAGATGGAATCCAAAGTTTCCAGGAATCATGTTCTTGAGCCACATCACCAGTTGCATGTTCGGTGCGCTTATACACGAAGTGGTCGACTATCTTCAAATCAGGCAACTTGGATTGATTTTGTTGGATGCGATGAATTAAATCTTTATATTCGGATGACTCGAACTCTTTGGCGGTCATATCGACTATCGGACCAACACTTTCGAATTCGCATACGGCTGGTTCGTTTCGTCGCGAAAGTGTGTCTGACACGACATTTTGTGAGCCGCTGCGATGGCTTATATCAAATGAAAATCCTTTCAGATTAATCGCCCATCGAGCTAACCGACCCGAGAGGTCCTTTTGGCTCATCAGCCATTTTAAGGATGCATGGTCCGTAATAACTGAAAACTGCTGCCCCTCGATATACGCTCGAAATTTACGAATGCCTCTGATTACCGCTAGACACTCAAGCTCGGTAACCGTATAATTTTGTTGAGCTTTAGTCAATTTTTCTGACATGTAAGCGACGGGTAGTTCTTCGCCTTGATCATTTGTTTGCGCTAATACACAGCCGAGACCATATAGACTCGCATCGCACAATAAAATAAATGGTTTAGAAAAGTTGGGTGTACTTAAAATGGGAGCTGTTGTTAGCCTTGATTTTAGTTCCTTAAACGCGATTTCTGCATCTTCATCCCAATTAAGAGGTTTCTTTTTCTTAAGAAGATTCGTAAGCGGAAAGCTGATGGTGGCGTAGTTTTCTACGAATCGTCTGTACCAGCCTGATAGCCCTAAGAATCTTCTTAGCTGCTTTACAGTATGGGGAGTTGGAAAGTTGTTTATGGCGTGTATCTTGCCCGGATCAGTTTTTAATTGACCGTCCCCAATGATAAATCCTAAATACTTTATCTCCCGCATGCAGAATTTAGATTTCGCTATGTTTATAGTTAGATTCGCTTTGCGAAGAAATATAGCAATCTCTTGTAGCAGACTCATATGCGTATCGAAGTCATCTGAGAGTACAAGAAGGTCGTCCAAATAGACGAATACTCTCGTGCGTAGATGAGCAGGGATAACGTGATCCATCAATCGGCAAAGTGTCTGGGGTGCATTGCACAATCCAAAAGGCATCACTTTGTATTGATACAAGGGCCGGTTTGGAATTGTGAATGCCGTATACTGCCTAGAATTCACCTCAAGCGGAATCTGCCAAAACGCATGTTTCATATCCAGACCCGTTATAAAGCGAGCTGGAGGTAATCTGCTTAATATGCCGTCGATATGCGGTAGAGGATATGCGTCCTTGCAGGTATGCTTGTTCACAACTCTCGAATCTAAACATAAACGCAATTTCTCTCCGCGTCGAACTAGAACGCAGTTGCTGCTCCAAGGACTTTTTGATTCTTCTATTATATCCATGGCCAGCGTCTTATCTATTTCTTCGAACATCTGCTTCTCTATGGCCGGCGAAACAGGCCAATGCCGCTGTTTAACTGCTGCTACCTTTCCAACATCTATACTGTGCTCTATTATGTGAGTGCGTCCCAAACCTTCTTTCTCGTATGAGGGAAATTTTGCTATGATAGCATCGAGACTACACTTCTGGCTAGGATTCAAAATATGCATATTTGGAGTATCTTTACTATCTTCGTATCCGGTATCGAGTTCAGATACACGTTCTGTGGGATTCATAATTTGGTTCAGTAATCCGAATTCCTGCCAAAAATCAATACCTAAGTAAACGTCCTGTTTAAGATCGGGTATGATATAAAATTCTATAGGCTTAATCATACCGCGATAAGTAATTGCGGATACAAGCTTGCCAGTAACAGAACACTTCGAATTGTTCGCAGTTTTAATGCTACCTGAGCACTTCTGAATATTGGGACTAGATCTGAGCTCAATAGCCGCTTTATTGCCTATACAGCTGATTGTAGCCCCAGAATCTAATAAAGCTATATATTTATTATTCTCAACAGTTAGTTCCGTATACAGACGATTGTCTGAATTGAGAAAAATTGCGGAAATAAGTCTTTTCCGAGTGGAATTGATCTTTTTCCAAAAGGTTCTCAGACGCAAAGTTGAACGTCTGGGTTTTAGGGTCAGGGACAAGCTATTTGCATCTCCAAAAATGCGTTGACGCGCCGCTGAATAATTAGCCAAGCGTATGTGCAGGGGTAAGAATGGGTTAGGGCTTGTATTTAAGTTAGACGAACTTGTACTTAATAATGTTGATTGGCTCAAATCTGAGGGCTCGTCTGCCTCAGTCTGAGACTGAAAGTCTTTGGTTAATTGTTTGGATGCGTCAGTTTGGATTGAGCCTGCGCATCCCGACTCCGGTTTTCCGAGGGATTACAGGATTGACATTTTGGCTTATAAGTGTTTTTAGCTCCGCAACCGTAGCAAAATAAGGTACGTTGCTCCAAACTGTCGTCAAAACGATGACCAGGCTTATCGCAATTCCAGCAAACTAACCGCTTTCGTTGAAAGGCTGCTACTTCCTCAGATACTTGTTCTTCTGCCTCAGTCTCGAGTTCGGCGATACGAGAACGCGATTCAAATTTACTTTTAGGAGTGTGAGTTTTAATTTGTTTGTAAAACTGCTCAATTTTTCTAATTTCATCTCGAAGTCTGGCCAAAGTGGAAATCCCGAGATGCATAAGCTCATATCGTACCGAGCTCTTAGCATTATGTATCAAAATGCGCACAAGGGAACGTTCAGGAATATCTTTTTGCAACCGTCCTATGAGTTTCTCAACTGCAAATTGAAAATCTTCAAAACTTTCTTGGTCTCCTTGCCGACGCGAATTTATCATCTGCCATACGTCCATATCATCGTCTACATCCTCGAACTTTTTACGGAATTCATCACAAAATGTTTGCCATGTGAAATGAGGATTAGAGCGATGGAACCGCCAAAACCATTCATTGGCCTTGCCAGCAAATAACAAGTGTAAATGATCGCATAAAAGTTGGTAATTACCATTTAAATTTTGTAGAGCGAGCGATCTAACTCTATAAAGAAAATCTTGAGCCTGCATACCGTCTCTTCCTGCATCGAACTTAAGCCTCCAGCTTTGAATAATGCCGGAAACCTTTTCTACTGACAAAGAAGAATTGGCCCTTGATAAAATGTCTGATAAGTTTTCTGGCCTGTTACTGCGAGGAGCCGCAGGCGATTGATAGAAATCCATTGAAGGCCTATCAGAATTCCTGATACTATCATGTTGCCCACTATGATTACTGCGCCCCAACTGTAGATTTGCCAGCTGTGCTCCAATTGATTTCTCAATTGTTTCTGTCACAAGAGCGTTTAAATCCTTTAACATCTGGGTCTGATTTGACTGTATAACAGTCTGCACTAAGGTTGTTACTTCCTCGCGATCCATAGGATTTGAGGCTTGCTGCTGAAGGGGTTGAGAAGGTTGCGCAATCGCGCGAGAAGGTTCTTTTTGTGTGCGACTTTTTGATCGGGTTTGAATACCTCTTCTTGGAGTCGCTCCTCTACCTCTAGAAGTTCTACCAGAGCTTTGCGAATTGGTGTAAAACTCTGTTGAAGGCTGTCCAACCTGAGAAAGGATATCAGTTATCCCAGTGCTTTCTTGCATTTCTGCCGCCAATGTGTTATTTAAATAAGTTGTTTGCTTCACCAAACAGTTTTGTTTGCATTCCGGACAAATAGAAGAATGCTGTAGACATTCTACAATACATCGGTTGTGAAATCTGTGTTTGCAAGGGGAAACTGCAACTAGTTCGTTTTTATTGATTACATTATGACAAAATCCACAAAATGGGTCTTGTTCTTGTAAAACCTCATTTATATTTTCATTACTATGCTGCAGAGGCATTTTAATCAATTTTATTTAATAAACAATATATCATGTAATTTAGGTCCGTCACTTTTCAAAAAGCCAAAAACCAAAGCCATAAATTGAATCAATCAAATCCACACAAAATTTCTGCCAGTCATACTTTAAATGGAAAATTAATAGAATGTATTACTGCTTTGCTAATGTACTGAAGTTTTATGCTGGTCAGGCTACCAAAGTCTCTCTAGCAACCTGCAATTCCATACACAAATCCTCAAAACAGAGAAAAGTTTGTTTAGATGTTATAGGACTACAGCATCTGTGTATCTAGAGATTCTACTCGCTCTGGTCGACCAATCCGAATTACCGAATTGTCATCGCAATTCCAAGAGACGAAGTTCTGATCTTTTCAACACCACACTGTCGAGTTATAAGTGTAGTAAGAGATATTAAAAAAAATTGAAGGGTAGAAAAAAAATAATAAAGAATCATTATTAGGAGAAGTTCTGTGGAGCTGACCGTATGCTCAAATTTTAGTTTGATTATCCCTACTTCTGCATGTAAAATATACAGACTTCTTAAGGTATTTCAATGCGGTCAGGCCCCTGAGTTGGGCGCCAATTGTGTAGCGTGCTGGGTGTTCTTCTGTTTTTAAATAACTGAATGGCCTTCTTTGATTTCGTCGAGAAAAGGCTTCCAAACAATGTTGCCTCAAACCAAGGCCAACGATTTTGCAGGCAATTCAAGCCCCATACCAAAAAGCACTGGCGTTGAGCACTAAAAAAAAAATGCTTAGATTTCTGAAAATTTACTAACATAGATTCGTACCTGGCCAAAACACAATTTAAACAATTCACTTCCGATTTTAATCACCAAGGGAATATAAAATATTTCGTTCACAATATATATATATGGACTCCAATACGATCTGGAATTATGTAATTTCCGCGTGGCTTAAATTTTCTTTTTAGAAGCTGATAGCGAGCAGGTCAATCAAATACGTTGAGCTCTGCACAAAAGACATTTGCTCACTGTCTGTACTTTCGCTAAGCTATGCTTGCTTAAGCCGAGGCTAGCTTACCGAAGGCGATGTCAGATAAGAACGGTGCAATCGTATGATGCGCTGATGCTTATCCAAGGTGACCTAAGAGTAGTTGCTTAGAGTTTTCGTTCTTCTAACGTTACATCAAACAATTATAAACAAAGCAGAAGTAGTGAGACGAAATTTGGCTTGCGACCCTGTAGGAATCTGGACACTACAGGACGGACAGACGGATTTGAACTCAGCTCGTCGTCCTAATCAAGAATATATACAGTTTATGGTGTCGGAAATGAATATTTCTATGCGTTACAAACTTGTGGGCAAAATTAATATACACTTTTCAAGTGTATAATGATTACCTAAATAAATATGAACCATTCACTAAAAAAATTTTTAGCCGAGTGTGATGCCAATATTTTCAGCACAGATTCTCAGATAGGCAATGATTTGATATTTTTAATATTTATTAATTATTCAAGATTTTTATTATTTTTCATCGTTAATAATAATTTTATTAATTTTGTTTATTATAAATCAACAATAATTAGTTACTTGTCGAGTTTTATTTGAAAAATCATTGATGATGTTTTATTTCGAGTATTATTTTATTTACTCAAGCTTAACGATTATTCTCAAAGCATTCAAATTATAAGGGATTGTTTTGCTTGAAAATCAAGAATATTAATCCTAATAAGAATTTGTTTTCGGATGTTGAATTGTTATACAAAGTAGGCGGGGGTTTTTAAAGGGGCGCGATATAAATGCCTTCGATGGTTAAAAAGATTGGGGCCGCTACGATAGAAAACAAAAAAGATTTTCTCACTAGAAGTAGTTTTTTGAACGACCGTTTCTATGGGAGCTATATAATATAGAAATCCGATTTCGATAAATTTTTCCTGTATCATGTGAAAGCATATAAAACTAACATATACCAAGATTATTGAAGCTACGATGGAAAACAAAAAAGTTTTTCTTACTAGAACTAGTTTTTTGACCGATCGTTTATATGGCAGCAATATGATATAGTCATCCGATCCGGCCGGTTCCGACATATTAGTTGCGTGCAGTACAAAGAAGACTATGTACAAAATTTCAGCTCGATAGCTTCAAAACTGAGGGACTAGTTCGCGTAGAAACAGACAGACGGACGGACGGACGGACAGACGGACGGACGAACAGACGGATTTGAGCTCAGCTCGTCGTGCTGATCAAGATTATATACAGTTTATGGGTCGGAATTGAATATTTCTATGCGTTACAAACTTCTAGGCAAAATTAATATACACTTTTCAAGTGTATAATAAAATACATCATGATTAGTGACGCTACGATGGAAAACAAAAAAGTTTTTCTCACTAGAACTAGTTTTTTGACCGACCGTTTCTATGGCAGCTATATGCTATACTGATACGATTTTGATAAATTTTTCCAGAAATGTGTGGAAGCATATAAAACTGACATATACCAAGATTAGTAACGCTACGATGGAAAACAAAAAAGTTTTTCTTACTAGAACTAGTTTTTTAACCGACCGTTTCTATGGCAGCTATATACTATAGTCATCCGATTTTGATCAATTTTTCCATAAATGTGTGGAAGCATATTTAACTATCATATACCAAGAAGAAAACAAAAAAGTTTTTTTCACTAGAACTAGTTTTTTGACCGACTGTTTCTATGGTAGCTAGATGATATAGTCATCCGATCCGGCCGGTTCCGACATATTAGTTGCGTGCAGTAAAAAGAAGACTCTGTGCAAAATTTCAGCTCGATAGCTTTAAAACTGAGGGACTAGTTCGCGTAGAAACAGACAGACGTACGGACGGACAGACGGAATTGAACTCAGCTCGTCGTCCTGATCAAGAATATACATAGTTTATGTGGTCGGAAATGAATATTTCTATGCGTTACAAACTTCTGGGCAAAATTAATATACACTTTTCAAGTGTATAACAACAGGAAGCACTTGTGGAAACTGGACTCATTATACTCACCTTCAACACCCCAACTTTTCCCCAATCGATTAAAATTGGATACGAAGTAACTGACGTCCGCCCATATATACCACTACCACGTAGATGCCGTAAATGTGGCCGCCTAGGTCACTTAACCCAACATTGTACTAGCCCACAACTTTGCCTTAACAGCAACTCACCCACTCACAATAATGATGACCCAGAAAATCCATGCCCTCATAACACCTCATGTATCAACTGTAAGGAAGCTAAACTAGCAGAGCACCAGCACAATATAATGGACCGTAAATGTCCCACTTTTTATAAGCACAAGGAAATCCAAGCAATCAAAATCACAGAAAAAACAGACTTTAAGACCGCCCGCAATATTTATGAACAACGCCACCAACTTCCCAAAACCTACGCATCAGCTACAGCCGCCCAAGCCCCGGCACCAACACCATCGCCCACCCCCAACCGCAACTTCATAAACTACAGCGATCTCAATCCAGATACTCCAACCACATCACATCCTAACAAAAATAATAAAACTGCTGCCAGTGATGGCACCAATCCTCCACAAGGAAATACCGCCAGCGCACAAAATATCCCCGACGTCAAACTTAAAATATTTGGCAAGACCCCCAATACTTTAAAAACAACCTTTAAAGCAAAAAATACTACTCTTAATCCTTCCAAAACAACAAACAGCAATTCCAAACATAACGAAAAGAAACCAAATCATTACACAGGGCAACAAAATGACCAATTTTGTGAGGTGCAGCCTTGTTGATCAAAATTTATGATTTATTTATGTGCACTGAACAAAACTGCATCATCGGTTTTGTTCCATCAGCTCTTTTTTCCACGATATGACGGAAAAACGGATTTCTAGTAAATTTTGCCCTCTCGAATTTCTTGTGGTCACAATAGGCATGAATTTCTGAATTTATGCGGCCTATTCGACAGAGCACATATCGATGCTTCCGTAAAAAATGAAACGCGCAATATTCGATCATGCAAAAGGGTCCAAATTGGTCTCTGAAGTTAGACATTACTCGATTTATGGCTATTTTTACAAAATAAATCATCCCTTTAAGCTAGAGTGGTTGGTGTATTTAAATATAAGCCATTTGAGCCTGTAGCCAACCATCTATTCTAATTATGTGAATTAATTCGCATTTTTACGAGTTCATTTGGTGAAGCTACAGCAAGCTTAAGCCCAAAATACACATTTAAATTTATGGGAGGACTACTAGATTCCAATTCCAAATTTGTATAGGAACTATTAAAAGGCTACTTGATTCCACACAGAATTTATAAAAAATGGACATCTGCTTGTAAATAAATAAAATTCTAAGATGAATCAAGTAGCCTCTTCACAGTTCCTATACAAATTTGGGGTAAGAATCTAGTTGGCCTCCCATAAAATGAAATATGTGTTTTTTGCTTAAGCAGGCTTTAGCTGCGCCAAATAAACTGGTACAAATGCAAAAAAATTCACATAATTAAAATAGATGTTTGGCTATATGCTGAAATGGATAAAATAGAAATCCAACTACCGTTCTAGCTTAAGGGAGACGATTTATTTTGTAAAAATAGCCATAAATCGAGAAACGTCTGACTTCAGAGACCAATTTGGAGCCTTATGAATGATCGAATTTTGGGCGTTTGATTTTTTACAGAAGCATTGATATGTGCTCTGTCGAATAGGCCACATAAATTCTGAAATTCATGCCTATTGTGGCCACAAGAAATTCGAGAGGGTAAAATTTACTAGAAATCCGTTTTTCCGTCATATCGTGGAAACAAGAGCTGATGGAACAAAACCGATGATGCAGTTTTGTTCAGTGCACTCCATTCTTATATAATCAGTTAAAGATAGGGCTGCACCAAAAACACTGTTGCCCTGTGTTATGAATCCGACGACGACTTCCAAATGGAAACTTAACACCTAATACCTTGTCGTTTTTTCTGGGCTGGGTGCAGCCGTACGTAAGCCATCAGGTGACCCGATCCTTTCGTTCCTACATATATAGTTAATCATCCGGCACTAAGCTTAGGGTAACCATCGGCCTACCTGATAGGCACATCAACTCCAGACGTTCGCACATAATTTGTCAGCCATCCGCCAGGCGGTTTGGAGACAGCCATCGGCCAGGACTTTTCCGTCAACCATCCGGTTGTCCGATAATGGTCGCCATCGGCCTGGCTGATCGGCACAACAATACCAGAATTTGTACACGAAATGCCAGCCATCCGCCAGGCGGTTTGGAGACAGCCATCGGCCTGGACTTATCCGCCAACCATCCGTTTGTCCGATAGAACTTGTACAAAAAATGCCAGCTATTCGACAGCCAGTTTCTAGATAGCCAATAGCTTGGGTATTTGTGTTAACCATCCGGCAGTCTGTTAAGGATAACCCTAAGCCTGTCTGATCCGCATGACAATGTCAAAAGTTTGCATATGAAATGGCCTATCTCTTTACCACAGAAGCTTGAATTGTTTGTGCAAGAAAGAGAAAAACCCAAATTTCTGAGAATGTTCCAAAAGTCAACTCTTGTGAAGAAACATTGGTAAATGGTTATGACGTTAAGATCAACGCTCAATCATCACATACTATTCGGGCAAAAAGCCGACGATGAAAAAAACACGTCTCACTGTTTTCTTCGATTCGAATAGCGAGATGCATTGTGTGTTCCTTCCAAAAGGAATTTTACATTGAAGTTATGCGCCATTTGCGTAATTCAAGACGAAGGAAAATTCTGCTTTTGTGGCATCACAATGTTTTTTGCATCACAAAAATGAAATATACAAAAAAACAAAAAAATATGAATTACAAAAACACAGAATTTGGTTTTTTCTTTTGGTTTGGTCTTTTGTTCGATACAACCGACTGCCCGATGAACAGTCTATTCCGCCTGCCTGTTCCTAGCCCAAACCTCCTGCCATACGGTAAGTTATTTCCGGCGACCGCCTGGCAGTACCTTACGGATTTGAGGACATCACATATAAAATCTGGTATGGGAACTGGTAAGGTGGGCGCCGGTCGCAGTCAGAACCCGGCTGCCATTCTCCAGGCGGGCGGCGACTCAAAATACTACAGGGTGTCTGTGAATCTATGATTACAGAGAAGTCAGATTCTTGAAGAATTGAATCACCGGCTCCCAAACTCTTCAAGAGTCTTACCCTCTTATATCAAACCTCACACACACCCCCTCTGAAAACAAAATTCACTCATATCGGTGGAGGGAATCTGGCCGGAACCCATACACTGTGAATTCTTGTACTGATCAACATATACACAAACCTTCAAAACTTACTACACTTTATAAACAATTATATTTATTTTTTAATGACAATTAAGATTCTCCAATGGAACATAAATGGTTATCGCAACAACTATGATCAGTTTCAAATATTAATTAAAAACATTTCCCCCAATATAATTTCACTCCAAGAAACCCATATCCACAATCACCATATTTTTACAACACCCTTAAATTATACCCTTTACAACAACAACAACTCCCCAAACGCATTTGGAGGAGTAGCACTTCTTATACACAATTCCATCTAACATAATACCATTAACATAAACACTTCAAACAATATCGAACTTATCGCAGTTTCGGTCCAATCTAAATATAAATTCAACATATACTCCACCTACATAGCCCCAAACAAACCATTCACAACCAACCAACTTCACAACTCCTTTCCGAACCTTACCGACCACACAATCATAACAGGAGACCTAAACGGCTGGCATAGCTCTTGGGGCTCTCCTAAAAACAACCGACGAGGAAATGACTTAGCTAAATTTATTGACCAAACACCACTACTACTACTTAATAATGGTTCACACACCCATTTCAGCACTCACAACACGCTAACACATATTGACATATCCCTTGCAACCCCTGCAATAGTCCTCGAATCATCCTGGCATATCGACACAGATCTCTTCGGAAGCGACCACTTCCCAATTACAATCTCCATGTTTCCACCTAATCTTCCCTCTCCTACTTACCAATCCAAATTCAAATTAGATCTCGCCAACTGGGACAAGTTCTTCGACACTTCGTACGAACTTCATAGAACCTTTTGCGGCACGAAACCCAAACTACCCATCCACTGTATTAAAGTCCAAAACAACATACGTCACATCACTTCCCACCAAGAAATCGCAGACGCATTCTGCACAAATTGGTCAAGTAAATCCAACAACTTCAATTTTCCAACCGCCTTCCAATCCCAAAACAATCCACATTAGATACCCATTTTACCCATCACCTATGTTACTCAGCCAAACTTATTGAAGACCCTATCACTCAAATAGAACTGCAAATTGCCCTACATAAACTCACAGGTAGAAGCCCAGGCCTAGACCGCATTTCCTACCCCATGCTAAAGCACCTTCACCCATCAGTCCATCGAAGACTTCCCAACCTCTACAATCACATATTTCATTCATATATTCCACACCAATTTAAACTTAGCAAAATTGCAGTTTTTACCCAGTTAAACTCATACCGTCCAATCTCGCTTAACTCATGCCTTGCTAAACTCCTCGACAAGATTATCGCCAACCGACTGCGGTGGTTTGTCACACGGAACAAATCGATCGTCAGTCGGCAATTCATATTTAAAAAGGGTAAATCCATATCTGACTCTCTGACATTCTGAAGTGCTGCAACTACTCCGGAGCTAAACTATCCATGCAAAAGTGTAAACACTTGCACATATGCAGGAAGCACCGATGCCAGATCTCCATTACCTCCTCTTTATCCCCAATAGAAAATGTGAATGATCTAAGAATCTTAGGCATAATTTTTAATAAGCGCTATAACTGGAATACTCACATCCTTATTCTTAAAATGTTTATCATAAAAGCAAATATTATGACAAAAAAGATTATGGACTGTACCTTTATGGTAGTGCCTCCAACTCAGCCAAGAATAAAATAAAGACAACCTACCATTCCGAAACACACAAACTAAATCCCTACTGTTAAAAACCAACATAATGCCTTTAGAAACTAGATACGACCTCTCTATAGCCAAACTCAGCAAAGCCATCATAAACTCACAAGACTCCCCACTTAAAAACTTCATCTCTAGTATAACGAAAGCAAAAAACAACCGAAATACCAATCAGTTTTGCACCAAGCTATTATTTCGTCAAAAATTTTGGAACTACCAATAACACCGATAAAAACCCTAAAGGATCCTTACCCACCCATGAAAATAAACACGAATCACATCAACACGTCACTTCACAATCTTACTAAGCAACATACCCCCGCAATAGTCTATAAACAACAACATCTAGCACTTACTAACTCCCTTACAAACTTAAAATTCATATATATGGACGGCTCTAAGTCCGCGACCGGTACGTCATTCAGCATTACCACCAAGGATACAATAATACATCAAGCCATTCTACCCCCTTACTCTTCAATTTTCTCTGCTGAAATAATATACATTTATCACGCCATAACACTAATTTCCAAAAACAATCAAAACCACTGCATTTTTTCCGATTCACTCTCAGCAATTATCGCCATATCAAACCCTGCAAATACATCGTACTACGTACAAGCAATACGGGAAATCTTTGCAGCTAAAACTGGTCAAATTGTCATCGCTTGGATCCCAGACCACTGCGCAATAACCGGCAATGAATTTGCAGATGTAGCAGCGAAGACTGCCTTGAATCGACCAGTCACTTTCCACCCAAGCCACAACACCTCAGATATACAAAAATTTATAAAAAGACATTACCAACAATTTTCGAACCAACTCTGGAATAACGCAAGCACACACTACAAAGAAATCAACCACAACAAAATACACCTCTCAAATTATGGACAATTTCAATTTGATGATACAATTTCCCGCCTGGTTCCGGGCAGTCACTGTACTGCGGACTAGGTTGCTGTTGGTGGTGCGTGACGACTGAGCATTAATGACTGATAATGTGACTAGTGCACTAATCATGTGACTAGTGCACTAATTATAAGTCAACTTTTGTACTTGTAGCGCTGGGATAAAATAAAATTGAAATTGAAATTGACTGTTGTTCATGATTGATATGTTCCTTGGAGATTCATCCAAGGAGTAAATCAACTTCGCCGCCTGCCACTGTGCATAGATCTCTGCCTGGAAAATGCTACACCAATTCAGTAGACGGAAAGAGAGCTGTGCCGCTAGTTCTTCTGAGAAGATTACCGCCCCTGTGCCTTCCTTCATCTTGAAGTCGTCTGTATATATAGCAAACTCATTCTCCATGATTTGAGTTCCTCGCTTCCAGTCCTCTCTCTTCGGGAAAACAGTACTAAAATTGTCATTCCATTTCTGGGCCTTTATACAGTGGTCACTTTCCTTTGCATCAGCATTTATTCCCACTTCGAGCAGGTCGTTGCTGTGACCAGATGTTGTGAGGAGTTTCGATTCCCGGCGTCTTACTGCGCTTCTTGCTGCTGCATACTTCAGGAAAGTGTAGGTTGGTTCAAGGGTCAGAATTACGTCTAGGGCCTCCTGGGAGGTGGATCGCAGGGATCCGGTTATTCCCAGGCAAGCTGCTCTTTGTACCCTGTAGAGGATGTTTATGTGGGATTTAGTGTTGGCCGCCTTCCAACAGACCAGCGCTCCATAGGTAAGGATAGGAATGACGATCGCCGTGTACAACCAGTGAATGATGTACGGTTGCAATCCCCATCATTCGGTAGGAACATAAGGTCTTTTTGTTTCTCTTCCAAGAGAGTTTCGAGTTGGAATGACACTCAAATATTTTGCCAAGGGAGGGTAGTGTAAACCAAGAAATCATATACTTTCTTGTGAACAGCACCAGTTACCCCTAGACCGTTATGTTGTGCCCACCTCAGGGTGCTGTGAAGATCAGACTGTAATAGCTCACTGATTGTGGGAAAAAACTTACCCGTTACCTTAGGACTAGGTCTTCTGCGTGTGCCGTCAACCTACACCCGCTAAACTTTAAATTTAAAAGGAGTTCATTGAGAACAAGATTCCACAGCAGTGGGGATATAACTTCCCCTTATGGAGTACCTCTCGTGACCCTCTTTCTTATTTTACCTGCACAGAGTTCATGGTTTATAATTGGACTGCTAAGCATGTTACCTAGCCAGTGAGTTATAATCGGGTGTGAGCCGATTTTGACAAGGGCTGCCGTTATCGACTCGGTCCTGACATTGTTGAAGGCCCCCTCGATGTCGAGGAAGGCCGCCAGCGCAAACTCCTTCTGATTCAGCGATTCCTCGATGCTCCCTACCACTTCATGTAGTGCGGTGTCAACAGATCTACCCTTAAGGTAGGCGTGTTGTGCCCCGCTGAGTGTTGCCTAGTCTAATTATAAAGATATCTTTATTCGCTTATTTTGGGCCCCCCAAGCTACTAAATAAACGATCTGGCCGATTTTCACTTTGTTGCTATTAAAACTATTGAACTGAAATTCAGTTTGTAAACGTATTTTAAGCTCTCAAGGGGTCCTACCAAATTTGGTTCAATAAAGCTGCCATGTAACCGATCTGCCCGACAAGCATTTATTTCTTTTTATACCCTTGCAGAGGGTATATTAAAATTGTCACGATGTTTGTAACGCATAGAAGGAAGCATTTCCGACCACATAAAGTATATATATTCTTGATCAGCATGACGAGCTGAGTTCATTTCCGTTTGTCCGTCTGTCCGTCTGTCCGTCTGTCCGTCCGTCCGTCTGTCCGTCTGTCCGTCTGTTTCTATGCTATCTCCTCCCTCAGTTTTAAAGCTATCTTGACCAAACTTTGCAAAAAGTCTTTAAATACAAATACGCTGCACATTTGTCGGAATCGGCCGGATCGGATGACTATATCATATAGCTGCCATAGGAACGATCGGTTCAAAAACTAGTTCTAATGAGAAAAACTTTTTTGTTTTCAACCGTAGCGTCACTAATCGTGGTACATATAAGTTTTATATGCTTCTACACAATTCTGGAAAAATTTATCAAAATCGGATGACTATAGCATATAGCTGCCATATAAACGTTCGGTTCAAAAACTTGTTCTTGTGAGAAAAACTTTTTTGTTTTCGATCGAAGCATCACCAATCTTAGTATATATTTGTTTCATATATTTCCACACAATTCTGGAAAAATTGATCGAAATCGGAAGACTATAGCATATAGCTGCCATAGGAACGATCGGTCCAAAAACTAGTTCTAATGAGAAAAACTTTTTTGTTTTCCATCGTAGCGCCACCAATCGTGGTACATATAAGTTTTATATGCTTCCACACAATTATGGAAAAATTTATCAAAATCGGATGACTATAGCATATAGCTGCCATATAAACGGTCTGTCCAAAAACTAGTTCTAGTGGGAAAAACTTTTTTGTTTTTCATCGTAGCATCACCAATCGTGGTATATACTAGTTTCATATACTTCCACACAATTCTGGAAAAATTTATCGAAATCGGATGACTGTAGCATATTGCTGCCATAGGAACGATCGGTCAAAAAACTAATTCTAGTGAGAAAAACTTTTTTGTTATCAATGGTAGCGCCTTTCAAAAACTGCAAGGGTATTTAAAACATCGGCGTAGCCGATGTTAGCCTTCTATTTTTCTTATATGGAAATTTTTTATTTTTATTGTATTTGCTCATCTTTCCTTATAGATGAACTTTCCCCACATTTTTGAAACATAAAATCGAAAACAGCTTATCTTTTACGTCCATTTGTTAGCCACACTTCATAAAAAATTATAATGCTCAAAATCAAAGTGGTCTGAAAAAATGCGTGATTTCACGAATTTGTGAAAATTCGAGAAAATTCGTATAAAGGACACTTTAATGAACAATATTGCATTAACAGTTACGACTATTCACGACAATCTACCAAACTTTTAATCCACGAAACAACAGAATTACTTTGAGGTTAAGCTCGTCTAAAACAACACACAGTAAAAGCACATAAAACAAAAGACAAAGCCTCATACAGGGTGTATCTTATAGTGGTATCCGAAGTTTTTTTTAAATAAATTGACAACCAATGAATGAAATAAATGATTTTTTTATTGAAATTGGGTCCTTTACAATTTGTTTGGTCACTTTTTAAAGATGACATCAGCCAAGTGACCACCTCCAGATGCCACACACAAGTCGGCCCGTTTTTCGGCATTTTCCATCATTTTTATACCCTTGCAGAGGGTATATTAAAATTGTCACGATGTTTGTAACGCATAGAAGGAAGCATCTCCGACCCCATAAAGTATATATATTCTTGATCAGCATGACGAGCTGAGTCTTTATAGCCATGTCCGTCTGTCCGTCTGTCCGTCTGTCCGTCTGTCCGTCGGTCCGTCTGTCCGTCTGTCCGTCCGTCTGTTTCTATGCTATCTCCTCCCTCAGTTTTAAAGCTATCTTGACCAAACTTTGCAAAAAGTCTTTAAATACACATAGGCTGCACATTTGTCGGAATCGGCCGGATCGGATGACTATATCATATAGCTGCCATAGGAACGATCGGTTCAAAAACTAGTTCTAGTGAGAAAAACTTTTTTGTTTTCTATTGTAGCGTCATAAAACTTGGTATATATTAGTTTTATATCCCTTTACACAATTCTGGAAAAATTTATCAAAATCGGATGACTCTAGCATATAGCTGCCATATAAACAGTCAGTAAAAAAACTAGTTCTAGTGAGAAAAACTTTTTTGTTTTCCATCGTAGCGTCACCAAACTTGGTATTTATTAGTTTTATTTGCTTTCACATAATTAAGAAAAAATTCATCAAAATCGGATCAATATAGCATATAGCTGCCATATAAACGGTCGGTTCAAAAACTAGTTCTAGTGGGAAAAACTTTTTTGTTTTCCATCGTAGCGTCACCAATCGTGGTATATATTAGTTTTATATCCCTTCACACAATTCTGGAAAAAAATTATCAAAATCGGATGACTGTAGCATATAGCTGCCATATAAACGATCGGTCAAAAAAATAGTTCTAGTGAGAAAAACTTTTTGGTTATCAATGGTAGCGACTTTCAAAAACTGCAAGGGTATTTAAAACATCGGCGTAGCCGATGTTAGCCTTCTATTTTTTTGAGTGATTCGGGTTGAATGGCAGCGATTTCTCGGCGTATGTTGGCCTTAGGTTGTTGAAGAGTGGCTGGGGTATCAGCATAAACCTTTCCCTTCAGGTATCCCCACAGAAAAAAGTCAGGTGCGGTAAAATTTGGCGAACGAGCCGGCCAGTCGAAATCGCCATATTTCGATATCAATAGATTCAGGAAGATTCCACACTCAAAAAACAACTCGCCCTTAAAAGGCCCATTTTCGTCCTAATATTTAGAAAATCGCACTAAAAAAAGGGCCAAAGGCGACTCACCTTATTTTTTAGAAAAGCATTTCTAAAAATTTTAGAAATGTTTTTCTTAAATTTAAGGTAAAACGCCCTACAAAATAGAAAATTATTTCCAAATTATAAGGCAATTTTTCTAAAAATGTAGACAATGTTTTTTAAATTAAGGGCTAAGTGCCCTAAAAAAAATAGAAAGTATTTTCTAAAATAAATGGCTCTTTTTCTAGACATTCTGGCAATTTTTTCTAAATTTCTGGGTGAAATGCCCTAAAAAAATAGAAAAGGTTTTTTAAAAAGTATGGCTTCTTTCTAATAATATATTTATTTCCTTCGTATTAGTTTATAAAATTATATTATTCATCTTAAGACTATTCTTATTAAATTATTAAAAAATAACATTTGGGCTTAAGATGTGTTTTTTTCGAAATATTGTTCAATAGGAGTCGCTTTGGATGTATTTACTAAGAACCATGTGTTTTGCTATATTCTGGAGACATCACTTTGTTGTGAGAGCGTCTTCCACTTCTCCGTCCTCCAGTTTTTTTTTCTGAAAAAAAAAAAACAATTTGGATAATATTTTTATAGAGAGAGGCTTTTATAGATTTTTAACGAATCGTATCCATAATTATCCTTAACAGAGCAGCAATCGAATTGGGCACTTCTAGGATAGGTGAAAATAACAACTAAATATTACAATGTTTTTAAAAGGTTGACCACTTTGACACAATTTTTCGTAATCAGCATTCCGAAAAATATATTATTTTGTGTAAATTTTAAAAAAGATTGTACGTTGTGCCCTAATGCTCGCATACAAATTACGGGTATAAAACTTTATTTTGCGTCGGCAAAACTGATTTGCTTGCCTGCGCTTTGCGGCCACGTTAATTTTTTTTCGACCTAACTTCCGAAAAGCTCACACCTCCAATCTTTTTCAACCTTTCAGAAAATATGTATTTTGGGATGCTGATTACGACAAAAAACTGGCGGACATTTTTTTTGAGTTAACACTGAAAAAGTCGTTAGAACTTAGAGTTTTTACTTATATCTCAGAAGATGCGCTCTTTATTAAAAAATGTTTTAGACAAAATGGAAGATATTTTGAGAACCCAAGTTTGATGATTAGTGAATTTTTCGAATTAACGTATAATTTTCAAGAAAAAGACTGAAAACGGTTACATGCAAATGCATGAAAGAAAAGAATTTGTATTTTTAAATCGTGGCGATTTTTTAAAGTTAAAGTTAATATATTTCGAGATTTATGGGTCATTCTTTTTTAATTCGAACAGACTTTAAACTTTTTATTTTTGATTTTAATAAAAAACAAAATCAAAATTTAAAAAAAAACGTTTTAAGTCTGTTCGATTTGATATGGAATGACCCATAAGCAAAAAATCACAATTCTAACGCTTTTGACGGAAAATGCATTTCCGCGACATTGGACCGTCTTTCTACGCTGGATCAGTTTTCAGACAAACTAAAATTTTCGCTCATACCCAACGGTATGCTCAAGGGCGTAGCCAGCTTTCCATCAAGGGGGGGAGGCCAAAAATTCCAACAAATTTTTTTGTGGGAATATCCTGCCGTATACGCAATATTACATTCTTTTACTTATATAACTTAATTTTTGTTTAGCGCTTGGTGATTTCTTTCAAATCAGTGAAAATCGTTTTGGCCAGCATGGTTTAGCAAAGAAATAATGGTTGTTTAAGGTGTCGTTCCTTTGTTTCACTAAAGGAAAGTCGTTCTCGAAATCAACAAAAATTTGCATTATTTTAACCTATTTTTCAGTAACCTACAAAATTGATAATGTAAAAAGAATAGAAGAGGGAGATTATTCTAACTATTCTATCGTTTGATAACATTTTTCTTACTTGCCTTACTCATGGTACGTAAGTTACCTTTAAAAAAAGTTTTTAAATACATTTTTACATTTTGTTATATGATTAGAATCATATTTGAACAGCTCTTGAGTATCAAAGCAATGTCAAAGTGTTTCTATTTGTATAATGTATTGTGACAAAATTAATATTGTTATTGATCTGAGCACTAGGCTTATAGGGTTACATGGGTTTTGAGATATAATACAACAATACATATGTTTAAAATATTTTCCCTAACTCAATTGGAATAAAACTCTGAAAGATAGCGTTTTTTTTAAAGTGGCCCATATAGGACAGGTCGGGCTTTTTTCAAAAAATGCTTTTTCAGGACTTTGGACACGTTTTCGTAAAAACATGTCAACCGATTTTTTTTAAATTTGATCCCTCCTTCAATATAGAATATGCTAATGATTAAACGAAGCATTATTTTTCACAAGATAACTTCTGGCAATTTGTATTTCTATTTATATTCACATTTATCCCATGTGTTCTGCAAATCGGTTTCAATCCAAAAACGACCCAATAGTATGAAAATTAGGTCGAAAGCGATTTGTACATAGAACATGGGTATTATTTTTCTTAAAAAAATTTTAATTTCTTTTATTTTTAATCTCTTTGATTTATCACGAGATATACTCACCTACTAATAGAAATAAATTGTGTTATTGATTTCAGTTTAATCTATTAACAGTTATCGTGTCCACAGCGTGGAGACTTTTTAAGTGTCTTCGGAAACCAGCTCTCAGTGGTTGAGTTTTCAATATTCTTAAATGAAACTTATGTCCAAATATCTTTTGCAAAAAAGAGTGAATAAATTAATTCGTTAATTAAAATTAAAAAGACAATGAAAGAAAATAGGCTTTTTCAGACCCTGAAAACAACAATTTGTTAATATAAAAGTTGGTGCACCTTAACTTAGTGTAAAGCTGTTTATGGCCTTCTGAAATCGTTTTTATTATCAACAAATTTTTATTAATTATATGAACATTATAGCTGATTTTGGTACTGAGGATGGTCGAAGATGGTACATATGGGCATTTCCACAGAAAGGTCTACCGAGACCGAATATTAATATATAAGAAATATATTAAAACTTTATGTTTTTAAAGAATTTACACCTTTACTCAGTTGCCATTAAAAGAAAACTCCACTGAGAAATCTAATTAATGTCTTTCTTGTTTTGATAAATTTAAAGTTTTCCCATATTCATTACTTTTCTTACAGGAACAATTAACTAAAAATGTTAAGATGAGCAACCAAGGATCAGTTAACGTTTATTTTTCAATTTATTTTACTTAAAATCGGCATTTGTTTTTACAACTTTTGCGTAATCGAATGTAAGAGATTGAAAATTTAAATGTGAATGTGTTTATTTAATGAGTGAAAAAATTATAAGCTGAAGAAAATGAAAATCTAAGTTTGTCACGTCACGCCCTTTGCAAGGACAAATGTTGATTGTTTAATTTTTGCGTTTTGTGTCCTTTAGCGGTTGAGAAACTCGCTTGAAATATGTTTTATATGCCGAAACCACCCGGATTGTATACAATGGAATGCGTTTTTCCAGTTCAGCTTGTTTTCAAAGTCAACGCGTTTACGCGCACTTAGTTAAATATGCCTTATCTCTCTATATATAAAAGAGTTTGTCCTGACTGACTGACTGACTCACTGATTCACTGATTCACTGATTCACTGATTCACTGATTGGCAATCAACGTAGAGCCTGAACGGTAAGACATAGAAAGCTGAAATTTTCACAGAAGTTTCCTTATGAGTTGAAAGTGAGCACTAAGGCGGGGTTTTGGAAAATTCCACCCCTAAGGGGTGGAAAACTCCCGGAAAAGCTACTATGGGGAAAATTTTGTTTTTCATCCGATTGACTTGAAATTTGGTTTGTAAGTAAAGTAAGCGAATTAATTGGACACCTATTTCCCAGATTTCGGAAAATCCGCCCACAAGGAAAATGCCCGGAAAATTCTTCATGGAAAAAACTATTTTTCATCCGATTGACTTCAAACTCGGTTTGTGAGGATGGTAAGCAGAATAATTAGACTTGAGATTTTCCGATGATGGAAAATCTGCCCGAAAAGTCGGGAAATTCCCGGAAAATTCCATATGGAAAAAACTATTTTTCATCCGTTTGGCTTCAAACTCGGTTTGTAAGGGTAGTATGCTAAGTAATTGGACATGAGATTTTCAAATGTTGGAAAATCCGCCCACAAAGAAAATACCCGGAAAATTCTATATGAAAAACTATTTTTGATCCGATTGACTTTGATTTTTTGTTGGTGGAAAATCCACCCACAAGAAAAATATGGAAAACACTATTTTTCATCCGATTGACTTCAAACTCGGTTTGTAGGGATAGTATGCAAAATAATTAGACTTGAGATTTTCCAATGTTGGAAAATCGGCACGAAAAGTCGGAAAATTCTATGCTGGTCTGATTTGAAATGCAAACGTTCACTAAAGATTTCCATGTCACCACCTATAATGTATGTTTGATATTGTTGTGTGTAAATATGTACTTACATAATCTTGCCCATTCTGTAAGCGCGCAAAAAATTCAATCCCATTTGGTTGGTGTTTCGCGGCAAAACTGCTTCCACTAAAGGTACTTTAGGGTATCCACACTTATGATTGCTTCTGAAAATATGAATAATTACATACATATATACAAATGTATGAGTGTATTTATTAATCTATAATACCTATATATAATGAAATATGGCTGTATTAACATATGTACATTTATTTATATTTATATTTTATATGCACAATGTAATTTTTGAATACTTACCGCCGAAATTTTCCAAAAAGGCTTCACCGCACAACTTTGTCAAAATCTTGATACATTTTCTGGCGACGCTCACACTTAACTAAAACTAGCGCATGTCAAAACAAACAGTAGATGTGTGTGTGTACAGACGCCAATGTATTGACGCGTTGCGACGCCTGCTTCGTTAAAACCGAAACGACAGCACAGCACACAACAACAACTTCAACTACTTCTCGAATATTCTACGAAAAGAAGGATTTAGAAAAGTTTTCTTAAAACTAGGGCTGTATTTCTTAGTTTAAGGGCAAAACAACACGAATTTTAGACACACCTTATTTTTTAGAAAAGCATTTCTAAAAATTTTAGAAATGTTTTTCTTAAATTTAAGGTAAAACGCCCTACAAAATAGAAAATTATTTCCAAATTATAAGACAATTTTTCTAAAAATGTAGACAATGTTTCTTAAATTTAGGGTTAAGTGCCCTAAAAAAATAGAAAGTATTTTCTAAAATAAATGGCTCTTTTTCTAAACATTCAGGCAATTTTTTCTAAATTTCTGGGTGAAATGCCCTAAAAAAAATAGAAAAGGTTTTTTAAAAAGTATGGCTTCTTTCTAATAATATATTTATTTCCTTTGTATTAGTTTATAAAATTATATTATTTATCTTAAGACTATTCTTATTAAATTATTAAAAAATAACATTTGGGCTTAAGATGTGTTTTTTTCGAAATATTGTTTAATAGGAGTCGCTTTGGATGTATTTACTAAGAACCATGTGTTTTGCTATATTCTGGAGACATCACTTTGTTGTGAGAGCGTCTTCCACTTCTCCGTCCTCCAGTTTTTTTTTCTGAAAAAAAAAAAAACAATTTGGATAATATTTTTATAGAGAGAGGCTTTTATAGATTTTTAACGAATCGTATCCATAATTATCCTTAACAGAGCAGCAATCGAATTGGGCACTTCTAGGATAGGTGAAAATAACAACTAAATATTACAATGTTTTTAAAAGGTTGACCACTTTGACACAATTTTTCGTAATCAGCATTCCGAAAAATATATTATTTTGTGTAAATTTTAAAAAAGATTGTACGTTGTGCCCTAATGCTCGCATACAAATTACGGGTATAAAACTTTATTTTGCGTCGGCAAAACTGATTTGCTTGCCTGCGCTTTGCGGCCACGTTAATTTTTTTTTCGACGTAACTTCCGAAAAGTTCACACCTCCAATCTTTTTCAACCTTTCAGAAAATATGTATTTTGGGATGCTGATTACGACAAAAAACTGGCGGACATTGAGTTAACACTGAAAAAGTCATTAGAACTTAGAGTTTTTACTTATATCTCAGAAGATGCGCTCTTTATTAAAAAATGTTTTAGACAAAATGGAAGATATTTTGAGAACCCAAGTTTGATGATTAGTGAATTTTTCGAATTAACGTATAATTTTCAAGAAAAAGACTGAAAACGGTTACATGCAAATGCATGAAAGAAAAGAATTTGTATTTTTAAATCGTGGCGATTTTTTAAAGTTAAAGTTAATATATTTCGAGATTTATGGGTCATTCTTTTTAATTCGAACAGACTTTAAACTTTTTATTTTTGATTTTAATAAAAAACAAAATCAAAATTAAAAAAAAAACGTTTTAAGTCTGTTCGATTTGATATGGAATGACCCATAAGCAAAAAATCACAATTCTAACGCTTTTGACGGAAAATGCATTTCCGCGACATTGGACCGTCTCTCTACGCTGGATCAGTTTTCAGACAAACTAAAATTTTCGCTCATACCCAACGGTATGCTCTTGGCGATGCCAACTTGAGCGACGCTACGCTTCGGAAAGTCAGCAGCAAAGAAAATGTCGATTGACAAAATTTAAAACCATAGTGCTAAATTCGCTTTGCGCTCGACTTCTGCTATATTCCAGCATTCTCCAATTTATTTAATAAACACTTTTAAAGCAGTGTGACCGTAGGCGATAAGGGGTATTTTTCTGCTGATCGGTGGTATTTTTGTGTTGAACGGTCAAACTGGAATCTGATTTCACCACAATCGTCATAAGCTGTTCAATTCAGCTATGTAGAATTTAACTGGTCTGATTTGAAATGCAAACGTTCACTAAAGATTTCCATGTCACCACCTATAATGTATGTTTGATATTGTTGTGTGTAAATATGTACTTACATAATCTTGCACATTCTGTAAGCGCGCAAAAAATTCAATCCCATTTGGTTGGTGTTTCGCGGCAAAACTGCTTCCACTAAAGGTACTTTAGGGTATCCACACTTATGATTACTTCTGAAAATATGAATAATTACATACATATATACAAATGTATGAGTGTATTTATTAATCTATAATACATATATATAATGAAATATGGCTGTATTAACATATGTACATTTATTTATATTTATATTTTATATGCACAATGTAATTTTTGAATACTTACCGCTAAACTTTTCCAAAAAGGCTTCACCGCACAACTTTGTCAAAATCTTGATACATTTCCTGGCGACGCTCACACTTAACTAAAACTAGCGCATGTCAAAACAAACAGTAGATGTGTGTGTGTACAGACGCCAATGTATTGACGCGTTGCGACGCCTGCATCGTTAAAACCGAAACGACAGCACAGCACACAACAACAACTTCAACTACTTCTCGAATATTCTACGAAAAGAAGGATTAAGAAAAGTTTTCTTAAAACTAGGGCTGTATTTCTTAGTTTAAGGGCAAAACAACACGAATTTTAGACACATTTTTTCTACAACCTAAAAACTAGAAAAGGCAATAAACCAAATTCACCCTAAAATTTAGAAAAAATACTACTTTTCTAAATTTTAGAAAAATATTTTCTAAAAAATATAATTTTAGAAAAACTTTTCTACATTTTAGAAAAATTTTCTTAATTAAAGAAAATTTTTCTAAACTTTAGGGCGATTTCAATTCTCGGGCGATTTAATAAAATATAGAAAAATAATTTTCTGAGTGCACGCAGTAAATCCATGGTTAGTCGGACTGTATGTCATGTTGCGCCATCTTGTTGGAACCAATAGTCGCTTATGTCATGCTCGTCCAAATCATTTGCCACAAAATCGCGTAACATGGCCCGAGATCGGTCGCCATTGACTGTTACCGTCGCCGTTATCGTCTTCGTCTACGGGTGCTATTGCCTCCAAACTCCGTCTGGTACGCGGTTAATTCCGTCGAGTAGAGGTTGCCAAAGATCCTGTGGCATTGAATTTTGCCACCAAAGCACAAATAGTCCTCGGAGTAGGCGCATTCTGGCCACGATACTTCGCTCTGAACGCGCGTTGAGTCAGCGTAACAAAGGAGTTTTTTTTTAAAATAAATATTCACAATTTCAGCACGTTGTTGCGGTGTAAAGTGGTTCATGACTAAAATTGTATTGAACTGACGTTTCCGAAACATAAACAAACACGGCGATCTGTCACCGGGTTGTCAAGTTATTTAAAAACGAGAAGGCAAAGCTAACTTCGACTGTGCCGAAGTTTTTAAACACTTGAAAAACTTTACTCCAACTGATTTAACCGGTAAAATATATATAGGATATAGATATTAGATATTAAAAATTTTAAATCATTGATAATAAAAATTTGATACCATAAAAAAAAACTTTTCGTAGTAAAACACATTTTACGACCGATCGGTCCTATGGCAGCTATACGATATAGTCATCCGATCTTGCCGGTTCCGACATATTAGTTGCGTGCAGCAAAAAGAAGACTCTGTGCTCGATAGCTTTAAAACTGAGGGACTAGTTCGCGTAGAAACAGACAGACAGACAGACGGACAGACGGAATTGAACTCAGCTCGTCGTCCTGATCAAGAATATATATAGTTTATGGTCGGGAATGAATATTTCTATGCGTTACAAACTTCTGGGCAAAATTAATATACACTTTTCAAGTGTATAAAAACATCGGATACCACTGAAAGATACACCCTGTGTATACAAAAAACTCGAACGAAATTGTATTAAACATATCTTGGACATTATTTTTCATATTTTACTTCAATTGCTTAAATCAACTTTCTTTTTGTTTTTAAGCCAATTAACTTAGTCAAAATTTTGCCACAACAAATGCCTCGTGCTCAGTAATATTAAAGGCAGACTTTCAGGAGTTCGCAAATCTTTCGTAATAAAAGTTTTCGGTTCTAACACCCCTGCGGTATATATTTTTTTTTTTTAGAAATTAAAACTTTTTTTTTCACAAATTACAATTTTTTTTATTGGACGTTAGGCCAAAAAAATCGACTTTGGGATCATTGTGCAGTAAGTTATAATCGGGTGTGAGCCGATTTTTAGCAAGTGCTGCTGTTATCGACTCGGTCCAGACATTGTTGAAAGCCCCCTCGATGTCGAGAAAGGCCGCCAGCGCAAACTTCTTATGTGTATATCCAGAAGTCGTTCCATCGTTTTCAAAAGTAACGATGATAAACTGACGGGTCTATAATCCTTTGGTGAGTTGTGGTTTATCTTTCCGGCCTTGGGAATGAAGACCACCCTAACCTCTCTCCAGTTGTCTGGGATGTAACCTGTAAGGAGACACTTCTTGAAAAGCTTGGTCAGCCAGAGCAGTAGATTCAGAATCGATATTTGCAGCATGACTGGTCTGATGTCAGCCGGTCCTGGCGATTTGTAGGGTTGGAATGACTTGAGAGCCCAGATTATCTTTTCCTTGGTTATGATATCCCCAATCATCATAGTCGTTTCTGATTCTCTTTTGCTGTACTGATTGTAAGGTTAACGGTCCCGACATCTGGTTTAATGTCAAGGCAGCCTGGGAAATATGTCGTTGTAAGCAGTTCCAGAGATTCTTGGCTGTTTTTTTTTGCATATTTTCCGTCCGTGCTACAATGTAGCTCCTGGTTGGACGGATCTTTAGCCAACACTCGTCGAAGTCTGGACGCTTCGCTGGTGCAGACTATATCCTCACAGAATTTGGTTGAATTTTGAAAAACCCTATCGGTAGGCGTTCCGGACTTCTTCTGTTTTACTTAGCACGTCAGTGATCGTCCGGTTACATTCTTTAAGTGTATCCGTAAGCAACAGCTCTCTGCCCGGCGGGTCGGGGAGTGTCTGACTGACTGTTCTTGAGAACTTTTCCAAGTTCGTCCGTTTATGGTTCCTATAGGGAGTATGCCTCTTTCTGCACCAATTGACGTCCAACAGTTTCCTGTAGTGGTCCGGAAAGGAGCACTTCGTGGATACATGCCAGTTGTCAACGGTCAGAGAGCCTCCGCTTAGCGCTATGGTTATGTCAATAACCTATGCACGGTCGTTATTTTTGAAGGGTGGGTGGTCGCCCTTTTTACACAAAATAAGGTTTGTTCTCAAAATGTAGTTCAGCAGTGCATTTCCCATCTCGGTAATGTCCGTGCTACCCCATGTGGAGTGGTGGGCACTCGTTTGGAAGATAGGCCGAGGCATGAATCGTAGTAGGTCAACAGGTTACCATGGAGTGATGCAGGTTGATCTGCACCACTCTAAGATTGTTCTGTTGACCTTAAGTTCTAACTTAGAAGGTACGCCCGAAACAGCCCATTCAAGGTTCAGCTGGCCTTGCTTCGTCCGGATGAGGCTCTTGGGTTCTCGACCAATACTGATCCAGAGATCCCTGCCGTTTCCTTTGTCGCGTGCCAGTCCTCTCACGATGGTCCAGTTGTCTGTATCGTACTCCTTGTTCTGACCCTTGATCATGTTGAGTATAGTTCCAAGATCCTCCAAGGTTGGTGGTGGAATCCATACCTCCATGATCGTGTGAACAGGAACCTGGTTCGGTGGTACGACCTCAAACTTGCTCCAGGCCATGGGTCACCAATGCCGTGAATTGTGTCGGTGAGAAATCGAACATATTCCTCGTTGGCGAAAGCCCAGACTTTGGCTGCCCTATACCACTTAATAACATCAAATACAGCTAGGAACGGATTCTGACTGCGAGTCATGGCATCGTAGATGGCCTGCATTATGACCCCCTCAAGAATGAGCCATTTTTCGGGTGAAATTTCCCCTATCGGGTCATTTCGGTCGATAATGGTAACCTGGAGTTCCGGCTTCAAGCTTAAGCTGGCCAGAAGACCTTCTGGTTTAGGTCGCTTGTTCTTTGGAGCCTTTGATGAGTCGTCTGAGCGTTGTTGTTTGGAGTTTTCACCCTTCCCGCCATCCTCTTGGATAGCTGGTTGTAGCGCCGCACGTTGTACTCGTGCTTCCTCTTCAACGCCTTCTCCCTCGCGTTCCGTGATTCTGGAGTGCGGCCTTCAAGTGTCCTTAAATACTTGAGGGAGCCTTGTATCCGGAGCGCTGATTGCTTGGAGAGTGTCGTCCTTACTCCTTGGTGGAGCCGGGGCTGATTTAGGCTCCATCTCGTTCAATGACCTGAAATCGACAGGCATGCGAGCAAGCGCGAGCTCTTGTCCGTCATTGACGCGCCAGTGAATCTGAATTCGCCATTCTCGACCACTGACTCCAAGTTCATTCCATTTTGACCCGGTCACCCCCAAACTGGAGCTGCAGTTGCTGGACTTCGACGCCGTGGGGCCTGCGTTCTCACCAGATCCGTAACTAATTCCATATAAGACTCTATTCTGTTAAAATTTGCGTTTTTACCCAAGTTGCCAGGTTGGACTACTCTTAGCTTCAGTGCTCCCCCTACCGGTGGCCCTGCCGGTAGCCCAAACTACCGCCGGCTTTGCTCTTAGGTTCCTTACACCTACTGAGGCCCTCTACCACGTTAAGGTAGTAGTCCGTAGGACAGTGTAATATATATTCTAATAAAATATTTAATGGGTACGTTATGTTGCTTTAATTTTTAACGAATAGTAGTTTATTAACCCCAAGAACACACGAACTTTCACCTTATAGTTCTACGTTTTTAAGTTTTGTACTGCATCGACCATGCAGTCAATGAATGCATAGACTAGTCAATTTTATAAAAATGTTTATAATAAAAACTTTTCATAACAATCAAAAATTAATTTGTATTATAAAAATTAATTACAATTTTCAAAATTCAATTACAAAATTCGTTACAATTTTTATAATAAAAATTAATTTTTAACTGTTATTCAAAAATTGTTATATAAAATTAACATTTAACTTGTAAACCAAATTTTTATGTAAAAATTATATTTTTGTATTTTATTAGTATTCTAGCCCAGCGCTACCAGTACAAAAACTTATCAATTATTGCGCCAGTCACTACGATGTCATCCTTAATACATTTTTTGTTTCCTTACTTAAAATAATGAAATAAAAACAATAGTAGTAAGGATTTGGGGGAACGGGCATCAATTAACATTTCTGGTTTGAGTTGAGCCACCCAAAAATGAAAAATGTTTGATGACCACTTTAAATATGATTAAAATATATGTGTGAGAACTCACTCATACAAGTCCCAACAGATAGGGACCAGGTAATGGGAGAAAAAGGTTCGTTTCGGGCGCACAAGTGTGAAAAGTAAACACACGCAGATAAGAAGCGCATGTGCGTGGAAAATTTTAAGCATGACTTAGTGAGCGTTTAAAGCTAATTAATTTTAATACAAATTGAAATATACATTTCTTATGTATACCATTAAATAGGTCTTGAAAATACCTTTCGAATGAACCCCCACTTGCTTTTTTTTTTTTTTTTTTAGTAGGGGAATTTTTTCATATTTGAAATTTCGGGTGTTTGAGGGTAGTAGTAGGGATATGGGGGATCGGGAATTTTTGGTCTGAACTCACCACACCATTTTCACCACACTTAGCAGGGACACATTTGTCAAAAATTTCCCACTTATCCGGAAACTATTTCCCACAATTTCCTTGAAATGGTCATATGCAGCACTTAGCCGGGACACATTTGACGAAAATTTCCCACTTACCCGGAAACTATTTCCCACAATTTCCTTGAAATGGTCATATGCAGCACCCCAACTGCTGTACTCCGTACTACCTTTGCCCAACACGCTTTAGCAGACCCCGTTTACCTGATAGTCCCTGGCCTACAAATATTGAAACTGCTGAACTCCTGACTATCTCAGCCCACCACTAGGCAAAGGTGCCTGCACGCATGCAGGTAGGCGATGGTTTTCTACAGTTTGGGCGTTCCCTATATGTGCGCCTGTTCCTTTTTGGTTTACCACGATAAGTGTTATCTGTTGGTTTCCCATACTTGTGGGCGTTTCCTTCATTTACGCCTGTTCCTCATTTCTTCACCACAGAATCTGTGCGCCTGGTCTAGCAATGATTTCTCAACTTTTACCCTGTTTGCGTCGTAAACTGTATTTTCTATAAATAAGCAAACCTTCTAAACTGTAAAAGTAAGGAGCATAAGGGCTGGAGGGTGATAGTGAAAATTTGTAATTGAAAAGAATGATGTCTCGTTTTACTATTGATTTATTTTATATGCTTATATAAAAATGTTTGGAAGACTCTAATTTTGTTTATGCTGATCGCGTTTCTTGGCACATGCGCTTTCCAAGTGTGTATCTGATCCACAGTAATTGCAATAGATAAGTGGGGTGTATCCGCTCTTGCGCGGATCAGCTCCAAAAAGACGTTTAAAGTTATCCATTATTAAAATGCAATCAAAGTATGCACCTGCTCAAGTGGTATTCTGTAGTGGACTGAGAGTACAGTAGCATTTTCCGATCCCCCATATCCCTACTACTACCCTCAAACACCCGAAATTTCAAATATGAAAAAATTCCCCTACTAAAAAAAAAAAAAAAAAAAAAAAACAAGTGAGGGTTCATTTGAAAGGTATTTTCAAGACCTATTTAATGGTATACATAAGAAATGTATATTTCAATTTGTATTAAAATTAATTAGCTTTAAACGCTCACTAAGTCATGCTTAAAATTTTAATTTGCACATGCGCTTCTTATCTGCGTGTGTTTACTTTTCACACTTGTGCGCCCGAAACGAACCTTTTTCTCCCATTACCTGGTCCCTATCTGTTGGGACTTGTATGAGTGAGTTCTCACACATATATTTTAATCATATTTAAAGTGGTCATCAAACATTTTTGCATTTTTGGGTGGCTCAACTCAAACCAGAAATGTTAATTGATGCCCGTTCCCCCAAATCCTTACTACTTGCAGCTGATAGCTGTTAGCTGTAATCTAACATGATATCAACATGATATCATCTCAGTATAGATCTTTAATCCTATAATCTTTTATCAGTTCTTTTACACCTAACCTAACAAACAATCAGATAGTCTCCTTTCATACCGATACATTTAACGGTCTTCCTGCATAAGGAACATATCTTTTCAATCGACTCCAGGTATTCCCGCAACCTTTTATAAACGATTGCGTTGCAGTTCATCGCTTAGTTAACTCCAAACGGTGTTTCAAGACGCTACGGTGAAAATTCCTATAAATCGTTAATACTTTTGAACGGTGTTTCAAACGCTATCCGTATTACTTTGTAAAGCATTTAAACTTTAAAATATGGCTAGTGCATCCAAAATTGTGTGTGATTTATGCAATCGCGTTTTCAATGGACTGGAGGCTTTTACAGCGCATTACAACGATTGTACGGGACCAATCATTGTAAATGATTTCAAGAACTTCTTGAAATCGTTCTTGAACAATTAATCTTACTCAGCTCTGAGTTTCAAGAAAAGGATAGCGGATGGGCCATAAAATGCTTTAACCATTTCGAAATAACATGCGTTAAACTGGAGCATGTTCCTGCTAGCGGTTATGTTCCTATGCCTGAAAAGCTTATGAAACGCAATGCAGTCATTAACGTAAAAAATAATGACAAATATTGCTTTAAATGGTGTATCCTAGCTTCAATTGCATATTACTTTCATGAAAATGCAATGCAATCCGATACACAAAGAAAAAGATTAACAAAAACAAATTACTATCGGATATTTGATATATCTCAAGATGTTATTGTATATAGAGGAAGAACCCTGAACTTTACCGGAATACAATTTCCAATCACCAAAAAAGGGATTGAAATTTTTGAAAAAAGTAATCCGGAATATAGTATCAATGTCTATGAAATTGACGGTTCCCCCAAAAATGAATATGTTGTTGGTCCTACAATAAGATCTAAAGAACGACGGGTACACCATGTTAGCTTGTTAGGAATCAATAACGGCTGAAAAGATCTCCTACACTATGCCTACATAACAAGCATGACAACATTATGCAAGTCACAATATTTAAACGCTCATCAACATGTGTTTTGTCATAATTGCCTTCAATGCTATGCTTCAGACAATAAAACTCATGATTTCAAAGAATGTGGAAAAGTAGCCGCTGTCTATCCCAAGCCTAACACCAAAACGTCGTTCAAAAGTCACCATAAAAAATTATCACCACCTGTAACGATATATGCAGATATAGAGGCAGTCTTGGAAAATTATTCGTATGCGGTGAATTCATCTAATAATTCATCAACCACCAAGGCACAAAGGCACACGGCATGCGCAGTTTCATTTTATGTTGTGCATAAACATAACACTCATTTAAATGAGAAATGGACATATGAAGGTAAATTCAATTAAATAACTAGCAAAACATAAAAGTACTAAAACATTTATTTATTTGGTTCTTATAGGAACTGATTGTATGACTAAATTTTGTGAAGCGCTCAAGAGAACAACAACCCGCCTTTATGAACAATACTGGAAAACGACAGCCAAACCAATCCATGAACTAGAGATCGATGATGAAGATTATCAAGAGCATGGGAAATGCTGCGCCTGTGATGATTCAATCCCCAATTATGAAGACCGAGAAAGGTATTTTGATCGTTTCACCGGAAAGTATGTTGGACCTATTCATAAGAAGTGTAAGCAAACGTATAAGATAAAATTCCCCACATTTCCTGTTGTGTTTCACAATTTATCACGCTATGACATACACTTGTTTATAACAGAGCTAGGCGATAACTTAAGCATAATACCGTGTAATAAGGAGTTATACATAGCTGTAACACAGAAAGTGTTAATCGAAAATAGGCATTTATATAATATTCAATATATAGATTCAAATAGGTTTCTCAATTCTAGCTTAGAAAAATTAGCTAGTTACATGGATCCTGAAAATTTTAAAATATTAAAGAAGAATTTCAGTGGACAGCAATTTGAGCAGATGCGTCGAAAGGGAGTGTTTCCATATGACTATTTAGATAGTTTTGAAAAGTTGTTGGAGAATAAACTTCCTTCAAAAGACAAATTTTATAATTCTCTTAGTGATGAGGAATGTAGTAACGAAGATTATGAGTTTGTCCAAGAAGTTTGGCGTTCCTTTGGTTGTCAAAAAATAAGCGATTACCTTAAACTTTATTTGGAAAGCGATGTATTAATACTAGCTGACGTTTTTGAGAATTTTAGATCTATTTGCTTAAATATATATAAGTTGGATCCGATTAATTATGTTACTGCTCCTTCAATATCATGGGATGCCATGCTTAAATTTACCAAAGTTGAGCTTGAGCTTATAAGTGACCCCGATATATACAATTTTTTAAAAAGAGCAATTCGCGGAGGTCTTACTCAATGCACTCTACGACAATCAACCGCAAACAATAAATATATTGAAAATTTTAATTCAAAAAAACTTATCAATTTTTTGCTCTATATTGATGCAAATAATTTATATGGTTGGGCAATGAGCCAGCTTCTACCACTCTGTAGTTTTAAATTTTTAACCAAAAAAGCAATTAAGGAGTTAGATATACGAACCTTATCTACAGAAGGTGATATAGGTTATATGTTAGAGGTTGATCTTGAATATAATAAAAAAATAAAATAAAAAGTTATAAATTATTTTTAATAGCAAAAGATTCATAAGCTAATTCAGTTTCGCTGTCAGCAGGTATAAGTGGGTGGTACTCAGCAGTCTCAAGCTTCAATTGTTCTTCCGCTATAAACAAAATGTGATGATCATCGGGCATATCTAGAGAAGATGTTTTTTTTCCGTCGTCATCGTTTAGATGATCAAAACCTCCAATGGCTGGTTCAAGCTCCTCACCAGCAACCACATGCTCTGAATTGGTTGATTCAGATTTCCGCAGATCCATTGGGTCGTCCACCATTCGAGAAGACTTCTCAACACTTTTAGCGCCAAGATCCTCACCAGCAACCACATGCTCTGAATTAGTTGATGTAGATATCCGCAGATCCATGGGTTCGTCCACCATTCGCAAAGACTCAATTTCAGCGTAAATATCCTCTCTGTTAGGAATGTCTTCATATTCTTCAGAGATCATAGCAGCAACATCCATGATAGGCTCTCGCCTACTTCTTCCCTTATCGCTTCCTCTGTTTGGTTACCAAATATTAATGACAGATTCGGTTTTTCTGTAGTTTTCTGCGTTGAAGTTCCGGTCGGATTGAATAAAAACAGAACTTCTTCATCCGATTCGTAAAATACAATTGATTCGTCTGACATATTGGAAATGTTAATAAATAAGCGTCTTGAAACACCGTTCAAAAGTATTAACGATTTATAGGAATTTTCACCGTATCGTCTTGAAACACCGTTTGGAGTTAACTAAGCGATGAACTGCAACGCAATCGTTTATAAAAGGTTGCGGGAATACCTGGAGTCGATTGAAAAGATATGTTCCTTATGCAGGAAGACCGTTAAATGTATCGGTATGAAAGGAGACTATCTGATTGTTTGTTAGGTTAGGTGTAAAAGAACTGAAAAAGGTTATAGGATTAAAGATCTATACTGAGATGATATCATGTTGATATCATGTTAGATTACAGCTAACAGCTATCAGCTGCAAGTAGTAAGGATTTGGGGGAACGGGCATCAATTAACATTTCTGGTTTGAGTTGAGCCACCCAAAAATGCAAAAATGTTTGATGACCACTTTAAATATGATTAAAATATATGTGTGAGAACTCACTCATACAAGTCCCAACAGATAGGGACCAGGTAATGGGAGAAAAAGGTTCGTTTCGGGCGCACAAGTGTGAAAAGTAAACACACGCAGATAAGAAGCGCATGTGCAAAGGAAAATTTTAAGCATGACTTAGTGAGCGTTTAAAGCTAATTAATTTTAATACAAATTGAAATATACATTTCTTATGTATACCATTAAATAGGTCTTGAAAATACCTTTCGAATGAACCCCCACTTGCTTTTTTTTTTTTTTTTTTTTAGTAGGGGAATTTTTTCATATTTGAAATTTCGGGTGTTTGAGGGTAGTAGTAGGGATATGGGGGATCGGGAATTTTTGGTCTGAACTCACCACACCATTTTCACCACACTTAGCAGGGACACATTTGTCAAAAATTTCCCACTTATCCGGAAACTATTTCCCACAATTTCCTTGAAATGGTCATATGCAGCACTTAGCCGGGACACATTTGACGAAAATTTCCCACTTACCCGGAAACTATTTCCAACAATTTCCTTGAAATGGTCATATGCAGCACCCCAACTGCTGTACTCCGTACTACCTTTGCCCACCACGCTTTAGCAGACCTCGTTTACCTGCTAGTCCCTGGCCTACAAATATTCAAACTGCTGAACTCCTGACTATCTCAGCCCACCACTAGGCAAGGGTGCCTGCACTCATGCAGGTAGGCGATGGGTTTCTACAGTTGTGGGCGTTCCCTATATGTGCGCCTGTTCCTTTTTGGTTTACCACGATAAGTGTTATCTTTTCACCACGATAAGTGTTATCTGTTGGTTTCCCATACTTGTGGGCGTTTCCTTCACTTACGCCTGTTCCTCATTTCTTCACCACAGAATCTGTGCGCCTGGTCTAGCAATGATTTCTCAACTTTTACCCTGTTTGCGTCGTAAACTGTATTTTCTATAAATAAGCAAACCTTCTAAACTGTAAAAGTAAGGAGCATAAGGGCTGGAGGGTGATAGTGAAAATTTGTAATTGAAAAGAATGATGTCTCGTTTTACTATTGATTTATTTTATATGCTTATATAAAAATGTTTGGAAGACTCTAATTTTGTTTATGCTAAAAAAAAAAAAAAAGCAAGTGGGGGTTCATTCGAAAGGTATTTTCAAGACCTATTTAATGGTATACATAAGAAATGTATATTTCAATTTGTAATAAAATTAATTAGCTTTAAACGCTCACTAAGTCATGCTTAAAATTTTCCTTTGCACATGCGCTTCTTATCTGCGTGTGTTTACTTTTCACACTTGTGCGCCCGAAACGAACCTTTTTCTCCCATTACCTGGTCCCTATCTGTTGGGACTTGTATGAGTGAGTTCTCACACATATATTTTAATCATATTTAAAGTGGTCATCAAACATTTTTGCATTTTTGGGTGGCTCAACTCAAACCAGAAATGTTAATTGATGCCCGTTCCCCCAAATCCTTACTACTTGCAGCTGATAGCTGTTAGCTGTAATCTAACATGATATCAACATGATATCATCTCAGTATAGATCTTTAATCCTATAATCTTTTATCAGTTCTTTTACACCTAACCTAACAAACAATCAGATAGTCTCCTTTCATACCGATACATTTAACGGTCTTCCTGCATAAGGAACATATCTTTTCAATCGACTCCAGGTATTCCCGCAACCTTTTATAAACGATTGCGTTGCAGTTCATCGCTTAGTTAACTCCAAACGGTGTTTCAAGACGCTACGGTGAAAATTCCTATAAATCGTTAATACTTTTGAACGGTGTTTCAAGACGCTTATTTATTAACATTTCCAATATGTCAGACGAATCAATTGTATTTTACGAATCGGATGAAGAAGTTCTGTTTTTATTCAATCCGACCGGAACTTCAACGCAGAAAACTACAGAAAAACCGAATCTGTCATTAATATTTGGTAACCAAACAGAGGGAGCGATAAGGGAAGAAGTAGGCGAGAGCCTTATCATGGATGTTGCTGCTATGACCTCTGAAGAATATGAAGACATTCCTAACAGAGAGGATATTTACGCTGAAATTGAGTCTTTGCGAATGGTGGACGAACCCATGGATCTGCGGATATCTACATCAACTAATTCAGAGCATGTGGTTGTTGGTGAGGATCTTGGCGCTAAAAGTGTTGAGAAGTCTTCTCGAATGGTGGACGACCCAATGGATCTGCGGAAATCTGAATCAACCAATTCAGAGCATGTGGTTGCTGGTGAGGAGCTTGAACCAGCCATTGGAAGTTTTGATCATCTAAACGATGACGACGGAAAAAAAACATCTTCTCTAGATATGCCCGATGATCATCACATTTTGTTTATAGCGGAAGAACAATTGAAGCTTGAGACTGCTGAGTACCACCCACTTATACCTGCTGACAGCGAAACTGAATTAGCTTATGAATCTTTTGCTATTAAAAATAATTTATAACTTTTTATTTTATTTTTTTATTATTCTAATACTATTAAATAAAAAAGCAATTTAAATAAAAATATATTTTTGAGTATTTTATTTAAACTTCACTTTATTTACAGGTAATGATGATTTAGCCTTTTCAAAAGAAAAATTATGTTTTTTTAGTATATGTTTCTTAAATCCAGGTTTCGTTCGGAAACTTTTCTTATGATCGCATAACTCGCAGGAAAACCTATCCATTTTATTACTGATGATCAACTAAATAATAACTGATATCTTGCACCTTATAAATGGTTGAGTTTTATGTATGTAAATCATATACTTGCACCATGTACCTTATCTCTTAATGTATATGGAGAAAAAAAGGTGATGAAATTAAATAGGTTTTATGATGAGAAAGAGTGAGTCAGCTAATATACAACAATAATTTTACTATGATTTTGTAATCCTTATCAGTTCTGAATGAAGACCGTTGATTGGTTCAGAATAGTATTATTGTATATAAGAAGCTTATCGACCATATACTATAGATATTGTCTGTCTTGCTCAATTTTGAATATAAGGAAAGGTACAAATAAAATTTAATCAGTCATCAGTCATCAGTTAGCGATAAATAATATCAAATATTTACAATGGTTTGTATGCTTATACTTTTATAAAGATAACATATTTACAATAGTGTAACTACAAACATAGGAATTCTTGGAGATCCTGAATGAGCCAAAAGTACCCATTGGATATACCAAAATGGAGTGCCTTCATATTGGAGCTGAGTACACAATTACTGATTGTAAATTAAAGAAAACCGCATATGGGGATAAAATTGCTCTTTATCTCAAAGATAAGGATAATACTCCATTATGGATATTTCTACCTAAATGCTTTGTAAATAAGTTCTCCTCAAAGACGCCATATAAAAAGTTGAAGGAGAATGGCATTACGCATGTAATATATAAGGGAAAAGAGCAGGACAGATATAGTGCAGCGGAGTTTACATTCATTAAAAAATCAGTATAAGTAGCAGAGTATTTTCCAAGAGTCATCATTCGTCGGTCAAGCAGTCAAAAATGCATTCAAAACAAATTGAACTGTTCCTGTTCCAATTTGAAGGTTTAATCTTCGAGGAGCATTTGGAACGGTTGAAGACCTTGAAAACCACTTTGGAGGATCTGGAGGAGAAGGAATTGATATATTCTCGATATGGTTTTCACTACAAGCTATGTCCATGGAGTGATGACGAAGCAACTGAGGGTCCTGACACATGCACTTGTCATATGCTGCCGAAGCTGACTGAAGAGGCCTTGAGGATAATGAGGAAATATTATCAATTAAGAAAGAGGTTTTATCTAGCAAATAAATAAATAAAACAAACATTTAATACCAAAAAATATTTTATTTTTTTATTTTTTTTGAAGTTATGGGAAAACATTTTTAAAATTAGCTTATCATTATAAATAAAATCATTTTTCTTAAAATTTTTCAGAAATATTTTTAAATTTTTTCTCCTGCATTTATAGAGTCCAAATAGCAGACAATAATGCCCTCAAGTATTAGAAAAATATCCTTGTATTTGTTGTTTGTTATAGGTATAATTTTTAGAGTTCTTTTTCAAAAATTGTAAAAAATCTTTCTGATGAGGATATTGACCATATGAGTCGAAAAACTCGGCACTTCGATTACTGTTAAAGTAAAAAGCGATCCAATGCGCACCAGCTTGAGATGACCCTTCTGTGTTTGCGATAATTAAGGCTGGAAATGTTGAAATTTGCTTTGGTAATTTATCGGAGGGGAAAACTAATTTGTAAATTTTTGTTGTATATTTATTCTTTTTAAGGAAGTCATCAATTTGTAATGTATTCATTTTATAGGAGGTTTCGAATATTTCGGTGTTTATCAATATCAATCATTGAGTCGTATTCACAATACACAAGACATGTAACAGCTTCACTAAGTGCTTCGGCAAAACGTCCCTCAATACGAATTGTTCCTTGAGAAATCAAGTTTGAGCATACCGTTGTATTTGAATGATCAGCAGTTAAATCAAATGCTAATATAAAACAGCTGTCATCGAACATTTCCTTTGAAATTTGTAGTCCTCTGTCATAATGATTTATTCCATTGGCTCTAAAGAGCATGTTATAGGCTCGGGCACTTTGAATATTTGCAGGATCAGTATAATCAAATTCAAGTGCTTGGGAGGGGATTTGTACACCATTAACAAGCAGATTAAATCGCTGAATATTAAAATGCTCAAATTTAAACGGATCTAGTCGACGATTTCCAGAATATGCTCTGTTCTTAACCATGCAAAATGCAATAAAATTAGGAAGTTGTCCTATTACTGCATTATCGATGGATAGTGTATTGTTTCCTGGATAGAGTGTAAATGATTTTACTTCGACTTTGTTGTATGGATATATAGCATTTTTATATTGAAGAACTTGATGATGCGCAAGTAAAATACTCGGATTAACTGTTATATGATTCATAAAGAGCTGAGCCTCCAATATTTTTAAATTGGACTCTGTATCCACTTTCAACAAATAAAATGCTGATTTTTCAATATTAAAAGTAATCCTTAAATCAACATTATTTATCAACAGTTTAGGTTGATTAAAAATGTCTCCATGAACTTTACCAAAAAGCTCCACTTTATTGCTTTTTTGAAATATTTGTCGAATTGTTTGATATCCATCTGTTGAAATATTTTGTCTAACATAACTCGGGTAATAACCTTGAGTAGATAAGTGACTCGTAGTGGCGTCGCTACCGTAGTTCAGAATTGTTTGCAAATATGAGCGATAATGATAATTATTATCACTTTGAGATACCAAAATGTTGTTTAAATAAACCGATGAACTTCTGAATATTGAATGCAATATATTATTAACAATACCGACAGAATTAGTTGTGATGTGCTTATTCTCATGATCCTTTAGTTGAACCACTAGTCTTAAATAAACACTAGATAGATCTCTGTATGTTTCGCCATTTCCCAAACAAACAAATTCAATTGAACTTGTTCAATCTAGCGATGCAATCGGATTATATGTTACTTCTTCGGTTCGCAGAATGCTACTTTGTGTAGGATGAGGCGCAAACAAATCAAGTTCGCTTTTCATGCATTCGATGTGTCTATTCATTTTGAATTAGTAAAAATGTCTTTTATACGGGAAGTTGACCTTTTTAACGGTTTCTTTTTCTTCTTCTTATTTCGGGATTGTGTATGTCGGCTTCCTTGCTTAGATTTACAATGACTATGTTTTCGCTTTGTACCCTTCCTTTTATTTCTTTTTCCAGATCCATTTTGAAATTGTGTCATCTTATTTATTGCTTTATTTGAGAGATTTTGTAATGCAATTTTGCTTTGCTCTTGAATGATATTTCTCAAAGGTTTCCGTCCCAAATCGTTGATTTACCGGTATCAAGAGCTTGACTCTTAAGAGCATTTAAGCCAGATAAGAAAAGAGGTTTTATATATTTAAAAAGACCACTAAAAAAGTTTCCAATTCCGCGTCCCTGCTGAATAACTCCGGGTGTCACGTAAAGAGATCCTATATGACTGATGCCACCACCACACTGATTAAGATAATATTCATGATAAAGTTTCTCCATGATGGTAATTTTAATTATGGATGAAAAGTTTGTAGTCCAGCATTATTTATAGATTTTCACATCTTTTCTTTTTAAAGTGAAGTGTGACAAAAATGGACACACTTGATGATTCAAATGGTACTTTATTTCCTGCTGAATCAGTTATTAAAATTGATATATCTTTAGGAGTACATACTTCAATTGGATAGTATTCAACGTTTCTAAACTGAAACATTGAGGGTTTTCACTAGTCCTCGTAAAATGGTAAATGGTAAATTTACCACACACTAGCTACTGAACGACCCTTTGTGATTCATGATAGTAATTTTAATAGTAAACCAGAGTAGATTCAAAGCTTAATATTTACGACCATTTTCTGCTAGGTCGGTGGCGTAGGGCGCTGAATGCATAACTCTAAAACTGATGGTTGTGTGTTCGATCCTTGAGGGGGGTGGGTGATAAACACCTTTTTTTTAGTTTTATTATCGTTTGCTTGTAGGTGGAGCCTTTGTTTTAATGCTTTTCTTAAATCGGTAATAGTTTTTTTTACTTTCATTCATTTTGTTGCATAAATTTCAAATTTGGTTGATCTAATCAGTTTTTTCTTCTCTCCGAGATCTAATTGTTCAGCAAGAAAGGCGTACGGACTGACAGACGGACTTTAGTATATCGGCTTTTGATGCTGATAAAGAATATTTATACTTAGCGGGTCGGGAATTCTTTCCTCTTCTAGTTACATAAATTTGCATTAGAATAGTGTACAATTCTTACTCTACAATAACGGGAATAAAAAATAAATAACATATTCATAAAAAAAAAAAAAAAACAGTCCTCTTTTGTCTTTGCCTGGATTTGAACCGACAAATTACAAAAAGGAGCCATCATGCCTCACCACTCAGCCATCGCCTATTTCGAATGTAAAGTAGCTAAGTTGCTATATAGAAGTGACACGATACTAAGTTTATTTATTCGATACTTTGATTTTAACACTTTACAATTTTACAACGCATTTTTATAAACATACCCCAGGGTCTCGGAAAGATTGTATTTTTTTTCTCATGTGTTTTGTTGTTGTGTCGTAAACTTATGGAGTTTACCATTTACAATTTACCATTTTACGAGGACTAGTGAATACCCTCATTGTTTCTTTTCCACTGTAATATAAAACTCGAAGGCATCGTGATCTTATATTTCCAACACAGCGAGGTTTTATTATGTCGGTGTAAATAAAAAGTATTCCAGACACACTATTGAGTAAATTATTTAAGTAAATATCAGTGACGCCCACTTCCCAGTCTTCGGTAATATTTTCAGGAATGTTAATGATGTTAGTAAATGCACACTTTACGTTATCAGGAAAAACTCTTAATGAGTTATCGCTGAGCAATGTAATGAAAAACTCATTTAAGTTACTCATTGTAGATTATATAAGCGATGATTAATTACACGGAATCCAGTTAATTTTATTTTTTCCAATCTGAACTGGTTTTCCTGTTCGAAGAGATCTAGTTAACCTCTCACATCCAGAAGTGTATTTATAGTTTTGTATATGATCGGGAGCTTCTTTAAGTTTCTTTAGTTTAACTCTTAGTTTTCGTTGGTTGTCTGTAAGTTTAGGAATAATTCTTTTCTTGGTTACGGAGCTATCTGAGAAAGAAGTATTTGATAACTTTCGCTTAGTATGCTTACGGGTTTTAACTGCTTGTTCCGGTTGATCATTATCGTCGTCTTCACTTAAAATATTGACAAATTCATTTTTTATTTCAGGGGGAAACAATTCATTATAATTTAGTTTGATTGTTTTCGAAGTACTTGGAATTGAATCTAAGAAATCCTTGTTGTAATCAGTTTGAGTACTTATACTTTTCTGCATAGGTGTTTTAAATTCATTCTTATGAGTGTTTGGTGAGCGCAACGCTTTGTTTCTTTTTTATGTTGTTGATAATTTAATTCTTCTCGTATTTTTACCCACTTATCATAATCACTTATTCTTTTGTTATTTATTATTGATAGAAATTTCATATTTATTAGGTCTTCTCCTCTATCATTATTTATGAGTTTATGATATGTATTGGGATGCATCAGTATTACTTTACTTAAATAATGTTTATTTTTAAGCATCTTCCAATAATTTACCGAAAATGCCAGAAAGTAATGATGAAATTAAAATTGGAAGGAATCCGCCTTGTTGTATTAGAACTTTTCTCTTTGAATTTATGGTACGCTTTGGACAAGAAATATATCGTAATGCATTTTTATACTTTTTTAAGGAACCAAGTTGGTTTTTAGTTAACTTATGATTTCCTTGAAGAGTATTAAGTACAATCTCAATTAAGGTTTTTACTAATTCACTATCACTATTACAAATAATAGCCTTACGTAATTTATTGTTTGCTCTTTTGAGCACATATAACAAATGTTTGTTCGCTTTCAATCGCTTTAGGCTCTTTTTGTAAACCATTTTCTTCACAGTAGCAAATCGTTATGTTAGGATTGAAAATATCCGTTCGGAATCTTAGATGATCGTTTATTTGCTGGGTGAGATCAATAAGTAAATAACCATGTGGCTCATCAGTTACTTCCTTATATATTCGAAAAAGTTCATTAGGATTTTCTGGATAAATTTGTCTTGCTAGACATTTAAATTGTAGTTTATCACGAGGATTCTTGAATACTACTATGTACTTTGTGTTCAAGGAAATATCTCTTGTATGAGATGATTTATGAAATATGTTTTGGGTTACAACTATAACAGATAAATTTCTATGATGGGATCCCTTTGTAAAAAGTTCGCATACATTTTTATTAAACGCTCCCATCATGAGGTCATCCAAGATTACAAGAACTGGTTCGTTGGTATCATTTTCAATTGTGTCTGGAACTCCTTTATAATATTCAATGTCTTTAAAACTAGGCTTGGCATGCTCCTCTCCGTAACACCAAATTATTCGATCAATGAAAACATTCATCAAATCATGTTTTTTATTTAAAAGATTTTCTATAAAAGTAGTTTTTCCCGATCCTGATGGTCCGCTTATAAGCATTGTAAAAGGATGTATAAATTGATGATACATTTTATTCACAATTATGATACAGTTCGAAATCTGATTTTTCTAATATAATAAAAAGTTTAAATATATTATTAAGTGCACATCGAAAAGATATTTTTTTATGTATTCTACAATTTGTAAAATAATTAGGATAACAAGCCAAACTTCTTCCAATGTCAACATCAATAATGTTTGTTTTCAAATATTTCGTCAGAAACAGTCTCTTAGCTTCACCTCGTACAATAACTGTAGAGAAACTATTGAGTGGTTCAAGTATTTCGCCAAGACTTAAATACGATATGTCACCATGAGACCAATCCAAGCCGGTTATGTTTTGTCGGGTAACTAACTGTGTCCTTCGAGTTTCTTCATCCAATTCATTTTTACTGTATGGGGGTTTGAAGTAAAAAAAGTTAGGTATGACGGATCCTGCTAGCATGTATACCAACTCTTTAATAAACATTTGTTTATTATTTCCAATGAGGTATTGGAAATCAACAAGCACGCTTGTATTTCGATTAATTTTACTCATTTTTCTTCGAGAAAAAATTATGAACTGAACCCGTCTTGGACAAATTTCCCTTTATATAGCGCAACTCCCTCGTTTTTTATTCAGTTTACAAGAAACTTTCAACCAAGATGGAATCTGTTCGCGTAACAAGAAAAACGATAAGGAAACAACAGGACCATGAAATAATCTTAGGCTTCGAGTATTATGTGGTGCATAATTTAAAGTTGAAGTGTGGATTTTCAACTGCCCGACAATTTACGCCGATGATCTGGATGCAGCAAAACAGACGCAACTTTATTGGATTAGAAAGAGATGAGTTCATTAAATTATTAACATATAAGGAGTTTATTCAATTAAAACTTGAACAATATGATTTTTTAATGCCTGATACAATTCTTGACAATCCATTATTTTCAACAATGAAGTGTTATTTTAAATATAGAAAATCAGATAATCAGTTTTAGTTAATACTTAATCAGTATGGTAATAAAATTGAGTTTAATAGTGAGTCTTGGAGATCATTTTTAAGATTAGGCATATTTTTTTCAACGTTTTTATGTTGGAATACAATATTAAAAAAACAACTTTTACATATATACCATAATGTTATTATACCTACTTCTGTAAATTTACAAAAATATGATATTCAATTAAGTGATTTAGATGCGAACTATGATAAAGACATTCAAATAGATTTAACCCGATTGTGTTTCGAAATATCAAAGAAGATGTGTAAGGAAATAAAACGCGATGTTGAAGATTATAAGAAAACAGTACTAGCTTTGCGGTCTTAGCTGACAGTTGTATATACTAATACATGAATTAATAAAGAAAATTTATACTCGTAAAACACTTTTAATAAAATGAGTAAGCAGCAAGTTGTTTCGGAAATACACAAGCCTGTTCGAAAAAATTTTACTAGACGTAGATTTGTTCAAAAAGGGATACATGACACATGGCAAATTAATTTAGTTGAAATGATTCCATTTTACAAATTAAATAGCGGCCATCGATACCTCCTCACCGTTATAGATACTTTCTCAAAGTATGCTTTTGGAGTAGCAGTTAAATCAAAATCTGCTACGGACATTGTAACGGCAATCAATGCTGTTTTTACAACAGCAAAGCGCAAACCCAAAAACATCCACTCTGATCAAGGAACAGAGTTTTTCAATAAAACCTTTCAGAAACTAATGAGAGAAAACAACATAAACCACTATCATACGTATACACATTTAAAAGCATCAATATGTGAGCGTTTTAATAGAACTTTAAAAAATCTTATGTGGAAGATGTTTAGTATGCAAGGCAATTATAAATGGGTGCATAAGTTGCCTGAATTATTGGCAACATATAACAAAACATATCATCGGACAATTAAAATGAGACCTGTGGATGTATGTAAACGAAATGAGAAATTTATCCTGCGAACTGTATACAATATTCCCAAAATATTCCCCAAGCACAAGTATTCGGTGGGAGATTATGTTAGATTAAGTAAATATAAGGGTATATTTGTGAAGGGTTATGAGCCCAATTGGACAACTGAAATTTTTAGAATAGTAAAAATCAAACTAACAAGTCCAGTAACATATGTACTGGATGATTATAAAAGAGAAACAATTAAAGGTTCCTTTTATGAACAAGAACTCCAAAAAGTAAGAGATAAAAATGCATTTCTAGTTAAGAAAATTATAAAAAGAAAAAAGAACAAAGTATTTGTAAAGTGGTTAGGATTTAATGATTCACACAATTCATGGATAAGTATGTTATAAACAATTTTATACAAGAATTTACTTAAAAATTTTAATAAATTATTTTTATTAACTTAAATATACAATTTGTTCAATTATTGAGATTTAATCTATAATTATAATTTCATTATGGTTCTCATTATTTTCTACTTCACTTAAATTATGATTTATTTCTCTAATACTATAGTGATCATAAGCTAAAGTTGAAATCTTATCATCCATGATGTATCTCTTATCATCTTTATAATTTAAGCTTATTTTATTTACAATTTCTGTATATAAAACGTGAGCTCTACTTCTTATTACCCTTTGCTCACCGTAAAATGTTTTTTTATGTCTAAGACATTCAATATAATTGGAATGTGTAAGCTTTTTAACTACAGAACCTTTCACGCCTTTTACTTTCTTTACTTCTTTATAATTATTGCAATCAGATCTAACTAAATATGAGTATGCCTTAGCCTTAAGACCCGCAAATGAAGTCATTATTTGACCAGCATTCTCATCTTTCATTAAACCCAATTCCTTATTATTGGCCTGTTGTATATTAAACATGTTCCCTGGCTGATAATTGAAAGTATCAAAACGGTCGGGATTTTCTTTTATTAATTCATAAACATCTTCTTGTGAAGATGTAACAAAGGAATCTGTATCCATATAAATTATTTTTAATGATGGACATTGCACAACGAGAAAATTGTAATAATATTCATACATCAACCATTTTGATAATTCCAAAACAGCGACCCCAATATATATTGGTTTGTCATAGCAAATAAGCGATTTCGTTTGCTCTACGGCAACAAGTCCATTTTGAAACATTTCTAAGCTATGGAAAGTATTTCTTGCTACTAGTTGCCGAAGACCAGCTTTATTTTGATGGCTGCGATAGGTTTTTACTAAGTCAATATTTCTTCTTTTTTCAACATTTTCCATTGTCTTACCATAAACAGCATTGTTCATTAATTTAAAGAAATTTTTTTCGAATTCATTTTTTGCTATTTTTCTATAAGTTGTGTTCAAATCAATATAGGGCTTTAGCCAACATTGCTGTTCAAATATTAGCACTCGATGCACTTTTTTAATGATCAATCCATGCTCTAAACATAATTGTAACTGCTTCAAGTGCATAACATATTTCTCTTTGTTACTTAAATCAGCTATTAACTTGGATTGTTTTCCACCTGGAGGTAATTTATTTTCTGGGCAGAAGGATAAACAATTATGTTTATCATGAATTTCATCTGGATATTCAAGATCAACCTCTAACATATAACCTATATCACCTTCTGTAGATAAGGTTCGTATATCTAACTCCTTAATTGCTTTTTTGGTTAAAAATTTAAAACTACAGAGTGGTAGAAGCTGGCTCATTGCCCAACCATATAAATTATTTGCATCAATATAGAGCAAAAAATTTATGTTTTTTTGAATTAAAATTTTCAATATATTTATTGTTTGCGGTTGATTGTCGTAGAGTGCATTGAGTAAGACCTCCGCGAATTGCTCTTTTTAAAAAATTGTATATATCGGGGTCACTTATAAGCTCAAGCTCAACTTTGGTAAATTTAAGCATGGCATCCCATGATATTGAAGGAGCAGTAACATAATTAATCGGATCCAACTTATATATATTTAAGCAAATAGATCTAAAATTCTCAAAAACGTCAGCTAGTATTAATACATCGCTTTCCAAATAAAGTTTAAGGTAATCGCTTATTTTTTGACAACCAAAGGAACGCCAAACTTCTTGGGCAAACTCATAATCTTCGTTACTACATTCCTCATCACTAAGAGAATTATAAAATTTGTCTTTTGAAGGAAGTTTATTCTCCAACAACTTTTCAAAACTATCTAAATAGTCATATGGAAACACTCCCTTTCGACGCATCTGCTCAAATTGCTGTCCACTGAAATTCTTCTTTAATATTTTAAAATTTTCAGGATCCATGTAACTAGCTAATTTTTCTAAGCTAGAATTGAGAAACCTATTTGAATCTATATATTGAATATTATATAAATGCCTATTTTCGATTAACACTTTCTGTGTTACAGCTATGTATAACTCCTTATTACACGGTATTATGCTTAAGTTATCGCCTAGCTCTGTTATAAACAAGTGTATGTCATAGCGTGATAAATTGTGAAACACAACAGGAAATGTGGGGAATTTTATCTTATACGTTTGCTTACACTTCTTATGAATAGGTCCAACATACTTTCCGGTGAAACGATCAAAATACCTTTCTCGGTCTTCATAATTGGGGATTGAATCATCACAGGCGCAGCATTTCCCATGCTCTTGATAATCTTCATCATCGATCTCTAGTTCATGGATTGGTTTGGCTGTCGTTTTCCAGTATTGTTCATAAAGGCGGGTTGTTGTTCTCTTGAGCGCTTCACAAAATTTAGTCATACAATCAGTTCCTATAAGAACCAAATAAATAAATGTTTTAGTACTTTTATGTTTTGCTAGTTATTTAATTGAATTTACCTTCATATGTCCATTTCTCATTTAAATGAGTGTTATGTTTATGCACAACATAAAATGAAACTGCGCATGCCGTGTGCCTTTGTGCCTTGGTGGTTGATGAATTATTAGATGAATTCACCGCATACGAATAATTTTCCAAGACTGCCTCTATATCTGCATATATCGTTACAGGTGGTGATAATTTTTTATGGTGACTTTTGAACGACGTTTTGGTGTTAGGCTTGGGATAGACAGCGGCTACTTTTCCACATTCTTTGAAATCATGAGTTTTATTGTCTGAAGCATAGCATTGAATGCAATTATGACAAAACACATGTTGATGAGCGTTTGAATATTGTGACTTGCATAATGTTGTCATGCTTGTTATGTAGGCATAGTGTAGGAGATCTTTTCAGTCGTTATTGATTCCTAACAAGCTAACATGGTGTACCCGTCGTTCTTTAGATCTTATTGTAGGACCAACAACATATTCATTTTTGGGGGAACCGTCAATTTCATAGACATTGATTCCGGATTACTTTTTTCAAAAATTTCAATCCCTTTTTTGGTGATTGGAAATTGTATTCCGGTAAAGTTCAGGGTTCTTCCTCTATATACAATAACATCTTGAGATATATCAAATATCCGATAGTAATTTGTTTTTGTTAATCTTTTTCTTTGTGTATCGGATTGCATTGCATTTTCATGAAAGTAATATGCAATTGAAGCTAGGATACACCATTTAAAGCAATATTTGTCATTATTTTTTACGTTAATGACTGCATTGCGTTTCATAAGCTTTTCAGGCATAGGAACATAACCGCTAGCAGGAACATGCTCCAGTTTAACGCATGTTATTTCGAAATGGTTAAAGCATTTTATGGCCCATCCGCTATCCTTTTCTTGAAACTCAGAGCTGAGTAAGATTAATTGTTCAAGAACGATTTCAAGAAGTTCTTCAATAGAATCTTCCTCATAAAGTGGCTTGAAAGCCGTTATAAAATGCTTTAGTGATTCGACTGTGACTCCGTCATCTACTTGCTTGACGTACGTACCATAAACTTTAAAATTCAGCTTTATGGCTCTATATTCGCTTCGACTCAAACGAATAATTTGCAGAATATCGTTCTTACTCATCTCGTAAAATTCCCGTAGGTCAATTGAGTCCTGGCAATTGCCTAATATGCGGTAAGACTTCACCGGCATCTGTGTGGGGGGAGATATTAAAATAATATTCCCATTTCTCTCCAATGCAGCAATCTCTGCTTCTTTGTGGATGTCAGTCCTTAAATGTTTGTTGTGCCTGGATTGCATGTATTTGATTCCGCATACTTCGCATTGAACTTGTGGATTTTCATCTTTTCTTGGTGGCTGATTAGATGACGGATTCCACATGCGGTTAACTGCGTCTTGAGGCGTGTCCATCCTTATTCGCTTAGAATGGCTAACATTGGGGTGTTCATCGTTATTGCGTCGTCCCTGACGCATGGTTGATCTTCCTGAGTCAGCTCTGATTCGGTCATAAGCATTTACAATGATTGGTCCCGTACAATCGTTGTAATGCGCTGTAAAAGCCTCCAGTCCATTGAAAACGCGATTGCATAAATCACACACAATTTTGGATGCACTAGCCATATTAGTCAATTTTTGTTTTTATCACACCGTTTAAACACCGTTTTAAAGTTTAAATGCTTTACAAAGTAATACGGATAGCGTTTGAAACACCGTTCAAAAGTATTAACGATTTATAGGAATTTTCACCGTAGCGTCTTGAAACACCGTTTGGAGTTAACTAAGCGATGAACTGCAACGCAATCGTTTATAAAAGGTTGCGGGAATACCTGGAGTCGATTGAAAAGATATGTTCCTTATGCAGGAAGACCGTTAAATGTATCGGTATGAAAGGAGACTATCTGATTGTTTGTTAGGTTAGGTGTAAAAGAACTGATAAAAGATTATAGGATTAAAGATCTATACTGAGATGATATCATGTTGATATCATGTTAGATTACAGCTAACAGCTATTAGCTGCAAGTAGTAAGGATTTGGGGGAACGGGCATCAATTAACATTTCTGGTTTGAGTTGAGCCACCCAAAAATGCAAAAATGTTTGATGACCACTTTAAATATGATTAAAATATATGTGTGAGAACTCACTCATACAAGTCCCAACAGATAGGGACCAGGTAATGGGAGAAAAAGGTTCGTTTCGGGCGCACAAGTGTGAAAAGTAAACAAACGCAGATAAGAAGCGCATGTGCAAAGGAAAATTTTAAGCATGACTTAGTGAGCGTTTAAAGCTAATTAATTTTAATACAAATTGAAATATACATTTCTTATGTATACCATTAAATAGGTCTTGAAAATACCTTTCGAATGAACCCCCACTTGCTTTTTTTTTTTTTTTTTTTTTTTTTTAGTAGGGGAATTTTTCTCATATTTGAAATTTCGGGTGTTTGAGGGTAGTAGTAGGGATATGGGGGATCGGAAAATGCTACTGTACTCTCAGCCCACTACAGAATACCACCTGAGCAGGTGCATACTTTGATTGCATTTTAATAATGGATAACTTTAAACGTCTTTTTGGAGCTGATCCGCGCAAGAGCGGATACACCCCACTTATCTATTGCAATTACTGTGCATCAGATACACACTTGGAAAGCGCATGTGCCAAGAAACGCGATCAGCATAAACAAAATTAGAGTCTTCCAAACATTTTTATATAAGCATATAAAATACATCAATAGTAAAACGAGACATCATTCTTTTCAATTACAAATTTTCACTATCACCCTCCAGCCCTTATGCTCCTTACTTTTACAGTTTAGAAGGTTTGCTTATTTATAGAAAATACAGTTTTCGACGCAAACAGGGTAAAAGTTGAGAAATCATTGCTAGACCAGGCGCACAGATTCTGTGGTGAAGAAATGAGGAACAGGCGTAAATGAAGGAAACGCCCACAAGTATGGGAAACCAACAGATAACACTTATCGTGGTGAAAAAGATAACACTTATCGTGGTAAACCAAAAAGGAACAGGCGCACATATAGGGAACGCCCACAACTGTAGAAACCCATCGCCTACCTGCATGAGTGCAGGCACCCTTGCCTAGTGGTGGGCTGAGATAGTCAGGAGTTCAGCAGTTTGAATATTTGTAGGCCAGGGACTAGCAGGTAAACGGGGTCTGCTAAAGCGTGGTGGGCAAAGGTAGTACGGAGTACAGCAGTTGGGGTGCTGCATATGACCATTTCAAGGAAATTGTGGGAAATAGTTTCCGGGTAAGTGGGAAATTTTCGTCAAATGTGTCCCGGCTAAGTGCTGCATATGACCATTTCAAGGAAATTGTGGGAAATAGTTTCCGGATAAGTGGGAAATTTTTGACAAATGTGTCCCGGCTAAGTGTGGTGAAAATGGTGTAGTGAGTTCAGACCAAAAATTCCCGATCCCCCATATCCCTACTACTACCCTCAAACACCCGAAATTTCAAATATGAAAATATTCCCCTACTAAAAAAAAAAAAAAAAAGCAAGTGGGGGTTCATTCGAAAGGTATTTTCAAGACCTATTTAATGGTATACATAAGAAATGTATATTTCAATTTGTATTAAAATTAATTAGCTTTAAACGCTCACTAAGTCATGCTTAAAATTTTCCTTTGCACATGCGCTTCTTATCTGCGTGTGTTTACTTTTCACACTTGTGCGCCCGAAACGAACCTTTTTCTCCCATTACCTGGTCCCTATCTGTTGGGACTTGTATGAGTGAGTTCTCACACATATATTTTAATCATATTTAAAGTGGTCATCAAACATTTTTGCATTTTTGGGTGGCTCAACTCAAACCAGAAATGTTAATTGATGCCCGTTCCCCCAAATCCTTACTACTAACAATGATAGAGATATATTAAAACAATTTCAAAATTTTGTTGTGTTAAAAATCGCCATTTAAAATTATAATGATTGATGTACTCCGTTTTACAAGAAAACCATTTTTCGAAATAATTTTGTTCACTTCCATAACTCTGATTTTCTGTCCTTGGTTTACATTACATTTAAACTCACTTTAGCTCCTTTGTCGCTGATCCCTGTCGCGTTATTTTTCTCCTTGAAATTTCTCTACTTCAGGATTTGCCATAATCTGATTTAATTGATTATTTATTTTTAAACAATCTTTCTTTAAGTTTCCAGTTCTATCGCAGCCATGGCATTTTGAAACTTTGTATTTGCACTCATTTGCCAAATGATTGGCATTGCCTCATTTAAAAAATAGCTTCTTAGCACTCGAACCAGCTGATTTCGTTTGCTGTTCAATGTTTTTCCAGTTCTTTGTTCTCGTCTATATTCTGTTTACACTCGTTGTCTTTGCACTGTTCTGTGCGTGAATCTGTGTATGTAGTTCTTCTTCTTCTATTTCCGTTGCTTCGTCAGTGATCGTCTTGTTGTCCCCTTATTCCAAGATTAGAATCTTCCTTTACAACATTCGGCTTTGTAATTTTTGATTTCACAATCCAAAAACAAATTGATTTCGCAACGCAGTTTGCAAATAGTTGCCGATATTACAATTCGAAGAATTGTACATTACATTCGTCGTAGAGCAACCAAAAATTATGCGCACGTTTCACCTTTCTTCTGTTTGTATTTTTGTATTTGTATTTTGTATTTATTCAGTTTTCCAAATGCTACAAGTACAGAGACTTATCAATTATTGCATTAGTCGCAAAAAAACAATCAAAAGAAAGAAAAAAAAGAAAAACACAAGAATTAAAATAAAGCTTAAAACTACTACATATATAAGGCGGTGAACAGACTGCATTTACTTATTAACCTAATCTAACAGAGAGTGATAATACTAATTTATGGTAGTTTTTAATTGATTTTTAAATTGCGGCGCGCTTCTTATTGTTTTGAGAGTGTTAGGTAGGCAGTTATTAGTTTATTATTAAATTGGTCATCCTAGCACATAGAGTTATTAACTTATATATATTGTGCTAGTCACTTGATGGAAAACATTTTGTTATACACATTACTACATTAAATAAGGACATTAGATAAGACTTAAATTTAGTTAACATAAGAGACAAAACAAAAATTTGAACTTAAAAAATTAAATTAAATGAATGTAAGAATTTATTATTATTTCTACTATTATTATTATTATTTTTATACACATGAAAAGTGTATATTAATTTTGCCCAGAAGTTTGTAACGCATAGAAATATTCATTTCCGACCCCATAAACTATATATATTCTTGATCAGGACGACGAGCCGAGTTCATTTCCGCTTGTCCGTCCGTCCGTCTGTCCGTCTGACCGTCTGTCTGTCCGTCTGTCTGTTTCTACGCGAACTAGTCTCTCAGTTTTAAAGCTATCGAGCTGAAATTTTGCACAGAGTCTTCTTTTTACTGCACGCAACTAATATGTCGGAACCGGCCGGATCGGATAACTATATCATATAGCTGCCATAGGAACGATCGGTCTAAGAACAAGTTCTAGTTTGAAAAACTTTTTTGTTTTCCATCGTATCGTCACTAATCTTGGTATATGTTAGTTTTATATGCTTTCACATAATTCTGGAAAAATGTATCAAAATCAGATCACTATAGCATATAGCTGCGATAGGAACGATCGGTCGAAAAATAAGTCTTAGTAAGAAAAACTTTTTTGATTTCCATCGTAGCGTCTCCAATCGTAGTATTTTTTTTGTTTTATATGTTTCCACATAATTCTGAAAAAAGTTATCAAAATCGGATGACTATAGCATATAGCTGCCATATAAACGGACGGTCAAAAAACTACTTCTAGTGAGAAAAACTTTTTTGTTTTTTATCGTAGCGTCCCCAATCTTGGTATATATTAGTTTTATATGCTTTCACATAATTTCGGAAAAAATTATCAAAATCGGATGACTATAGCATATAGCTGCCATAGGAACGATCGGTCGGAAAATGTGTTTTACTAAGAAAAGTTTTTTTTATTATCAATGATTTAAAAATTTTAAATATCTGATATCTATATCCTATATATATTTTTCCAGTTAAATCAGATGGAGTAAAGTTTTTCAAGTGTATTAAAACTTCGGCACAGTCGAAGTTAGCTTTGCCTTCTCGTTTATTTTTTATTTATTTATTTTTTTAATTTTTTATGTGGTGTGCAGGTGACAAGATACTTTTTCTTTGAATTGAGATGCGCTTGTAATTGTTTTAAGATTGTGTGGAAGTTGATTCTAAAGCCTAACAGCATGCACAAAGAAATGTTTATCTGAACATGCCAAACGAGTTTTAATGCTTTTAATGTTATTCAATCTTGTCATATAAGTACGGTTCCGCAGTCATAATAATTCTGTGAAGTTGTGTCAATACTCTGAGGTTGACCCAAGATTGCATAGGCATTCCGAAGATATTACCTGCATGTTCAGTGATGTGGTCGAATCTATTAATTCTGAATACGTACCTAGCAATGCTGTTAAAAGCGATCTTTAAACTTTCTTGACTTGTAGCGCTACAGCTTCCAAACAGTTCAATTCTGTAAAAAAGGTATTAAGTATGCTTTTGCAATAATGAGACGTAAGCTAGGTGGTATTAGGTTTTGTGTCAAGTATAGCTGCCTTAGAATACCATAGGTTCGACCTGACGTTTTATTAATGTGATCTATCCATGATAAGGTACTGTTTAATGTTATGCCTAGGTTATCTGCCTTGTCGACATATTCAATGTGACTGTTGCCAATCTGCACCTTCCGAAGTCCATCATAATTTATAACTTTTTTGTAAATTATTAAACACTTGGTTTTTGTGGGGTTTAGTAATAGACCATTTTTTCTTGACCAATCACTAATAACACACAGCTCACTGTTTGAAATATCAACACTCTCGGTAATACTACGTAGAGGACGACTTACATAGATTTGGACGTCATCAGCACACATATGGACTTGACATTTGGACAAGACATTTGGAAGGTCATTTAAATTCAAAGCAAATAACAAAGGTCCAAGAACAGATCCTTGAGGGACCCCGCGTGATAAAAATTCAAAGGATGATCTATCAGAATTATTCTCAATTTCCTGACTTCGCCCAGATAGGTAAATACACATAAGGCTGATTGCAGAGGATGTAAAATTGTACAATTTGCTTAGTTTCGTGCAGGGGATTAGATGGTTTACTGAGTCGAAAGCCTTGCTGAAGTCTAAGAGGGTAAGAAACGTTACATTATTTTTGTCGACCTTTTCGCGGATATCATTAGTAATTATACTCTGTACCGAAGGTACAAAGAGTATATTGGATTTGTGCAAATGTATGTAACAGCCATAAGGAAGCATTTCCGACCATATAAACTATATATATTCTTGATCAGCATCAACAGCCGAGTCTGTCCGTCTGTCTGTCCCTATGAACGAAGAGATCTCAGAGATGGTAAGAGATAGAGGTTTGAAGTGTATGAAACATATATTTCTTATACTTGAAGGCAGATCAAGTTTAGATTTGATTTTTGCCACGACCCCTGCCTCCCCCGCAAATTGAAAAAAACGTCATATCTTCCACAATTTTGGAGTTAGGTTGTTCGAACCTTCTAGACATATATTCTACTCATCATTACTTATCGAGCCCCCATTAATCGTTTTCCGATCAGATGAACGATAGTAGAGTTGCCACCCCAGCGATTTGAAAAACACCTCAAATATCCCGAATATCTCAAATATATATCGAGTTTAAAACAAATTAAATAATTAGGCTGGGCAGCACTTGCACAGTTTGTCTGACCCAACACTTTAAAGTTATTAGTTATATACAAACAGGTACAGAGTCGGGCTTGACGGACTTTCTTACTTGTTTTTATTGCTGCAGTTATACAACTTCTATGATATATAATACAATTACTGGGGCAGCAATAATTTAATAAATATTGGGCAAATGTTATCAAGACCCATAGCGTTTGACTTTATTCTTAAAACCGACTGGAGGACATCACTGACATTAACACAGGCAAAACTAAAACTAGTATCTCAATTGTTATACGACGAATGGTTCAGGGACGGGTTATCTGTTACTTTAGGTACTTGGATTTGTGAAAATTTCCTGATAAAATCGTTAATGTCAAAAATGATTTGCTTGGGTGGCTCTTGTTTACCTATTTCTAGACGACGGAACTCACGCCATTTAAGGTTAGAATGTAGCACATTGTTGAACTTCTCATGGTAGTGTGTTTGCGCATGTTAAATCTATAGCTCTCCAGCAGAGCTCGCAAATAACAGTTGATCGTTTTTCTCTTTGCGATTTACACACTAACATAACCAAAAGAAACCATACATGCTTGCTCTCTCTCTCTGAGCAGAACACTTTGTTTGACTTTGTTTTTGTCGTCGGTTGATTGTTCCTAGTTGAGCTATTCTAGTTACGCTCTTTCAATGACAATTTTTAGAGAGCGAATCGATTTAGATGAGCAAATCAATGAAATGATCAACGTAAACGGTCATTAATTCTTTAATTTGCCTTCTTGACAACATACATGCATACACATAAATACACATACATACACATACATACACTTACATACATATATATAAAAGAGTTAAACTTGGACTGACTGGTGACCGTCGCACCAATCCATAGGAAGCTGAGCTTTTCACAGTAGTTCAATCTTATTCTGAATGTGAGTACTAAGGCTGGGTTTTACAAAATTCTGCCAGGAAATGTTTAAAATTCGCAGAAAACTGTTGTATGAAACTTTTTGGTTTTTCATCCGATCAGGTTCAAACTCATTTTAAAAATTTCAAAATAAAAATACAACAATAACTGCATAGTAGCTTTCCGGAAAATTAATCCACTACACCCCCCCGGGTGGAAAATGTATTGAATGGCCGTAAGTTTAATTTTCGAGCGATAACTCATTCTCAAAGCTACACATATAGAAATATTACCTTAAAATTTTTGAAAAACCACCCACAACTGGAAAATGGCCGGAAAACTGTTCTATTAAACTCGTAAGTTTTTCATCCAATTAGCTCCAAATTTAATTGTTATTATTATTTTGTTATGAAGAGCTTTGAAAATAAGCATGGAGCTGATCGTTTTCCGACTTGCAGGCGCATTTCCATAATTTGAAATCATGTTGCCTATCAGCAGCCACCCGCCCAAACACCCAAACAGACGCCTCACTCACATACATACGAAAAAGACTTTTTGATTCTTGCGTCGCAGCAGAACGGTCAGCTACTACCCATTAACAAAGAGAAACAAGAAAACCGGTTCTTGGTTGAGCGCAGACTGTTTTGTTCAAGAGAGCATGTGAACGGTTTATCTGTGACTCTTTGCTCATAGAGTCCGTAAATAAGGGTTATAAATAGTCAACTGCTATTTGCGAGCTCTGCTCTCCAGAATTTCGTTTTGCTTTGGGTCAAAATGCTCGGCTAGGAAGTCCACAATGCCCTTTAAATCCAACTCCTCTGGTTGGTTGGAAACCTCTTTGGTTTCTTGGCTTGGTCTTAGCCATATATATCTATTGCTGTTTCCAACCTCTTGTTGGCATTGCTTGTTATTAGCGGGGTGTTGTTAGAGATGGGCGGGTAGTTCGATAGGTTAAGTTTGCAGACATAGGGGAGTTCGATAGGTTAAGTGCATGTATTAGTGTAGTTCGATTATTTTATGTTTGTATGTGTAGGGAAATTGAGCGAGGGGTACTTCAACTCGGTATAAGAGGAAATTGTGGAGGGAATTTTTTTTTTGAAATAAGGGGCGGCAAACGGATAAAGAAAGGTTTAGGTTTTTGGAGTATATCGCCGTCCTCCTCGGAAGTTTCTAGGACAGATCGGGAAACGAGGAAGGGGGAGGGGGTTAATGGTTATGCGTCCTCCTCCCACCCGCAGATTTAAGGGCATAGGCCTTGGCCTTGAATGCGGGCGATGAACCCGGAACATGGGATTGGGATTCGTAGCGGGAATTGGGATGCATAGGGAGTAAAAAGAAAAAAAAGATTAGTAAGCTAATTACAGGCAGAAAATCAGCACGCGAGGCGGTTTATCAAGTTTACATTGTGCAGTGGATATTTTTCTACGTATTTGCCTAATTGCGGCCAAAAAAAAAAAAAAAAAAACTCCAACAACAAAATTAATAAATAAATTAAATATAAAAATTAATTGGATATAAAACGTGGCCAGGTGAGAGTACCGGCCACGACTTTTTTTTTTGGGCGGCACGAGCTGACCGAAGCGGGACAAAAACTCCCAGCGTCCCGACAATATTTCGCCCCTTTTGGAGGATGCTTTTGGGTAGTTTATTTGTTTAATAAGTTTAATTTAAAAATATTAGTAGTAGTTTTTTTTTGTTTGTTCGTCAAAAAGTGTAATTGTCTTCGTGACAGTCGACCCTTGTGTCGAGGAGAGCACTGAACATTGAAACCAGGGGATAGTGGTTTGGTCACCTCAAAGTGCTTTACAAATTACAAAAAAAAAAAAAAAAACAAACATAAACTTATAATATTTGCGCCCCTTTAACCGTCCCTTTGGAGCTCCGACAGGATAGGAAGGAGTGTTTGCACCTTAAATAAAAACACTTATCTTAAAAATGGAATGAATTGTGCCTTTGAACCCCCCTTTAAGACTTACCCACGTAAACCTATCCAGACTTGTTCCAAATTAAGCTTCCTTGACCCATGGTGCGCAGTTCACTAAAGGCAAAGAAAAAGAGAGGAAAATTTAATATATATTTGCAACACGTTATTATATTATGATGTTCTATTATACATCTAGGTTAATGAAAATAAATTGTTTTGAATAGGAAAAATATTACAATGAAACACTAGAGTTTTATTGCACGGAGAGGGAGGATGAACTTTGGCTAGGATTAGGTCGCTCTAAGCCGAATGCTTTGGGTGGTGTCCAACTAAAATTTAAGCAGGGACATCACAGGATGGGAGGGAGCGCGGTGACTTATTCCATCGAGATCACCAGTTGGAGGTTCCTGTTTTTTTTTTGTTATTATTGTCCGATTGTTGTGATTTGCTTTTTTAAATTATATGTTAGTGATGAGAATTGTTGATGTCGATGATTGTGTGGACTGTGGGCAGGGGAAGATCCCCCCTAGAGATGGACTGAGCCAGCTGGATTGCCCATCGGGAACAGATGCAGATCCATAACAATATGGCGCCCAATCTGAAAATTTGTCTAGCGACCGTTTAAGGCGCGAAGACAGTTCCAAATCAAAAATAAAAAATAAAAAGTCGAGACGGCGATTTCTCACACAAATGAGCCAACGTGACCTATTCAGCAATCAATATCAGCAACGTGGAGGTAGTATCTACTAGCCTGCAATTGTGCTGGTACGGAGGATCTGAAGAGGCCACCGAAGAAAATTAGAGTCCGGTTAGGGAAAAGTAGAGTAGGGCGGGAGACTCATCCTTTAAACAAAAAAAGGATGATTGCTCCTGAAACGACACAGATCACAGTGGATTTGGCAAGAAGAAGTCTAGGTGTGTCGTCTTCGCGGAAATAAGGCCGTAGATTCGCAACCGGGCGGAAATCCTCGAAGTAGGAGACATGCAAAAACCCTCTGTGATATAAACCTGTGATAAATTAGAGTAGGTTAGTGAATAGCAAATCAATAATAGTTTTCTTTTGTAATTACCGTAAATAAATGTTGATTCTGTGTTTTCTCTCTGTCTGGTTGTCCATGGACATGTCGGCCAAGTGCTTAAATGGGTGAAAGTGACCCGTGTGCCTTTCGGTAACACGCGCTGCAACTCCACTTGCGATGGAACATGGAAAGGCAGACAGATGAGAAAACCACAAAGAGTCTGGTAACGGAAATAGCTCCTCCACTGCCGGCCATCAATGTAAAATTGAGGACCTGAGCAGTGGACGACTATGGCTAAGAGGAACTCCAGCTGAAAAGCGTAGTAAAAATTATTCGGAACGGCTCCGGCTAGAGTGTAGTTCTCCCTCTCCTGCATTTATATGTTTTGCTGAAACAAATAGAGATTTTTGATACGTTAGCATTTTGGAAGATTACCGTATTTGAGAGGAGTTTTGTTGAATTCACTGTTGTTAGTGAGTTTTTTTTTTTGTGAATTAATTAGTATTAGTATATGGTTATTGTTCTCATTAATACATAAGAAATGGATAATAAAATAAATATTGAGCAAGAGCAAATCAAAAGCCACGAGCATCAGCTAAGATCGTTAGGGCCGGCCTAGGCGACAGAAGAGTTGTGGGAAACGGACATAGAGGAATGGCGTCAGTCGATATTTGGTGCCGGAGGTTTATCACGTACTCCGAGACCGTTACGGAAAAAGATGCGGAACGAAGAGCTGCTACAGAATGCGATTGAGCACCAACAGCTAGAGCAGCAACAAAATTTCGCGTTTCCGAGTCCAGGCATAGGAACGGAGGAAGCCTCTGCCGTCAATGCAGTACTAGCCCAAGCACATTAAACTTATCGGCATTCGCTCCCAGTTGGGATTAGCGAAGTGGTGCAGGCGGAAATAAGAAATGGCTTTACGGAGCTGATGAAGATGCTTAACGAGGTAATCAGACCTCCAGGTCCATTAAACGGGACAAAACGAGTCGGCAAGGAGGGAGCCAGAATCAAGCGTTCCAACAGCCTGCAGACCCGGCATCACGCAACAGAGGAACAGGGACGATTCCGAAAATCCCGAGTAACCCTTCACCAGTGAAGGAAGACGATTGGAGGCCACCGAAAGTACCACCAAAGCCGACGCTAAAACCATCCGGGTATAGTCCGGAGAGCGGATCAAGTCCTGGATATCCGAGTAGCGAGGCTCAAAATTGGAGAAATCCGTTGTCGAGTAATGGGCATCGAAACCATCTATATGGCGAATGGAATGGCGCTGATCCAGCCAATGGAACGGGCTATGCCAACATGCCCAATCTAGGCAACCAATGGGCAAAGGTGGAACGTTGGAACGTGTCCTTAGACGGAAATAGCCAGCAAAACTCGGTAGAAGATTTTATTTTCCGACTTGAGTTTCTCCAGCGCCAATACCAATGCCCGTGGAAGGAAATTCTGCGAAATTTCCATGTTTTACTGACGGGTCGCGCGTTGCATTGGTATTGGTTACACGTACGCCAGCACAGCGAGTTTAGTTGGGCGCAACTTAAAAGAGCTTTGTTGGACCGATTCCGAGGGCGGCAAACGGAGCACGATCGGATGCTCGAGCTGCTACAGAGGGAGCAACTTCCAGGCGAAGGAGTGGAGGATTATATCCACGCTATACAACAGTTGTCTTCGAGGTTGGAGAAACCTTTAAGAACACGCCAACTTTTGAAGATAGCCAAAAAGGGGTTGCGCGATAACATTGCACGGTATGTGTATGCCATGGATAGGTTCACCCTGGACGAGTTGCGTGAAGAATGCCTCGAGGTTGAGAGGACAATTGGAAAACAAAGTCGGAACACGTATGCAGCAGCGAGGTACCATCCAGGAGGAAAGGCGTTGGTCAGCGAAGCACAAGCGGACCCAGACGGAAGCGATCCCGATGCCAACGTGGAAGAAGTGCAGATGAAGGCCAAAGTTCCAAGCAGAGTAGGATGTTGGAATTGTGGGAAAGGCACTCATGGATTTCGCGATTGTGATGCCGAACAAATAAAGGTGTTTTGTTTTCGCTGCGGGCACCCAGATACCATCGTATCAAGATGTCCCCAGTGCGCGGAAAACGGAAGGCTGAGTGCAGCGAAGGCGGGAGCAGTGTACTCAGCGACCAAGCCCGCGAAGTAAAAGAAAAAAGCATAAATATTAGTAATAGTCAAAATGTAATTTCTCAAAATAATAAATTAAAATACTTACCATATGAAGAGAAGATGAGAATCTATTTAGCCACTCGAAATATAATATTTGGGGATCATGGATTAGGAGGCATGATGCTGGTCACTCAAAGGATCAAAAAGGCCCGGGAACGCTTTAAACGCAGACGCGTAGTAAGACGCCAGGTGGTTGAGGCCGTAAAGCGTGGAGAAAACGCGGTTCCGAGGGTGTTCGCTGAGGTGTCCATCGAGAAAAACACCATCAAAGGTCTTCTTGATACCGGAGCTAGTGTAAGCTTGCTGGGACGGGGAAGCCGAGAGTTCTTGGAGAGATTAGGAGTATCCATGCAAAGGTATACATCTATCGTACGCACTGCAGCTGCAGAAGATCGATCCATAATTGGCCGGGTAGAGTTGAGAGTCCAGTATGGAAGAGAGATAAAACCTATCACAATTTACGTTTGTCCATATTTGGAGCAGGAAGCCTATTTTGGCATCGATTTCTGGCGCGCTTTCGGCCTAGCACCAGCAGTTTTGGGTTCCGCATCAAAAGGAGAGGCAGAAATCCGCGCGGCTGAGCTCGTGGTTACACAAATGTCCCATTATGTGGAAGAAGAATATGTGAACCGGAATGCTGGAGCCTACCGGAAATAGAGAAAAAAAAGGTTAGAAGAGGTCAAATCCAAGTTTCTGTCGTATGAAACCGTCGGCCTAGGGAAATCCATAACCGAAAAACATACGATCGAGCTGATAGATGGAGCACAACCATTCAAAGACAGACCTTACCCTCTGTCTCCCGCAATGCAGAAAGTGGTAACAGCAGAGATTGATAAGATGCTCAGCTCGAAGAGAGCAACAGTCCATGGAGTAATCGGACGACGGTAGTCCGAAAGCCGGATAAGGATCGGTTCTGCCTCGATGCTCGTAAGCTGAACACCCTAACGATCAAAGATGCATATCCACTTCCCTGTATTGAGGGAATCCTGTCCAGAATCGATCAGACACACTATATATCCAGTGTCGATTTGAAGTTTGCCTTCTGGCAGATCGAATTGGACGAGCGAAGTAAACCATATACGGCTTTTACGGTCCCAGGGAGACCATTGTACCAATTCAGGGTGATGCCATTTGGGTTGTGCAATGCGGCGCAGCGATTGGTACGGCTCATGGACAAGGTCATCCCGGAACAGTTGAGATCGAAGGTATTTGTGTATTTGGACGATCTCCTAATCATAGCGGCGGATTTTGAAACACACCTGAAGTATTTGGCGCGAGTAGCAGAGTGTTTGAGGGATGCCAATCTAACAATAGGATTAAATAAATCGAAATTCTGTTTTAAAACATTGAAATATTTGGGTTTTTTGGTCGGCGGAGGGACGTTAAAAATGGATCCTGAAAGGATCAGTGCCATCTAGAGAATCTCGGAGCCGAAAACGGTGAAAGAAGTGAGAGCTTTTCTTGGAACCGCAGGATGGTATCGGCGTTTCATCAAGAATTTCTCCTCAATGGCTGCGCCGTTACCCGAGGCGCTGAAAAAGAAACCAGGAAGCAAGTATCGGTTAAGCGAAGAGGCGATCGAAGCATTAAAAGCCGCACTAACATCTGCACCGGTGCGGTGCATGCAGATTTTTCGAAGCATTTTTATGTGCAATGCGATGCATCACAAGTAGGCGGGACGATAAGGATCAAGAGCGACCCATAGCGTTTTTCTCGGCCAAAATGAACAAGCACCAACAAAACTATACGGTAACAGAGAAAGAATGCCTGGCAGCAATCTTATCCATTAGGAAATTCCGTCCATATATTGAAGGCATGCCGTTCACATGTATCACAGACCATGCTAGCCTAAAATGGCTCACGTCAATGAAGGATTTGACGGGATGGTTGGCACGGTGGTCGTTACAGCTCCAAGGATGTAACTTTAATATTGAGCATAGAAAGGGTAGTGACAACATCGTAGCGGACACGCTGTCGAGAAGCGTGGATGCGATTTGCTTGGAACCCGAAAAGGTGTTGGGTTTTGAAACGGTCGAGTTTACTGCGGAGGAATATGCTGAGTTAGTTCGAGAGGCGACGGAAAACAAAGAGCACTTACCGGATTTGCGAGTAGAAAATGGCCTATTGTTCAAGCGGACAAGCAGAGCTAGTTTGGACGACGAGCTTGAAGGAACAGAATGGAAGCTGTGGATACCCAGCAACCTTACCTCTACGTTAATAGAGCGAGCGCACATGGATCCTATTGCATCTCATGGTGGGGTGGCAAAAACTCTAGAGATCTTGAGGCGAAAATATTACTGGCCGGAGATGGTAATTCAAGTCAGGGAGTTTATCCGCACATGTAATACCTGCAAAAAAATAAAAGCACCAAATTTTAATATGAGAGTGGGAATTGGCAAGGAAGTGGTGACGAAAAGACCATTCCAAAAGTTATATATAGATTTTTTGGGAAAATACCCGAGGTCGAAAAATGGTCACGCCTGGATCTTTATAGTGGTAGATCATTTTTCAAAATTTACTTTTTTGAAAGCCATGCGGGACGCCACAGCAGCCAACGTGGTGGAATTCTTGACCAGGGAGGTATTCTACAAATTTGGAGTGCCGGAAATTGTGCATTCTGACAACGGTCGCCAGTTCATTTCGAAATCGTTCAAAGAGATAATAGAAGCATTTGGAGTGAAACACATACAAACCCCGGTGTACTCGCCACAAAGCAACGCGTCCGAAAGGGTAAATCGCAGCGTTTTAGCAGCGATCAGAGCATACCTGGAGCAAGATCATCGAGAGTGGGACACATATTTGCCGGAGATTGAGGTGTCCATCCGAAATGCCATTCACTCAGCGACAGGATGCAGTCCATTCTTTTCCGTTTTCGGGTACCACATGTACTTAAATGGTTCCAACTACAAGTTGGGTGGTGAAAGCAGTAGGAAATAACGCGTATCAGCTGGAGGATCTCGGAGGGAATCCACTTGGCGTTTACCATGCCAAGGATATTCGGATGTGACCTGGAAGAAAGACGAAGCGGCACAAAGTCAAACCAGTACTTGATGGCGGCGACGAGACAACAACAACAAAGGAGTACTTCCCGGCTCAGATGTGGTATGCCCCACTTAGGACGCTGGCACAACAAGGCCCAATATGACAATCGGCTGGGTTCTTCTTCAAAAGTCCAATGCTCGCAAATATTTCATCGTGGTGTGGGCGACAATCACTCGAAATCTTCGCGTGGTGTTGGCATTGCTTGTTATTAGCGGAGTGTTGTTAGAGATGGGCGGGTAGTTCGATAGGTTAAGTTTGCAGACATAGGGGAGTTCGATAGGTTAAGTGCATGTATTAGTGTAGTTCGATTATTTTATGTTTGTATGTGTAGGGAAATTGAGCGAGGGGTACTTCAACTGGGTATAAGAGGAAATTGTGGAGGATATTTTTTTTTTTAAATAAGGGGCGGCAAACGGATAAAGAAAGGTTTAGGTTTTTGGAGTATATCGCCGTCCTCCTCGGAAGTTTCTAGGACAGATCGGGAAACGAGGAAGGGGGAGGGGGTTAATGGTTATGCGTCCTCCTCCCACCCGCAGATTTAAGGGCATAGGCCTTGGCCTATTAATTGGATATAAAACGTGGCCAGGTGAGAGTACCGGCCACGACTTTTTTTTTTGGGCGGCACGAGCTGACCGAAGCGGGACAAAAACTCCCAGCGTCCCGACAATATTTCGCCCCTTTTGGAGGATGCTTTTGGGGTAAAACACCCCCCACCCGTGGTGCGCTGTTCACTAAAGGCAAAGAAAAAGAGAGGAAAATTTAATATATATTTGCAACACGTTATTATATTATTATGTTGTATTATACATCTAGGTTAATGAAAATAAATTGTTTAAAATAGGAAAAACATTAGAATAACACACTAGTGTTTTATTGCACGGAGAGGGAGGATGAACTCTGGCTAGGATTAGGTCGGTCTAAGCCGAATGCTTTGGGTGGTGTCCAACGAAAATTTAAGCAAGGACATCACAGGATGGGAGGGAGCGCGGTGACTTATTCCATCGAGGTCACCAGTTGGAGCTTCCTGTTTTTTTTTTGTTATAATTGTCCGATTGTTGTGATTTGCTTTTTTAAATTATATGTTAGTGATGAGAATTGTTGATGTCGATTATTGTGTGGACTGCGGGCAGGGGAAGATCCCCCCCTAGAGATGGACTGAGCCAGCTGGATTGCCCATCGGGAACAGATGCAGATCCATAACACTCTTAACCCAACTGTAAAAGCTTATCAGCCATTTTATCCAAGCAAAATGAAATGGTCAAGATGGGTAACACGTTTCACCACAGCACTAAATCTGTACGAGTGTCAGCAGACAAAACACCAACAACTTTTACTTCATTTTATGGGCTCACAAACATACAACATTCTGGCGGACAAAGTTCTACCTGAAGTTCCAGAGAGTGACTCTTTTAGAGAAATCATTCGAATTCTGGAAGATCACTATGACCCAAAGCCAAATGAGTTACTGGAAAATTTTCGATTCAGCATGCGTGTCCAAAAGCAAGAGGAGACATGGGGAGCGTTTGCGATCGAACTACGTAAATTGGCCGCTGGATGTAACTTCGAGGGACATTTGACAAAGGCTTTGCGGAACCAATTTGTGTTTGGTTTAAACAAAAACAAAATTCAGCAGCGTCTTCTGGAGAAAAATACGGTTTCCTTTGATGACGCAATGTCAGTAGCGAATACATACGAATTGGCGGATAAAGGCATAGTCGAACTTCAGCAAGGAGTGAGCGAGAAAAATACAGTCAACAAGATGTGCGGCAGAGACAAAGGAAGAGGAAAGCAGCAGCAACAGCAAAATACAAAGAGTATTGGGGTAAAAAGAGCAACGGGGAAAAATGAAATAAGAAAATGTTTCAGATGTGGAAACAGGGAGCATTTGGCTGATATATTTATTTATTTATTCGGGCCAACATTGCTGCCTAATAGTTATTAACATATACTTAAGGTAAAAGGTATATATAATGATAATGAAAAGCAGAGATAGCAAAGTGACTAAGGAAGTTTAGTGAGGAAGTTTAGTCGCACAAAACGGCCGCTATGCCTCTACTCACAGCGAGATTCCCAAAATCACAATGCATTACATCAAGATTGATTAGGCGTTAGATAGTTTTTGAAGCAAACGTGACGTCATAACATGAATAGGTGATTCAAATGATATATTTTCGTATAAACTATTGTAGTTGCAGCATAAGACACGAAAAGGAGAATAGAGTTCATAGTTAGAAGCACATGTACGTAAGTAAAGCGGACGAAAGTTTCGAGTTGTTCGAAGAGGAACATTAAAATTTATCAATGATAGTAGGTATTCGGAATCAATTATACCGGAAATAAGTTTATGGGTAAAAATCACTCCGTGACATATTCGACGGTTTTGAAGAGAGGGCAAATCTATAAGACGTAATCTGTCAGCATAAGGAGGGAGGTTTATATTCGGATTCCATCCAAGCCCTCGGAGAGCAAGTAATAAGAACTGTTTTTGCACAGATTCAATACGATCCTGGTGTACTTTATACTGAGGTGACCAGACACATGAACCATATTCGAGAATAGGACGCACGAGAGCGACATAAAGGGATTTTGTGGTATAAGGATCTTCGAATTCTTTTGACCATCGTTTTATAAAACCCAGGACACCTTGCGCTTTATTGACCATAGTCGAGACGTGCTCATTGAAGTTTAGTTTCGGATCAAACATGACACCAAGGTCGTTTACTACATAGATTCGAGTTAAATTGGTAGAGTTACTTAAAGAGTAGGAGTTAATTTGGGGCTTATTCCGGTGAAAGGTCATGACTTTACATTTAGAGAAGTTAAGGTTCAAAAGATTAGTTTCACACCAGGAGCATAACATATCCAAGTCATACTGCAAGTGCAGGTGATCATTGGTATCTGTGAGTGGAAGACAAAGTTTCACATCATCTGCATACATAAGCGCACGTGAGAAAGATAACACCTGTGGTAAGTCATTTATAAACAGAATGAAAAGAAGTGGTCCTAGATGGCTCCCCTGAGGAACTCCGGAAGTAACATATACGAGTTTAGAGGAAGAGCAATTTATCAATACTCGTTGAGTTCTTTTTGACAAATATTCACAAATCCATTTAAGCAGATTAAGTGGAAATGCAGAAAGCTGTAACTTGAGTATGAGAAGTTTATGATCAACTGAATCAAATGCCTTACTAAAGTCAGTAAACACTACGTCTGTTTGAACTTTATTTTTAAATGCTATAGATATTATTGAGCTGAATTCCAGGAGGTTAGTAGTAGTGGACCGTGATTTAAAGAACCCATGCTGACTAGGTGAAGTTAGGCTTCTACAATTGTGTTGCAATTGAGAGGTAATAATTTGCTCTAAGAGTTTTGGAATCGCGGAGAGTTTAGCTATTCCTCTATAATTCTCGATGTTGGACTTACATCCATTTTTGTGACGTGGTATTATAAAAGACTCCTTCCAAATGGTAGGAAAGTGAGAAAGTTCGAGCGATAAGTTATTTAACTTAGCCAGGGGGGTAGTAAGAGAGTCAGCACAAAATTTTAACATACAGCTTGGGACGTTGTCAGGGCCAGGTGAATAAGAGCATTTGGTTGTTTTAATATTTTCTTTTATAATCGAGGCGGTAATAATGGGAGAAAACGATCCATTCAGGTGTGGTAATGAATAAGGATATGATTTCATTGGAGTAGCATTAGAGGAGTATGTTGATTGGAAAAATGAAGCAAATAAATTGGCAATGCTAGAGTCATTACCAGCCCGTTCGGATTTTAGAAATAGAGAGGTAGGGAGAGAGGATGAGTTTCGTTTGGTATTGACAAAATTGTAAAATTGACGTGGATCGTTACGAAAATTAAGCCTACATCGATCAAGATAGCTCCTATATAAGGTATTATTTAAAAGGTTATATTCAGAGAGTGCGATGACGTACTTAGAGCGATCTTGTTGCGAGCCAGATAACTTAAATTTCTTAAAAAGCCTTGATTTAATGTTTTTAAGTCTTGTTAATCTGCGCGAAGACCAGGGCGGTCCATTAGAAGAGGAAGGAGGTGAGGAGAGTGGCACATAATCATCGAACATAATATAGAGTTTTTGATAGAACTTTCCGACTGCCTCGTCCAGATTTACATACGAATCTAAGAAGGTCCAGTCGATCTTTGAAAGCTCTAGGTTGATATTTCTATAATCAGCTTTACGAAAACACCTTCTCCGAGGAGTGTTTTCAAAAGATGGCCTTGTAGCAGGGATTGTGATGCATTCAAGGAGAATTTGAAGAGTTGGGTGGTAGATATCCTCCGGAAGGGAGACTGGGGTAGAAGTTGAGACAGAAAGGAGATATCGTCGGAAAATACCAAGTCAAGCAGTCTATTTGAGGAGTTAAAGAAGTGGTTTAGTTGGGCTAGGGACAATTCAGTTAAGCCATCCACAAAGTCATTTTGTGAAGAAGAGAAAAGTTGTGATGAATCATCAAAGGATGACCATGATAGGTGAGGCAGGTTAAAATCACCTAGAACGACGAGATGGTCTTTATCACGAAGGTTTGAGGCAACAGATTGTATTTCATGAAGGTGAAATAAATAAACATTGTCATCAGACGAGGGAGGGATGTAAGAGCAGGTTATGTAGAGAAAGGAGTCATATAAATAAGTTTTAACACTAATAAATTCACTTTCATGGTTGGAACTTTGCGATATGACTTCAGAGGTGTAGTTAGAGGTTATTGCAATTAAGACTCCACCCCCACGATGGGAAAGCCTGTCTTGTCTGTGAATAGTGTATTTATTGACAAGCACCTCGTAGTTAGAAACATGAGGTTTAAGCCAAGTTTCAGAAAAAACAATGATATCAGCTTCAAATCCAGCACTATCGGTATATAATCTACTAAGTTTACTAAGTAAACCACGAACATTTTGATAGTTGACAATAATCGTAGGTTTTGGTTTTATACGTTTTTTGAACTTCCCTGGGCTGAAGAAGTGGAATGGTCAGATGCGATATTCAAATTTTGAGTCTGTTTAGTCGAATATTCATGTACAATACAGTATTCTGGCCAAAATGAAGGTTCTATGACTTGCGAGAATGAAGTGTTTGGCAAGTCAATTTTAAATGTGGAGAAATTTCTTTTCTTATGATATATGTAAATTTAAAGAGGCTTTATGTCATTTTTGTAAAAAGGTTGGTCATTTGCGAAAAATGTGTTTTAAAGAGAAAAGAAATCAATTGCATCAAGTAAGTGAAGATGAAAGTTTAGTGGAAAATATTCACGAGTTAAATAAGATTGATCAAAGTAACGAGGTACTACACATTAAAACTAAATTAAATTACGAGTTAGACGTGAATGGAAAAACCATTAATTTTGAAATTGGTACAGGATCGCCAGTTTCAATTATTAATTTAAAGGATGCAAAGAAATACGTACCAAAATTGAAAGTAAAAAAGCTAACATCGAACTTATAAGCTATTGTAATACTGTAACGAACCTTTGTTGTCGCCGGCTTACGCTCAGGGCAGTCGCAGGTCGCTCCAACAAATTTGTAATTCCGGAGTTAGCAGGGAAAATGAGAAGACTTGGTTTGATTCGTTTTCGTGTCGTTTATTGACCTTACCTAGTTTAATACAGGCTTACAACTAGGCTTAAGTTAATTATTACGCTACGGCTTATTTCTAGTGCTTAGGTTTTTATGTGCTCCTTGAGTCACTGCTCCGTTTCGGGTTCACCCTGATCTCGCTGGCACCACGATTCGCTCGGACACGCTTGCTATTCGCAAAGCTCGCCTGCTCTCGTTTCACTCGCACAGCTTCGCTCTAGGATTTTGTCTGGTTCCTGCTGCCTTGGTTCCGTCAGACCCGACTGGCATAAATCGCACAGAATTCGTCGACTCACCGTTTCTCGCACAGCTAATGGTAACACTAGCCCTACTCAGCACTCACTCTGGCTCTGCTTGATGATCCTGGTGGTCCTCCGGTTGTTTCCCTCGTTGGCACTCTGCTCCGTTTAACTCGCGTTGGTAATTCGCACTAGCTTGAAGTCACGCACTTGACTGGCACTCGCTTTAAAAATCCGCACTGGTAACTGGTACTCGACTGTCCAGAAATTCGTGCCTTGCCTCCTTTTATAGGGCTCTGCCAACCTTTGCTGCTGCCCATAGAGTTCGCCCACGACTCTTCCGTTGTTCATCTTCCTGTTTTCCATTTTGATTTACCGCTGTTGCTAATCGGCCAATCTCGCAACATTGTACGAGCGTGACTGCGATCGCTCTTGTTTCCGCTGCTTCGGCCTCTTTCCTCCGTCCGTAACGGTTCCCGCTTCCCTACCCCTACCCCTCCTTGCCTCCGGCCAATTCGCCGTGCCCTGGTTGCCCTCTTGGAACCACTTCCTTCGTTTAACTTGCCCACTTTACATGACATTTTACATTGTAATTTTACCTTGCTCTTCTACCTGTTACTCTACATGCTATTTTCCGCTGTGAGACTATTTAAGTCCTCACAATACACCACTTGAATGTTTGGGTTATGTGAATGTAGATGTGGCAGCACATAATAACAGCAAGGTAAATCTTAAACTATATATTGTACGCTCGGATAAGAAGCCGTTGTGTGGTAGAGAATGGTTGCGTAGTATTCAGATTAATTGGAATTCGATTTTTAATGATGACGCGACCAGATTTGCCGTAAATTCAGTTACAAAATTAAAAGTGGCAAGGCTTTCCAAAAGTTTTCTCAGCTTCAGTGGGAAAAATTACAGGAATGCAAGCTCGCCTTAGGCATCACCCAAATTTCTGAACGCTAGAAAAGTTCCTTTTCCATTAATTACTACAGTTGAAAATGAGTTAAATAAGCAAGTTGAGGAGGGGGTATTAGTGAAGGTGGATACTAGCGAATGGGCTACGCCGATTGCGGTAGTTACAAAACGCAATGGGAACGTTCGCATATGTGGGGATTATAAGGTTACATTGAATCCTGCACTAGTAGTCGATGAACACCCACTACCTACAATTGAGGAATTGTTTTGCAAAATGACAGGAGGAATAAAATTCACGATTGATTTATCAAAAGCATACCTACAGCTTGAGATACACCCTGATGATAGACATTTACTGACTTTAAGTACACAAAAAGGATCATATCAGCCTACATGACTTATGTTTGGAGTGGCTTGTGCACCAGCTAAGTGGCAGAGACTTATGGAACAAGTTCTAAGTGATATTCCAGGAGTTTCAGTTTTTCTCGATGACATAAAAATAACAGCACATGATGATCAAAATCATATTAAGAGAGTTGAAAAAGTTGTATCTCGCTTGGAAAATCTCAATATGCGCGTAAATATTGAAAAGTCAGGGTTCATGAAGGATAGCATAGAATATTGTGGTTACGTTATTAACAAGCTCGGTATACAGCGCATGAGCAGCAAGGTGAAGGCAATACAGGAAATGAAAACTCCCAATAATAAGGAGGATATACGTGTTTAGTAAATTATTACGGCCGATTTATGAAAAATTTGAGTGTCTTGGCCTACCCATTAAACAGACTATTACAAAAAGACACTAAATTCGATTTTAACAAAGAGTGTGAAAGATCATTTGTGGAAATAAAAAGGCAGATGCAGTCCAATTTGATTTTGAAGCACTATGATCCAACCTTGCCGGTAATCTTTGCAGTTGACGCAAGTCCGGTTGGTGTGGGTGCGGTATTAAGTCATAAGTAAGCGGACGGAAAAGTCATAAGTAAGCGGACTTCAAAAACGCTCAATAAGGTACAACAAAAGTATTCGCAAATGGATAAAGAAGCATATGCAGTGATTTTTGGAGTTAAAAAGTTTTATCAATATCTGTACGGAAGGAAATTTACCTTAGTAACAGACAATAAAGCTATATCACAGATATTGGCTCCGCACAAAACTCTAAGTACATTTTCAACAACTCGCATGCAGCATTATGCATTGTATTTAGAGCAATTTGACTAAGACATCAAGTGTAAAAAATCCAAAGAAAATTTAAATGCCGATACGATGTCACGACTTCCAACATCTGATACAGATAATTTTATTGAAGAGATACACGTAATTCAAGAAGAAATGTTGGAAAATCTGCCAAGAGCACAGGCGCAGAATAAAAATATTAAAAAGTTTTCAACTTGGTTCATGACAAACCGTCTGTTGAAGTGTACCGAATAACGTAAATTTGATCTTTATTTTGTAGGTATGTGAAGATGTTTACTTAAAAGACCCCATCAATAATTCTCCAGCGGTATTTCGTAGCTTCCTCAATAAATGCAGCCAGTGAAGTTCTCTCCGTTCAAAACTCTTACAGTTTCCTCTATTGTTAATGTTCTTCGATTAAAATGTGGTAACCGTAACTCAGCTAGGATGGGGTATATTGACAGGAAGTATTGGAGGTCCTTTCTTTCTCTCAAATTACACAGATTGCACTCCTGTGGTCCATCTCTCCTGTGTGGTGTAGCATTTAGACTAAGCAATTCGCCCTGGCTTTGGAAATTGCACTTATGCGGAAATCATGCCAAATCATCATTGAAATAATTATTTTGACCCAGGTTAGTTAGTTTTTTTAGTTGTCGTTGGGGATATAATGCACTGCGACCAGTATTAATATATTGTGCCCCCTGCTGAGTTTACAACTCCCCTAGCAGCCCTATTTCCTGTACGAATGCCAGGATTTTAGTGGGGTCTAGGTTTCTAATACAGTTGGGATGTAGGCTGTGTTTCCCAAGACTGTTAAATCTACGCCTTGTCAGAGCATCGCATTGTGCTATTATATGTTCGGCGGATTCGTCTTTCTCTTCACAGAATCTGCAAAGTTGGGTGTTTATTATTCCCAACCTATAAAGGTGACTCCGCAGTCTACAGTGTCCTGTGTAGAGCCCTGTCAGGATCCTGAGTGCATTCTGTCCTAGTTGGATTAATTTTTTGAACCTTCTGTCATCGTGGTTCACGATTAATGCTTTTGCTTGTCTCAACCCCCTGGTGACCCAGGTTATGTGTTAGTGATTTGTACAGCGACCGTTCGTTGCTAGCTCTGCCCTGGGCTATGAACCTTTCCCTTTTCACTTCGCATATTTTACCTAGGATTTCGGTTTGAGAACGCTGCCACTGCAAGGGGTTTTCCAGTTGTATACTGCAGTTGCAGCCATTTGCCAATTTTTTCCATGTGGAGAAGAAACCTGCCTCTTTTGTTAGCATTTGTTTTGCTTTTAGCTTTGGAATCCTCGTATCAGACATATTCATCACCTTTGACATATAGTTAAAATGTTTTTGAAGTGAATAGGTGTATAGCGATGATAGTCCAGTTTCCAGGTAAATAGCATAGTTGGGTGTGTTGTTGGGGAGTCTAAAGATTTTTTTTATAAAAAGCGTTAGCAGTCGGTCAACATCCGAATACTGCATATAACCTCAAATTTCTGCAGCGTTGCTTTAAATAGAGCGCACAGCAGCAAGAAAGAGTGCATATTTAGTACTTGGCTTTACGTACTTTCTACCTAGCAGCGCTTTCCAGGAGCAATTGATAGCTATTTTTGTCTCTTTGACGCCTCCATGGACCAGTTTTCGGAACGTGCCCACCGCCCTCCACCTGCCCTGATAACCATTTTCTTCGATTTTTCCGTATTGATTTGCAGACTCCATTGTTGACAGTACTCAGTAGCTTTATATATCATTTGTTGGAGCATATGCGGGCTATCGGCCAGAATGCACATATCGTCGGCATGCATTAGCGTCTTAATAGTATGTCCTGATATTGTTATCCCTCCAGGTAGGACATCAGTTATGTCGTCTACATATAACGAAAATAGTAGAGGACTCAGTATGCAGCCCTGCTTTACTCCAGTATTTGTTGCAAACCAATCCGACATTGTGGAGCCATCCCATACTGCAGCACTATTGTCTGCATAAAGGTTTTGTAATGCGATCAACATTTTGGTGGAAAGACCTAAGTTTCCCAGCTTGTAGAACAGACTTCTCCGATTAACAGTATCGAATGCAGCCTTGAAATCGATGAAAAATACATACAGCTTTTTACTTTTCTGTAGGTAGGATTTCGCTATGGCAGTCAGTGCGAATATGCTGTCTATGGTTGAATAGCTTTTTCGAAAGCCAAACTGGAACTCGCTGAGAACTTGAGTCTCTTTTACCCATGCTTTTATACGATTTAGCAGTACTCCCGAAAATATTTTCATCACTATATTCAGACACGAGATGCCTCTGTAATTGCTGGCCAAATTAGGATCAACTTTTTTGTATATGGGAATAATAACGCTTCGCTTAAAGGAAGAAGGAAATGTGCCTTTAATGAACAGATCATTATAAGCTATCGTTGATCAATGAAGTACGGCGTTGCATATTTGAAGAACGCTGCCACGATCCTATCCTCTCCTGGGGCTTTATTCTTTTTAATTGACTTTATGGACTCAGTTACTTCAATTGCGCTAAACCTTCCGTCAAGTTCCTCCGAATATACAAGCGGAAGGGCAAATTGGATTTGTACCTGGGCTTTGATCATATAGCAGGTTTGCAAAAACCTCGCCAGATTGGATGCTTCTGCTCGGATAAGTGGTTTTCGCTTATGTCCATTCAGTATCTGTATTAACGACAAAATAGCTTTTGCTATCTTTAGTGAAATTAAGTTTAGCTTCCAGGTTTCTTTAAAACTGCTTTTGTTTACACACGCACAAGCTTTTAAAACTTTTTACATCATTCTTGTAGTTTGTTCTCAGTATGGCGTTGTTCCCTTTCCTTAGTGCTCTTAGTGCTGAAAATGATTGATCTCTGGCCTGCATACATTGGGTAACAAACCACGGTTGCTTGTTGAGATTGTGTCCCCCTGGTTGGCTTTGCATGGACGAAGCAGATTCCTTGATTATTTGTACTAATTCGCCTAGCAAATCCGGATCTGGCCCCGTTTCCTTGTTCACTACCTCCGCTACTCCTCTGTACATCTTATCTGCGTACCCTGTAGTTCTGCTGGGGTCAAGTGACTACTCTGCCTAACGAATCCATGCATCACTTTTCGTTAGTCACGTCGTTAACGGCAGGTAATGCAGCGGGTGATGCAGCGAGTGTGCGGCAGCCCGGACAAATTCGGCGTTGCTGTTATGGAGTGTGCACAATATTTGTTTTGCCTTTAAATTTTCATCAAAAAGGGACACAAAAACGATTAAGGTCAAAAGTGATTTTAAAAATAATATAAATGGTTTAAAACACCACAAATAAAAAAAAAATTTTAAAAAATCTTAGTTTGCTAGAGGATTCGAACCCACGACCTCTGTATTTCTGGGCAACGGTCTTAACCCCAGAGCCATCATCGCCCGACTACTTTCATTGCTGCACGCATTTATGTAACATTTGGCTGCGCCTCACGCGTGAGGGTCGATAGCCGAATGCGCTAAGATGCTGTCGTTCGCATTCAAACTACCCAAAGTTGAGAGTTTAAATACCAGACAAGTCAAAATATAAACAAACAAAAAATTACAAAGTTACTTTTTTTCTCATTCAGATCTTCAGTCACCACTGCAGTAACTCCTTTGCACCGGTCAGATCGCTAACGGCTGGTGGTTAGCCTTATACCGCTCGGTGAGTTTGGCGGACATGTCCATACAAAATTCGTTAGCAAATTCCATGGCGGGTGGTTAGGTCGGTATCCGGTCCTCATTACGAATAGTTAGCGGAATCACTAGGTTTGCACCAGTGCAGACGAACTACAGGGTAGCTTAATGCCATCGAATCTTTCCATCGTAGTTTGGGTAATAGTGTAGATGTAGTGTTCTTATGTCGTTATGTCGGCCTTTGTTTCAAACGAGATCGAGAGCGGCATATGGTCAGAGAAAATTTGATCGTCTACGCGCATGTCTATTGAGGTATTATGCCAAGCACCTTGAATCATACAATAATCTATTGTTGAGCTTGCATTTCCCCGCACAAAAGTAAATTCGCCATTTGGGTCACCATTTCATCTGCCGTTAAGAAGCGTTAGCTGGAGAGACTAGCACATTTCGATTAATTTTCTGCCTCTTCCATCCAGAGTTGAATCTTTGGCATATCGCTGTGCTTTCCCTATGTTAGTTATGTCATCATGATCTGCATCAACCTGTTTGGTTCCTATATGTGCATTGCAGTCTCCAACTATCATAATGTTTTCGCAGCCAGAAAGCATGCAAAAGTCATAAACTGCATCGAAATCTCGATCACATCTATTACAGTTTATATAGACCGGCAGAATATATAAGTTCTACTGAGCCAAATTGATTTCAATAACATATACTTCTGATTTTTTGATAATATTAAAGTGCTTAGTATGATGAAGTATTTTTTTGATAGCAAATAAACAGCCCCCACTTGCACGCCCACGATTTGAAGCTGTGAACGTAGGCCTCTTCATTCTTATAGATAAATGTTTCAAATAGCAAAAATATATCGTGCTCATTCACAAACATAAAAAATTGGGTAAAAAGTGTCTAATTTGCTAAGCCAGCTAAATTATACGCTAATATTTTATATCTTTGATGACAGTTTGTTGTTTGCCTTATATCTAGAGTTGCGAAGTTACGATTTCTTAGTTTTTTGGATGTACGCCAATGTATTCTGTGTTTCCGATACAAGCCTCGCTTATTATCCCAAATAATGGAAAATTTACCCACTGATAGGTGTTTCCCGACCTCGCTCTGGATGAACACCCAAAATTCCTGTAGCCTTTTTGCTTGATTTGCCAAAGAGTTAGACTTGGCTTCTTTTCTGTTCAAGTGCCGGTTACTTACAGAGCCGGTCCATTCCACTTATTTTATATGTATGTGTGTGTAATGATAATGCATTATGTACAGAGATGCCAGATGGGCAGAGAAAATACTTAATAACTAGTGATGTGCATTTAGCGTGACATTTGAACTTAATATATTTGACATTTATACTGTCCCCAAACAATAGGCTTAATGGAAAGTTTCCATTAGCAGTCAGTGGAGTGAACTTCTGTGGTCCGATTAAAGTATTTCTAAAATTGCGCTGCAATCCGCCTTTAAAAATGTATATCGCAGTCTTTGTGTACTTCATTACCAAAGCTGTGCATTTGAAAATTGAAACGTATAAATCTTTCATTATGTGTCTCTCCAGCTTCCCAGTACGTCGAGGCGCTGTGGTTCGCTTGTATTGCGACCATGACACCAATTTTGTCGGAGCTGCTCAAGAACTTCAAGATCTCAGGAAGGAATTCACCGCTCACAAGGATGCAATGGTCAATTATGTTGTTTTTCGCGGATCTTTATTTCCCCATGCGCGCTCTATTTGGGCGGCCTGTGGGAGGCCGCACTGAAGTCCGCAAAGCATCTCAAGATACGGGCCATCGTCAGCGCGCTGTTCATCAGTTTTTTTCTTTGTGTTCGGCTTTAAGTTACGCGATCGCAGTCAAATATATTTAAACAAACTAACAATTAAATCTAGCTGTGGTGGCAAACATAAAAAAATAACCCCTCTTATTATTCTCAAACAACAATAAACAGTGAAAAATCGAAAATTGAGATAATTTCACTACCAACACTAACACATTCTTCAATACGATACAACACACAACTTACTTAATCCACTCAAATACACATAAACATCAAAAGTCACTCATTACCATGTCTGGCCAGCCACAATCCAAGCGCCAAAGGGAAAGCATTGGAAGTGATACGAAGCCAAAGCAGTCCTCCGAGGTGGCTTCACCGTCTATCCTGAAGGCCCTCGACTTGCACTTCCAAGCGCAGGCAAAGTACATGTCTATGTCGCGCAGGAGGTTAAAGTCATGGGAGAGCGATTTGCCCTACTGGAGCGGGATGTGGTTGATTTGCGAGCCCAGCGAGACCAGCTTCGCGTCCGTGTTGACCAATTAGATCAAGAGGTTGATGGGCTGAAGGCTTTACAGGTGAGATTTGGGGAATTGAAGGCGAAGTGTGTAGTGCAGCATATGGCGAACAATGCATGTGATCTGCGATTGAATGGACTGCCCTATTTTGAGCGAGAGGATATGAGGGCACATTAGCACGTGTTGTGTTTTGCACTGTATCTCACTTCTCCACCAAGGATTCGATCAATTTTCCGGGCACGACAGACACAAAACAGCCAAGTTGACCCGGTCATTATCATTACAATGGATGACGCACGTGATAAATATAGGCTCTTACGTACTCTAGGTGCTTATAGAATAGAGACCAAACAACAACTGCAGCTTTTTGGATTTGACTCAGATGCTGCTGTGTATGGCAATGAGCAGCTTTTAACAGAACACTATCTTATCTTTAAAGAGGCAATGCGACTTAAACAGCACAAGCTGCTCACGGCGGTATTTACCCGTCGTGGTCTTGTCCACGTGCGCTGTAGTGGGAGTGAGAGCGTGCACTGTTTCGAGCGCATGGAAGATCATCTTTTTCCTACTTCTGCCAACAAGGTGAAGAAAATGTTCAGCACTCTGATGCTGATAAGCTGCCCACGGTAGTCCCATCTTCACTCTCTGCAACTTCTGATGTTGCATTGTCTGGATCAGTAGAGCTGAACAACAATGCCACTAACTTTCTCTCCTAATCGTTGCCCAGAAGTTTGTAACGCATAAAAATATTCATTTCCGACCCAATAAACTATATATATTCTTGATCAGGACGACGAGCTAAGTTCATTTCCGCTTGACCGTCCGTCCGTCTGTCTGTTTCTACGCGAACTAGTCCCTCATTTTTAAAGCAATCGAGCTGAAATTTTGCACAGAGTCTTCTTTTTATATCGGAACCGGCCGGATCGGATGACTATATCATATAGCTGCCGTAGGAACGATCGGTCCAAAAACTAGTTCTAGTGAGAAAAACTTTTTTGTTTTTCACCGTAGCGTCCCTAAACTTGGTATATGTTAGTTTTATATGCCTTCACATAATTTTGCCAAAGCCAAAATCGCCTTCTCTAATACCTCGGTCCGCTTGTTGGTTACAAAGTCTTTATCGATTTTGGCCCGTTTTGGATCTGGCTCCTCCAAAAGAGAATCCTCTGAAACGGACTCCCTGTCACGTTCAGTGGTCAACTGTAATAGAGTCAATTAATAATTCAATGCAATAATAAGGTCTGAACAACATACCGAATAAGAAGACTCCGATGCTCGAGGCTTAATAAATCCATCCAAAAACCGAAGACGGTGAAACCAATATGGGCTTTCCCGCTCATCAGTACCCATTCCGCTTTTGTTGTTGGTTTTTTTTATTTAAGCCAATTCATTTGTGAATTGTCCTCGCAAATTGCCTATTTTAGATTTTATGTCAAGCTGCGTCTCCATTGTGGGAATCCTGTACAAACGGCTCTTATAGGTAGGATGAGAGGAATCATACAGCGCAGGCTCAGCTTCATACATGTCAATAAGGCGCGAAACATCAACCTTTGTCCACTCCGCAGATGTCTGAAAATGTAATTTAACGAGAAGGCAAAGCTAACTTCGACTGTGCCGAAGTTTTAATACACTTGAAAAACTTTACTCCAACTGATTTAACCGGTAAAATATATATAGGATATAGATATCAGATATTTAAAATTTTAAAATCATTGATAATAAAAATTTGATACCATAAAAAAAACTTTTCTTAGTAAAACACATTTTCCGACCGATCGGTCCTATGGCAGCTATATGCTATAGTCATCCGATTTTGATAAATTTTTTCAAATTGATGTGAAAGCATATAAAACTAATATATACCAAGATTAGTGACGCTACGATGGAAAACAAAAAAGTTTTTCTCACTAGAACTTGTTTTTAGACTTACCCTTTATATGACAGCTATATGATATAGTCATCCGATTTTTATAAATTTTTCCTGTATTATGTGAAAGCATATAAAACTAATATATACCAAGTTTGGTGACGCTACGATGGAAAACAAAAAAGTTTTTCTAACTAGAACTGGTTCTTAGACCGATCGTTCCTATGGCAGCTATATGATATAGTCATCCGATCCGGCCGGTTCCGACATATTAGTTGCGTGCAGTAAAAAGAAGACTCTGTGCAAAATTTCAGCTCGATAGCTTTAAAACTGAGAGACTAGTTCGCGTAGAAACAGACAGACGGACAGACAGACGGACGGACGGACAAACGGAAATGAACTCAGCTCGTCGTCCTGATCAAGAATATATATAGTTTATGGGGTCGGAAATGAATATTTCTATGCGTTACAAACTTCTGGGCAAAATTAATATACACTTTTCAAGTGTATAATGATGGATTACAAGCAATAGTTGTACAAGCCATACACACTTACCTTTTTATTTGGTTGGGTCATGGCGATCTAACTTTTCTGATGAAAAAACTTGCAGTTGGTTTGTTAAATTTTAATACGAATTTATTTGACATTCACAAATTACCAAACCGATAGATAAAAATCGATAATAAATGTATATCGATTGTACAAAAATCCTGGAAGTGGAAACGTTTGCTCACTTGAATTATACAACACTATGAAATGACAGATGACAGCTCATCTGAGCGCTCAGGTCAATACGAACCGGATCGATTTCACCCGATTTCTCAGCAGAGCAGTCATATGACAACTCAGTCGCCTTTTTACACGGGCTGACATCGTGTAAAGACAGCTTAACATACACTGATAATATCATAACGGGGATCTAAATAGTAATTTTCTTAAAGAAACTGATCTACTGAACAATTTTGAGACAATAGGATTATACGCAGTTAACAAAATGCCACCCACGAATTTTTCCAAATTCTGTGATACACTTCTTGACGTATTTATACCCGTTACTCGTAGAGTAAAAAGGGTATACTAAGTTCGTGCAAATGTATGTAACAGGCAGAAGGAAGCATTTCCGACCCCATAAAGTATATATATTCTTGATCAGCATCAATAGCCGAGTCGATATAGACATGTCCGTCTGTCCGTCTGTCCGTCCGTCTGTATGAACACCTAGATCTCAGAGATGGTCAGAGATAGAGATTTGAGGTGTATGGAACATATATTTCTTATTCTTGCAGGCAGATCAAGTTTAGTTTTTTTTTTTGCCACGCCCCCCGCCTCCCCCGCAAATTGAAAAAAACCTAATATCTTCCACAATTTTGAAGTTAGGTTGTTTAAACCTTTTAGACATATATTTTAATCATCATTACCTATGGAGCCCCCATACATCGTTTTCCGATCAGACGAACGATAGTAGAGTTGCCACCCCCGCAATTTGAAAAACACCTCAAATATCCCGCAATTTTGGAGTTAGGTTGATCGAACCTTCTAGACATATATTCTACTCATCATTACCTATCGAGCCCCCATACATCGTTTTCCGATCAGATGAACGATAGTAGAGTTGCCACCCCCGCAATTTGAAAAACACCTTAAATATCCCACAATTTTGAAAATAGATTATTCGAACCCTATAGACATATATCTTAATCCTCATTACCTATCGATCCGCCATACATAATTTTTCGATCAGATGAACGATAGTAGAGTTGCCGCCCCCGCAATTTTAAAAGTACCTCATATCTCCCACAATTTTGAAAATAGACTGTTCAAACCTTCTAGACATATATCTTAATCTTTATTACCTATCGATCCGCCATACATCATTTTTCAATCAGATGAACGATAGTAGAGTTGCCACCCCCGCAATTTGAAAAACACCTTAAATATCCCACAATTTTGAAAATAGATTATTCGAACCCTATAGACATATATCTTAATCCTCATTACCTATCGATCCGCCATACATAATTTTTCGATCAGATGAACGATAGTAGAGTTGCCGCCCCCGCAATTTTAAAAGTACCTCATATCTCCCACAATTTTGAAAATAGACTGTTCAAACCTTCTAGACATATATCTTAATCTTTATTACCTATCGATCCGCCATACATCATTTTTCAATCAGATGAACTATATATGAGTTGCCGCCCCCGCAATTTAAAAAATACCTCATATCACCCACAATTTTGAAAATAGATTGTTTGAACCCTCTAGACATATATTTTAATAATTATTACCTATCGATCAGCCATACATCATTTCCTGATCAGATGAGCTATAGTACAGTTGCCTCCCCCGCAAATTGGAAAGAAACTCATATCTCCCACAATTTGGACATGTTTATATCCTGAGTAACGGGTATATCGAAGTCGAGCAGGGCCGACTTTAACTTACGCTCTCGTTTTTGTTAGTGATGCTTGTAAAAATTTATGGTATGACCAGATATCCGTACCAGCATTTTCAAGAAATGACCTTATTTCCTTGACTTACCATCTTATGCGCTACTATAATGAAAATGTGATTAAATTCCGAGATTATAAGAATAATGACTAGGGTAGTCAGGAATCTGAAGTTAATGCCTGTTACTGGACACCTATTTACTCTTTGCCATTTGTCGATTGTCAAGTAAAAGTTTTGACCACCAACATTGAATATCAATTAATTAGGAGTAGGTAAAGCGAGACGACAGACAAATATGGACATAGATGTAAATGAGCTTAATGTAGCATGTAACCTGCAACCTAAGTTGCAGAATTCTTGCCAAAATCGAGCTGGTGTTAACGAAGCAGCTTAAGTCGAGCACGCGCTGGTTCCGGCTGTCTGGTCGGTAGATGGGATGGGTTCGTATTTACATTAGCTTAAGGCTTCATACTCGCGGCTATATAAATCAAAATCTTATTAAATATTCGCGTGCTTGGGTTCATTTAATTCGATCGATCAACAAGAAGGGGGATAGGATAGTAAGAGACAAAGAAAAAAGATCAGGAAAAATAGACTGCTATCTCCATGCACCGGCCGTGCAAATTCATTGCGCCAACCGATGTTCCAGATGTTGTGCTGATGGTGTCGCAACAGCAGGTGCCCACCCTACCATGATCACCGATTCCTAAGGTCATGTTTGACCGGTGAAAACAATATAAACTTAAACAGTCATCTTCTCTGTATCGCGTCGCATGGCTCCCAAAGAAATTCTTCTAGCAATTCATTTCAACCATATATTTATAAACAAACTTCATAATTCCGCATTATTTTTCTGGCAAAGATTAATTTAAACATTATTGGAAACTAACTCTAACAAGTGGAGATTAATGTGTTGCTGAAATTTAAGTTTATCATATATTTTTTTTTTTTTTAAGCTTTTTTGGTATTTATTGAATCTTCTCTTAATGAGACTAACAATAATTTTGCAAATCTTAATCTAAAAAACTATTTATAAGAAAACTATCTCCAATTGGATGTAGTTTTGTGTTCAGCGGCCCTTTAGTACAATCGCTGGGTTGGGAGGTCTTTTCTTCGGAGTCGGGTATGTGTTGCTTGCAGGGTGAGAGATTGGGCAAGTTGATTAGGGTGGGCATGGAGCTTCTCGATATATTTGCGTTTTATTTGGGCTATTTCAGTATCGACCAATGGGATGTTGAGATCGTTGTGTATACACTCGTTTCGAATGTACAATGGCGCTCCAGTGAGGATTCTAAGAATTCGTGATTGTGCTCTTTGGAGGATTTCCACGCCGTACGTCCAAACAGGCTTTATGATGGTTTTATACAGTAAGACTTTATATTCCAGTTTTAATGGGGAACGGGAGTTAATAAGCCAGTGGAGGCTATTGGCCTTCAGCTTTATTTGAAGTTTTTTCGAATCTATGTGTTTGCGCCAAGTTAGCCTTCTGTCTAGGTGAATACCGAGGTATACAACATCACTTGATTGTGGGATCAAGGTCCCGTTTAGGTATAGTGGGGGACAGGTGCTTCTGTTGAATGTGAACGTGACATGTTTACACTTTTGCTCGTTAATCCTTATGCGCCAATTGGCCAGCCACTCTTCTACTTCAGCTAGGTGGCTTGCCAAAAGTCTTGTTGCGTTAATTGGACATCGTGATCTGCTTAGAATTGCCGTATCATCCGCAAATGTGGATATTGTAAGTCGGGGGTCTGTTGGGATGTCAGCAGTGTATAATACATAAAGAAAAGGGCCAAGAACGCTACCCTGTGGCACTCCGGCTCCAATGGTGAACTCTTGCGTAGTGTACTCGTTATGACGTATAGAAAATACTCTGTTACTGACGTAGCATTCGAGGAGTTTATGTGTGTTCGGCGGAAGCAGTGTCTTAATTTTTAAGATAAGACCTTCCAGCCAGACACGGTCAAATGCTTGGGCAACATCTAGGAAAATTGCGGAGCAGTATTCGTGGTGCTCAAACGCCGTCCGAATATCTGAAGTTAGGCGGTTGACTTGTTCAATGGTCCCGTGTTTTGCCCGGAACCCAAATTGGTGAGATGGAATGATATTTTGTGCATGAGAATCAATTTTGCGGAGTAAGATCTTCTCGAATAATTTTGATAAACAAGGTAGCAGACTAATGGGTCTATAAGACGACGCTTGTGTTTTATCCTTTCCTAGTTTGTGAATCATTATGATTGTGGACTTTTTCCAGTTATTTGGAAAGTATCCACATCGCAGAACAGCATTGAAAAGTCTGGAGATATAGTTAATGGCTGGAATTGGAAGTTCCATAATCATTTTTGGCGTAATGAGATCATGTCCTGGTGCTTTTCTCGGATTAAGTTCTCTTATTAGGTTTCTTATTTCAGACGAGTGAACTTTGATTGGGTCAGCTTGTGCGGCAGTTGAAATTGATGGGAGTGCAAATCCATTTGTTGGTGGATTAGGCATGAAAACATTTTTAAGGTGAAGTGCAAATACATTTGCCTTTTCTTCGTCACTACGGGCCCATCTTCCTCTCTCATCCCTCAAAGGCGTGTCTATCTTTGCAGGTGGCTTTATGCTCTCGTGTGCTCTCCATAAAGGAAATTTTGTGCTTGTAGGCGACAACTTATCTATGTAACGCCTTTGGGCTTTTTGTTCTTCAGTTTCGAGGGCTCTGCTAAGTTTGCGTTCTGCTTCTCTCAGCCGATTCTTTGCAGCAGGTGACCTATTGCTCTGCCATTCTCTTCTTGCACGGCGTTTCTCAGTGACGAGCCGCTCTATGTAGCTGTTGGTTAATCTACTACCTTCCTTCGATGTTGTTGTTTTTGCTGTTTGAGGGTTCGAGTGATAAGCTGCAGCTGTAATGATGGAGTTAAGTGTTTGGACGGAATTTTCGATGTCTTCTTCGCTGTTGATGGTTGGGCTCAGTTCGATGTGACTGCTAATATATTTTTTGTATTTAAGTCAGTTCGTCGCGTGGGATGTCAGGCGCCGAGGATATTCGATGATCAGAGGGCTCTCCAGAAGGGTAAAAATAATTGGGGAATGGTCTGACGACAAATCTGCTAATGCTTCTGCAGTAACCAAGTTACGTGGAATTTTTCTTGTTATGGCGAAGTCTATAAGGTCGGGCATTTTTTTTGGATCTGCTGGCCAATATGTAGGCCTACCCGGTGATACATAGTCGAGTTTGTTTGATGCTCGCGTGAGTGCGTTGTATAGTTGCTTTCCTTTGGGGTTAGTTAGTCTAGAGCCCCAGTGGGGATGTTTGGAATTATAGTCACCTGCAGCTAGGAAGCGTTGACCCAGTGTATTGAAGAAGTCTATAAATTGATTTTCCGATATTGCGAAACGTGGGGGACAATAAACTGCCGACACAGTAATATTTCCTCGCTTTGATGCCACGCATATCGATGTAGCTTGCATGTAGTTTTCCGCAAATCCAGGTAGTTGGTAATGTTTAATGCGGTTTCTGACTAGGATGCCAGTTCCGCCATGAGCTTTACCATCTGGGTGATTTGTGCCGTAAAAGGCATACCCCGATAATTGAAAATTGTATCTTTCCGTAAGATGAGTTTCTGCAAGCAGCATTATGTCGATTTCATTGTCTTGTAGGAACTTTAAAAGCTCCAGTTTGTGGCGAGAAATGCCATTTGCATTCCAGAGAGAAATTTTTAGGAGGAACTCTGTTTTGATTGTTGCGCAGCGAGCATTTGAATGAGAATGCCTTGATTTCTCATTTGTTCTTGCATTGCGTTTTGCGTATATACAATAAAATCTTTCAGAGTTTGCTGCAACGAGAGAAACATTGTTTCTAGTTTACTAAAGATTGATGATTGTTCCGCTTGGTTTTGTTCAATTTGCAGAGTCGGCTGTGTTTGTGCTTCGTGTGTAATATTAGTTGTGGGTGCGGATCTATCTGTTCCGAGTTTGAGGGCGCTTTCAAAGGAAACGCCTTGGGTGGTGCTTGTTGGGGCAAATGACGATCTAGCAGCTTTGGTGAAGAAAACACCCGGTGTCGAGTTTGAGGGTGTAAACAGATTTACGTTTCCATACGAACGGGCTGTTTCTATGCGTGTATTAATCCTGCTCTTCAGATCTTTGTAGACTTGGCAGCCTCTGTAGTTTGCAGTGTGGTTACCTCCACAGTTACTACACTTTTTTGCGGTCGGGTCCTCCTTGTTTGCAGGGCACGAAGCAGTTTCGTGAAGCTCTTCACATGCAACACAAACTGATCGCAAAGCACAGTAGGCTTTAGTGTGCCCAAATTCGCGGCAATTGGACTTGTACGTTTGTGCGGCTCCTCTACAGTAATTCTGCGATGCAACAAAAACTCTAGTTTGTAAATTGGGTGCACCTCATTTTTATGGGAGCTTTGTCTTCCGGGCTTAGTTCCACTTTGAATAGTGGTTGAGGTTTCTTGTCCCTGTTCATAAGGTTTATTACGGATTTTACCTTATAACCCTGTTCAACCAAGGCAAAACTAACTTCCTCTGATGGTACACTTGATTCAATGCCTTTGATAACGACTTGTAGGCCTTTGCTACTTTTGAGTTGGTAAGTGTAGAAGCTTTTATTATCTTCTCTTAAGTATTTATCGACTGCGCGATAATTTTCCTCAGTATTAACTTGGAGCTTTGTTTCACGAATATTTCCTTTGCTGACGGATGTTACATAGAAGTTATTATTGCCTATTAGCGGGACAAGTTTTGTTACCAGGGCTGCACAATTGTTGTCCCTTATGTAGATTGGTGGTGGCTTTAGTTTTGTGACTTGTGGAGCCACTTTATTGCTCTCATCGTCAAGCTGTTGACCAAGAATTTGGAACCTATTTCCAGAGAGGGGATCTTTGTCCATAGGCTTATCGCTTGTCTTGTTGATTTTCGGGGTGTTGCCGCTTTTTTTTGTTTTGTGGGCTTAATTTTCGTTTGTTTATTTGTACATACCGATCGATGCCAGTCTGCACATATGAGCGGGTTGTTGGTGTGGCGGTACCTTGGGTATGTGTTAGTGGAAGTGCGTGCTGCGTTGACATTATTGGAAACTGATTCGTGGTAATCGCTGCAGTCTTCATACTTGTTGTTGTGCTGGTTGATGTTGATTGAGCGGTAGTAAGAGTTACCGTACTTGTTGTTGCACTTGATGAAACGGTGATCAGTGCGGGTTGAGGGGAGAGGGAGGCGCATTGGGCACTCCAAGTCGGAGTGGTAGTAAGGGAGCTTACGTTTGCATTATTAGTTGATTTTAGCGTGCTGGTGGGCTCTGGGGAAACTATTGCAAAGTAAGCATTGTTGCGCTGGACAGAAAGTCGGCGTTCGTTTTGCTGTTGTTGCAGTTGAACATTGAGGTCTCTCTGACTCATGGTGTTGTTGGTAATTTTACCAGTTGCACTTTTTGTATTTCTACACGTTGTCATTTAGTTAATTTAATTAAATTAAATTTAAACTATTAGTTATTATTGGACATCATAAGCACAAGTGCCTATGTATGCCCACTAGCGTCTTTTGTCGCGGGAGGTAGGTGATTTATTTATTCACTTTTTTTTAAAAAAACACTTTTAGACTGTTTTATAGCGGAGCACAAGAAAAACACGTCTGACCTGGTCAGCGGTTGTTATTTATCATATATAAGATGTAAAATATAGGTAGAATAAATGTTAGGTAAATATAAGGTAATTTAATATGTGTAAATAAGGCAATTAAAATTAAAAATCAATAATCAAAAAATAATTGAATAAGCTTGGTGTATGATTATTTGTTGGCTAGTGTACTTTGATCAGCTGTTCATAATTTAAATTAGTCCAAGCAAAATATGAAGGCCATAACTGAAGCCGAGCTTTGGCAGAAACAGAGCAAATTTACTTTAATTCCATAAATAAGAAAGTTCTTGCATTCGATTAGTTACTTTACTTTAAACGGCTAAGACACATAATTTAAGCTTTAAGCATGATTTGAATTTTTTATGAACGTAACCCCAAATGGGTTTTACACCTATATATTTCTTAGCCACAAAATGTGGATACCAAATATTTATTGGTCTTTTTATACAAAAGAGAGCACTTACCGCAATTTTTTCCCTCGACGAAAGATCTTTCGGCGCAGAGTGATCAGCAGATAGCGGTGACTGATAGAGAGAGCTTTTAGTTTTAATGGAGCTATGTATTATGTGTTTAGCAGAGGGGAATAGAGCGGGGGGAGCTTTTACCACACTTGTTAAGCCAGAACAAAAAAAAATTGCAAAAAAAAGCTTTTTAACTTCACTTTTTAACCTTTTTTTCTTTAAACAAATTTAAAATTTATGCATGTGATCGTACCGGTCAACCTTTTTACGTTAAATGCCTTTTTGACTTTTTTACTTGTTTACTTGTGTTGCCATGAATTGGTTAAAAATATTAAATAATGAAAATTAGCAACACATAACCTCCACTTTTTTTTCATTATTGACAACTCTCTTTAAACAAAAAAAAATTTGCTGATAGATTAAATTTAACTTTAACCAGTTATCTTTAACAAAAGGTTCTGGCCAATGGTGGTTTTGATACACTGTTCACAGGGGTATTATGCTCGTTTATTCTTTTGCTAACATGCTTTGGTGTGGGCGAAGGGAAGGGGGGTGGCACTTGAGAAGGCGAGATCTCGCACACGCTGAAGTCAGATATGACTACTTTTGGTCGAAACGGTGACTTAAAACCTTGACGTCAACTTCTGGGTCAAATTTTCTCCTCCTTCCATTAATTTGGCCAAAACTTCACTGGCTGCACATTCACTACCGATCGCAATAAAAGTTGGCCATGCACTGGCTTAGGCAAAAGCTTTTAGTCAAGCTTTGGATATGGACTTGGTGCCAATTCTATGTATTAAAGAAAAGAACGAAAGCACTAATGGTAACAAAGATGCACTTAATCGAGATTCGTCAATTATATTTACCCAGGCGGAATCGGCACCTTGAGGGGATAATTTTTGTTGGATTTCCCACTTGTGGCTTGATTGCTCTCCCTCAAATCGAAAACCTTTTGGTTAAATTTTGAAATGGAAGCCGGTCTTTTTCTTGCCGGAGTTTTAACTAATAAAGAAAAGTTCAATCTCTTAGTTTTTAGGCCAATTTTTAATTCACTTATTGAATTGAAGTAAAACTTACAACGCTGACGGACTAAGAGAAATCACTTTTGGTTTTTGTTGACCACTTTTATTTTTATTGAATTGAAGTTTTGAAATTTTCAAGCGAGCTTAGCGCGCACAACTTTTCACTGGGAGCAACACGATGGGAAAGACCCACTCAGTACAATCTGACTAGACAGGAAATCGGTTCTGACGGAAATATTGTCTTATTCGGTGCCAATGTGGGTTAAAGAAGTGTCAAATTGACAAGGGCATAGGGTTTCCAGCTGACCTGCTTGCCACAAAGGTTATATAAAAACTATAGCATGCTTTTCGGCTGACCGTGAAAATTCTCATCATAATATCATTAACTCATTGCCTATTGTTTGGCAGTTCAATCAATAGTTAGAAATACTTTCTTAAGTATATGTATCTTCATATTGCCTACAAGCGCACTACACCAAAATCACACTTGGGGGTTGGAAACACACGAGAGGGATTCGCGCTTGGAACAGCCTTATTGCTTAAGGTCCTTAGCGTGGTATTTCCCAATGTAACGACCCTGCATGTCCTCCAGCTCGTAATAACAATTCCCCAATTTCGTTTTTATTCTTGCTTTTATAAAAGTTGGGGCTAACTTTGAACTGAACCCTTTTGCAAAATTGCTTTGCTGAAAATTGCGTCTATATATTTCTTGACCTTGAGTAAACGAGACCTCTCGAGTACGCAGATTGTATGCGTTTGCGTTACGAGTGCGTTGGCTGTCCATTGAGTCTTTTGCGCTGTTGCGAATCAAATTGAAAGAGTCATCGGGATTAAATTGTATAGTTCGGTCTTCTAACATCCCTAGGTGTCTAAGCAATTTGTAGCTAGAGCCATCGGTAACCATATGCTGGCCAAAGGTCAATCTGTATGGGCTAGTCTTAATGGCCGAGTGGTGGCTTGAGCGTAAGGCACAGCAAATGCTGCTCAGGTGCTCATCCCAATTTTTTTGATCGGGTCGAATATAAGCTTTAATAGCGGCTAAAACGGATCTATTTACCCGCTCTGATGCGTTAGCTTGGGGAGAATAAAAAGCCGTATATGTGTGCGAAATACCATATTTTTTTAGCAAGGAATTAAAGATCTGGGACTTAAACTGGACCCCGTTATCGGATACAACGGTTTCCGGAACGCCAAAGCAATGGAAGAGCTCCTCTTCCAAGTAACGTACAGTAGCTTCCGCGGTAAATTTTTTTACGGGCTTTAAAAATGGGTATTTAGACATATGGTCTAACACCACGAAAATGCCAATATGCCCACTTCTACTTCGAGGGTATGGCCCAAGAAAATCCACGTACAATTTTTGGAAAAATCGCCGTGACTGTCCTGTGTTCCCCATTGGTGGCTTCAAAGTCCGGTTAGGGTGCTTGGTGAACTTACAAATGTCGCAAAGATTGATAAAATTTTTCACATCTGCAACCATATTTGGCCAAAAATACAACCGTCGAAGTCTTTCTAGGGTGCTCATGTGCCACTTTTAACGCTTCAGAAACAAGAGTCTGCGGAACCCAGAGTTTCCAACAAGAATCGTCGGATACTTTGTCAGCAGCAACATGCTCAGATCGACGATATATATAATTGTCTATTATTTTTAAATCAGGGGTTTTTGAGAGATTAAGTTGAATTTTGTTTCGCAAGTTGCTGTACTCAGCTGAACTGAATTCACCTGAATGGAGATCAACAATCATACTGTTGATTGACAAGGCTGACAAATCTTCACTGTAGGTACGGGATAGCGCATCCGGAACCACATTCAAACTACCTTTTCTGTGCTGAATTTTAAACTCAAACCCCTGCAGCTTAAGTGACCATCGGGCCAATCGAGAGCTAAGGTCTGCTTGAGTCATCAGCCACTTTAGTGAGGCGTGGTCGGTTATTATTGTGAACTCCTGACCCTCAATATAAGCCCTAAATTTCTTTACAGCTAATACGGCTGCGTAGCACTCCTATTCTGTAACTGTATAGTTCCTCTGGCATTTATTTAATTTTTTTGACATAAATGCGATTGAAACTTCGTCACCCTCATTGTTTTTCTACATAAGAACTGCACCTAATCCTGTGTGGCTTGCGTCACAATGCATAAAGAAAGGGATTGAAAAATTGGGGCTATGCAACACTGGGGCCGAACTCATTTGTAATTTTAAAGTCTCAAATGCCTGCTGAGCTTCATTGGTCCATACAAACTTTCGCTTTTGCTTTAGAGTATTAGATAAAGGAGAGGTGATTGCTGCATAATTTCTGATAAATTTATGGTACCAGCCCGTCATGCCGAGGAATCGACGAACCTGTTTAATTGAGCGCGGTACTGGAAATTCTGTGACGGCAGCTATCTTTTCTGGATCAGTACATATTGTACCATTACCAATCACATGACCTAAATATTTTACCTCTTTTCTGCAAAATTTGCTCTTCTCAACGTTGATAGTTAGATTGGCATTTGCCAATTGAGCTGCAATAATACCCAAAACCTCGAGATGACGCTGGAATGATTCTGAAACTATTAGCAAATCATCTAAGAAGATGAACACCTCATTACGTAGCTCAGCAGGGACAATCTTGTCCATAAGACGGGACATCGTGTGCGGAGAATTAGTAAGACCGAAGGGCATGACCGTAAATTCATATAATGGTCTTCCTGGCACAGTAAAGGCTGTCTTATCGCGGGAATTTTTTTCAAGAGGGATTTGCCAAAAGGCGTCTTTTAAATCTAAGCTGGTTATGAACTCAGCTTTTGGGAGCCTGCTCAGAATTCCATCAATAAGTGGCATGGGATAGGCATATTTCACCGTTTTCTCATTCACTTTTCTGCTATCTATGCATAGTCTCACCTTGCCTGGCTTTTTAACCAAAACTACCGGTGAGGACCACGAACTATTTGATTCCTGAATAACACCAAGGTTAAGCATCCTGTCTAATTCTTCATACATCAGTTTTTCAGTAGCAGGCGACACCGCATAGTGACGTTGCTTGATTGGCTTAGAATCAGCCACATCAATTGTATGAGAAATCAAAGACGTTCTTCCTAAACCTTGTTTGGAAAATGATGGAAATCGACTAACAATTTTTTCTAGTTCCTGCTGTTGTTGGCACGATAATTTCATAAGCATGGGATCATCTAGTGTAGCAATATTAAATTTTTGGGTCATAAGGTGCATGGGTAACAGCTGAAAGCTGGTCCAAAAATCTATGCCTAAATATAAGTTTTCCGAAAGAGATGGCACGATATAAAAACTTATTTCATGAGTCTCTCCTCTATATGTTACGTCAGTAGATACACGACCAATGATATTTTGGTGATTGCCATCTGCAGTTCTTACTGACGATACTATTGGCATGTATTTGATATTATTTAGACACAGTTCGGATGCAAATTCCCCTCCAATGCAACTGATTGACGCCCCGGTGTCCATTAGGCCAGTAACGGTTCTTCCAAATAGGTCAACCTGGGCATTTGGGCGTAAGTCATGGGGCTGTCCGATTATTGACGCTAAAATTAATTTTTCCTCAGCTCGACGGCGCTTTTTAAACAATATTCTACGGCGGCGAGAGCGGGAATTCGGTATGTCAGAGAAAGTGTGATTACTATGTGGAACGTCCGAGTTTGTATTATTATTTGCAACCGTTTGGTGCAAAAATATGGTTGACTCTTCTAGTCTGTGTTCGTCGCTTTCGACACTAATAGTTTGCGTGCACTTTTCAGAGGTGCACGCTGCTGTTGGTTTTTTTGTGTATTTGCGATGCATTTACGGCAACTTGGCTTGTATGTATCAGGTTTGCCACAGCCGTAGCAGAACACTAGTCTTTCAGCTGTGCACTCTTGATACCTGTGACCTTTGCCCCTGCAGTTCCAACAAGAAGTCTCTATAGCAGAGACATCATAACCTTCGTCATCTGTGGCCTCTTCTTCGGAGACCCCTTCGGATTGGATGACTATTTCATTTATTTGCCAACGTGGCATGGGTCGTGGTGCTACAATCGGGGGCTTGTTCGAACCAAATGGCGTAGGGCTTTGACTGTGGCTGCTGGTTCGTAAAGGATTTCGTGCTGAATATCAGATAATAGGTTGGCTCTGAGGGTCTCCACAAGGGACGGCTCAGACATGGGTACTGACAGCTTATCCGCTAACGCAGCAATGACCCCATAAAAATCGTCAAAGTTTTCATTTGGACGTTGCTGCTCAATTTCAGATCGAATATTCCTATCCGTCCGATCATCTTTAAATTGACCCCTAAGTGCAAGGCATAAGGCAGGCCAGCGAACCACCGACACACTTTTATGGTAACGCCAAAACCATTCGCTGGCATTGCCTTCAAAAAGATTGCTGGCGTATCGACCAGTTAGTTCGAAATTTCCCTCGAGAGTCTGGTGCGTTAAAGCTTCCACTCTATAAATAAAGTCCTCAATTGAAATCGCTGATTTGCCAGAGAAGCGTAGCTTCCAATTGGCCATGATTTGGCTAATTCTGTCGGGACGCACGTCAAAGCTTAATGGGCTATTTCTTGGTGCTGGGCTAAGATGAGTTCCTATTCTTGTTGCTTGGGTGTGGTCCGGATTTTGTTTATGTGCTGTTGGCATTGCGTTTAAAGCCGATCGCGAGGAACCTGGACCCAAAATGTGTTGTTCGGCTTCTAAGAGCGGCTGTCTTTGGGTAGGAGACCCATTAGCTATAGATGCTGCGGAACTGATTTGAAGTCCTATTGAGATGGCTTGTGTTAGCATATCAGTCTGCTCAGCCATTGTGGCGGCAAGAATCCGAGTCTGTTGTGCCATTGCTGTTGCCATAGCTTCGGCAATGGTACGCTGTAGCAACTCTGCCGTAGAGGGCGGCTCTTGCTGGGAGCTAGCGGTATTCTGCGTCTGCTCGTGGTCGTTTGGGTTTGTCATATTTAATTGAATTAAATTGTCTGCAAGTTTGGACCTAGCTCTAGTCTGAAGAGGATGTGCAATCGAGGGAGCTCGGCCTTTGGAGGTTGAAGGTAAAATTAGACTCAAATCTTCGCTTGAGGCAGAATTTAAATTTTCAAGAGATTGCCTACACACAGGACACGATTTCCTTTTTCCGACTTTGCTATTAAAGCAGGCTCGGTGAAAGTGATGACCACAACTTGTGGATAGAAGCTGAACTTGATACACGATAATTTCAGAACAAATGCAGCAGTGTTGGCCAGTGGTATCTACTACATTAAGATTCTCTGAACTGTGAGATAAAACCATCTTCAATTATTAAACCTAAACCTATTTCTGATTGTTGAGTATAAGAAGTATAGAAAAAAATAAACAAAATTAAGATAATACCAACAAAAACTCAAATGCGAAATTGAGATTCAAATTTTCATAAAAAAAATTGGGAGCCATGCAATCGCTATGCAGATTAAAAAAAAGTTATCATATTGATTGCAAAAAGAAGCAGCTAAATACAAGAATAGAGAATAGGTAAATATAAGAGAGAAAGGGGAAAAGAAACCGTAAAAAGAGGAAGCGGCAGGTCGTAGTTTGAAACCACTTTAATGCCCTCGTCCAGCCTCAGCCTCCACATGGTCTGTTTGTCCGATATAGGAGTTCTGGCTAATGTACCAAACGGCAACAGAAATCCTCTAAATTTTTAGGCACAAAACGAACAGAGGAAATAAAGAAGAGAAGATCCAGTTTTCTGGATTTGCGTTTTTATGACTGGGAAATATAAGGCAAAAGGCAACAGTATGAACCCGTCAATAGCAAATCTAAAAAAAACCAAAAGAAAGTAGACTAACAAATTATTTGAACTGCAGGTTGTATCTCTGGTCCACAATCCTTGATCCAGACTCAAATACTAATTGCTTGTGAGCCAATTGAAAGAACAAGAAAGAGAAAGAAAAGCTTTGTTGGCTAGGAATGCAAAAAATATAATTTGCTTATATTCCGTAGCTCAATCAGGAAGAGGCTAGTTTAGACTGCGGAGTTATAACTAAATAAAGTTATGTTTAACATATCCAGCGAGTCAAACCGAAATAAAAATAGAAGCTAATGATTTAAGTGGGCCTAGGCTGTGAAACCAATAAAAGTTTACACACTCTCCACAGTACCCAACCAATAGCTACTATCAAGAGAATATAAAAAGGAACTAAGGTTGGAAAAATTATTGATCGAACAAAAAAATGAGAGTCAGATGATATGACCGAATAACATTTGATGTTGTTGTTATATGATTTTTTTTTTTTCTTGGGGCAGGCCGAATCGGCCCCTTAGTTGGGCGCCAAATAAGATTATTATATAATAATAACTGTAGCATGTAACCTGCAACCTAAGTTGCAGAATTCTTGCCAAAATCGAGCTGGTGTTAACGAAGCAGCTTAAGTCGAGCACGCGCTGGTTCCGGCTGTCTGGTCGGTAGATGGGATGGGTTCGTATTTACATTAGCTTAAGGCTTCAGACTCGCGGCTATATAAATCAAAATCTTATTAAATATTCGCGTGCTTGGGTTCATTTAATTCGATCGATCAACAAGAAGGGGGATAGGATAGTAAGAGACAAAGAAAAAAGATCAGGAAAAATAGACTGCTATCTCCATGCACCGGCCGTGCAAATTCATTGCGCCAACCGATGTTCCAGATGCTGTGCTGATGGTGTCGCAACAGCAGGTGCCCACCCTACCATGATCACCGATTCCTAAGGTCATGCTTGACCGGTGATCCCAAAAACAATATAAACTTAAACAGTCATCTTCTCTGTATCGCGTCGCATGGCTCCCAAAGAAATTCTTCTAGCAATTCATTTCAACCATATATTTATAAACAAACTTCATAATTCCGCATTATTTTTCTGGCAAAGATTAATTTAAACATTATTGGAAACTATCTCTAACAAGTGGAGATTAATGTGTTGCTGAAATTTAAGTTTATCATATATAAGATGTAGAATATAGGTAGAATAAATGTTAGGTAAATATAAGGTAATTTAATATGTGTAAATAAGGCAATTAAAATTAAAAATCAATAATCAAAAAATAATTGAATAAGCTTGGTGCATGATTATTTGTTGGCTAGTGTACTTTGATTAGCTGTTCATAATTTAAATTAGTCCAAGCAAAATATGAAGGCCATAACTGAAGCCGAGCTTTGGCAGAAACAGAGCAACTTTACTTTAATTCCATAAATAAGAAAGTTCTTGCATTCGATTAGTTACTTTACTTTAAACGGCTAAGACACATAATTTAAGCTTTAAGCATGATTTGAATTTTTTATGAACGTAACCCCAAATGGGTTTTACACCTATATATTTCTTAGCCACAAAATGTGGATACCAAATATTTATCGGTCTTTTTATACAAAAGAGAGCACTTACCGCAATTTTTTCCCTCGACGAAAGATCTTTCGGCGCAGAGTGATCAGCAGATAGCGGTGACTGATAGAGAGAGCTTTAAGTTTTAATGGAGCTATGTATTATGTGTTTAGCAGAGGGGAATAGAGCGGGGGGGAGCTTTTACCACACTTGTTAAGCCAGAACAAAAAAAAATTGCACAAAAAAGCTTTTTAACTTCACTTTTTAACCTTTTTTTCTTTAAACAAATTTAAAATTTATGCATGTGATCGTACCGGTCAACCTTTTTACGTTAAATGCCTTTTTGACTTTTTTACTTGTGTTGCCATGAATTGGTTAAAAATATTAAATAATGAAAATTAGCAACACATAACCTCCACTTTTTTTTCATTTTTGACAACTCTCTTTAAACAAAAAAAAATTTGCTGATAGATTAAATTTAACTTTAACCAGTTATCTTTAACAAAAGGTTCTGGCCAATGGTGGTTTTGATACACTGTTCACAGGGGTATTATGCTCGTTTATTCTTTTGCTAACATGCTTTGGTGTGGGCGAAGGGAAGGGGGGTGGCACTTGAGAAGGCGAGATCTCGCACACGCTGAAGTCAGATATGACTACTTTTGGTCGAAACGGTGACTTAAAACCTTGACGTCAACTTCTGGGTCAAATTTTCTCCTCCTTCCATTAATTTGGCCAAAACTTCACTGGCTGCACATTCACTACCGATCGCAATAAAAGTTGGCCATGCACTGGCTTAGGCAAAAGCTTTTAGTCAAGCTTTGGATGCAAAGATGCACTTAATCGAGATTCGTCAATTATATTTACCCAGGCGGAATCGGCACCTTGAGGGGATAATTTTTGTTGGATTTCCCACTTGTGGCTTGATTGCTCTCCCTCAAATCGAAAACCTTTTGGTTGAATTTTGAAATGGAAGCTGGTCTTTTTCTTGCCGGAGTTTTAACTAATAAAGAAAAGTTCAATCTCTTTGTTTTTAGGCCAATTTTTAATTCACTTATTGAATTGAAGTAAAACTTACAACGCTGACGGACTAAGAGAAATCACTTTTGGTTTTTGTTGACCACTTTTATTTTTATTGACTTGAAGTTTTGAAATTTTCAAGCGAGCTTAGCGCGCACAACTTTTCTCTGGGAGCAACACGATGGGAAAGACCCACTCAATACAATCTGACTAGACAGGAAATCGGTTCTGACGAAAATATTGTCTTATTCGGTGCCAATGTGGGTTAAAGAAGTGTCAAATTGACAAGGGCATAGGGTTTCCAGCTGACCTGCTTGCCACAAAGGTTATATAAAAACTATAGCATGCTTTTCGGCTGACCGTGAAAATTCTCATCATAATATCATTAACTCATTGCCTATTGTTTGGCAGTTCAATCAATAGTTAGAGATACTTTCTTAAGTATATGTATCTTCATATTGCCTACAAGCGCACTACATTAATCATAAGTTTGTACAATTTAATGTACCTGAGGCTACATGCAACAAGTACCTGCATGCCCAACCTCTCTGTGATAATAGCTTTAGTTTATTGTGTGTTAATACCTGTTATGTCCTAGAATGTATTCTTAAGGTTAAATCTAACTCTGAAGGTCTTTACAATATTAGCGCTAAAATTATAAAATTATTACTTCCGTAACTTCTAGATCATATCACGACACGGGAAAAAGTTCGTGGGCAGTGTGCACATGCACATGTGCAACAGCTCATGTGCACGGTCAACCGCACATGTGCATGGGTATCAGCTCGTGGGCAACCGCACATGTGCATAGACATCAGCTATAAAGCTACTTAAGTAGCACGGAGATGGAAAAAACTATGGCACGTGCCTGATCAGGCGCACACGCAAGTATGGGGCCACTAAGCTGGTGATGACCTTACCTAGCACAGACGTAGTGGATCAAGCAGCTTGCCACCTATGGTATCTCCGGGCTTTCATCGAGTTCCCACTCGATTAACTAGCAAAGGCAAGAAGGCAAAGCAAAGCAACCTCGCTTTAATTGGTTGCATCAAGGTGGAGACCAGTAAATCCTTGATTAGGATACTGGAACCCTCTCTCCTAAGCTGAAGACTTGGGCTGTCAGTTTTTATACGGTATTCCAGCATCTTAGTAAGCAGAGTGACATCTAACCGAAACGGCTGCTGGGTCAATGCCGTAGCTGCCCCCCCCCCCCCTTATTAAAATCCAGGCAGATCTCCAAGCACGCTCATTGTTTTCGTCTCCATTTAGTTGGGCGTATACGCTCAGATGTAACATTCCTGACTAATGCTGATCCGCCTCTGAACAAGCGACCCCATAAAGGCACTTGTCAACCCTTGCATGACCTCCCTGCCTGCAAAGATAATCATGGGATCATCAAGCAACTCTACAACGACCAATGATAACGACCTGGAGTTAGGACCCAATCGAATATGAATTCAAAATCAACAAGACTGCCGGCTTTAAAGCCCTCCTAGGAGAATCACTAGGGGCACAAGCAGAAGTCCGATCATTGTCTCATCGGCTCACCATTGAATGCAAGGATCTGGAAGAAAGTACGACCAACGAGGATATCTGCGACGCGCTAAAGAAGCAGATCCAGCAAAAGAGGTATTTCCATCTGATATCAGGCTAAGGAAAGCATACGGTCACACGCAAATAGCTACGATTCGCTTGCCCGCAGACGGTGCAAAAAAAGCACTTAAAATTGGATCCCTCAGAGTAGGATGGGTAAGCACGCGAGTCCGGGAAAAAAACTTTCCTTATGAAGTGCTTCCGATGCCAGGAATTCGGCCATCAATCAAGAAACTGCCAAAGTGATACGGATCGCTCCAACCTGTGTAGACGCTGCTGCCAAAAAGAACACTTTGCAAGGGACTGTCAGAAGGAACCTCTCTGCATGTTCTGTAAGGACACGGGTACAGATGCTAGCACATTGCTGGAAGTGGCAGATGCCCACTTTTTAGGAGAGCTCTTTCAAAACAAATATAAAAATCACCCAAATTAACCTTAACCACTGTGAGGCTGCACAGGCTCTACTTATGCAGTCAGTCAGAGAGAGAAGGACAGACGTGGTACTCATTAGCGAACCGTACAAACCGATTCGAGGCAACGGGTGGGCAACCAGTAGTAACCGTAAGGCATCTATCTGGTCGCGTACATCGCCCATGTATGATGTACGCTCTGATAACGCGGGATTTGTAAGAGCAAAAATTTAAGGTATCACATTTTATAGCTGCTATGCGCCACCAAGCTGAACGCTGCCGGAGTTTTAGGAGATGCTGACAGAAATCGTGTCGGATGCACGCAACAGAACCTCGTATGTCATTGCAGGGGATTTCAACGCGTGGGCAGTTCATCGGGGAAGTAGAATTACTAACGCTCGGGGATACTGTCTTTTGGAAACCCTTCAGGTATTGGAAATAAGCCTCGCAAGCGATGGCAAGAAGCCCACATACCGTAAGGCGGGAAAAGGGTCTGTCATTGACCTTACCCTGCTTAGCAATTCCCTGTACGGGAAAACAAAATGGGAGGTTAGCGAAGAATTCACGTTTAGCGATCACCAAGCTATTCATTTTGAATTTCTCAAGCGCAAGAAACAGCAACGGCCCAGAACGACAGGACCCAAATGGAGGAGTGAGTGCCTTAATGAGGATACTTTCAGGGACATCCTAGGTAACCTAGAACCAACGACGGTTCGGTTGAACAACTGACAAAACAGCTACGTGTGCGGCTCGTAGAAGCGTGTGACGCGTCGATGCCAAGGCGAAAATTCTGCAGACGCGGTGAACCCTGCTACTGGTGGAATGAGGAAATAAGGCAACTGAGGATGTTCTGATTTCCAAGAAAGAATGGAGGATTTTCGTAAGGCAAAGCGAATCCTAAAACACTGCATTAAGAGAAGCAAATCTAACTGCTTTAAAAAGATATGTGAAGAAGCAGACGTAAACCCCTGGGGCACAGCCTATAAAGTGGTTACAAAAACGCTCGGAAGCCAGTCTACAACAAGGGTAAGGAAAGGGAAAGTACCTATAGTGTTTAACGTTAATGTAAAGACATTCAAATCTGTGTATCTTTTATTCTTACAATTTAATTTTTGTTAATCTTGTTTTTGTTTTTTATTTTTTTTCTACCTTTTGTGTTTCTTTTTGTTCGAGTGTCTTTCCTGACATGTAGCGCTAGGATGATATATAAATAAATCTAAATCTACCGTAAGGGTCACATGCCCTGTGGCACTACCAAGGATTGTTGAACACCTTTTTCCTCGACATCTACTTGTGGAATGGTCAAACACCACACCCAGCGCGGAAGAGGTGGTCCCAGTGAGCATAGAGGAAGTTGTTGCAGCCATTAGACAGATAGGAGACAAAAAAGCACCAGGTCCAGACGGTATACCAAATAGAGCCATAAAACTAGCTATTGCTACGAATCCGGAAGCCTTTGCGGAGATATTTACACGCTGCTTAAAGGAAGGCGTATTTCCAAGCGCGTGGAAGGTTCAGAACCTGATCTTAATCCCAAAAGAAGATAAACCAGTGGACGACCCCTCAGGGTACAGACCAATCTGTCTCTTAGATACCGTAAGAAAAGTGCTGGAAAGAATCATCTACTGCAGAGTGATGGCAGCCATGGACGACAAAGGAGCACTCTCCGACTCACAATATGGCTTCCGGAAGGGCCGCTCGTCGGTAGACGCATTAAAGGCAGTGACAAATACTGCAGCAAAGGCTATAGAAGGTGAACGGTGAAGGTGGGGAGACAAAGAGTACTGCGCAGTGGTGACTCTTGACGTGCGAAACGCCTTCAACTCGGCGTGCTGGCCTAAAATCCATATGACTCTTTCTAATATCGGACTCCCAAACTACATGCTGAGAATAATTTCGAGCTATCTCTCAGATAGAGTTCTGGTATACGACACAGATGATGGCCCGAAGCGCTACAATGTTACGGCGGGCGTCCCACAGGGTTCTGTCTTAGGACCACTCCTGTGGAACGCTATGTATGATGAGGTTTTAAAACTCAATCTCCCGGAAAGATGCCAACTGATAGGATTAGCAGACGCCTTGGCACTTGTGGTGGTGGCCAAACATATTCATAAATTAGAGGCTGCGGCTAACGCCTCTATTATTGTGGTTGGGAACTGGCTTGTGGGAGCTGGCCTTGAGTTAGCATGCCATAAGACTGAAGCAGTGCTGATTACTAGCAGGAAAACCGTAGAGTTTCTGCAAATCAAAGTAGAAGATGCTACTTTCAGGACCAAGCCGTTCATTAGATACCTCGGAGTCATGTTGAATAACAGATTAAACTTCTGGCCTCACATCGATTATGCTATCAAAAAGGCGTCAAAAATGCAGGCTGCACTGTCAAGAATGCTTCCCAACATCGGAAGACCTAGAGCTGGGAGACGACTACTCCTTACCAGAGTCGTAACTTCTGACCTGCTATACGCGGCACCCGTATGGGCTGGAGAACTAAACACCAAGGCGCTTAGAGGAAAATTATGGGCCCCCTACCGGCTCAGTGCCCTTAGAGTAATTTCGGGATTTCGAAAAGTTTCGGACGATGTGGCGCTAGTCCTTGCAAACATGATCCCAGTTGACATACTGGCTAGGGAAATGAAAGCAACATATGACAGATGCAGAGAACCAGGAGACAACACGCCTAAGGAAGTGATTCGAAAGACAGAAAGGGAAACTTCAACCGCCGTATGTCAGGAAAGGTGGGACGCATCAACTAAAGGAAGATGGACTTACAGGATGATCCTGAGACTTGGGGAATGGATAGGAAGGAGTGCCGGGGAAATGAACTACTACCTCACGCAGTTCATCGCAGGCCATGGTAGGTACAGAGATTACCTGTACAGGATTGGTCACGACCACATCCCCCAATGCCCGACTTGCCCGGACGAGAATGAAAGCGCGGCGCATGTACTGTACCAATGTCCAAGATACAGAATAGCAGTGGGTGATATCCCTCCCCCAGAGGGACTTATCAAATTCATGGTAGAATGCGAGGAAAATTGGCTAGGAATTACCCAACATGTTATTGACATACAAAACGACCTAAGAAGATGCGAAAGGGGTAGACTTGAAGAGCAAACCGGCAGTTTGCAATCTGCTGGAAGGATCTGAATGGAAAGGTGCCTGAACAAGGCAAACCCGCCCCGCGAAGCAATACCTTACGGTGATCCCGCGGGAGTGGTGGCGAGCAGTTGTGTGGCGATGTGTTTAGCACATAGCCGTAGTAGTTGGCTACGAATCGTGCATGCTGATGGCTCGGGTCATTAGTATCTATTTGAAGATTCACATCGTTCATGGCGTACCAATGAAAAAAAAAAATCAGCAGTAAGCAGTGTGCCGTTCATAGCTCGTAGGCTGGCTCGCGTCCTGTTGCTACCTGTTTTGTGTCTCGATTGCAATAGTGTTTATTTGAAATGGACCGCAAAGAGGATGCGATGATTTTTTATTGCAGGTACAGTTTGCAGCTTGGTTATTCCAAATGCAAATATACAAAAAACAGCTAGATAGTTTGTAAGAATGAATGTTATGTGTCTAAGAAAACCATTAATGACTTATTAACTACAAAGTTAAACATGTGCTTTTTAAACATTCCAAATGTTAATTTAGAATAAATCATATGAAAAACAAAATTATTCGTTGGATTCATATACCCATAAAAACAATAGTTTCTGCTGCGATAAATGTCTGTTTATCCGTACAATAACTGTTTCCTTCTATAAAAACACAACCCCTTTTATCCCACTTCCCACCCATTCCGTTTCTACCTGCGCTAAGAGTCAGTTTTCGGCCATCAGCCTTACATAAAACATTTATTCTTACAAACTATGTATATAGCTGTTTTTTGCAAATTTGCAGCCGAGCCAGCCTACGAGCTATGAACGGCACACTACTTACGAACTATTGCCCGTGCACATGATCTGTTGCCCACGAGCTGATGTCCATGCACATGTCCGGTTGCCCACGAGCTGACGCAATGAAAACGTGTGTAATTACTTTTGACAACTGATAAGCATCAGTTCATATGCGTATAGTTTAAGCACAAGAACAGTTATTTTGTTAATTTTTATACTCTGTACCGAAGGTACAAAGAGTATATTGGGTTTGTGCAAATGTATGTAACAGCCAGAAGGAAGCATCTCCGACCCTATAAAGTATATATATTCTTGATCAGCATCAACAGCCGAGTCGATATAGACATGACCGTCTGTCCGTCCGTCTGTCCGTATGAATGCTGAGATCTCAGAGATGGTAAGAGATAGAGGTCTGAGGTGTATGGAACATATATTTCTTTTACTTGCAGGCAGATCAAGTTTAGTTTTTTTTTTTGCTACGCCCCCTACCTCCCCCGCAAATCGAAAAAAACCGTATATCTTCTACAATTTTGGAGTTAGGTTGTTCGAACCTTCTAGACATATATTCTACTCATCATTTTTAATCGAGCCCCCATACATCGTTTTCCGATCAGATGAACGATAGTAGAGTTGCCACCCCCGCAATTTGAAAAACACCTCAAATTTCCCGCAATTTTGGAGTTAGGTTGTTCAAACCTTTTACACATATATTCTACTCATCATTACTTATCGAACCCCCATACATTGTTTTCCGATCAGATAAACGATAGTAGAGTTGCCACCCCCGCAATTTGAAAAACACCTCAAATATCCCGCAATTTTAGAGTTAGATGTTTCAAACCTTTTAGACATATATTCTACTCATCATTACTTATCGAACCCCCATACATTGTTTTCCGATCAGATAAACGATAGTAGAGTTGCCACCCCCGCAATTTGAAACACCTCAAATATCCCGCAATTTTGGAGTTAGGTGTTTCGAACCTTCTAGACATATATTCTACTCATCATTACTTATCGAACCCCCATACATTGTTTTCCGATCAGATAAACGATAGTAGAGTTGCCACCCCCGCAATTTGAAAAACACCTCAAATATCCCGCAATTTTGGAGTTAGGTTGTTCGAACCTTCTAGGCATATATTCTACTTATCATTACTTATCGAACCCCAATACATTGTTTTCCGATCAGATGAACAATGGTAGAGTTGCCACCCCCACAATTTGAAAAAAATCGAATATCTTCCACAATCTTAATGACAGATTGTTTGAACCTTTTAGGCATATATTTTAATCGTCATTACTTATCAATCCACCATACACCGTTTCCAGATCAGATGAACGATATTCGAGTTATAAGCAAATCAAATAAGTACGCTGGGCAGCACTTGCGCAGTTTTTGTGACCCCACACTTTATACAAACAGGTACAGAGTATATTACAGTCGGGCTTGACCGACTTTCTTACTTGTTTTTAAATGGCCTTGCGTAGGTCAGACTTTGCAAGAACAAAAGTTTTTTTTATTTCACCTAAAATTTTAAATATCTATATTTTTTATTAATTTTTTTCCTTTTTTTTTTTGTCTTTCACTTTTTATTTTTATTGTTTATAGCCTTATGTTAAATGTAATAGTATAAGTTAAGTTCTTCTATAGAGTCTTAATCAAAACATTACAAGGCGTTGTGTCTAGCGCATTAATTATAAGTCATCCTTATGTTCTTGTAGCGCTGAAATCGTTAAATTAAAAATTACTTCCAGCCCACCTAATTACAGGCAGAACGCTCGATGCGCTGCCTCACAAGCTGTTCTACTTGAGCAGATGGCGGCTCGTGTCCGCGATCAATGAGCGCTTTTGGACCAGTTGGTCTCGAGAATACCTTCTCGGCCTACAACAGAAGCAGAAGTGGACCAAAGATTAGCAGAACCTAGAGGAAGGCACGATCGTGTTGATACATAAGGACAACGCTTCGTTGCAAACGTGGCTCCTAGGTGTCGTCGTTAAGGTCATCGCTGAATCTGTTGGCAAAGTGCTAGTAGCAGAAGTTATGACATAAAAGGGTAATTGCAAACGAGCTATACAGCGACTAGCCCCACATCCCATAAATTGAAGGCCTGTAGCCTTCAACGCGGCCGATGTTTAATTAAATGTATTGTATATAAATGAATATAGTTATTTAGGCTTTGTAGTTAAAATGTATCTAAACATCGAATGTAAGAGAAACTTTGTGAATTACTCGACATAGATAAAGCAATGAAGCTAGCTTAGTAATCTCTTAAGCGCATTCTCACATCATATTGTATTCTATCCTTCTTTCTCTTTTTGCTTTCTATGCTAGCTTGCGCGCTGCAGAGAAGCTAGGCAGAGATCTAACCACTTTGCTTAAGATAAAATCAGTTGTCGAAAATCATTGTACAAAAGAACACCGCGTTTGGTCTGCAGTCAAGCTTCATTTTCCCTAAAATAAAGTTTCTATCATTCAGCTTGGAGTTAGATGAACAAAATAGTTTTATGATAAAAAGGATCTTGGAAACTTGAAAGTCTCCAAACAACAATACACAAATTTCCAAAAAATATATTAACAAAATTTCAAGTTGTTTTAGCAAACTCACAAAAAAATCAATTGCGATTATACAAATGATTCGCTGTATACTAGTGGATACTTACAAAAGTAAAAATAAGTGTAAATATGTCTGCTGTTGGGGCGCTGTTTTATGTCGGAGTAAAGCCTCTCACCAGGGTTTTGTCCGACGCCCCCATAACAAAAATCAAAATATCCGCTGGGACTTAAATATCACAGAGCTCCACCGGAGTCGCCTGTTACCTTTGAATACCCAGTCTAAATCCCTAATTGACTACCAAATTGACTCACCTTCCACCGGAAGAATGAATTTTCCATATTAGCCCCTAACACTAACCTTTCCCTAGCCAAATAAGCCTATTTCCACCGGAGTATAAGTCTTATTTAGAGGTCATAGGCCATTCGTCCAAATTCCCCTTCCCACCGTCGTTTGGAACTCTTAGGCTGCAAACATAGTGCGCGCTGAGGCCGAAGATGAAGCCGAAGACGAAGCCGAAGACGAAAAACTGTGCAGTAGGATTTATATGAATTCGCTCAAATACGTTCACAGTGCACGCGATGACGAAAGCAAAGATTCATATGAAATATTTTCGTCTTCAGCTTCGTCTTCGTCTTCATCTTCGTCTTAGCGCGTACTATGTTTGCAACCTTAGGACACGAACTTTTCAAGCCGGCCTAGCTCGGCGGCGCCGTCGGCTAGGATGTTTCCCTGTCCACCCCCCTTAGTCATTTGGAGCTTGATCGAGAGAACCTCTCAGCCGGCCTGGCATTTACCTAGCTCGGCGGCGGCGTCGACCCTTCAGGATTACCTGTCCTTTCCCCCAACCCCCGTGTAGGGACCATTAATAGAGCCTACCTCTGACCGCCCCCGGACACCGCCAGGAGGTTGCGCAGCCAGCTCTACTGACACTCATTGCTCCCTCTGAATGTGAACTCTTAGGGAGACCTGGCGTCGGCCATTAAGAGCGAAAAAAAAACAAAAAATTTTAAATTATGTGTTTTGTTTGTAGGCCGTTTCGATGTGTGTTTGTGGTAACTAGGGAATTTCTTAGGCCGTAAATTTTTCCAGCAGTCAAAAATGCATTTTTCTCTCATTTTTCTTTGTTGCCTTCTTCAGGGAGTCTGTTAATTGGAAGCACAAATATAACACAAATACATTAATACATTTATACACATAAATTAATTCTAATTACCTATTTTTTGTTATTGTCATTGTTTTATTTTTATTGTTCTCATCGTCATGTTTCTATTTTTAGATTTAATGCTTGTTGATTTTTAGTACAGCTGACTGTTTCGCTTTGCTCTGACTGCCGCGTACACAAAGTTGGTCTGTTCAATGTCTTCTTTGTGGTTTATTGCACGCTCTCCCTGCTCCTGTATTCTTAGACTCTCCAGGGTCATTCTCGTTTTCCATCTGTGTTCCTCGTCCAGCACTATAACCTTTTCAAAATCAACTGAGTGGCCTGTTGTTTTAATGAGTTGTGCTAAATCTGCTGTCTTTGCCCGCGCATTTCATCTCGTATATGACATTGAATTTGTCCTCTTTGGTTATTCTGTCTTTCGTGCTTGTAAATAAGCGTCTTGTATTGTGGTGGGCTTTATAGGCATAGGTCAGCTGGTTTGTCATTTGACTTGTAAATATTTGATCCAATGCCTTTGTATTTGCTAGGTTGGGTATATATGGTACACTTTTTTACGTTCTATGTTGGGATTTCTAATAATTTTGTTGTTTATTTCATTCGTTATCTCTATAAAACTAGTTTACAGCGAAAAAGACCCATTGAAGTCATTATTTTTTAATGATGTATTTTGGAATGCTGAACTCAAAAATGAATTTCAAAAAATTTTGTATGGATACGTTTTTCAGTTAGAATTTTTTTTAATTTTTCGGTAGGTACCCATACCTTTTAAGCCATATCTCGAGTTACAATCTTTAGATAAAGTCAAGCAAGGGATTAATCAAAAGGTTATGCAATTCCCAATAATCTGTTCAAAGAAGATTTTTCCATCGGTTTAGTAGTTTAAAAGAATTAAGCAAAAATATTTCGAAAAAATTATTTTTTTCTCAAAAACGTGAAAAATTTTATTTTCTAAAATTTTTAAATGGTTGAAAATAAAAATCAAAAAATTGTTTTTTCTTTTATTCTTACAAATTGCCCTATTATTATTGAAGAAAATAAGGCGTTGATGGCGAAAATCTGTGGACAAATAGCGAAGTTGTAAGCAATTGTGTGAAACAACTAAGGGTTAAATTTTACTATTTTACGTGTTCATTAAAACAAAATTTTTTTTACTTTGCTTTTTGCTCAATGAACGAGTTCCAATAGAAGCCAAATCACAGAAAAAATTAAAAGAAGTGCCAAAAACGAAGAAAAAATAAAAATATTTTCTAATAAATTCACAAAACACTGAAATTTGACTGTTAGTTCTTGTACTCAATTGCTCACAACTCTTTTAATTATCCATAGATATTCTTTATCAATACCTTATTTTCTTCGTATTCGTAAAAACAAAAGAAAAAAAACAATTTATTTCCATCAAGTTCAACCTTTAAAAGATTTTAGGAAATAAAATTTTACACGATTTTGAGAAAAAAAAATCGATTTTTTTGAAATATTTTTGCTTGTAGCATTTAAACTACTATACCAATTGGAAAATGATCTCCAACAAGATTATTAAACATTGCATACCCTTTAGAATTAATCCTTGCTAGACGATATCTAAAGTTTCTAACTCGAGATATGTCATTAAATGTAAGGGTAATTACCGAAAAAACGAAAAAAAATTCTAACTCAAAAACGTATCCATACAAAAATTTTTAAATTTCATTTTTGAGTTCAGTATTCCAAACTCCATATGAAAAAAATAACAGCTTCAATGGGTATTTAATTTTTTTTTATTTTTGAAAACTAGTGTAATCAGTCTATTTTAAGTTGTTCTGGGAAATTATTTTGAAGTAAAATTTTCTTAAATTTTACGTACCTGCGTTGTTTAAACTCGTCATCACACAAAGTGTACGCCGTGTATTTTTTGCCGTGTTTATTTTCTGGTTTGGTGGATGATTCGAATTTTAATTTAAAATTCTACCGGATGCCATGGGTTTCGTATACCAGTTGAATATTAGTCTATCATTTTTATACCCTTGCAGAGGGTATATTAAAATTGTCACGATGTTTATAACTCAAAGAAGGAAGCATCGCCAACTCCATTAATTATAAATATTCTTGATCACCATGACGAGCTAAGTTGATATAGCCATGTCCGTCTGTCCGTCGGTCCGTCCGTCTGTTTCTATGCTATCTCCTCCCACAGTTTTAAAGCTATCTTGACCAAACCTTGCATATACTCTGTATCGGAATCGGCCGAATCGAATAACTATATCATATAGCTGCCATAGGAACGATTGGTCCAAAAACTAGTTCTAGTGAGAAAAACTTTGTTGTTTTCTATTGTAGCGACACTAATCGTGGTATATATATGTTTTATATGCTACCACATAGTTCTGGAAAAATTTATCAAAATCGGATCACTACAGCGTATAGCTGCCATAGGTACGATCGGTCTAACAACTAGTTCTAGTGAGAAAAAATTGTTTGTTATCAATGGTAGAGTCTTTAATAAACTGCAAGGGTATTTAAAATATTATGTATGGATAAAGAATCAGTGATATGAATGTCATATCGAAACCAGAATATCATCAGCCTCGATCTGTATGTCAGTGAGCCTATTTTTTAATTGGATTGAATTTAGAGTGCTGTAAGATTTTGTAGTCATGTTTTTAAGATTAAGTCCAAAGTGTTTGGAAAGTTTGTAACATGGAACGGTGGTCGATGATGATATTGGTCTTAGTTGGAAACTGTCTTTGTGGATATTAGGAAGTCCATACAGTCTTGGAGCGTTCCCGCTTGAGCAGTATAATTTGTGTTTTTGTGTAATATCAATGTATTTATGTTTAAAAAGATCATTGACTATGGTGTTTTTCTTGGCCGTCAGCCGTCAGGTATACAGGGGGATTAACGTGCATCGTTGGTGCTGCGTAGAGACTCCTAAATCAACACCTGAATAGTGCATGCACTTTTCATGTGAGTGATCTTGATCCGCGCTCAGCATCAAACATGTAAGCCGTAACTGTATACACCATCGAAAGTGTGACTCTACTCTCCACGCGAGGGCGGCTGGAAACAGACCCTTGGTACGGTCATGTCTCTGCCAGGTGTACTAGCGAATGGTAGTCAGTCGAGAAAGACAACTCTTAAAAACCCTCAAATCAAAGGTGGAACAGCATATGCCGAAGGATGAATGACCGAGGGGGCGTCTCTGGTCTTAAGTATGAGAAATCTGGATACCTGCTGACCTCCAGTTTTATTTAGGCTTCCCACGGCACTGCGGGCTATGTCGTGGGTGACATTCATTCCCGCCTACTCGTGGGACTTCAAAATGAATTCAAATTCTAAACCTAAAGGGGAGCCCGGTTCTTCCCAAAACAAACCGAATGGGAATATTATTCCATCAAAATCTGGAGGCAGTCAGCCTGTCACCAGTCAAGCGGCGACGAAGGATAATGCTAATGAACCAATCCTTCGTCACGAGGCGGAAGGTGTTGGAAGTGGGGAGCCGGTGAATGCACCGACTTCCTCCTTTTCAGGAAATACCCGGGATACACCACCATCGAGATGGAACTCCACCTGCAAACGTGCATCTGGTACTTCGCTAGGTGATGAGGCATCCAGGGGGACTTCTGCCGACACTCCTGTCCCGAAGCAAACACCGGGAATAAAGCCGACGTTTAGAGAAAAGCGTCGGGCGGCCTTTATCCTGGGTAGAAACCTCCGCGGAGACCCAGACACATCTCCGAAGGTACTTCAGCTGATGGAGTGGGCGAAGAGCGGGATCCCAGACTTTTAGCCAAGCAAGCCACGCACTCAAGTGGCCCCGCAAACGGCGAAGAGGCAGCGGTCGCTAGAGGAGACTGCGACGAAGCCCAAACGACACAAGACGCAGCAGGCGAATCGATCGTTCGCGGAGATCGCGAGGAATAAGGTCATCATTGGTGTTCTTGACAAAGGCAACCTTGATGGTCAGATCCCTCGTGACAAATGGAACGTCTTGGAGACCGAGCTGCAGAAGAGGTTCCTCAAGGACGCAAAGGCATGCGGGGGAGCTCCGACTCTTGTGAGGACTCCGGGTGGCGGGAGGCTTCGTGAAAGTTATCGCGTGCGATGATGCCCGCTCGGCCGATATCTTTAAGGGTGTGGTTGCTTCCCTTGGAGAGTTTTACCCGAGCGGCCAACTAGTCGCTGTTGACTGGAAGGACGTCCTGGTTAGACCACGCGTTTGGGTGTCTGCGCAACCGGAGGAGAAGGGAGAAATCCTGGAGAAGTTCCAGCTATGCAACCCTCACCTACCCACGAGCTACCGGCGTGTGGTAAAAGTGGAAGAGGCGTCAGGCACATCACGCCAGATCATTTTCATCCTCAACAAGGAGTTGGTGGATCTGCTAAAGCAGACGGACGGTACAGTCAAGTACGGTTACCGAAGGGTGAAGCTACGAGTGTATCGTTCGGATGTTTCAGCGGGAAAATCAACTACCGAGGAGCCTGATCTGGAGATGAATGTCGACGTCTCGGGCGCTGAGGAGGAGCTGGACACAAACCTTGACGTGGTCCTTTCAGAAGTTGGCGAAGAGGAGGAATTCACTGATTGGTGATCCCTTCGCTGACGCTAATAACACGAGGGTGGAGGTGGAGGTGGAGCTATTCTTCCGGATCCACCAGATAAACCTCCACAGAACTACACACTAATGGTAGCCCCCAATCAAGGTAAAACTCGTACCTGCATTCTAGCAAAGAAAAGGTCTCCCTGTATTTTTGCTTAACAATTTCATTAATAAAGACAACAATGCGATTAGTCTGGAAGGTTCTGAACCGATCAGACTAAGCGCTACCTATATGGCCAACGATTACCATGGACCTCAACCACACGTACTTCTCCGAGCATTTATCGCGGATAGCGAGGCCAGGAAGATCGGACTTCTGATCGGTTGCGTCACAAATGCTCATCACAGCCAATGGGGAAGTAATAATATAAACGAGTTACTTTTTGATTACATCCTGTCCTCTAAGTTGGTCATCTGCAACAGAGGCAATGAAACGACATTTATAACCAGAAATAGGATGGAGGTCCTGAACCTCACACTTATTTCCCACGCCCTTCAAGATCAGGTGGTGTCTTGGAGGATACTAGAAGATCATTCTTTCTCCCACCACCGTTACATTGAAACAGTCATAAATTTCTCTAGACCACCAGTTCAGTTCCGAAACTTTGGACGAACCAAGTGGGCAAAATATTCAGACATTCTACATCGAACGCTACCTCCTCCGACTGTAGCAAACAGTCCAAGGCGCACGATGTCCCTCATCGACACTTTCACGACTGCGTGCAATACTGCTCTGAAAAGATCCTGTCCCCTTAGCACCTCGAAGAGGAAGTGCAAAAAAACCCCCTGGTGGAATCCAACACTAGGAGAGCTTAATTCTGCAAAAACCAGTGGAGGCCTGGCAGAACTATAAAGGTGGCCTATCCATCTACAAGAAGGAACTAAGGAAAGCCAAAAGATCTTCTTGGCAAAAGTTCTGGAGTGAAATAGAAGACACTTCGGAAGCCGCAAGGCTCCAGAAGATTCTATCCAAGACAACCCCCTCCCTAGGCTATCTAAAGAAACCAGATAATTCCTGGACCACTTCCAGCGAGGAATCTTTAGACATCCTCATGAACACACATTTTCCGGGATGTACGCTCACGAAACAGGACTACGATCCGCAAACGACCATTGACCACCCATTAATCCCTAACTTACTCTCAAGTAACAACATAAATTGGGCTATTAGAAGCTTCAGCCCTTACAAATCAACTAGACCGGACGGAATTATTCAGACCCAGTGTTGGAGCAGCAGTCGCTGCATTAGCGTTTATACATATATATTAAGTTAGAGTTTAAGCATGTAAATTGAAAAGCATAGAACAGAATTGAAACTGTTATACTAGTTGAAGTAAATGTAAGCGCAGCTTGCTTGTTCGGTTGTTGTTCTATGAATTCAAGTCAACGTTCGCAATTGAAGAAAATGCGTTTGCCTAAGTTCAATGGCAAACATTCGGAGTATAGAAACTTTATGTGTCTGTTCGAAAGCCTAGCTCATGAAGACTTAACGTTGACAAAGGTTGAAAAATTTAATCACTTGGTGTCTTGTTTGTCAGATGAAGCGTTAGGAGTTGTCAAAGCATATCAGTTGACTGACTGCAACTGTTTGGACTGCAGCCTGGCCTAAGAGCGGATGGGTCAGCTGTGCCTGTGAGCGGCTGTCTATAAGAGAGCGATAAGATGAAGAGAACCAAAATGAAGCGATTAGCCGTTGCCAACTGGCAAGCTTTAAGAACAGCTAGCTTTAAGAACCGCTAGTTCGTGTATTTTTTTGCCTATGCTATGGAATTTGCCAGCTTGGTGACAGCGGTAGTTGTTAAGAAAATTTAAGTCTGTAAGCGTCAGTCCAAGCAGTCGGATGCACCCTCTGTGCAGTTCGATATAGTATTATAAAATTATAACCTTATTCCATTGAACTAAGAACATTTAAACCCGAGGTCGATTTAGTCTTTTTTGGCAAGATCCTCAACCGCCGCAGTTGGACAGAACCACTGCTGGCCGCTAATTTATTTTCGGGCAGATTGGGGCTCCGCATGGGCGCAGCTAATAACCAACATATTTTTGGTGCCTCCTGTGAGGAAATTTTGCTAACTGGACTGGATCGGATTGGGCTGTGGAGTGGAGTGGCTGATTGCTGAAAATTTGAGTTTTTCATCTGGATTTGGATACTTTGCCAAGTGGTGTGACCTTAACCTAAATTCTGAAGGTGAGTGCAATTTGACATTGACGTGTGGTTAGGTGATTAAAATGGCCGAAATTCTCACAAATTTAATTTTTGAGCAAACGTCGTTGCTAAACTCGCTGAAGAAGTCGCTGCAGAAATACAAGGCTGACGAATCGTTGCATACAGAGACCTATCTAGAAGCCAGACTGGAGTCGCTGGCAGAGATGCATTCGGATTTTAGACGCAACCATCAGGAGCTTGTACGTGCACGGGAGAATGAGCAAGTTAAGGCAAGGTATTTTGAACCAGCAATCAAGGACGTGTTCGAGGAAACCAACATCGAGGGAGTAGCAGCAATACGAAGTGAGTTGAACGTGCAGCGAGATCAGCATATTCCAGCATCTACTGCGTTCAATGAGACGGGTTTGAATCAGACGGTGAGTCAACAGTCTTCCCTAGTAATTGAGGAAGTGAAGCTTCCAACCGTTAGGCTGCCTACTTTTAGCGGTGAGTTCATAGATTGGCCGGCGTTCAAGGAGGTGTTCCTGTCACGAGTTCATAATTGTCAGCGGCTTACTGACCTACATCGCTTCCATTATTTAAAAGATTCGCTATCAGAGGAAGCGGCAAAAGATATACAGCATCTAACTTTAATAGAATCTAATTACCAAGTGGCATGGCAAATGCTAATAAATTTGTATGACAACAAAAGGGTGTTGTTTTTGCACTATATGGATATATTCGATCAACAAGCATCAGTTCAGCATGAGGACCCAGACTCTCTCAAGCGGTTTCTTCAAACCTGTCGCTCATGTGTGAACTTCTTAAAGAATGTTGGCGTTGATTTGAAGCAGCAAACCCAGGTTTTAGTCTACTACATGATGAAGAAATTACCTGGTCAACTACGAGTGGAATGGGAACGATCGCTGGCGTTGTCGCAGCCCTTACCGACTTTTGAAGAGCTTTGTATTAACCTCGATGCCCAATACAGAACGATGCGAGCGTCATCTTCGGGTAGTTGCGGGGGAGCGGCATCCTCAAGGGAGCGCGTTAATGCTAAGCAAGGCGTATATGGTTCACGGGGCAACCAGAGAGACGCAAAAGCTTTGTTTGTTACCCGACAGGAGGGAATGTGCATAGTCTGTGGCAAGGAGGATCATCCTATTAGAGAATGCAAGATGTTCTATGATATGTGTGTGGCGGAGCGTAAGGCAGTCGTAGTGAAACATCGATTATGTTTCAACTGTCTTAGTCCGAATCATCAGGTGGCTGCATGTGGCAGTCATCGAACTTGTGCGAAGTGTGCTGAGCGACATCACACCCTCATCCACCTGGAAAGGAAGCGTAGTCTCTCGGATGCGCCCAGGAATAGTACCTCGTCGAGGCAGGACACGGGTGCTCAGCAAATTTCATCTAATGTGATAAACGGATCACATGAAGCTTTGTCTACGGCAAGGCAAGAAGTTTTATTACCAACGGCAATGGTGTTCATTGAATCAGTGGATGGGTACCCTTTGCAATTTCGAGCCTTTTTGGATCAAGGTTCCCAAGCGTCTTTTATATCGGAGAGCATCTCCCACGGCACAAGGTGTGCATGAAAATCAACGGCTTGGTGAATGCGAGGACTACGGAGGCGTCAACAGCAATTGAGTTTAAATTGGGGTCTTTGTACGACCCACTTGTAAAATATACTGTAAGGGCTTACGTTCTGCCCAAAGTTAGTCAGAAAATGCCAGATAGACGGGTGCCAGTTGTGAATTGGCCTCACTTAAAGAATTTATGTTTAGCCGATCCTAATTATTTTGTGCCACATGGCGTTGATATTTGGCAGCTTGGCAGCGATATTTATAACGAGCTGATGCTAGGTGAAATATATCGAGGACCTGCGGGTTCTCCTCTTGCGCAAAATACTGTTTTGGGATACATAATTGCCGGCAAGGTCAAGGAGCGTGCATCTACTGTATTTTCACACACAGTGAGAATATCTAATGATGATGCACTTGAGGAGCTCAACGATATCATGCGTAAATTTTGGGAATTAGATCAGTTCGACCAAGAATCTCCAGGTCTCTCACGAGAAGAGAGATGGTCCGAGGATTTCTTTGTAGACACTCATCGTCGTTTACCCTCAGGGAAATATCTTGTACGTCTACCATTTCTGTCTCACTTAGATCCAACAATGGTGATTGGATCATCGTACCGAGCTGCTCTGAAGCGGTTGGATCTGCGTGTTCCAACAGGGGAGCACACTTATCATTCGGAGTTGATATTGTCAAAGAGTAAAGTATCACCAATTAATCCACAACTAACCATTCCCAGAGCAGAGTTGTGTGCCGCAGTTGTAGCTGCAAGAATGTATAAGTATTTAAAGCAGAATTAAAATATCAATGCTAATTTTTGTAAAACAATCTTTTGGACAGATTCGGTGATAACCTTCAGCTGGATCAGAGGAGGAGGGACGAAATGGAAATTATTTGTGTCGAATCGCATCAATAAGATTTTGGAGGTGTCCGAGGGAGACCAATGAAGACACGTTGCGTCGGAGGACAATCCAGCAGATCACTTGAGTCGGGGACTAGGTGTTTCGAAGATGCCATCTTGCGAGCTGTGGTGGCATGGACCGCAGTGGTTGCAGAAGTCTGAGAAGACTTGGCCTGCCACTGCCATAAACCACCAATCGGAAGCTGATGTGGATGATGAGAAGAGAAACGTTGTTTGTCACAAGGTATTAGTAGAGAAGACAACTAATGTATCGTTTCTGGATCGATATTCTTCTTACACAAGATTGCTTCGGATTGTGGCATACCTGCGGCGATTTATACAAAATTGTCGCAAATTGAAGTCAGATCGAAGCAATGCTGGGCTATCTGGAGTCGAGCTTACAGAGAGTCTTAGATGCATAATACGTATGGTCCAAAGGGACTGTTTTGGAGCTGAGTGGATCGCGCTGTCAATGGGAAAGGCGATCAAAAAAGAAAGTAAGTTGCTGCCTCTTAACCCATTTTTTGATACAGAGGAGCAAGTAATACGGTTGGGATGACGGTTGTGAGATGCGATTCTACCACGCAATGAAAAGCACCCATATATACTGCCGTATAAACACCGTTTTACGAGTCTGGTTATTAATCATAGTCATGCTAGCACTTTACATGGAGGATCAGCTCTTACGCTGAATTTTATAAGAAAGCGTTTTTGGATTGTTGATGGGCGAAATGCAGTACGTTCGGGTATACATAAATGTATCATATGCTACAAGTTAAAACCGCAACTTGCAGGACAGCAAATGTGGAATTTGCCAGCGGTTCGAGTGCGACCATCAAGGGCATTCTCATCTGTTGGAGTCGATTACGCTGGACCGATCAATATTTCGCCTTCAAAAGGAAGAGGAAGAACAGCGTTAAAAGGTTATGTGGCCGTGTTTGTCTGTTTGGTGACAAAAGCCATACATTTGGAACCGGTTGGAGATTTGACATCGGATGCATTTTTAGGAGCACTATTCGTTTTATTGGAAGGCGTGGGCTTTGCAACGATATCTACAGTGATTGCGGAACAAATTTCGTGGGTGCCAATAAGAAGCTGCAGGCCGACAAGTTGTTTCAATCCTCCATCGGCCCCACACTTTGGCGGCTTATGGGAGGCTGGCGTTAAATCCATGAAGTATCACTTAAAGCGAACTATAGGAGAACGCGTACTCACATTTGAGGAGATTGCAACCGTATTAACTCAGATTGAGTCGTACCTCAATTCAAGGCCTTTATGTCCACTCTCAAATGATCCCGAGGATCTGTTGGTAATTACTCCAGGTCATTTTTTGACTGGAGATGCTTTACTCGCTCCTCCTATAGCAGAGAAGTTTAAAATAAGCTTATTGGATCGGTGGAAAAATTGTCAATATTTTGTAGAACAATTTTGGAGATTCTGGAGTTCAGATTATTTATCAAGGTTGCAGAGAAGGCCAAAGTGGTTGCAAATGAAGGAAAATTTGGAAGTTGGATATATTGTTCTGATTAAGGATGAGCGTTTGCCGTCTAATCGTTAAACATTGGGTCGGATCATTGAAACCTCTGCTGGAGCAGATGGTTTAGTTCGAGTTGTTACACTTAAAACAAGCAATGGAATTGTGAAGCGACCAGTAGCAAAACTCTGTCCATTGCCCATACAAGAGAATTGGCATAATTGTGACCCCGAACCCATACGTTAATGTTTAATTTTGCTCTTATCCTTTCAGTTAACATCGTAGGTTGAGGTAGTGCCGAGCGTGGACTACTGGAGCTGAAGGACTGCAGAGCTACAAGAGATCTGGATTTGATGATGCCTGCTGCAATCATCAAAGGGGGGAGAATGTATGGACTGCAGCCTGGCCTAAGAGCGGATGGGTCAGCTGTGCCTGTGCGGCTATCTATAAAAGAGCGTTAAGATGAAGAGAACCTAAATGAAGCGATTAGCCGTTGCCAACTGGCAAGCTTTAAGAACAGCTAGCTTTAAGAACCGCTAGTTCGTGTATTTTTTTGCCTATGCTATGGAATTTGCCAGCTTGGTGACAGCGGTAGTTATTAAGATAATTGAAGTCTGTAAGCGTCAGTCCAAGCAGTCGTATGCACCCTCTGTGCAGTTCGATATAGTATTATAAAATTATAACCTTACTTCATTAAACTAAGAACATTTAAACCCGAGGTCGATTTAGTCTTTTTTGGCAAGATCCTCAGCCGCCGCAGTTGGACAGAACCACTGCAGGCCGCTAATTTATTTTCGGGCAGATTGGGGCTCCGCATGGGCGCAGCTAATAACCAACAGCAACTATCCAAAAGCTCTTGAGCCTTAAGTCGGTGTACGACAATAAGTGTTTAATTTTTGACACCATATCTTAATTATTTGAACTACCAAGCATGACGAAACCATCCGCTGCAAGTTTAAGATCTATGATTGACACGGTGTCTGCGCTTTTTTCGTTATTATCCTCACTCAGCAGTGATAAAGCGATCTCAAATGCGATTCTTATTCACGTGGTTATGTCTAAGGTTGACCATACTACTAAATCTCGTTATGAAGAACAATTGGATTACAATAGCCTTCCGTCTTGGTCCGATTGTGTAAATCAGCTAAATAGACGCTATCAGTATTTGGCAGCTGAAGAGTCTACTCGAGGCAAAAATAAGCCAAAATTTTAAACTGGGAAGGGTCATAATAAATCTTCTTTCTCGTGTACAACGACAAATCGAAAGTCAGAAAGTAAATGCAATTATTGCAGCGCTAATGACCATGGTGTTTCGGCTTGCCAATCGTTTAGTGCCATTCCAGTCATGCAACGCTTTGAATTTGTTAACACACAAAGAATGTGCATCAACTGTTTGAATACAGGACACATCGTATCCAAATGCAAGTGTTCAAAATGTAGAGTGTGTTCGAAACCACACCATACGCTACTTCACCGATACGATGTGAACGTACAAGGTAACTGGTCAAGCGCAGGCTCCAGCGTCTGAGGCATATGTGAGTCATGTGCTGAGCACTGATCAGGTTATTCTAGCCACAGCTGTGGTTAAAATAAAAGACAGATTTGGTCAATTTCACTCTGAAAGGGCCCTACTAGATTCTGGGTCTCAAATAAATTTCATGTCAGAACAAATCGCGCAGAGGCTTAGATTGCAACATGAAAATAGCACATTGAATATTGTCACGGTCGGCAAAGCCACCACAGCGATAAAGCATAAAATATTCGCCTCGATCCAATCTCGCATAAATGCATACAACTTTTCGACTGACTTCTGGGTTCTGAAGTCAATATCAACTTCTCAGCCAGGACATGTTATTCCTGCTGCTCGTTGGAAGATACCAACAAACATCGAACTGGCAGACCCGGAGTTCCATAAGCCAGCTAAGGTAGATATCCTACTAGGAGCAGAATCCTTCTTTGACCATTTGTGCGTTGGTCAAATTAAGCTTAGGCCAGACCTTCCCTTAATTCAGAAAACCCTACTTGGATGGATAATTTCAACAACAGCTTAGTTGCAATATAGCCGCCCACAATATTGAATGTTCTCTCGACTCATTAGTGCAACGCTTCTGGGAATTGGATTCAAGCCCAGATGAGTCGAAGGCTGTACGCCAAACAGCTGAACAAGTGGCATGTGAAGAGAGTTTTACTCAAACGGTACAAAGGCTTCCATCTGGTCGATTTGAAGTCAAGCTACCATTTAAAAAAGACCCTAGTGCACTTGGATTATCCTTTCAAACTGCTGAAAGGCGATTCTTGCAACTAGAGCGTAAGTTGTCAAAAGACAAGACACTTCGAGAAATGTACAACACATTCATGAAAGAATATCGTGATCTTGGGCACATGGCAATTTTAAAAGCTACTCCACCAGGACATCCCTACTATATTCCTCATCAAGTTGTCCTGAGGCCTGAAAGTAACTCAACCCAACTGCGAGTAGTTTTTGACGCATCTAGTAAGACGTCAACAGCTGTTTCGCTAAATGATACTTTAATGGTTGGGGCTACTATTCAGAGGGAGCTATACCTAACGCTGATCAACTTCCGATTGAATAGATATGCAGTGACCGCAGATATATCTAAAATGTACAGGCAGGTCGATGTTACTGATAAAGACCGCAACTTTCAACTAATTATATGGCGAATGGTGATCTTCAAACATACAGACTCGAAACTCTTGGAATTCGGTGGGCTCCTCAGAATGATGTGTTTCGCTATCATTTAGACGTTGACTGTTTTGTGTCGCTTTAACCAACCAAACGTTACATTCTATCAGTAGCTTCTCGTCTGTTTGATCCCCTTGGATTGCTTTGTCCCATTGTCTCAAAGGCAAAAATTCTCTTACAGGAATTACGGCGACAGAAATTGGATTGGGACGAAGCAATTCCAATGAGTCTTCACACATCATGGAACAGGTTCACAAATACTTTGCGTGATCTTCATAGATTTTTATTTCGTTACCAATCAGTTCAAATTCATGGATTTGCTGATGTTTCGAGCCACGCTTACGGCTGTTGCATATATGTGCGCACCAGTTACAACAATAAAGTTGAGTCAGTTTTGCCCACAGCCAAATCTCGAGTTGCCCCTCTGAATACTAAACCGATTCCAAGACTAGAGTTATGTGCTGCTCATTTGTTGAGCAGGCTCTGGCAACAAGTAGCACCGATTTTAAGCAAATTTCAAATCGAAAGCATTAATTTTTGGTCCGATTCTCAAATAACTCTGTATTGGTTAAAACGGGAGCTAATAGAGTGGCAGACATAATGGAGCTGTCTGATAGAGTTATTTTGCCATGTACCGACTGACGGAAATTCTGCAGACTTAGTGTCTAGAGGCACCGATATAGATGAGATCGTAAACTCATTTTGGTTTAAAGGGCCTCAATTTCTCATGTGGAGTGAAGATGAGTGGCCAAAACTGCATCAGGTCGAGCTATCGCCAGCAGTTCAAAAGTCTGAAAATAAAAAAAGCGTTGCGGTGCACACGGTAGTTGTAGAGCTGACAGATAAAAAAACAAACCCAATTTTGAAACTTGTTAGTCAACGTTCATCTTTTCCAAAGCTAGTTCGCATTGTGGCCTATATTCTTCGATTTTGCTATAACCGTAATCGTTGTGACTCAAAAGTGGTCTCATCTTGGGAATTAAAGGTGACATTTTTGAAGCTAGTTGAGGTTGTGCAAGCCCATAAGTTCGAAAAAGAAATAGTGTTGTTGAGCAAATCTGAAGCTCTTGCTCCGAGCTTGCAGTCGCTGAATCCGTTTATTCACGAATTTGAAGAGAACGGGATGAGGTTTCGAGTTGTTCGAGTAGGTGGAAGGCTTTTGCAAAGCAAAACTCCATATGACACGAAATTTCCGCTGTTGTTACCTCGAAATGAACATCTTGTGTCTTTATATATTCGGAATTTGCACCTTAAAAACTATCACGCAGGTGCTAAGGTTTTGGCTGGACTTTTGAGGCAACAAATCTGGGAGATAAATGCTCGAAGTGCATGTTCAAGTGTGGTACGAAACTGCGTACATTGTTTCCGCTACAAACCTAAACTTTTAGGCCAAATTATGGGAAACCTGCCTGCTGATCGATTGCGGGAAGGAAGGCCATTTAGAGTTTGCGGAGTAGACTTTTGTGGGCCGTTCTATGTGAGCTACAAAATACGTGGAAGGCCTCCTGTTAAAAATTATGTTGCCGTCTTCGTTTGCTTCGCTTCAAAGGCTATTCATCTTGAACTTGTGTCTGACTTATCCACTGATTCCTTTCTCAACGTTTTTAAAAGGTTCATCGGGAGGCGCGGTCTGCCAGAGAAAGTGTTCAGCGACAACGCCACCAACTTCGTGGGAGCCAAGAACGTGCTGGCAGAGCTGCAGAGAGCTTTCGCAGACCAGAAGGATCAGCTACAAGGATACGCAGCAGAGAGAGGAGTGGATTGAGTGTTCATTCCGCCCAGGACACACCATTTTGAAGAACTGTGGGAAGCAGCAGTCAAGGCCGCCAAACATCGTCTTCTGCGAGGCGTAGGCAACGCCAATTTGACTCAGGATGAATTGAGCACGCATCTAGTCGAAATAGAGGCGCTGCTCAACTCGAGGTCACTAGCAGCAGACAGCAGCGATCCCAACGATGGAGAGGCCCTTACCCCAGGGCATCTGCTACTGGGACAGCCGCTTCTTATGCTGCCGCAAGGGTACGGGCTCGAAGGAACCAGCAACAAGGCCACCTTCGCGTCTTTAAAGCGGTGGCGACTGCTGTCGGAGCTCAAGAAGCAGTTTTGGCACAGTTGGTCCAAGGACTACCTTCTCAGCCTTCAGCAGCGAACGAAATGGGCCAAGAAGGCTCCGAATTTGGAAGTAGGTTGCCTCGTTCTCGTACACGAGGACAACTTGCCCCCTCAGAAGTGGATTACTGGGCGCGTAACACGCGTCATAGTGGGCGAAGACCAAAAGGGTCCGAGTAGCAGAGGTGCGAACGGCAACAGGCCTTATTAAGAGGGCAATACACAAGTTGGCTGTTCTACCATTGGTTAAAGAGCTATAGCCCTTCAACGGGGCCGGAATGTTGGAGCAGCAGCCGCTGCATTAGCGTTGATACATATATATTAAGTTAGAGTTTAAGCATGTAAATTAAAAAGCATAGAACAGAATTGAAACTGTTATACTAGTTGAAGTAAATGTAAGCGCAGCTTGGTTGTTCGGGTGCCTGTGTGCTGGCCTCCGACCGCCAACGCTGCTGAGGCGAAAGTCAGTACTAGAAAACCTTTGGAAGGCAGCAGAAGTGCCAACAATAAATATTTTAATTGTCAAAATCCACCATCCATCTAGCCTGAGCATTTTTACCGCGTCCAATTTTAGTTTCGATTCTGGAAAATTCTCCTAGATTTTTCACCCAGCTCATCCATGCAGGAAAAACAGGCATCAGATGGCTTCAAAACATCTTCGAGGGTGTACTCTCGGATGGCATAATACCAGAACCTTGGCTACAAACTAAGATGGTCTTCATACCCAAGGCGGGCAAAGCCTCGCACGTCTCCCCCAAGGATTTTGGGCCCATCAGTCTATCATCCTTCATGATCAAGACCATGGAACGACTTCTAGGTCTTCACCTCAGAGCAATCATACCGCCCTCTCACCTGTCAGAATCCCAGCATGCCTGCCGGAAAGGCAGGTCTACTGAAACAGCTCTGCACTCAATTGTTATGATTATAGAAAAATCTCTTGTATGTAAGGAATACTCCCTCGCGGCATTTAACAATTTAACAACATTCTTCCATCCGTCATCACCGAAGCGCTAACGAATCTGAGGGTCGACACCCAAACAGTGAGTCTTGTCAGTCAATTTCAAATAAGTAGGACAGTCAACGCATCACTGGGGACGTCGACATGCAGCAGATTCGTCAGTAGAGGTACCCCACAAGGGGGGCTACTCTCGCCTGTTCTATGGAACGTAGCTGCGAATGCGCTACTGCGTTCAATGGAAGGGGATGGCTGCAAAGTGATTGCGTTCGCGGATAATGTTGCTATCGTCTTCTTGGGAAAGTTCCCTCAAACATTATGCGATCGCATGACCGCATCCCTTCAAACCCTAACCAACTGGGGAAGGAAAAGCGGATTGAGCGTTAACCCATCCAAAACGGAGCTTGTACTCTTCACAAGGAAGTACAAAATCCCCCTTGTTGTCCCTCCAAAGCTCAGTGGAGAAACTCTTAAACTCAGTAACAGCATTACATTACATTAGATAGGAAGCTTGATTGGAACCTGAACACCGACAAACGGGTCAGGAAAGCCACCGTCACCCTTTATGCGTGTAGAAAAAAATCGGGCTTATGTGGGGTATGACCCCAAACATAGTTCGATGGATCTACACGGCAATCGTTAGACCGGTCCTACTGTGCGGAGTATCAGTAAGGTGGCCTGTCCTAGAAAAGACAGCCCAGCAGAGCAGATTCTCAGCTTAGACGCTGAGTACAATAAGCATTTACTCTGACAGCCAATCCGCCATTAAAGCACTTGGCTCAATATCCACCAACTCAGTATCAGTTAACGATTGTCGCAAATCTCTCCAAGAGATGGCAGAACATTCCGACATAATCCTCATCTGGGTCCCAGGACACAGGGATATAGAGGGCAATTGCAAAGCAGACGAACTCGCGAGACAAGGTACTACCTCCAACCTCCTTCCTGATAAGGAAAATGTAGGTATGCCCATGTATTCTTCTTTATACATTGCCACTGTTTTGTTTCCCTTATCCGCCTGAGTGATGACGAGGTCGTCTCTGTGCTCTTTCAGGAATTTTTGCGTATCCTAGAATATCTTTAATATCATTCGATCCTTCACACTGCTCCTCTGCACTATAGGAAATATTTCAATTTTTGTGGCATTAATTAATAACTTAAAAAGTAAGCGAGATTTTTTTATCCAGTTTTTTGCCTTATGTCATTCATATCACTGTGCTACGTTTTTGAGAAAAATGGGCGTGGCTGCACTTGGCCATGGTTTATAAAAAGGATTTTTAAAAATTATAGCATACATTTAAGGGCAAACGTATGAGTAATGTATTAACAGAATGTCATTAAAAAGGTAATCCTGGGTCAGATTGCCCTCTTTTCCTGGCACCATTTTAGCCCGGACAGAAACATTAATTTAAAAATTTGTTTTGTTTATTTTAAATTGAATTTGTCATTTAAAACAGCCAAATCATTGCCGCGAAATCAGAGAAATATTTTTCGAAAGCGATATTAATAAAAAATTAGTTTCCTGCAAAACAAAAAATTACTAATTTTTATTTATTTTCTGAAAGCCTCTCTATACTATATACAATACAATATAATTTGCGTCCTAAGCTTGCACTGCGTGTGCTATAACATCAATTTGCAGAAGCTTCTGTAGACTGACTTTTGCATTAGCATCCGAAAAAAGGATGCCTGATGATCTTCAATGGCTAATCCTTTCCGCCGCTTCCATATATATCGGATAAATATCACAGTTTTTGTTCCTGCAGTCCTCTTTATATGCGCATTATTGCTTTTTTGTAAGATCGTGATCCTATATTAATGTCAATGCATAATCTGAGGATAAGCGAACGGGCTTCGTATTTCCTTATTTTTTCGCCTTTTGCGGACATAAAGAAGGTATCCTAAGAACTGCTTCAAGGTCAGCTTGCCCTCTTTTACGAGCAACCATGCTTGCTGCTTATATTAATAAGCGCACATTTTTCGCCTCAGATAAAGAAAGCTTGGAAGCTTGTTCCCTCCGACCTATAACCTTAAGCACAAATAACAAACCAGGACGATCAACTGAACTTATGGATTTTTTTATGTTGAGCAATTGTGTTGCCTTAGGCCAGTCAGCATATTTTAGCTTAAAAAAGTTTCAGATTTCGATAACTTTTCTGCCATTTTGCCTCCAAATTTACTCAAAACATCCTGGATTTTTCCTAAAAAAATATTTTCGATGATTTTGAAGGTGCTTGGTTTAACCCTCCTATGAAGCAATTAAAAATAACATACTCTTTGTCAGTTCGGCCAGTCACTTTTATCCAAATGGCAAACAAGTCGGTATTGATAAAATTGAGGTTATGTTATAAAAAATTAAATTTCGCAAAAAGTTCAAATAAATGCACATTGAGATAAAATGCATCGGACGCAGAATTGATGACTCTACAAGGTAAAAAAGTCTCAGATCTAACAAATGCTAACAATTTTTTGCAGGCCTTCCTGAAGTTAAATTTTCTTTAAAAATTTCATATCATGAGATTCCTCACGAATGCCATTGACAACTATGACAACACGGTTTATATCTCCAGACCAAAGGTACAGACACGTAATACAAACCACAATGATCAGATTCCAACAAAAATATTTGACCAAAGCTGATGTTTTTCTTACTATTTAACAATTCTAAATCGCAGCAGAAATATACGCATTTTACATCCAGCTGTTAATCGATAACAAATGTTAACTTTAACAGCTGTTATATAACCAGGGCTGCAGTCTTTTCTGCCACAAAAATGGAAATATTTCCTATAGTGCACCGTTGACGGCCGCGCACAAGCGACTCTCACATACACACCAATACAAATGCAATGTTAGCAAAAATCAAAAATTCCATTTATTTCTCACATGGGCGTGAAAAATTTTGTGGCAAGTATCTTTTCTTATTTTTTGCTTACATTTGGTAGAAAAAATAATTCAAACACAAGTATAATACAGGCGTGGCAAAAATGCGCGTGTTAGTTACATAAATAAAATAATTTTTTGCCATATGTAAATTATTTTATTTTCATGTCTGAAAATTATTATTTTTAGCATTGATGTTATTTATCATGGCATGAAAATAATTTTTGTGCATTTTACGATCCCTGGTTCCAGAATTCAATTCTCGTCAAATTCATCACTTATTCACCGTTCTGCTTTGACGCCGACGTCGGCAGAAGAGAATTCTGTATGTGTTTTGTTGTTGCAATTTTGCCTTCAGCAACCGAAAAAAAACATGTGCAGTCGCGGCCGGCAACTTCGACGTCGACGTCGGCAAAGCAAAATTCGATGTGTGTATTTGTTGTTGCAGATTTGCCTACTGCAACCCAAAAAAAAAAAAAATTTGCAGTATACTGAAGCCGAATGTTGAGCTTTGTATACCCTTAAAAAATGTGCGAGCATTGAAACTATAAATTGTGTAAATATTTTTGAATTTTAAAATTAGAGGTTTGAACAGGTAGTTGGTTTGATAGTTCTATAATATCTTTTTGTTTTTATTACCCCGAAATCCACAATTTATTTATGGGTTATAAATATATTTTACAAATACTTTTAACAGTCGGATATGACTTGCACTACCTTAGGGTATTTAAAAACATTTTGGGCTCCGAAAGAGAATGACACAAAGAAGAAAAGGATTAACGGCGATCGTTGACTGCCGTTGTGTTTTGCGCTAGACGCTTGCCCCTCCCCCCTCCCTCACACAATACGTTTCTTGCGTAGAAAAATCTAGAGCATTTGATTTTTGCTGCCGGAGCGTGAAGTTGTTTTGATTAAAAAATATATTTATTCTATTGCATTGTTTGTGTAAAATAATAATTGATTTCAGGTAAGTGAATTTTTTGTCAGCCCTCTAAGGTTAGTTTACATATAAATTTTTCTAAAATTAAATTATACTAATACTACTTTATTACAGAAGCAGTTCAGCAGAGCGATCCAACCCAGCATGCGGAGAAGCTGCAGAGCAAGGCAACGTATTGCGTACAATGCCATAGTTAAAAACATAATAAATTAATAACAGTATAAATTATTTTATATGATTTTTAGTCTTGTTATTTATTTATTATGACATTTATTATTATTTTTATTATTCTATGTGTATTTATTAGATATTTAATTTTTTTTTAAATTAAATATAATTTAATGAATAAAGTGAAAATGATTGTAATAAAAACGAGAAGGCAAAGCTAACTTCGACTGTGCCGAAGTTTTAATACACTTAAAAAACTTTTCTCCAACTGATTTAACCGGTAAAATATATATAGAATATGGATATCAGATATTTAAAATTTTTAAATCATTGATAATAAAAATTTGATACCATAAAAAAACTTTTCTTAGTAAAACACATTTTCCGACCGATCGGTCCTATAGCAGCTATATGCTATAGTCATCCGATTTTGATAAATTTTACCGAAAATTTGTGAAAGCATATAAAACTAATATCTACCAAGATTGGTGACGATACGATGGAAAACAAAAAAGTTTTCCTCACTAGATCTTGTTTTTTGACCGACCGTTCGTATGGCAGCTATATGCTATATTTATCCGATTTTGATAAATTTTACCTGAATTGTATGGAAACATATAAAACTAATATAAACCACGATTGGTGACGCTACGATGAAAAACAAAAAAGTTTTTCTTACTAGAGCTAGTTTTTGGACCAATCGTTCCTATGGCAGCTATATGATATAGTCATCCGATTTTGATAAATTTGTTCAGTAATATGTGGACAATGTAAAACTAATATATACTAAGATTGGTGAAGCTACGATGGAAAACAAAAAAGTTTTTTTCACTAAGACTTATTTTCCGACCGATCGTTCCTATGGCAGCTATATGATATAGTCATCCGATCCGGCCGGTTCCGACATATTAGTTGCGTGCAGCAAAAAGAAGACTCTGTGCAAAATTTGAGCTCGATAGCTTTAAAACTGAGGGACTAGTTCGCGTAGAAACAGACAGACAGACAGGCAGACGGACAGACGGACAGACGGACGGACGGACAGACGGAATTGAACTCAGCTCGTCGTCCTGATCAAGAATATATATAGTTTATGGGGTCGGAAATGAATATTTCTATGCGTTACAAACTTCTGGGCAAAATTAATATACACTTTTCCAGTGTATAAAAATATAGCGTATATTGAAGTTTGAATAGGGCAAAAATAGGAGGTGAATTGTTGATGAAAATAACCGAAAATCAGATGTGAATCATAGGTGAATTCATTGCGAAAGTCATCGGTGATTCAACTATGAGTGAATCACCCATGACATTAGCAATGAATTCACCATTGATTCACAGATGATTCCTTCATGCGAGACCGCCTAGGACATGCCTGTGTTAAATTCACCACTTCTTTTCATGGCAATTCACCGGTGATTCATCGCTACCCATACATCGGTGAATCATAAGTGAATCATTAGTAAAGCGAACTGCAGGGCACTTATACACTTATGCACTTATACACTTATACACTTATACACTTATACACTTATACACCTATACACTTATACACTTATACACTTATACACTTATACACTTATACACTTATACACTTATACACTTATACACTTATACACTTATACACTTATACACTTATACACTTATACACTTATACACTTATACACTTATACACTTATACACTTATACACTTATACACTTATACACTTATACACTTATACACTTATACACTTTTACACTTTTACACTTATACACTTATACACTTATACACTTATACACTTATACACTTATACACTTATACACTTATACACTTTTACACTTATACACTTATACACATATACACTTATATACTTATATACTTATACACTTATACACTTATATACTTGTACTATATACTTATATATTTTAAAAACTTATATACTTATAAAATTGTTTGCCCTGTTGCGTTGGGAATCCTCAAAAAAAAATTTTCTGTGTTGCACCCAGCTTTTGGCTCCGTTTTCGCATATCAAGTCCAAAATAATAGTAAGTACTAAAAATTCCTGGCGCTGCTTTTCATATGAAGTTTGTCAGGAATTTTTAATTTCCGCAGTGCTGGATCCCAGCTTAACCTCTTTTTAAAAAGTTAATGAATCCTGGTCACAGAGCATTATTATTGGAGATAACGATTGCTCGGTCGCAGCAAACTTAACAGCGAAATAATCAGCTGTTCTTTGTTATTAACAAAAACTTCACAGCGAAATAATCAGCTATTCTTTGTTATTGTCGCTCTCTGAGTACAGTCAAGACAATGTTCGTCTCGCTCTAACCACCGTGTTTTCCTATATGTGTGAGACCTTAGCAACATTTTGAAATCGCTGGCATTATATCAAAAGTATCAACATGCGTGATATCTCTTAACAGCGCCACGAATTAAGAGGCGTCGCATTATTTTTATACTCTGTACCGAAGGTACAAAGAGTATATTGGGTTTGTGCAAATGTATGTAACAGCCAGAAGGAAGCATCTCCGACCCTATAAAGTATATATATTCTTGACCAGCATCAACAGCCGAGTCGATATAGCCATGTCCGTCTGTCCGTCTGTCTGTCTGTCCGTCTGTCTGTCCGTATGAACGAAGAGATCTCAGAGATGGTAAGAGATAGAGGTTTGAGCTGTATGGAACAAATATTTCTTATACTTGCAGGCAGATCAAGTTTAGTTTTGATTTTTGCCACCCCCCTGCCCCCCCGCAAATTGAAATTTTCACAATTTTGAGTTAGGTTTTTTTGAACCCGCTAGACATATATTTTACTCATCATTACTTATCGAGCCCCCATACACCTGTTTTCCGATTAAAAAAAAAATTCCAAAAAAAAAAAAATTGTGCGAGCATTGAAATTAAAAATTGTGTAAATATTTTTGAAATTTTAAAATTAGAGGTTTGAACAGGTAGTTGGTTTGATAGTTCTATAATATCTTTTTGTTTTTATTACCCCGAAATCCACAATTTATTTATGGGTTATAAATATATTTTACAAATACTTTTAACAGTCGGATATGACTTGCACTACCTTAGGGTATTTAAAAACATTTTGGGCTCCGAAAGAGAATGACACAAAGAAGAAAAGGATTAACGGCGATCGTTGACTGCCGTTGTGTTTTGCGCTAGACGCTTGCCCCTCCCCCTCCCTCACACAATACGTTTCTTGCGTAGAAAAATCTAGAGCATTTGATTTTTGCTGCCGGAGCGTGAAGTTGTTTTGATTAAAAAATATATTTATTCTATTGCATTGTTTGTGTAAAATAATAATTGATTTCAGGTAAGTGAATTTTTTGTCAGCCCTCTAAGGTTAGTTTACATATAAATTTTTCTAAAATTAAATTATACTAATACTACTTTATTACAGAAGCAGTTCAGCAGAGCGATCCAACCCAGCATGCGGAGAAGCTGCAGAGCAAGGCAACGTATTGCGTACAATGCCATAGTTAAAAACATAATAAATTAATAACAGTATAAATTATTTTATATGATTTTTAGTCTTGTTATTTATTTATTATGACATTTATTATTATTTTTATTATTCTATGTGTATTTATTAGATATTTAATTTTTTTTTTAAATTAAATATAATTTAATGAATAAAGTGAAAATGATTGTAATAAAAACGAGAAGGCAAAGCTTCGACTGTGCCGAAGTTTTAATACACTTAAAAAACTTTTCTCCAACTGATTTAACCGGTAAAATATATATAGAATATGGATATCAGATATTTAAAATTTTTAAATCATTGATAATAAAAATTTGATACCATAAAAAAAAACTTTTCTTAGTAAAACACATTTTCCGACCGATCGGTCCTATAGCAGCTATATGCTATAGTCATCCGATTTTGATAAATTTTACCGAAAATTTGTGAAAGCATATAAAACTAATATCTACCAAGATTGGTGACGATACGATGGAAAACCAAAAAGTTTTCCTCACTAGATCTTGTTTTTTGACCGACCGTTCGTATGGCAGCTATATGCTATATTTATCCGATTTTGATAAATTTTACCTGAATTGTATGGAAACATATAAAACTAATATAAACCACGATTGGTGACGATACGATGAAAAACAAAAAAGTTTTTATTACTAGAGCTAGTTTTTGGACCAATCGTTCCTATGGCAGCTATATGATATAGTCATCCGATTTTGATAAATTTGTTCAGTAATATGTGGACAATGTAAAACTAATATATACTAAGATTGGTGAAGCTACGATGGAAAACAAAAAAGTTTTTTTCACTAAGACTTATTTTCCGACCGATCGTTCCTATGGCAGCTATATGATATAGTCATCCGATCCGGCCGGTTCCGACATATTAGTTGCGTGCAGCAAAAAGAAGACTCTGTGCAAAATTTGAGCTCGATAGCTTTAAAACTGAGGGACTAGTTCGCGTAGAAACAGACAGACAGACAGGCAGACGGACAGACGGACAGACGGACGGACGGACAGACGGAATTGAACTCAGCTCGTCGTCCTGATCAAGAATATATATAGTTTATGGGGTCGGAAATGAATATTTCTATGCGTTACAAACTTCTGGGCAAAATTAATATACACTTTTCCAGTGTATAAAAATATAGCGTATATTGAAGTTTGAATAGGGCAAAAATAGGAGGTGAATTGTTGATGAAAATAACCGAAAAATCAGATGTGAATCATAGGTGAATTCATTGCGAAAGTCATCGGTGATTCAACTATGAGTGAATCACCCATGACATTAGCAATGAATTCACCATTGATTCACAGATGATTCCTTCATGCGAGACCGCCTAGGACATGCCTGTGTTAAATTCACCACTTCTTTTCATGGCAATTCACCGGTGATTCATCGCTACCCATACATCGGTGAATCATAAGTGAATCATTAGTAAAGCGAACTGCAGGGCACTTATACACTTATGCACTTATACACTTATACACTTATACACTTATACACTTATACACCTATACACTTATACACTTATACACTTATACACTTATACACTTATACACTTATACACTTATACACTTATACACTTATACACTTATACACTTATACACTTATACACTTATACACTTATACACTTATACACTTATACACTTATACACTTATACACTTATACACTTATACACTTATACACTTATACACTTATACACTTATACACTTATACACTTTTACACTTTTACACTTATACACTTATACACTTATACACTTATACACTTATACACTTATACACTTATACACTTTTACACTTATACACTTATACACATATACACTTATATACTTATATACTTATACACTTATACACTTATATACTTGTACTATATACTTATATATTTTAAAAACTTATATACTTATAAAATTGTTTGCCCTGTTGCGTTGGGAATCCTCAAAAAAAAATTTTCTGTGTTGCACCCAGCTTTTGGCTCCGTTTTTCGCATATCAAGTCCAAAATAATAGTAAGTACTAAAAATTCCTGGCGCTGCTTTTCATATGAAGTTTGTCAGGAATTTTTAATTTCCGCAGTGCTGGATCCCAGCTTAACCTCTTTTTAAAAAGTTAATGAATCCTGGTCACAGAGCATTATTATTGGAGATAACGATTGCTCGGTCGCAGCAAACTTAACAGCGAAATAATCAGCTGTTCTTTGTTATTAACAAAAACTTCACAGCGAAATAATCAGCTATTCTTTGTTATTGTCGCTCTCTGAGTACAGTCAAGACAATGTTCGTCTCGCTCTAACCACCGTGTTTTCCTATATGTGTGAGACCTTAGCAACATTTTGAAATCGCTGGCATTATATCAAAAGTATCAACATGCGTGATATCTCTTAACAGCGCCACGAATTAAGAGGCGTCGCATTATTTTTATACTCTGTACCGAAGGTACAAAGAGTATATTGGGTTTGTGCAAATGTATGTAACAGCCAGAAGGAAGCATCTCCGACCCTATAAAGTATATATATTCTTGACCAGCATCAACAGCCGAGTCGATATAGCCATGTCCGTCTGTCCGTCTGTCTGTCTGTCCGTCTGTCTGTCCGTATGAACGAAGAGATCTCAGAGATGGTAAGAGATAGAGGTTTGAGCTGTATGGAACAAATATTTCTTATACTTGCAGGCAGATCAAGTTTAGTTTTGATTTTTGCCACGCCCCCTGCCTCCCCCGCAAATTGAAATTTTTCACAATTTTAGAGTTAGGTTGTTCGAACCTGCTAGACATATATTCTACTCATCATTACTTATCGAGCCCCCATACATCGTTTTCCGATTAGATGAACGATAGTAGAGTTACCACCCCCGCAATTTGAAAAACACGTCAAATATCCCGCAAATTTGGAGTAAGGTTGTTTGAACCTTATAGACATATATTTTACATATATTTTAGATGAGCGATGGTAGAGTTGCCACCCCCACAATTTCAAAAAATCTAATATGTTCTACAATTTTAAAGACAGTTTGTTTGAACCTTTAAAGCATATATTTCAATCGTCATTACTTATCGATCCACCATACACCGTTTCCAGATCATATGAATATTACGCTGGGCATCACTGCCCGTAATCGTGATGGGCAACACTTGCACAGTTTGTGTGACCCTGTAGCAACCATGTAGACAGGGATGTTGTCTGTCTCGGAACGCAGGAGTGCAAACAGCCTAGCGGGACCCATGGAATAACTAGCTCTTTACGGTCTGGGGGGGGGGGGGGGGGGTTGGTTGCTGCTCCCCTCACTGCACACTACATGAATCTTATTGTAGAGTCCCTAAAGCCCTTATTCGTATCGGCTTAAACCGGTCAATACTAAAAGGCAAATCAATTCAAAAACTTGAAAACAGAAAAAGGATAAAAAGGAAGGAAATGAATAGGAATATTGGGATCAAGGAAATGGAAAACAAGTATATGGTATTTTTTATTTCCAACGAGCGGTGTGGTCTAAGGTGGCAAACGACCAACACCTTCTGTACCCGACCCGACCATGATCTGCCGATGGTTTAGCTTAAGCAGATCCCCAAATGTACAAAATTATATCATTTTAAGTTTTCGATCTCATGACTCAGGAAAAAAAATCAAATCTTTACACGGACATTGCTATAATAAAATTCAGATATATTTTCTTCATAATTCGAGTGGCAATATATTTGTAAAACTAACCTTAACTTTTATTCAATTAATACTTAAGAAATTTAGGTAGGAGTTATATGAAATTATTTTCTAGATTCATAATTTTTCTTCAAGTGTACTTCTTTCCAATATTTTTGTGTTCATTTCATTTAATTTTAATATGGGATGTCAATTAAGATGTCATTATTATTTCTTCCTAAATGTTCGTATCTTTTCTTAATACATTTATTTTACATTCAAATTTTTATTGTTCTCATTGCTTTCAATTCACCGCTGAAAAAAGACAATATGCATGTATATAAGGCAATAGATGGATGTCAACAAAAGAAAGATATGTATAAGTGTATAAGAGTTTAAATTTACAGAAATTCCATTCGAAGATTGTTCTTAATATTATTTTTAATCAATGAGAGCCGAATGCATTTCAAGTTATATTTACGTTTTAGACTAAAAGGGAATCACGAAAATGTAAAAGAAAACATTAACCAAAGCTTTTCTCTTAAAAAATTTACTTTAAATTTGGCAACTCAGATAACAAGAAAGCTTTTACTTTAACTTTCGTATAAGCTGAAGATGCATACTAGATAATTTAAGAACGTAAGTGTGAGCAAAAGAATAAAATTACGGTCACAGCTCTCTTTTTAATTTGAAGAAGAAACAAAAATTGCATTGCTTAGTAAAAGCTCACTTTAGATAACCGCAAATCCAATGGAGAGATACGATCGTAAGAGCCTGAAGCTAAATGATAGAACAATCAAAGCTTAAGCTTAGTATCAGAGGTAAAGAGAACTACACAATTCAGTCTCTTACGATAGCACTCTTTCAGTCCACTCTCTTCGTACACGTGGGAAATTTTACACGGTATCGAACAGGGTGCACTTTTCACAAATCACTCACCAGGTATACTCGACGATGGAGGCCTCCTCGTATAGTTGTTGGGTTTTGTTGAATTTTAATTTGTAGTGGGTGGATATGTATGTGGATTTTGGATTTGGGTTTTTGTTGTTGTTCTTGAAGATTTAATTCACTTTTCGTTGCTTTTAATTAAAACTCTATACAGAGCCTTACACACACACTTCTTGGTTGACTTTCACTGGATCGGTTTTTGACGATCATACACTTTCGCGATGAATTGATAGCAAATGAGAGCAATTTACACAACAAAAAAATTAAAAAAATGAATATGTAGATTAGATTTAGGTAGCTTCACTTTTATGCCTTTTAATGGACTTTGGAATGATCTCTCTGCTTATCTTTTGTGAGCCGCAAATTTTAATTTTCGACTGCCACGCTTTTCATACACTTTTCTTTTCGGGACGGTTTGACGCACTATAGTGGAACAGAATTTCTGCGTCTTGGCCGATCATCAGCCTTGGACACTTAGTTTTGGGGTTGTGCTGTTCAGGCGGAGATTAAACACTTTTCTGGCTGCGCTAAGCCTTTTCTGGCAGCGCTAAACCTATTCTGGCTGCAGTTGAAGACTTCTCTGGCTGATCAACATTCCGTTGTTTGAGCTATATTATTGCTCGGCTGGTTGGGAGATTTTCCTCAGTTGATAGCCCACGGAAAATATATAGGAGCCTTAACCATCCACGCAAAATTCTGGTCTATTGTAGACTTTATTGAGGAATTGATTACCTTTATTTGGGATGTAAAATCAGGTATGATTTTGAAATAAAACTTTGATTATTTTTTCTTCTTTTTTTATCAACTAACTGGGCACTTCTGTTCAGATGGATCGCTCGCAAAAAGAAGGAAGCTAGATACAAGAAGCAGACGGCAAGCTTAGCTAAGCACATGCAATAGGTCGTTTGCAACCATGCACTCATCGATTTAACCCCACGGTTGATCTAGGTTTATCTAGTGTAAGCTTGCATTTGCGATAAGTGTGTACCAATGCGCGCTATGTTCAAAAAAGTTTCAAATCAAATGTCAATTGTTAAGTTTATTTCATAGATTGTTTTTCAATGGTCTATGCGACCATTATACCACCAGATAATTCTAACGACTACCAACAGGCAGATTAGCTGGAATCAGCTTCGAATATCCTTGGCATGATACGATCCAATTTCTTTCCCCTGTAGGTTTTCTAACAAATAAAAGGCATTTCCCAATTTCTTCTTCACCCGACATTTTGAAAACTGTGCTGACAGTTTCTTGTTATAATTTTGGCTGAAGTTACTCAAGTTGAAGTTTCGCTTAAACACTTCCTGTCCTTCTCTGAAGGAAACAGGCTTCGATCTTAAGTTGTATTGATTTGTATTTCTTTCATACTGTTAGCTTTGATCTGTTCCCTCAATAATGCCAAAGTATCCTCCCTTGCTAATGCTAGCGGTTCTTTTAATAAGGATAATTTTTTCAACAGATTATAGTCTGCTCCGTGAGTGATCATATCTTAGCCAAACAATGCCCTATAGGGTGAACATCCTATGGATTGGTGTAGTGACGAACGCAGTGCACACGAAATATGAGTGAGATATACATCCCATTCTCTTTGATCTAAGCAAATGTAGGACCGAATGGCAGCTAACAAGGATCGATTCACTCTTTCCGCGGCATTACTCTGAGGCGAGTATAATGCTGTGAAAACGTGTCGAATGCCATTTTTTGTCATAAAGGTTTCAAACTCATTTGCTTTGAATTGAGAACCGTTATCGCTTATAACCGTCTCCGGAACTCCAAAACAATGAAATATGCTTTTCAGCATCAACTCTATGATCAAATCTGTTGTGAACTTTTTTAACGGACACAACCAATGAAAACGACTAAAATGATCGAGAACAATGAGGAGTCCCATATGACCATTTTTACTCCTTGGGTCCAAGGTCCAAGTAGGTCAATGTACAGCTTTTGGAAAGGCCGACATGACATACTCTGTTCTCCCATTGGAGGACGAAACACCATATTTGTTGCTTTCGTTTCCTTGCATGTATCGCATTCTCTAATATAAGCTCGAACTTCTTTAGACAACCCAGGCCAGAAGAAATTTTGACAAATTCTTTCGATTGTCTTTTGCATGCCTCCGTGTGCTGACAATACACTATCATGAGCCTGACGAATCATGTCTAACCGAAGTCCTTCAGGTACCCATAACTTCCAGCTTTAAGAATCTCCATTAAGGATCTCCAGTGTCATGGTGTGTCCGAATGTATACGAATTTTTCGACTACACGCAAATCTGGGTATCTGTCTGGGTCATTATCAATTCTATGTTTTTGCTCCTTATAGTCAGGATCTAAAAATTCTTTTGATCAAGATCTACTTGAGGTCCTTCTAGCTCAACGCTATCAACTTCTTCCTCACACAACCGCGAGAGCGCATCAGGCACCACGTGGTCTTTGCCTTTGCGATGAGAAATCGTGAACTTGAACGCTTGCAATCGAATAATCCATCTGGCAAGCCTACCAGATACATTCTGTTGTCGTCGCAACCAAACAAGGCTAGAATGATCGGTGACAACCTCGAATTCCTGCAACTCCAGGTAGCAGCGGAATTTTTCGATTGCCAAAATCACTCGCGTTCCATTACGCTATAATTTCTCTGGGATCTAGACCATTTTTTGGACATAAAGGCTATAGGCCTTTCTTCCCCATTCTCTCCTAACTGTACGAGCACAGCGCCAATTCCATAGTCGCTGGCATCGCAATGCAGAAAGAATTCCTCGAAATTAGGATTTTGCAACACAGGTGTGGATGTCAACAGCACTTTCAACCTGTCCATGGCTGATTGAGCTTCATCCGTCCACTTAAATTGCTTTTTACAGGACAAAGTGTCTGTAATTGGACAAGTCTCCTCGGCAAATTTCGGAATAAACCTCCTATACCATCCGCATACTCCTAATAATCCCCTGACCTGCTTTAAGCTTTTCGGCGATGGCCAGTTAAGGATACACGAAACCTTGGCTCGATCGGTAGCTACTCCGCCACTTCCGATAACATATCCTAAATAGGATACTTTCGTAACACAAAACTGACTTTTAGAAAGGTTCAACGTCAGATTTGCTTTTCTAAATTGCTCTGCAATTCGCACTAAGACAGACAGGTGTTCAGAAAACGTTTCTGATACTATACACAAGTCATCAATATAACCAAACACACAATGTCGCAAGTCTGGAGGAATCAATTCGTCCATCAATCGGCACATAGTGGACGAAGCATTATACAGTCCGAATGGCATGACCGTGAACTGATACAACGGTCTTCCCGGAACTGTGAACGCTGTCAGAGGCTTAGCTTCCTCTGATAACCCAATTTGCCCATAGGCGTCTTTTAAATTTAACTTAGTAATCAGATTTGCCTTTGGTAGTCTAGAGAATATGCCTTCGATGCTCGGCATAGGATACGCATCCTTTTTAGTGGCATCATTTATTTTGCGGGCATCCAAGCAGAGTCTAACCTGGTTCGGTTTTAACACCATTCTCATCGGTGAGCTCCAAGGACTGTTAGAAGGCTCAATCACTCCTAAACTTAGCATGCGGTCTATCTCGGCGTACATTAGCTTTTCTACGGCCGGACTAACTGGATAAAACCTCTGCTTTATAGGTATATTATCTCCTATCTCAATTTGATGCTTTATTAATGTGGTAGGTCCGAGTCCTTGCTTTTCATAATTTGGAAACAATGCTATCACCAGGTCTAGCTGGTGTAACTCCTTTTCAGACAAAGGATATTTAATGTCATCTGCAGATTCTTCCTCTGCTGATAGGCCTGATATAGAACTAATAGTGCCAGGGGCGAGATTAAAATTTCGCCAAAAATCTATACCGAGTATCAGATTTTGAACAATAGAGGGTATAATATAAAGTTCTATGTCATTTTCCTTCCCATTATAGGTCATGCGCACACGTAAAGTGCCAAGTACTTGATGACATTTGCCATCGGCAGATTTGACGTGGGATCTTATGGACTTAAATTGTGAATATTTACTAAAATCTAACTTAGCTAACTGAGATCCAAGGCAACTTATATTTGCTCCTGTATCTAATAAGCCTAACTCTTCTATATCTAGAAAGGACACCTTTGCATAGCTACGCATATCGTTTTCCTTTTGAAATACAGTAGCAATAAGTAAATTTCTTTTTCTTTTTAAATTTCCCATGTACTTTCGTTTTCGACGAGTATTTCTTTTACTTCGAGTATAATTTCCAGAAAATATTCTTTCTCTTATCTCTAAATATTTTCTAAGTTTTTCATGATATGGCATAAATCTAATACTATTGTCTACGTGATTATCTTGTGATGGCTTAGATACAGATACAGTATCTGAGTATTTTAAGGACGGATTTATTTTGGAGGCATCCTGTTGCTGTGGGCTGCCCCCTTCTTTCGGTTTTCCGCATTCCGTTGGCATGTCTGGCATTGAGGTTTGTAAACATTATGAGAACCACAGCCATAGCAAAACACACGCCTCTCTGCAAGACAGTCCTCGCACCTGTGACCTTGAACCTCACAATTCCAGCAAACAAATCTCGAAGGCCCATTTGCCTCAATTGCTGCAATCTCTTCAACCATTTCATTTTCCGAACCTGGGTCATTTTCTGATTCTTCTAATGCATATACCCTATATACAGGTGTATCTTTGGACCTGGGATTGGAAGTTGGTTTCATTCTACCTACTTCACTCAAGAAATTCTCACGCTTCTGTACAAGCCTTCGCAAATGAGGAATAAATTTCTTCAAAAAGCAACCTATCTTTGAATTCGGTCAACAAATTATTTTGATCAATTTCTACCACCTCGTCCTCCTCTATTCGGGAAGGTAACCTATCCATCAGCTGACAAATGCTTTCATAAAAAGTTTCAAAATTCTCCCCAGGTTTTTGCTTGCGAGCTCGGATTTGTTCACGAATTGCGATCGTATGGCTCCGCAAAATTCTGACCAAGTACGCTTTTCTGCCTGTTTATGGAAACGCCAATACCAGTCCCTGGCCTTTCCTATTAACAACAAATGAATATTACGACCTAAAGATTCGAAATCTCCATCAAGATTTTCTTGAGTAAGCATTTTAACGCGATATAAAAATTCCTCAACGGACAATCCATGTGAGGTTCCATCAAAATGAACACCCCATTTTTGTATCACATCTGCCACTTTATTTTGAAAAAATGTATGACGATTTTGGGTTGGACCTATATTGTTACTAACTGGTGTACGCATTTCATCAGAAGAAACTGGAGGATCTGAGTGAGATGGCAATCTTATATGGGACAACACTCGGGTGATTGTTTGCTCAATCATTAGTTAAATACCTTGCATATCTAGTTCATTTGATCGAGGTTGGTTTCGGTTAGAGGCTGGTCTCCCTCTTCGTCGTATAGTTCCTTTAGTATTAGCCATCCCTTCAGCATGATAAGTGCTATGGCTTACATCAACTGTAGCCAGGTTAACACTGCTATCTTCTATAGATTGTGCTCCCGCAACATCTGGTTCTGCCAGTGGTAAAACTTCTGGTCCCACTTTCGTTAAACCTCGAGTTTGAGGTCGACGAGGGTAAGCCAACGATTTTTTTGCCTTTGGGGAACAATTTCCCACCACCCACTTAAGATCAGTGATTTGTAGTTTGGCAAAGCAACTTAGACTTGGAAAGTAGTTTATTCGGTTTGGATAACAAAAATCAATAATCAAGTCTATTTTCGGCGGTCAAGTATACGCTATTCGAACTACTTGAATATCCAGCTCGACAATTAAAGACAATACTGATCCTAGCTACTCTTACCTTTCACTACTTGGTATGGCATTCTAACTCTTCGCAAAATCAAACTAATATTAGCAAAATCTTATAATACAAACTTCGGTCGATCATATTCACTTGTGCAAACATTCGAGTTCCAGAAGCGTTTTATATTTATTTACCAAAAACTTCTTTTATTTGTCTTTGAAACCACAACTAAAATCCATACGAAAAAATAAACGAGCTAAATATTTGTAATGTTTTCCAAATTTTAATCTTAAGTCTGGTTAAACAAACTATCAAACTATTTTCTAATTTGCTTCATACCAGCTTACGGTGTTACATTAAAATGATTTTTTAAACTTTTTTCCGTTTTGCTTGCTCACTTGGTCGAACTAATCTGGCACGAGCAATAATTATCGAAATCCAAAGCAGCGAAGCGTCAAAACTTACGAAAAAATCAGTATATCTGACTATAACAGCCACACGATGTTGGGCGCCAAAAATTATATAGCAACCATGTAGACAGGGATGTTGTCTGTCTCGGAACGCAGGAGTGCAAACAGCCTAGCGGGACCCATTGAATAACTAGCTCTTTACGGTCATGGGGGGGGTTGGTTGCTGCTGCCCTCACTGCACACTACATGAATCTTATTGTAGAGTCCCTAAAGCCCTTATTCGTATCGGCTTAAACCGGTCAATACTAAAAGGCAAATCAATTCAAAAACTTGAAAACAGAAAAAGGATAAAAAGGAAGGAAATGAAAAGGAATATTGGGATCAAGGAAATGGAAAACAAGGAGATGGTATTTTTTATTTCCAACGAGCGGTGTGGTCTAAGGTGGCAAACGACCAACACCTTCTGTACCCGACCCGACCATGATCTGCCGATGGTTTAGCTTAAGCAGATCCCCAAATGTACAAAGTTATATCATTTTAAGTTTTCGATCTCATGACTCAGGAAAAAAAATCAAATCTTTACACGGACATTGCTATAATAAAATTCAGATATATTTTCTTCATAATTCGAGTGGCAACATATTTGTAAAACTAACCTTAACTTTTATTCAATTAATACTTAAGAAATTTAGGTAGGAGTTATATGAAATTATTTTCTAGATTCATAATTTTTCTTCAAGTGTACTTCTTTCCAATATTTTTGTGTTCATTTCATTTAATTTTTAATTTTAATATGGGATGTCAATTAAGATGTCATTATTATTTCTTCCTAAATGTTCGTATCTTTTCTTAATACATTTATTTTACATTCAAATTTTTATTGTTCTCGTTGCTTTCAATTCACCGCTGAAAAAGACAATATGCATGTATATAAGGCAATAGATGGATGTCAACAAAAGAAAGATATGTATAAGTGTATAAGAGTTTAAATTTACAGAAATTCCATTCGAAGATTGTTCTTAATATTCTTTTTAATCAATGAGAGCCGAATGCATTTCAAGTTATATTTACGTTTTAGACTAAAAGGGAATCACGAAAATGTAAAAGAAAACATTAACCAAAGCTTTTCTCTTAAAAAAATTTACTTTAAATTTGGCAACTCAGATAACAAGAAAGCTTTTACTTTAACTTTCGTATAAGCTGAAGATGCATACTAGATAATTTAAGAACGTAAGTGTGAGCAAAAGAATAAAATTACGGTCACAGCTCTCTTTTTAATTTGAAGAAGAAACAAAATTGCATTGCTTAGTAAAAGCTCACTTTAGATAACCGCAAATCCAATGGAGAGATACGATCGTAAGAGCCTGAAGCTAAATGATAGAACAATCAAAGCTTAAGCTTAGTATCAGAGGTAAAGAGAACCACACAATTCAGTCTCTTACGATAGCACTCTTTCAGTCCACTATCTTCGTACACGTGGGAAATTTTACACGGTATCGAACAGGGTGCACTTTTCACAAATCACTCACCAGGTATACTCGACGATGGAGGCCTCCTCGTATAGTTGTTGGGTTTTGTTGAATTTTAATTTGTAGTGGGTGGATATGTATTCACTTTTCGTTGCTTTTAATTAAAACTCTATACAGAGCTTTACACACACACTTCTTGGTTGACTTTCACTGGATCGGTTTTTGACGATCATAACCTTTCGCGATGAATTGATAGCAAATGAGAGCAATTTACACAACACTTCACTTTTATGCCTTTTAATGGACTTTGGAATGATCTCTCTGCTTATCTTTTGTGAGCCGCAAATTTTAATTTCGACGCTTTTCATACACTTTTCTTTTCGGGACGGTTTGACGCACTATAGTGGAACAGAAATCCTGCGTCTTGGCCGATCATCAGCCTTGGACACTTAGTTTTGGGGTTGTGCTGTTCAGGCGGAGATTAAACACTTTTCTGGCTGCGCTAAGCCTTTTCTGGCAGCGCTAAACCTATTCTGGCTGCAGTTGAAGACTTCTCTGGCTGATCAACATTCCGTTGTTTGAGCTATATTATTGCTCGGCTGGTTGGGAGATTTTCCTCAGTTGATAGCCCACGGAAAATATATAGGGGCCTTAACCATCCATGCAAAATTCTGGTCTATTGTAGACTTTATTGAGGAATTGATTACCCTTATTTGGGATGTAAAATCAGGTATAATTTTGAAATAAAACTTTGATTATATTTTCTTCTTTTTTCAATTAACTGGGCACGTCTGTTCAGATGTATCGCTCGCAAAGAAAAGAAGGAAGCTAGATACAGGAAGCAGACGGCAAGCTTAGCTTAGCACATGCAATAGGTCGTTTGCAACCATGCACTCATCGATTGAACCCCACGGTTGATCTAGGTCAGTGCTGGGCATACTATACAATCATATTTTAGCTATCTATGTGTGCGTGGCGGCCGATACGAAGTCGACAGCAGCGAAACGTTCGTATGCTGTATGTGAGCGACGTCGCAGCGACTGAGGCCTTTGCTATGCACACGCTATAGGGACGCGCCCAGCACTGATCTAGGTTTATCTAGTGTAAGCTTGCATTTGCGATAAGTGTGTACCAATGCGCGCTATGTTCAAAAATGTTTCAAATCAAATGTCAAAACCGTTACGAGTCTAATTTATAGGCTGATTGTATTGTTAAGTTTATTTCATAGATTGTTTTTCAATGGTCTATGCGACCATTACAAACCCACACTTTAAAATTATTAGTTATATACAAACAGGTACAGAGTATATTACAGTCTGACTTGACCGACTTTCTTACTTGTTCTCTAATAATAATGCTCTGTGCCCTGGTCATTCACCATAACTAAATAATAACTTTTAGTATCAAATAACATTTAAAATACTCGATATTGTCGCGCATAATATCGTTTCACGAATGAGTGACGCAGACTAAAAATAAATCATTACTGTTTAATTTTTCACTTCTGCAAGTTGTATTTTTGCATTTGCCGTCAACGGTCACTCTATTTGATATTAAAAATATCGAAATCCAACGCTGCATTGCACACACAGATGGAATTTTATGTCATTGTATATGTTCATTTTTACTATAAATTTAACAACTAATTGCGGTAAAATTTTAGGTAGTTATTTCCAAATATTCAATGCAAAAGAGATTATTTGCATAAAACGAAAGGCGAATGGGGAATGAATACAAATCACTACCGTAAGCATATGATGAGGAAGGCTAAGTTATCCTAACGCGACTCAGTGCAAAATAATAACATAATAAGACATATTTAAATATGTACATGCTTGTGTATGTATATATTACAATCTATAATCTAAGCGTCAATGACGTGAGCCTTAACCAATCAACCGGAAGCCTAAGCATAAACAAACAGCGTTCATAGTTACTTACATATGAACGTGTGTGTTTTCTTTTGTATGATTCTCGATTCATGTACATTAATGTATACTTAACAAATATATACACGCACATGTATTTATGCCTACGTACGTATGTAAACTTGTGTATGTTAGTACAGTTGTACGTACATAAAAACATTTGTGCAGATATACGCATAACTATTTTGGCCTGGGTACATATGCATGTATATATGTGCACTATGTATACTGTATGTATATGCATCCATGTTTGCAAAAGGAGCAATGGCAAATACATTGAATGTTTAATACGCATAAATCACCCCGACCTCGGCAAATATGTTCGTACATATGTATACATATGTATGTGTGTATGCATGAATCTACAACAAACGAACCTCTGATCACATGTGTATGTCCATATGTGCACCCAGTGTAATGGTGATTTCGTAGCCACATAACAATGTTTGGACAATAATTTTGCCAAAACCATGTTCCAGCATTAACCAGTTCTAGTTACATCTGAGTTTGCTAAAAATAATTATTTACAATCTTTTTGCTAGTTACTCGTAAGAATCGCAAATTTACTTTAAAATCAGGTATGGGTTTTCAGTTCACATGAAAGTCAAAAATGTTAAATCATAAGCTAATCTGCAATTGCAGCGCGTCACTATCTACTGTGCATATAAAACTGATCTGCGGTAGCGACGTCGGTATACCGACAGTATAACCTTGTCATGTAGCTTTGTCGATGAATCAGTTTTTGTTCAGCCTATGGTGTAGTAATTCCACCGTGGTTTTCCCAAAGACTTTCTAAGCTAACAAGTAACGCAGTACTATAAAACGAGAAGGCAAAGCTAACTTCGACTGTGCCGAAGTTTTAATACACTTGAAAAACTTAACTCCAACCGATTTATCCGGTCAAATATATATAGGATATAGATATCAGATATTTAAAAATTTTAAATCGTTGATAATAAAAATTTCATACCATAAAAAAAACTTTTCTTAGTAAAACACATTTTCCGACCGATCGGTCGTCTGGCAGCTATATGCTATAGTCATCCGATCTTGATAAATTTTTTTAAAATTATGTGAAAGCTTATCAAACTTATATATACCAAGATTGGGGACGCTACGATAGAAAACAAAAAAGTTTTTCTCACTAGAAGTAGTTTTTTGACCGACCCTTTATATGGCAGCTATATGCTATAGTCATCCGATTTTGATAAATTTTTTCAGAATTATGTGAAAGCATATAAAACTAATAAATACCACGATTGGTGATGCTACAAGGGAAAACAAAGAAGTTTTTCTCACTAGAAGTAGTTTTTTGAACGACCGTTTATATGGCAGCTATATGCTATAGTCATCCGATTTTAATAAATTTTTCCAGAATTGTATGAAAGCATATAAAACTAATAAATACCAGGATAGGTGACGCTACGATAGAAAACAAAAAAGTTTTTCTCACTAGAACAAGTTTTTGGACCGATCGTTCCTATGGCAGCTATATGATATAGTCATCCGATCGGCCGGTTCCGACATATTAGTTGCGTGCAGTAAAAAGAAGACTCTGTGCAAAATTTCAGCTCGATAGCTTTAAAACTGAGAGACTAGTTCGCGTAGAAACAGACGGACAGACGGACGGACGGACAAGCGGAAATGAACTCGGCTCGTCGTCCTGATCAAGAATATATATAGTTTATGGGGTCGGAAATGAATATTTCTATGCGTTACAAACTTCTGGGCAAAATTAATATACACTTTTCAAGTGTATAAAAACACAAGGCAGCAACATTTTTGTGACAAGGCAAGGGAATTCAATGCACATGTACGTGTACGCCAGATGTTCGTGTGTTAGCACTTTCCAAAGTTTATATATATATTGGGCCGATCACTAAATATTTTCGTTTTTTAGTGCAATTTAAACACTATTTTTTTATTGCGTAAAACATTTAATTAAGTTATATACACGGTTGCTACTTGAAAAAATTAAAATGCTCCAAAAAATGTTAAAAAGGCTCCATTGAAGATAAATAATGCTCTAAAAATGGCTCCAATGCTTATAAAAAATTACAAACTGCATTATGACAAAGAGAATTATTGTAAAGAAATATACTTTTTTTTATAATTCTTTAAAACTAAACATAACAAAATCCAATTTTTAAGATTTTTTAAAATATCCTAGTTTTTTTAGGACATTTATTTGTCAGTGCCTTTACATATTTGGCCATGGCTTCCGAAACCCTACTCCGATTTGAAAATGCTGTAAACGAGAAGGCAAAGCTAACTTCGACTGTGCCGATGTTTTAATACACTTGAAAAATTTTTCTTCAACTGATTTAACCGGTAAAATATATATAGGATATAGATATCAGATGATTAAAATTTTTAAATCATTGATAACAAAAATTTGATACCATAAAAAAACTTTTCTTAGTAAAACACATTTTCCGACCGGTCGGTCCTATGGCAACTATGTATATGATATAGTCATCCGTTTTTAATAAATTTTTTCAAAGTTGTGAAAGCATATAAAACTAATATATACCAAGATTAGTGACGCAACAATGGAAAAAAAAAAAGTTTTTCTCACTAGAACTAGTTTTTTGACCGACCGTTTCTATGGCAGCTATATGCTATAGTGATCCGATTTTGATAATTTTTCCAGAATTATGTGGAAACATATAAAACTAGCATATACCAAAATTAGTGACGCTACGATGGAAAACAAAAAAGTTGTTCTCACTAAAACTTATTTTCCGACCGATCGTTCCTATGGCAGCTATATGATATAGTCATCCGATCCGGCCGATTCCGACATATTAATTGCGTGCAGTAAAAAGAAGACTGTGCAAAATTTCAGATCTATAGCTTTAAAACTGAGGGACTAGTTCGCGTAGAAACGGACAGACAGACGGAATTGAACTCAGCTCGTCGTCCTGAATATATATAGTTTATGTAGTCGGATATGAATATTTCTATGCGTTACAAACTTCTGGGCAAAGTTAATATACACTTTTCAAGTGTATAAAAAAGTTTCTGCCAATAAATAAGACTTGAAATAAGTCAGACATTTTTTTTAATAAATTAGCTCAAAACATCGTTTCTTTTTTAAATTTTGTAAACAAACAAAATAGTGGTTTTTCACCTTTGATCGTAGTAATACATCATTTGAGCGTCAAACAAGCTAATATATGTGGATAAATGGACGGAATATACCCATTTGAGCAAACCTGCCTTCAGGCAGGGTTCCATACAGAACACTACAACAGTTCTCTGTCAAGCTATGGCGAAATATGTAAAACCACTGGCAAAAAACGAAAAATTTGCAAATTATTTAAAAATAATATTCACAGCAGAAAAATCTGAAAAATATGCTTTCGTCTATTGGTAACCCATGTTTATAATCAAAAATCGGTTTCAGTAGCCTATTTGGCTGTTACCTAGTATAATTTGTTTCAAAAAATATAATAATTAAAATTCTATTCGACTTTTATGGTTCAGATAAGAATAGCGACATGTATCTTTCCCGCCATTGGAAAACTTCTTTCATTCCCCCCAAATTTTATGGAATACTTCAAGTAAAAAAAATTGTTTTGTATTCTTCAAAAAATGTTGTAGAGCTCAATTAATTTATTCACTCCCAAAAAAATCTAGAAAAAACGCCTCTTTTGCACCTCCTATAGCAGGCTCCCCCCTTAAGAAGTTGCAAAATATCATTTTGTCCATTTGAAAACTATTGTTCTGGCTTTATCATTGCTGCCGTATGACCGATCAGTCAGAAAATGGGATATAGTAGGACAATATTTTTTGTTTTTATGAATACTTTCAAAAAGTTCTGCAACATTTGGTCAAAATCGGATTACTATATCTATTAGAGAAAGTTAGCTTTGCCTGCTCATGGAGCATTCCTGCATAAATTTGTAGTTTTAGGGAAAAACTTTTATCTGACACTTCGTTCTGATTACTTTTAGGGTTTAATTTTAAGCGATATTTTCTTATCTGATTGTTCTATTCGATTATTTTTAGTGCTGGTTAAGCGTTAAATTTAAAATTTTGAACTTATGAAAAAATGTTTCGCCTTGCTCAAAAAGCTCCATTTTGCAGAAAAAGGCTCCAGTGCTCCAATGAGAAAAAAAGGTCCATTTTGGAGCGTTTGCTCCAAAAGTGGCAACCGTGGTTATATATGCTCCATTTTGAAACAATATCTTTTGCCATCTTTCTGGCAAGAGATTGATTCCACGCTCATACAATTTTTGATCTTTGCAGGCAAAAAGCTGGTCCGAGTGGTTTTTGACGTCCTGATTTGAGGTGAAGGTTCTCCCATCCAAAAAATTTTAAATAGTACGAAGGTGCCAATTCTGGAGCATATGGTGGGTGTGGTAGCACATCCCATTCAAACTGCAAAAGCTTTTAGCGAGTCAGTGTATGAGGTCTCGCATTATCCTGGTGGAACACTACACCTTTTCTATTGATCAATTCTGACCACTTCTGTTTGAGTGCATCACTCAATTTGTCAAGCTGATCACAATACTGTTCAGAATTAATCGTGGTATTGTCAGGCAAAAGCTCAAAATAAACGATCATTTGAAATTCTACCAAACAGACAACATAACCTTTTTTTGTGACTATCGGCATTCGAAGTTGTTTTAGCTGGTTCGTCCTTATTAGATTATGATCTCTTGCGCTATAAATTCTTGTAAACAACCCACTTTCGTTCACAGTCGTTAATGCGATGAAACAAATTTTGTTTTGTAAGAAAATGAGCGTCGAGCTTCGAAATTAATTCTAGACGTTTCATGTGCTTGTGAATGGTAGCGCTGTTATTCGACGATTGGCACCGAAACAACAAAAGGAAGCCAGTACTACAACAAATTCTGTTTCAAAATACAATAAAGATATCGCTGGTGGACTCGAACCATCAACTTTTCTTTCCGTCCATGGGACTATATCGCTCTTACTAATGGGCTACAGACTCAGTCGATGAAAGGGGGCATTGTTGAGCACATACATGAAGTCGTGAACCAAACAAATGAAAAAAACACCGAGTTACATTCTAAAAATATAATCATCAGCCAGCCTATCCCGTTTGCGCTTTTTTTTTTGATTGAGATGTCGCTTCTATATACTCCCTTTGCTCTGAACATACTTTCCGAAGAACAGCAAGTATTATATAAAATTTCTGATCCCATTTAGTTCCTCAATCTGATTGAAATATTTCTGATTTTCTGATCATAAATGATACTTTCGTCGTGAGAAAATGGTCCGCAAGCCGCGACTCTTCTTGAAGGGTCGCTTTTCTGATCAGTTTCGACTCATTTTGCATCGGCCAGCTCTAGATTTTGTGAATTAAATCACATTTTAAGCATACTAGCTTTATACCCGGCGTCGCTCGGGTCTCTAAAAATTGTGTTAATAATTTTCTTTCACAAAATTTAGAAAATTTGTATACCGATATCAATTTTAATCCGGCTGGGGATCGCTTTCCACAAAATGATGCGGAACGCGCTTTACACCCCGTAAAATAACTAGCTCCATACAACAGTAGGTTTTAAGTTTATAGCTTAAATAATTTTTAGGTATGGCTTCGAACAAATATTGAACCTGTTACAAATCTACACAGCAAATCTTACGTTTCTCGCAAATTTTGAGTAGGTTTTAACTGATGCGGAACCAGATTGAAACTGGTAAAAATTTGACTCCTTATGACCAGCATACATAATTTCTGATGTTCAAACTGGCGTAAAAATTTTTTACTAAAAAACAATGAAAAAGTACAATTTTTATAAAGGTTTTTGTATATTTTATATATATTGCTGCTCGACTTCAATATACCCGTTAGGTTTATTTTAGAATATTTTATTGGATCACAACATGCCCATTTGTGGGAGATACGTAGGTTGCTATATATATTTCTGGCCTAATAATGAAAACGCGAATATTTATGATCACAAATGGTTTTATTGTTTTCGAAAGTATTCTCCAGCAAGAGTAATACATTTTTGCATGCGCTCAAACCAATTGTCGAAGCACTCCGATTGAAACACCTCCAAAACATGGTTTTTGAACTCTTCAACAGCATCTTCTGGAGACGAAAATCGTTGACCACGCATTTTTCCCTTGATGTGCGGGAATAAAAGAAGTCATTGGGTGGCAAGTCAGGGCTGTGACCCATCAATTCGACGTTTTGGGCGGTCAAAAAGGCGCTGGTGTGGGCTGATGTGTGTGGGCTCGCGTTGTCATGGTGCGCAATGATCTGTTTTCTCTTGTTCGTTTTTCGAATTTATTCGAAGTCTTCAGGCAAACAAATTGTGGTGTACCACTCTGAATTGACCGTCCTACGTTGCTCAAGCGGAACAGTCGCCACATGACCAGTTTTACCGAAGAAACAGGCGACCATTTGCTCTGAAGTGCTTCTTCCACGAACGACTTTCGTTGGATTTGGCTCGTCTTCGAAGACCCACACGGTCAATTGCTGTTTTGTTTCGGGCTTATAAGCATAGATCCATGATTCGTCACCTGCGACGATCTTATAAACGTCTTTTGAAACACCGCGATTATATTTTTTCAAAATTTCTTTGCACCAATCCACACGAGCCTCTAGCTCATCTGATCGGGAAATGATGTATGGCGGGGATCGATAAGTAATGATGATTAAAATATATGTCTAAAAGGTTCGACCAATTTTTTTTTTTTTCAAAATTGTGGAAGATATGGAGGTTTTTTTTCAAATTGCGGAGGCGGGAACTTTTCTATGGTTCATCTGATCAGAAAATGATGTATGGCGGATCGATAGGTAATGATGATTAAAATATATGTCTAGAAGGTTTGAACAATCTATTTTCAAAATTGTGGAAGATATGAGGACTTTATCATTTTGCGGGGTCGGGAGGGGGCGTGACAAAAACTTAGATCTAGGTGTTCATACAGACGGACAGACAGACTATATCAACTCGGCTATTGATGCTGATCAAGAATATATACTTTATGGGGTCGGAGATGCTTCCTTCTGCCTGTTACATACATTTGCACAAACTTAGTATACCCTTTTTACTCTACGAGTAGCGGGTATAAAAACCTGACAGCAACCGACCTTAAGAGTTTTAAGATATAAGCAACAAGAAGTCAAAGCTAACTTCCACTGTCCGGAAGCTATAATACTCTTGAAAAACACGATCGACCGCCCTACCATCAAAATCAAAAAACTTTTCTCACTAACATAAAAATACACAAACATACATACATTCACTTTAATATATATTAATAGATGATTGAGTCATTTTGAGTCTTCTTAAAATCGCACATGAAATTAATCTCTTTTTAATGATCAAAATTACTCGAATCGGACTCATTAAGGCGAAAAGACTCGAATGCTCAAAAATTTTATAAAATGCTTGTTGGGGATTTCGGCAATCGATCGACCTGACGGCAGAATTTACCTGCGTCACTTGACGTCACTGCGTCACATTCTGCATTGGACACAACAGTGACAGAGATATATAAAGTAGAACCGGTTTCGTTTAGATCAGTGTAGGGCGCGTCCGTATAGCGTGTGCATATCAAAGGCCGCATTAGGAGCGACGTAGCACACCGACAGCATGAGCACGTTTCGCTGCTGTCATTTTCGTATCGGTTGCCCCGAAAACATATATACATAGCTTTAATATGATTGTATTGTATGCCCTACACTGGTTTAGAGCAAAACAGTTCCATCGCTGGCCTCGTGGTGGGCCAAAAGTAAACCTATAAAAATGCTAATGCTCACCCAGACAGCATACACGTGCAAAATCGTGGGTCCACATTATAAATTTATCCTGACATTTAGTTGAATGGCCATTACGCATCCTTTTGTTTCTAAAGTCTTTGGTTCAGCCATCAACTTTGTGCCTGTGATTGTGTGTTTTGCTGACCACTGCTTTAAATGCATATATGTTAAAAAAAAAAACGAGAAGACAAAGCTAACTTCAACTGTGGCGAAGTTTTAATACACTTGAAAAAGTTTACTCCAACTGATTTAACCGGTAAAATATGTATAGAATATAGATATCAACTATTTAAAATTTTTAAATCATTGATAATAAAAATTTGATACCATAAAAAAAACTTTTTTTACTAAAACACATTTTCCAACCGATCGGTCCTATGGCAGCTATATGCTATAGTCATCCGATTTTTTTTTTTTTTTTTTTTTAAATTATGTGATATCATATAAAACTAATATATACCAATATTGGAGACGCTACGATAGAAAACAAAAAAGTTTTTTTTCACTAGAAGTAGTTTTTTGACAAACCGTTTTCATGGGAGCTATATAATATAGTCATCCGATTTTAATTAATTTTTCCTGTATTATGTGAAAGAAAATAAAACTAACATACACCTAGATTAGTGATGCTACGATGGAAAACAAAAAAGTTTTTCTTACTAGAACTAGTTTTTTGACCGACCGTTTCTATGGCAGCTATAGGGATTAGTTGCGTGCAGTAAAAAGAAGACTCTGTGCAAAATTTCAGCTCTGAGAGACTAGTTCGCGTAGAAACTGACAGGCAGACGGATCGTCCTAATCAAGAAAATATATGGGGTTGGTTTATGGGGTCGAAAATGAATATTTCTAAGCGTTACAAACTTCTGGGCAAAATTAATATACACTTTTCAAGTGTATGCAGCATTTTCCATCGTTTTCGCCAACATTTCGGCCGGAATAGCGGCTATTTCTTCACGAATGTTGTCCTTGAGCTCTTCTACGGTCCTTGGCTTGTTAACGTTAACCTTTGACTTCAAATATCCCCACAAGAAGAAGTCAGGCGGCGTCAAATCGGGTGAACGCGGTGGCCAGTCCAAATCACCACTTTTCGACATCAAACGGCCCGGAAACAATTTCTTCAGAAAATCGATTGTTATGCGACTTGTGTGCGGTGGAGCGCCGTCTTGTTGAATCCAGAACTGCCTCATACGCGTTCGACGAATAATTGGCATCACAAAATTGGTCATCATGTCGCGATAACGCTCCTGGTTGATGGTAACAGCATGGCCATTTTCATTTTGGAAGAAAAACGGCCCAATGACCGTTTTCGCACTAACGCCGCACCAAACTGTGACTTTTTCGTCATGAAGAGGCACTTCTTGAATCTCCTGAGGATTTTCACTGGCGTAAATACGGCAATTTTGCTTATTTACGGTCCCATTCAATGTGAAATGGGCTTCATCGGACTTGATAATTTTGATAATTTTGAGTTTTCACAATTGACTTGTTCTGTTGAATGTAAATTTCAACTATTTCAGAGCGCTCGCGTGGCGTGTATTGTTCCATGGTAAAAATCTGCTTGGACTGACGCTTCAAACGCGGTATGTCATTAAGCGATCTGACATCTCTGTCAAAAGTTATGGCGTTGCCAGATGGGTCCGTCGAATATGGGCAACCCTGTATACAATACAATCAATCAAATTTTTTCACATCTCCATTTTACTATGAAAATAGTCTTCGACCCGAGAAAAAATAAAAGTTTCAAAAAAGTCTATTCTTAAGTAGGATTTTAGCGAAATTTAACGTTTATTTTTTTTCAAAGATATTTTAATGAAATATTTATATTCTGCTAAAGGATGCATATTCTAGAAAACGCTCACGATGGCACAATCAAAATGTGCGACTGCGACAAAGCGACTGCTGCGTCGACAGCGTGTGTGTGTGTGTGTGTGTATACATTTGTGCATGTGTACATTGGCGGCCACTCGCCTGTTGGGTGACCCAAAAGCGTTTTTCTTTCAAAACTCGCTTGTTTTTCATTGTGATTGATTGTGAATTTCAGAATAGATAGATATTAGGCATTAGGGTCTATGTTTTGAGTTACAAGGTTCTAACTTATAAATTGTGTTTTTTGTGATTTGAGGGGGAAAGGGGGGAAATTTTCAAAATCTGAAACAAACTCGATCTGCGTATGGCATACACCTACTTACATTCCAAAGCTCAAGGCACTATGTCTTATAGTCACTGAGATCGACGTGTTATACGGACAGATGGACATGTCTAAATCGACTCGGGTATTTACTTTTGTAAACGTGTTACGCAAAAGAAATCCTTGATTAAAGCAACATAAATGGAAATGGTCTATGGTGGATCGATTAATTTTGAGAAGTAGAATATATGTCTTGAAGGTTCGAACAAACTATCTTTAAAATAGTGTAAGTTACTCCTTTTTATACACTTGAAAAGTGTATATTAATTTTGCCCAGAAGTTTGTAACGCATAGAAATATTCATTTCCGACCCCATAAACTATATATATTCTTGATCAGGACGACGAGCCGAGTTCATTTCCGCTTGTCCGTCCGTCCGTCTGTCCGTCTGTCTGTCCGTCTGTCTGTCTGTTTCTACGCGAACTATTCCCTCAGTTTTAAAGCTATCGAGCTGAAATTTTGCACAGAGTCTTCTTTTTACTGCACGCAACTAATATGTCGGAACCGGCTGGATCGGATGACTATATCATATAGCTGCCATAGGAACGATCGGTCGGAAAATAAGTCTTAGTGAGAAAAACTTTTTTATTTTCTATTGTAGCGTCACCAATCTTGGTATATATTAGTTTTAGATGATTTTACATATTTGTGGAAAAATTTATCAAAATCGGATGAATATAGCATATAGCTGCCATATAAACGGTACGTCAAAAAACTAGTTCTAGTGGGAAAAACTTTTTTATTTTCCATCGTAGCGTCACTAATCTTGGTATATATTAGTTTTATATGCGTTAAAACAATTCTGGAAGATTTTATCAAAATCGGAGGACTATAGCATATATCTGCCATAGGACCGATCGGTCGAAAAATGTGTTTTACTAAGAAAAGTTTTTTTTTAATAGTATCAAATTTTTATTATCAATGATTTAAAAATTTAAAATATCTGATATCTATATCCTCTATATATTTTACCGGTTAAATCAGCTGGAGTAAAGTTTTTCAAGTGTATTAAAACTTCGGCACAGTCGAAGTTAGCTTTGCCTTCTCGTTTTTAATTTGAGGGAACTGCAGGGAGGGTGGCAAAAATCCGAAATAAACTTATTCTGAATACAATTATAAGAAGTTTTCGTTTCATTCACTTCAAACCTCTAGCTCTTATTATCTCTAAGATCTCAGCGTTCATAGGACAGACGGACATGGCTATATCGACTCAGCTGGTGATGCTGATCAAGAATATATATACTTTATAATATCGAAGACGATTCTGGCTGTTTACAAACATTTACCGGTACTTTCGGTTCTCAATTTTAATCGGTTCTTTTCGTATACGTTTCCCTGGTCCCTGGTAGAAACAGACGGACGAACAAAGTTCAATCAATTAAGCTCGTCGTCCTCATAAAGAAAATATATAGTTTATGGCAAAATATATACACACTTTACAAGTGTCTAAAAACAATTTAAGTCAACGTTCTATGATCAACAACAAAGTTAAATTATTAAAAATATTTTGTATTTATGCAGATATTTTTTGCATATTTTGCATATGCAATATTTAATTTTGCGAAAGCAAAAAGAACATATATTGGATATGCAGTTCTTAATAAAAAGTATACACTTTTTTTAGTGTGAATCCAAATTATTAATTCAATCCGTGTTCATTTAAAAAAAGGGCATACAATCCGATGTATAGTTATGGGATTGGCTTAATACTTTGGTAAATTGTAATCCTATATGAAAGATATAATAAAAATTGGAGAAATTAGGGGGGTGGAAGTTTTGACATTTTAAGTGACATTGATATTTTTAAAATCGTATATCTATGCTTAAACTTTATCGATTTAAATTTTAAATATATAATTTTAAATCATTTTTTTTGTACTTTTTGAAAATAACAACAAAAATGAATCCCTTTTTTTTTTCAAAATTCACCCTTATTTTTCAATTTTGACCTAAATGGGTATTTTTTAAATTCAATTTTTGATTTTTATTGAAAAGCTGAGATTATTTCCTATACAATGTGTAAATATAAAAGTGAGACAACAATAACCATAGGAAATGTTAAATAAAATACAAAAACTTAAAGGTTATTTAGGTGGCAGCTAAATGCTATTGTCATCCGATTCTGATAAAACTTTCCAGAATTATGTGGAAGCATAGTTATATGATTTTAATAATACCAATGTCACTTAAAATGTCAAAACTTCCACATAATTTTTTTACCAAATTTTTTTAACTTCAAATGGTATTTTATATCTTCGTATCGGTTCACTTTATAAGGATATGCATCAATATCGCCTCCCTTTGAGAGAGTCGTAATCGGACCCTAATGTGGCTTCCTCACTGAGGTACATTTTCAAAAAAGTTATCGACATCTCTGAAAATGCAAAATCCTGTCCTCATTGTGTTGCTTCTGTATTTTGCATTTTGAAACAGCTGTTCTTTGTTTACAATTGACGAGTGGCCGCCAACAAAGAATTAAAATTGTAAATTTTTGATAAATTTGAACTTTTTTCGCTATTAGAAACCGAACATTTAATGTTGTCAATAGTTTTAGGTGCTTCCATGTCAAATTATTCACTGTTTATGTTAGAACTAGCATATAACCCGGCGCGCTTCGCTTCGCCACCATTAGTAAAGCCGCCAAAATGATGAAAAAAAACGTTTCCATATTCTGACCTTTGCAGTGAACTTCCCGAAATAAAAAAACACGTGTTTCCATTTATTCTGACCCTAGAGCTCACAAAACGAATTTTATTCAGATCGGCTCACAAATCGCCATTGTCACTGAACCGAAATACGCCCACCATTATTCTTGCCTGTGGGCGGAAATTCCACCACCGAGAAATCAAATGTCTAATTATTTTCTATAATGTGTTCACAAACCGATTTTGAAGCCAATCGGATTAAAAATAGGTTTTACCATATAAAATTTTCCAGTCATTTCCCCACTCTTGGGGCGAATTTTCCAACATCGGAAAATTTCATGTCAACTTATTTTGTATACTATCGCTACAAACTGAGTTTGAAGTCAATCGGATGAAAAATAGTGTTTTCCATATAGAATTTTCCGGCCATTTTCCTTGTGGATGGATTTTCCACAATCGAAAAATCACATGTCTAATTATTTAGCATACTATCCTTACAAACCGAGTTTGAAGCCAATCGGATGAAAAACAGTTTTTCCATCTTTTTTCCGACTTTTCGGGCGCATTTTCCAACATCGGAAAATCGTATGTCTAATTACTTTGCATACTATCCTTACAAACCGAGTTTGAAGTCAATCGGATCAAAAATAGTTTTTTTTCATATAAAATTTTCCGGGTATTTTCTTTGTGGGCGGATTTTCCAACATTTAAAAATCTCATGTCCAATTGCTTAGCATACTATCCTTACAAACCGAGTTTGAAGCCAATCGAAAGAAAAATATATTTTTCCATATGGAATTTTCCGGGAATTTCCCGACTTTTCGGGCGGATTTTTCAAAATCAAAAAATCGTATGTCAAATTATTTTGCATACTATTCTTACAAACCGAGTTTGAAGTCAATCGGATGAAAAATAGTATTTTCCATGAAGAATTTTCCGGACATTTTCCTTGTGGACGGATTTTTCGAAATCTGGGAAACAGGTGTCCAAATTTTTCGCTTACCTTACTTACAAACCAAATTTCAAGTCAATCGGAAGAAAAACAAAATTTTCCCCATAGTAGCTTTTCCGGGTGTTTTCCACCCCTTAGAGGTGGAATTTTACAAAAACCCGCCTTAGTGCCAACTTTCAACTCATATGGAAACTTCTGTGAAAATTTCAGCTTTCTCTCTTACCGTTCAGGCTCTGCGTTGATTGCCAATGAATCAGGCAGTCAGGACAAACTCTTTTATATGCAGAGAGATTATTGCGGGGGCCACGCAATTAATATGTACTGGCCAGAGGTCCAACAGATGGCTGGCTTGTGGTGTCTTTAGTCCAAAACCCATCGACGTTGGAAGTTATATTCTGCTGCATGTAGTCTTGTTATTCAAATGATTGATAAATAAATTAAATTCAATTTCATACATTTGTCGCTTTTTGAAACCAGTGTATATTAATTTTGCCCAGAAGTTTGTAACGCATAGAAATATTCATTTCCGACCCCATAAACTATATATAGGGCTATGTTCCACATAACGCCGACGAATTCGGTATTAACGAGTCGATTTCAGATAAAAATTGTTAAAACTTATATGAGAAGTGACAATCTTATCAGCGGTAACTAGATTAGGTCGAAAGATATTTGTAATTATTTGTTGTTTTGAAAACACTTGGCTTTAAGCAGTCGGTTTAAAATCGACCAACATTCTTGACCAAATCTAGTGACCGATTAAATTTTGGTCACTTCATATGAAACGTGATACGGATTAAATTGGAAATGCGAACGTTTATACGAAAATCGCCGTCGAAATGTGGAATATACCCCATATTCTTGATCAGGACGACGAGGTGTGCTCATTTCGGCTTGTCCGTCTGTCTGTTTCTACGCGAACTAATCTCTCAGTTTTAAAGCTATCGAGCTGAAATTTTCTATAGATTTATTATATGTAGAAATCGACCAGATCGAATGACAATATCATATAGCTGCCATAGGAACGATCGGTCAAACAAAAAGTTTTAGTAGAAAAAACTTTTTGGTTTTTCATCGTAGCACCACCAATCTTGGTTTATATTTGTTCTATATGCTTTCACATTAAACAGGAAAAATTTATCAAAATCGGATAACTATATTATATAGCTCCCATTGAAACGGTCGGTCAAAAAACTACTTCAAGTGAGAATCCCAATCTTGGTATATATTAGTTTTATATGCTGATATCTATATCCTATATATATTTTACCGGTTAAATCAGTTGAAGTAAACTTTTTCAAGTGTATTAAAATATACAATCGACAAAGTCGAAGTTAGCTTTGCCTTCTTGTTTATATTAAAAAAATACAAAACAATCATTATTTACGGTCCCTGGTTAATTTTCGAAGGTCAAAAATGTTATAACTTTTTTCGCCAAAAAAAAATATTCAACTTGTTTTAAACATATTTTTCTAAACAAAATATAGGTGGCTTTAATTAAATTTCGTGAAGTATATAAGATGGATGTGTGTTGTTAGGTGGAGGCAAATTTAAACGTTACTTAAGTTAATCTTCCATTGTGTAAATAATTCTTTTGCTTTTACTTTTTCGTTCTTAAACTAACTATATATCTAAAATTTGAGCAATTTAGTCACTGCATATTAAGCATGTCAACCAAAAGTGAGACTTTTCGAAATATTTTGAGATTTTACTTTCGAAAACGAAGGAACACGACGCAAGCTTGAATCAACGTATGCAATGTATACGGTACAGATACAATTAGTAAAGGACAATGTCAGCGTTAATTTTTCAAATTCCGTTCCGAAGATTTGGAGATGAAGAACGTACCACGCACTGATCGGCCTTTGAAGGCTGATGGCAATCTAATCAAGGCCATAATCAATGCGAACAGCCGTTATTCATTATGAGAGATTGCCGGGATGCTAAATGTATCACATACAACAATGGAAACCAACTACTTAAAACAACATGGATAAGTAAACATGCTCTATCTTGGGAACAACATGTTTCTAAGGAATTGCACCATACTAAGCGTTTCAATATCTACGATTCATTTCTTAATCGTAACGAAAACGATCAGATTTTGAACTGTAACTGTAGATTGAAGCAATTTCTTTGGATGTGTACTTCGATTTCGTGTACCGATTTCGTCAATGAAAATAGAAAGCTAACATCAGCTCTCTCAATGTTTAAATGCCCTTGCAGATTTTTTATTTCATATAAGCAATGGTTTTCCTGATTTTCTTAAAAAAGCCGAATCCGACCGATAAATCATTGGTCTAGATAAGATAACTCCTAAACCACTGAACCGATCGAACTTTACTGTCGATTAGGCAGTTCTGACTGCATATAAATTATTAAGAAATGTCAGAAATCTCGCTTATCAGCATATAAAATAAACTCGGCTTTCATAACATTTCAGTATGCGTTTTCTTTGAAGTGAATTTGAAATAGTCTTCAAAAAAATTTATGGAATTACCAAAATTAAAATATCATTTACAAATCTATAAGGGTATAATAACTTCAGTAGACCTAAGTTGCCTTTCCTCCATATTTATTAATTGTATATGCTTCCACGCAATTGAAAAGTTTCACAATAGGACGGCTATTGCATATAGCTGCCATTTGAACGAGCGGTTCTAAAACAAGTTCTAATAAAAAAAAAACATTTTTGTTATCAATGGTAGCGTCTCCAAACCTTGAATTTATTCAAATTTTTCTTACACACATTTTTGGAAAGATTAATCTTAACACTGTCCAAGTCGAAAAATAAGACATGATCAACTTGCACGTTTTTCTCCTATATCGGGCCCTAGAAATCGAACTATATATTAACATCATTCGATTTTGATTTATCACAATGGCTTTATACAACATTTTTTATACACTTGAAAAGTGTATTTTAATTTTTCCCAGAAGTTTGTAACGCATAGAAATATTCATTTCCGACTCCATAAACTATATAAATTCTTGATCAGGACGACCTGCTGAGTTCATTTCCGCTTGTCCGTCCGTCTGTCTGTTTCTACGCGAACTAGTCTGTCAGTTTTTCTCACTAAGACTTATGGCAGCTATAAGATATAGTCACCTGATCCGGCCGGTTCCGACATATTAGTTGCGTGCAGTAAAAAGAAGACTCTGTGCAAAATTTCAGCTCGATAGCTTTAAAACTGAGAGACTAGTTCGCGTAGAAACAGACAGACAGACGGACAGACAGACAGACAGACGGACAGACGGACGGACGGACAAGCGGAAATGAACTCAGCTCGTCGTCCTGATCAAGAATATATATAGTTTATGGGGTCGGAAATGAATATTTCTATGCGTTACAAACTTCTGGGCAAAATTAATATACACTTTTCAAGTGTATAAAAAAATCGAATATACGAATATTTCTATGCATTACAAACTTCTGGGCAAAATGAATATACACTTTGCAAGTGCATAAAAATTGTGCTTTTTAAAGCTTTTGATCTATTACTTCATGCGCTGTGATATCGAAAATATGTAAATTTATGAAATTAGAGGACATTTAAATCTATTTATTTAGATTTTACGAGAATAAGATATATTTTTTTTAGAATTTGCTATAAAATTGCACTTTCTCAAAACCTTAAAAAAATATTTTGTATGAAACCTTCGTCATAACTCAAAAAAGTAATGACGCAGTTCCGTTCCTATAGCCCGAATTAGGGGAAAACGGTTCAAGTTGGTAATGTCTTTTTTATTTTTAAAAACAAAAACTATCGCTTTGCAATCGGACGACTTCAATATATAGTATAGCTGCCATAGAACTTCTGGGTCTAAAAAATAGCCTTTTTGCGAAAAACTTTTTTGTTTTTAATGATAACGTCTTCAAACTTGGCATTTACTAATTTAATATAAAACGAGTAGGCAAAACTAACTTCGACTGCGCCAAAGTTTTAATACACTAGTCATCCGATTTTGATAAAACCTTACACAATTGTGTGGAAGCGTATAAGTTTAGTATATACCAAGATTGGTGACTCTATGATGGAAAACAAAAAAGTTTTTCTCACTAGAACTAGTTTTTTGACAGACCGTTAATATGGCAGCTATATGCTATAGTCATCCGATTTTGATCAATTTTTTCAAAATTATGTGAAAGCATATAAAACTAACATATACCAAGATAAATGACGCTACGATGGAAAACAAAAAAGTTTTTCTAACTCGAACTAGTTCTTAGAACTAGTCCCTCAGTTTTAAAGCTATCGAGCTGAAATTTTGCGCAGAGTCTTCTTTTTACTCCACGCAACTAATATGTTGGAACTGGCCGGACCGGATGACTGTATCATATAGCTGCCATAGGAACGATCGGTCTAACAACTAGTTCTAGTGAGAAAAACTTTTTAGTTTTCCATTGCAGCGTCATTAATTTTGGTATATGTTAGTTCTATATGCTTCCACACCATTCTGGAAAAATGTATCAAAATCGGATCACTATAGCAAATAGCTGGCATAGAAACGGTAGGTCAAAAAACTAGTTCTAGTGAAAAAAAACTTTTTTGTTTTCCATTGTAGCGTCACCAATCTTGGTATATGATAGTTTTATATGCTTTCACATAATACAGGAAAAATTTATCAAAATCAGATGACTATCGGTCGGAAAATGTGTTTTACTAAGAAAAGTTTTTTTTTATGGTATCAAATTTTTATTATCAATGATTGAAAAATTTTAAATATCTGATATCTATATCCTATATATATTTTACCGGTTAAATCAGTTGGAGTAAAGTTTTTCAAGTGTATTAAAACTTCGGCATAGTCGAAGTTAGCTTTGCCTTCTCGTTCATACTTATTACAAACCGATTGAAGTCAATCGGATTAAAAGCTGTTTTTTTAATAAAGAATTTCCCGCTCATCTTTTGATGATAAAAATAGTTGAACCTGAACCTGTTTCGAAAAAAATTTTGGCAAGGGCGTAGCCAGCTTTCCATCAAGGGGGGGGCCAAAAATTCCAACAAATTTTTTTGTGGGAATATCCTGCCGTATACGCAATATTACATTCTTTTACTTATATAACTTAATTTTTGTTTAGCGCTTGGTGATTTCTTTCAAATCAGTGAAAATCGTTTTGTCCAGCATGGTTTAGCAAAGAAATAATGGTTGTTTAAGGTGTCGTTCCTTTGTTTCACTAAAGGAAAGTCGTTCTCGAAATCAACAAACATTTTCATTATTTTAACCTATTTTTCAGTAACTTACAAAATTGATAATGAAAAAAGAATAGAAGAGGGAGATTATTCTAACTATTCTATCGTTTGATAACATTTTTCTTACTTGCCTTACTCATGGTACATAAGTTACCTTTAAAAAAAAGTTTTTAAATACATTTTTACATTTTGTTATATGATTAGAATCATTTTTGAACAGCTCTTGAGTATCAAAGCAATGTCAAAGTGTTTCTATTTGTATAATGTATTGTGACAAAATAAATATTGTTATTGATCTGAGCACTAGGCTTATAGGGTTACATGGGTTTTGAGATATAATACAACAATACATATGTTTAAAATATTTTCCCTAACTCAATTGGAATAAAACTCTAAAAGATAGCGTTTTTTTAAAGTGGCCCATAAGGGACAGGTCGGGCTTTTCTCAAAAAATGTTTTTTGAGGACTTTGGACACGTTTTCGTAAAAACATGTCAACCGATTTTTCTTAAAATTTGATCCCTCCTTTAATATAGGATATGCTAATGATTAAACGAAGCATTATTATTCACAATTAACTTTTGGTAATTTGTATTCCTATTTATATTCACATTTATCCCATGTGTTCTGCAAATCGGTTTCAATCCAAAAACGACCCAAATAGTATGGGAATTAGGTCGAAAGCGATTTGTACATAGAACACATGGGTATTATTTTGCTTAAAAAAATTTTAATTTCTTTTATTTTTAATCTCTTCGTTTTATCACGAGCTATACTCACCTACTAACAGAAATATATTGTGTTATTGATTTCAGTTTAATCTATTAACAGTTATCGTGTCCACCGCGTGGAGACTTTTTAGGTGTCTTCGGAAACCAGCTCTCAGTGGTTGAGTTGTTCAATATTCTTAAATGAGACTTATGTCCAAATATCTTTTGCAAAAAAGAGTGAATAAATTAATTCGTTAATTAAAATTAAAAGACAATGAAAGAAAATAGGCTTTTTCAGACCCTGAAAACAAATGTAACTCTTTAAAAACCATAAAATTTGTTAATATAAAAGTTGGTGCGCCTTAACTTAGTGTAAAGCTGTTTATGGCCTTCTGAAATCGTTTTTATTATCAACAAATTTTTATTAATTATATGAACATTATAGCTGATTTTGGTACTGAGGATGGTCGAAGATGGTACATATGGGCATTTCCACAGAAAGGTCTACCGAGACCGAATATTAATATATAAGAAATATATTAAAACTTTATGTTTTTAAAGAATTTACACCTTTACTCGGTTGCCATTAAAAGAAAACTCCACTGAGAAATCTAATTAATGTCTTTTTTGTTTTGATAAATTTAAAGTTTTCCCTTATTCATTACTTTTCTTACAGGAACAATTAACTAAAAATTTTAAGAAGAGCAACCAACGATCAGTTAACGTTTATTTTTCAATTTATTTTACTTAAAATCGGCATTTGTTTTTACAACTTTTGCGTAATCGAATGTAAGAGATTGAAAATTTAAATGTGAATGTGTTTATTTAATGAGTGAAAAAATTGGGGGGGGGGGGGGCAGGGCATGTGTTTTACTAAGAAAAGTTTTTTTTTATGGCAACGCCATAACTTTTGACAGAGATGTCAGATCGCTTAATGACATACCGCGTTTGAAGCGTCAGTCCAAGCAGATTTTTACCATGGAACAATACACGCCACGCGAGCGCTCTGAAATAGTTGAAATTTACATTCAACAGAACAAGAAGCAATTTTGGAATAAAATGATCATGTCCGATGAAGCCCATTTCACATTGAATGGGACCGTAAGTAAGCAAAATTGCCGTATTTACGCCACTGAAAATCCTCAGGAGATTCAAGAAGTGCCTCTTCATGACGAAAAAGTCACAGTTTGGTGCGGCGTTAGTGCGAAAACGGTCATTGGGCCGTTTTTCTTCCAAAATGAAAATGGCCATGCTGTTACCATCAACCAGGAGCGTTATCGCGACATGATGACCAATTTTGTGATGCCAATTATTCGTCGAAGAAATTGTTTCCGGGCCGTTTGATGTCGAAATGTGGTGATTTGGACTGGCCACCGCGTTCGCCCGATTTGACGCCGCCTGACTTCTTCTTGTGGGGATATTTGAAGTCAAAGGTTTACGGTAACAAGCCAAGGACCGTAGAAGAGCTCAAGGACAACATTCGTGAAGAAATAGCCGCTCTTCCGGCCGAAATGTTGGCGAAAACGATGGAAAATGCTGCAAAAAGGGCACAATACGCCATCAACGCCAGGGGCGGCCATTTGAGAGATATCATATTCAAAAATTGATGTAAACAAATCTACTTGGAACAAATTAAATGATTAAGATTGCCAACCGCCAAATTTTAAATTTTTTTCTTTGATTTTTTTTAAAAAAAACATGGGTCCGTCGAATATGGGCAACCCTGTATATGGCAGCTATATGCTATAGTCATCCGATTTTGATATATTTTTCCAGAATTGTGTTTCCAAAAAAGTTTTTCTCACTAGAACTAGTTTTTGGACCGATCGTTCCTATGGCAGCTATATGATATAGTCATTCGATCCGGCCGATTCCGACAAATGTGCAGCGTATTTGTATTTAAAGACTTTTTGCAAAGCTTGGTCAAGATAGCTTCAAAACTGAGGGAGGAGATAGCATAGAAACAGACGGACAGACGGACGAACGGACAGACGGATAAACGAAAATTAACTCAGCTCGTCATGCTGATCAAGAATTTATATACTTTATGTGGTTGGAGATGATTCCTCTGCAAGGGTATAAAAATATTGTAAAATCCAGCCAAGTTCGGAAAACGTTAGGTTCAATGTCAAAGATGATTCTTTCACCTCGAGGAGGGATTTTGGATTTATAAGTTACAAATAATTTTCCAGTTCGGCTATACTGATACTGGCGAAGCGAAGTGCGCCGGGTCCTATGCTAGTTTCTATATATGTATAGTATAATGACCAGAACAAAAAAGTTATTAACCCGTTTTGCTCTATGGCATTGTGCATTCATCTTTAAAAACAATTGGAAATGCATTTAAAATAAAAGGATGATTATTTTTGCGAAGGTCCGTTTCACGGGTTCGAGACAAAAGCACTAATGGTTGCAGGGGAAATGTAAATCATTTGGTCGCCCACTTCATTTACACCTTGCCCGCTTTGCTATGAAGCTTTCAAAAGAAAACATCCAGTGAGGCAGTCAAAGCAGGCCAGCGCATAATTCCTCTCTCAATGCTCGAATTTTCGAGCAGCCAACCAGCGCTTTGCAATCAAATCGTCGGCAGAAAAGAATAGCTTAGCAAAGGTTCAGTCTAGAAATTTTGAATGTAAGACATGACAATAAGCGAATATGCTCTTGGGGTTCGCTCTTCATTTTAATCTTTGGTTAATTATAGTTTTATTTTTGTTGTGCTTACAGATTAACCGACAACCGAACACCAGAAAATTTCAAATGTGAATACCAGAATCCATACAACCAAATACAAAAAAAAAGTGGAACCGATCGCACGAGTTCTTAGGCACAGTCAGTTTGCCTTACAATCTCTTTATTTACGCACAATTTATTTAAAACAAAATGCCGAAGAAAGCAATATGGAATTATGCTTTCCTTATTTTATGCAGCATTATGCAAAATGTTGGCACTAACACATTAATTGATGACACACCCTCCGCCGCAATTGACTTAAATCGCTACAATACATACCAACAACATCCTCAGAAGTCGGACACAAATGGAGACTTTCATCCTGCTCTGCATATACCGCCACAACAAGTTCAACATGGTGGCTCACAAAGTCAACACGATTCCTCCACATCGTCGAGAGTGGCGACTTCTCCATCGCCGTCTGTGGCAGTACCAGCATCACATGCTGCGTCCTATACAGGAAGTGGTGGTCATTCGACTCATCTAGAACCGCATCTTCATCGAAGTTCATATAACCTGTTAAGCGAGGCTATGTCTCAAGCCATCAGCAATGAATTCAGTAAGTTTACATTCTTTTTAAATTAAATATTATATTAGAGGTGCGCAACGCCTATACTCGCCTCTTGTGTTGTTGCCTAGCTCGCCGCTACAGTGGCTCTGCGAGAGCAGATTCGTGCACAATATGTGGGAAAGAAAATATAGCGAAAAATTGAGATTTAGAAATTCAAAGAAATTGTAATTATAGATAAGCTTGTAGCATCTTATTATAAAACTAGCATATAACCCGGCGCGCTTCGCTTCGCCACCATCAGTATAGCCGCCAAAATAATGAAAAAAACGTTGGTAATGATACCACCCCCGCCCCCATTTTCCGACCATCAGAAATGAGAAAATTATTTTCCACCTACTTGGCCCGTTAAGCGTACAAACGCTAAAACCACCCCCGTCACCCATTATCCGACCTTGAGGGTGAGTAAGCGCAAAGCTAAAAACTTTATCCTATTTAATTGGACCATAGAGCTTTCAAACCAAATTTAATACATATCGGCTAAAAGCCCACCCCCGCACCCATAATCCGACCTTTGCAGTGAACTTCCCGAAATAAAAAAACACGTGTTTCCATTTATTCTGACCCTAGATCTTACAAAACGAATTTTATTCAGATCGGGTCACAAATAGCCATTGTCACTGAACCGAAATACGCCCACCATTATTCTTGCCTGTGGGCAGAAATTCTACCACCGAGAAATCAAATGTATAATTATTTTCTATAATGTGTTCACAAACCGATTTTGAAGCCAATCGGATTAAAAATAGGTTTTACTATATAGCATTTTCCGACTTTTCGTGCGGATTTTCCATTGGAAAATCTTATGTATAATTATTTTGCATACTATTCTTACAAACCGAGTTTGAAGTCAATCGGATGAAAAATAGTGTTTTCCATATAGAATTTTCCGGCCATTTTCCTTGTGGGTGGATTTTCCACCAACAAAAAATCACATGCCTAATTATTTAGCAAACTACCCTTACAAACCGAGTTTGAAGCCAAACGGATGAAAAATAGTTTTTTCCATATGGAATTTTCCGGGAATTTCCCGACTTTTCGGGCGCATTTTCCAACATCGGAAAATCTTATGTCTAATTATTTTGTTTATAAATCTGGGAAACAGGTGTCCAATTATTTCGCATACTTTACTTACAAACCAAATTTCAAGTCAATCGGATGAAAAACAAAATTTTCCCCATAGTAGCTTTTCCGGGAGTTTTCCACCCCTTAGGGGTGGAATTTTCCAAAACCCCGCCTTAGTGCTCACTTTCAACTCATAAGGAAACTTCTGTGAAAATTTCAGCTTTCTATGTCTTACCGTTCAGGCTCTACGTTGATTGCCAATCAGTGAATCAGTGAGTCAGTCAGTGAGTCAGTCAGTCAGGACAAACTCTTTTATATATAGAGAGATATATGAAATAGTCTAATTCCACTACATTCACATACATCGATATGTAAATAAGGGTGGAGTCAAAGGGGCAAAAAAAAAATTATTTTTTTAATCTTCTGTATGATTTTTTGATGACATAAGCAGCATCTGGTCAAAAATCGGAGTTTTACGATATTATTTTGAGGTGTCGCACGAGCGATTTTGTAAGTTACATTATACCAAAAATGATATATTTTTTTAACAAAACAAAAAAATTTAAGGAAAGATCATTGCTATTTTTATAAAAGCTTAACAATAGATAGATATTTTAAAATTAAGGCTTTGATGAAGCTTAACAGTTCGGTTGAGTATTCGAAACGAAATATCAAATTTTTCACACAAGAAAAAATTCGGAAAATTTCTCGCTTGAAGTTATTTTAATGTTTATTTAGATTTGACGTATTTAATATAACTAATATAATGCTAAACATACAGAAAAAATTAGTAAACACATGAAATTTTTATTTTTACTTCTAACACAGTTTAAAAAAAACAAGTCGAATGCGCCACCCGAAGATATTATTTAAGAACTGTATTTAAATTGCTTCAGTCGCAGTAGCAAAAGCCGCAAAATTTTTACTTTTCCGACTGTTGCGACTGTTCAAAATGACCAGTTATGACTGCTTCTGCTTTTTAAAAAACCAGAAGTCGCAGTCGAAGCAGCAGCAAAAAATGAATTTTGAGAAAAAGTGAGCAGCAGCTGCAGTCATCGTTTAGAGGAAAAACTTAAACTTTTAACTTATTAGTGGCTCTACTTGACATTCATTTCTGAACTTGTGGTGTTTATACAACAGAGCACATATCAGTGGAATATAGTAATAGCTGATAGGGTCAGAATTTGACTTTAAAATCAGACTATTGGAATCCCTGTTTTACAGTTTTGTGAATGGAATGTTGACAATTTGACAGTTAATTTTTGTTTGTTTTGATTTGAATTTGACTAATATACAATAAAATGTGCGATAAAATTAATAATAATAGGCCAGGTGTTCTGGGCATGATACGCGCCTGCAATAGAACTCTTCATGCATTTGTAGAGTGGAAAAAGTGACTTTGAGGAAACAATTGCAGAATGTGCAGAAAATGCCTTTGGGCCGTATATTAATAAAAAAAACGAGAGCGTAAGTTGAAGTCGGCCCTGCTCGACTTCGATATACCCGTAACTCAGGATAAGGTTGCCCAAATTGTGGGAGATATGAGGAATTTTTCAAATTGCGGGGGCGGAAACTTTTCTATCGTTCATCTGATCGAAAAAGGATGTATGGCGGATCGATAGGTAATGATGATTAAAATATATGTCTAGAAGGTTCAAACAATCTATTTTCAAAATTGTGGGAGATATGAGGTTTTTTCATATTGCGGGGGCGGGAGGGGGCGTGGCAAAAATTTGAAACAAACTTGATCTGCGTGCAGAAGATACAAGTCTACACTGAAAAAATTGTAGCTCTAGCTCTTATAGTTCCTGAGATCTAGGTGTTCATACAGACGGACAGACAGACGGACATGGCTATATCGACTCGGCTATTGATGCTGATCAAGAATATATATACTTTATGGGGTCGGAGATGCTTCCTTCTGCCTGTTACATACATTTGCACGAACTTAGTATACCCTTTTTACTCTACGAGTAACGGGTATAAAAACGAGAAGGCAAAGCTAACTTCGACTGTGCCGAAGTTTAAATACACTTGAAAAACTTTACTTCAACTGATTTAAGTGGAAAAATATATATAGGATATAGATATCAGATATTTAAAATATTTAAATCATTGATAATTAAAATTGTATACCATAAAAAAAAACTTTTCTTAGTAAAACACATTTTCTGACCGATCGGTCCTATGGCAGCTATATGCTATAGTCATCCGATTTTGATAATTTTTTTCGAAATTATGTGAAAGTATTTAAAACTAACATATACCAAGATTGGGGACGCTACGATAGAAAACAAAAAAGTTTTTCTCACTAAAACTTATTTTCCGACCGATCGTTCCTATGGCAGCTACATGATATAGTCATCCGATCCGGCCGGTTCCGACATATTAGTTGCGTGCAGTAAAAAGAAGACTCTGTGCAAAATTTCAGCTCGATAGCTTTAAAGCTGAGAGACTAGTTCGCGTAGAAACAGACAGACGGACAGACAGACAGACACACGGACGGACGGACAAGCGGAAATGAACTCAGCTCGTCGTCCTGATCAAGAATATATATAGTTTATGGGGTCGGAAATGAATATTTCTATGCGTTACAAACTTCTGGGCAAAACTAATATACATTTTTCAAGTGTATAAAAAGTGCCTTCTGTTTGGTCATTTGTAAGTGTATGTATCAAGAAAACTCATGCCGCTAATGATGTGTGTGCAATTTCTGCATTCGTAAAAAAAATGTTCGCGGTTGACGCCGTCTATTATCTTAAAACTTTGTGGTCACTTATTTACGACGCACTCTCAAACTCGTATTTTCCAACCTAGTTTTTCCACGATTCTTTGATTCAGGGCAGTCACAAAATGTATAGTTTTTTTACAATAATGCGCAAAATCCACAAACTAAAATAGCCAATTCCTCTCCCGGACGAGCTCCCAAATTTTGTGGGATTCTCAAAATATTTATTAACGGGATATTAAGGACATATATTATAGTAGGTAATTAATATTAAGTAAGTGGTGCTGTACTGGTACTGTGCGAGAGGTTGTGGATTCGATCCCGCCTCAGAACATCTAGTTTAAAAAGTTTTTTATTAAAAACGTTTACACATAAGGTCACCTTTACAGTTGCTGCCGCCAGTTGTAGAGTATATAGCCACGAAAAAGTTTCTCAAAAACTTTGCCGTTCAGATTCGGCGTTAAACTGTAAGTCCCTTTCTCTTGAGCGGAAAGTAAAAGACACACGAGCAAGAGATTGAGAGAAGCTCGGCTTGGCCCCATTGGGGGCTGTAACAGACAATTTTATCTTTAATTACACTAGTTTACAAAAATAAAAAAAAAATAAAGACCCATTGAAGCTGTTATTTTTTTATGATGTACTTTGGAATGCTGAGCTCAAAAATGATATTCAAAAATTTTTGTATGGATACGTTTTTGAGTTAGAATTTTTTTCAGTTTTTTCGGTAGGTACCCTTACATTTTATGACATATCTCGAGATAGAAACTTTAGATGTCGTCAAGCAGGGTATTAATCAAAAGGATATGCAATTTTCAATAATCTAGTTTATTAAATCAAATTTTTCATGTTTTTGAGAAAAAAATGATTTTTTTCTCAAAATATTTTTTCGAAATATTTTTGCTTCTTACTTTTAAACGACTAAACCGATTGGAAAATGTTCTTCGACTAGATTTTATTATTATTATAGTTTGACAAAGTGCTGTCTAACATTGCGGGGAACTATTATAATGAGACAATAAATTATTTCTTATATCTAACATAGAAGAGTGCGCCGAGAATAGATGGTAGTACATTTTGTAGTTCAGACATAATTTCCGGAAAGGTTCATAATGAGCATAATTTGTTAGGCATGGCCAGTCCGGCGGTTCTTAAGAGAAGGAAGATCGATTAAGAGTAATGTGTGAAAATTAAAAACTGTTTTAAAACCGATTCAAGTATATCCTGATACATTTGGTAATGAGGTGACCAAGCACACGACCCATATTCAAGAATTGGTCTAACCAGAAAGACATATAACACTAGTTTACAGCGAAAAAGACCCATTAAAACCATTATTTTTTAATGATGTATTTTGGAATGCTGAACTCAAAAATGAAGTTCAAAATTTTTTGTATGGATACGTTTTTGAGTTAGAATTTTTTTTTAGTTTTTCGGCAGATACCCATACCTTTTAAGCCATATCTCAAGTTACAAACTTTAGATGGAGTCAACCAACGGATTAATTAAAAGCGTTTACAGTTCCTTATAATCTAGTTGAAGAACATTTTTAAGTTTGAAAGTTAGAAGCAAAAATATTTCGAAAAGAATGCTTTTTTTCTAAAAAACGTGAAAAATATGATTTCCTAAAATCTGTAAGTGGTTGAAAATTAAAATCAAAAAAATATTTTTTCTTTTACACTCACGATTTGTACATTTACGAAGAAAATAAGGTATTGATGACGAAAATCTGTGGATAAATATCGAAGTTGTGAGCAATTTTGTGAAAATACTAAGAGTCAAATTTGACTATTTTACATGATTATTAAAAAAATTTTTTTTACTTCGGTTTTTGCTCAATGTATAAGTTTTAATAGGAGCCAAATCACAGAAAAAAATAAGATCAAGGTCGTAAACGAAGGAAAAATATAAATATTTTTCTAATAAATACATAAAACACTGAAATTTTACTGTTAGTATTTGTACTCAATTGCTCACCACTCCTTTATTTATCCATAGATTTTCTTTATCAACACCTTATTTTCTTCGTAAAAGTGCTATTTATAAGAACAAAAGAAAAAAACAATTTATTTTTATCAGTTTCAATCCCTAACAGATTTTAGGAAAACAAAATTTGCACGTTTTTGAGAAAAAAATCGATTTTTTCGAAATATTTTTGCTTGTAGCATTCAAACTACTAAACCGATTTGAAAATAACCTTCAGCTAGATTATTAGAAATTGAATACCCTTTAGATTAATACCTTGCTTGACGACATATAAAGTTTCTATCTCGAGATATGTCATAAAATGTAAGGGTACCTACTGAAAAAACTAAAAAAAATTCTAGCTCAAAAACGTATCCATACAACAATTTTTGAATTTCATTTTTGAGTTGAGCATTCCAAAGTACATTAGAAAAAAATAACAGCTTCAATGGGTATTTTATTTTTTTATACACTTGAAAAGTGTATATTAATTTTGCCCAGAAGTTTGTAACGCATAGAAATATTCATTTCCGACCCCATAAACTATATATATTCTTGATCAGGACGACGAGCCGAGTTCATTTCCGCTTGTCCGTCCGTCCGTCTGTCCGTCTGTTTCTACGCGAACTAGTCTCTCAGTTTTAAAGCTATCGAGCTGAAATTTTGCACAGAGTCTTCTTTTTACTGCACGCAACTAATATGTCGGAACCGGCCGGATCGGATGACTATATCATATAGCTGCCATAGGAACGATCGGTCCAAAAACTAGTTCTAGTGAGAAAAACTTTTTTGTTTTCTATCGTAGCGTCACCTATCCTGGTATTTATTAGTTTTATATGCTTTCATACAATTCTGGAAAAATTTATTAAAATCGGATGACTATAGCATATAGCTGCCATATAAACGGTCGTTCAAAAAACTACTTCTAGTGAGAAAAACTTCTTTGTTTTCCCTTGTAGCATCACCAATCGTGGTATTTATTAGTTTTATATGCTTTCACATAATTCTGAAAAAATTTATCAAAATCGGATGACTATAGCATATAGCTGCCATATAAAGGGTCGGTCAAAAAACTACTTCTAGTGAGAAAAACTTTTTTGTTTTCTATCGTAGCGTCCCCAATCTTGGTATATATAAGTTTGATAAGCTTTCACATAATTTTAAAAAAATTTATCAAAATCGGATGACTATAGCATATAGCTGCCAGACGACCGATCGGTCGGAAAATGTGTTTTACTAAGAAAAGTTTTTTTTATGGTATGAAATTTTTATTATCAACGATTTAAAATTTTTAAATATCTGATATCTATATCCTATATATATTTGACCGGATAAATCGGTTGGAGTAAAGTTTTTCAAGTGTATTAAAACTTCGGCACAGTCGAAGTTAGCTTTGCCTTCTCGTTTTATTTTTGTAAACTAGTGTAATTGTTTAGTGATGTAAGGATCGATAAATTCCTTGGACCATCTTTTGATGTAAACGATGAAAACTCATACATTTACACTTTTCTGCGCTTAGGGGGAGACCATTAACCAAACACCATGTATGAAGAGCATTTAAGTTCCGTTGTAGAAGGAGAGGAAACATCGGATCATTATTGAAAATAGAAAATAGCGTATTACAATGAACATAAAAAATATAAATTATAATTTTAAAAAAATACTAACATAACAATATTGTGTTTAATACTAACATATATTTTGTAACCGACTTGGTTGCACGAACCGTCCGTCGGCCAAGCACATTTTGCCTCACCCCGTACCCACTTTATACGCCTGACTTCCCTGGTCTTCCAAAGATATCAGACCGTTCGGCAGTACAGAGATTTAGCTAGTGCGCCTGCAAATATTATTTATATTTAAATTTAATTTTGATTGTACTCTAAACAGTCTCCAGGATCTCCTTCCTAAAGAATAGCGCTTTTTAAATGAATGTTACCATTTCCTTCCCAATTATCGTCCCCTCTGTCGTCTAGGATATCATGCAGCTCCTCATTTGCAAAATATGTTTTTCCCAGCAACGCCCATCTGTGGTCTTTTAGGCAAGGGCATCTTTTTAAAAAGTGTGTTAGATCTTCATATTCTCCGGTATTACATAGTGGACAAGGTTTGTGTTCTGATCTGTTAAACGTGTTTGATGACATGCTAATAAGGTCCAGCCGTGCTTTCATTACCCAGGTGACTTTGCTTATTGGGAGGTGTTGCAGTTTAAGCGCTGCTGTATGGTCGAGGGATCTGTAGATTCTCGTTTGGCTGGTTACTTTTCGGGTTATCCGTTCCGCCTGAGCATTCTGTTTTAGAGCTCCTATTATACTAGTTCGCATAGTGTTCCATTCTTCAACGGAGCTTAGACCATATTTCCAGTTAAGTGTTAGAGGCGCGTACACCTTATCTAGCTCTTGTGCCCAGAAAACATTAATTCTGACTATTTCCGCAGTAAAGAAATGAGGCCGTCCACTATCTTCATAAAAAAATAGAGTTTTTCCTATGTACGCCAGGTGTAAGTCCAAAGTGTAGTAGTGCGCATCATCCACGCAAGTCTCCAAGACGTATCCTGGGGTATTTGTTGGTAACCTAAGGATTTTCTTTAAAATGTACGACTGCAAACTGTCTACCACATCAAAGTAGCTATAGCCCCATACCTGCGCGGAATAGCTCTGGACTGCCCTGCATACAGCGGTAAAAATTTTCCACTTAGCTTCGATGCTTACGGAGGGCTTTGTCAAAAAGGAGTTCCATATGCAATTAACACTTGCTTTTGCTTCAACATTTCTTCTCAGTACGTCCTTAAATGTGAGGGTTGATGTAAAAGAGACTCCAAGATATTTTTACTCGGTTGCAATTTTTATAGCATTTCCTTTATATGTCCAGTTTTCTGCTGCTGCTAGTCTTCCGCCCTTTCTAAATACCATTATCTCAGATTTTTCTAGGTTGACTTCCATTCCCCATTTGTCGCAGTATTTTTCCAAATTGCCTATCATTTCTTGTAGATCTTCCACCTTATCGGCCAAAATAACGATGTCATCGGCATACAAAAGCAGCCGAATATTTACTCCTCCCACACAAAGGCCACGCTGCAGGCTATCATGCAAATCCTCCAAATGTAGCGCAAATAACAGGGGGGAGAGTATACATCCTTGTCTAACACCGACTAGTCTCAAAATGGCTCGACAGTAGATCCCCTGTCCAAACCGCCGCTTTCGTTTGGCTGTATACTCTTTCTAAGAAATTTAAAAATTTGGAAGAGACTCCCATTTTATGCAGTTTATGCAGAACGATCAAGTAGATCGTTCTAAATTAGATTCCTCGCATAGTGCATGGTACACCCCTGCACGCTAGGGTTTAGCAGATTTTGGAAGTATTGCTTAAAAACTTCGGCATCAATATTACTTCCGCTATAAAAAGTTTGATTTTTAAGTTGTCGAGCTAGACTCCACCACTGTGTACTGTTATTTACAAAGTTCAGTCTATTTTCCAGGTTTGTGAAATAATTTGCCTTTTTTATACTACAGAGTTTTTTTGTACTTTTTAACGCTCGCTGTGTATTGGGCTCGTTCAGCCTCCACATCAGTCAGTCTGAATTTGTTTAAATGCTTAAATGTTATATCCCTTAAGAGACTGCATTCCCTATCAAACCATTGGTTTTTCTGTTGAAAATGTGTGGGTTTAGTCGTAGGTTTTATTGCAGCATTTCTTGGCACTTTTTCAAAAGCTGCTCTGAAATCTACGAAGAAGCCACATACCTTTTTTGTCTCTTGCAGCTTCAGACTGATAATCGCCGACAGGTTGTAAATGTTGTCCACTGTAGAATAGCCTTTTCTTTATTGTTAATCCATTGTCATTACAAAACTCTACAAATTTCTTGCCCCTTTGTTGACCACACACGCCGCTGACTCCAATGGTGCAATAAACTGCTGCATTTCTCCTATTCGCACATTGTGATCTCCAATTATTATAGGGTTCTTAATCGAGGATTCCGCGAAGGCATTTTCGGTTACAGAGAAATCTTCTGCCCATGTAGACCCTCTTATATAGACTGGAGCTATGGCCAAATCAAGGTTCCGCGAGTGAAATTTAAGAATTTGCATGCCATTTATTTCTGCCATTTCGTGAGGAACTCCCAACTTAGATAGGCTTTTTTGACTCCAATTACAATGCCTCCACTTGCTCTTTCAAATCTTGTTGTTCTCTTCGCTGGGTTCTAGTAGGTGATAAAATTACTAAAAAATTTCTCGAATCTATTCAGTGACAAGTTGTCACTGACAACATGCGTTTCAATAAGTACAAAAATATCAAAGGAATTCATATAATCAAAAAACATTGGAAACATACTCTTATTTTCTAGTCCATGAATATTATACGATACATACATTATTACATTATATTAAACATACATACTTATTACTGGTCTCTATATTTTTGATTTTAATTGCTATTTTTGGTTCCTGTCTATCTAAATGGGTTAGGGTTATGGATGGAGTGATGGTCTTGATCATTTCGAGTTTTTTGGCAGCTTTGATGAAAGAACCGTATAGGACAATAAAGATTCCAGTCGAATTGGTAAGTGGTCTGACCATGGTATGTTGTCCAACCCGATCAACAGGCTATGTGCACTTCTGTAAGCGGAGGACTTACAAATATTCTTCAGTCATAACTCTCCCAACGTTTCGGCCTTGCTACAGGTTGACTTGAACTCTGTTTGTACGTGGTACTCTGACAATTTTCTGCCGTTTAATAGTGAGAAGTGAAAATCGATGACTTTTTATCGTATACCGCCACTTACAAATCCTTATAGACTAGTCGGCACAATTATTTTGTAAGCGATATTCTACACCTTAGGGATTGGTGAAAATGCCCAAATTAGCCATTTTCGGCATTTTTCGGTTAAATTTGCAGCAAAACCATTAAAGATATCGGATCTCTGAAACCAGATCAGCGTGAAAAATGCGTTAAGAATCAGTAACTCATTTAGCATTTTAGCTCCTGTTTCGATAACACTAGTTTACAAAAATAAAAAAAAATAAAGACCCATTGAAGCTGTTATTTTTTAATAATGTACTTTGAAATGCCGAGCTCAAAAATGAAATTCAAAAATTTTTGTATGGATACGTTTTTGAGTTAGAATTTTGTTCAGTTTTTTCGGTAGGTACCTTTACATTTTATGACATATCTCGAGATAGAAACTTTAGATGTCGTCAAGCAAAGTATTAATCTAAAGGATATGCAATAATCTAGTTGAAGATCATTTTCCAATCGGTTTAGTAGTTAAAATGCTACAATCAAAAATATTTCGAAAAAATCGATTTTTTTCTCAAAAACGTGCAAAATTTGTTTTCCTAAAATCTGTAAAAGTTTGAAACTGATAAAAATAAATTGTTTTTTTCTTTTGTTCTTACGAATAGCACTTCTACAAAGAAAATAAGGCATTGGTAAAGAATATCTATGGATAAATAAAGGAGCTGTGAGCAATTGAGTACAAGTACTAACAGTCAAATTTCATTGTTTTATGTGTTTATTAGAAAATATTTTTATTATACACTTGAAAAGTGTATATTAATTTTGCCCAGAAGTTTGTAACGCATAGAAATATTCATTTCCGACCCCATAAACTATATATATTCTTGATCAGGACGACGAGCCGAGTTCATTTCCGCTTGTCCGTCCGTCCGTCCGTCTGTCTGTCTGTCTGTCTGTCTGTCTGTCCGTCTGTCCGTCTGTCTGTTTCTACGCGAACTAGTCTCAGTTTTAAAGCTATCGAGCTGAAATTTTGTACAGAGTCTTCTTTTTGCTGCACGCAACTAATATGTCGGAACCGGCCGGATCGGATGACTATATCTTATAGCTGCCATAGGAACGATCGGTCGGAAAATAAGTCTTAGTGAGAAAAACTTTTTTATTTTCTATTGTAGCGTCACCAATCTTGATATATATTAGTTTTAGATGATTTTACATATTTGTGAAAAAATTTATTAAAATCGGATGAATATAGCATATAGCTGCCATATAAAACTAGTCCAAAAACTAGTTCTAGTGGGAAAAACTTTTTTATTTTTCATTGTAGCGTCACCAATCTTGGTATATATTAGTTTTATATGCGTTAACATAATTCTGGAAGATTTTATCAAAATCGAAGGACTATAGCATATAGCTGCCATAGGACCGATCGGTCGAAAAATGTGCTTTATTAAAAAAAGTTTTGTTTTATGGTATAAAATTTTTGTTATCAATGATTTAAAAATTTAAAATATCTGATAACTATATCCTTTATATATTTTACCGTTTAAATCAGCCGGAGTAAAGTTTTTCAAGTGTATTAAAACTTCGGCACAGTCGAAGTTAGCTTTGCCTTCTCGTTTTTTCTTCGTTTTTAGCCTTGCTCTTAATTTTTTTCTGTGATTTGGCTTCTATTGGAACTCGTACATTAAGCAAAAAACGAAGTAAAAAAAAATTTTTTTAATAAACACGTAAAATAGTTAAATTTGACCCCTAGTTGTTTCACACAATTGCTTACAACTTCGCTATTTATCCACAGATTTTCGTCATCAACACCTTATTTTCTTCGCAATAGGGCAATTTGTAAGAATAAAAGAAAAAACAATTTTTTGATTTTTATTTTCAACCATTTACAGATTTTAGAAAATCAAATTTTTCACGTTTTTGAGAAAAATTTCATTTTTTTCCAATTATTTTTGCTTTTTACTTTTAAACTACTAAACCGATTGAAAAATGTTCTTTTACTAGATTATTGGGAATTGCATAACCTTTTGATTAATCCCTTGCTTGACTTCATCTAAAGTTTGTAACTCGAGATATGGCTTAAAAGGTATGGGTACCTACCAAAAAACTAAAAAAAAATCTAACTCAAAAACGTATCCATACAAAATTTTTTGAAATTCATTTTTGAGTTCAGCATTCCAAAATACATCATTTAAAAATAATGGCTTCAATGGGTCTTTTTCGCTGTAAACTAGTGTAATAAATCAATTTTCAAATCTTTTCAAAATAATTATGCCAACCAAATTTTACATTTTTAATTTAATTTTCTTGTGCAAGCATCCGATTGTGAACTTTTTATGCTTTATTGATAGCTCTCTTCTGTACTAGTATGCCATAAAAATTTCAACATTTTGCGATTTTTTGTTTCAAAGATATTATGAAAATTTTTTGTCAAAATAATTGTGCCGACTAGTGTATATTGAACTTACAACAGCTTGAACATAACTAATCATAAACTAATTTTCAGTACGCATATCGAACTATCTGTTAATAAAGCAATGGGTACTCTTGGTTTTATAAAACGCTGGTCTAAAGAGTTCAATGTTCCTTACACAACTATACTTTTGTTTATATCACTTGATAGACCGATCTTAGAGTTTGGTTCTTGTGTTTGGAACACACAATCAATTACCTTTTGTGCGTTATAGAATCTGTCCAAAAGCAGTTTCAGTTGTTTGCTCTTCGGAATCTTTGCTCTTACATCTCTAGGCTGAAACTTTAGGAGCATAAACGCACAATGATGGGTATAATGTTTTTACATAAACTTATAAATGGAAAATTTGACGCGCCGAGCCTGCTTAGTCAAGTTAATTTTAAAGTCTCATCAAGACTAACAAGAGTTCACATTCCATTATGGCTGCCTATCGACTCTTCGGCATATGCCGCTAATTGTCCCTTTCGTGTTCCATTCAGGGAGAATAATGATTTTTTTTCCTCTTCTGAGTGGTAACATTTATGATGATTTAGTTAAATCTTTTATTCTCCCAACTCTTACTCGTCCATAGCACTCTTGCTACTATAAAAGGAAACCCCTCTGATCTCTTTTGCTGCGAGTCGGGGCGTAGCTGTACTATTACCACTAAATTTCCCCCCAACGTTCAAAATGGATCCTTTTTCTGTATATGCTTTCATTTTACTGAATTTGTACTTTAAACTTAGTAATTTCTTTTTCTTTCCTTTTATATTCATAAATTGTAACTGTGGCATTATGACGAATGTTGCTCAAATGTAAATAAAACGAGAAGGCAAAGCTAACTTCGACTGTGCCGAAGTTTTAATACACTTGAAAAACTTTACTCTAACTGATTTAACCGGTAAAATATATATAGGATATAGATATCATATATTTAAAATTTTTAAATCATTGATAATAAAAATTTTGATATCATAAAAAAAAATTTTCTTAGTAAAACGCATTTTCCGACCGATCGGTCCTATGGCAGCTATGTGCTATAGTCATCCGATTTTGATAATTTTTTTCAAAATTATGTGAAAGCATATAAAACTAATATATACGAAGATTGGGGACACTACGATAAAAAACAAAAAAGTTTTTCTCACTAAAAGTGGTTTTTTTACCGACCGTTTATATGCCAGCTATATTTGTTTATTTGTTGAAAAAAAAGTCGACAAATGGTGGCTGTCAACCAAAAAAAAGAAAAACTGAATACGTTATAAAAAGGCTTAATGAACTAAGAAAGCCTAACAAGGAAAATCTAACAAAATTACAAATCGACTAGTAACGACTCCGACACGGTGGGGGAATTTTATTTGCCCGTCCGGCCAGCTATGCCCCAGTTCACAGCCAATTGAAGAGACGTTACTAGACCTAACACAAATTTAAATAGTATGGAAGTCGAAAAAGAGAATAGTGAGGAAAAAGAAAAAGAGGAGGCTTAAAAATATGTTTACAAAATCATAAACACAAACAATAAATAAACAATATTATAGAATGAACAAAAATAATATAAAATAAAACAATAATGAAAATAAAATTTAAAATTAAAAAATTAAAAAAAAAGGAAAAAATTAAATTAAATTAAATATAATAAAAATAAAATAAATATAAGCTAAAATAAAGATGAATTAAATCATCCGGAAAATCTCTGACCCGGTGGGGGGAATATTTATTAGCCGGTAGGGCAAGCTAGGCCCCTGCTCCTGCTGGATGTGGTCAGAGACTTTGCCGGAGATGTGCAAAAAGAAATAACTTTATGGAAAAGAGAGAGTTCTGTTGAGAGCAGGTGATAAACATCATTATAATTTTGACATAAAACGCGAAAACGGTTGTGCTGTGCGTAGTCGGTTGTGCATCTAGGCAAGATTAAAGGCAAATAATTTCTAGTTGGTCTAGAGGGAACAGAGAAGTTAAGGCGACCTAAGAGTTCAGAAGAGTCTACATCACCGATAATTAACTTATGAAGAAAAGAAACGCCTAGGACAGTTCTACGGTTAGCCAACGATGGAAGGTCAATAAGCAAAAGCCTACTAGAATACGATGGCAACCGAAGGTTGGGATCCTTATTTAAGCCGCGGAGGGCAAAAAGCAAGAATTGCTTTTGGACAGACTCAATACGATCCATATGCTTTTTATACTGCGGACACCAGACGGATGAGCAGTATTCAAGCACCGGGCGAACTAAAGATGTGAAAAGAACTTTTGTTGTATAGGGATCATTAAATTCCTTCAACCAACGCTTAATGAATCCAAGTACACCATTCGCCTTATTAACTATACAGGATATATGATCATTAAAGCTTAATTTGCAATCAAAAATAACTCCAAGATCAACGACAGTTGATATTCGTTGCAAGGGTTCATTGCCAATCGAATAGGAAACTAGCGAAGGTTTGCAACGATGAAAAGACATAAACATACATTTTGCGCAATTAAGAAATAAATGATTAACCAAGCACCAAAAATGAAGCGAGTTTAAATCATCTTGCAACCTAATAGAATGCATCGGGTCGTTGTAAGATAAAATGAGTTTAACGTCATCGGCATACATAAGTATCCGAGAATGAGATATAGTCGAGGGGAGATCATTAATAAAAAGAGTGAAAAACAAAGGGCCGAGGTGGCTTCCTTGAGGTACACCGGATGTTACGTAGACAGGTTTTGAAATATTAGATCTGAGCAGAACTTTTGAGTTCTATCTTTTAAATATGAAGAGATCCAAAAAAGAAAAGGGGAGGGAAATCCAATACGATCAAGCTTAAGGAGGAGGAGATCATGGTTCACGGAGTCAAAAGCCTTACTGAAGTCAGTGTAGATGACATCAGTTTGGCATTTCATAAGGAATCCATCGTTAACTAATGATGTGAATTCAAGCAAATTGGTCGTAGTTGACCGACTCTTTACAAATCCATGCTGGAAAGGTGACAAAACCGATTTGCAGTAATGCTGCAATGTAGAGGTTATAATTTCTTCAAACAACTTAGGAATAGCAGATAATTTGGCGATACCTCTATAATTGGAGATATCTGATTTTCCACCCTTTTTGTGAAGAGGAATAATGAAGGATTCTTTCCAAAGATTTGGAAAAATAGTAGAGTCAAGCGATAGATTAAAAAGCTTTAGTAAAGGTTTGCATATGGAATTACAACACTCTCTGAGGACACAACTAGGGATGTTGTCAGGTCCAGGAGAGTATGAAGAAAAAAACATCTAGACTTAATATTTTTTAAATTAGAAAGCTTAGGACAGTACCAAGGGGGTTGAAGAGACTCAGAAGAAGCAACACTATTTGGAACAGAAATATCAAAGAGAGAGTTAATAGAGTCATAAAAACAGGTAACAGCGACTTCAATGTCAACTGCATTGTATAAAGGAGACCAATCTTTTGAACCAATAAGTTGATTAAGCAGGGTAAAACTAGCTTTACGGAAGCAACGACGAGGTTTTACTAAAGTCATTGAAGATGAAGGGGTAAATCCAGGGTTTGTTAGAGATATTTCTAATGTAGGATGGTAAGAATCCTCGGGTAGTGTTAGGGGGGAAGACCTAGAGACAACAGCATTAGAACTGTCAGTGACAAAAACAAGATCTAACAATTTGTTTAAATGATTTGGAACTGAATTTATTTGAAACAAAGACAGATCAAGCAAACAATCTAAAAAATCATGCTGTGCGGATGGTACAAGATAAGTTGACCCATTAAGATTTGACCATGCGATGTTTGGCAAGTTAAAATCACCAACAACAACCATATAATCAATGTCTCGTAATTGAGTAAAAACATATTTTATGCAGTTTATATGGTGCATATATACTTGAATATCGGAAGAAGGTGGGATATAAGAACAAGAAATGAATACAGAAAAGGAATTAAAAGTTACCTTAACGGCAACAAATTCAACATCATCAGGCACAATTACAGATATGCATTCCGACCGAAGGTTAGATTTTACTGCTATCATAACACCTCCACCTCGGCGAGCCTGTCGATCACGACGGTAAACAATATAATCATTTGACAATATTTCACAATCAGAAACGGAGGGATTTAACCAAATGATGCGCTATTCAAAAATAAAGAGGTAAGTTTGGACAAAAGACCCCTAACATTTTGATAGACGATACTAAGAACGGAGGACTGGACTAGTTTTTTGGAGCACTATTAGAGGCAACTTGTGCCCCAAAACTGTTAGAGGGCAAGCTGACAGGCATTATCCTGCGATTTCTTTGCCTGTACTCGTTAACAATAAGTAGTGGCGGCCAAAATTTTGGGTCACATATAATTGGGAATTCTTCGGAAGAGACACTAAGCTATATCCCGAGGCTCAGCAAAACTAAACTTCGAAATATAAACTCTTGCTGAGGATTTGTGAGCAATGTATGCTGCAATTGACTCGCAAGTAGTTTCAGGAGACAACCTAGACACAAAAACTTGTCTACGAGGAGCTACAACATTAAGAATGGGAGGCTGAGGAGAAATAGAAGCGGAACCTATAACATTGTCTTGAGGTTCGGAAGGCACTATTAGAGAATTAACAGACCTATCTAATGGTGCATTGGACAAGTCGTTAGTAGGTTGAATCAGGGAGGGTAAGGGTGAAACATCCAGCAAGTTTCCTGGAGAAGCAGACAAAGAAATTGTTGGCGACAAGTCAAAATTCAAGGGAGTGCTTGGCAACGATGGAGGAGGTTGGGGCGATTCACCAGAATCAGGCGGTGGCACAACTAAAAATTGCGGCTCCAACCGACGCATCGATGCCGACTCGAATTTGAATTGACTAAGCAACTCAGAACTGGAGCTAAACTCGCTTGAAAGTTGCTTGGACACTTTGTGCAGTTTATCAAAACTATTTTTCACGCTGTTATACATACGCGAAAAATTGAATTGAATGTCAGTGCATGTAGGGCAAGACCATTTCAAGGCACCACAGCCCTTTTTAGGGGAATAAACCTTGTCAAGGTCACGTCCACTTAATCCTGCACATTTAATATGCATAGAGTGATCGCACAACCAACAGGTTACAAACCGAAATTGCTCCGAATCACTTGCATCTTTATTTGTGCAGGACTTTTTGCAGCACGCCATAATGCACAAAATTACCACAGGGTCTAAAATCGAAAGAGAAATCAAAATCAAAATATAAGAGCGAAGATGTAGCGGTAGCTAAGCTCTGAGTAGAACAAACAACAAAGATGAGCGGGAGCGATGCACAAAGCACACAGCGAACTCGCACACAAGCTTGTCTTAAGGGGGGTGGGGGACCGCCAAAAACAGATAAGCAAAACAATTACACAAACAAAATATACACAAAGCTGACGCCGCGATTATTTAATTTGTGAAATTGATTGTTTATAAGCACACAACCGAAGCGCGAAGCACAACACGGTAAAGGGGTGAAATATCGAAATGATTTAAATAAAACTTTGCAACAAAATAGGCAAGTTAAACAACACAAAATAATTTTTAATTGCGGAGCACAAATAACACACGTCAATCACTACAAGACTCTCTCTCTCTAGGATATATATGCTATAGTCATCCGATTTTGATCAATTTTTTTCAGAATTGTGTGGAAACATATAAAACAAATATATACTACGATTGGAGACGCTACGATGAAAATCAAAAAAGTTTTTCTCACAACGACTTATTTTTCGACCGATCGTTCCTATGGCAGCTATATGCTATAGTGATCCGATTTTGATACATTTTTCCAGAATTATGTGGAAGCATATAAAACTAACATATACCAAGATTGGGGACGCTACGATTTAAAACAAAAAAGTTTTTCTAACTAGAACTTGTTCTTAGACCGATCGTTCCTATGGCAGCTATATGATATAGTCATCCGATCCGGCCGGTTCCGACATATTAGTTGCGTGCAGTAAAAAGAAGACTCTGTGCAAAATTTCAGCTTGATAGCTTTAAAACTGAGAGACTAGTTCGCGTAGAAACAGACAGACGGACACACAGACGGACGGACGGACAAGCGGAAATGAACTCAGCTTGTTGTCCTGATCAAGAATATATATAGTTTATGGGGTTGGAAATGAATATTTCTATGCGTTACAAACTTCTGGGCAAAATTAATATACACTTTTCAAGTGTATAAAAATAAATTTAAAAAATAGAAGGCTAACATGTTTGTTTGATGTTGATGTTTTACATACCCTTGTTGTTTTGGTGCTATAAAGGTGCTTTCATTGATAAGTTATCAATGATAACAAAAAAGTTTTTCTCATTAGAACTAGCTTTTAGACTGATCGTTTCAATGGCAGCTATATGCTATTGTCATCCGATATTGATCAAATTTTTCCAGAATTATGTGGAAGCACATAAAACCAATATATACCTCGATTGGTGATGCTACGGTGGAAAACAAAAAAGTTTTTCACACTAGAACTAGTTTTTGGACCGACCGTTTCTATGGCAGCTATATGCTATAGTCATCCGATTTTGATAAATTTTTTCGGAATTGTGTGGAAACATATAAAACTAATATATAACAAAACAAAAAAGTTTTTCTCACTAGAATTAGGTTTTGGACCGATCGTTCCAATGGCAGCTATATGATATAGTCATCCGATTCGGCCAGTTCCGACAAATGTGCATCCTATGTGTATTTAAAGACTTTTTGCAAAGTTTGGTCAAGATAGCTTTAAAACTGAGGGAGAAGGAGCATAGAAACAGACGGACGGATGGACGGAAGGACGGACGGACAGACGGAAATGAACTCAGCTCGTCATGCTGAACAAGAATATATATACTTTATGTGGTCAGAGATGCTTCCTTCTATGCGTTACAAACATCGTGACAATTTTAATATACCCTCTGCAAGGGTATAATTAATAAATAAATAAGTTGCAGCCTCTTATGTATACTGGAACTAAAGTGAAAGTCATTCCAGTTGTGATTATTTCCAATACTTGCACATCATCAGTGGACTTCACTTTGTGGGTAATTCCCTACATCTCGGAGCTCATTTTTGATTTCTATAAGCATGCCCCCGCTTGCTCTGCCATTTGCTGAGTTTCGGGAAGCTGGTTTCCAGTATATTTTACCGCCGCCAAGGTATTTTTCAAAACGTTCTGCCTTCGACTGCATAACGTGAGTTCTAATTATTACAATAAGATCATGCGACTTAACATATTCTAAAAAAGACAGATTATTACACTTATTTTCTAAACCATTTATATTATAAGCGAGTATTTAAAGAGCTCTAGACTCCTCTTCTCGATGCTATTGTTGCTTGATGTTGGTGACTTAGATCTGCTGATGATGCTCTCCGTTTTTTGGTGCCAGTCTTGTGCTTAGCTTCTCGTAATCTAGGTCTACATTGAAGGAACTGCCATAAATTTTCCTCATCTCTGTTAGTCCGTTCTGAGATTTGCACATGAGCTTCAGGTCTTTGCTGCAGTAGAACCATTGTTGTTATACCCTAAGCCTGTCGTTTCTAAAGTTTACCAGTTTGCTTTGCTTGATGGACTTGAGATCCTTTCTGATCAGCAGCAAAATTATTTTATTTTTAAGTCGTTCTTCATTAATGTCTTGATCTATCGAAATCCGAGTTCCCGCCAACTTTTTTGTGCTTGTCAGCACTATGTTCGTCATGTTAGTGGAAGCAAACTGGGCCAACACTGTCATTTTCCCATTTGTGTTGTACAATTTCCATGCTTGTTCAATTTGGAACTTCTGTTGAATTCCTAGTTTTCCTGTGCACAATACCATTACCAGGGCTGTAAATGAATCAATCACTTTGAGATTGATTCACAATTCAATCTCAACCAGATTTAAAAAATAAAGATTTCAATCATTTCAGCTTTAAATCATCAAGATTTAAATCTGATTAAATCATTGAAGATTGCTTTAAGGTGATTTATAAATCATTTTGGAGCAATCAGATTGTTTACATTTTGATTTAAATCATTGAATATTTAAATCTCCGAGAATTAAATCTTCAAAGATTTAAATCATTTGCTTTAAATCAAACTATTTAAATCATTGTTGATTTAAATTAATTAGTTGCAATCATTTTTGAAAAGATTTAAATAGCTTCAGCCTCGCATATTTTGTCTTCATTGTGGCCAACGCTGGAAGCAGAAATCCATAAAACATTCCGCTTTGCGATTGTAGAAAATCTCCTTAAATACTCTTTAAATATTCAAAATCGCAGTCTAATACGTAGGTTGTCATATATATTTCTGGCTTAATAATGAAAACGCGAATATTTATGATCAAAAATGGTCTTATTGTTTTTCAAAGTATTCTCCAGCAAGATTTATACACTTTTGCATGCGCTCAAACCAATTGTCAAAGCACTTTTTCCACTCCGATTGAGACACCTCCAAAACATGGTGTTTGAACTCTTCAACAGCATCTTCTCGCGACGAAAATCGTTGACCACGCATTTTTCCCTTGATGTGCGGGAATAAAAAGAAGTCATTGGGTGCCAAGTCAGGGCTGTACGGCGGATGACCCATTCATTCAAATTGGGCCATTCAATAATTGGGCGGTCAAAAAGACGCTGGTGTGAGCTGATGTGTGTGGGCTCGCGTTGTCATGGTGCACAATGATCTGTCTTCTCTTGTTCGTTTTTCGAATTTCTCCGAAGACTTCAGGCAAACAAATTGTGGTGTACCACTCAGAATTGACCGTCCTACGTTGCTCAAGCGGAACAGTCGCCACATGACCAGTTTTACCGAAGAAACAGGCGACCATTTGCTCTGAAGTGCTTCTTCCACGAACGACTTTCGTTGGATTTGGCTCGTCTTCGAAGAACCACACGGTCGATTGCTGTTTTGTTTCGTCATCTGTGACGATCTTATAAACGTCTTTTGAAACACCGCGATTATATTTTTTCAAAATTTCTTTGCACGAATCCACACCAAACCTTTTTTACGCCCAGGTGTTCATGCAATATCGAATGTATGCTGGTGGAAGAAATGCCCAAGGATGCCTCTATCTCACTTTATGTCACATGACGATCTTGCATTATTAGTTCACGCACGGCATCAATGTTTTCTGGCACAACGACTGTTTTTGGACGACCATCACGACCTTCGCCTTAGAGCGAGCGTCGCCCGCGATTGAATTCATTAAACCAATTTTTCACAGTGCTATAGGATGGTGCTTTATCGGCAAACAAAGATTTTAGTTCATCGTTGCACTCTTGTAGTGATAATCCGGGTCGAAAGTTGTGAAAAATGATAGCACGAAAATTTTCACGAGCTTATTCATTTTTTTGCCTAGGTAAGTTTTTGATTAATCGTTAATCGATATCAAACGTGGTCACACATGAAAGAGTTGTATGGAGCTTTTATCGATAAAAGTCCAAACTTTTTTTTGGGAAAAGGCCAATTGGTCCTAAAATGGCTAGAAGTGACCTAGGCCAGAAACTTAAATAGCAACCCACGTAAAGCCCCTATTTCTAATTCGTGGCAAAGTTTGTTAATTTTTGTTTTGTGAAACAATATATTTTTGATCAAATCGTTTAATTAATTCCATCGCTTGATAACTAGATATATCAACTGTGAACCCAAAACAGAAATAATTTTTTCAGAAGATTTGGGTCGATTTATTTTGTTCCATAACCCTTAATATTTCTTCCGCACTACAGCCACGACAAACCAATTATATATAGGAAAAAAGTGCTTTAAGAACAAAATCAAACTACGTCTAGCTTTTATTTAGCGGCATTCTATAGTAGATTTTCGTTATAATTTATTAATAGAGCGGAGTAGTTACTAATCATCTTCCAATTTCGGACGCATTCCGACATAGTTGGCATTATAGTGCATACATAAAATATACAAACATAATTTGGTAAGTGTGCCTTAACGATTCCAAATCATTTAATTAAAAATTGTATTTATTTTTAACAGATTTAACGATTTAAATTAAATCATTTTGTGATTTAAATCATTAAAGATTTAAATCATTTTGTGATTTAAATCATTTTGTGATTTATATCTTTATAGATTTAAATCATTTTGTGATTTAAATCATTAAAGATTTAAATCATTTGATTTAAATCAAGCTTTTTAAATCTTTTTAAAAATGATTGCAACTAATTAATTTAAATCATCAATAATTTCAATAGCTTGATTTAAATCAAATGAATTTAATCAAAATGTTAACAATCTGATTGCACCAAAAAGATTTACAAATCACATTAACGCAATTTTCAATGATTGATTCAGATTTAAATCTTCATGATTTAAAGCACAATTGAATGCAAGTAGTATGTAAATAAATCAGGGAAATTTAAAATCAAAAATGATTTAAATCTTTTACAGCTCTGACCATTACTGCTCCTTTGACGTGAGGACTCTCATCTTATCCTCGAAAGACCAAGTTTTTGCATCTGGCTTCATCTTCAGTCTCATTAACCGGAAATTATCGCCCGCCTTTTGCTCTTTCATGTTTTCCAGCTCCAATCGAAGAGCATGATTCTTACTTTGAAGGTTCCCGATTTCTGCCCTAAGCTCCACAAAATTATCTTTTTGATCTTCAAAGTCGTGTTTTGTTGGCAATCTTTTATAGCGGTCACCAAGCAGGATAGCCAGAGTATTCTGCATCATGCTCATTAAATCCCCAACCGCTATATTTCCAACCGTCGCTACAGTAAGTGTTGCCTCTGCAATGATTTTTCGTTTTCTTGATTGCGGAAACATAGTCTCTGAAGGCTATTCTTGTGTCGTTCTTTGTGGTGTATGCATTCAGTTGACCATGATATCGCAAATTATATTTGTAAAGGGGAAAAAGTAAACGTAGTTCAAATTCAACCTCTCTTTATAACTACTTAGAATCTATCGATATCGATTGGCGTATTTGATACTTATTAACACGCTCGTGTGTAAGGGAGTCAGCTGTTCCTGAAAGGGTCAGCCAAATTTGAGTTTATTTGTTGTTGCTTCTGCTTTCCTTGCCTTTCTCCTTTCATTCGCTTGTTTTCGTTCGGCCAAATAAATAAAAGTGTATTTCTCACGTGATGTCGGTACTGTTCCTCCTTGCCAGTATCCCCAATGTACCAGCGTGCTGTACTGACAGGTGTACGTCACAGTCTCAGGCTTGCAGGTGCTATAATTTGCCTTTCTTACAGGTTGCTGGCAGAGCTCAAACAAAATACGTCCTCTTCAAAACTCACTCAACTCAACTTCCCCTGTATTTATTAACTCAGTGTTGGTAGTACATGACATTGCTGGAGGAACTTGCTATTTCCGTACAGCAATTTATATATTTACTTGCAGCTTCCTTTAGTGTTCCAAACGTTCCTGCTTTAAGTATTATACGCAATCTTGGATGTTCGCAAAAAATTGTCGTAAAACTGATGTATTCCAATTTTTATACTCTGTACCAAAGGTACGCAAAGTATATTGGGTTTGTGCAAATGTATGTAACAGCCTGAAGAAAGCATCTCCGACCCTATAAAGTATATATATTATTGATCAGCATCAACAGCCGAATCGATATAGCCATGTCCGTCTGTCCGTTTGTCAGTCCGTATGAACGAAGAGATCTCAGAGATGGTAAGAGCTAGAGCTTTGAGGTGTATTGAACATATAATTCTTTTATACTTGCCGGCAAATCTAGTTTATTTTTAATTTTTGCTACGCCCCCTGCCTCCTCCGCAAATTAAAAAAAAAACGTAATAACTCCCAAAATTTTGAAGATAGATAGTTCAAACATTCTAGACATATATTCTACTACTCATTATTTATCGACCCGCCATCGTTTTCGATCAGATGAACGATATTAGAGATAGAAAATTCAAAGCAACGACAACAACACCGCAGCGATTGGTAGAACTTACAAGAAAGAGAGAGCAAGAGGGCAAAAGCTAACTGGTAATTTCCCAACTGGACTTTGCTTGACGGCAGTAGCTAATTGGACAGCGCCGCTCTCAGTTTTCCCCCTCCCCCTCCCCACGATGCAATTGAGATGGCCTGCGGTCAGAAATCACACGTGATTTCCTCATGACTAATATAGTTACGTTTATGTTAATAGGAAATTATATACAAATTTTATAAATTTACGAGTTATGTACTAGGGTAATTCTACTCATCATTACTTATCGAGCGCCCATACATCGATTTCCAACCAGATGAACGATAGTCGAAAGAGTTGCCACCCCCAGATTTTAAAAAAAACCTCACTCTTTAAAGATATCAGCTACATACAAACAGGTACAGAGTAAATTACAATCGAGCTTGACCGATTTTCTGACTTGTTTTGTTCTTCTTTCTTCTTTGAGCTCGAAGCATGTTTTTGACATATATAGCACAGGAATAACAACGTTATCTAAAAGTTTTGAAGTGTATGGAACATATAAATCTTCTACTTGCAGGCAGATCAAGTTTAGTTTTGATTTTTGACACGCCTCCCCCGCAAATTGAAAACAACTTCGTATCTTCCGAAATTTTGGATGAAGGTTATTCGAACCTTCTAGACATTTATTCTACTAATCAATACTTATCAAGCCTCCAGATAACCGATAGTAGAGTTGCCACCCCCAAAATTTGAAAAACACCTCAAATATCCGACAAATTTGGAGTTAGGTCGCTCGAACCTTCTGGACATATATTCTACTCATCAATACTTATCGAACTCACATATATTATTTTCCAATGAACGATAGTAGAGTTGCCACCTCCACAATTTGAAAAACACCTTAAATATCCCGCAATTTTAGTGTTACGTTGTTCGAACCTGCCACCACAATTTGATAAAAATCTTATACCTCCCATAATTTTAAAGGCAGATTGTTTGAACCTTTTAGGCATATATTTAAATCGTCATTACTTATCGATCCACCGTACACTGTTTCCATATCAGATGAAGGGTATTCGAGTTATAAGCAAAACAAATAATTACGATATGAAGCACTGGCCGTTATCATGATGGGCAGCACTTGCACAGTTTGTGTGACCCCACACTTTAAAGTTATCAGTTATATACAAACAGGTACAGCGTATATTACAGTCGGGCTTGACCGACTTTCTTACTTGTTTATTTATTTGCCAATTAAACAAGTTCTTAATTGGCTACACCAATTTTAACTTAAATTATAATTTTAACAATTTAATGCGTATAAGAGGAAAAACACTCAGCTAGTAAAAATTTGATTTCCGACTTGTTGGCGTCAAAGACGAAGCGCATAATAATGGGCAATAAGTTATAATTTCTAAGAGCCCTACAGATAGGCTCATTTAGTGAATTGTTGGTACGAGTAATTTGATGGGGAAAACGGTTGAAAGGATCTTAGATTTCTGCTTGGTACATTGAAGAAGATGAGGGGACAATCAATGGTTCCAGAAAAAAAGGTTCAAACAACCTTACTCCAAATTTGCGGGATATTTGAGGTGTTTTTCAAATTGCGGGGGCGGTAACTCTACTATCGTTCATCTAATCGGAAAACAATTTATGGGGGCTCAATAAGTAATGATAAGTAGAATATATGTCAAGAAGGTTTGAACAACCTAACTCTAAAATTGTGAAAAATTTGCGTTTTTTTTCAATTTGCGGGGGAGGCGTGGCAAAAATCGAAACTAAACTTGATCTGCCTGCAAGTATAAGAAATATTTGTTCCATACAGCTCAAACCTCTATCTCTTACCATCTCTGAGATCTCTTCGTTCATACGGACAGACAGACGGACAGACGGATGTGGCTATATCGACTCGGCTGTTGATGCTGATCAAGAATATATATACTTTATAGGGTCGGAGATGCTTCCTTTTGGCTGTTACATACATTTGCACAAACCCAATATACTTTTTGTACCTTCGGTACAGAGTATAATAATAAAGAGTAAAGGGCCCAGTGGAAGGTGTAACAATTCTTTCACAAGTATTCGAGGCCTAGTCATCCCTTGGTAAGGCCAAGTTCGGCGGCTCTCTCGGTCGACTGTCCACAGCAGGGGGGATCCTCTCGTACCTTAGCTCATTCGGGTGGGGGTGGGGTATGTTGTTGCTAGGAATCGACCGTTGTGTACATAATCTTAATATTAGGTTCCGTACGGAATCTACGAACGGAGCTATACTCCAAAAAATGTAAACACCGTCAGTACAAACTGGTATATAAAAAATAAGAAAAAAAGGGGTCAGCTTTCATCATCCGTGTCATCCACTGATGGTGAGGTCTTTGATGGCACTTGAAACTCGCACTCTGCACCCAAAACCCAACCTTGATCTTCCTAAGCGCATTTTAGCGAAGATCCCCTAATGTGTTTATCCTACCGACCTAAGTTACCCTGCCATCTGGAAAAAAGACTAAATTACCAATTCATTTTTTTAACGTTTTAATACTTCAAAATTTAATATTCCTAAAACTAAGACACTGCATGCTTTATAAATTTAATGGGGTGAACTAATCCAGAAAAACATTCAGTGTTAACTTAATTAAATAATAATCTTAAATTATGTATTTCGAAATTAAATATAATTAGGCAAAATCAATTCGTGGGAATTTTAGGTAGCGCGCAGTAAACGTGTGTATAAAAGTGTTGGCAAAACTTCCTAGTTCGATTTGCAGATATTTAATTGAGTACGACAACTCAAACAGCTGATCCGCTATACCAGGACATTGACCTGACTTTGTTCTCCACAAAAGAGATTGGCCTTCCAGCCGTAAATGCATACATATGTAAAAGGGTGGGGTGTGTGATTATTATTAAGCTAAAAATTTATTTGAAAAAAAAAAACATACAAGAGAGATGCAAGTTTTTGTCAATTTGGCAGCGGGCAGTTGGCAAGGGAGCGCAGGCGCACTGATAAGAGAAAACAATCATGGATGTCGGTACGACATGCCGATACGTCCCGTTATTTGACAAAAACTTACTCTCGGCACCTAGAGCACAAAATAAATAAGAGCAATGAGCAATTGAAAAGACTTACATACATTCCATTTACTTTTGGTATTCAGCATCCAGCGTTGAAAGTCCTTCCAGCGTGGTCGTACTCTTGCTAATAATGATCATTAGAACAGGGAGAGTTGGTTGGGCATATATTGTCTCTTAAATTGCTCTGTATTGGCAAATTGTTACTCTTGGGTTGGTTTTTACGTGTTTAGGTTTGGCACACGTTTTTATGGTTAATTTATCTTTACTTTAGTTGCAATGATTTTGGATTTCGTATACCTTTTAGCTTTAATTGCACACAAACTCAATGCACAATTTCGGATGGGGTGTTTTTTCTTATTGAGTACGCCTATACATAGATTATTTAAATTGTCTGTTGAGTCATCTTCCTTCCCAATGTTATGGAAGGAATCTTTTATCATTCCTCTTCATAAAAAGGGCAATAAGTCCGATGTTGAAAACTATAGGGGTATTTCCAAGTTGTCTGCAATTCCTAAAACTTTTGAGAAAATTATAACATCTCAATTGCAACATTTGTGTTGTTCCATTAATTCACCGTTCCAACATGGATTTGTGAGACGTAGATCTACCACCACTAACCTCTTAGAGTTTACATCCTTAGTGATAAAAGGGTTCTTAAGTAAAATGCAAACTGACGTCATTTATACTGATTTTAGTAAGGCATTTGATTCTGTAAACCACTCCTTGCTGCTTCACAAACTGAGCCTAATTGGATTTCCCACTAATCTTCTCAGTTGGATTTCTCAGTACCTAAGTGATAGAACCCAAAAGGTTCTATTTCGAAATTCATACTCTAGGTGTATCCAAGTTACTTCTGGAGTACCCCAGGGTAGTCACTTGGGTCCATTGCTTTTTACTCTATTCATCAATGATCTACCTTCAGTTCTGACTCATTCACGGGTCCTTATGTATACTGATGATGTTAAGATTTGTTTAACATATAAAGATTTGGTATCTCGATATCATTTGCAAACTGACTTGGATGCATTTCACTCATGGTGTGAATTCAATCTCCTAAACCATAATAGTTCGAAGTGTAAGGTTATGACATTTTATAGAAGCTTGCCACAACTGGTCACATACACGCTTGATAATGTGGCATTAGAGCGTCTAAACGATGGTGCCAATGAAGTAAATGATCTGGGGGTAATTCTTGATCATAATCTTAAATTTAAATTTGACTCTCATGTAACTGCTACTGTTAGTAAGGCCAGAAGTGTTCTTGGGTTTATTAAGCGTTGGTCTAAAGAATTTGATGATCCTTATACGACCAAAATTCTTTATACTTCTCTTGTCCGTCCAATTCTTGAGTATGGTTCATGTGTGTGGTCTCCACAATATTCGATCCATCAAGATAGAATTGAATCTGTGCAAAAACAATTCCTATTGTTTGCTCTTCGTGGTTTGAATTGGAATCCTGAGGTCCGGTTACTATCGTATTCTAGTAGACTTCTTTTAATAAACCTTCCCTCCTTAATTAACCGAAGAGTTATGCTTGGTGTAATCTTTATACATAGACTAATAAATGGTGAAATCGACTCATCAGAGTTGCTTAGTCAAATTAATCTTAGTGTTCCTGTTAGACAGACACGTAACTTTATCCCCTTATCTCTAAAACGTTGTACTACTAACTATGCTTTGCATGAGCCGTTTCGTGTCCTTTGTGCTGACTACAATAAAATCTTTCGAGTAATTAGTTTAGAAGATTCTATTTTTGCTATAAAAACCTCTATATTAACGTATTTAGCCCGTAGTTTGCTTTAATTCCGTGTTTTTCTACGCGTTTCCGTGTCACTCGTTTGTGGCAGCGCCCCCCGGTCGGTTGGGCGGGAGGTGGGGTGCTATTTTGCCTGGGGTTCGCGCGTAACAAGCTTCGGCTTGGTGTCGCTTGGGCCACTTGAACGTACTGCGCATTGTACATCAACGTCCATAGATGAGTCCTTAGCCCATCACTGCCACACACACATATGCTTTTACGAATCTTGCGGATCTTTCTTTTAGATTTATTGATGGGTATTTTACGAAAACTATTTATACACTTGTTACTAGCTTTTTTACTGAACACATTTTATGACACAGCTGGGATTAACTATTAAAGACGTTTTCTGAGGCGTTTTCTGCCAGTTCTCAACACAACACTTGCACTGCCACTGGTTTTCTGGTGTATGAGATGATGGCACAGGAGTGATGTGTGGCTTGGTGGACACTTCTAGGTTAGATTTTCCGTCCAAGTGGCACTCAACTGGGTAAGAAACAATGCGACTCGAACCACTTTTGACGGAGATAACACTCGATGAGATAGTAGTTGCCCCTCCTACACCCCAAATATGCGCCTGACGAGTCGAACAGCCTCGTTGTCAGCAGGTTGAGCACTCAGAGGTGTGGGCGATGGTAGCTGGCAGGATTGTTAATCCTCCAGATGACACTATTGGGCGAAATGGGTTTTTTTTTATTCTCAATTCAACACGAAACTTCGGGCATCTTTAGTTTCGCACATCCTTTTATTGGTGTAGAACAAAAGCAAAGTAAAAAATGCTCCTTTGCCCTTGGCCAAGATGTGGATGCGCGTGGATTACGCACTCGGACTTTGATTGCCGAGGGTGTGGAGATTTTCACCCGGGACTGGGCCAACTCTCGTTCCCGCACTTTGCACTTTAAATTGTTGGATTTTAGTGGTCGTGGTTCAAATTTGTATTTATCACGGAAGACAATTTAATGAATTGCAATTTCCCGGCACTTTTCAGTTTTATACTGCTGATTTAAAAATTGTCGTGACTGCAGCTAAATAATTCTTATATGACGATCGCGTGGCAAAGAGGATGCTGCAGCTATATCATTGGCTTATATAGACTTGCTGAGCTTTTTTCCACCCGGCATAGGCTGAAGTAGGCTGCGCTGCAGCGTAGGCGTTAGGACTAAGTTACAGCGACGGTGTGAGCTAACGCCGAAATGGGTCAATGCTTATTGCTATAACACGTTTCTATGAACATGCGCGCAAATGCGCTTGCTCGACCATTACAAAGGGCAAAAGTAGCCACGTATGGACTGGAAAGTGAATTGTTTATTCTGACTCTGTAACTTCGGAGGTTCAAATAAGTTTTAATCCAATTTAGTAAAGAGCATTGAAAGCCTTCAGAAGCTTGGAAAGTAGTGCGCGATGACAAACTTTATCAAATGACTTAGAAAAATCGGTATAAACCACATCAACTTGTTGTCGAAAGAACTGATGCAATAATTGCAATAATGCAAAAATTACTAAAGATCACTAACTTCGATGTAGTCGAGCATAGAACCATGTTGATTGGAGCAAATATACAAATTTACAAAAAATTACAACTGTTTAGCTTTTATCCGTTCAAAGAGCTTCAAAATGTTGCTGAGCTTAGCTTGGAGGATGTCGTCATCTGAAATGGATATAGTGCCAATGTTCTGAAGGTGAGGAATTACACTCAAATAGCAAGAATTATTCCATTAAGCTGGATGTTCAAAGTTGGAACTGAAAAATTTAGCTTATAAATTTTAAATGTCGATATATGAGGCTGCAACTAGATCATCCCCTGTCATAGAAGCGGGTATTGAAGATTCTGACCTTTTTGAACCAACGATGTGCCAAAAAATCTAATTTTAAGCCATTTTTAACATCCGTAATATATTGATTAGAAAGAAATTTATAAGGAAATTTAAACTCACGCTTGAGTTGCCAATATCTATCCTAATCAGCAGAGTCGTAAGACTTCAAAAAGCGTTTATAGAACTTGTTCCGACCTCCACGCTGTTCTCTGAAATATATTTACGAATTTCATTAAGAGTAATATCATTTAAATTAAATTTTAAAAATTCACGAGCAGAAGGCGTAAATGTTTAGAAATTTTAAGTTAATTGCATAGGCATATGATGAGAAGCGCAATTTGAAATTGGAATTTCACAATTATTAAGTTTGCAGTTAAGTTCAGAACAAATATCAATTAAGTCACGTAACTTATTTAGCTTGCTGTATATATTATTAAGCCCTTACAAAACAACTCATCAATAACTAAGATTTTATGAGACTGGTGTGCATTGCTAAGTATCATGAGAAAGTCTTCGGATCAAAAGACCAGGCCAGCGATTCAAGGTTAAAATCGCCAATCACAAAAAGATGCCAGATGATGATCATCCAAAAGAGAATTATGAACATGGGAAATATTCAAAAAATGCTCCTCATAAATTCCAAATTCACTGTCCAGCGGTATATACGAAGCGACGATAAAAACTTCTCCAAAACATTCAGTAATTGACACGCAAAGTTGGTCAAGGAGCCAGTCCTCTTTTGCTAGGCGAACAGCCCCACAGCGGAGAATAGAATTTTTTTTTTTTTTCAATTTTATTAGGACGTTCAACCCCAACAATGCACAGTACATTCAAGTGGCCCAAGCGACACCAAGCCGTAGCCTGTTACGCGCTAACCCCAGGCAAATTAACAAGTTCACCTCCCGCCCAACAGACCGAGGGGCGCAGCCGCTAACGTGCGACACGAAATCACGGTGGAAAATTACATAGAATAAAACAAAATGAAAAGAAATCAGCTACAAATCGTAAAAGTGAATTCAAAATTAATTGTGGGCTAAATGTGTTAAGATAGAGGTCTTTAAAGCAGGAAAGGACAACTCCGAACTGATCACTTGGTAAAGTTTGTTATAATCAGCACAGAGGACACGAAAAGGCTCATGCATAGCATAGTTAGTACTACACCGTTTCAAGGATAAGGGGATAAAGTTACGGGTAGGTCTTATCGGGACACTAAAATTAATTTGGCTAGTCAACTCAGATAAATCAATTTCACCACTATTAAGTTTATGTAAAAAAATTACTCCAAGCATAATTCTACGGTTAATTAAGGAAGGAAGGTTAGTTAAAAGAAGTTTACTAGAATACTAGGGCAGTCGGATATAAGTATGCCAGTTTAAGCCTTGAAGTGCAAACAACAAGAACTGCTTTTGCACCGTTTCAATTCTATCCTGATGGGTTGTATACTGTGGAGACTACACACAAGAAACATATTAACACAATTTTAGAGACTTAAGCAACGCGACGTCGGGAATGGTGCTAGTTATTGACTCAAGTTAAAATGCTAAAAAAAATATACATAATTATTACTCACTTGAAGCATATTATAACAAATTACCCGTTTGAGATGTTCCGTTACGACTTAGATTATTATAAAACGAGAGCGTAAGCTAAATTCTGCCCTGCCCAATTATCTATTATTAAATCACAAAACGACCAGCGTAATTCTTTGTTTTGCTTATTACTCATCTATCGTACATCTGATCGAAAAAGGTTGTATGGTGGATCGATAAGTCATCATGATTAACATATATGTCGTAGGTTCAAACAACCTACCTTGAAAATTGTGGAAGATAAGAGGTTTTTTTCAAATTGCTGAACCGGTAACTCGACCATCGTTCATCTGATAGGGAAATAAAGTACAGTGGATCGATAAGCAATGATGATTTAAATGTATGATAGGGCTTGACAATATACAATAACAACTATACACCCGTACATCACAAAACAAATCAATGAAATAATCGAAGAGCCAACTAAAATCCCGGAGTTCCTTACAACAGGCAAACCTTTTACCAAACGATCAAATATCAAAACCAGCTAATAATAGTCCAAGTACATGCCTTTTAACTCTGTATAATATAATAACAGCCACCATAAAAAGAAAAATAGTCAATCACCTAACACAGCAAAATATCATTACAAACGAACAAAAAGGATGTACAGCCAAGGCTGCAAAAATAAACAGAACTTTGGAATTATTAAGCGGTCAAACACAGATCCAGCGTTCGCATTTACTATTCTGGAGCAGCAAGAGCTATAAAATTATTTCTATGCTCTCGCTACCGCTCTCACTTTGAACAGTGCATGAGCAGAGCCATAGCCGAAAATGAAAAGCAGTCATAAACTATAGCAATAGCAACAGCAGAAAATGCTACAAATCTGCGATCGTTTTTTTATCGCTGCTTCGTCAAGCCTAAAATAACTGAGCATTACGAAGCAGGGATAAAAAGAAACGATCGCAGAATTGTAGCAAAAACAACAACACATGAGAACCGTAGTAAATAAACAAAATTTAATTTGCTCTGCTCTGCTCTCATCTCGCTCTCAGTTTAGAGATACCGCTCCGGCTATGCAGAGCACATCATTCCATTTTCTGCTATTGCTATAGTTTATGACGTGATAAAACTACAAGCAGAGCGGATCCAATGCTTTTTCATATATCGGCTATGGCTCTGGTCCGGCTCTGTTCAGAGTGAGAGCGGTAGCGAGAGCAAAACCAAATACTACGGAGTAGCGTAGCATTTTCAAACGCTGCACATATCTCAACAATATAAAAATAATAACTAGCTTACTGTAACTAACTTACTGTCCCAGTTCAGACTCATAGTCCATCTTCTCCTAATATACATCGTCTGATATTATTCAATACTCCGGCTCCTGCACGGAGATTATCTGGAATTGGTGTTGTTGCTACTGATAACACAGTGCGACACTCAAAAAAACCCATGAACGGGACCAATAAAATGTGAAACTAGAGCCCTCAGGGAGCAACGCCTCATACCCAGTTTTTCCACTCCACGTCAGGATCGCTTTTAATGGGCATCTTTATACTAGCAACACACAATAACAACATTTGATGGTTGTTAAAACAAAGTGAGAGCTAAAATTCTGAAAAATTCACGAAAGATCAAGAGGGTCACTACAAATGTCATAGAAAATTCCCACCTAAAATGGACAAGTGGTTAGTACCCCTCCCGAAGAGGTCAAACTTTGAAACTTGATTATTTGAAAAACCACTCGATAGAATTGTCTAAGATTTATTATTAATTAAGATACTGACCAATAAAAAGTGTCCCCAAGAGATGGTAACATTCGATGAAAAACCGCGATATTGGGTACCACATTTGACCGTACCCATAAACAAGTCTACATAGGCAAAAAACTAGAGATAAAAATAGACCGCACTGCATTTTCAGTTTTTTAAAATCGAAGTATTTGCGGATTTTATGCTTACTTTTATACAAGCAGCATGCAAGGAACAACATCAGCCATTAACAGTATTTCCCCTGACTTTAAAATTATTAGTTTATTTATACATGTCAAAAACATCCATACCAATATAAAAATGTATCAGTGGGATTGGAAAATAACACAGCGGATCGCTAATAAAGCTAACAGAGTCAGCAGAATATTGCTTATAGGTAGACTACTCTACATGCTTTCAGAGCGATTTCTTTCCACTTAGTCTATTTAGTAGCTACCAAAGCTATACCATATAATCTAATCCACAACCGAATCATTGGTAAGGGTATATACGATTGCGATTGCTAACGGCAAATGTATGAAATTTTTGTTTCAAATTGGAGTGAATAGTAGGCTGTACATATTTAAAAGGGGGGGAAATGTTAACGTACATAAATTCACTTCATAGCTATCTGCCCAATTCTTAAGAGCTACAGGCGGTACTAAACGGGCAATCTTTGAGTCGGTTGGGAAAATACATACTGAAAGCGGTAAAATATAGATCAAGAATCTTGGCGGAAGCTTTCTAGGATGACAATTAATAATAACAGTTATAAGATAACTATTAGTTTTAAGAGCGTGGGACGGTCCTCTGAGGAGTGAAAGATCTGCTATCTCGCGACGAGCGGGGAAGGCAGGTGGTGTAACTCCGAAGGGTGGGTCTTCCTGAAGCTCACTAGGATTAATCATTTTATAATATATTGTAAATTTTTTTCCGTGTAAGGCTGACGGCAATCGTGCCATGCCTAAAATATGCAAAATGTTCTAAATAATTAATAAATATACTACTACTATAAAAAAAAAAAAAAAATTGCTCCCGAGGAATAAAATCGGGAATAATAGATTGCGCCTATGCCAATGTATGCAATTGGCTCTCAGTCTTTACCGCAAGCGGATCTTCATGATTGCGTTGCAGAACGTTGTCAGCTGATCGCCTCTCAGCGGCTTTTTTTTGAGTGCTGGTTCCTGGCAAAATTTTCTTCTGGTTGTTGCTCATTTTCTCACTTTTCTTTTGTAAGTTTTCAATGTCAGTAAATTTATGTACGTTAACATTCCCCCCCTTTAAAAATGTACAGCCTACTATTCACTCCAATTTGAAACAAAAATTTCATACATTTGCCGTTAGCAATCGCAATCGTATATACCCTTACCAATGATTCGGTTGTGGATTAGATTATATGGTATAGCTTTGGTAGCTACTAAATAGACTAAGTGGAAAGAAATCGCTCTGAAAGCATGTAGAGTAGTCTACCTATAAGCAATATTCTGCTGACTCTGTTAGCTTTATTAGCGATCCGCTGTGTTATTTTCCAATCCCACTGATACATTTTTATATTGGTATGGATGTTTTTGACATGTATAAATAAACTAATAATTTTAAAGTCAGGGGAAATACTGTTAATGGCTGATGTTGTTCCTTGCATGCTGCTTGTATAAAATTAAGCATAAAATCCGCAAATACTTCGATTTTGAAAAACTGAAAATGCAGTTCGGTCTATTTTTATCTCTAGTTTTTTGCCTATGTGGACTTGTTTATGGGTACGGTCAAATGTGGTACCCAATATCGCGTTTTTTCATCGAATGTTACCATCTCTTGGGGACACTTTTTATTGGTCAGTATCTTAATTAATAATAAATCTTAGACAATTCTATCGAGTGGTTTTTCAAATAATCAAGTTTCAAAGTTTGACCTCTTCGGGAGGGGTACTAACCACTTGTCCATTTAGGTGGGAATATTCTATGACATTTGTAGTGACCCTCTTGATCTTTCGTGAATTTTTCAGAATTTTAGCTCTCACTTTGCTTTAACAAGCATCAAATGTTGTTATTGTGTGTTGCTAGTATAAAGATGCCCATTAAACGCGATCCTGACGTGGAGTGGAAAAACTGGGTATGAGGCGTTGCTCCCTGAGGGCTCTAGTTTCACATTTTATTGGTCCCCTTCATGGGTTTTACCAAAAATTGGATTTTGTCGCACTGTGTAATAGCATCGGCTCTGCTTCTAGTCAGGTGATATCGGATGTAATGTCCGACTTGTCCGCCCAGGGGGTCACGATCCCTCCGGATGTTAGTGTACCTATGGAGATTGCTGCGGTTGCGCCACCTGTTTCTCCTATTTTGGTAAGCTTTACCAGGGTTGTTGGGATAACGGGTGCTATAAGGCCTCTTATATGTATTCCACCGAAAAAACATGTTTTTGTTTCTAGGGTTGCCCCTGATACATCTGATGATGTCAAAGCATATATTCAGGTAAAATTTCAAGCCCAAAATATTATGGTGGAAAAGTTTGAATTTTCCTATGAAATGGAGATTGCCTCCTTTAAAGTAAGTTTTCCGGATTCAATCTTTAGCACAATTTGTTCTAAAGATTTTTGGCAGGATTATTTGTATATTAAAGAGTTTAGAACCAAAAAGAAAAATCGGCCTCCTATCTCAATTCCTTCTATACCTTCTGGCGCCTCTATTTCTGCTGTTGCGTCAAAAAACTAATTTCCTAACTTCTACACGCATATCAAAATGTTCGAGGACTTAATTCTAAACTTTTTGTAGACAGTGTAGCTTTTGATTTTCAAATTATTGTTCTTACTGAGACGTGGTTAAAACCAGAGACTCATGACTCGACAGTCTTTCCCACAAAATACTCCACTTATAGATGTGATCGTCCCTCTCGTGTGGGTGGTGGGGTCTTAATTGCTGTGGATTCCGGCCTCTCGTCGGAACTAACACAATCTTTAATTTCACATGAAATCGAATTTTTAAGTGTAAAAGTTACTTTTCCTAATTTTTCTGTTTTTATTACTTGCTCCTATATTCCTCCACAATCCGATACTACCATTTACGATTATCACCTATCCGCCATTCAGTCAGTCTCTTCACTGCTATTAAACAGTGATCTTTTGATTGTTCTTGGCGACTTTAATTTGCCTGAAGTCGGGTGGTCCTCCAATGATGAATCAACCGCGCTCCTACCTTTGAAATCCCATGATTTTATCGATGGCCTTCATGAGTTGTCCCTAGTACAGGTTAATCCTATTCATAACTCGATAAACAGATCACTTGATTTGATTTTTTTTTGGATCCCTCCAGCAATGTTGCATCTAGAATTGACTCATTAGTACTTCCAGAAAACCCTTTTCATCCTACATTGGACCTTACCATTGTGTTTAGTATTTTTATTAGACAAATCCTAAATCAAATTTTATTTCAGCAATTTCACAACTTCTTTTTTCTTCTCTTCTTTTTCCAACAATATATCGATCTACAATACATCGATATACAATATGTATGCTTAGACTTACAATCGATACTATGCAGTTTACTTATACTCGATATTTGCAGAGCGCGGGCCTAAGCGATCATTCAAATTCATTTTACAGCGGCCCCTAGTGCTGACTCAAAATCTCAGCACGATCATTATTGTCGTAGCTCTCAACTCCAATTCTGCATAGGCGATTAACCGTGCGACGATATTTTTTTTTTTGGCAGTCTTCAAATCCATCACACGAACTATTCCGTCTTCACCAGGGTAGACCTTTAACACGCAGCCTAGCGGCCATTCTCCACGAGTGGTGTTGTCTTTCGTTACAACTATTTATCCGACCTTCAAATTTCCAAAATGCGTCGACCAGAAACTGTGATACTCCCCACATACGCTTCTCGCCAGATTCATTGAAGAATTTTCCGGGACTATAGAGAGCGCAACTTTGTGGAACACAAATGTCATGTGGACAGAGACCAATTTCATCATCGGCGTCGTCCGACTCCAGTATATATGGTCGACTGTTGACCAAGTATTCGGCTTCCATGAATACTGTTTGTAGCATCTCATCGCTGGGATTTGCGTTTACCGATAGGACAGCTTCAAGTGCTCTTTTAAAACAGCCTCAGCAGCCACCAAAGTTGGGTGCGTTAGCTGGAATGAAATTTCAAGTTATTTTGTTTCTTGCCAAATAAGTTTTGATGTAATGTTCATCCAGATTTTCAAGGGCTTCTTGAAACTCCCGTGCTGCACCTCTAAAATTTGTGCCATTGTCGGACCAAATTGTTTTTACAGGACCACGACGTGCTATCATTCTGCGTACCGCCAGTATACAGGAATCTGTATCCAGTGAGTGCACTATCTCCACATTTATTGCCCTTGTAGTTAAGCATGTGAAGATTTCCTCATACCGTTTGCGAAGACTTTTGAATGCTCGTGTTTCACTGCCCGCCTTGATGTAAAATGGTCCAAAATAGTCCACGCCTGTTGCTGTGAACGGTTTTTTATGAGTCAAAAACCTCTCTTCGGGTAGAAGTCCCAGTTTTGGTACCAGTGGTTTTGCATTTTTGCGTTTGCAAGCATTTATAGTTGTTTTGATGAATCGATTTTATTTTGGCATCCAGTATGATTCTTTAAATCGATGTACCACCTGTGTTCCGACATGTTGTGCGTCGGTATGTATTTTATTGATCAGCATTCGGGTATACGCATGTTTGCCGTCCAGAACAATTGGGCTTCTGGTGCGTGCAGATATCTCTTTTGCACGTTCAATCCTGCTTTCGACACACATATATTTCACATATTTCGCCAATTCGATTAGCAACGAAAACTTCCATTTATTTGTCGCTTTTTCTCCAATTAATATCAGTTCGAGAATCGGTATAGAAATATCGCTTATTTAGTTGAATTTGTAATTCTTGTTGAACCATTTCCGCTAACCTGCAGCCTAATAAAGCGGCCATGGTTTCCACCTTTGGAATGGTTATATGTTTCATTGGGGCTACTCTAGCCTTTGATGCAATCAACGCTACGTCATATTTCCAATCGTCTTCAGATTGATAGCAGCATCTCATTTACTGCTGACGAAAAGGCTTTGTTGCTTGCAGTGTTAAAAATATGAAATTCAACACGTTCCGCTTTTTCCAGTTTTAGACTGTATCATCTTGGAATCTTTGTGCCTTCAATTGTCTTCAAGACCTATAGCCAATTTCTCCATTTGTCCAGTAAGTCATCTTTGATTGTATCATCCCAGCCGATGCCGGACTCCCATACGTTTAGCATGATGATTCGTCCCTTTATTGTCACTGGTGTCATGAGACCCAAAGAATCATATAATGAATTGACGGCCGACAATATTTTCCTCTTTGTGGGTGAGAGGTTGCCATTTAACAGGTCATTTGAAAGTTTGTACATAGTTGCCGTAGAGTATGTGAAAAAGTCGCCTGGTGCGTTCCACAACATACCCAGTACCTTTTGTTGTACATCTTTTTTATCTCCGATCTTAGCTACTGTGTGTGTTGCTCTCAGATTTTCCGGGATACTTCACCTTGTATCATCATCATCATCACCTTGTCGCTGTTTGATATGAATTGACGCAGTTTAAATCCAGCCTTTGAGTGTATTTTGATTATTGTTTTGATCATGTAGATGATTTCTGTAGTGTTGGCTTTAAAGTCCAAGTAGTCATCAACGTAGTGATTTTCCAGAATGGCCTCTTCCAGCTTATTGTAATCAAATTGTTGTGTGGGTAGCTTTAGATCATTTATCAGCCACACATCATTTAGTTGATGGTTTGTACCATTTTTGGCACTGAGGTTTATTTTTGCCGTTTCTGCTTCCGCTTCGTATCTGTAGACACCACCTGTCCAACTGAAGCAAAAGAGTTTGACGTCGCCTCGAATACCCACTTCTCGCGCCAAGTTCATATTCATGATTGTACATGTACTGCCTTCGTCCAGAAATGCTATGACTTCCTTCGAGCCTTTTTGGCCGTGGACTATGATTGGTACCATTTTTAGCAAGACTCTCTTTTTGGATTCTATGACGCATCCATTGAAGTTTTGGGAAGATTGATTTAGTGGGGCTTTGTGTAGTAGTTTATTATGAAATTTCTCACAGTTGTCAATTTTGCATGCAAATCGTTGGCTGCATTGCCCTTTGTGAAATTTCAAACAACAGCATGCTTTGTGACGGTTGGCTAAGTTCCATCTTTTTTTAACATCCGCCTTCACAAATATGTTGCATTTGCTTAGAGCATGCTTCTCCTCGCTGCAAATTGAGCACGTTGCTCTGTTCTTAGGCTTTGGTTGATTTACCGCCTCCTCTGTGGTTTGTTGCTCATTTGAGATTGGTTGAGCTGCATATGACGACGGTTGGCTGTTGATTGCCGTTATCTTTCTGAATCTGGATTAGATCCGCCTGTTTTTGTGACCATTCAGCTAATTTGTTGAATGTGCAACAGGAAGCGCGTACTTTTTCCTCCCTTAGGAATGCTATCCATTCTTGAAGATAATTTTCGGACAACTTGTCGATTATTCTTGCCAGCAGTCTCTGTGTGTCAACGAGCTGACTATTTGTGTATTCCAATGCTGAGTTGATATTTTGGACACTGTTGTTGAAATCCTCGAAATCGGAAAGTTGTTCAACAGCTTTTATTTTGGACGCTTTGGTCATTAACTCCAAAGCTACGTTCTCAGGACCACCATACGCCTTGTCTAAAATTGATATAATTTTGTTTGGGTCCTTTGCGGAAATCAGCAATTGTGAAACTTTTTCCCTCGCCGCTCCTTTAAGCGCCTTTGAGAGCCGTTGAACATTTTCCTCTTGGAAAATCCATATTGTCTTCCTATACTTTCGAATTCGTTGATGAAGTGTTTCCAGTTCAATGCCATCGAATTCCATGTGCTTGCCGTTGAAATTTTGCCGTGCCCGAATTTTGGCCATGACTGAAGCCGCATCGTTTGACTTGTGCTCGTCTTGCACTTCTGTCCAGCGGTCTTCGTTTTGCTGTGAGTGAACCCACTCCGATGTGCGTAATCCGTTAGAACAGACCTGGCTTTTAGTAAATTTTTTCTACTAACCAATGCTTCTTCTTCTGCATGTAGAAGATCCAACTCCATTTGTAGCACTCCGACATCGTTCCGCATCTCTTTAATGTCTGCCTCTGTAGTTGCCATTGCGCAGTTTTCCGCCTCAATTAGCGCCTGCTTGATTTGCCTCAGTTGAGCCTCCTTGTCGCACACCTTTCGCTTTATTTGCAGCTTTTCTGCATCCACGTCTTGTATTTGTTCCAGAATGACCAGTTTCTCTTTTAGAACCGATGCATTTGACCCATCAGCGCATTTAGTGGCTGCAAATGAGATAGCGTTTACAATTTTTGTCGCCATTTAATTTTTTGTCACATTCTCGCCGGCGCCAATGTCGAGAAACGAACAGACACGCATTGTGCGCGTTTTCGCCGAGTTCCTTCACAATTGTCTGCTCGTGTTCTCATTTTTGAGATTTGTCGTAATTGAAGCCTCCGAAATTACGAAGTTGTCGCTTAATTAATGTTTCTGTTGCAAATTTAGGGAATATTGCAAAATGAACATCTCGCAGTGTTTGCGACTTCCAGGCGTCGATGCGGCCAAGCTACTCCTCGCTCCACTGCCACATCTCCTTTGTTGTTGTGAACTGTATTTCTATAGTGCTGGTTGGCATTTAAGCGATCCGGCTCGAAGGACCACCATGCTTAGTATTTTTATTAGACAAATCATAAATCAAATTTTATTTCAGCAATTTCACAACTTTTTTTTTCTTCTCTTCTTTTTGCAACAATATATCGATCTACAATACATCGATATACAACATGTATGCTTAGAGTAACAATCGATACTATGCAGTTTACTTATACTCGATATTTGCAGAGCGCGGGCCTACGCGATCATTCAAATTCATTTTAGCTGCGACTCATTGATTGGCCTTCCCGTGTGTGCTCTTCTTCTACGATTTCAACACCTAGAACCCGTTGTTTTCGAAAAACTATTTATAAAGCTTAACAATCTTATTCTGCATACCGATTGGTCCCAATTGTACAGATATTGATGTTGCCATTAAACTTTTTACGATTGATTAAATTTAATTTTTGATGTTTGTGTTCCTCTTGAACAACCTCGCTGTCCTGATAGGCCACCGTGGTTCTCGAAGGAACTATCAAACTTGAAGAACATGAAGTCGAGGTGTTTTAAAAAAATATAAGAAATCGGAAAGTCGTCGGATTTCTCCCGGTATGTGGTTGCCCGTTCAAATTTCAATGTGCTTAATGCACAATGTTATAAAGATTATCTTAGCCGTTGCAGGCTTCAATTCTCGCAAGATCCTAAGCAATTTTATTCCTTTGTTAATTCTAAGCGCAAGTCTTCCACCCTACCCTCTTCTGTGCTTTATGGTAATGAGAATGCAAATACTGATCGGGCCATAGCCGATTTGTTTGCGGAGTTTTTTAAATCTACCTACTAGTCTTTTTGGTACAGTGAGAATCAATCTTATCCTTACCAGTTAAATGAATCAAATTGCATTTTTAGCCCCGTTATAACTGAAAGTCCGCTCCTTTGCGATCTTAGCTCAGTCAAACCTGTGTACGCACCTCGTCCAGATGGAGTACCTGGTTGTGTCCTTAGGTACTGTGCTGAACCACTGTAAGCCTATCCATAGATTATTTAAATTGTCTGTTGAGTCATCTACCTTCCCAATGTTATGGAAGGAATCTTTTATCATTCCTCTTCATAAAAAGGGCAATAAGTCCGATGTTGAAAACTATAGGGGTATTTCCAAGTTGTCTGCAATTACTAAAACTTTTGAGAAAATTATAACATCTCAACCTAAAAGGCCATCTCTACACCACACTAGTAAGCAATAGCCAGTAAAAGAAAGATAAATGGAGCGAGAAAGCGTTACACAGAAAACACCTATTCATTATGCGACTCGACAACATCGACTAACCCAACTCATATACATGGCTAAAAATTGGAGACCTTCACGCTGGAACCGAAGGACTTGCTCTTGTAATACAGGACCACGTGATTGCCACCAGAAATTATCTAAAGCAGAGTTGCCCAGCCACATGCATATGAGCCGATTGCTTGCCGAAGTTGTGCTTGACTGATTGGCATGATAGTTCAGCTCAACCTACGCTTCTTGGATAGCACGTCAATGTCATTTTGCTACCAGGCAACTCGTGAAAGTACTTCACACTTTTTCTCTCCTCTCTTCTTGGCGAACCCTGATCTAAAGTATATAATTAAGGATCCGAATATGTCGAACGACAAATGCAGAAGGTGCCTTCAACAGATGAAAACAATAGATCACAAAACATCTGAATGCCAAGTAATTGCTGGTACGGAATACACCGAAAGGTGCAATACCATAGCCACCTATAATTCACCAACAGCTGGCAAATAATCTCAACCTTCTAACGGAAAGAACACAATATACGTATTACAAATATGAACCAATAAGCATACTCGAAAATGAATCCCACCAACTTTACTGGGATATAACTATACACACTGACAAAACCATAATAAACAGTAGACCAGATATGACTTTTATAAATATATCTGAGAAAACAACATATCTTATAAAAATTACCGTGCCCAACGACAACAATGTCCACAAGAAATACATAGAAAAAATCACAAAATATAGCTTACTTACAGAAGAACTGAAGCGAATATGGAAAACAAATAGTGTTAAAACAATAACAATAAATAATAATATTCGTTACAGGAATCTGTAATACCATACCTTAAAGAAATGGACATAACGAACGATAAATAACAGGGATACAAACCATTCGGAAATAAGGAGTGGTTCGGTTCTGTGGTTCACAGAAAACCACCGGTTTGGTTCATAATATGGTTTTTGTAGCAATCCGAACCGAGGTTTTGGTTCGATTCAGTGATGCACGATTAATCTATTATCATGTCTGATCCAGTTTCCGAATTTTTTAAAATGAAACTTACGATATATTGCATTAGATTTCTTACAAAGCTTTTAAATACCTTCGATTCTTAATAGAAATAAATCTATATACATATAACTGAAAGGGTTTTTTTTTTCTAAAAATCAAGCCAACGAAATTCCTTAAATGCAAGCAAAGTTACAACTCAGGCAGGAGCTTCCAATTGTTAGGAGGACACTCTGTACTTAGAAGGGACTTTGCTAAATTCCATTCGCAAGTTGTAGAAAAATGTTTATTGTGCAAAATAATCAGATACATGTTTTGCCGACATTGTAATATTATTTCAAAACTATAATTAAACAAAAACAAATTCAAAACTACAAAAAAAAAAGTGATTAAAAAAATATCCTCCCGCCTGGCCGTGAGTAAAACATCGGACCTCCCGCGTTAAGATCGAATACTCTCCCACTCAGCTATTAGCTTTTTGTCTTCTCCTTTCTGTTATTTATTATAAAGACGAACAATTATTTTATTTGTTGGTTGAAAGACACTTTAATTATTTTTTTTAAAACACAATATATCAACAAACAACAAAACATATGGCAAAAATTTTTTCATTAAAAAACGCGAGCGTAAGTTAAAGCCGACAGGAGAGCGTAAGAGCGCGCTCTCTACACTTGCCAAACTAACGGTAAATCGAATAAAGGGTTAGAAGGCCAATCAAAACGAGAAATCCTCTTCATATTGCAGCAACAAGTCTGCAAACCATTATTTCGCATTAAAAAAAAATCAAGTAATGGCACTTACGATAAAATTGGTTTGTTTTATTTTTAAACCACAGCGAATATCGCTATGGTATTTTAACAGGTGTTGAGTTATTAGCTTTGAATAAAATTCGCATAACAATGTAAATTTCGTAAAAAATTTAACATACGATCATTTCGCGCAAAGTTGTCGATATGTATGTATCGAAGGTTCAAACAACCCATCTTCAAAATTGTAAGAGATATGAAGTTTTTTATACCCTTGCAGAGGGTATATTAAAATTGTCACGATGTTTTTAACGCATAGAAGGAGGCATTTCCGACCACATAAAGTATATATATTCTTGATCAGCATGACGAGCTGAGTTCATTTCCGTCCGTCCTTCTGTCTGTCTGTTTCTATGCTATCTCATCCCTCAGTTTTAAAGCTATCTTGACCAAACTTTGCAAAAAGTCTTTAAATACAAATACGCTGCACATTTGTCGGATTCGGCCGGATCGGATGACTATATCATATAGCTGCCATAGGAATGATCGGTCCAAAAACTAGTTCTAGTGAGAAAAACTGTTTTGTTTTCTATCGTATCGTCACCAATCGTGGAATATATTAGTTTTAAATGCTTCCACACAATTCTGGAAAAATTGATCAAAATCGGATAACTATAGCATATAGCTGCCATGTAAACGGTCGGTCCAAAGACTGGTTCTAGTGGGAAAAACTTGTTTGTTTTCCAAGGTAGCGTCTTCAATCGTGGTATATATTAGTTTTATTTGCTCCCACACAATTCTGGAAAAAGTTATTAAAATCGGTTGACTATAGCATATAGCTGTCATATAAACGGTCGGTCAGAAAAATAGTTCTTGTGAGACTTACTTTTTATACACTTGAAAAGTGTATATTAATTTTGCCCAGAAGTTTGTAAAGCATAGAAATATTCATTTCCGACCCCATAAACTATATATATTCTTGATCAGGACGACGAGCTGAGTTCATTTCTGCTTGTCCTTCCGTCCGTCTGTCCGTCTGTCTGTTTCTACGCGAACTAGTCTCTCAGTTTTATAGCTATCGAGATGAAATTTTGCACTGAGTCTTCTTTTTACTGCACGCAACTAATATGTCGGAACCGGCCGGATCAGATGACTATATCATATAGCTGCCATAGGAACGATCGGTCTAAGAACTAGTTCTAGTTAGAAAAACTTTTTTGTTTTCCATCGTAGCGCCACTAATCTTGGTATATGTTAGTTTTATATGTTTCCACATAATTCTGGAAAAATGTATCAAAATCGGATCACTATAGCATATAGCTGCCATAGGAACGATCGGTCAAAAAATAAGTTGTTGTGAGAAAAACTTTTTTGATTTCCATTGTAGCGTCTCCAATCGTAGTATATATTTGTTTTATATGTTTCCACACAATTCTGAAAAAAATTATCAAAATCGGATGACTATAGCATACAGCTGCCATAGGACCGATCGGTCGGAAAATGTGTTTTACTAAGAAAAGTTTTTTTTATGGTATCAAATTTGTTATATCAATGATTTAAACATTTTATATATTTGATATCTATATCCTATATTTATTTTTCCAGTTAAATCAGTTGGAGTAAAGTTTTTCAAGTGTATTAAAACTTCGGCACAGTCGAAGTTAGCTTTGCCTTCTCGTTTGTTTTCCATCGTAGCATAACCAATCGTGGTATATTTTATTTTTATATACTTCCACACAATTCTGGAAAAATTTATCGAAATTGGATGACTATAGCATATAGCTCCAATAGGAACGATCGGTCTAAAAACTAATTCTAATGAGAAAAACTTTTTTGTTATCAATGGTAGCGCCTTTCAAAAATTGCAAGGGTATATAAAACATTGGCGTAGCCGATGTTTGCCTTCTATTTTTATACCCTTGCAGAGGGTATATTAAAATTGTCACGATGTTTGTAACGCATAGAAGGAAGCATTTCCGACCACATAAAGTATATATATTCTTGATCAGCATGACGAGCTGAGTTCATTTCCGTTTGTCCGTCTGTCCGTCTGTCCGTCTGTTTCTATGCTATCTCCTCCCTCAGTTTTAAAGCTATCTTGACCAAACTTTGCAAAAAGTTTTTAAATACAAATACGCTGCACATTTGTCGGAATCGGCCGGATCGGATGACTATATCATATAGCTGCCATAGGAACGATCGGTCCAAAAACTTGTTCTAGTGAGAAAAACTTTTTTGTTTTCCATCGTAGCGTCACCAATCGTGGTATGTAAAAGTTTTATATGCTTCCACACAATTCTGGAAAAATTTATCAAAATCGGATGACTATAGCATATAGCTGCCATATAAACGGTCGCTCAAAAAACTAGTTCTAGTGAGAAAAACTTTTTGTTTTCCATCGTAGCGTCACCAATCGTGGTATATATTAGTCTTATATGATTCCACACAATTCTGGAAAAATTTATCGAAATCGGATGACTATAGCATATAGCTGCCATATAAACAATCGGTCCAACAACTAGTTCTAGTGAGAAAAACTTTTTTGTTTTCCATCGTAGCATCACCAATCGTGGTATATATTAGCTTTATATACTTCCACACAATTCTGGAAAATTTGATCGAAATCGGATGACTATAGCATATAGCTGCCATAGGAACGATCGGTCTAAAAACTAATTCTAGTGAGAAAAACTTTTTGGTTATCAATGGTAGCGCCTTTCAAAAACTGCAAGGGTATTTAAAACATCGGCGTAGCCGATGTTAGCCTTCTATTTTTTTTAATTGCGGACTATCGTTTATCTTATCGAAAATGGTGTATGGTGCATCTTTAACTTATGATTGGTAAAATAATTCTTTAAAAGGTCAAAAAAATTGAACTCGAAAATTCTGGGAGATATGAGGTTTTCCATATTGCTGTGGTGGTTGGGAGCAAGAAACTTGATCTGAGCGCAGACAAAGTCTCAAGTGAAAAAACGAAGCTCTAGCTCTAATAGTCTCTGTGATCTAGGTGTTCATACAGACGGACGGACAGACGAATTGATCAAGAAGCATCCTTCTACCTGTTACATACATTTGCACGAACTTAGTATACCCTATTTTCTCTATGAGTAACAGGTATACAAAAAAAAAAATTGAATGCTAAAGTCAGCTACGCCAATGTTTTAAATACCCTTGCAGTTTTTAAAAGACGCTACCATTAATAACAAAAAAGTTTTTCTCACTAGAACTAGTTTTTTGACCGACCGTTTATTTGGCAGCCATATGCTATAGTCATCCGATTTGAATAAATTTGTCCACAATTATGTGCAAGCATATTAAACTTATATATATCACCATTAAAAAGCTATAAGCGAAATGTAGATCAAACCTTTTACCCTAGTCGCTAATAAAATCCATTATTGACTTGGTGCACTGATCTTATTATAAATGTACCTATTAAGGATCTTATCAAAATTATAAGACACTTTGATTTTTTTATTATTTTTCAAGTTAAAGTATTTGGACGATTACAAAATATATTCATAATTTGGCAAAAACGAGAAGACAACTGTGCCGAAGTTTTAATACACTTGCAAAAGTTCACTCCAACTGATTTAACCGGTAGAATATATATCGTATATATCGTATTTACGAAATCGTATTTACGAAATGAACGACTTGGGTATTATTCTCGATCCTAAACCTAATTTTAACGAACATATTTGCAGAACAGCTAACAAAGCCATGAGTGTGCTTGGATTTATTAAGCGTTGGTCCAAGGAGTTCAACGACCCTTACACAACCAAGACCCTTTACACCTCTCTTGTTCGTCCGATACTGGAATATGGTTCATGTGTGTGGTGCCCTCAATATAAGAAGTATCAAGAGCGCCTAGAGTCTGTACAAAAGCAATTCCTACTGTTTGCTCTCCGTGGTCTTAATTGGGAACCTAATGTACGTCTTCCGTCCTATTCTAGTAGACTGCTTTTAATTAACCATCCTTCTCTAAAAAATCGAAGAACTATGCTGGGAGTAATTTTTGTTCACAAACTAATACACTGTGAAGTTGACTCTCCGGAGTTAATTAGTCAACTTAGATTCAACGTCCCCTGTAGGGTTACAAGAAACTTTTTCCCTCTTTCTCTTCAACGTTGTACTTCTAATTACACTTTATATGAACCATTTCGTGTTGTCTGCGCAGATTATAACAGTCTTTACCATCTCTTAGGACCTGAATGTTCTCTTTCCTTATTAAAAACTCGCACATTAATCCATTTAGCTCGAAACTAGAACTATTCGTATAATGATTGCTTGTATAACCATTGTATACTATATTTTATTTTTTTTATACCCGTTACTCGTAGAGTAAAAAGGGTATACTAAGTTCGTGCAAATGTATGTAACAGTCAGAAGGAAGCATCTCCGACCCTATAAAGTATATATATTCTTGATCAGCATCAACAGTCGAGTCGATATAGACATGTCCGTCTGTCCGTCTGTCTGTCTGTCTGTCTGTCCGTCTGTATGAACACCTAGATCTCAGGAACTATAAGAGCTAGAGCTACCATTTTTTCAGTGTAGACTTGTATCTTTTGCACGCAGATCAAGTTTGTTTCAAATGTTTGCCACGCCCCCTCCCGCCCCCGCAATATGAAAAAACCTCATATCTCCCACAATTTTGAAAATAGATTGTTCGAACCTTCTAGACATATATTTTAATCATCATTTCCTATCGATCCGCCATACATCATTTTTCGATCAGATGAACGATAGAAAAGTTCCCGCCCCCGCAATTTCAAAAATTCCTCATATCTCCCACAATTTGGGTAACCTTACCCTGAGTAACGGGTATATCGAAGTCGAGCAGGGCCGACTTCAACTTACGCTCTCGTTTTTTGTGTATTTGTAAAATATATGTGTTAATTATTTAAGTTGTTCAAGCGTAATTACAAATTTATACATTATTAATTTTTTTCTTTCCCTCGCGTTTCTCGTTGTTGCACGTCATGCGACTGCGCCCCTCGGTCGGTTGGGCGGGTGGTGGGTTGCTGTTTGCTCTGGGTTCCGCGCGTAACAAGCCCAGGCTTGGTGTCGCATGGGCCACTTGAACGTACTGCGCATTGTACGTCAACGTCCATATATATATAAAAAAAAGATTAAAAAAAAAAAAAAAAAATATATAAGATATAGATGTCAGATATTTATAAGTTCAAATTCATTGAGAATCAAAATTTGATTGCTTTACCATAACACAAACTTTTCTTAGTAAAACACATTTTCCGACCGATCGGTCCTATGTCAGCTATATGATATAGTCATCCGATCTTGATACATTTTTCGAGTATTATGTGGAAGCATATACAACTATTATATACCTAGATTGTTGACGCTACAAAAATGCTTCTGGTGAAAACAAAAATGTTTTTCTAACTAGAACTATTTTTTTGACCGATCGTTCCTATGGCAGCTATATGATATAGTCATCTGATCCGGCCGGTTCCGGCATATTAGTTTTGTGCAGTAAGAAGAAGACTCTATGCCAAATTTAAGCTCGATAGCTTTAAAACTGAGAGACTAGAAACAGACAGACAGACGGAATGACTGACGGAATTGAACTCAGCTCGTCGTCCTGATCAAGAATATATATAGTTTATGGGGTCGGAAATGAATATTTCTATGCGTTACAAACTTCTGGGCAAAATTTATATACACTTTGCAAGTGTATAAAATATATGAAAAATTTTCGAAACCACACCTGTTTGGTTCTTGGTTCGGTTTACGAGCACAAATAAACGGTTCGGTACGGTTTTGTTCGGTTCATAAATAATGTTGATAAATAATGATGAGTATTATAATTCTCTAGAAGGTCCAAACAATCCAACTCCAAAATTGTGGGAAATATGACATTTTTATAAACTTGGAAAGTGTATATTAATTTTGCCCAGAAGTTTGTAACGCATAGAAATATTCATTTCCGACTGTTTCTGTTTCTACGCGAACTAGTCTCTCAGTTTTGAAGCTATCGAGCTGAAATTTTGCACAGAGTCTTCTTTTTACTGCACGCAACTAATATGTCAGAACCGGCCGGATTAGATGACTATATCTTATAGCTACCATAGGAACGATCGGTCGAAAAATAAGTCTTTGTGAGAAAAACTTTTTTGATTTCCATGGTAGCGTCTCCAATCGTAGTATATATTAGTTTTATATGTTTCCACACAATTCTGAAACATTTATCAAAATCGGATGAGTTCTAATGAGAAAAAACTTTTTTGTTATATATGCACTATGGTCAAAATCAGGGACCGAAAATAACGGTTATGGGGTAAATTTTTAACTAAAACAATCATTGGGATGCAGATGTCGTACACATACCTTAAATATATGAATATATTTGTTCTTTTATGGACTTTGGAAATATGTAATGAACCGTTATTTTTTTTTTTTTAATCATTGTAAAAAATTATTTTTGATTTTTATTTAAAAAATTATTTTTAAATATTAATTTTTGATTTTTATTATAAACAAGAAGAAAGTCGGTCAAGCCCGACTGTAATTTACTCTGTACCTGTTTGTATATAAATAATAACTTTAATATGTGGGTCACACAATCTGTGCAAGTGCTGCCCATCACGATTACGGGCAGTGCTGCCCAGCGTAATTATTTCATTTGATTAAAATTCGAATATCGTTCATTTGATCTGGAAACGGTGTATGGTGGATCGATAAGTAATGACGATTAAAATATATCCCTAAAAGGTTCAAACAATCTGTCTTTAAAATTGTGGAAGATATTCGATTTTTTTCAAATTGTGGGGGTGGCAACTCTGAAATCGTTCATCTGATCGGAAAACAATGTATGGGGGCTCGATAAGTAATGACGAGTAGAATATATGTCTAGAAGGTTCGATCAACCTTACTCCAAAATTGCGGGATATTTGAGGTGTTTTTCAAATTGCGGGGGTGGCAACTCTACTATCGCTCATCTGATCGGAAAACGATGTATGGGTGCTCGATAGATAATGATGAGTAGAATATATGTCTAAAAGGTTCAAACAACCTAACTCCAAAATTGCGGGATATTCGAGGTGTTTTTCAAATTGCGGGGGTGGCAACTCTACTATCGTTCATCTGATCGGAAAACGATGTATGGGTGCTCGATAGATAATGATGAGTAGAATATATGTCTAAAAGGTTCAAACAACCTAACTCCAAAATTGCGGGATATTCGAGGTGTTTTTCAAATTGCGGGGGTGGCAACTCTACTATTGTTCATCTGGTCGGAATACGATGTTTGGGGGCTCGAAAAGTAATGATGAGTAGAATATATGTCTAGAAGGTTCAAACAACCTAACTCCAAAATTGTTTTGATATTTGAGGTGTTTTTCAAATTGCGGGAGTGGCAACTCTGCCATCGTTCATGTAATCGGAAAACAATGCATGGAAGCTCGATAAGTAATGACGAGTAGAATATATGTCTAGAAGGTTCGATCAACCTAACTCCAAAATTGCGTGATATTTGAGGTGTTTTTTAAATTGCGGGGGTGGCAACTCTACTATCGTTCATCTGATCGGAAAACGATGTATGGGTGCTCGATAGATAATGATGAGTAGAATATATGTCTAAAAGGTTCAAACAACCTAACTCCAAAATTGCGGGATATTCGAGGTGTTTTTCAAATTGCGGGGGTGGCAACTCTACTATTGTTCATCTGGTCGGAATACGATGTATGGGGGCTCCATAGGTAATGAAGAATAGAATATATGTCTAAAAAGTTCAAACAACCTAACTCCAAAATTGCGGGATATTTGAGGTGTTTTTCAAATTGCGGGGGTGGCAACTTTACTATCGTTCATCTGATCGGAAAACGATGTATGGGGGCTCCATAGGTAATGATGAGTAGAATATATGTCTAGAAGGTTCAAACATCCTAACTCCAAAATTGTGGAAGATATTAAGTTTTTTCCAATTTGCGGGGGAGGCAGGGGGCGTGGCAAAAAAAAACTAAACTTGATCTGCCTGCAAGTAAAACAAATATATGTTCCATACACCTCAAATCTCTATCTCTTACCATCACTGAGATCTCAGCGTTCATACGGACAGACGGACATGTCTATATCGACTCGGCTGTTGATGCTGATCAAGAATATATATACTTTATAGGGTCGGAGATGCTTCCTTCTGGCTGTTATATACATTTGCCCAAACCCAATATACTCTTTGTACCTTCGGTACAGAGTATAAAAATCAATTATAAAACTCATGAGTGATTATACACTTGAAAAGTGTATATTAATTTTGCCCAGAAGTTTGTAACGCATATAAATATTCATTTCCGACCCCATGAACTATATATATTCTTGATCAGGACGACGAGCTGAGATCAATTCTGTCTGTCTGTCCGTCTGTCTGTCCGTCTGTCTGCCCGTCTGTCTGTTTCTACGCAAACTAGTCCCTCAGTTTTAAAGTTATCGAGCTGAAATTTCGAATTTTACTGCACGCAACTAATATGTCGGAACCGGCCGGATTGGATGACTATATCATATAGCTGCCATAGAAACGGTCGGTCAAAAAACTACTTCTAGTAAAAAAAACTTTTTTGTTTTCTATCGTAGCGTTCCCAATCTTGGTATATATAAGTTTTAAATGCTTTCACATAAATTTGAAAAAAAAAATTCAAAATCGGATGACTATAGCATATAGCTACCATATGACCGAACGGTCGGAAAACGTGTTTTACTAAGAAAAGTTTTTTTTATGGTATCAAATTTTTATTATCAATGATTTAAAAATTTTAAATATCTGATAGCTATATCCTATTTATATTTTACCGGCTAAATCAGTTGGAGTAAAGTTTTTCAAGTGTATTAAAACTTCGGCACAGTCGAAGTTAGCCCTCTCGTTTTTATTTTAAAAAATCAATAATAAAAATCAAGATTGATTTTTTTAAATAAAAATCAAAAATAAAAATCACTCAGTGATTTTTATTGTCTGGATCAGGAAGATAAAAATCAACCTGTGTTAAATCATTTTTGTGAGGATGAGTTGGTGTTGTCTGAAAATTTTTTGCCCTACGAATGGACTACCGTTATTGACCTGGTTGACACGTTGCGGCCAGCCTATATTAGCACAAAAAAATTTGAAGCTGAGCAATTGGATTCAGCTTAAGCTATCGCTGAAGTCTAAGGATAGCCACAACAGCCAGCTTTTAGCAACGTGCCTTGAGAAACGTGAGGTTACTCTGATGGAAATCGCAACACTTCTTTCCGCCATTTATTTGGATCCACGAAGCCGGCGGATTTTGAAGAACCCAATTTCCCAGGCATACGCAAAAAATCATTTCAAGATCCTGATGCAACAGATATAAAAATTTAAAAAAGAAGGTAAATATAAAAATTTAAATACCAAGAACTATTTATTCTAAAAAGTCCAATACAAATTAAAAAAATTTCATTAATATCCTTCTTTTTTCAGGATAGTGCCTTCGACTTCTGCAATGCTGCATAACTTATCCCAAAGTTCAATTACTATAGTGCTTATGGTTATGCTTATGGAGATCAAAGAACTTGTTCCTTTCTCAATGCTTATCTTAACACATTTGAATTGGTTGAAGAGTATGAACCGGAATCCGACGTCTTAAAAAAGGCTATTACTGAAAAAGCAACCTTCAACCCGAAGCCAATTGATGTCAACGCTGATATTATGAAGTCCTGGGAAGAGAAAAATACTTTTAGGCCGAGTTTACATTGTTCGACGCATGAGACATGATAATCTAATAAGCCTTAATGTTCTATTGTTTTATATGTCAAATCTATTCACAATGAAAACAAGATAACATAAGGGACAACTAGATTGGCATGTCTCATGCGTCGAACAGTGTGAACCCAGCCTTATTTGTACCAACTAGACAAAATTGTACAGTGTGTTCCAGGATCACAAGTTAAAGTTGAGCGGGCGTTTTCGGCTCTTTAACTTATCCTTACGAATTAACGATCTAATTTGTCTGCAGAATCAGTTGAATAATTTCTGTTTTTAAAATTAAATCTACCATAAAAAAGTATTTTATATGAATGTTTTATTCTTTTTATATAGTACAATCTGGTATTTTTGGCATATTTTAGTGCTTTGGGGAATTTAAATTTCGGTACATTTGGATTTTTTTAGTATTTTCCGAATTGATGTATGAAGTAAGAATTTTTGGGTAGTTTTAACAATTTCCATATTTTTTGTTTTTGAAAAGTTATAATATTTTACCCAGGTTGATTTTTATTTTTCTGATCCAGAAAATAAAAATCACTCGTGAGTTTTATGATTGATCTTTTATAATCAAAATCAAAAATTAATATTTAAAAATAATAATAAAAATAAAAATCAAAAATAATTTTTTCGATTGATTTTTAAAAATAAAAATCAAAAATGATTAATTACAATTGATTTTTATAGTTATAACTTATAACCGTTACGGTCCCTGGTCAAAATGTCAGAATGTTTCGCATAAAGTAATTTTTTTTTACATCTTTTAAACTGGAAATTAAATGTATTTTATAATTATACATAATCAAAATAAGAAACAACTATTATAAAAAAAATTATTTAGTTTAATGTTTATTAATAAGCTTTTGCGCGTTTGTTGTGACTTATTGTAAAAAGTGTAAGCAAACTGTAAATATAGAAATTACTCGACCAGGTATGCTAAATCAACTTTGCATGGTAGTTTCTTTAGATGACGTATGGATTATTGTGTGTTGTCAATTATTGTTGGTGTATCTTTACAGCTAGAACTTAACAAATGTGATCGTGTTTCGTGGAGTGTAACTTTCTTCCCGCGCGCTCTGGCGTGCAACTAAAACCGGTGTGCTCTTTGTTAATATGTATAGAATATGGTATTAATAATTTCGTTTGCCCGTTTTTGTTCGATTTCGAAAAAAAAACATGTTGCAGCCGTGTATGAATTTCAACGCTCAACATTGGTCCAAGCTTGGGACAACAACAAGCGCGACGTCTCTGATTTAAAGAAGTGGATAGTGGACCAAATTGATAAAAATGATATCAGCAGCTTATAAGTCGATCAAATTGATAAAAAAGTTACCAGTTTTATAACACATATTAGGAAATATTTGCCGAAATGCAACCGTATCTTGTCGAGGTTCAGGGTACAGCACTCAAGGTGGCTTTCGCAATCAATTGTTTAAGCTGCATGTACAAACTTTGATCAAAACATTTTATAAAATGTATATTTAATTCAAGGCATTTTATGAGAAGCTTGTATTATATATATGATAACGTATCCTTGGTATCCAATGTCACCGAAGGTTCACAAAATATTAGTTCACGGTTGGCAAATAATGAATTCCTCTTTAGTTCCGGTAGGATGTTTAGGAGGAAATGCTTCAAATGCAAGGAACAAAATCTATAATAACGATAGGACATTACATGCCCGAAAGAACAGTCTATTAAATAACATAGCTGATGTATTTTATAGAGCTATGGATTCTTCTGATCCATTAATATCAAGTATATGTTTAAATCAAAGGCTAAAGAAAAAGAAAAACCTAATTTTTCCAACAGATGTAATTAATCCTTTAAAATTACAATCTCTCTCGAACTACGAAACAACCATAAAGCCTGAAAATGTTGATTCTGACTCTGCTGATGATTCTAATGAGCAATTTGATATTATGTTAGACAATGAAGAAAATTGAATAAACTTAAATGGCGAATCAAATACTTTAAAAAATCAGTTAATTTTTATCTTTTGGTGTCCTCGAAAAGTTTGAAGGTTTCTATGCAAAATTCGAATTTATGCCAAAATTTCGGACTGTTTAACCACAGCTAGTGTAGGCGGAAAATTTGAAGGCGTAGTCCAATTAGAAAAAAACATAAATTCGAAATTATATATTAAAATTTCTAAGTTGTCTGCAAAATTTTAAGCTTCTAGCTTTAAAATTAGAGTTAATGCCAAAATTTCTGATTTTTAACCACAGCGAGTGTAGGCGGAAAAGTTGAATACGTGGCGCAATTGTTAAAAATAAAAATTCGAAATTCTATATTAATATTTCTAAATTGTCTTCAAAATTTTAAACCTCTAGCTTTAAAATTAGAGTTTATGCCAAAACTTCTGACTTTTTGACCACAGTGCAATGGTAGCGCCTTTCAAAATCTGCAAGGGTATTTAAAACATCAGCGTAGCCGATCTCTCTTAACCGGTTTTGCTGAAAACGATCACGCAGCTCACTCAGTCACACAAATACTAAAACGACAATGAGTGTGTTTGATTAAACTACATATTTTACGTTGTCTGTGGCACCTCGACCGCTTTTAGAGCGAGTGTACCAGTAGTCATGAAAATAGGCACTACTGCAGTTCTCTGGCTCACAACAAGCAACCCAGAGTTGCATCGGTAAAGTCGCGACCGCGGCTGCGGCGTTTTAAGCGTTAGCACCGTGTTTGTGTATGTGTTTGAAAGTAAGCAAAATCGAGGGTACAGGATATTTCGTAGTCGGGGCACTCTTACTTGTTGATATTTGACGTTTGTTGCTAAATTTGGTCAATTTTTCTCAATTTTGGACAAAAACTGATCTTTTTTAATTATTGTAACAAAATTCAAATTAATTGTTATTACAGATTCTATGGGAAGCGGTTCCGCCGATGGTGCGTGCAGTGCTGACGATTTTGACTGTTATAATGGAAATGTGCAGGACCGCTTGGGCATGGAGGCCATTGCCAGTCTACATCGTCAACTCGATGACGATGATAACGGAAACATTGACTTAAGCGAATCGGATGACGTATGTACATAGTGATGTTATGTTTTTCAAAAGTCATTCATAATTAATTTTTTTGTCCGCTTCCAAATCACAGTTTCTACGGGAAGAGTTAAAATATGATTCGGGCTATGAAAAACGCCAGAAGGCATTTCATTTTAACGATGATATGCACATTTCGGTAAAAGAACTATGGGAAGCATGGCTGCGATCAGAGGTGCACAATTGGACTATTGAACAAACCACCGACTGGTTAGCACAGTCCGTTCAACTTCCACAATACGTTGAGCTCTTTAAAACACACAAAGTTGCTGGCGCTGCTTTGCCGAGGTATGTAACCAAACGTTGCACTTCTTATCCCATTGCAGATTTTAGTACAGTTACACCTGAAAAGCTTATCAGTTCCTTGAAGTTGACAAGGTTTTTTGTCTTGAAGCGGTGTCCTGCTAAAAGCAGGCTCATGGCGACTATTTTGGTAAATAAAACGTCAGTACAGAATAGAGATGGGCGCAGGACGGCAAATTGCATCCCGTCCCGAACTAGAATTTCTCTGTGCCGTCCTGCAAAACCCCGAAAGTGTTAAAATTGTCCCGCCCGTCTCGAATCCCAAAAATTGTAAAATCCGACAAAAATATTTTTTTTAATTATGTACTTTCATTTTAAAGGTTTCTTTTTTATGATACAGGAATGCATTGTGAAATAAAGTATGTACTTTATTTATTATACACTTGAAAAGTGTATATTAATTTTGCCCAGAAGTTTGTAACGCATAGAAATATTCATTTCCGACCCCATAAACTATATATATTCTTGATCAGAACGACGAGCTGAGTTCATTTCCGCTTGTCCGTCCGTCCGTGTGTCTGTCCGTCTGTCTGTCCCTCTGTCCGTCTGACTGTCCGTCTGTCTGTCCGTCTGTCTGTCCGTCTGTCTGTCTGTCCGTCTGTCTGTTTCTACGCTGAGACTACTCTCTCAGTTTTAAAGCTATCGAGCTGAAATTTGGCATAGAGTCTTCTTTTTACTGCACGCAACTAATATGTCGGAACCGGCCGGATCGGATGACTATATCGTATAGCTGCCATAGGAACGATCGGTCCAAGAACTAGTTCTAGTTAGAAAAACTTTTTTGTTTTCCATCGTAGCATAACTAATCTTGGTAAATGTTAGTTTTATATGCTTCCACATAATTCTGGAAAAATGTATCAAAATCGGATCACTATAGCATATAGCTGCCATAGGAACGATCGGTCGAAAAATAAGTCTTTGTGGGAAAAACTTTTTTGATTTCCATCGTAGCGTCTCCAATAGTATTATATATTTGTATTATATGTTTTCACACAATTCTGAAAAAAATTATCAAAATCGGATGACTATAGCATATAGCTGCCATATAAACGGTCGGTCAAAAAACTACTTCTAGTTAGAAAAACTTTTTTGTTTTCTATCGTTGCTTCCCCAATCTTGGTATATATAAGTTTTATATGCTTTCACATAATTTTGTAAAAATTTATCAAAATCGGATGACTATAGCATTTAGCTGCCAAATGACCGATCGGTCGGAAAATGTGTTTTACTAAGAAAAGTTTTTTTTTATGGTATCAAATTTTTATTATCAATGATTTAAAAATTTTAAATATTTGATATCTATATCCTATATTTATTTTTCCAGTTAAATCAGTTGGAGTAAAGTTTTTCAAGTGTATTAAAACTTCGGCACAGTATAGTAGTTCTAGAATTCTACTGGAGGTAGAAAACACTGTCACTAGTTGCTGATGAAGTTGGCACATTAAGTACGTTGCATTAGTGTAAGCTTAGTGTACAGTCTTTTCAAAACAAAATAGAAATTCAGAAATCCACTTATTTCATAAGATATTTTATCTTCTTTATTTGATAAATCTTCAATATATTCTGAGAAACGATCACAAGTATTTTTAATAGAAGAGTTATTTTGTTTGTTACTTATTTGACCATCGAAACCTTTAATTAATTCCAACATTGATAACTCTTTGAAGGAGGATTAAAAAACAGTGCTACATAATCAAAGCTATTTTACAGATGCCCCTTATTTGTTGCATTACTTTGGCGTCAAATAAATTTTATGATCAATAATTTATTAGTTTTCTGGGCTCCGTGAAATTAGATCGCGTGAAGGCCCAGACTACACAATGAAATTAGACCGCTCGGTCATAATTTTTGGTCATGTTTAAAAAAAGCTGGAGCTTTGAGAAAGAGCATACAATACATAACCTACAATACATACATCGCTTTGTGGTACAGAAAACGGGGGATGGAAATTAAGAATTAATTAAGACCGCGCGGTCTAAATTCACGCGGTCTTCCCCCGTTTTCTGTACCACAAAGCGAATTTTTGTGTTGTAGTTTCCTTCTCAAAGCTCCAGCTTTCAGAACTTTTTTTTAAACATGACCAAAAAATTAACAATTTGTTTTAAAAAGTTATAGTCAATGTTTTTTTCACATCATTTCTTTTTACTAAAAGAGTATGAACTAAAAGCAGAGTTCCATCTGTTAAAGATATTTGGACAGTTAACTGTTAAGTTGAGTGCTTAAAATGGCCTACTAATAACTTTAAAGCATCCAACAAGGGGTTCGATTTTGCAACGTTACCTTTATCGAATAGATCTGTCATGACCAGGTTTAAATTGTGGCATGCACATGGAATTCTTTTGGAATGCTTAAGAGCTGCTTTCATATTGGCACCATTGTCTGTGACAATAAAGCTACTTCTAGAACGTTGTTATAACTCGTACTGTTTTAAAATTTCAGTCACACATTCCAAAATGGTTATGGATGATTAAAATGTATGTCTAGAAGTTTCGAACAATCTGTTTTCAAAATTGTGGAAGATATAAGGTTTTTTTCATATTGCGGGGGCGGGAGGGGGCGTGGAAAAAATTTGAAACAAATCTGATCTGCGTGCAGACAATACAAGTCTACACCGAAAAAATGGTACCTCTAGCTCTTATAGTCTCTGAGATCTAGATGTTCATACAGACGGACGGACATGTCTATATTGAGTCGGCTATTGATGCTGATCAAGAATATATATACTTTATGGGGTCGGAAATGCTTCCTTCTGCCTCTTACATACATTTGCACGAACTTAGTATACCCTTTTTACTCTACGAGTAACGGGTTTAAAAACAGAGAGAGTATGATACTTAATACATTAAAAGAAAAGAGAAAATATAAGAGAAAAAGAAACTCCTTCCGATCCGTTGGGGGTACTTTAGTTAGTCAAAGTCCTTGCTCGCAGCATATATGATCAAAAATAATCCAGAGATGTAGAGTAGGTTAGCTATGCAAGAGCTAGGTTGTGTAGTATAAGAGATTTAAGACACTCGTCAGAGATGTCTGAGAAGAGGATTTTATTCTAATCCCTACTAATACTAAATGGACAGTTCGAGGCATATGATGTAGACGCAATCGGAAGCCACAAGGGTGTTTTTTGTCCTGCTGGGACAAAAAAGTTCACAGTACTAAAGTAGGTTCTCTGCATCAATATTACCCTTTATAAGCTTTTGCATGAACAAAATACCCAACATAGTGCGCCTATGTTTAAGTGTAGGTAAGTCCAAAGTTAAAGTCTAGATTTATACGGAGGGAGACTTAAAAGTGGGTCCCAGCCCAGGTTACGCAGAGCAAACAAGAGAAACTGCTTCTGATTGGGGATTCCAAATACAGGAACCGAGCTCTAATATCGGCCTCACGAGAGATGTGTATAAGAGCTTGGTCGTGTAAGGATTATTAAACTCCTTTAATAAAACCTAGCGTACCCTTTATTCACAGTGCGTTCAATATGAGCGCCAAAAGATATTTTATGGTCGAGGCTAATACCTAAATCGATAAAAGATTCAACCTGTTCAAGCTGATAGGAATTTACAAAATATTTAGTCGTAAGGGGCGTTCTACGATAAAACGTCATCAGTTTAGGTAAAACAGTGAGTTTTCCAATGCCCCTATTGTTGGAGACGTCAGACCGTGATCCCTTTTTGTGCAAGGGAATTATGAAAGATTCTATCCAAGGCGCTGGGAATAAATAATGTTCAAGTCACTTGGAAATCAAGGTGTGGATAGGAGGGAGTATGCACATTGCTTTAAGATGCACGAAGGCACATTATCCGGACCAGGAAAACAAATCGACTTTAGCGAAAGTAAGTCATTCAGAACAGAAGAAAAAGAAATCGAGGGACACTGTATAAATATATACGAACAAATAGGATAAGAATAGCCATTACAGGCATAGGACGACGAGTAAGTGGATTGGAAAAATTTTGCGGAAAGATTTTCAATATCTTGGTCAGTACAAGCATTATCATTTGGAAAATAAAGCGAAGAGGAAAAAGCGTTGGACCGACGTCGTGAATTAACAAATTGGTAAAAGCTCTTAGGATCGTTGCTTAATTTATTTGTACACGCTGATAAAACCGAAGAGGAAAAAGAGTTGGCCGCCGTTTTGAATTAACAATTTGGTTAAAGCTCTTAGGATCGTTGCTTAAGTTATTTTGTACACGCGACAGGTAGTTTTTTATGGCTGATACGGTTTTGGGCTTTAAATTTTGCCCTAGCAGCCAAGTATTTTGAGAAGTCTGATGATTTTATCGATCTTTTGTAAACTTTAAGCAAATATCTTAAGTGTCTTAGTCTTGCATAGGTCATATTTTACAACCTCTTGAGAAATAGATATATCGAATAAGCTAAAAAGTTTTAAATAAAAAATTTGTGTGGCTGTTTCTACTCGTGTAACTTGATTTAGATAAGACCAGTCAGTATTTAACAACAGATTATTAAGGAGTATATAATCAGTTTTTCTAAAGCATGCAAAGCAAGCAAATATCATGTTAGTTGGTTCAGCTACTACGGATACGCCAGGGTGATCGAATCCAACTTCTAAAGTGGAATGATAAATATCTTCAAGACTAGAAATTGGGGATGTACGTGAAATTGCAGTAAAAGAACAAACTATCCAAAAAGCAATGGTGGCAGGAAAAATGCAGAATCAGAGGAACCCAGGAAACAAAAGGGAGATTAAAGTCGCTCACAGCAACTTGAAAATCGTAGTCGCGACAGCTCTTGGAAATGAGCTTTATCACAGAGGCTTGCTTTTAATAAGTGGACTCTTCAAAAGAAGGAGGATGATTAAATAAGATTGAAGCCAAGCTTTAGTCATAATTTATATGTCAGCATCAAAAGAAAAACTATTTGAGTAGAGGGACAGAAGTTTACTTCGGATTCCCCTTACGTTTTGGTATCTGATGACATGGGACGATTTCAGTTTTTTGGGAACTTAGGAAGAGTAGCAATATTACGCTTGGGTCTAGACTCGAATTCATGAAGTATAGCAAATTCAGGCCAGATACTAGAAAATCCGCCCGAAAAGTTGGGAAATTCCCGGAAAATTCTTTATGAAAAAAAATATTTTTTATCCGATTGGCTTTAAGCTCGGTTTGCAAAGATAGTATGCAAAATAATTAGACGTATGACTGAAGAATCTGGTTTATAAAAGAAATTGTTTCATAAACATTTTAGTTATATATATCTACTAGACTGAGCCGTTCCGCTCGATCCCGTCTCTAGTCCAGAACACATAACTCTTGAAAGCAGGACAGTTAAAGCTTACTTAATTCACAATTTCAGTCACTGGGGTGTGCTCCACATAACGACGACAGTTTCGTTATAAATAAATCCATTTCATATAAAAATTGTTTTAGCTTATATGAAAAGTGACAATCCTATCAGCGGTAACTAGGTTAGTTCGAAAGATATTTGTAATTATTTGACGATTTAAAAAATCACTTGGCTTTGAGTCGGTTTAAAGTCGAACAACATTCTTGACCAAATCAAGTGACCTAAGATCTATTAGTTACTTCATATGTAAAGTTATACGGTTTAAATTCAAAATGCGAACGAATATACATTAATACCACTATCACCCATTAAAGCCTAGAACGAACCTGCGTAAAATCACTGTCAAAAAAACAAAACTTTATATAAAAAACCAGAGCGTAAGTTGAAGTCGGCCCTGCTCGACTTCGATATACCCGTTACTCAGGGAAAGGTTTATTTAAGAATATATTATTAAATCAAAAAATGCCCAGTGCTATTATTTGATTTGCTTAGAACTCGACGATAGTTCATCTGATCTTGAAACGGTGTATGGTTAATCGATAAGTTATGATATATGTCTAAAAGGTTCGAATACTCTATCTATAAAATTGTGGGAGATATGAGGTCTTTTCCAAATTGCGGGGGTGACAACTCTACTATCGTTCATCTGATCAGGTAATGATGTATGGCGGTAATAATAACGAGAGCGTAAGTTGAAGTCGGCCCTGCTCGACTTCGATATACCCGTTACTCAGGGTAAGGTTGCCCAAATTGTGGGAGATATGAGGAATTTTTCAAATTGCGGGGGCGGGAACTTTTCTATCGTTCATCTGATCGAAAAATGATGTATGGCGGATCGATAGGTTATGATGATTAAAATATATGTCTAGAAGGTTCGAACAATCTATTTTCAAAATTGTGGGAGATATGAAGTTTTTTCATATTGCGGGGGCGGGAGGGGGCGTGGCAAAAATTTGAAACAAACTTGATCTGCGTGCAGAAGATACAAGTCTACACTGAAAAAATGGTAGCTCTAGCTCTTATAGTTCCTGAGATCTAGGTGTTCATACAGACGGACAGACAGACGGACAGACGGACATGTCTATATCGACTCGGCTATTGATGCTGATCAAGAATATATATACTTTATAGGGTCGGAAATGCTTCCTTCTGCCTGTTACATACATTTGCACGAACTTAGTATACCCTTTTTACTCTACGAGTAACGGGTATAAAAAAGTAATAATGATTAAAATATATGTCTAGAAGGTTTGAATAAAAATTTAAAATCATTTTTCGATCAGATGTACGATAGTAGAGTTGCCGCCCCCGCAATTTGAAAAATACCTCACAGTTTTGAAAATACATTGTTAAATCCTTCTAGACATATATTTTAATCATCATTACCTATCAATCCGTCATACATCATTTCCTAATCAGATGAACGATAGAAAAGTTCTCGCCCCCGCAATTTGAAAAATACCTCATACCTCCTACAATTTTGAAAATAGATTATTCGAACTCTCTAGACATTTATTTTAATCATCATTACCTATCGATCCGCAGTACTTCATTTCCTGATCAGATGAACGATAGAAAAGTTCCCGCCCCCGCAATTTGAAAAATGCCTCATATCTCCCACAATTTTGAAAATAGATTGTTCGAACCTTTTAGACATATATTTTAGTTATAATTACTTATCGATCTGCCATACATCATTTTCCGATCAGATTAGCTATAGTAGAGTTGCCACCCCCGCAATTTGGAAAAAAAAACTCATATCTTCCAGAATTTGGGCATGTTGTGATCTAATAAAATATTCTTAAATAAACCTTACCCTGAGTAACGGGTATATCGAAGTCGAGCAGGGCCGACTTCAACTTACGCTCTTGTTTAGTGTGCCTATGACACTCGACGCTTACGGTCTTTCCACGCTTGAGCGAGTGGGTGGGTTTGCGTAGCGCACACACACACACCTTCATGCAAACGTTGTCTGTCTCACTCTTGCGCAGTTACCTAAAGCTTTTGAGTTTACAAATTTTACTAAGCGCCACACCTTGTTAGATACACTTTGGTCAAGCCTTGCTGACCCACAACTTTAAAAAAGATTTTATAAAAACTGTTTTGATTTGTCACACACCGAGCAAATGCAATGTCGACTATTTATTATGCATAATCAAAGTTTGCTTCGATCGTAGTCGACTATTTAAATTCTTTTGCGCATTTAAAGCAGAGTATGATTTAGTTAACATTTTTTATTCTTGCTATTTTTATTAAGTAATTTAAACCCTTGTTAAAAAGACTATTTACGACTGTATTAAATCTTGAACACATCCGAAATTAGCTTTTCCTTTTTGTCTTAAATTTAATTTCAGCTGTTTGCCGATGGTGTCAATGCAGAAGAAGGGTGAAGTAACATTGTTTGCATCAATGTTTCTTCAGTTGCTTGAAGTAAAATAAAGCCCACATAGTTAACATAGGATCCAATCATGTGGTGTTAAGCGCAACAATACTTCTCAGCTCTGTATGAGCTCGAAGTAAAGGGTGAAGGAATCACTTTGCGTTACTTCGCAGGACCGTATAGGGCTTTAGTGAAGAAAATAATATTAATAACGGCAACAATTTTTATCAAATGCGCTTGGGAGTCCATTTTTGTTACTCTGGGTAAAACATATGTTATTGTTCTAATTATTTTGAAGCAAATGAATGCAAAGCACCTTGGGCATCCGCGAGGCTGCTTTCGCTACCACCGCAAGTGTGCGTCTTCCAAGAGCACAAAGAGCGGAAGGGGTGGAGGCGTACCCCTTGTGCATTTTTGCCAGATCTTTTTATACACTTGAAAAGTGTATATTAATTTTGCCCAGAAGTTTGTAACGTATAGAAATATTTACGACCCCATAACCTATATATATTCTTGATCAGGATGACAAGCTGAGTTCAATTCCGTCTGTCCGACCGTGCGTCAGTCTGTCTGTTTCTACGCGAACTAGTCCCTCAGTTTTAAAGCTATCGAGCTGAAATTTTGCACAGAGTCTTCTTTTTACTGCACGCAACTAATGTGTCGGATCGAATGACTATATCATATAGCTGCCATAGGAACGATCGGTCTAAGAACTAGTTCTGGTTAGAAAAACTTTTTTGTTTTCCATCGCAGCGTCACTTATCTTGGTATATGTTAGTTTTATATGCTTCCACATAATTCTGAAAAAAATGGATCAAAATCGGATGACTATATTAGTAGTAGTAGTATTCATTTTTATTTAGTGGCTTGGCTGTGTTTAGCCGTCAGTCTAAAAATTTAAAATCTTTTACATATATAATATAACATAAATAACAAATGATAACAAGCTTTTTTCAAAACATTTACATCGATCTTAAAATTAAAAATTACATATAACATACAACATCGAAACTGATTGCAAAATATGTAAAATATATTAGCAAGATGTGTCACTTTCTTCAGGTTACTCCACCCACCTTCCCCGCTCGTCGCGGAATAGTGGATCTTCCACCCTCCGACTGCTATTAACACACTTACTCAATATCAAAATTGACAAGATATTATCTGCTCCCTATATTTAATTGCTTGTGCCAAGAAACGTCCCAGCGTATTCCAGTTTAATCCATTCAGAATGACATGAGAATGTCAGGATGACTATATTATATAGCTTCCATAGAAACGCTCGGTCAAAAAACTACTTTTAGTGAGAAAAACTTTTTTGTTTTTTATCGTAGCGTCCCCAATCTTGGTATATATTAGTTTTGTATGCTTCCACATAATTCTGGAAAAATCAATCAAAATCGGATAACTATAGCATATAGCTGCCATAGGACCTATCGGTCGGACAATGTGTTTTACTAAGAAAATTTTTTTTATGGTATCAAATTTTTATTATCAATGATTTAAAAATTTTGAATTTCTTATATCTATATCCTATATTTATTTTACCGGTTAAATCAGTTGGAGTAAAGTTTTTCAAGTGTATTAAAACTTCGGCACAGTCGAAGTTAGCTTTGCCTTCTCGTTTTTTCAGAATTTATTACATCATAGAAGGTTTATTCATTTTGGGCGGATCATTCAGTGACATTGAGCGAGATGATTCGATAATTTCTCAAGAAAAAAGAGAAGAAATCATAGAACAACCGGCCACATATGCTCCTGTGCAGCTATCTTAAGAGCATGAGGGTGCATTCCCGTATGAGGACAGTATGCTGAACTCTGTCTTCGAAAGCAGAGCATAGGCCAAGTTTGCAATGACGGATTTGCTGAAATTTTTAGCAAAGGCCGATAAAATTTGAAATAACAGATTTTTCTGAAGATATATTTATAACTGAGGGTTTCAGCGTAAAAACAAACTCTTTTTTTTTGTGATTTTTTATCTTAAATATCGATTGAGCAATTTTATTCAAACTTTCTATACATTATTGAGCATAGATTTGACTATGTTCTGTAAATTTTTCATGCAAAAATATTAAACCATTAGCCCTTAAACGCGTTTTTCTCAAAACTACTTTTTCGAAGTCCGTGTTTTTTTCATCTTTTAATTAATATACAATAATATTTTATCAATATCAATAGCATTTTAAATATATTTTAATTGTGAATTTTCTAGGTTAACTCTAATACATTATATTCGGAAAAAAAAAACTAAAACGAAAATTTAAAATAACTGCGGGGGCAGTTTTTCTATGCTTATTCTGCTATGCCCTTTATAAAAACTTTCAAATTGATTTTGAAAACAAATAATGACTTATCATGACCAGGCAGGGGTTATAAAAACTTTCAAATTGATTTTGAAAACAAATAATGACTTATCATGACCAGGCAGGGATTACTCATTTCTTCCAAAAAAGGCTAGATTTTTATAATTTTTTACCAAAAAGAAGACAAAAAAGTCGAGTTTTGCATTTTAGGTAAATAAGGTCACACTATTGATTTTCTCAGGTTCCACACTGTCAAAAGAGGATGTTTTCGTCGTCAAACTTTTTATACTCTGTACTGGAGGTGCGCGCGTGACGTGATTTGAACGTGTCACGGTGTGTCACGACGTGATCGTGAGTAAACTCAGGCTTTCGTGCGTGTGCATCCGTGATCCGTGCGTGATTCGTGCGTGTTAAAGTTTTACTTCGTGAATTTAAGTTATGCATATAAGTTATGATTATTATGTATTTTTTATTTGCTTTTGATTTTTTAAATCTGCTGCTCGCTCGATGATACATACAGAGAGCGCAGTGTGGCCATGAAACCCACAATGGAATGAGGGTCTATCTTGCATGCAAGATCGACATGCAAAAAACGGGGGTGGTGGCCCAGTCCCGGCCAAGTCATGGGCACCAGCAGACGAGTAGACGAGCGCATTCGTGTTTTTCGCACAGACGCCGAACCGAAGTCATGACTGGGTGAATGGGTGAGCACAGAAAACTTGATTTTACGAGTAGGCGGACGACTGCAGCACTCACCCACCCAAGATGTATCTAACAAGGTGTGGCATTTAGACAAAAGCTCAAGTTTCATAGCTTACATATTGTCAGTGTGCAGCTTACACTTGACGAGAACGGTTGGTCCACGCACGGCGTTTCTCTATGCGCACATGTATGCGCGTACGACTTACACACATACATACAAAAATGCGTGCGTGCATCTCAAATGACACCTGCAAAATTTTTAGTGTGTCTATGACACCCGAAGCGTACGGTCACTCCACGCTTGAGCGAGTGGGTGGGTTCGTCTAGCGCACACACACACTTTCATGCAAACGTTGTCTGTCTCACTCTTGCGCAGTTACTAAAGCTTTTGAGTTTACAAATTTTACTAAGTGCCTCACCTTGGTAGATACATCTTGCACCCACCCAATCATAATATTCTGCACTCTCCATTTGGAAGGCCCTGATCGGCCAAACACACACATACATACAAACGTTTACTCTCACTTTCAGGGTTTTAGCAAAAACCGCCACAAATACGGACAAATTTCTGCATGTTTTATGGCCACACTTATAATTATACCAATAGAAAATAAGTGATTTAGCAACATTTAAGGTATTGGAATGGAGTTATATGACATTTATATGACAAACTGGTATGGGCACACTGAAAATAAATGCAAACAACTGCTAACGTCTGATTCCCAGAATTAAGCATTTCGTTTGAGTTTACCAATTGCAGCAAATCTGCTTTAAATTCAAACTATGAGTGAAAAACTAAAAAACGAAATAAAAATAAACATTATCAATGGAAATCAAAGATATAAGTCGGTGAAACCACAAAACAAAAGGAGTGATGCATGAAAAAGATGTTCAATTTTGGAAATTTGTGGCAAATGTTGAAAATAAGTTTTGGTATTAACTTAGTGTCGCACAGATGGGTTGTTGCGACACAAGGAGCAAGTGAAGTCGGAATTATACAAGCACAATATAATAAGCTTCCAATTAAAAAGTTGGGCGAAAAAGTTAAGAAGAATATTGCCTTAAAGCAGCTGCAATTATTGCCAAAAATATGCGGCCGGTGTGTGTTACAGATATATACATAATTGCGTTACATAAATTTTTTATAGGGAAGCATTTTTATCGTGCGTGATCATTCGTGACGTCTCGTAAATCGTGAGTGAATCGTGCGTGACGTGAATTGCTGAAAAAATTGCGTGCGTGAATCGTGCGTCAAGATATTTTTATTTCGTGTATCGTGCGTTACGTGATGGAAAAATACCGAAGGTATATTGGGTATGTAACAGCCAGAAGGAAGCATCTCCGACCCTATAAAGTATATATATTCTTGATCAGCATCAACAGCCGAGTCGATATAGCCATGTCCGTCTGTCTGTCCGTCTGTCTGTCCGTCTGTATGTCTGTCCGTATGAACGAAGAGATCTCAGAGATGGTAAGAGCTATAGTTTTGAAGTGTATGGAACATATAATTCTTCTACCTGCAGGCCGATCAAGTTTATTTTGGATTTTTGGCACGCCCCCTGCCTCCCCCTTAAATTGAAAAAAAGGAAATAACTCCCACAATTTATTTCTATTCTACTACTCATTATTTATCGACCCGCCATACATCGTTTTTCGATCAGATGAACGATATTAGAGCAATACGTAAAAGAAAATTCAAAGCAACGACAACAACACCGCAGCGATTGGTAGAACTTACTAGAAAGAGAGAGCGAGAGGGCAATAGCTTACTGGTAATTTCCCAATTGGAATTTGCTTGACGGCATTAGCTAACTGGACTGCGCCGCTTTCAGTTTCCCCCCTCCCTTCTTTCCAATAGATATTTGTGTAAGGAGGCAAAGACCAAGTATGAGAGAAGCGATGCAATTAAGATGGACTGCGGTCAGAAATCACGCGTGATTCCCGCGTGACTAATATTGATACGTTTATGTTAATAGGAAATTATATAAAAATTTTATAATTTTACGAGTTATGTACTAGGGTAATTCTACTCATCATTACTTATCGAGCCCCCATACATCGTTTTTCAACCAGATGAATGATAGTCGAAAGAGTTGCCACCCCCAGATTTTGAAAAACCCTCACACTTTAAAGTTATCAGTTACATACAAGTTATCAGTTATCAGCTAGTCTGCACAAACTACATGTAGCATTCAACAGCATTGCTAGATATGTGTTTGATCTTAGGAGAACAGACCACGTAACCGATTATGCAAGACAAATTTTTGATATAGACTTAAATTGTTGGATTAGCTTCAGAATATTAATAGACAGAAGGAAACATTTCCGACCCTACCTCTCTATGTATAAAAGAGTTTGTCCTAACGCAGATCCTGAACGGTTAGAGATAGAAAGCAGAAGTTTCCATATGATTTGAAAGTGGACACTATGGCGGGGTTTTGGTAAATTCCACCCCTATGCTTTCACATAATTCTGGAAAAATGTAGCAAAATCGGTTGACTTCAAAAATTAGTTCCTGCGAAAAAAACTTTTTTGTTTTCCATCGTAGCGTCACCAATCTCAGTATATATTAGATCGGTCTAAAAACTAGTTCTAGTGAGAAAAACTTTTTTGTTATCAATGGTATCGTCTTTAAAAAACTGCAAGGGTATTTAAAACGTAGGCGGAGCCGATGTTAGCCGTCGTTTTTATAACATTTTACTAGATTGATTTGAAGTTATAAGATTTTTCTCTTTTCTGTAAGGAAGAAACACATTGAAAACTTTAAACTCGATTTTCTGAAAATCTATTTTTTTTAGTTATGCCGTTATAGAATTAAGTGAGCGATATATGCTTTATGTAGTCGGAAATGTATGTCGGAAATGTATTTCTATGCTTTCTGGTCAAAAATAATATACACTTTGCAAGTGTATAAATATGGGAAATGTTATTTGATGTGGACGCAACACTGTTTGATCAGAGGGACCAATATCTCAGACATAAACCTTCTAACCTTCTCACTGTGAAAACTATCTAAGTTCTGTGACACCGACGGATTTTTCTAGCGATTCGCAAACAACCGAGGCCATTATCTCTATAGATTTACAGAACACCCCTGTATAAGAAATAGAGCCACTCACTTCTACATGTAAGTAGGTGTTTATCATATGCAGATCGAGTTTGTTTCAGATTTAAAAAATTTCTCCCCCTTCCCACACAATTCTCAAAATACTGCCAGAACCTCATTTTTCTAAGTTAGCACCTTGTGACTTAAAATCATAGTTGTAAAATAATGATTATCAATCGTAATCAGTAGTAGTAATTTGATTAATAAATTACGAATATGTCCAGTTTCGCACGATTGATAACACTAATTTACAGCCAGAAAGACCAATTTAAACCATTATTTTTTATGTATAGATACGTTTTTGAGATTTTTTAAAATTTTTGTGTTACATCTCTTTATTCCCAGGGTTCGTAAAATAACACTCATTTTTCTTTACACGCATGATATTAACACTAAAGTAAAATATGCCAGCTGAAAAAAATAATAATTTTTAGACATGAAAATAAAACGAGAGCATAAGTCGAAGTCGGCCCTGCTTGACTTCGATATACCCGTTACTCAGGGTAAGGTTTATTTCAGATTATTTTATAAGATCACAACATGCCCAAATTGTGGGAGATATGTGTTTTTTTCAAAATGGCGGGGGTGGCAACTCTACTATAACTCATCTGATCGGGAAATGATGTATGGCGGATCGATAAGTAATGATGATTAAAATATATGTTATATAGAAGGTTCGAACAATCTATTTTCAAAATTGTGGGAGATATGAGAATTTTTTAAAATTTCGGGGGCGGGAACTTTTCTATCGTTCATCTGATCACGAAATGATGTATGGCCGATCGATAGCTAATGATAATTAAAGTATATGTCTAGAAGGTTCGAACAATCTATTTTGAGAATTGTGGGAGATATGCGGTTTTTTTCATATTGCGGGGGCGGGAGGGGGCGTGGCAAAAATTTGACAAAACTTTATCTGCGTGCAGACAATACAAGTCTACACTAAAAAAATGGTAGCTCTAGCTCTTATAGTCTCTGAGATCTAGGTTTTCATACAGACGGACGGACGGACGGATGGACAGACGTACATGTCTATATCGACTCGGCTATTGATGCTGATAAAGAATATATACTTTATGGGGTCGGAGATGCTTCCTTCTGCCTGTTACATACATTTGCACGAACTTAGTATACCCTTTTTACTCTACGAGTAACGGGTATAAAAATTTACATATGGCAAAAATTATTTTATTCATGTAACTAACACGCGCATTTTTGCCGCGCCTGTAATATACTTGTGTGTGAATTTTTTTTTCTGCCTCGTGTAAGCAAAAAATAAGAAAAGATACTTGCCACAAAATTTTTGTCGCCCATGTGATTGTATTTGATGTGTATTTTATTTTTGTATTTTTTTTACATTGCATTTGTATTGGTGTGTATGTGAGAGTCGGTGGTCAACGGTGGTGGAAAAAATAGAATAAATAATTTTTGTGCATTTTACGAAGCCTGTTTATTCCCAAGTGTTCTCATAGAACTAGCACTAGACACAATAAGACAAAAGTGGGTACAAGTACAAGAATACACTAAAATACCGAAACAACTTTTTTATGGAGATACTTAAGTTCTGTATCATGGATAATAGATATTTTAGGTTTGAAGACCGATATGGTATGCACAATTAAAAGACATGCCGATCTGATCCCCAGCATCCCCTGTAATAGCAGACATCGTCATGCCGGAACTATTGGACAAAACTATCAAAAAACTTAAGACCCCACCAAGATTGCTCACTAAATACGTGGATGAAATATTTGCCATAGTTAAAGAAAACGAAGTTCAACACACTCTTGACCCACTCAACTCATTTCATAGAAATTTGAAATTTACCATTGAGCTCGAATCTGATAATTGTTCTTGTAGTGTCCCTGAAGACGGTTGCCGAAGTGCAGCCGAAATATATTGGAACCAAAAACAACAAAAATACAAGTTTGTTTTTCTTGACCTCGAGCCGGCTAAAAGTAACTTATACAATTTAGAAAGGTCGCTTATAGGAGATATAGATATCAGATATTTATAATTTCAAAATCATTGAGAATCAGAATTTGATCTTAAAAAATACTTTTCTTAGTAAAACACATTTTTCGACCGATCGGTCCTATGGTAGCTATATGCTATAGTCATCCGATTTTTGAAAAACGTTCCAGAATTGTGTGGAAGCATATAAAACTAATATATACCAAGATTGGTGACGCTACGATGGAAAACCAAAAAGTTTTTCTCACTAGAACAAGTTTTTGACTCTATGGCAGCTATATGCTACAGTCATCCGATTTTGATAAATTTGTTCAAAATTATGTGGAAGCTTATGAAACTTATATATACCAAGATTGGAGACGCTACGATGAAAAACAAAAAAATTTTTTTCACTAAGACATATTTTCCGACCAATCGTTCCTATGGCAGCTATAAGATATAGTCATCCGATCGGACCGGTTCTGACATATTAGTTGCGTGCAGTAAAAAGAAGACTTTTTCCAAAATTTCAGCTCTATAGCTTTAAAACTGAGGGACTAGTTTGCGTAGAAACAGCCAGACAGAC